>OX451367.1:17798310-19182060 GCA_949629185.1 Apamea crenata
CAGCGATACTGATGATGATGGATCATTCCAAAATGTGTATGACTGTCTTAAACTACCGAAAAGCTTATGTCGATCCTGTTGAAATGAGTTATAAGATTATTTCTGCCATAGGTACAGACGCCAGCACATCAAGCTACTACAATCTGTCAAATTTCTTTAATAGATTTTCAACTTTATCGCTAAAGCATTAAGGTTCAAGATTGATTGGGAAAATTTGACAGTTTCGGGTAGCTTGACCTGCTGGCGTCTGTACCATCGTAGGTAAAATCGGAACTAACAACGCCATTTTGTTTTTTCGATACATTTCAAATGTTTGCCCACAATGCCTTGTGAAATTAATATAAAAGGACTTTTTGTATATTTAGTTAGTCATTTAATTAAGTACCTAGTGTAAATACTTAGAGTTGTTTTGTTGATTATCTGACTAAAAAATCTCTTAAAAGAATCTCCAAAAAAACTCAAGGGCCAATGTAATTTATCTGGTAGGTATTGTATTTGACAGGTATATATAGTGCCCATATTATTTTAGGTACCCAAGTTATTTTGCTATTAAAATAAACTTGTTTAGGAAATCTTTCTGCGCAGTAGAGGCAATCGTTTTGCATATCGCCATTCTCAATCAACGTCGATTATCTTGTTTTATTTGCCATTTTTGTAGCGTTCGCAAAAACTATCTAACAATGTAAGATTTTCCAAATGAAAACATTATATTTTACCTACATAGTTACTAATAATAGACATTTAACTATTCCCTTTGTATTTTTATAATTTCTACAGGAAGAACAATTTTCACACCAAATCTTTATCATTAATTACCATTTTGTTCAGCAATAACATGGAAATGGATACTTTTTTTTTTCACTTCACAACTTATTATCTTATTAATAAGTATCATTTTTGTGTGTCAAAGCATACTAAAAACTCTGATTTTCAGAAGATCTAAAAAAATACTCGTGGTACAGTTGTAAATCCAAATAGGATAAATTGTATCGAAAAAAAAGAGAAAATGAATGAAATTCTTATTTGAAGATTGTGCTATTAGGCAAATGGCGTTGATCTTACTTTTATTTTGAATACGTACCTCGCCAGTATCTTTCATAAGTAACCGGAAAGTTAAAAAAAAATATGGCTTTCCAAAATAAATGAAAAAACCTGTAATATCCCCACAAAATTCGGAGCCGTCGGTATTGTAGGTTCGCATTATGGGAATGTGGAAAATTTAAGAAAAACATTCACCTGAATACTTTTCTATGAGTTTATATTTTTCTTTTCCAATGATTGTTCTTTTAGTTACAACATCTTTCTAGAACCTGTTCCGACTTCCGGTTAGGACGGTAGTCATAATTTACCGTTTCTATAAATATATCTACTGATTTATTTATTACGACTGATTTTGACGCTAAGAGTCGTTATGTACCTTAAACTTGATATTTTAAGGAACGACTATATAGTCAAGTTTATTTTTAAAAAGTGAGTAAAGTTTAAGACACGTTTCTGGAGTTCAATCATAATCTCGTAATGAGTAATTTGGCTAATGTGATAAACCAACAAGGAAATCAAACTTTACATTTTGCTTTTCCATTCAATATATTGAAATCAGTTTCAAAGACTTCCTGCACTACGTAAAACAAACTTAAAACTTCTGATTATTCCGTAAAAAGAAACATCACTTTTCCTTTCTAAAGTAAAGTACCTCTATTTCTAATAATTAATTAACTCACCAATCACATTGTCACAATATTTGAGTCAACGTCCCGGACTGAGTTGAAGGTTGAACGCCAACGGTAAGACTTCTAGTTGTCGTAGGTCAGGTCTAGTCTACCTAGAATGAACTGAATAAATAGTTCTAACGTAACCTTGTACCCAGTCGTGAGCTAAATTCTTCGCCGTAACGTATTTTTTTAAGTTACGTTTAAGCTCACTGAAATTAGGCGATTGAAATATTTTGTTAAAATTATTTTTAGTTATGAGTATATTTTATAGTAATTATTTACCACAAAACATGCTTGCTTTGTGTGCTAAATAAGCTTTATTTCTTAATTGATTTTTGATGTTATTAACCTTTTTTTTCCTGGATTTTTGGGAATATAGTACCTTGGAGTTTCTTGTTGGTTCAACTTAATAGAAAACGTCAAAAGGGCGATTATGTCACTTCTTGGAAGCGTTTCTATAGGACTTTGGGTCTTTTTAGGTTTCTTAATACCATATAATTACTAGCTGACCCGGCAAACGTTGTTTTGCCATATATAAATTATTTCTAGCTGCCCGGCGCTACTTCGTTCGCGTGGTGTCCTACCCCCTACCCTACTCCTACCCTACTCCTACCCTACTCCTACACTACTCCTACCCTACTCCTACCCTACTCCTACCCTACCCCCTACCCTACTCCTACCCTACCCCCTACCCTACTCCTACAGTACTCCTACCCCCTACCCTACTCCTACACTACTCCTACCCTACTCCTACCCTACCCCCTACCCTACTCCTACCCTACTCCTACCCTACTCCTACACTACTCCTACCCTACTCCTACCCTACTCCTACACTACTCCTACCCTACTCCTACCCTACTCCTACACTACTCCTACCCTAGGGTGGACATCCCTTATCACTTAAGGGTTTGAAAAAAAAAAAAAAAAAGTAGATAGTAGCCGATTCTCAGACTTGCTGAATATGCACAAAAAATTTCATCAAAATCGGTCAAGCCGTTTCGGAGGAGTATGCAGACTAACATTGTGACACGAGAATTTTATATATAAGAAGATATACGAGTACACATGAAAAAAGCCTGTTTTTTCTATCACAGCTAAAGCAATATTGATATAAATCTTATTTATGATCGAATTATCTAAACGTTGATTTTGAAAAGAAACTGACGTTAGAATAGTTTTAAATAAAAACTTAAAAAAAAAACTCAAACTTTCAAAAAAAAAAACAACCGACTTCCAAAAAAAAACACTACAACGTGAAAAATTACTTTAATTTCGGAAGTCGCATTTCGCATGCCTCCAAATACTTAATATAGTTCATGCGCTCTCAGCGGCAGTTCTATGGGGACCTAAAGGCTTTGAGGAAGGTAAACAATCTGAAAAGTAGCTTATGTCCTTCTCTACCTATTTGTCAAATGTCACCACCAGTTCAGAGGTTTAGGCGTGAAATAGACAGATGGAAATACTTTCGCAAACATTATATTGCATAAATAGTCTAAGCCTTGCCGTGCTGTCCTTGTAACTGAAAAAACATCGACCGGATGATACGGGATGTCTTAGTTCGTTATGAATGTAACGTGTGCTGAAGTTTGGAAATGAAATTACTATTACATAATAATATCCATAATATGGATGGAAGAATTGTTTAGTTTTTTTTTGCCACCATTACCAATATTCTAAGACGTAACAAAACCTGGCCTTGCTCCGTCGGGTCGTTGCACTAGACACGAAGTATAAACGTGTGCGCATAGGTCTTTGCACCAGACCTATTGCGCAGTACTGTCGGAAATTATGATGATTTGTGATATGACACATATTCATCTACCTAACCTATGTTTGAACAATAACATATCACGCTATATTCTCCGGAAGGTTAGGCACAGAGTTGGATAGTACACCCATGTTTCGCCAACTTTACTTTTGTCCCATGTTATAGGGGGCGAGCAATGGCTTATACATAATCGGCCTTTAATATTCCCACTGCTGGGACACAGGCCTCCTCTCTTCGAGAAGGAGTGAGCTGTAATCCACGCGGGCCCAGTGCGGGTTGGTAGATGTCACATGTCTTCGAATTTTTTATTCTAGGCCATGCCGGTTTCCTCACGATGTTTTCCTTCACCGTTTTGAGAGCAGTGATTATGAAAAATTTACACAAAATAAAGCGCCTGGCTGGGTACGAACCCACCACGAGCACCCCCTCATAAGTCGCCGCCGTTACCACTGGGCCACCACTGCTCTATGCGACAATGGCTTATAACTGGGTAAAAATCCAAACTATCGTGCTGAGTTCGTGTTTTTTGGTTTTTGAAAGAAAGAAAGAAAAATGCGTTTATTGGCATTAAACAAAATAAATAAACCTTCAAACTATAAAAACAGAAAACCAATATTATAATGCCAAAAGGGCCTCAGCTCAGTATAATTTCAGATGACATCACAAGTGTACCACCTGACGCTGATTTTCAGCTGCAACCCACGAGTGCCATACGCTGGAATAACAAACACATTTTCTGACTGTTATTAGTAAAAACGCAGTGCTGACAGTACAGTGTGAATCCTTGAGAAGGTGGCTGTGGCAGACTGGATGTGGAGGGCGGAGGATATGGTGTTGCGGTGCAGCCTATGTTCAACAACGGGCTGCGATACTACTAGGCTAATTCGATGACAGTCCCGTAAGTTTTGTATTCATTTGCAGCTTACATAACTTAGATTGGCATAGCATCATATTCAGCCTATAAATTTCCAACTGCTGGAATACAGGCCTCTTTAAGAGGGAGTGAGGCGTAATCCACCACACGGACCCACTGCGGGTTGGTGGATGTCACATTTCTTCGAATTTTTGGTTCCAGGGCCGTTTTAAGCAGCATTAAGCAGTAGTGATGAAATAATTTTCACAAAGTAAAGCGCTATCAGGGTTCGAACCTACGACATACAACTCGTAAGTCTCGACTGTTTTCCCTGGATCACCCCTAAGTCTTAACCTTCTAGATGCGTTTGAAAGAATCTCTATAAAATACCAACAAGATATTTAGTATCATTAAGACTATTTCAGTGACGTTATAACCAGTCCACAAAAACTAAATAAAAAAAGTGAATTCAAACATCGCATGCACCCTGCAGAAGGGTAGAAAGCTCCCTATCTCTCATCATTTAGGGTGCACTAATTGATTAGTACTGCGTAAAGCCAGACAGCAGACAGCGTAGCCTTGGGCATTCAAACTGGCTGCGTTTAGCAAAGGAACAAAATGTCATAGGTATCCTGCATTCTTATTTTTTTGAAACATCGTTGCAGGTATACTATCGTTTGTTGGCATTTGGTAGAGGTAGTTGGTACTTCGAATATAAAAATAATAATTATTTTTGGGTTCATCCGCGAACATTAAAAGCTTTTACACAAGAATTATAGTATAATAACACTTCATGCGCTGGATCTC
Source organism: Apamea crenata (assembly GCA_949629185.1). Classification (NCBI taxonomy): domain Eukaryota; kingdom Metazoa; phylum Arthropoda; class Insecta; order Lepidoptera; family Noctuidae; genus Apamea; species Apamea crenata. Next base: position 17,803,451 of record OX451367.1, read on the forward strand.
TGCAACCATGACGGCGACTAGGTTTCCATTGCTAATCCATGTTATAATAAAATACTAAGAAGATATTAGAAAGAAACAATATTTGATTTTTCTAACGACATCGCGCCAGTCCCAGACGGAGATGGCGGGATGAGCTGGGATTAAGATTGGTCATTGGCAGTTCTGGACCGAGAGAGGTGGAAATAGAGTAGGCAGGCCTTTGCCCAGTAGTGGGACATTAAATGCTAATAAAAATAATAAAGTCGAATAAATAAAAATAATAAACTCGAATAAATCTTACTTATCTAGTACCTAAAACAAAACAGATCCATAAATTACGAGCACAGAACAAAAATAATCGCCAGCTGCACATCGTGACTGTGACAAGAAGGCTTCCACTCAGCATAATGCTGTGCTTGAACCCACTTACCGCTAATTTTAAGTGGTCACCCGAAAATGACGTATGGAAAACAACCAAGCCCATGTTCAACAGTGGATAATGGAGAACTCTATATGCCTTGTAGACCATTTTCTATTTTGTTAGTACTTGTTGACAGGCCTACACTGTCCTCCCATCTGTAATTTGAAAACATTGTAAAAGTCAAATATTTTTAAAAGAGTAATCGTGGATTTTGCTTGTCGGCTCTTCCCCATAGGAAACAACCAATTAGAACCGTGTAACTAGTTTCTGACGTTTCATAAGTGCCCATGTAGGCATGTATTTTGTTTGATATTTTCAGGGAACACTATAAAATTTCAAATACAAACTTACGTCAGCCCAAAACAATAATTTATGAACGAAACCCCGATTTCACTGTTGTTATTGTGAACACATTCTAACTTGTAATACGATCGCAATGTTTACAGCACTCAATTGACTGTGATACGTGTAAGCTCTCATAATCCTCATGTTTCCCCATAGGGAATGTAGTAGAGGAATGATTTTCCGGGAGATAATAGTGAGGTATAACTTGAATAGTTATATGGAAGAATTTGAAAGCGGAAGATTTCCTATAGGAAATTGTGTGTCTTTACAAGATTTGTGAGATAAACGATTTGTGATGTGAACTTACCTTATAACCTTGAATTTTCTTTTTATTATGCTGTATGTTATTAGTAAATAATAATGTAAATAAATAAGTAGTTTTGGTAATAACTTATATCAAGAGCAAAAAGCTCTTGATATCATTTTTTTTAATTGTTTTATTAGCCGTTAATGTCCTATTTGCTGGGAAAAGGCCTCCCTACTCTCTTTCTACCTCTCTCTGTTCAGGGCTGCTAAGGACCAATCTTTATGAAATGAGTCCAAGCCACTCCGCCATCTCCGTCTGGGCCTGCCGCGATGTCGTTTCGACCCACTGGTTCGTCAGTTTGGCCCATTGGTCGTCTGACATGCGGCAGATAAATGTCCAGTCCAATTCCATTTAAGCAGCTTTCCGAGTGATATCATGTATGTAGAATTATGAACTGTATAGAATTGTAATTAAAATCGTAACGAAACATTTATATTTGTGTGTTGATGTTAACGTCGATAGAGTACAGCGACACGCCTCGGGGAAGCACATAGGTTTTCCGGGGCCATATAACTATAGTTCCACTAGGGTGCGAGTAAACTAGGGGCAACCACTAAAGTAAATATTGCTTGAATAATACTGTTAGTTAAAGGTTGAACTCCTAGAGAATAGACGTCAGAGTATCAGATAGATTTTTGAGTTTTTTATTGAAACTATCATGTTACATTTGAAATTTCAAAGTGTGACATGAGATTTTCACAATTTTGTATTGTCATCAAAACACAGTGAGTCATAGTTGTGTGTTGTCAGTCAGTCAGTCATACAAAGTTTCAATTAAATCGAATTACAGGAAGTCAGAGACAAATCTATCGGAAGTATCAACTATTCGTTACGGGGGCGTGAAACGCGCGTCCTAAATAACATCAAATTCCGGAAACTGACCCTATCCTTTTCCACGCTTGAATAAACTCCAGGAAAACCCTCCAACATAGCTATGAACCAACGTTTCCATTCCCGCCATCTTATACACGTGTGTAATCCTATAATCGCGTGTTTTCGAACAATACGGCTTGCGACGACAACTATCGCACACTTACACATATGCGGCCGTATGGAGTAGTGTGCGCGGACCGACAGCAGAGGAGGTTAGAATATTATTTCATTTATGGTAATTTTTGAAGTGAGGATTTTTGTTTATAATAGGTACCTACTGGTAACTTTTAGGTGCGGCTAAAGCTACATCTGTGGAAAACGTAACGTAAATATCGAATGATTTTAAAATTGAAAGTATTCATTACGCACACATTATTTAATTCGTTTTAGACTTTATTCATATCTGTGGGTGAAACTAATTGTGATTGTGGCAAAAAATTTAACCAAAATTCTAAATGATAGTTACGGTTGAGATACTTTATTTCACTCATAAAGAATTACTTCTATGAGAAAAAACATAATGATTTAAAGTTAACACACAGTTGGTACAAACTTACGATCTAAAAAACATTCAGCTTTTTAAACGTTGAAAGAGACTTTGGTTCCTTTATCACTTTAGGTAATTGATTATAGAGTCGTACTCCCTCATATACGACAGTCTTAGTACAGTTTTTATAGGAAAAACTGTTTAAAATTCCAAAATACTCATTACAACACTTGATATATATATAATACCTACTATTCAAGTTTGATCGAATTCGCCCTAATCAAAGAAAAAAAGATTTTGAGAACTTTATCTGCTTTTTTTGCATGTTTGTTATTTTCTATAAATTTCAGTGTGTCTTAAGGAAGAATGTGAAGTTTAAAGCCAATCAGTGTTGAATGTTATTGAAGGTTAAGTAATGGTATTGTTTATCTTAGGCAGTGCTTCATAAAATACTTCTTCAGTACATCCTGAAGGAATACCTAATACTCCAAATTGCTGGGTATTTTCATAATACATACGAGTACCTAACGATTTAAGCGCTGGTGTAGATAGTATTTAATATTCGTTTGAAGTCACTGAATATGCTAGAAAACCTACGCTCTTTTAAACCCTAATCACGTTGGCTAATCAGACTCCGTCTTTCAAATACCCTTCTGCCATCAGTTCAGTGGCACTGCTCACTAAACATTCAGCCTGCGTGTGACCGCGTTCATTAATTACATGTATGACGCTAATTAGAACACGCCACTGACTAATTCTTCAGTTTTCGGCGATTATGAGACATGGGTTGTAGTTGTCCAAGTGATGTTTGAGGGGAATGAAGGTTTGATGTCGTGATGATGGAGTGTTGTGATTGGTACCGGCTGGTCTATTCTGTAAAAAACTCACCGTGGAAAGTTGAAGTATGCTTGAAGTCAGCTGTCATTCCACCTGATGTTAGGGATTGACAGCTCACTTCACGCTCACTTTACCTAAGTTTTGACGGTGAGTTTACAGAATAGATCGGCTGCAGAGGTAGTCCTTGATAATAAAGGTGAATATAATCACTTGTCACTATTGGGTTTTTTCACAGGAGCTTTTTTGTCTGCTTTTGTCCACCGTGGGATATGATGCTTTCAAAGATGTTTTGTATGAAAAAACATTATGTTAGATTATGTTTTTTTTTTCTTTTTTCGAAGGTTGAACTATAGACAAAACTTTCTAAACAAGTTTTGTAAAAGAGTATCTTGAAAAAAGATAGTTAAGCCTTGATATTGTTGAAATTATATTTGGATCTTTGACAGTCGTTACGGATCGCCAGTAGCCCGAAAGTCTGACAACCAGTCTTACCAAGGGGTTTCATACTACCCAGTAACTGGGTTGCGGAGGTCAGATTGGCAGTCGCTCCATATGAAATACATATTCAGCTGTCTCCGGTTAGACTGGAAGCTGACCCCAACATTGCTGAGAAAAGGCTCGGCAGGTGATGATGACGACTGTCGAAATTATATTTCCCTTCAAAATCAACGTTGACTAGTTAGTTACTGGACCACTACTAAATTAGTTACAACATTTCACATTCTTGTTTACCAACAAAACTATTACCAACTTCACACATCTAAAACTATGTCCCACACCACAGACAACCCCATAAACTTTCGTAATCTACAAAACTAAATAAGTACATAAATAATGAATTCCCCACGTCCGACTGTTTTACTATCCCTACAACTAAACTAGTGTGCGTACTAGACGCTGCCTAGACGAAGTGACCCACTGCCCGACGACCTTGCGTTTCTTATGTTATTACTCCGTCTCCCTCCCTCCTTCCTCGAGACTATCGCGGTCTCCCTCGTGCGTGGAGTCTATTGATAGTTAAGATGGAGTTTCCAAGGTTATGGACAGGATCGGGTTATTGTGTAGGACGGGTATGCGTTCCGAGGGTAGTCTGGCGGGGAGGGGCGGCGGAGGGGGTGATTGATTTTAGAATAGTTTCATGTGTGTTTCTTGTGTAGTGTAGTGATGTGTTCTAGTTTGCGTTTGAATGTGGGTTTTATGCCTTGCCTGTATTGCTAACTTGGAATATCGTACTCTAACAGGGTTCGGGAAGATTTCTGTCAGAGTACGGAATGAAACTGGTAAATTACTGTTAGTTTGCATCATCCCACGGTTGGGCAAAGACCTCTCCCCGTGATTTCCATCCAGCTCCCAGCTCTTTTGATCCAGGGCCAAAGTGCACCACTGGTCGTTTGTTTTCTCCAGCTCGTCCTGTTGTCACAAGGCTATTTACCTTGGGTAAAGTGGCTTTATTAATGGAATTGAATATCTTTATTTTGCACTAGCTGCGCCCTGCGGTTTCACACGCATAAGTTTCGATCCCGTGAGAATATCGGGATAAAAACCAATCACTGTCATAATCCAGTTCATGTTCTAAAAATGTGTCAAATTTTACCCAAATCCATTCTGCCGTTTTAGCGTGAAAGTGTAACAAACAAACATACAAAAAATCATATCTTCTCTTTTTTATAATATTAGTTTAAATTAAATATGTTACAGGCAAGGTCTTAAATATAATAAATAATAGGTACCTAATTACACCAATAGCAACCATTATTATTATATTATTAAAAGCCTGTGATGTCCAACTGTAGGGCAAAGGCCTCCCTACTCTCGTTCCATTTCTCATAGCAACTAACAATACAAATATTTAAAAATCTATTTCAGAATTTTTAAAATACAAATTAATCATGGAACTGAAAAAAATGATAATTAAATAATAAATTAATAAATAGTCCTGGGTTTGCTTCTACACTTCAATCAATCAATTTCTACGGATTCAAAAAGTACAAAAACAAAAGAAAATAATACTAAACCCCCCTAACATGCGTTTCCAATCTTATGGGGACACAATCCCATTACATTAGTGGCGTCTATCGGGGGAACTTGACCGACCCCCGACCCCCGAGGGGTTCGTCTTTCGTCTAGACATGTGGGCCGCATAGCGAAGTGGGTCACCGAGGTCTGCCGACGGTGGGATAGTTACATGTCACGACGATGTAATTTTCTTCGGCCTTGAGAGAGGGGTTGGGTATTCTGGTCGGATTTGTAGTTCTGATTTGGAGAAATGGAGGTTGGTCGAGCGTTGGGATTGTGTTAGTGTTGGGGGAGTTTGTGGTTATTTCTTCCATAATGCCGTTATTTTTGGATTTATACGAAGAATTTCTTACGTCGTATAAAACAAAATTTAACATAGCTTTTGCGCTATGAAATCACAGAAAATTCTGTTTGAGGTTAACTATATTAGCCGTATATACATAGGATGCGTAGTGTACGTACGTGATGCTAATACTTAGGGGCTCGTGACTAAGTAATAATCAGCCGCACGGGTCGATCGATCAGGTTAAGCTACGCTTGCCGCGGTCGGTCCGTGGAGGGGTGACCATCTTTCCATACCGCGGCCCCTCCGTGTCTCGGTAAAGCATGTTAAGCCGTTGGTCCAGGCTGTCATTCGTGGATCTTTGACAGTCGTTACGGGTCGTCAAAAGCCGGAAAGTCTGACAACCAGTCTTACCAAGAGGTATCGTATTACCCAGTAACTGGGTTGTGGAGGTCAGATAGGTAGTCGCTCTGTGTAAAATACTGGTATTCAGCTGCATCCGGTTAGACTGGAAGCCGATCCCAACATAGCTGGGAAAAGGCGAGGGTGTTGATGACTGCGGTTAATCAATAGTTTTCCCAAGCGTGGTGATACTCAATGTTACCATCCGTCGTCGCTATTATAATATTGTGTATCTCTTTACCATTTATCACTATTTACAAGGGAAAACACCAACAATTTGACAACAAAAGACCCGTCTAACAAACCCGTCTCAACTATTTTCCCCGGTCCCTCAACAATAACATATTCATAGGTACCTATATATTTGTCTAGTTGACCGTACTTGACCCCGGCTCAAGGGTCGGGGGTTCAGGTCTAGACGAGGACCGGAAATAGTCCGGTTTATAGTTTATTTACTTTGTTATTATTATGTTGTTTGTATGAGGGTAGTTTTGGGTTATAAAGGGGGTTGGTTGATTGTGTGAAGGTGTGTTTTTGTTTATTTTCATTATCACGTCTATTATTATTTGAATAATGTTTAATATAGCCATTACTTGGGGTAATGATGGATGCTGATGAAATGTTGTTCGTGTGGCTATTAAATGTAATCATCTTAACTAATATTATAAATGCGAAAGTGAGTTTGTTTGTTACGCTTTTGCGTTTAAATGCTGAACCGATTTGGATGAAATTTGGCACACAGATAGATCATGAGCTAGGTAAGGACATATGCTATATTTTTCATCCTAGATCGCAGAGGAAGTCACAGGCATCAGATGGTAGAATATTGATTTGATAATTATTTATTTCATAAGCCTAATACATAAGAAGAGTCATCATCATCTGCCTAGCCTTTTCCCAAGTATGTTGGGGTTGGCTTCCAGTCTAACCGGATGCAGCTGAATACCAGTATTTTACACAGAGCTACTACCTATCTGACCTCCACAACCCAGTTACTGGGTAATACGATATCCCTTGGTAACATAAGACATAGATTATACACACTTTATTTACTCTCAAGCATTCATTATTTTTCGTTTTCACTCGCCAAACTTTAAATTGCCAGTAGCCAAACCTATCCGAAGCGAAAAAAGAACATTATTTTTTATTAGATGTTGCGATCTCCAAGCCTACCCGACTGCCAAGAGACACGGACAATATATTTCAGGTCTGTAGGAAAGTAAAGATATCTAAAAAATTCAAGGCTTGCACATCGCCGACCGTCAGGTGAACTTTCGTCATCTCTATTTTTTGTTCCTTCCCTTTATAGGAAACATCACCACCACGAATAGATTCCTTGAAATAACCTTCAAAATCAAAAGGTACAAACATTTGAACTCACAGTCCTAATGACGTCACCTATCCGAATCTAAAAAATACAAGTCGGGACATAAAAATTCGCACACATGCAGATTATAATGTGCGTCGTAAATGCACACAGCGATGCGCTTGCGCCGATCTAAAACACTCGTCCGGCGAGCCCGATAATGGCGGTCGGGGTTAACGAACTGACGGTTACATATTTAGAAAAAAATATTTGGCAAATGTTCAGTGCAGCGGGGATTACATTGTGTGCCAGGGAAAATGGTGAGCGGAGTTTATTTTTGGGTTTTTAGATGAACATCTTGAGTATGAGGAAGGGGGTTGCCTTAGTTTTTGTAACTATTACATTATCATAGGTTACTACTAGATATACAATACTAGCCGTACATTAGATCTTAATTCTAGCAAGACCAAGGGCGAGTAATTGAGAAAAAAGAGATTCGAAGAAAATGGAAAATTGCGTAGACTATTTTGTTCACAATATTGTTACTATTTATTTTATACATGCATTAACCGTGAGCAGCATGTATCTATCACATAATTCATTTACCTGTCATAGCTTCATTTTTAATTATTTTACCTTTTGTGGTATAGTAATTATTCTAGGTGCATCGTTCACCTACAATAAGTGTATACAAAATATTGTAAAACATTTTAAAAGAGTAACGGTAGAGTTTCTTGCATGAGTGAGTTTCTTTCATTCTTCTACATACAACATTACCTTTTAGAAGAAGCGAACAGAATCAATTCCATTTTATTGTAAATGTAAGTTTCAAAAGTGCCTCTTATGTGTCTATTTGAAATAAATGCTCCGACTTTAAACCAGCTCTATTACTATAACAAAAATAAAACTAAAAAAGTATGTTTGTTTTCCATTTTGATCTGAATGTGATAACGAAGTTTACAATTAATTTATTGCTGTCACCCTGTATATATAGTTAATTGGGACAACGAGGTCTAGAGTGCCTGCATGCGGGCTAGGAACAACCTACCACTTATGGTCTATTACGGCCTATAAACACAATCTAGATTTATTTTTTGTGGTTTATAGTGCTGCCCGCATGCGTAGGATTTTTTCTAGCTTTTCTGAGCTAGGTTCATACCCCACAAAAAGTAATAAGACTAATGAAATGTTAGTAATTAAAAACCCTAAGTTTTAATAGGGTCTAATATAAGGTCTTTCTTATTTGCAGGACAGTTCTTAGCTCCGGGCTGCTGCCGCTGCAATAAAACTGCCCTTTCTGAGGGTCGAATCATGGATTTTGACAGCGGAGCTTGTGACACAGAATAAGCAGAAGCAGAGGTTTTTTAGGAGCCCTAAAAGTTCAACAATTTTATGATTGTATGTGTATTGTAGGTCGACCGATTAGGTTAAGCTACGGATAGTTGGTCTGTGGATAGGTGACCATCTTTACACACCGAGACCCCTCCATGCATCGGAAAGCACGTTAAGCCGTTGGTCCCAGTTGTCATTCGTGGATCTTTGACAGTCGTTACGGGTAGTCAGAAGCCCGAAAGTCCCAAGGGGTATCGTATTATCCAGTAACTGAGTCGTGGAGTTCAGATAGGCAGTCGCTCCATGTAAAATACTGGTATTCAGCTGCATCTGGTTGGACTGGAAGCGGACCCCAACATGTTTGGGAAAAGGCTAGGCCGATGATAAGTAATTGCTAGTATTGAACGGTAACTTGTACGAGTATGTGTGGTGCTAACCGTAAATATTGGTTGGTTATTAATAAGAAATAAAATAAAACAAAAGATGAGCTGCTGCATCTTCCTGTCTGATTATAATCACAAATCTGGAAGCTGGTGGTCCAACTTGGTAGTTATAGAAATATCGCATAATTATTTTTATTTGTTCCCATGCTGGGACACAGGCCTCCTCACCCCCATTAATAGATCTTCCTCTCTGTGAGTGGGAGTGAGCCTTATGGCCACTATTTTGGCTCGGGTGGTGCACCACCAGAGCCAAAATAGTGGCCATGGGACTTGTCACGTGATTTTAGCTTATTGCGGGCCTAATTCAACAGTTTTTATTATGTTTATTAGATGATTATTTTTATATTTATAGTGAGCCACTAATCTCGGCCGGCACTGTATGACCTGGTCTGCCAGTAGAGATGGGTTCACCCAACACTCGAGTACCTATGTGTTTATCTACTGCAGTTTAATGAACTAACGCAATTTTATATTTATGCGCTTATGTACTTGTTATGTATATGGCAGGATATAGCATTGGGAGGCCGCGTAAGGAGTACTGATGAGAGAACCATTTAAAGATAGATTTTGTGAGTGAATTTTTCTTTGTGTTGTGTCTTGAAGTGAATGGTCAGGAATGTCTATTTATTTTGGATTAATGTACACAGAAAGAGGAAAGGGAGATTTTTGCCCAGTATTGGGAAAGCATGGGCTGATAATAATGATAATGTAAACAAAATCTTTTGTCATTCCAATCCCAATGTAGGTGATTGAATTTGTGGAGTTTCTTGCCCATTCTTCTCCATACGAAAGTACCTTTTGGAAGAGGCAGCTAAAATCAATTCTATTCTTTTTGTACATTTTGACGTTCAAAAGTGCCTTTTATAATTTATTTATCTCTTCCATTTCGAAGAAATCATTTGACTTTGACGATTAAGAAAATATTTCCCAAAAATAAGATTGTATTATTGTTGAATGTTGTTGTCAATTGGAAAGACATCAAACATTGGGTATCATTTAAAATTGACACCTACAACAACACGTTTAAGACAACATTGTTGAGACTAATCACCAGTTCTGGCATATACATTGGTGATTACTCTATATTATAATTAACGTAGAGGTAAGAAAGTTTCTGTCCATCTTCTTGTGAAATTAGTTGAGCCTCCTTGACAGTAACCTTTGGAAGAAAATAGCTTTTCATTTTCAGGAAGCAACAAAAGTGCAATGAACCTCAGCTTCTACAATTTCATTACTTCTGGCGGTCCGTGGGTGTTTTTCTCTTCGTATGTGTTCTAAGAATAGATGAATCATTGGTTGTGGGTTTAATGCTCGCATTATGTACGTTATGTATGTGTTATGTATAGAGCGGCAGGATATAACGCGAGGCCTCAGAGGGAGATTGTGAGATGTGCATTGTGTGAAACATAGATTACTTTTTCGTCGCTGTCATGTGTCATTTTATTATGCTGTGACGTGTTTTGTTTTTTTAGTGCGATCGGTCAGCAAACAGGCATAATCATATAAAGTTCCCACTGCAGGGACACAGGCGTTCTCTCTGTGAGAGGGAGTGGGCTGTAATCCACCACGTGGGTCTAGTGTGGGTTGGTAGATGTCACATTCGAATTTTTGGTTCTAGGACATGCCGGTTTCCTCACGATGTTTTCCTTCACCGTTTTGAGAACAGTGGTGATGAAATATGTTACACAAAGTAAAGTGCCTGTCTTGATTCGAACCTACGACCTACAACTCGTAAGTCGCGGCCGTTTCCAATGGGAACATCATAGGCTGATTATTCTTATCCTAAAGCAATTTCTAGTATTACTATACTAGAATTTTTTTATTTAAAAAATTTATAAATATATATACTGAAAAGTTAAGCGACAACGACAGCCGGGACCAACGGCGCAACTTGCTTTCCGAGGCATGGATTGGTCTCGGTATGTCAAGATGGTCACCCATCTACTGACCGACCGCGGCAAGCGTAGTTTAACCTGATCGATCGAACCGTGCGTTATTACTCCACGAGCCCCTCAAGTAGCAGCACATGTCTTAAAGAAAACATCATAAACAAAGGCAAACCATAACAAAAACAGCACTCTAACTTGGAATAGAATTGCAAAGCAGTAATATTGTGTTCACAATACGAGAGGTGACGCGGGGCAACGCACTGCGACTTAGGTTCAAGGCAAGTGTCTTATGTTAATTTGTGTTTAGTCGTTAGTTTTACGTATTGATTTAGGTACCGTGATGTTGGTACGACGACTTTTATTTTAAAATGGTTAAGGAAAGGATAGTGACAATTTAAAGCACGGTTCAAAGAACCAGCGAGGTAAAGTTGCGTCCTGACGCGGTTAGGTTATAGATGGGTTTGCCTAGTCTCCAAATACGGCCATGCTGCTTGGTGATCGGAAAAGGTGTGGCGGTAGAAGGTACTACCACAGGCTTACTCTTTATAGGAACTTTAATGGAAATATTTTAATGATGTTTTGCACAAAATGGTAAATACAAAGTGCTATGGCGTCCTTCAAATCCATGATCAGATCAGACTCAAAGAGATTTCATTGTTGAGTTGCATTTTATAATTTACCTACAGACCCTGATTTTGTCTGATGTTAAATGACTGCACAAACCCCAGAAGCAACCTTGTAAATGTTACTTCTTCGGTCCCTTGAAGGCTCGTAGTCTCGAAAACTTCCAGGATACAGCCAGGAAACACAGCTGGTTTTCAGGAACTTCTTCACAAATACAAAATCTAATCAAAATCAAAAGTCATTAGTTCAAACTAGGCTGAAAATTACATAAGACAGTCCCCCAAAACGCCCACCCTTCACCACTTCCTAGTGATTTCGCTGGGAAGAAGAAGTGACGCAATAAACTCCCCAGCAGCACATCTCTCTGCATCATATACGTCATCAAGTTTAATTTCTAGCAGTCAACACAATACGTAGGTACAAACCATAGCCTTGACACCGCCCAACTGCAGCTCACACATGGTCAACATCACTCCGATACTACCTGATTTACAAATCGGACCAAAATAAACAGCTCACCATTAAAGCTAAAATAAATACAAGCAATAACCCAGCGTTTGCAACTAATATGAGCAAATTTAGTGCGTCGGGACAGTGGAGGGGAATGGGCAGAAGGTCCGGTCGTGTCTATAAGGATAGCGACTGAAGAAAACAGATTGCATTCCATTAAAATCAAAATATTTTATTTCTAATAAACCTACATGGGCACTTACACGTAACGTCAGTATCTAGGTGCACGGTTCCAATTGGTCGATTCCTATGGAAAAAAGCCGGCAAGAAACTCCACGAAACTCTTTAAAACTAATTTGGTTTTAAAATGTTTTCAAATTACTGTGTTAACAGGTATGGGAGGACAGCGTAGGCCTGTCAACAAGTACTAACAAAATAGAAAATATTCTACAAATCTATAGGCTTACAACGTTCTCACATTCACAAAATATAAAAGAATATATTTAAAAAAAATCCTATTAATATTATAAACGTGAAATTTGTATGGATGGATGGATGTTTGTTACTCTTTCAAGCAAAAACTACTAAACAGATTTGGATGAAATTTGGCACACACATGGTTTATAGCCAGGATTAACATATTTCTTTTTATTCCGATATTACCACGGGATCGAAACTTATGCGGGTGAAACCGCGGGGTGCAGCTAGTAAAATAATAAAAATAAAAGCCTATTTAATAAACCAAATGACATTAGCGAAATGCAGTGCTGTTGCAGTTAGTATGCAGCACAATAATGATCTTCGACTGCCAGATCATTAAATTAGCTGTGGCACATCCTGTAAACTAAATGTAATGATACCTCATCACCATTTCCTGGTAGATTAATGTTAGCTCACCTACCACCAGTGCTGGCCTAGTGGTTAAGGCCGTGACTTACGACTTGTAGTTCTTGGGTTCGAACCCAGGCAGGCACTTTAGTTTGTGTAAATTATTTCATCACCATTGCTCTCATTGGTGAAGGGAAGCATCGTACGAGTATATTTTGTATGTTGACGGCTTACTGAATTTAGAGTTTAAGAAACAAAATGCCTTAACCGATCTGTGTTCGTAAGCGTGGTGATCCTATATTTATTTAAGCAATTTTTAATGATATTTATTTAAGCAATTTTTAATGATATTTATTTAAGCAATTTTTCACAGTGGTGGCCCATTGATGGATTGACTGCCGCGATTTACGAGGTCGTAGGTTCGAACCCATGCAGGCGCTTTAACTTTGTGTAAATAATTTCATCACCACTGCTCTCAAATCGGTGAAGGAAAATATCGTGAGGGAACCGTCATGTCCTAGAACCAGAAATTTGAAGACATGTGGCATCTACCAACCCGCACTGGGCCCGCGTGGTGGATTACAGCCCACTACCTCTCACAGAGAGGAGGCCTGTGTCCCAGCAGTGGGAACATGGTTATGCTTATGGTAGGTACTGCACATTTATGACAACAAGCATCTACTAATCTGTAGGACTGGTCCTTCTGCTCCTCTCTTACCGCTGGCCAGCCTGCCCAAGGCGAGAGTTCGACAGCACTGCCAAGGTTGCGTCTGAATACCTACAGTTTGTACCTACTCGTGATGTCTGCTTAATGCACTGTTTTGGTCTAGTGCATGCGATTTTTTTGTCGCAGCGGAGTATCTTTGTGTACTTTGATGACGCGTAGGTCATCGTACATGCATGTTTTTGGTAAATTTTAAGCGTAACTTGGCTGGTTTTATACTTCTAAGGAGTTTTTCGTAAAATGTTCAAATTCTCAGTCATTTCGGGGTGGTAACAGAATTCTCAAGGTTACATGTCAGCCTTGGGCAGTTTTTCAGCTGTAACTTTTTATAATTATCGATATACAATACTTCCTTTGTTCGTCTTTCTTTTGTTTTAGTCTTGACCTTTACAAAATATAAAAAAAATATATAATTTTACGTTAGAATAATTATGTAATTTTGATCTAACAAATTCTACAATTCTTTAGAATGTCGTTAATGGATTCTGACAGCATTTTTGTCCTCTAATAAAATTCCCCGTGCCCAAAATTCTTCGAAATTTACGCACACTACTTATGGCCAATCAACGCACACAAATGTCATCACATCTATGCAATGAGTCAGTCGGTACTATGACCTGCGCAATGTCTGATACCTAGACCTTGGCAGCTAGAATTCATTCACTCCAAATATATGCTAACTAACATGGCCGCCAGTTGATTGAATATCAAGTGTTTGTATATATAGTCACAATGAATACGTTGTTTTGGTTAGTTCTTTTGAGTGAGCAGAATTTTGTGCTTAGAAAATGTTTAGACGTAGGTACATATGTGACAGATCTAAGTATCTAAAATGTAGTTTATTTGAACAACTCTAAATTAAAAAGACTTTATACTGACCAGAGGGGTAATTCTTGTAATTTTAAGAACGTTCACAGTCTGATCTCAGTCTCAATCTGTCAAAAATACCTCTAATTTCCCTACATTTTTGACTAGTTTTTTGACTCTGATTGTCACTGAGATTTGATTGCGACTAGATTTTGAACGTTTCTAACGACGTGTATAATATTGGCCTTCGTGTCTCTATAATTTAGATATCAATTTTTTTTGTGAAATTAGGTACTAAGGACTTCCTACAGCCACTGGGCTATAATAAATGCTTAGTTATTTGACAGAATCCCTTCACCTATAAAGCTATTGAAAGGAATACCTAGAGAAGTGGCAAACTGGTCTACGTTGGAATTAAAAATGAGAAAAAAGATAGGAACCTCATGGAAACCCTATTTAATAAACTAAATTTAATTTTTTTTTCAAGGAAAAAAACATTTAAAAGTGTAAAAAATGTGTTAATTTTGAACCGAGAATACATAGAATATACACTTTATTATGCACACCATGATGATGAAAGATATACAAAGTATTATAGTAAAAAAAAATATAAATATTTTACACAACACAACTTTACACAATTTTACACACTTATATAGGGTTAAATTAAATTAGGTAGCGAAACTCTGCAGACGTGATGGAAATGACACCCTAAATCAAAATAGAAATTAATTTGACTACTGAACTGAATTAATCTAATTTGACCCTGTGTATAATTAATTAAGCTTGCAATACTGAACAATCCTCCCATATAAATATAGGGAGATTGTTCCAGTTCTACCTACAATAGGTACTAACTCGCGCTAGAACATTACACATGCGAGCACAGTAATGAGTCACCCTATCTCCGACCTACCGCAACGTCCGGTCTATGCGACCTAATCGCCTAACCTTGGGCCTAGGTTGTTGACATTCAGCTAATAACTGCTATATTATGACGACTAAGTGGCGGGCTGGCGCTGATTATTTTGTCCTGTCGTGTAAACCGCTATTTGTGACTTTGAGAGTACCTACTTACTGAAGGAGTATTTAAAGATCAGGTGGTAGCTGGTGGCGTTCTGTAGTTTCTGCCTACCTCCATAGGAAGATGGTGTGAGTATGTATAAGTAATTATGTATGTTACTTGCTTAATTTGGTCCCGGCTGTCATTCGTGGATCTTTGACAGTCGTTACGGGTCGTCAGAAGCCCGAAAGTCTGACAACCACTCTTACCAAGGGGTATCGTATTACCCAGTAACTGGGTTGTGGAGGTCAGATAGGTAGTCGCTCCATGGAAAATACTGGTATTCAGCTGCATCCGGTTAGACTGGAAGCCGACCCTAACATAGTTGGGAAAAGGCTAGACAGACCTTACTGAAGGAGTATTTAAGGATCGTATCAGGTGACGTTCTACAGTTTCTGCCTACCCCCATGAGGAGATGGCGTGAGTATGTATATTGTGTATGTTACTTGCTTAATTTTAAGAGTAAATATCTAATATGAGGATATTCTGTTTTGAGGAAAGTTTTGAGTCTGATTGTGGATGGATCTGAGGCTAAAGGAAGACCACTAAAACTATTGATGGATTGTGTATACCTTTGAGTAGAAAAGGAGGCAAATATTGAGAGTAATCTCTGTATTTGCCTCCTTTTAGAGATGTTGAAGAAGACATGCTGCGGCGAGCATAACTAAATTACAATTTGAAGGATAATAATGATTTGAGGACTAATATTGGTCTGGTTTAGAGTATTGGAAGAATCATGTGGGTAGATTTTTTATCTTTACTTATAGATAAGAAAAAAACGATCGAACCATTTCTTAAGAATTCGTACGTATGTGACGTACGAATTCTTAAGAAACGGTTCGATGAAAATGACCACACAGATAATGAGACTACGTTTGAAGAAACCCTTGCATATTTCCACGAACTACTAATAGGGCACACTAGGTTTTTAATGTGCCTTTGAAAAGCGAATTTAATTTTCCCTTTTACACGGAAGCTTTTGAATACCAAAATGATGAATTAGAAGATATGCTAAAAGCTGATAGTAAGTATACCTACACGCACAGAAGCAGTGGTGGCGCAGTGGAAACGGTCCCGATTTATGAGTTGTGGTCTTGGGTTTGAATCCAGGCCGGCAATGTGGGAAAATCATCATAGGCTGATTATGCAATACGTACACGTGTTTACTGAAATATGATGCTGTTTAGTTGTACGTGAGCTAAATCATCCAATGTGAGTGATCTAGCGACCTCAGCGACCTTGATCAATGCGGTTGTTGACATGTTGTGATACAGCAGGCTATTTTATAGGCCTCATCCGTTTGGCCTATACATACAAATAAATAAACTTGAAGTGGCTGTAAAACGCCAATTGCTATCAACCGGGCACAAATCCGGACTCCGAGCTGCTACTGAGAAGTGACAGATGGAAAAATCAGATAAAACTTTGCCTGACCCGGAAATCGAACCTAGAACATCGTACTCAACAGTAGCGCTTGCGACCACTAGACCAATGAGGCAGACCTAAACTAACTTCGCCAATAAATCAGAAGGCCAATTCCAGTAATTCCAATTATTTTTACCTGCACCTAGTATTAAGGTTCTATTATGTAAATATTTATGTAAATAAATAATTTCAATAAAACAATTTAAATTAAAAACGTTCAAAATCCAGTCGCAATCTCATGTCAGTGACAATCAATGTCGAAAATGTAGGGAAATTAGAGAGACCAGACTGTGGACGTTCTTTAAATTACGTGAATGGCCCCTGAAAATAGGTCTGGATCGGGCACACATCAATAGTGAAAATTGCAGTCTACACCACTATGCCACATTTCCACAATTTTTTCAAAGGTTTTTCTCGTACATTTATATACTTTATAAACAACATAGGTACACGTAAAGTGTAATAAAGTAGCCGGTTGTTTGAGCTGAGTAATTTTACATAAATAATGTTATCCTTGGCGCGGGCAATGCCGCCTGTTTAGTGAACGCTCATCTTATTTTGTACTGCAATAGTTTTTATATGTGTAAACTGTTTTGTTTGGCTGTCGTTTTAAGGGTAGGGGTACTAAAGGTAGGGGTCTATTTGTACATAGGTACATATCTAGGTGAACAAATCAAGGGTTCTGTACCGTGGGTGCCTTGTTGCCTTCATCCACCACGTGGACGACCCAGTACGGGTTGGTAGAGGTCAAATGTCTTCGATTTTTTGGTTCTAGGACATGCCGGTTTTCCTGGGTTCGAATCTGTAACCTACAACTCGTAAATCCCGACCGTTACCTACCACTGGGTCACCACTGCTCCCTTTAAACATAATATTCCCACTAAATGTATCTCTGCTTACCCTCTTAACGTCGTTACATAAATCTACGCATCACGAATGTCAGGGCCATTCAATTGTGAGTTAGATTCTTCTAACAGAACAACACATTGACATAAATTGCCTGCACGTAGAGCTGACAATAGTTGGCCGGATAGGCGTAGGAGCGGCGTGAATGACCGGTCCAAGGTTAGGGGCAAAGTCGGGGTCAAGGTCAAAGGTGACTTGGATAATGTGATTAGTTTTATTGGAAACCTAGGGTGAAGTAAGAAATAGGGTCTTTTTTAATGATGATCTTAGGAAGTGTTTGGTTTCAGCCTGTTGTGGCTTCGAAACGAAGCCTAGTTTTGGTCGGTTATTTAAAAAAATTGCTTGTTAAAAAAACAAAATTGTTAGGTTTTGTTTTGCTGTTCCATACATTTTGACATGTAGGTATTACACTTTTAAAAGAACAGACACGTCATGTCATAACTTTTTCTCATGAGTTTTTCCTCCACTGCAGATTCTACGTCAGCGGTATCCAAGTCAAACTCGGAAAATCCATCTTTTTCTTATTAATAATCTTACATTCACTGACAGACAACGCAAAGCCTTACTCGCTGGGCCTAAAGAATTTTTCAAAATGATTGCCCCCAAAGGGGTTGAACGATAGAAGTTTGTAATTTTTGCCAAGGGGAATGTCATCGGAAACACGGCTTGTATGAACTTGAAAATCATTGAGGTTTCACCATCATCATCATTTCAGCCGAAAACCATCCACTGCTGGACGGAAGTGGCCGTGCTTGGGGGAGGTCTAACCCTCAAGCACCGCCACTTCGACCGGTTCTATGCTTCCCGCATCCTTCGGATTCCTGCGGTCTTCACGTTTCGAACCTTCGAAAAGCAGGCTCCTTAACCAATACTTTAAGCGGTTTTTTCCTTTACACTTGTCATAAGTCCCACTGCATGTTCAAGGTCAAATAGAGTCATTGTCCACCCACGTCCCAAGGGCATTCGTAGAGTAGAACAATGACACAAAGTGTGTGCTCATTTGTTTATGTTTGATCATTAGGTCGTTACTGCTTGTTATAATAGATTATGGTCATCATAATTTAATGTTAGCGCAGTTCCTATTTAAATTACCGGGTCGTTCCTAATTTACGTGTGGTAAGCAGTTTGTTAAGTCCTAGGCACGCTTGAGCAGCGGTAACGGCCGCGTCTGACGAGTGGACAGGCACTTTACTTTGTGTAGGTAAATTATTCATGATCACTTACCGTTTTGAAAGCAAAACGGTAAATGAATATATCGTGACGAAACCGGCATGTCCTAGAACCAAACATTCGAAGATATGTGACACCCACCAACCCACACTGGGCCCGCGTGGTGGATTACGGCCCCCTTCCTCTCACCGATAGGAGGTCTGTGTCTCAGAAGAGGGAACATTATAAGCGGATTATGTATGTTATGTATCATGGCTGATCTATTCCTCGAAAAAGTCGGCAGGGTTGTTCAGTACAACCACATTTCGGCAGTTATGTTTAAATTCCAGCAATAGGGGTGGCTTATACCCATTAACAGAGCAAAAGATCCTGACTTACGTTTTTTGCTATTTGCAGGTAAAATATGATTCGCGATCATAACAAATATGTCTTTACAGAATTAGGAGTATAATCATTAGAATCCGTAATAAATCTCCTCAAATGTTATGATTTCATGAAATAGTCATTCATCATCGTCATCAGCCTATAGCTGTCCACTGTTGGACATACGCCTCTCCTATTTCATGCCATTCAACTTGATTTTCGGCAAATAGTCATTCAATAGGGTAATAATTATTAACATAGTTGTAATAATAATGTTTATGATTAAAGTTCAATAACTAAATATTACAAATTACAAAAAACCTAAGAAAATTTGAATTTTACCGTCTACCCTGACGCTTTCGCTTTAACTGAACTTGGAGAGATAATGTATTGATGATTTATATGATTAAAATTCTATAAATAAATATTCCTTACTTTACCCTGACGCTTTTGCCTGAAGTTGTTTTTCTGGTAGGTTCAAAACCTACATAAAATGCCCACAAAATGTAGAAAGATTTAGTCAACTGTTGGTCAAAAATGTACAAAGGCGAGACATTTAAAATAGTTGAATCTGGAATTTAATTGAGACCATTTAACCACATGTAGACGTAGAGTCCTACCACAACATACACTCTACATTCGCATCGACACAAATTCTAAGAACACATAATTCTATATGTGACTAGTTTGGTGACGTCACGTGTTGGTAGAGTCGCCGACCGAGAGTCAAGGTTGCGATGGCCGAATAGAGACGGCGTTAGTGTAGGTCAAATGTTTGATATAAATCTCATGCAGTTTGTGTTTGTGACTCTTGATTTTATTTTGGTAGAGTGAATTTTATAAAGTAGTCTAGGATTTTTTACCCGAATGCTCCAGAAGAAGGAAAGCTTTTTCATGGAAATAAAAGACGGTGTTCCACTGGAAAAAAATCTTTATTTCAAAGTATTATTTTATTCAAATGTTAGTTTTTTAATAGTTTTAGTTAAGTTAGGATATCATGTTTTTATTTGATTAATTAATTAGGTCGCTCAAGACAAGGAGAAGGTTTGAAAGGCAAAAGGGGAGGCCTTTGTCCAGCAGTGGGACACAACATAGACTAAAGAAAAAAAAAATGAGGTCCACGTTATTTTTTATGTAGAGGTCATTTTAACTTACTTCTTTACAATTTTTGCTCAATATTTTGTAATAATAAACGCAGAAAAATAGTATAAATAAAATCTAAACAAACCAGTATTAATTTGCACATCAGCCAGTCAATGACCGGTAGAGTCATACCTACTAAATTTAAAATTCTAACGACAAACGTTGGCGTAGGTCACGCTCTATCATAGACGTAACAACTCTACATAGCGTCAGTGACCGTTCAAGGTCATTCTAGTAGTCTAGTCTCATAGAGACATTGATGTAGGTCGTGCTATTATAGTCAAAGTCAATTTTTTTTTTATCAAATGAAAAGGCACTTTTGAACGTCAAAATTTACAAGAAAATGGAATTGATTCTAGTTGCCTTTTCCAAATGTAGTTTCGTGTGGAGAAGAATGGGCAAGAAACTCCATTAGACAGAAAAACATCAATTTGCGTGACTCTATTTTTTCGAATGGTAGAGTCGTTGACCGGGAGAGTCAAGGTTACATTCTATATATTAGATTGCCGTTAGGAATATTGGCGTAGGTTATGGCTGTTTATCAGGTTTTCTGTTTTTAAGTCATGTTTGAATAATAGAGCAAGAATCTGAATTCCTAGAAATAATGTACCGATTTACGTAATAGGGAGAATCTTGCTCTACATCATCTCTATAAAAAACATGTTTTACATAAAAATTGCTCTACTTCGTGTTAGCAAAACAACTAAACACTATATTTATTTTTGTTTTCATCTATCAAGAAAACACGTTCATCTTCATCTCTACATTTTATTGCAAAGCTCTACATGCGCATACGCTTGCCAGCTTTTCTTTATAAAACGTAATGAATGTTTGTTTACGATGAAAAAAAAGGGTGTTTTTAGTAAACACCTCTATGATAGAGTCACGCAAATGTAGAGTTCATCGAATTGAATGCAGCCAAGAGATGTTTGTTTTAGTGTGCTTAGTTGCAGAAATAATGACTTTTGTAATAAGATATTTTGGCTTTTTGATTTATTTATGGCAGATGATCAACAAATTAGTTTGCTAAGATGCTTGATTTTGTAAACATTATTATCTTACACATCATCACTCTCCCGCCCTTATCCCAATCTAATTGGGGTCGACGCAACATATCTTTTCCATACTTCTCTATTAGTCGTCATCTCGGTAGTCACCCCCTTCCTAACCATATCATCTTTCACACGGTCCATCCATTATCTCTTCGGTCTTCCTCTACTCTTATTTACTCTTAACATTAATGCTCAAAACTTTCCTCACGACATTTTCTTCATTACCTGTGGTGCTACACAGTTCTGTCTATACCTACGCTTTAGGGAAATACTAGCGTGATGTTATGTTTAAGAAGTACAGCAATAATTGCTGATGAAAGTACGTTTTATGGGATGCTATCCATATGGCAATCCTTATGACTAATCTAAAATAAACAAACCAATTTCAAAATGGCGCCATGCAATAGATTTTGAAATAACTGTCAAAATAAACGCTTTTTTTTTAAAATAATTCGGAGTTTCAGGAGCCCTGAAATGGTCACACTATAGCTCCACATTAAAAGTCAAATCCTATAAAAATATAACCCTAATTCTAATTTCAGTCTGTTTTAATATATAGCAAGAGTCATCATCTGCCTAGCCCTTTCCTATGTTGGAGTCAGCTTCCAGTCTAATGACGCAGCTGAGTATCAGTATTTTACATGGAGCGACTGCCTATCTGACCTCCACAACTCCAGTTACGGGGTAATACGAAACCCCTTTTGGCCTTCTAACGACTGTCAAAGATCCACGAATGGCAGTCGGGACCAACGGCTTAACGTGCTTTCCGAGGCACGGAGGGGCCTTGGTATGTAAAGATGGACACCCATCCACGGACCAACCGCGGCAAGCGTAGCTTAACCTGATCGATCGACCCGTGCAGCTGTTATAACTTAGCCACAAGCTCCTCTAATATACAGCAAGAATATATACTGTAGTAGTCACACAGACACTGACATTAAGACCCAGGGACACTTTATAAATCAATCCGTTTAAAAACATTCATACAACTTGAATCTTCAACTACCTATTTGAAAAATAAGTCTCAGACGAAAAATTAACATTTTATGTTCACAAAAAACATTAATCCTTCGGCCGTGGGCTCCAAAACAAAGGGCGTCTACGAACGGCGCGGGCGCAGCTGAGCATGTGTGCATTTATTTACACATACATACATGAACAATGTTACATTTGAAAATTTCCGCAGAAGCGACATTTTTGGTTTGATGTCTCGTTTTGCGACGAGGGGTTTTAGAGGTGTCCATTTTAATGAGGAAGATCGATTTGAGAAACCAGGTCAAGAGGAAACAAAAATCGGGCTATTGCTAGTCGGACTCACACACAAGGATAAAAATGCGGAAAAAAAACGCGTTTCTTGTATGGAGACTCCCTTTAAGTTGTACCTTTATTTATTTTTATTATTTGTTGTCATAGCGGCAATAGCAAAACACATTCTGTCAAAATTTCAACTGTCTACATATTACGGTTCATGAGATACAGCCCGATGACAGATAGACGGACACAGACAGGTGGACGGACAGCGGAGACTTAGTAATAGGGTTCCGTTGGTACGCTTTGGGGACGGAACCCTACACAATCACTATGGGGAAAGTCAAAGTGCTTTAAAAGCGCCTCAACGAGTGATAAAGTTTAGAGAAGCCTCGTCATCATCACCCATGGAGCAAAACTGGCTATCCTTTGTCCACAAGACAATAAAAAAAATCAACGCAGGAACTTCTTTCCACACGTTACACGGGACGAACATCTAACTCCCCCAAAGTCTTGAAATTATCTGAGTGCTGTGTTTCCGATAAATCATTATTCTACTGCATTACTGCACTCTTCGGTAAACGTATGGTAGGACGCCCTCAGGCTAGCTGGGGCGACGATCTTTGCAGGATTGCTGGTAGCAGCTGGATGAGAGTAGCCGAAAATCGAGTTGAATGGCGTGCAATAGGAGAGGCATATGTCCAGGAGTGGACTGCGGCTGATGATGTTGATGACTGCACTCTTATGCCATATTCAGGAAAACAGATAAGAAAAAGGTTGTATTTTTGAGGTAAGTATCAGAAAGATGTGGCTTGAAAGAGGTGACTTACGAGATAACGATTATTAGAAAAATATGTGTTGCGCTGACCCCAAATAAATTGGGATAAGCACAAGAGCATGATAAATTTTCTTCTCTTACTGTACTGCACTCATCATTCGAAAAAAAGTTGAAATATGAAATGCTGCATGTTGCCAGAAACAATGCTAGACGTGAATTATATGACTCAATTGACACAGTGGCAGTGTAGTTTCCTTCGGCATTGCGTCGAGGTTTTGGGTTCGATTCTCGCTTGGCACAAGGCATCTGTTTCAGTAAACGCAGTCCACGATATCAGTTCAACTGTCACAGATGAGACACAATTACTTTTTCTATTGTTACCGAACTTTAATAAGCTTGCCTATCAGACGAGGTGGTATAGGAGAAAATGTTGGTCAAAAGTTATTCTTTGGAAAATATAAACAAAATAATGTCCGGTTTCTATTTCACTGGCTGACTGATGCAAATCTTGTTACCAGCACCCTAATTGCGAAACACACTATCAATCACGATCTGAATCATTTTGAAGATTGCTAATCCATTGCTTCATATGTTCAAACAATTGGTATGCTCAACTACGTAAATAACGCAATAAATGTCGTTGAACTGTCAAAATGGATGCCATTGCTACTGATATTGTGCTACGCATTTACCCCGCTGGTCAGCAATGTCTGTTTGGAGAGACTCTGAACAGGTCTTCAGTGCGATATGTAATTTTAGTACTCGTCAACTCATTTATTTTCAGAGCTCGTTTATAGCCACAGCGTCCACCATTGTCGCGTCTGTGTCCTACTCTGCGGCCTATCAGTATTAGTCGATTCGTCCTTCGTCTAACAAGGGCGGCAGGCCGGCAACCCGGCCTATCGATCTAATGCGCGGGCGCAGTGTTTTTAACGTTTATCACTGAATACTGCAGGAAATGCACTTTTTATTTTTTATATTATTATGCAGTTTAATGTTTGCGCTATTTTATATATCATGCAAGTGAGTTTTTTATATGTCCCTCGTATTTGCTGATTTTAGTATTCTGGGATTTCGATTATTTCGTTTTTTTCGATTTCGATTTTCGAGCTGACAACCTAGGTATATCTTATCCTATAAAAAAAAATATTTGGTGAGAGTATCGACCCGATGGGCTATTATTTATTAGTACTATTTAAATATGAAGTGTGTAACCCGCTGCAGATTTATTTTATTAAAAGTAAATTAAATAATAATAAAATAAAATAGATGTTACTGAACGATCAAAATCCCAAATCCTAATTTATCAAAATATTTTTGTTATACGTGAAAGTTGGTTTAGTTAGGAGATTTTTTAGAGGTCCGTAGGTACCTCAAAAGGAAAAACGGTACCCTTATAAGATCACTTCGTTGTTTGTCCGTCTGTCCGTCTGTCAAGTGTATTTTCTTTTCTCACGGACACGTAGAGTTAACAAGTTGAAATTAATATCAAATACTCAAGGCTGCAATCCCGTGAAGCAGTGAAAAAATCAAACTTCTAAGTCAATGCAATAAAAAAATACAGGCGTTTTTGTTCTTGAATCAAAACCTATAGGGTACGTCCTGTTGACCTAGAATTATGAAATTTAGCAAGAAGCAGTGTCATGCAGCACAAGTAAAGGAAAAATCCGAAAACCGTAAATTTGTAGTTATATACCTACAAATTTGTACGGAACCCTCGGTGCGCGAGTCCGACACGCACTTGAACGGTTTTTTTTATTGCTGAATGGGCTATATTTTATAAAAGTTCTAGTTCTTAAGTATTTTTATTAACTTATGACCTGGCAAACGTTGCAGGAATCTGCTGGATGCGAGAAAAGAGAAATAGAACCGGTCGTGGCGCTGCTTAGGCCTATGTCCAGCGTCTTTCGGCTGATATTTTTTTAATGAATGAACCTTGGAATCGTAAAACCCAAGAACCTGTTACTAGAGAAGGGGTAGGTAACAGCTTTGCCCCTCGAGGGTTTACCGCGGTAAGCCTAACGCCTCGGGTCTACATATCATAATCAGCTAATAATCTTCCTAGGACATAGGCCTCCTCTCTAAGAAAGGGAGTGGGCCATAATCCACCACGCATACCCAGTGCGGGTTAGTAGATGTCACATATCTTCGAATTTTTGGTTCTAGGACATGCCGTCTTCGTCACGATGTTTTCCTTCACCGTTTTGAGAGCAGTGGTGATGAAATAATTTACACAAAGTAAAGCCGACTGTCTGGGCTCGAACCTACGACCTACAACTCGTAAGTCGCGTCAGTTACCACTGGGCTACCACTGCCCTGTCCAGTTTCTACATAATCTATTATAAAATAAGTTAAAAAAATGTACCCACCCACTCAAATTATCTATAATCCTTCATCCATAACCTAAATCAGTGATTATAATTTCACAAGCCCACTCTATATATAGTTCTTACCGCTCTCGAGCCCACTGAGTAGTTTCAAAGGGTTTTTTTACTATTTTTGAAACACCTGTGTCGCCTGGCGACCTTTATTGTCCTTTTTTGCTTCGATGCCCTTTATACACTATGGTTTAGGGTACCTTAAATATAGGAGTTAGTTCGTGCAGTTCGCGTTTGTTTTTTAAGGCTTTGGCAAGTTTCGTGCTGAGTTTTTGGTGAGAGTGGGTGAGTGTAAGTGGGGGTAAGGGATGTAGGTAAGTGTGGTGTGGTGTTTTTATGTTGTAAAGATAGTGGTGTGCTTTTGAAAGTCTTGGTAACATCTTTGTGGTATGCTAGAATGAGTTTTGCCTTTCACTCAAAAATAGAATAGAATATATTTATTTGCACAGAAAGTAGGTATTACAAATCAGATGTTACAATTAATATCCTTCCTATCCTTCTTGTCCTTGAACATTCTTTCTTTAAGGCATGCAGAAATATTATGAGCATTATTACATATAAAGCAATACAAACATAAAAATAAAATAACTTACGAGGTCTGACGAGGTCTTTATGTTGACAAAAGATCGTTGAACTATTGTGAGCTCTAGCTAACCTTTCCGGAATAACAGGCGTCATATTATGTGTGTGTTGTCTAGGCTTGTCTAGCGGTAGAATTAGTTTAGTTGTGAGATTAAAGTGTCTTTTGTTTTAGACAGATAGCAAAGGTATGATTGTATTAAAATGTTATGTTTTCGGTTTGAGGTGAGTAAGAAAAAGCTTTTTAGTGAAATTACAGTTTTCCTGCTCTTGCAGGAAAAGTGTAATTTGTGAACAGTAGGATAGGAAGATGCATGTAATTTACGGCATTCTAGTGTTATTTCTTTACTGAAGATAAAATTAATTAAAAAATGTTACTGATGCCTCTGATTTTACTTCGAAATCTGTTCACCTCACAAAAACTGCATAGGTATGTCGTTAAAATATTGCATGCAAAGAATGCAATCGCAACTTTTTTCCCTTATAACATTTATGAATCAGTTTCTTAGAAAAATATCAAACTCATAAATTGTTAGGTGTAGTAGTTTTATTGGTTATTTTTAGACGACCGCCTTGTCTAGTCGACGCTAATCGTGTTCCATTTAGTCTAATTTGGTGTTTGACTAGGTATAGACGGGAATTGGTACCTAGCTTTATTATTATTAAAGTGTTCCAAGTGTTGATTAGGTAATTAAGTCATCGGAAAAAATGTATGAACAAAAAAAGTGTGTGAAAAAGAAAGCAACTTGGTTTAGATTTTTAGGACGTGTGATACGGTTTCGTGACTTTGTGATTGGTGGTTTCAAATTCAGAATTTGGTTTTGACGAGCTTCTACGACCAATCTCGAGTACGTAATGAGTAAAATATTTATCAACAATAAAGAATTTCGAAAACAAACGTTCCAAGTTCAAAATTTGTTCGCGCCGAAACGATGAAACACGAGCGGCGTTCGTAAACCGAACTTGGGTGTTCGGCTGCGACAGCCTCTGCTACCGGAGTGTGTACGAAAGAGATCCTTTTAGCAAAATTAGTCAGAGTTCCCGAAAAACGCGGCCATTGACCCCTTCGGGCAACACCTAAGTATTTTAGTGTCTAAAAAAAATTCCCGTGTTTACATAACACGCCGAATTTTTTAAATAAACTCCACGTCGAAGGGCTCACAACGCGCACAGACAAAAATTTCGTCGGTTGCGCTCGTGTGTGTGCCCCACACACTGACAGCACATAAAAATGCCCAATCGGTACATGTCGCACCACTACAATGAAGGGACGACGTAAGTCGCATACAAGTGCATAATTCGGCCGAGATGCAAAAAAAAATATTTGGCAATGCGGCCCCTACGCGCCCGCCAGTCGCCCGCCCGCCTGGGTTAGGTTAGGTTAGATTTTTTGGCTCAAAACGCTCGTTGGCGATTTTTTGAAAATAATTTTTGTGTCTACATCACTAGGAAAAGGCGTTCTTCCTGCAACTTTATAACGCGCCAGTACGTCGCGATTTTTTGAATAAAGAACCCGAAACGCGTTACTTCGCTCCACTTGGAATCTTATTTGAATTTGATAGTTCGTTTTTTAATAGATAAATAGATTTTATTTTAGTTAATACAACGAGCGTTTTGATCTAAAATTCCGCGGCAGTCGGGCACAGTGTTCATTCGGATTTTATTTTACAGACGTCACCGATTATGACTTAATATTTTAAAAATAAAAACCAAGATTTTTCACCGATTTGGAAAAGACTCTAGTGCCTAAAGTGTCGTGTTGTGTTTTATTTTACTGCAATTAGAATTTATATTTTTCTTTTATTGGACTTTTGTGTTTCCCGTTTTTATTTTTTGGTAAGTACTTTTATTTTTCCCTGTTTTTATTTTAAGATTTTTTTGTTATTTTTACCTTACGTTTTGATTTTTCCTTACGTATTATATTATGAAGATCCGTTCTTGCAAAACTTTTGCAATCATGTTTTTATTTTTAACAATCATTATTCAAATAAAAAAACACAAAGGAATAACCAGCATCGTCTTCGGCGCCACGGATCACAAAACTGCAACGTTTAAGCTTACAAAAACACTAGATAACTTTGTAAAACGTATATTTTTCTAATAAATCGGGAATGCTCCCTAGACAAAGTGACAAGGACACGTCGTGAGTGACGTCAGCAGTACTAGGCACTGCCGAGAAAGTCGGCCATCTTGATTCTGTGTTCTTTTTTTGAAGCCTACGAAGTGCGCGGGCGCGGGCCCGCCATGTTGCTTTATGTTCAAATTTTGAATTCGGAACTACCATTTCTTCCTTTTTTTGTAGCTAGGTTAAACAAATTAGGTATAGTATTTTCAGGTGTTATTTTA
Source organism: Apamea crenata (assembly GCA_949629185.1). Classification (NCBI taxonomy): domain Eukaryota; kingdom Metazoa; phylum Arthropoda; class Insecta; order Lepidoptera; family Noctuidae; genus Apamea; species Apamea crenata. Next base: position 17,832,255 of record OX451367.1, read on the forward strand.
GTGTTATAAATATACTTATAATGGATGCATTTCCTGCCATTGAATGCAAGTTAGGCCTATTTGAAGCGGCTTGATAATATTGTAGTATTTTTGTTCCGACATTTAAACATTTGATTGCTTTTTGAATATAATTGAATTAAATACATTTGTCGTCGTTGTGTTGCATAAAAAATATTATTTTAAATAAACTCAATTTAAAAGGTTTATTAAACACATTTATTTAGGTAACATATTTTATAAGAGACCTTTTGAAAAGCCTGCGAGGTTTGTATATAAGGGAGTTTTCTGTAAAGTTAATTTATTTAAATCAATTTTGTATCTCGATTATCTATAGCTATTTTATATTCATTCTCATAAATAAAACACCTACTTTAAAAAATAAAAAGCGTATTAATGTGAATCAAAAATACAAAAAATATCATTGAACCAGTCGGATCCTACAGCTATAGGCCATAGAACTTCTGAATAACGAAGAAGGAAGAGTTACCTACCAACTAAATTAACGGCATTTTACACTGAAAAAGGGCATACAAATGATTTAAAAATTTACTTAATTGACTAATTTTGAAGGAAGTTAAGTATTGTTATAAAAAAAGATCACATAACTTCAGAACTCCAAAGACGGCAGCTGCAAGAATTGCACATAGTTTTATAAAGTAATATAGAAACGCAAGCAAATTTTATTTTGTAAGAAATAGGTGAATGACCATGCAAGTCACGGAGTCATTTGGTGCATCATCATTATTATCAGAATGATCTTTTCAAATATAAAGACGTTATGGTAGCATGTGTTTTAAATTCAAGTTGTTACCCACAGGATCTTCATCAATACTCATTTATTTGAATTTAATAGAATTAATGATAATTAAAACAACAACAATAATTGCACATAACTAACAGGAAAACAGGCGTGATGTTACGTAAGAATTAAAAAGCTCCTCAATCCGCTTTCAGGGGTATTTTTTCACAGAAATATCTCCAAAACCATTCATATTCCACATAATTCTACAACAGTATCTAAAAAAAGTGACTAATCTTCCATTCCAATTCATTTACCTTATTAGTGTTTGTACAATAATTTATAATATTAATAAACAGTCTAGATTTTGACTTATTTTTACTTAAAAAGTCATCCAAAAAAAAGTAGCAAGAAACCTCCTTTTTAACAATCTCTGCAATCGCGGCTAAGTCAGCAAAAAAGGCGCAACGAATCCACTATTATATGCAGACCTATCCCACGTACCGTGCTGGCACCCGGTCCTGCATCTTCCGGATGCCGTCCAGTCTACAAACAGGTTATCAAGTCCATACAGACATCTTCCTTACCAAACATGTTACAATAACTATAAAGATGCTAGCCAAACATCATCGAAAATATGGGCTTCTAGCTCCATTTACTGCTAATTAATGGCCCTAATAAATACATGTTAGATTAAATATTTTAATCAAAGCCCTAAAAAACTACTAAAAACAATATTAGCAATAACTTAGCTCAATAAATATCGTTGAAAATATAGACTTCTGACTCGATATACTTAGGTTTTTTTTTATCACCACCAACACATTCTAAAAAATAAAATCTCAATAAACCAACTAATTATGACCCATAAACGAACCCTATACTCTACAAAGCATAGCCTTGAAATCCTGCTGACGCCTCAGATCCTGCGCTTGCACATATCCGAAGGCCACACGAGATAGCTACCTAGTCTAAATCCGTAGTAGCTCGGCCGCCATGCCTCGTGTCTTTTAACTCTTGATTTTCAAATGACATTCGCCTGTTTTGCTTGCCTATAAACTATTCAGTTACGTATGTATCATTGTGTGTGTTTGTGTGTGTGTGGTTATGAATGTGTGGCTCGTCTATTAGGTATGTTGAGTCTATGATAGGAGCATCCAATGTCTTTGCAAAGTCAAAATTAATGTGTTTTATTTGTAGTGTAGGTAAAATGTTGTGGGGATTGATAAAATCTACTGCCAAAATCTTTGTTATGATATTCATAGAGCGTCAAAATAGAAATCGTTTAATCATTGATGACAAAAATGACAGTATGCTTGCTACTAAATAAATAGTCTTAGTTCCTCAGAAAAAGACGCGTCTGGTGTCTGAGAAAAGATAATACCTAACTCAGTAGGTATACAAATCTGCAGGTCAACCTAGCCGAAACTGTCCAATTTCCCCAATCAACCTTGAACCTTAATGCTGTAGCGATAAAGTTGAAAATCTATTAAAGAAATTTGACAGATTGTAGTAGCTTGATGTGCTGGCGTCTGTACGTTATTATTAGCGTGAATGTTAAAAAATTATTAATTTGCATTCAAAAGCTTGACAAAACTAAAAATGGTAAACTGCACCAAAATCAGTAGAGCGGTTTCGTGCGCCAGCGCATAAAAACAGACATTTTGAAGTATAAATTACAGTCTATTTATATATTTACAACTTGTTGTTGGTATCACAATATACGGACAAAACAAATTGTTTTGAACACAACAATTTATATTTGCTGGTTAATGTTAAAATATTTACCTTAAATCAGCAGTTTGGGCAATATTTTCTAGGAATCCGACTTATTCCTAAAATACAAGTTTTTAGAAACTAGGTATTTATGAAAGCTAATTAAAATGCATTTGTAGAGGTGCCCTAATCATCACACTTGGCAAACGACAACCAACCCGCACTGGGCCCGCGTGGTGGACCATGGCCCACTCCCTCTTACAGACAGGAGGCCTGTGTCCCAGCAGTGGGAAGGTAATAGGCTGATTATGGCAAACGGACTGGTTTTTAAAGTGGAAGGAGACAGGAGGATGCTACCCATCTAGACATAACTTTTTGTGAGATGGCAGTTAACAACACCCAGGGGTTAAGATGCAAGGAAATTGTCACAATCACCACTCAATGGTAATCAGAATGGTGATGACAGCTTCTAGCAGAAAGAAAGGACGTGCACCCAAGAACAGAAAACCACTTCGTCTCTATAATCTATATATGAGCCAGTTATTATGTAGAGGCTATGCTTACTTGATACTTCCGAAAGGTTTTTAAGACAGCTACATCTTAAAACCAAAATAAGTTATAAAATATAAACATCAAGCATAAAGAACCAACATCCTAACATATTCAATACCCTTCATACAAACCTTAAAAGTTTAAAGCTGGCTATTCACGCGCGATTAGTCGCACGACGAATTTGTGAATGACGGAGGTCTAGACGAGAAATATCTGTTGTTGGTTTTATTGGCTTTAAAAGTCGATAAGCTGCTTCAGGATGGTTGAATATGATGATGATGGGAATAGGTACCTAACAGAAGTAGCTTATTCATATTGATTTTATTGTATAATATGCTTGAAGTAGATTTATCACGGCAGCTACTCAAAATCAAAAATCATTTATTAAAATTAGGCTGAGAATCAGCACTTTTCGAACGTCAAAATTACAAAAGACAGTCCCCTAAAATGCCCGTTATTCACCACTTCCCAGTGCTTTAGCTGAGAAGAGGAAGTGTCCCCAGATGCACAGCTGTCTGTTCAGTTAGAAAAACTTAATTCTATACAATCTACTCAATTTTTAGATGATTTGAAAAACGACCACTGGTCTCCATTACCTACTATATATAACCTAATTCCGAAGACAGTTACAATATTATTTACTAATGCGGCAGAATAATCGCACAAACTATTATTATCCGCACCATCCATGCTACACCTCAGCTTTAAGTAAAGAGAAAATAAACTAACAAATAATATAGGAAACAAAAGCGAGTCTCATGAAAGGAGACCCAAGAGTCTACTTGTTGAATACCACCAATTGAAAACGACCTCACCTACCATATAAAAGGCAAGACAACATGTGTCAGGACATACTGGCAAAAAAACGTAAGTGTACTGTTTTCCATCTATGACACAGAGATTTGCAAGGTACCGACTTAACTTGACCTTCATTGAGGAACAAATTACAAGGTTACATGTCTCAAGATGTATTGGTCGTGTTACTTTTGCAGGTACAGTGTTTTGTCAATGACAGTTTGTATGTTTCCAGTTTATTCTGAGCTTTTGTGTTTAAGAAAATGTGCGACAGAAGAGGTCAAGGTAAAATGGGTTGTTGATTTTGTGCTAACGATTTTCCAACTGCGTTAACACAATGCTTAACTAGCTTATTGTGAGCTTAAGTAGCTACAAGACATAATACTACAGTAGTGTCCGTTTAAACTGGATAAGTCTAATTTTGTAGGTGTAGTTTTCATTCTAATACTGCATTTATGAAGTTAGAAAGTGACACCGGGGACTGAAAAGTTGTGTGGAAATCGGTTGTCATGGTATGGCATGTGATGCGAAGGTATGAGGAAAAGATTGCTAAAGAAGTTTTGAGTATGAATGTGGATGGCTATACGAGGGCTACTAGAGGACGTCCAAATAAACGATGTGTGAAAGATTTACCTCACAGTGTACTTTACTGTTGAAGAGTTTTTGAGTATATTAATACACAGTCCAACACTGTCTTCTTCGGTTTGATGATGTGTGAAAGAGATGCCACATAGTGAAGAGGTTTCCTGCCAAGATGGATAATAGACAAATTGTTTCTTTTTTAATATTTTGTCGAAAAAAAAATCTGTGACTTATAATCTATTTTTTTAAATTAGAATAATAAAAATAATTTAATATGTTTTTTTTAAAGTCCGTTAGTTCATCCTAGACTTCGAACCTGAGATATACAATCGGACAATAACTTAAAGAGACAATCAGCGAATCAGCCTCGTAATTAAATAACTATTAGAAACATCGTCTCCTTAAAAAGCAAATTATCCCAAAGAGTTTGATATCATGACAAGACTTAAAAAAACTTAGGTATTCACTGAGTTGCATCAATTCCTAAAAAAGGTCTAGCCCGTGACCTTCCATTATCTGATGTCTGGTTGCAAATTACAAGAAAACTATTCAATCTATTGTGCTAACTTCGTCTCATGTCTGTATGACTTCGGCTAAACTCGTGCGCCCGGAGATTCCCGAAGGCGCTCGGCGATCATCGAGGCGCCGAACATTACCGAAGACAATTAATTCGTTATTAATTAGTTTACAGGACTTTATTGTGTTGGTTTATTATTTTTATTTGTGAGTTTAACTGTCAGTCGTAACTCGTTACTTTTTGAGTTATAATAAAAACAGAAAGATTCGAAAACTGAGTAGTTGTATGTTTTATATTGCAGTCCTTTTAAGATTATTATTAGATAAGTTTAAAATATTATCATCATCAACTGAGATTGTGGTTCAAAGTATCAATGTGACTTCTAATTTCAATGTAATTTCTATGTCTATCTTGGTCATTCAGTGAAGAAAAAACATCGTGAGGAAACCTGGACTTACAATAGTCAATATAAGTCTGCAGTTGCCCACCCGTCTTAAACAAGCGTGGTGATCAATGCTGGTGCCTTCTCTGTGAGAAGAGGCCTTTGGCGTGCAGTGGGACAGTAAGAAGCTGGTATTATCATCAACATCATTTATAAACGTATTTTTTTCATCGTTCTCACATTAAATTATAAATTCGACATTAATGATGTAACTAAAATGTTTGAAACAATAATTGAAAAGAGTGTCCATGGAGTTTCTTGCCCATTCTTATCAATAGGTATCTACTACGTTATGGAATGGGCAACTAGTTTCATATTTCTGACCGACCGACACCTTGGCAATTCAAAATTGCCTGTAAATGGTTTAATCGAAATAAATTGAGTTGAAATACTATTTAGATACAGAAAAAAGGCCTACTGCACTTACGTACGACGTTCTAAGCCAATATTATTCCAAACAGAGAAAAATCCGACTGTTTATCAGTTTGCACACGTTTCACCCGAAACTTACTAAGCCAAATGTGGTTAAACTTTCACTGGTACCATTCTTTGTTACATTCTTAACACTTTAAGAACAGTTACTTAGGTTTTAATGAAAATAACATTTAACCCGTCTGCCTTCAAAGCAAGAGTGAACAGGCATCCTCTGGGTACGCTCGTTCTATCATAGACCTCATCCATCGCTTTCCTTCAAGCGTCATCGAGGTAATAATAAACTTTTCTAACTGGGCAACAGTGTCCATACGGTGGGTGCCTGAGGATGGACGGCGCCGCCGAGGCCGGCCCAGGAAGAGGTAGCGAGATAACCTAGAGGTGTACCGCAAGGGTTGAATCGAGGTGGCTATAGAAAAGGATGCCTGGACGGATTTGGCATACGAAATAGCCTACACGCAAAGCCCTCCCGGCTTTGCGTGTAGGCTATTTAAACAAAACCTTTAACAAGTCTAAAGATCGATGAAGGAAAGAATAATTTTACTACATTTTTATCTAAGACTGCCTCGTTGGTATTGTGATCCTAAGCGCTACTGCTGAACATGCGATCCTGGGTTCGATTCCCGGGTCGGGCAAAGTGTTATTGGATTTTTCAGAAACCTGGAGTCAGGGTGGGAGTCCGGTGGATAGCAATAGGCTCGCCTCCTAGTACATGGGACTTAAACATAACTGGTATGATGCTACGTTATATGAACAGTTACTTCAAGGTTTTAATGAAAATAACCTTTAGTAAAAGTCAAAAGATCAATGAAGGCATGAAGAATTTCACTAGATTGTTATCCAGGTGTGCAAAGAAATAATTCGCGTGTGGAGAAAGAGGTTCACCTTTCCTAAAGATAATTAAATTAATAAAAACAGAAAGTTTAATAAAAGTTACCAATGACTAACAGTGAAGGAAAACATCTTTGGGAAATAGGAAAGCGACTACCTATCTGACCTCCAGAACCCAGTAACTGGGTAACACGATACCCCTTGGTAAAAGTGGTTGTCAGACTTTCGGGCTTCTGACGACCCGTAACGACTGTCAAAGATCCACGAATGGCAGCCGGGACCAACTGCTTAACGTGCTTTCCGAGGCACGGACGGTTCTTGATATGTAAAGATGGTCACCCATCCATGGACTGATCGCGGTAAGCATAGCTTAAACTGATGGATCGACCCTCGTGGTTACTATCACTTAGCTACGGTTAATTACAATTATAATCTTATTGAAAACAATAAGATAAAGACATCATTCAAAGATAAGGCGTCAAAACTAAAGTGCAACTATTTCCTCAACCCCGTCTATATCGCCACGGAGCTACGAATGCACCAAACAAAAATAAAGTAACTATGCAATTCAAGGTGCGCACACGCACCACACACCGGGCGGCCCTGAAGTTCGTGTTTGATTACGGAAACCTCTACGCAAAGTCTTTTCTTAGATGCAAGTTCTTTTTTAATGTATTTTTTAATAGGTTGTAGTTGTGAGACGTTCATATTTTTTGAAACTTAAATAGTGCCTTGTGGATTAAGTTTCGGGTTTTCTTTTGTTTTTCCGGTTAAATAGCGTTGTGAAATACTGACTAGTTCATCATCCCATGTTCCAAAAACTAGGCTCTGTAGAGCTTTTTAACCTTATAGAATATGCCCATTTTCCGCCCCCTAGGTTTCTTCAATAAATAAACAGATGGCGTATAGGTTTTAAACGAATCTTCTCCAACAACAACTATAAAGTCATTTAATCAAACTCGCCTGAGAATCAGCACTTTTTGAACGTCAAAATTACATGAGACAGTCCCCCAAAACGCCCGCCCTTCACCACTTCCTAGTGCTTTAGCTGGGAAGATGAAGTGGCGCAACAAACTCCCCAGCAGCACAGCTGTCTGTTCGATTAGAGGAATCTGTTAAGTTAGCATTATAACGAAGGGAAACTTATAAAATTATTCGTGCATTCACATTAAAGTTATTTATCGAATAACCTTCACATAAGTATTAATTCATTTTCATGACAATGTTATGTAGAATACATTAACAATACGAACTGACCAATTATAATTGATTACGTCATCAAATAGTCACGTTATGTGCTATTGTGTGGTAATGAATTGTATGACATGGTGATACTAACTGTATGCAGAGGTTTTTCTGCATTTTCGCTTTAATTATATTCGCCTGTATTTCTCCTACTGTGGGTCAAAAGGAAGGCTTCCCCTAATACAGTCAGGGAAACTAATTTTCTTATAACTGTCGGAAATAACACAGCTTTGCTTAACAACTAAATTTCTTGATGATTTCGATTTCAGAGCAATTTGTGGCTGGTTCAGGGCAATAGGATCGCCCCCTATTACATGGGACTTAATCATAACTGGAAAAAAGGGCCCCCCTTTTTCCAGTTATGAGTACTTTATAGGTAAAAGAAAGAGAAAAAAAATGTTTTTTGGGACCCACACTGGAAATACAAATAGTAAAAACCACAAAAAAAAGGCCTTTTCGAGGCAAAAAGGCTCCTATCTCAGCATAATGCTGCGATATTTAAAAAATAATTACCTATCGCTGCGATCGTATTCTGAGGTACACCTCTGCCCAATCCTTCGGGGATATCAGGTGTGATGTTATGTTATTTTTTATTTAAAAAAAACTATCATCATACTTAGCAACCGATTATTCTACTGAAAAAAAATACCAAATCTAAAGTAACAAAATACAGACGCTTTTCACTATCATCCACAAAATATGTTTGCATACAGGAAAGACACTAAAACATCCCAGCTGATCCCTTGCTCAATAACAAGGATAAACATACATACATTAACAAAGCTACAACAAAAGAAAGACGTCTGCACCAAGGCTGTCTCGGTGAGTAACCACCGGCTGCGTGCGCGCAGCTTTGGTAACTCCATGCTGATTTGACACTTAAAGGTCTTCTTGTACCCTAAAACTGAGTAATAATAGGCCAAACTAAAAAGAAAAAAGAAGAGAGAAGTTTTTGTCTAAGGAAATAAAGTAAACAAACTCAAATACCAGAAATATCAAAAACTGCATACTTGTTAACAAAAACTTGTTTGTCTAGGAAGTTTTTTTATGCCAGTACATAAAGCGGGTTTTTCAATTCTGAATTACAATATACACATATATGTAAATACACATACTTGTATTTCGTTACTATTTTTGAAGAAAACAACAATTCAATCGCTTTTAACTAGCAACCCACCCCTGAAAAAACCGTGTGCAACGGTTTTTACGTCCGTTTTTTATGACTTGACAAAAAAAAACTGATTTTATTATGTATGTATAAGTTTAATATTTTATACACATAAACCTTCCGGAATAAATTCTCTTAATGACGGTGTAAACCGCATCAGAATCCGTTGCGTAGTTTAAAAATACCGCGGTCACACAGACACACGAAAAGCGAGTTTAATTTATAATAAAAGGTAACAGGTAAAAACGTTGTATATAGAATTATAAAATTAACACGAATACCGAATAGAAGTATAGCGAAAACTATAAGCGTAGTACATATTATATAATCTGTGCTATAAGGTAACGTAAGAATTTCCCTTCATAACACAACCTAGTCCCCTGCCTACCCGACATCACAAACGCAGTCATAGTACAACACTTGCAACAAAAGCAACGCGTCGCATCAAGGCTATCGGCGTGAGTAAGCCGGCTGCCCCTGCGCAGCTTTTCCTTATCGCTTTGTACTCGCGATTTTAACTTAGACTAGAGTTTTATCGAAAGATTTAAATGTGTGATGTCCCTTAGTTGTTGGAGGATTTGTATCTACAAGGTAGGTTGTGATAAGGGGATGGTTTCTTATGGATTAAATGTTTATCTAGAGAAGATTTTCTTGTAGACGTTAACGTCTATGCTAGAACTATGGTGGACACGGACTAGAACTATACTCTACTGGCTTAGGTAAACAAATCGTAAAAAGGGGTTTTTCATAGATGACACTTTATTGTTCAAAATACGTTATAACTAAATTAAATTATTTTCGTTTTTTACGATTACGTTACGTTAAACTTTATCATTTATTCTTAAACTGATCTTCGTAGATGTAACTGCTTGAGCACAATTTTTTTGTAAGATTTATAATAATAATATATTATAATTTTGTAATCTGTCTATTATAAAGATCCCAAAAGACAGGTTCTCTAAACCTTTAAAAAATATAACGAATTAGATGACTTATTTATTTAAAAGATAACCGTTAATACAGTTGGAATTAGGTAACTACTTAAAACTATACTTTGCAGCCATCTTAAAAAGAAACCTTCACACAACTCCACTCATCAGTGTTACGAGTATTAAGCTATTATCTGACCTCCGGCCTTCCGTGGTTGGATCGCACTTAACGCGCCTATAAATAACGCGCAAGGATACCCCCCTCGAGGGGTAAGCGCATCAGACGGAGGGGGGGAGGATTCGAAAGTTGCACAAACATATCACCTTGACCCTGATATGCGCGCTAGGGCTTGCCTTCTGGCTTTGCCTGTTTTTTTTGAGACGGTAATGTTGTAATGTTGATTTTTTTGATGAATGAGTATGCCAATATTGTAAGACTGTTGCATGGTAGCTTCAAGTGTAAAAAATATACGAATTGGTGATTTAAAAATGCGGGTATATAAAGAAATAGAGAGCTTTTGAATCGATATGTATTATTATAATCACTTCATAGTTTGAAAAAAACACCCTATTTTATATTTTTTAACATAGGACCGCCTATTTTCATATTTACCATTCAACCAGTTAAAAATAGCACTTCTAATTTACCTCAAATAATAAAAAGGATAAGCCTACACCGTATTCCTGCATAAAAATAATGCAAACATAACAACACTTTACCACCCAAACCCTTTCGAACACAAACCAAGCCACACACATTTAATACAAGTAATTACTATCAATTATCAAACCACACACCACCCTTGACGATCAGGAGTGACGTCACCGACCAACCTCCAACCCTTGATGACGTCATCACTGAGGAACGTCACCCCTGAGTTAGGGAAACTAGTTTATGAAGGAAATGGAAAAGGAATTCAGTTTAGTTCCTGAGTTAGTAAGTTGTGTCGTGAAAATGTTGTTTCTGTATTTGGGGTTACAGGAAAGGTACAAAAATGGCGGAACGTATCCTGTAAATGGCAATTTAGAACAGTATTGAAAGAGAAAAATCTTAGACAAAACAAAGAAAATGAAGAAAATTCCGCCATTTGGCCAACTACTCGCAGAAATCATGATTATACTAAATAAATAGCCTACATATTTTTTTTTCGTAGTACTTAATTATTTTTTTCACACCACTGGTATGCACAACATAACTACTTTCCCACTGCTGGGCCTCCTTTCTTCGAGAGGAATTGGGCCGTAATACACCACGCGGGCCCAGTGCGGTTTGGTGTCGTTGTCACATGTCTTCGATTTTTTTGTTCTAGGACATGCCGGTTTCCTCACGATGTTTTCCTTCACCGTTTTGAGAGCAGTGGTTATGAAATTATTTACACAAAGTAAAGTGCCTGTTTGGGTTCGAACTCACGACCCACAACCGACCGACAACTCGTAAGTCGCGGCCGTTACCACCGGGCCACCGCTACTCCCCTCTTACTGTCATGACACATATTTTAATTTTTTTCTTTTTTACATAAAGGCACTAAGCTGTCAATGACAAGTTGACACCATGTGCGGTTGACTATACTCAATTATCTTCACTACTGGCGGGCCTTTTAAAACAACATAAAAATTAATAAAAATGCTTAAATCAGGCTGTCGAAAACAGCCTAATCAATGACGCTAGTAATACTTATAATAACCTCATTATATAACTTATACATAAGTTTCAATAGAAACCTTCCAAATCGATTCCTAAGCACATGCTATCGCACGTGTAGTAACTAACGTCACTATGTGACGCTAGATCTAACGCCACGTGTCGACCTACGTAGGGCGACATGTGTCGCGCGGCGTGGGACATGTGTCGCCGTGCGTAGCTTATGCGTGCACGTGCTTGCGTCATAGTTACGCACGGACGGTAGTACGGGTCCAGTGAGTGAGGAGTTGGGACATTTTGTGGACGATTATTTGCAAGAATATCAGTACAGTAAAATTATATTTCTGTTTGACATATGAGTTAGATAAATGCACACAAATATGATGTTCTATTATGTGATTTATTTGTTAGAAAATGTGTTTAAACGAAATATGCAATCAATATGTATTAGTATTGATTATTTGTTTTACAGATTTCATGGCAAGCAATTATTAAATTAATTTTGTAAAACCACTTTATTACAATAATTATTGCATTATAATTATATCGATCACGAATCATTAAATAAAATAAGGTAAAACTAGTTTGACCAACATAAAAAGCATTCCACAAGCCCGCCCAACAAATACATAAACTTACAAATTCTAATTCTAAGCTACGCGCCGACCGCCTCTCGTAGCCTAGATCGTAGACACGCTACGGCGTAGCATAGGTCTACAGTTTTCGTAGCATAGACGCCTCTACGAGCTAACAACCCACCCATTCATATCGCCACCGTATTTTGAAAATATGAACGTATTGTATTTTGTGTGAATATATATGTTAGTGTGTGTGTATTTTTTCAATATTGTAATAGAATTTGTACGTCAGTGTTCAAAAATAGTCAGTTTACGCAACACGGATTAAAATGGTGAACGATTGACTTTCAGTTCTGTGTTGTTATTTATATTTGATCGTCCACTGTGTAGGAGAGATTGATTTGGTTTTTTGAGTTGTAATTCCGATCTGTTTTAAGAGTGGGGGTGTAAATTCTAGATACAATATTTTGTTTGATCATCACTTCGTTAAACCAATATTTGAATGAAAGTTATTTTAGGCTTGTCCAATGTTTATTGAGGGTGCTAGCTATGAGGAAGTTTCTTAAGCAAATCTACGATAAAAATAATATCGAGACGTGTAAAATTAATAAAAGTTATTTATATACTTTAAAAGCTAACAGTCTTCAAATAATATGTACAAAAAGGAAAGAATCATAGGGCATCAAAAAATTCGTTCGCATCGTTGTCAACAGGAAGAGTGCCCAAGGGGCTGTCAGCATGCACTAAGTTGTATGGCAATGCTGATTCTTTGGCCAAAAAATAGTCCAGCCATCTGGTCATGTGAAGAGTCAATTATTTTCTTTTTAAATTGAATGTCTATACAAATTTTAACAATTAACTATCGTTAAAACTAAACAAAACACGTATAAATGATGTAACGTAGAATAATTTAGAAAGTACCGCCCCTGCCCAGTACCTGTTGGTAACGACGACATTGCTAAACAACTGATGATGACACTTGATGCATCGCAATAAGCTAAGTTATGTCAGTATCGAAAACTAAGTTTGACAATGTATGTAAGTAGAGAATGAGATTTTTGAATCTAAAGTACCTTGTGTTGTTATTAGTAAGAAGATTAGTCAATTATCATCGTCATCATCTGCCTAGACTTTTACCAACTGTCTTGAGGTCAACTTCCAGTCTAAACAGATGCAGTTGAATACCACTATTTTACATGGAGCGACTGCCTATCTGACCTCCACAACCCAGTTACTGGGTAATACGTAAGTTGCCCCTTGGTAAGAATGGTTGTCAGACTTACGGGCTGATACGAGATAAGATTATTTTTTTAAATAATCCAATTTTGTTTTAACAAGTGGTTCAAAATGTTTTGGTAATTGTAAAACGCCAAAGCTCCTCATATCTTGAATCTTAAGACATTAGTAAGTGCTGTATATTTGATATGCTAATCATTTCATGGAAGACACAAATTGCTGGAGCAGCCACCGTGACGGCTGTCTGCCCTTCATAGGTCGTGAAGATACGTTTGTTATGTGGTAGGTAGCTCTTGTAAAATAATGGTGATGGTGGATTTTGAAGTAAATTAACTATGGATTAGGGACAGTTTTAACTTGACGATAAATGTATTGCTCATTCCTATGGTTATAATTATGTAAAGTCATATTGGTTACCGTGGCGAATCATATTTAATCAAAATACAACTTGTTGCCGATCTGCAAATTATAAAAAAAAGTAAGGAAATAATTTCACAGGCTACCCTAACGCTTTCGTGTTAAGCAAAATTGCATAGTTGATCAGTAATTGCAATCTTTTCTAGGACACTACTATATCTCTTGAGACGGATATTTTTTCCGTCCTTCTCAGCTTATGGGGAGCCCCCCCATAAGCTGAGAAGGACGGAAAAAAAGAACAAACAGCAAACTAATAACTATTAATAGCGTTGGAGAAGGTAACTTTCATCACTTAAATCTGAAGTTACACAGCGAATACCGACTCCATTTTATGTTGTGTAGTTTTTGTAGGCAACTAACCCTAAGATTTTTTACGACATCCTGCATTTCAAAAAGAAAGAAAGAAAAAAAATTATTTGGACACAGTTCGTGAAACACAAAATACAAAATTAATAAAATAAAAGATAATGTTTCAGACAACGATAGTGTGTGCCTCACGGTTGCACCAAAAAGGTTCGTTTCAGCATTAATGCAGCAGATGCTGTCTGACGCTGGTTTTCTAATGAACCCTTAAACAGGTAGTCTAAACTCCCTAAGCCCAAAATCCATAGTTTTGGCTGCAGTTACGGGCGATTGCCACTCAGCTCATTGCTACCTACGGACATAATATTATTTTGGGGCCCACCTTAGAATAAATGACACCACAATTTGACTGCTGTCCCTACTCCCAATTTGTTTTTATTCGTCCGAAAATGTTAATAAAAATTAAGTTACTTTCGGACGGGTCCATATCTCCGTTGACGGTCTTAGAGAGGAAGTCCTCTCGTTGGGTCCATAGTATTTATTCTGAAAAACTCCCATCGACATTTTCAAAGTACAGAAACACAGATCTGCCTCCCGTTATTCTTTCATACTAAAACTTAATGTTGTGAAACAATATTTTTAAATGTATACGCGAAGAACTAACATAATCCGTTTATACAAGTTTTTCGTAGAATCCCCAATTTATTAAAAAAAAATCTCATCTATCGAACACAAGAACTCCATTTTACTTTAATACAATTTTATAACGAACTTGCAACGAAAATCTCGTTACCGGCTCCCTAATTATGCCGAAATAATACGTGGAAACGCGCCATTGTTGTCGAAAAAAAAATGTTTTTGTCAAAAATGGACGCCATTATACGATTCCCGCGCAATGATGGCAAGATGGCGGGCCTATTTAGATCGAGCCTTCTATTGGCGCGCTATTTAAAAATGGAATGCACTGTCCTTGGCTGGCGAGGTTCGTTGACCTTCCGATGCATTTTGGCGGTTTTTCTTCACACACAAAACGTTCTAAGTTTGAATGCAACTATCAATCGAATTTGAACTCTATTCTTGTATAGTTGAAGCATTATTCACACTGCTTATTGTTAATACAATGTAGGAGCCGGTCTTTTTTGTTAATTCAAATGAATTTAAACTCTTCAACATTGAATTAAGGATGGAATTCTAATGTGCCTTAATGAATTATCTCTTGTTTATTATTCGATTTATTTTATACTTTATTTTGATCGCGATAAGGTTGAGAATGAGTTGTTAATGCTAATTGACGGATGGAGTGCTTTTAAGGTGACGCTAGGCACGGACGGCTGTATTGAAATTTTGTAAAATGATAATTAAAATAACTGCCAAAGTTTTTTGTCAGCGGAGAATGTTAATTACAGGTAAATGATGTACTGTTTTTAAATATATAGGACTACATGCATACGAGTACTCAATTGTGTCAAGCAAACTGTCATTCTGTTTACAATATTATCCTATTGAAACTTAGACAAACAGCCATTTTCAATATACGATCAAATCATCATAATTTTCAACATTTTCACGCCAATTAATCTGCCTCCTCTACTGAAAAGCCGTACATTGATCGCCATAGAAAAAAACAACCAAAAATAGCTAAGACTTCCTCAATATTGTCAAAAAATCTCTTTTTCATTCAAAAATTCGTTAAAAACGGCTAATATTAGATTGTACACGTTGGTATATTTAGTGGCCGCGACCTAGCCAACACAAATATAGCTGATCTATTGAAATATCCCAGGAATGTCTGACGTGAACGTGCGATGAAACAGAGAATATTTTTTCGGTCGGTCAATGATCTTTGAGAAACTTATCTTGTTTTTAGGATCTTAGAGAAAGTGCGCTGTGACTTGAGTTATAAGGAAAATAGTAAAATTTATACGTAAAGTAAGACTTATTAATTTGCCTGACTATTATGAAAACAATTAAAGGAATAAGTAATAGACTCAGCACCCTAACTGCGTAACACACATCAATCTCAATCTGAATCATTTTGAAGGATATTGCTAATCCATTGCTTCATATGTTCAAAAAATTTGTCTGCTCAGCAACGTAAATAATGCAATGAATGTTGTTGAACTGTCAAAATGAAAGCCATTGCCATTAGTGTGCTACGCAATTACCCCACAGACTCTGTTAAGTAGCCAATTTTCCTAGAGAAATCAATCAGTAGAATTTTCTGCTTTTAAAATTGCCACCATTACCCTTACTAAAGTGCCTTGGAAAACTGGATAGCTGACTCACTGCTTAACCCTACCCTACATAAATACAGTCACCAAAAGAGATAAGTAACCAGGGTCGTCGCATATAGTTGAAGTTTAGTAAGAAACCTATGTATGTTTTCGAATGAAATTTAATTGAAGTGAATGTTTGTTTTCTATTAATTTTAATTTATTTTATTCGTAAACATTCATCATTCATCTTTTTTCTGCCTAATTCCAATACCCGTCATCCTACAAATATTTGAATAAATGACGTAGATCTTAAACATCATATACGTCTACATTACATCGACATAGTAGAATCATAACGTTATCGTGTAGGCGTTACGGGCAGGCGTCGAAGAAACGTTACGAAAATAAACCAGAGTAGTGCTACTGAAATTACTCACTGTAGTGCACCGACACACTAGTGCGGGGAAATGGATCTGTCGAGGGATGGGCCACTATTTTGTTGATGGGTTATCGATAGTTCACAATTCTCTTGTATTTTATTCTTTAGCAATTTTATTCCATACTTCTCAGTAGTCATCATCTCAATGACAATTTCTATTTGAGGTACAGTAATTGAATGGGTGGGTAAGTAATTTTGAAGGATTAAAATGTAAAATGAACGGCATAATGTGAACACAAATAACAGTTATCAAAAATACACATTACGCCTCTATTCCATTGGGTTAGGCAGGGAAACCCGTAGAAAACCCTTATACTGCCTCAAAAATGATAGCAAATATGCTAACAAATAGATAAAACAATATTAACTACGTATTTTGAAAAAGTCACTTTTAAAGAAAAATCATTCGATATAATTAAAATTAGAAGCTAATGATGGCGCCAAAAACGTAGCTGAATTCTGGGACGAGTCAATTTAGATTGCTATCGACTCGCTCAGATGAAGATTAAAAGTATGTTAGGTACAAAGATTTAGAACAAAACTAAAGTAAACGGACAACATCATGAAAACGGTACTTGAAGATTGTATAGTGATGTAAGCAGTAGTTACAAAGCTAGCCTATTGAAAAAACCGTACAAGTAGTGGAGTGCTGAATTCAAAATCAGTCATATTTTTATAGTACAATGACACTAGTGTTGTAAACATAATATTGCTGCATTGCTCTTATGACAATATTTTCAGATTACAGATACTTATTAAGAAAAAAAAAATACACTGATCTAAGAAAGTACGAAACCGTGATATTTGAGCTACCTAATTGGTATAACGTCTGGATAGTATTTTTTCTAATTTCTTAAAGCTGTACTATATTTGACAAATACTACAGCAATATGTTTAAACGAAATTTATCCCTTCTCCACTTCACCAAATTACAAATCAGTTTTATTAACATCTTATTAACATTACCCACACATACAAATGCATGCAACATAGTTAGGGTTCAGGAAACAATTGTTTTTCCATGCTAACCCTGCTTGCATTCTTGGGCTCATTTGTATTCAGCCGATGTCGATCGCTAATACAACGGCCGTCGGATTTGAATATCATTTGGACGTCGAAGCCAGCCATGTTGCAAGGACATGGGTTTATACTGCCTTTAGATATGGCGGTTGAGGTGTGGGGTCCATAGTGTTGGGAAATGGTTTGGTTTTCTTGATCGAAAAGAATATCGATGTGGTGAAAATGTTTTTTTTTTGTTAAACCCCAAAGCGTTGAAGTTATTTGACGTTTAAATGGTATAATAAAAGTGTTAAGTTTATCCTCTTGTCTATTAGGCAAGCTTATTAAATTCGGTAACAATAAAAAAAATGTAATTGTGACAGTTGGGCTCTTACAGGAAGTCAAGCACACAAAAGTGGTTTACTGACGCTTTATTATAAACTTCAAATTGACAACAGGGCGGAGCTTATGTCATTCTGGCAGTTATGACTCATTCTTAACCAATCACAGCTATGACTGCGTTCAGACATACACAGCAACAACCATATTATAAATTTTAATTACAAAGACAAGGATAAAATTAAATAACGACGAAAAAATCGACTTCAAAAATTATATTTTATGTTAATAAGTTAGGGTCAAGAAATGTACAAAGAAGTAAATAAATTACCTACATACATAATAAAGCAGTAGGTAAATACATAGTTAACAATGGGTTTAAATAATCATTTTTATTGCACAAGTTACAAAGCTAATGTTGCATTAATTTCTTGTACAATGAACCTTTAAAATGTGTTATTCAGTATTATTTCAATTGATAATATACTTAGGTACTTGGCCGATTAATTACCTGCATTTTAATGACCTTTTTTGTATTTTTATTTAATACCTTAATATAACGAATTATCATTTACTGCATAATTGAATGTAGATAATTCATTAATAAGGTAAATTTTCATTTACTTATTTCAGAGTACTTTTACCTTTACTAGAAGTAACCAAAGACCTTGAAATGAATGACAGTGTTTTCCTAAAACCAGCAATGCCCTAAAGATCGATACATTTTTCTTCAAACAAAAAACAACACTATCCCTCCACCAAAAATCATCGACAATTCTCCCGCCTGCACATCGATAGCACATCTCGACCTCACCACATCACTACTATTTCTAATTTCACGGTCGTCGCGTCTATGTGTGTATGCGCTTGTGTGTGTGACCTTGTTGCGCTCTGCGTTTCGGCGGTCATTCACCCCGGTGCATACAACCCTTGACTTTGTGCACATATAGGTATGTGTGCGTAGTTATAGATATATGTGTACGTAGAAAAGCGATGTGAAGCCGGTTAGACCGGATTTAGACCGGATAGTGGGAGCATATTTGGGGAGTAGGGGGAAGATCGTGATGACTCGTTGGTAAGTGTGTGTGGGACAGAAACTCGGAGGCTCTGTTGATTTATTAATTTGACAGAGAGAAAAGTTTTTGCCAAAATCTTTAAGTTGTTAATAAGATTGTTTTTGAGATACGCCACATTTTGCACTCTATTGAACACAACTACCAAGTCAGAGTCACTACAAAAAAAAAAAACATTAACAAAACTCCAAAACACTATCAGTCTTACTAAGCAGTGACAGTTAACATCTTACCCGCCATAAGCGTTGTTTCTGCGATGCCAACTTTCAAGGAAAATGCATTGGTATTCAACAATTCATTAATTAAACCTAGGAAGACGCAAAGGTTTACACATACATAAAATCGTAATCGCATTTTTTTGTTAGGTATTTATTTTCTGGTGTACGATAAGTATGTATATGTAAATAAATAAATAAAATCACACCGAAATACATAAAATCACGCCCATTTTCCCCGAAGCGTTAGGCAGAAGTGTAACTAAAGGTAGGACACCCACATTTCGCCAATTATGTTTTAAGTTCCATGTACTTAATAGTGGACGAGCCTATTACCATCAACCGGATCAGTCCAGACTCCAGGCTGCTGCACACAGGTTTACCGCAAAGCAATTCCTGTAAACGAACTCCAAAAACTCCGTACACATTATGACATTAAGCCAGCCACTATAGTGTTGACAACGACGTCGATAATAAAATATCGATCGTGGATTGTTCACGCTACTGCGCCGGCGCATCGATACGTATGAGTTGTTTTTTATTTACTTCGCACGTGGTTGTATTGCTTATCTCTCTTTGTTTATGAGGAAAGATTAATTTCAATTAGTTTTATAATATTGCGACATAGGTAGGACAGCAGAAAAAATCCTAAAATTGAATTCTTCTTCTCTTGTATATAAGCTCGAATTATAAAAGAACATACATAGGCACATAGCTCAACCCACTTACTGTAGTCGCTTAGTGTTAAGCCCTGGCTAGAGGTCTTAAGGCACCACAGGATAGCCCGGTTAAGCAACCGAAAACTTCCTGGGTAGACCTGAGAGAAGCAATTTGAATAATAACATAGGTCATGGCGTGGGTAGGTTGAAATATAAAAACTATCAACGTAACGTTATGAGAAGAACAGATAATCCTAAACATATAAATTAATTAAATAACAACAAACAAAAAAAAAAATACACAAAAGAACGACAGCATGGTATGCTATGTATTAAAAGCCCACTAATTTTAGAATGTTAGTGATTAAATTGACACATATCACACAAGCATACCCACCCAGATCCGAAAAAACTTACAAAGCCAACAAAAAAATGTAATCTTTCCGCTCTAAATCAAAAACATTTATCTTCAACAAAAATAGCCAAGAAAAGCAACAAGTTCCACTACCTATACACAAATAAATAACATACGCCACCAAGAAACGAGGGGAAATATACGCGCTTTATTGAAGGAAAAATTTCGTAAAGGATCGTAAGCTGCTTATCATCCTCTTGTGTAGTGGCTTGAGGTAAGCGGAAAACTGCTAGTAATGGTGTTATGCCAATATGAATGCAAACAGGTGATTTGTTTCATTTGATCTCTGTGGAGGAAAATGGCGCTCTAACTCGCTCTGTTCGGTACTTGAGCGAGGATAGGTAGTAGACAATTTCTTCTATAAGTAGTTTGATTGATTTAGGATGATATCCCACGAGTGCGGCTGATGAGAGAATGCGTACTTGACACCTGTCAGTTTCTTACAAACGAATACGTTTTTTGCGAATTTGATCTTTATTGACTTCTAGAATTGTCGCATTGACAGGTGTCAGGAATAGATTCTCTCGACGGCTGGACTTTGGTTGTCAAAGGCAATGATGTAACTCTATTACCATTTTCGATAAGTTTGAAAATTTCTATTGTTTTAATTGTCCTACAATTTAAAAAGTATTTGTGAAACATATTTTGTTAGGAAATAATGTTTTTTTTTTGTTCTACTAAAAAAAAGTCACTAACAATGCTACGTTCAAAGTCGTTTTTGTTTTCAAATTTCAAACATAGCCTGCCATTTAGTGCAAGCATTTACAGCTAGTTTAATTACCTATGAAAGCTTTATGAATAAGTGATTAATTAAAACTCACTTCAGTATTATAACTAAACAATATTTGTTCTTACATTGATTGTAGTAGATTTCATATCACGCTAAGCGTTAATCTAAATCACGAATTAACAAAACAATTAACCCATGCTACTATCCCAAACTCCTAATTATTTTACTACCCACTTAAAACTTCACTCACGGCCACATTTCAGATTACCTTCACGTTTACCTCACAAACGTTAAATAACTAATAAACCCCATCCCTAATTAAAACTAAACCCGAAATTCAAATCAAGAACACCGACGCCATTTAATCGGGTCCACCAACCGCATTCCGTCTACAGCTCGTCTAGCAACACGTCCAGCGAATGAAGAGACGGGGAGACCTATTCAAATGCAGCGCAGACGATCCACATGTGGTATAGAAGGGGGGAAGGGGGGGACCAACGTATACTGGACGTCCCGTATAGTGTGTAGTGGTCCTGACCTACTGTAACTAGCGATAGTAGCCGTCTCTAGGTCAAAGAAGGATAGACGCACACATGCACGGCGTGTGGGTGTGTTGTGTGTGGTGTGTGAGTGTGTTCGTGTGCATAGAATAGTGTACGAATGAATTTTGCGGAATCGGAACACGATTTAGTTTGAATCGGATATTGATGTAATCGGTTCGAATTGTAGTTTGAATGTTTAATCTGTGCGTTTGTTTTGAGGTTGGGATTTTGTGGGTAGTTTGTGTTGGTTAGGTAAAATGATTTCTCATTACTTAATTGTATTTCTGATGCAATCTACTTAATAAAAATCTAAAATTCACTGACAGATAACGCACAGCCTAAACTGCTGGGTCTAGAAGGATAAAACATGCGCAAGAGTTCGTTTTATAAAGAAGGTGAGCACTAAGGAAGGATTTTTGAAAATCGTTCCCTTCTTCGGTTAAATAGGGGGTAAAAGTTTGTATTTAAGTTTGTCATTTCTGACGATAAAAAATCCCATGGAGCGCACGTCTCCTTAAACTATAAAATTGTCGTTCGTCTTACATGTATTCATAATGACAAAACGGGAAAACTAGAGAAAGAAAGATTTTTTTTTTATTTAGGACAGACACATGAAATACAAATGAGCGACTGATGTATGTTAGTGTGTGTTTTAAGCTATGTCCCTACTTCAGTTTTACAGAATGAAAACTGAAAATTGTTCATAACTTAAAGACATTATAGAGTGGTAACAATATCTCAACGTAATTGAATGAAAATGATGGTTTTATTTAAGTAAGACGGTACTTACTCATCATCTGCCGAGCATTTTACCAACTATGTTGGGGTCGGCTTCCAGTCTAACCGGATGCAGCTGAATACAAATATTTTACATGGAGCGATTGCCTATCTGACCTTAGCCACAAGCTCCTCTAAGAAGGTGCTTACTATGCTATTGAAATAAGTAATACAAGCAAAAAAGCAATGCTGAAAAACTTATCCGGAATGTGACAAATTATACACCTTTATATTACATTAAAAATAACTTTATTTCAATTTATAATACTCCCGTTAATATAAATAACGCGTTCCTGCTATACTACACGCCTACAATAATTCATTTGACGCTACTATACGTAAGTAAAATGAATGAGAAATTGCATTTTAACACGCATATAGCTCACCCTGTTACTGACAAAGAAAAAATAACTAGATAAAAAACATATTTATCAAGAATAAGAATATTTCTTGCCACAAAATTTATTTAAATATATTTTATTTTTATAAAATAGGCTGATATTATATGACCGAGCCAAAGGAACCTTTCAAAATGGTTTCAAATGCATTTTTCAAAATTTTTTGACATTATCTTGCACAAAATACACCAAAATTCACCCAAAATAACGAAACATCTCCCAAAACCCACAAAGACAAATACATAGACATACCTATAACTAGTTGCGACTGGTTCAATCCAGTTTTTTCGACCCTCTGCCCTTCGAGTCTAGCCCGACAGTTCTTGAAGAGCCCTTGCTTTTTATAAAACTCCCGTCCAGTTTACCAAGACCCCTGACTTCTTTAGTACCCACCTTGGTATTGTCCTACCTTAGTTCAGTCCAGGGGGCTGAAGGGTCCCAGGTTATGTTGGTTTGGTTTAAGTAAGAGTATACTTTGTATGGTGCGGTTTGCCCTTGCATTGAGTGGGTCGTCTAATTCTGTTGCTAAGTTACGGAATGGGGTAGGCAGGAATGGAGATACAGTTGAGAATTTCATTTAGATTGTTGAGATTTTAGATTGGATTGTGCTGGAGTTAGTTTGAAGTGTGACTGATAATAAAAAATATAGTTGCAGATATCTACGTAGCCCGAATGTCGGACAACCAGTCTTACCAAAGGATATTACTCAGTAACTGGGATGTAGACGATTCATATAAAATACTGGTATTTAGCTGCATCTGGTTAGACTGGAAGGAAATCCCAACATAGTTGAGAAAAGGCTAAGCAGGTAATGATAGTTGCAGGTATCTGCGTGATTTCATTCTTACGGTTTCTGGCAGGATACTCTTCGACTTTGGGCATCATAAAAAGGCTTCGCATCAAAGTCCGACAATAGCTTCAACAAGCTACAATCACCAAGACACCTGCCAAGTGACGTCATTTATGCAATTTTAATAACTTTTTTCAATCATTAATTATTGCACTAATTGGGAACGTACTCATAGTAGATAATGTAATATAATTCCATGTGAAATAGCGTAGAACGAGAAACTATTCTTAATAAGAACATGACATGTTATTTCGTGACGTATGAGATTCTGCTGATAAAACATTATAATATAACCTTTTGCCCGACCAAGGAATCGAAACTCAGACCTTTCGCTCTGCGCACATAGGACCACAACCAACGAGTGTCATCACAAATTTCAATAATGCAAAGAATTTACTTTTTAATTAGGTACCAATAATTATACCTCTCATTCCATAAATTCATAAATTCCCCACGAAATAATTAGCATTTCTCATTACGAAAGCAGTCATTACACAAGTCACAAAGTACCATACACAAGCACCAAAGTACACAAATAGCGAATCCAAAAAACGAATCACAATATAAAAGTTCATTTGAAATTTTCTGTTTAAAAAACATTCACTAATTATTGAACGTGCCGCGACTATGTATTGTCCGGTTATGTACTTATGTGCTCTTGTATATAAGTGTGCGTGTGTATTATGTAAAAAAAGGGTGTTTTTGTCTATGTGCCAAATAAAAATGAGGCCGTAATGTCCGGCTGCATCGAACGTTTATCGTGCGCCGGCCGCGAGCGAAAACGCGATAAGAATGTTTTTTTAGTTTTCTCTTTTAATTATGTTGGTGTATTTTATTGTAGTGAGTTCGATTGATGACGTGTTAAGTTAAAGGTGGCTTGAGTTAAGTGAAAGCTTGAGTTATCAAACATGTTGATAATGTAAATTAACTTGAATTTTTACTGAATAAATTTTGCTAATTGTAAATGAATTTTCCAATTGTGTTTTCCTAAGAAATACTCGCAGTAAACCGTAGCGCTGACATGAAAAGAAAACTGACAACACTTATTTTATTTTCGGAACATTTCTTTTGATCAAACACTTCACGTCAACTTTAGTTAACGTAACTAAAAGCGAATTTCTTCGTATCAATTAAAACAACATTACACCGAAGTCAAGTCGAAAGTTACAAAAATAATGAAATTCAGCCAAACCCGGTTTTCACGGCGTAAGGCCAGATATGAATCATAATTATATGTGATAATCTCGGTATATTACTTCTATCTTTACGCCGGTTCCTCTGAGGGTAGACAGAGGGTATTTAGAGGCCGTCACCGAAATGTAAAGAGGGTTCGACGTTTATCTTCTTTTGGGATAGCGACAGCATTTTGATATAGCATAGTAATATTTTGTAATCATATAATTCAAAAGAGTGTCTTACCCGTTCTTCTCCATAAGTACCGACTACGCTTTGGAATGGCAACTAGCTTCATATTTCTGACTGATCGACTCCTTCACGGTTCTAAAGTGCCTGTTGTAGTTTGAGTTTGATAAGTTATCTTGACGGATCATAAAAGTAATATTAGCGCTAGAACATTTTTATTTTGTTTTTCTTTTCTGCCGATAGATTCTGTAAAAATCTCACGGTGAAAAGTAAGGTGAAGTGAGCTTAGAGTGAGCTGTCAATAGTGGCAATCCCTAGCATTAGTTGGAATAACAGCTCACTCCACGCTCACTTCACCTGAGTTTTCAAAGTGAGATGGTTACAGAATCACACTGCTGTTATAGTAAATTCCCCATTCCTTCATAAACAAATATCAAATCCGTAAAAAACCTTCAAAAACACATTTTTTTTTCCTCCAACAAACACTTACTACTACTTTCGTTCCTCAATCCACCTCCTCAGAAGGCGCACGATTATCCGACGTGATAGTTTAACTCATTCTTGCTTCAAGTATTAAAATATAAGAAAAATGTATTTACATAATTAGTCGAGCGAAAATGGTCAAGATATCGTATCTTGTAATCTGATTTTTGAGGTTAAGCTGAAAGGTTAGGCGCAGGCGCATAAAGTAGCCGTTTGAAGAGGCAGGTTATCGATGCTTATGTGTATTGGGAAAAAATGACTTGGGAAAAAAACTATATTTTGGGATGTTTATGTGAAATGTGTATGTTTCAATGTTTTTGACAAATAATGCAGAGCAGATAAAAACCGTGTTGAACCGTGTTTGTGTCTGTAACCTACTAACACTAGAAGTTAAGTAAAATTGTTACTAACCTTATGGACTCCTGTCTGAAATAAAAGTTTTCTATTCTTTCTATTCTATTCTAAAAACTAGCTGTTTTTGCCTCTGGTTATTACGCTGCATC
This sequence comes from Apamea crenata, assembly GCA_949629185.1. Taxonomy (NCBI): domain Eukaryota; kingdom Metazoa; phylum Arthropoda; class Insecta; order Lepidoptera; family Noctuidae; genus Apamea; species Apamea crenata. The sequence continues at coordinate 17,858,379 of OX451367.1, forward strand.
CAAAGCATAGGAAACTACTTCTTATGCCCGGATAATTAGTGCAACACATAACATTACGACTATATTCCCCGAAGGGTAAGACAGAGGTAAAAATAATGATGGTGATAAATTAGTATTTTAATTATTAACCCAGAACATGGCCTACCAGCATGCTAAACCACATCTTAATTCCTTCAGCCATTTATATGTAATAGAGTAACAAACACACACACCTACTTTCACATTTATAATATTATTAGTAGGTTTTCGAAGTGTTCTTTCAAGCATAATAATTATAATACGCCAAAGTTCAATATATCACTGGAGTATTATTATTTGCATAATTGAAATGGTACGGCTAGCCTTGCAACGTGCAAGTTATTATTATATTATTAATTTGCTATCTTGATTGTGGCAGCTGATACATTCTTATTGTTACTGAGACTACTATTAAAATGTTGTGACATTTATTATAAGTATTAATAGAATTTTATTATTTTACCACTAAGTGCAGAGAGTGATAATATCTTTTAGGAAAAACAATCAACAATCAGTTTTAGTTTATAAAATTAAAAAGATGAGGCCCTAGATGGCAAGTGTCAAGGTTAATTCCCGTAATTACAAACGTTCCAAATTTAGTTGCAATGTCATCTCAGCGACAATCAATGTCAAAACTTGTCAAAAATGTGCGAAAATTAGAGGTATTTTTGACAAATTGAGACTGAGATAAGACTGATTGAACGTCCATACAATTATGGGAATTCACTCTACCTACCACCTAGAAACCGGATGATAAATCACGTAAGCCTCGAAATTATAATTACCTACCAAAATAATTACAATTGATCGCCACACCAAAAACTGCATTACACTCAGCCAAGCAGTTTCAGAGCCCAAGTCGGTCAGTTCGTCCGTCTGCGTCTGTTCAATGCTAACTAGGCGGCACCGTCGTGTTCCGGCTCGCCACAAGGCCGGCGAGGTTGTGAGTACACAGGCAGGTGTCTATGCTGACTAACTGAAATACAGCTTCCTCTTGATAAGACTGAGATTTAAAAAGCATTAAGATGGGGCTTTAAAGTCGAGATGCAAAAAAAATGACGTAGGTTTTTTTTTGCCAAAAATATGTGTAGTTTTAAGTGCAGTTCTTTTATCTTCCTTCTATTTAATACACAAAAATATACCGAAAATATAACTCGTTAAAACCGTTGTGCTGTGCTTAAAATTTATAGGTACTTATTCAGTATTCCGTGTCAACCTAAATGCATTCTGAAAACTAATTAATACGACACCAAAATGGCAGTTTTACATTAAAAGACACAGTCATAAATTATCATCATAAAATAAATAGGGTCATCGTCGACATTGCTAAATGTAGCCTAACGAACTTTCAAATTAAAAAGCGCTGTACACCTTATACATCCTATACCAACCACCTAAAACACTAGCTCAGCCAAAAACAAAACGAAAAAAACCCCAAATCCATACTTACCCCCATTTCCCCACCAAACGGCTGACAGTCGAAATTTAAATGAAGTAGCTATCGCAATTAGCGCACACAGACACGGACAAACGCAACTAAACGCACACGATTACAAAAAAGCCCAAATAAAAAGTGTAGTGATCAAAAATGTGTGAAAGAATGGTCCGCACACATGCGCAGTACCGCCACAATTCAATATCGCTTGTCATTCCCGGTAGCGTCCGCATAAAATTGCATTTTTTATCATAATTAACTTTAATTTTTCTTGCTGGTATTAATTTTTGTTGAAGATCTTTATTACGCTATGTGTATAGCGTGTTGATGATATTTTTCATGGTGAAGCTATCTTAATTTTGACAGATGATGCGCATTCTTGAAGCTAATTAACTTTTAACGTAAAGTAATTATGAGCATTATTTAATTGATCTATTCTTGCTTATTAATATAACAATACTATTTAATTATCATGGTTAATTATGAATTATTAACACCAATTTTAGGTAATTAAATGCCGATGATGCAAAGATTATACTTTTCTATTAATGCTAAACATATGATATCCACAGGTTCGTAAAATTATACTAAACACCGTTTCTACTCTCTAGCTAATTAGCACTTTAGTCCGTTTAGCACATTTTTAATTTCTAAATAATCTCCATATTTCGTTTTAACAGAAAAAATATATAATGACATATAATAATCACAAAACATGATTGATGAACATAAGTAAGAAATTAGCCTCAAAAAAACTACACAATGATACTTAAAAAAAATTAACGAAATTAACTTTTTTCCGCACCCTACAGCAACAATACAACCTGTATCGTGCACACGCCTGCATCCTCACTCACACATGCGCAGGCGACGCATACGGACACAGATATGTGCGTTAAGTCGGCGCGACCATGTGGCGTATTTAGGTCAATTGCTGAAATAAACGCATCGCCGCAGCGCTGTGCGCCTGAGTCGTTTTTTATTGAACCTAAGAGAGAGTATGTTGCACATTTCTTTTTGTATGCACTTTAGGCGCCGGTTGGCGTGTTAGATTATTTGTTTTAAATGTACTCGAGATCCGTTAGTTGGCGCTCTAGTGTGGGCTTTGTTTAATAAGTATGTGCATTAACTTGTGCGACTGTTTGCTTATACTTTTTTGTACTGTTTTCGTTTTAATTTATGAGTAACACTTGGCACAGTTAGCGCAGAGTTTAATAAGACTGTTCTTTCATATGGAAATTCTCAAGTTTTACGCGTACATAGACGTATTGTAACTAACGAAAACAGTTTTCTTCTATCCCCGCACTCTTATTTCAACACCATAAATATCAGTTAAAAGTCTCACAATTTTCCTCAAATTAAAATTGAATAGGCAAGGCATAAAAATAAAACCTGAAAAATGAAGTCATCCTTACCGCGAAGAACCACTAATATTCGGTCTTTAAATGTCAAGGTGCAAGCAAATTGCAGTAATTTTTATAAAATAATGACCGACTTGTCATTTTTCAACTGTTCAAACGTTTTACAACGAGTGAACAACGGCCATGATAATAAAATGAACCGACAGACCACTTTTATCGGCAATTTATTACATTTAAAAATCTAAAATATTTATTTTCGTATTGATTACGAAACTTAATTGGACGTAATTTGAAGTTGCATTGCATCAGCACCATCTATCGGGCCTTATGTAAAGATTTCTGTTTCGTAAAGGTCATTCATAACTGGCTTTTAATTAAACATTATATGCCTTGAGGGAAAACGAGCTTAAGTTATATGTTAATGTTGTTACTTTATACAATATTAATGCTTCACTACCGAGAGGGTAATTATTATACTTGAGATTGCATTTTTTCCTTACATTTTAAAAACATTGCAGTGTCTTGTCTAATAAAAACAAGAAAAACACGTCAATGCCAAATGAATGTAAACGTTTATTTGTCTTTGTGTTAGTTTTTTTTTTCCTTTATTGTGTTATTTCATCATATTACTAAATAAGAACTGTAGATAAAATGATCTGAGTATTTTTGCATCTATATAATATTTAGCTTCACTAAAAACTCAAATAAACAAGTCAAACCCACAGAAAAGCTAATAAAAAGATCCATAATTTCAAAAGAAGTCACTTCAAATAATCCGATCGTCATATCCAGATAAATTTTCTTATTTTGACATGCAGTTTAATATTCTCACAAGGCTGATGCCGACACAAAAAAAGACAAAGGTCGCCGAGCAGGTTCGCGAATGCAATTGAAATCGATTTTTATGCAATCAATGTCTTCTCATTACTCTTTATATTAGGTGTGTTCGTATAAATGTCATTATCGTACAGTTTTGGCGAACGGTTTCTCTCGTTTTTTCTTATAAAAAGTTTTTGAGAGATCCGGTTGACGTAAAATCGGTCGTAAAACTGTGATACAAAAACTATGGGCCATTGTTTTAATGTTTTTTATGTAATGTTTAACATGTGTATGGAAATTTTATACGCATTGTGGAAATCTTTGTGTCTAACCTTGAAGGGCTTGTTTGTTCAGTCTGTGTCTGTCCTTAGGGCTGTGTCTGCTTAGGAAGCTACACACGATGTGAAGAAAAAAGAGCCGTGAAGTCAGAGCGATTGAGTAGAATTTCAATATTGTTGGCGATGGATAGGCGGAATACGAATCGAGGAAAAATACTTTAGTTCAAGTTTGAAACCTTTACCAGTTTAAGTTAAAGTAAATACGCATTTGCCGACCTTCATAAACTTTGTAAACATAATAAATTGTAAATAAATAAAGGTTGGCACGTTTTTGTCGTGCTAATGTAAAGTGCAAAAACAATATTCAACTAAAAAAAGAAAACCACAAATATTAAACTTATCGCCTAAAACGAATAAAAAAAAACACTTAACCGACAAACATTAATTATCATTTTAGAATTCGAGCAAATAAGTTTAAAATCTTGTTTTAGTTAAATTAAAATATTAATTAATTGTATGAAACTAGCAAGTGGACCCGCTACACTGAAGCACACCACGATTGTCGATTTTTAATGCGTGCCGCGACAAGGCTTGCATTTTCGGTAATAGAGTACACCTAGACGCAAGGAAGACTATTGGCAGTATTTAATTTAGCTTAAGTTATGAATACTTTTCTTTAATAAGTTTTGTGTGTACTAACTGGGTTGTGGAGGTCAGATTATTTGGTATTCTGCATCTGGTTAGACTGGGAACTGACCCCAACATGGTTGGGAAAAGGGTAGGTAGATTGATAGACTTTTCTTTAGCTAGTACCTATTGTGGTTCTTTGACAACTTGGTACAGATGCCAGCACATCAAGCTACTACAATCTGTCAAATTTATTCAATAGATTTTCAACTTTATCGCAAAAGTATTAAGGTTCAAGATTGATTGGGAAAATTTGACAGTTTCAGGTAGCTTGATGTGCTGGCGGCGTCTGTATATAGATAGTATACAAGATAATTTAAGTGGCAAAAGTATGTAGAATACATGATTCAATAATTTAATTGATAAAAAAGTAAGTTTATGTAGCTTTTATTAAATGGATTGCAAAAGCAATTTCATCGAGCTATTTTTGAGATTTGACCCTATTTTGCAAACAAACATAATTTCTTTAAAGTAAACAAATTAACCTAAAAAATAACACGAGAAAACATATGGCTTTACACACTGAACATCTCATCGGAAGATAAACATTCAACACAAAATAACTCGTTGCAACGAATCAGAAATGTCATCAATACGTTTTCGACCTCTCTGTATTGATTTAAATCCGAACAGAATTTACATAAGAAAAACCGCGGACTTTGAGTACCAAAATAAACTGTATACCTAACGTTTCGAACAGAACTTCACTGTGTTTGACCCAAATATGCTTGCATCTGTTAACACAACTGCATATTGGGGACGAAAAGGACCAATACATGATCCTTGTGAAAAAAACATGTTTCTCCCTTGATGTAAGGCACATTAAAATGTAACATTATGTATATTTCGATGATTTTTAGTTAAGTTGGGCTCCTGACATTTTGAATCGCTGCAAACCATAATTGCAAGAAAGAACAAGACTTATTTGGCAATAGTTCATGGTTAAATTGCAGGGTGATGGGTGTAAAATATTGCTGAAATTGGGGAAAACCATAATAACTATTAAGCCTTCATCTGAAAGCTACTTCAACCTAGCCTAGCTTAGTCTACTATTTAGTAGAGACAAGCTAGACGAATTCTTCTACACCAAAATCTGCACATTAAAAAAAACTAAGTATTGTTGTACATAAACCGATCAGTCACGACATTACAAAACATTGGAAATGTGCAATAAATGACGTGTTGAAAAAAAAACTGGCACACAAACATGAGTTGAGCATAACAAGAGGAACCGAGCGGCGCCGGGGGGCGGAGCGAGCGAATGTGGAACAAGCGGAATGATGTCGTTTGTTAATGACAAACCAATTTGTGTACTGTAGTTATTTTAGGGTTACACGTAACGGTTTATGTGGCCTACTTTTAGGTCCATTGCTCATTTTTTTGAAGCCTAACTGTCAGAGTTAATCTGTACCAATCATATCCTGGCCTGCAATGTGCAGAACTGTAACTTTGGACTGTCTTTATTTTTTTTACGGATTATTAGGTTTACAGAGTAAACCATGACAAAATAAAAATAAAGTTTTGCAAAACCTAATAATTATAGTCATCAAATTGATAGGTAACCAGTTATTTAATTACTAAGATTTACGGAAATGCAGTGAATATTAAATTAATATTATCTTATTGTTGTCTAAGTATTTTTTTTTTTGTGAAATTTAGTAAAAGTCAAGAGGAAAAAGTCTTGAAAAAAAAAACCCCTAGCATTTTTACAAGACACATAAACTAAAACATTTATGAAGGTACAAAGCAAGTCCGTTACAGTTTTATAACTAATAATATACAACACACTAAAACGCCGCCGCTATCTCAGAAAACGGCAAACTTTCCAAAAACAGGAGGCATTTTTTTAAGTTGCATCACAAGTGCCTGCCCCTGTACACTGCAATGTGACCTCGATACACACACACACGCGAGCCAATACACGCACACAACCGAAAATATATGGCTGTGTGAGTGCGTGCAGATGCACCTACACACATGCATCAGTCATACACAGGCTGATGCCCATTTTTTAACAGTCATTTTTTAAATACGTGTTATTTTTTATTAGTACATTAAAAATGTTATAAAATAAACTCATAATTCGTTTGTTTATTGTCGAGCAGGTTTTCGATAATCAGGAAGAGATAACATTCGTAATTATGTAGTGAAGTCATTTGCTTGAAAGAAATATAAGGCCGTTTTTTCTTACAACCCTTAGACATATATACTTGAAACGATTGATGGCCGCAAGATTTCACTTGCCATTTAGTAACATAATTTAATTACTATAAAGAAAATTATGCCCTTTCAAGATTTCCGTAACTTTTTGTAAATTTAACCAAAATTCTTTTCAATTTCTCTTCGGGCATTTTAACTATTATTAACATTTTAACTTGTTAGCTTTATTGTGCATGCTGTGGTCTCCTGCGTGAAGGTGTGCTCCGACTTAATACCTATTGAATGTGTCATGTATTAATTGTGTATGTCTTTTTTTGGAGAACCTAAATAAATGAAGAAAGGATGACTGAAGCCATCCATAAAATACGTAACAGTGATCCTTTATAAAAGTTACGTAAGGGCATTTTTATGTCAATAAAACGTTTAACGGTAAGTTTTTAGTATTCATAACATTAAATATATTCTACGTATTGCTATTATTACGTCATTTTATTTTTATGACTTTATTTACATTCATGAGATTTTCTCAAAATTCAAAACATAAAAAATAAACATTAAGTTTTTATCTCCTGTTTGTATGTCTCATCGCTTTTGTGCTTTATTTTAAATTTTACTTGAATTTCGATCATTATCTCTTGAAATATTTAGATTAATTCGACGGATACCACGGATATTATAACATTTTCATGAAATCAAAATAACTTGTATAGGTACTTAGGTATTACAATTTGATCTATTCCTACTTCAATACACCAAACATAATTCATTAATCTGTTTTAGACGCAAAAATATTCTACAAAGCAACTAACAATACCTACAACCCATTTTCAAAATCCCTTTAATCTTCAAATAATAATAATTAATTAGTCTTAAAATCAGCACCACCCTGTACACGCACACACACAGGCGTAGGCCTCTCCGACTGATCTGCTCATAATAAAATGTGGCTTTTTTATCATGTATTTACTTTTTTCTATATACTACCTTAATCTGTATGTACAGTACATAGCACTTATGTACTATTATCATTTCGCATTGTTGTTCTCTGTTCGTTGATTTATCGGTTATAACGATATTGTCTGTTTTGATGTATGCATAGGTAGCATGAGGATTAGTGTCTGAAAATTGCAAGTTATTAGTGGAAATAGTGGCGAAGGAAAAGTGGTTTCCTTGGGCCTTCTCACGTGAGAGAGCTGCTATGCAATTCTTGTGAAAATTGCAGAAGAAACGTAAAAGGTGCCTTAAATAGGGTCGTATTTTAATTATATTGAATATTTGAACTACCTGCTCAGTGCTACTGAAAATGTATATATCTAAGCGTACGCTGCTATTTTCTGCAGTGCGTTTCTGTAACCATCTCACCGTAAAAAGTTAGGTGAAGTGAGCATAGAGTGAGCTGTCACTCCTACTAATGCTAATTGACACTATTGACAGCTAACTCTAAGCTCACTTCACTTAACTTTTCACCGTGAGATCTTTACAGAAACGATCGGCTGATTAAATACAAAAGTAAGGAAGGAAAACCAACATGGCTTCTTATGAAATTTTCAGGGGAGTTTCCATTTCTTCTTCTTTAATTTACCCTTTTCGTTTTACAATACCGGTCAAGCTTTTCATCAATGGGTACATTATTCTCAAAATTATCTTACATTTGGAAAAACCATGAAATCTTACAAGTTTCCTTTCTAAATTGTGAAAGAAAGAAAAAAACCCCTGCAAACCTTACAAGCATACCCGTAAGCTCAACGCTATCAAATAAATAAGTTTAATGTTCATACATTTTAACTAAAATGCAGCCATCATTATATATTTATGTTCGTTTGCGGTGGCTCTTTGTCGGAAGCCTGTGTTTGCTCAGTGACCGGTGCACTAATAATTCGGTGCTGGTTGAAATGTGGTTTTTAAACTGTTTAGCCACTTCTACAGGGTAGGGGACGAATGGAAGAGAAATTGAAGCTTTCATCGTCATTTACTCTCAAAACGGTGAAGGAAAACATCATGGCATGTCGTTGAATCAAAATTCGAAGACATAGGACATTTACCAAACCGCACTGGGCCCGCGTGGTGGATTTACGGCACCCTCTCAAAGAGAGTAGGCCTGTGTCTCAGCAGTGGGAATACTACGGGCTGATTATGATTGTCATCCGCCTACAGTCCACTGATGGACATGAGCCTCTACAATCGCATGCCATTAGTCTCGATTCCCATCAACTTGAACACATGTCCTTGATTAGGACTTATTATACTTTTAATCCCGATATCCCCATGGGATCGAGACTTATGCGGGTGAAACCGCGGGGCACTGCTAGTATTTAATCATTTAGTGATTACACAGCTCATGAAAATAGCGTCATTTGCAAATAACACCATTTTCTTAACGAAACTGGAAGTATCTCAAGTGATAGGCAAATAATTTAATGATTTAAGTACCTATAAGATATTGTTTTATTTTAAACGCATGATTAATTAAAGCATAATTAAAAGCGTTATGTAAACGCTCTCATAGGTATATGCTTTAAAATTACCTAATTCAGATGTATATCAGTACGTATATCGAAAAACAAAAAACGCTACGTCGCTTTTCTTACGAAAGTCAATTGAATAGAAACAAAATGTCTGAGTTTCATAACAAAAACTTTATTTTCCTTTGAAAATAAATGTAAGAATCTTTTCAAAAGCAACCCTTCACAGCTGCTTGAGGAGCAAGACACGTGGTTCACCTGACCGCAAGCTTCACGGCATTTAGAATTTATTTATTAATGTGCTGGCTCCCCTTTTGTTCCGTTTCCTAATTAAAGTTGGCATTTTCAAATGAAAAGTCGTATCCTACATACTTTGAAAGAACTGTTTCATTTTTCCGTCGGAGCTCTGCCCAGTATATTCTCAGTAAAAAAATAACATTGAGGGATGTCGACAGTCGACAGTCACATGGACATATGTTTCGACGCCATATTTTAGTTTGATAAAAGTTTTAGTTACCAAAACACTACTTCTTATTTCTTAATTTTATTTTTATATTGTCATTAGCTGTAAGCGCTCCCGGCTACTTTTATTTATGTCCTTAACAGAGCTCTCATTAATGTATTCGAGATGGATGGAACTAGGAGACCCATAGCATAGGTTTTACATAGTACGGGCTCCTGTCTCCCATCTTCAAACGCTCACAACATATAATAAAAGATAGTTAAACATTTAATTGGTCTAAAAAAAAGACACAAAACCCTTAGTTATGTTAATAATATGTCACTTATAATGAAACAGCTAAATAGTACAAGTCAAAATCTGCCTAACCTTTTGCCAATTATTTGCGGGTCGAATCCCAGTCTAACCGGACGCATCTGAATACCAGTAATTCACGTGAAGCGACTGCCTATCTGACTTCCACAACCCAGTGACTCGGTAACACTATACCCCTTGGTAGGACTGGTGGTCAGAAGGGGTACTGCAGAGGCTTTAAGCGTTCATTCATCATCATTTCAGCCGAAAGACGTAAAATGCTGGACATAGCCTCCTCCCTAGCAACAGGAACATTATAGGCTAGTTATGCTAAATGATCTCAGTACCTCTGATTTGGTGAACAATGTCGCCACGTTTGACACAAGAGAAGACGGTCTTTATATATACCTAGTATTGTATACAATAAAGTATTTTTTGTAATTGAACAGACAGCTGTGCTGCTGGGGAGTTTGTTGCGCCACTTCTTCTTCCCAGCGATAGCACTAGGAAGTGGTGAACGGCGGGCGTTTTTGGGGGACTGTCTTTTGTAATTTTGACGTTCAAAAAGTGCTGACTCTCAGACTAATTTGAATAAATGACTTTTGATTTGATTGTTTTGATATATTAGTTTGAGGATTTGTCATACTGAACAATTATGACTTTCTTTTTTATTGTGCAGAATTATATAGCTTTTCTTGGCTTAAATAATTGCATTGAATACATCGTTATGACTAAATTGCTTTATTGAGGCATTACTGGTTAAAAACACTCTTCCTGTGTGTTGCCAGTAACTTTATGAATGGTCATTATTATTATTTTCATGGTTTATGATTTCGAAATTTCTGTATCTCTTTTTTTTATAGAGATTTTACCTTGTTCATCATCATATTCTTCTGGCTTCCTTAATTATGCCGTGTTTTAGGTTATCATCCACGTAGCTTTTCATAACTTTCTTGGGGTCGGCTTTCAGTCTATCTGGATGCCGTGGTGTAGGGTAACGGTCAGAATTACGTTTATCTTGACTGGCGTTTTTTGTAAAGGAATCAAACCATTCTACTTTACAAAAAAGTAACTGTTACTGTGTAACATAATTGCATAACCAACGTTTCAAAATTACCGACATACTTCATCTCAAAAATTAAACCCATTTACCAAAACAAAACACAAACGCACATAAATACAAAGTAATAGCCACCTCACTAATCTGTCCCGACGCGGGACGTCCCGAAACTATGCACTGACAGACCTCAAAAACTTTAAAACTCCAATCAAAGCGACACTACACGGCTTTTTGACACTCGCCAAAAAAAGCATCAAATAGAATTCTGCGTCACAACAATGAACAAACTAACAGAGTGGCTGTATGAAACACATGCATACAATTTGCTAGCACCGGACGCCGCGTCCGAAAAATCCTTTTGAAAAAATACAAAAAAATTGGACGCCAGGAACGAATTTTAGATCGCCGGATAGGGGCCGGTAGATTTGGTTTCTTTTCAACTGTTTTGAGAGTCTGTTTGTGCGGGAAGGACTCGGGATAGACGGACTTAGGGGCTAATCTAAATGTAGGGGGTGACTTTTGTGTTGTTGTTCTGTGCAGAATATTTGAATGAGTAATACCGCCTCATCATTGTCGTTTATATCAACTATGAGGTATGTCTAAACGTCTTCGATCTAATTGAAATAAAGTCTTACCTCTGCGGCCTTATTAAATCATTTTGACTCAAAGAAAGAAAAGCAGAAAAAAAGAAAGAAAAAATAAAGGAAGAAGAAATAGTATTTTATCTATTTAATACTGTTACAACTCAGATATTTCAACTCAGTTAAAACGATGCGGCAATGTCCTGAGTCACTAATTCGCAGACATAATTTCTTACGAGGGGTTGCAATGGGTACTCGAGCGAAGCGCAGTCTTTTGTTAAAAGAAAAAACCGGGTCATCGATATCTCATTTATGAAAATAATTTCTTTGATCTATTACTACTCATAGATACTATTCTAACACAGAATCCCTGAGTGTGCTTCTCCAACTTTCTGACTAACTAACCTACTCTTTAACAATTCAAAAGTGCCTGTATATGGTTTAATTGAAATAAATGCTTTGAGTTTGAGTTTGAATCAACTCCTAACTACTATGCCATTCCTACTATCTTCCCAAATAAATTGAAACAAGAGCAAGAGTTAGCAATTATTTCATCACCACTGCTCTCAAAAACGGTGAAGGAAAACATCGTGAGGAAACCGGCATGTCCTAGAATCAAAAACTCGAAGACATGCGACACCTACCAAACCGCACTGGGCCCGCGTGGTGGATTGCAGCCCAGGCCTGTGTCCCAGCAGTGGGAACATGAAAGGCTGATTATGTGATGTGTTATATGAAGAGCAAGAGGATGATGATAGTTTACGAAGCATTTATTTTCTTTGAAGAGACTGCATCCCACAACTCATGCTTTCTTCCTCTCATGAAATCGAAATGATAACTTAACTTAGTCCTTGTATGATTATTCATAGGGTTCATAATGTTCACGTGCACATCTTCCCTCCACAAAAAACATTCAACCCCCCGAAAGCGGAACCCAAAATATAAAAAGCGAACGGCGCGCGGGCATACCGAATATAGAACTTTCTCTCTCGTCGGGTAGATGGCATTTTTTCCGTTTTTTCACGCGTGCCCGATAGAAATAGTGACGTTTTTTTTTCGTGGACCACTCTCGTTTTCAGTAGTTGCTCGTAAAAAGCAAATAAAGATCGGTAAAAACTCGTTTGCGGGTATTTTTTTGCGTGAACTACTTTTTCAGGGTTATTCATTATTTTCTCGCGGCTTTTTTTTCGTCTATTTTTCATTTCATACTGGTATTTTTACGGGAGGTTCGGTAAGCGGATTTTGTTTATTTCAGTGCGTTATTTGATTGGCAATGTGTGGTGTTTGTAGTGGTTTAGATTTCAATATAAAACACGTTTTTTTTTTAGTCTTGTGCGATTTAGTTGGTATTTATTGTTGAACATTGGAATGTAAAGGGTTGAATAATATTTTTATTGCTCTTATTGATTGGTTTTTATGAAAGAATTAAAGTAAACTCGTGACTAAAAATTAATAATTTATATGATGAAAATGAGTAGAAATGAGGAGAACGACTTTATCTAGCTGTGAATCTATATTGGGTTAATACAAGACTAAAAAAGAATAAAAGAGTTTTCTTTTACTTCCTTAAATAATATGACAGTCATAACCCATGTATTTGTCCAAACTCCAACTCAAATCATTTGAGTATTTTGCACTTTTGAATTGTCAAGGGGTCGGTCAGTCAGAAAGATGAAGCTAATTGTCCATTCCAACGCGTAGTGAGTACCTATATATGAAGAAAAACGGGCATGAAACTCGACAGACGCTCTTTGAAATCAAAATATGGTTCCAAACAATTGGTTACATCATTTATGTTGAAATTATGCACGTGAGAACGTTAAAAGCGTCCGTAATAAAAAGATAAAAAAACAATTCAAATAGCCGTGTCAGCTAAGAGAGGCTAAGAGAGGCTCAACCAGCCAGTCCAATCAATAGGATTAGAAAAAAAAACGAAAATAGATAACTTATTTTTATAATTGTAAATGTAAATAAGATACAACTTAGCTCTACTTGCCCTCTACAGCATAAAGAGTGTGTGGGCAAAGTTACAAGTATGTTACCGGCTTTAGTACATGCACAACGTCAAGTTAACTTGGTCTACTTTAAGTTGGTAACTTAATAAACTTGTGTGTGTTGGGGTTTGTATTTTTATTACTTGTAACATATTTAGTGGAGCGGAACTTACGTGTGGCTTGTATGTTGGGTTATGAAATATTCTATGGGGTATAACCAAAAGATTTGTGGCTTCAGAATAATCTTTTTGTTTGTTGCTGACCGATTAGCTTCCTAGCTGCGGGTCGCGGATTCATTTCCCGGTTACGTGGTCTCTGTTTATCGTTTAATGTTGATCATATCTTAATAATATCTACACATAAGGGTCAACCGAACCTTAAGTGAAGATATAAAATTTTTTTTTTTTTCCTAATCAATGTTTTTCTTGAGGGACGCGTGGGTATTTGATAACAGCTTCACAGGTCGATCGATCAGGTTAAGCTACGCTTGCCAAGGTTGGTCTGCGGATGGATGACCATCTTTACATAGTGAGATTACTCAATACTCAATACTTTATTGCATTCCATGATGTGTAGATTGGTTATGTTTAAACGATTAACGTTGATTAAGGGGCTCGTGGCTTACTAATAACAGCCGCACGGGTCGATCGAAGGTTAAACTACGCTTGATGATTTCCCATCCTCAAAAAAAAAAGGTTAAACTACGCTTGCTGCGGTTGGTCTGTATATCGAGACCCCTCCGTACCTCGGAAAGCACGTAAAGCAGTTGGTCTGGACTGTCATTCGTAAATCTTTGATAATCGTTAAGGGTAGTAAGAAGTCAAGTCTGACAACCAACCTTACCAAGGGATATCGTATTACCTAGTAACTGGGTTGTGGAGGTCAGATTGGCAGTCACTCCATGTAAAATACCGGGTATTCAGCTGCATCTGGTTAGACTGGAAGCCGACCCCAACATAGTTGGAAAAAGGCTACGTAGATGAATGTTGTTTGTTTTTCTTTTGAGTATAATTTATTTTATTTTGCGTAAATTCAGATAAAAATCATTGTTAATTTATAAATGACTATGACTTCTAGGTGTAACTGTCACTGTGGCTGATGATTGTGGATTGGTAACTTACAAAATTTAGGGCTGACTTTTCCAACGCCAGATAATTTTATCGGAGGAATAATTTCGAATTTTTGACAGTTCTTCCATACAAAATCTGTCAGACGTCAATTTTATTGCATGAATAAAAATTATCTGTCGATTGAAATACAAGCCCTAAGTGGAACATTATTGATCCATATTAGTGTCTCAACATATTGGAAATTTATGAGTACTTTATCACATTGGATACATACCTACGATCTCATTTTTAAAAGGGTCCCTCTTCTGATGAGTAAGATTAAGACAGCATTAATCATGTTTTGAATACTTCCATATCGATCGAAAAACTTCCCATTTCCCTGTCCCCTTTAGAACTAGCCCCCCATAAAATTTCCCATGAAAATCTTTACAATCTCGTCATCAATTTTACAATCAAAATAACGACATATTTTAACGCACGGGCATCAAACCCTGGACCGCGCCCTGCACTAAAACATCACTACCCTTTAAACATTTTGATCTTTACAAGCGACTGCTCGGTTTTTATTAGACTAGTTTAACATCGCGAGTCTGTTTGAAGTGGCGCAGCTTATTTTATTTGTATTTCTTGAATTTGCTTAGACCTGAGTTTGCTACTTGATTGTTGTGGAAAATCAACATGACATTTACAGCGCTTGGTGAATTTGTGATCGCAGTGTTTTGTTTTTAGCATTAGAAGATGCAACTATTATTAAATTACAAATCAATGAGGCAATTGCGTAACACAGTTACATGCAATAGCAATGCTTTCCAATTTGACAATTCAACAACATTCATTACGTTGTTGGGCAGATGTATTTTTCGACCTTAAGGAGAAATGGATCACCAATTTCCTTTAAAATCTTTCAGATTGTGATTAAAAGTGTGCCGCCTAATTAGAGTCCAAAAATAGTGTTTACTGTGTGTGTGTGTGTGTGTGTGTGTACTTTTTAATTACTAACAAAATCTATACTAATCAGGCCACAGAAACTGTGATCTAACCATCTTTGGATGACAACGGCAGATCAGAGAGCAAACTATTACTTCCTTACTAAATTGTGGTTCTTTATCTTAATTAATACTATCACACTGTAACCCAGGTTCATATTAGATAGGCAGGTATCCATAGTAAACTCTACTACTACCCAATACTTGCATTACGAGTGGATATCTCATCAATAATGCAACGAATTGAGTTAAAACTCAAGCGATCTCTACCTCCCGTCTTCACTAAGATTCGCTAAGACCTAAAACCTAACTACGAAACAAAACAAACAATAATTCATTTAACAAAAACACTCATCGTGAAAATTCCATCCGAAAAACTGATAAAACTGCTGAACTCAACAAATAACAAAGTTATAACTAAAAACAGAAACGTATCTACAACATTTAGGTTAAAATATAAGGATCTTGCATAAGAAAACGTGGGGGTAGCCCCCCCCTGTATCTCCGTTTTTAGTATTTTAGTAAGTTTGGGGGAATTACCGCCCGGGGGGAGTGGGCCCCTCAGGGTGGCAAGATGTTGATGCTCCTTAGTTTTATATTACCGCTGTACTTTATTACTTATTTGTGTTAGTGTTTTATTCGTTTCGCGTGTGAGTGAGGGGGCTGAGGCAGGGGCCCGGGGCCCAGGGCGACGTGCCGCGCTTAGTTGCCTCTTCTATGCAGATGCGGGTTTTATGTAACTTGTAATTTTTTTATTAGTAGTTATGATTGTTGAGTTTTCCGTGTGTTTTGGCGTTTGAGGTTGTTTCTTGGAAATTGGTTGGCTTGTGTAGGTACTTGCTGTCTTGTACCTAGTACATTAAACACTTTGGTTATTGATCTTCAAATGAAAACCGGAAGTTATTTGCCATTTGTTCTGTAATTCATTGTGTATAATTGTAGAAGTACACTTAAGGTACTTTACCTAGTTAGAATTGTAGCTGATCTATGTTTAAATGATACCCGGAAGTAATTTACTAATTGGTCTGTAAGACATATTACATGATTTTGTGACTCAGAGAAAAGGTTGGAAATCTTATATGCATGTATTAGGTACACCGGTACTTGTGCCTTGTAAACTGGAACTAGTAGGCGATATAAGTATGGCATTCGGTCTTCAGCACCCTTATTGCATAGTGACAATCTGAATAATTTCTGAAGGATATTGCTAAGCCATTGTTTCACATGTTCGAAATTTTTTCTGCTCAAAACGTAAATAAAGCAATGAATGTTGATGAACTGTCAAAATGCAAGCCATTCCTGCTGTAAGTGTATTACGCAACTACCTCGCGGCTCTTGACTAAGTTGTTCATTATAATCTCAACTACGACTGTTATAAAATATACTATAAACGTACCTAAAATTGACATGAAAAAGTCTAAAATTACCTATGACTTTTAGCCAATGAATATTTTGTTCTCCAAAACATAATCCCTCATTCCTTTCGATAAAGGGTAGACAGAAACCAATACACGTGAACAAGTTACACATGACATGCGATCCTTAACTTCGGGCAATAACTTACAAGTAGTTACAATTTGTAACTTAACCCTCCAGCTACCCTTTTTGCGTTTGCTATCGTGTAAGGGTTAAGCTGATAAAATGTAATGTGGATGTTTTATATTGAAAGAAAATGGGTTGATTTGTTAACAAGAAGTATGAAAATAGAGGCTTTTTATCAGCTTGTTTTTGCAGTAAATGGTTGTTTCGTTGGTTTGATTATTTAAGTAGGTACTTACCTAAATGTACAAATGAGAGAACATCTAAATATTTTCACTTAGCTGTGTGCCCTGTGGTTTCTCCCGTATAAAAAAAAATATCCTATATTCATTTCTTGACAAATTTTATCAAACTCCGTTCAGTATGAATACCTGTAGTCAAAGTCTTTCTTGGTCCCACCAGTTACGACGAAAAAAATGCGTCCTAATAAGGTTATTAGCACTGTTTGGAGAGCTCTGATTGAGTGCGTGTTAAAGATTACTCATTGATGTTATATCAGTACTAGATAGACCTTCAACTGACAACAACACACACGTTGCTTAGCGACTATGTAACAAACGGCTGTAATATGTATCACAGTAAATATCTATTTTTGGTTACTGCGGAGCAAGTGTGTCCTCAAGAGGGCAAACGTGCATAGATAACTGCGCTTGCTCGTCGTGTGTCACGAATGATACTCTTCTTTTCATTTAAGCTATAGTGAGTACCTCACTAACATATTTTTGGAATGTAACTAACTACTACAAACCAAAACAAATGAAACTCGACATTTAATTACAACGTAAAGCCTTCACGATGGAAACACATCACATACATTTTACGTACGTTTTAAACATCCCTTCACAGTCAAGGTAACACCCTAAAAATTCAACACATTAACGATATACACACATATTATATAGTATATGTAAAACAGGAAACGACGCACATCAAAAACTCTAATCAAAGCACCCCCTAGGAAACTTTCTTGGGGGTCTTTGGGGGAGGACATCAATATTCTTAGTTGAATATAATCAATTCTGAGAGAAAGAAACAGTCTCCGTATTGATAAATGAGAGCACCCTTCATATTTCCGCATCCCCACCCCCCGGGGGTTGTTTTAAACCACCCCCGGGGGGACATCTTAGGAACGTGCAAGATAGTAAACGCTAGGGTTGTCGATGCTAATGAACTTTGCGTTATAAGATGTTTTTCGTAGATCTGTGACGGAAAAATCAATAGTTCAGTTTTTGAGAAACGTGTTTTTTTTGTTTGATGTTTCGGTTATGTTGTTATATCGATTAGTAGGGTAGGCTGTGTGTGTATACGTTGATGTTGAAGTTTCGTAAAGGAACATTTGCTTATGCATTGCTATTTTAAAATCTGTAATTAATGATAGGTTTTAGTTATTTTTAATTTGACATTTAATGCGATATAATAAAAAGTCTTTAGCAACGGCTTTAATTTTTTGTGTTTTTTTTTTCATAGTTTGATAAAAGCACTAATCATCAATTTCTTAATAGAGTTTTAATTAATAAAGCTTAGGTACATATCTTAACTTTCATAAAACCCTACACAATACAACCTGAAAAAAAATAAAACAAAGAATTATGAATAAATCTAATCAATTAGAATAATTTGCGCGCAGCCCTGCTACGTTTGTAGCGAGGCCTACGACTCGTAGCGGCCACGGCTACGGCGTAGGCGCTAGTGGCGCCCCCCCTCTTACACAACTTTTTACTAAGAACCACGGGAAATGAGTGGATAAAACATAGGTAGCTTCACTTTACTTCTAATAATTATTATTTTATTGCGTATTATTATTTTTTGTTTGCGTAATAATACTGGTTTTGTGATATAAACGATATTAACATTGGTATAGCAAGCCTTTGTCAAACATTAAGGGAATTTCAGTATTTAATTAACGAGTTTACTAAAATAGTAACTGTCATTTATCTGACTCATTAACTGAATATCACTTTAGGCAAGCACTTTGGATGTGCCATTATGTAAAATAATAATAATGTAAGTACCGTAATATACTTTCTGCGATATCATAATTAATTGTTTATGTCATACGATAGTGTAATCAAATTCATTTTGTTAAACCATAAGTTTAACCATACCAAAGAGATAGGCCATTTCCAAAAGAAATGCTTAAAAAGCAACGAAATAATAAGAATCAAAATAAATTAAAGTGAACCCATAATACAGACATACAGAGAGGTGGAAAAAGAGTAGGGAGGCATTTGCCAAGCGGTGGGATATTAATGTCTAATTAAAATAAAACCCATAAAATATTTTGTTCCAAAGAAAACATTTCTTAACCAAAAACCTCAACTATGACATAAAACTCGACGACTCTTCTTAGCAGTTGTTTAAGAAACCTTAATTAAAAACAAAAAAAAAATAATGAAAAGCTCATCACTAATCAATTATTATTTCTAATCTATTTCACTCCAAAGATATCCTATCCCAATCTACAACCTACACCCAACATCTTTACAAAAAAATCTACCCACCAAATTCCTACATCAAACAGTAATCAAACCCACACCCCTGATCCTTCCAACCGCTACACCACAGGCGCCGTGGCCTGCTCTTATTTTAAACAACTACGCCTTTATAATACATCCAGTTTCGCGACTAAATATCAGCGAGTGTAGCGTTGTAGCGCGACCGAACGGTCTTGAAGCTTCTAAGGAACTAATCTGAATTATTTATTTTTTTGTGGAAAGAATAATGAAAAACATTTGAAGATGTTTTCTTGACTTAATGTAGTGCTGATATTTTAAGCATAATTTATTTTATATCTCTGCACGACCGACGCCCTTGTGAAGGCCGCAGGTAACCGTTGTATACGAGAAGCACATAACCGGTCGAAGTAGAGGTGCTTGGTGGTCCAGCATTGGATATATTTCGGCTGAAATGATGATGATGATATCTCTAATTAAATGTGGGAAAAGCAAGTTATCATCTGCCTAGCCTTTTCCCAATTATGTTAGCGTCGGCTTTCGTCAGGATGCAGCTGAAAACCAGTATTTTACATGGAGCGACTGCGGTTCTGACGTCCCAGTTACTAGGTATCACGATACCTTAAAAAAAATTGGTTACGCCGCCCAGATTGACTTGCAACACTTAAGAGTGGTTCTGAAGTAACTTTACAGTGAACTAATCCTAGAGCCAGTTTATTCAGCTGGACCTGACCGAAGAAATAAATATTTAAAAAAACGTGGTTTTCATGAACTAATGTGTAAGTTCATTCCCTCCATTAGAATAGAATATAATATAATTTATGCTGTAAACAAATTCAAGTAGATTATGCGAGGTAGGTGTCGTTTTGAAAGCTATTTCTAATCTAGATTTCATGCTGAACAGATTTAGGCAGAAAACGTGTCATTCATGACGCAAAACCTTGTTTAGCGATGTGCTTAACAAGAAGTTAGGATAGCTAATTCCTACAGAGGCGTCACGGTTACATAACGCCATGTTTACATGCAACTACTGCCAATTATGAAGTACCAAGACGTCTTAGTCGCAGTACTTCCGCGTACCGTATTTACAAGTATTGTAAGTATAGAATTATATATTTTATAACGCCACCCCACCGCCTGCCCCCCCTCGCCCGCGAGAACTAAGTCTTCGCGCATCTTTCTATCCCCACCTTTTTGCTTCTTTTAAAACCACCCTTCGTGTGCACCCCTTCCCCTATTTCGACTAATTTGGGGGTACAACTGAAGAATTATTTCTTGCCGATGTATGTTCAACAGAAATTCAACTCTCCGATTAAGAAATTAAAGTCTAAATTTGAGTAGAGACCGTGTGTAGTCTTTGGACTGTATCTTTTCACTTCGAAAACTAATTCCAAATTAGAAGACGGAAGCAAGTGCTCTGTGAGTGCAAGCGAATATGTGTTCTATAAAGTAGTAACGAGAGTTCTATATCCGTTGCATGGTGCTGTAAAATTAGAACGGTTTCGTCAAAAATATGAAATTAAAATCTTATACTAGCGAAAGAAGTTTTAGCATCTTTGTTTTAGAGTGAGAGGGGAGAGGTGCATTAGTCCTGCTCGCACAGGGGGTAGGCAGGGAGGCAAGAGATGGGTAGTTTGGAGTAAAAAGCTGCTTTCTTGATCAATGCGCCTCGCATTCGGTATTAATCATAACCGGGGTATTTTCGTCTATGTCCCGGGTAGGGGGCTGTAGAAGGGGGGTTGAAGGAATCGAGAAATCGTATTCTAAATGAAAATACGGTTCTTCCTGTTTACATTTTGTAATAAATTGTTTTACTCACTGTGTTTGTGTGACGTGCCAGCTTCGTATTTATTATTTAGGCCTCCGGGATCGCTGTGCTGGGCTCTGTATCATTGACCGAAGTTTTAGATATAATTCTGCCAAGAGCACATATTGTTAATACTATGTCATGTTTATATAAAAATCGTGCCCGTAAGTACTTACTGTCTTTACGTACTAGACAAGTGACTTACACACATTATATTGCCTTTGTCACACATGATCTGTATGTAAAAACTTTTAATCACCAATAGCAACTTTTAAAGGCTAATATTTCCATCGCCAGATAACTTTTATTCGAGCAATAGAATTGACGTTTGGCAGTTTTTGTATTAAGCAACTGTTAAAAGTTCAAAATTAATCCTCGAATAAAGTTACCAGATGATTTAAAAATCAGCTCTAAGTACAAAAAACCTACCCATAAAAATAATTCCATTACTTTCCTAAGAACCACACTAGAGAATATTCTAAGAAATAATTCTCAAAATATAATTGTATACTTGAACCAGCTATTTCATAGAAGAGTGCTCTTAGAATAATAAGTAAAAGCTTCTTTGAACGGGAGCGCCTATAAAAAATGTTATTGCAATGCGCTCGGATGAACTTCCTTGCTATGCCGCAATTTTTAGGCGCATCGGACTTACGACTTCGCGCTACATCGAAAGATTCTACGTCATAACTCGGACGAGTTATGGTATTGATTTCATTGACGCTTTACTTAGATATCACATTAATTAATGAGGATAATTTTATTCATCGTCAATGTATGCTGTATAAATCAACAGTTTAGTTTTGAATGTTAAGCAATTCCCATTCAAACAAAATAAATGTAGAATTTATTTTTATTTTGATACGATTCGCCAGTTATTGGTTGGTAGTAGTTAACTTTGTAAATTTTTTACACCGAAAATTATTTTTAGCGTTTGTTATTTGCGAACTAAATAACAGGAATGTTTGGCGGGATCTATTCGACAATAAAATTAAAACGGATTCCGGATGAGCGAGATTTTAGTTTGGCAAAACATTGTAGGTATAAAACTTGCTAATATTTTTTAATTGGATGCAGGTATGAGTGTTAGGCAATTTGCTTTATCGAATTTGTGTTTTTATATTTTGTTTTATGCTACAAACAGATGTTTTTGGTAATACATACATGAATGGTTTTGAACTAAGTTATTGTTGTTGATGCATTTTGTACTGAACTGACTCTGAAGGTTATCTAAAACCAAACGTTTCTAATGCATGGTAATAAGCTCTTAGCTATGATATGCGGAGATACGAGAATGTAACCATTGCTATCGGTAATATGCCGGGTCAAATTAAATTAGCTAGCGAAACTTTATAGACGTGATGGGTATCGATATTTAAACATGATATAATAATTTATTTTGATATATTTTTTTATGGACCGCTGCTATTTTAGTCATTTGAAATTTATTAAATACGTTTTTTTATGTAAACTTCACAGACGTGATGAGTATCAATATTTCAACACGATGAAACATAAGAAAAAAGTTTACTCAACGCATACTTCAACTTCCAAAACTTACAGCGGTCGTTGACTTCCCAAAGAAAAACATTTTTTTTACTTTATCGTGTTTAGATATCGGAACACATCGTGTCTGCGAAGTTTAGCTAGCCAATTTAAAATAACCCTGTATAGGAATGGAAACATTCTCATTACCATCTCTAAGACATAGTAACCGGAACTCCCCATAAAATATTCATCTAGGTACACGACTTCCCTTTTTCTGCGAATTTAAAAGAAACCGTCAGTATCTAAACCCACGCAGTATCGTTAGAAACAGTGTTATATAACCTTGAATGCGTGCCTACGAGTGTAGGTACGTGAGGGTACTGACCTGTGCTTGTTATGTTAGACTAGGCTGGATTTTATTTATATTTAGGTTTATTATTTAAAGGGTAGTCAGAAATACGGGTTTCGTTAACGTTTGGAGTGTTTTTAGTGGTTTTATGTGTTTTTTTTCTATGTGATACTTAGTTGGGGTGTAAAAGGCAACGCCCGCGTCAAGTTTTGAGGTTTTCAGGATTTAAATTGTGTGCTATCTGTGTCAAATATAATCAAATTATCATTAAACATGATAATTTGACATATAAATTTGGCAGATAAATTTTCTTTCTAGGTTTTGTTTTTTTGTAAATTAAAAGTGCAACTCATTACTGTATTTTCAGTATTCTCTATCCCGATACCGAACAATGATATTTTCTACCAATTTTGATTTAATTTTCTCTTAGACATGTTAACATTCTAACGATCAATTTTACTGTAGTAGATGTCACATAAGTAAAACATACCCAAATTTACCTTCAAACGTAACATTACCACATTTCCTTTACAACCCCCTACACACCTGACTATCACTTACTCTTCTGCCTACCCTACATGACAAGCAATACTTGTTGCTCAAGTGTCAGTCACAGTACACATGTCAGAAATATCGTGTCACTACACCCAAACGGAATGGTACTAAAAAAATCTTTCGTAAAAATATTATACCCACTAAACTCCCCACACTCGATCTTAAACCTTGCTTCTTTAAGTTAAGGTTGGTTTTAGATACGGAGACGGGTAAAGGGAACTATTTCTGCCTTATTTGCTTACTCAACGTCGTCATAATAATGTGTTTTCATGTATTTTTGCGGCATTTTATCTGGATTGGCTGAAGTACGTTTTGTGGGATGAATTCTTGATTTTTTTATGTGTGTTTTTACTTATTTCTTGTAGGTTTGTCTTATGTTTAAGGACATAGTTTTTCTTGTAGTCAAGTACCGTAAAGAAGTTCCTAAGTATAAAAGAAAATAATAGGTATAGTTGTCGTCGAATTAGCCAATTTATTACAACTGACTTTAGTTTATACTAGCGGTTGCCCGCGACTTTGTTTGCTATCCAGGATGAAAAGTAGCGTATGTCCTTCTACACATCATGGTCTATACATGTGCCAAATCTCATCCAAATCCGTTAAGCCATTTTAATGTGAAAGAGTAACAAAAAAAAATTCAAAAAAAAAATCTCCTATAATATTAGTTTAGATACTAATAGTAATTAATTACTAGTTGTAATTGCTTGCCTACTATCAATTAATGTGTCCTAAAATATAAGTAGTAAAGCCCTTTCCCTAACAAAATATAACTACTTTGAAATAATAATCGTTTCATTATTATTTTCAATTATTTGAATTTAACGGAACTTTATTTAAACTTCAACAATCATTATTTACCAAATTACTATTTATTATTATTTCATTTTACTTTTTATTTTCACTAGGTAAACTATTAAATGACACCTACTACCTACTACTAAATATTATATAATATACAAAAAATCCTTTTGATTTTTGGTCACTTAGGCGTCGAAGTACTCGTCCACATCGCTGTCATCCGGAAACATGCCCAGAAGACTGACTACAAATAGTTAGTTGCATTATAAATATTGAATACAGGAAAAAAAATTCACCCAAACATCATAAACCTAACCTTAACTTCGCAAAAACACAGACGTCACAAGAGTACCTCACACCCTCCTTAGGCTCCACACAAACCCTAGCCACCTAATCTAATATCTAACGCAAAACAAAACACAACACGAAAAAAACCCAAGTATTTTTCATTACCTACCGTAAGCCGAATGACGCAGCCTCCCAAAAACGTAGCTACTCGTATATTCATTTCCGTTTTGTTAATACCGCATACTTTTAACTGTCTAACTAGGTAGGTAGCCCCTGCCTCCCTGCCCAAACCCACTACTTATACAGTAGGCACAACTTTTATAATACTACGTACTCGGGCGCTTTTTAACGAACACCCCTGGGGTGGTGGTGGCACCTGCCACGCATACCGAAAAATACGCAAAAGGGGAGGGTGGCGGTCCCTGGTTAGAAGTGAAGTGGCTGTATTTTGCGTATTTTTAAATTATTCTCACATGTGGAACGCTGTTTAGTTTTTTTTTTTGAGCGTGCGTGTGACGCTTCCTTTATTTCGTGTGATGGAGCTTTGTTGTTAAACGTCTAAGTAGGTGTTGAGCTGTAATTAGGAAGTAATTAGTTGGATTATGTAATAGAAGGTAATTGTGATTGCTCTAGGATCGTGCCACTCCCTGTTTTTATGAGAAATGCGAGTGAAGCGTCGTGTCAAAGGAAAAGTATTGTATTTTTTCCTGTCTTCTTGTAATAACACATTCACCAGTTCTTTTGTGAAAGCGTGGTGATTGTGGTGATTTTCTCTTAGAATGTTGTTTGGGAAATTCATGTTTCTTTTAAGAACAGATTATTAGCATGCCATTAATCAATTTATCGAATTATGTCAAAGGGTACAGGGATCACTTAAGTATATTTGTGTACACTTATTCAATGTTACTAAATAAATTGGTTGTCATTTTTCAACAACTACTTATGTAAAATGTTATGTTTCAATGATTTCCTTCAACAACCAAGGAATGAGTAATATTATATTAGAATCGTAAGTAATTGCCTACATAAGTAGTTAATTAAATTAATCACTTTAGGCTGGCCCTAAGTGATTAATTGGTGGTAAGTCCTGGACTTACCTAAGCCACTTGAACAAAGTAGGCTCCAAGATTGTCTCCAAAACGAGTATAATTTATGAAGCACTAGCTGTGCCCCGCGGTTTCACCCACATTAGGTTCGATCCCGTGAGAATATCGGGATAAAAAGTATTCTATATGTTAATCCTGGTTATAAACCATCTCTTTGCCAAATTTTATCCAAATCCATTTAGTAGATTTTGCGTGAAAGAGTACAAACATCCATCCATCCGTACAAACTTTCACGTTTATAATATTAGTAGGATTAAATAATGAGAAGCAAACAGCTTCTCATTTGATTAATGCCAGGATCTCATGATCAAGGATTCATTGTCGGTGTTAATACGCCATTCTCCACATTGCCCGGAAAACCAACTTAAAACGAGCTGTCATCTGACTTTCATACATTTGAATGATCATCATCATCATAATCAGCCCATAATGTTCCCGTTGCTGGGACACAGGCCTCTCTGAATTATATTTGAATGATTTCACGCAAATCAGGGCTTCCAAAATAATGCTTGCGCGGACGACTTATATAAAATGATCAGCTTATTAAAATGGGCAAAGTGGAAAGTCGACTTTCAATACACTAAATAACTAACATAATATTGGAAAAGGGTACCTATTTTAATGTTTGTTTATCTGCTAATTTACAACATGTAATTTACTTAAGTACATTTTACCAATACATCTAGAAAAAACCTAAAAGATTAATAAAAATAGAGGCTCGCAAATAGTGCTACCGTACAGCAGTAATTTTCTAAGCGAAATCAAACCCCTTTGCGCACATTTACAATGCAAGGGGCGACAATCTCTATTGCGGAGTGAGTGTCAGCTTTGTCCGGGCAAAACAGGGACCGACACTGAACTTTTATTATCTATATTCATCTGGACAGTGATGCTGACAATACCATTGAAAATGTGTGTTTTTCCGGTCTTTAATGGGATATTGTTAACATTACTCACTAAAAGAAAAATGGTTTCATTTGATTTACATTCATTATTACGTTTGGAACGTAGTGTAGGGCAGTGAACCTACGTTAAAGAATTAGCATTGCCATTCAACGTGACAATGCTGCTAGATTCACGAATCTGCTGCCAGATAAATGAATTGGTATTTAGACCTCGTATTTACTTGTAGAGTAGTGGTTTTATTTCTTGTATACGACAGTAGATTATGAAGTATTGTTGGCTATGTAAAAGTATAAATGACTTTACTCTGTGATCATTTATTATGGGGAGACAACATTGTTGCCATCGCGGGCAAACCCTGGATGAGGCTGACACAGGAGCGTGGGGATTGGCACATGGAAAGAGAACCCTATGCCCAGCAGATGATGATGATGACTATGGTAACTTTAGCAAGTGAGTAGGTACGCATATGATTAGCATTTTCTCAAACAGTAGTTCTATACATGAATTAATCGATAGAGATAAAAGGTATTTCTGCCTATGCTAAGTCCATGGACACATGATACAACTAGGCTGTTCATATTAAATAACCTACAACGTTAGTATTCACTAATAATGGTGTCATATTTAGCCCATAAGTCATTAATTGATCATACAATTTATTTCAGTTATGAAAATAGCTGTTATTACGTTAAATTGATACATGAAACTAAAAATTGAGTTACGGTCAATTTTTGTGGGAGATTTATTATGATTAGTGTAGTATAATCAACCCTTTTAGTTTAAAAAATACCTAATATTATAAGTCGGAAATCGCCAATCAGTCTAGAGCAAGCGTGGTGTTCAATTCACGTGCCTTCTCTGTCTGAGAATCAAAATCATAAGTCATTTATTCAAATTAGGTTGAGAATCAGAAACGTCCGCCCTTCACCACTTCCTATTACTTTAACTGGGAAGAAGAAGAAGTGGCCTTTGTCCTGCAGTGGGAAAATCATAGGCTGGTATTACTAGTATTATTTTATTATTAATAATTATTAGAAATGGGTTCGCCATTCTCTGTGTGTCCATTTGGTACATCATTACAGCTAACCTGTTTAACCGTTTTCGCTAAAATTTCGCGAGGTAGTAGCTTGATGAATGAAAAAGGACATAAAAGTAATTTTCATCTCAATGTTTTTTTAACTTTTCTCTATTTTGGAGCTACAAACACAGTACAACAAATCATCCCATTATAACAACTTTTATGCTAGCCAATCAGTTGATTACATTTATATTACTGTTACATTTTTATAATTATCTTTGCAACAGATATAACTTTTATAAGAAATTTTTGTTATTTCTTTCATAAAACTTAGTAAAGTTTTCGAATATGATTCAATTAATTTAGCAACTAAGTAATAGGCTAAACCCCAAGTAACTGTACAATTTCGTCAACTTTTAATTTAGGTACCATTTCTGTGCCAAAATGTGGTTTCAATTAGTGAAGCTCTAATTGTAGCATTTGTACTTAACCCACTGCCAGTGATTGTATTATTATGAAAATTACTTACAATTTAACTTAAACTTACGTCAAAGTGTTATTTATTTTAATTGTTGTAAATAATGAGACTTCCTGTCAACTCTCGATTTTTTTTTGCGTTAATGATATCGGGTTTATAACAATTTAGTTATAATTTGATAGATTTGTATGAAATTACCAGTTTAGTGTAAATAGTTCGTTATCTATACATACATATAATAACTAACTATTTACACTTGGTACTAAATTAAATGACTTACTAACTAATTATATAAATGAAGACAAAAACAAAAGGAATATTCTTAATTATGCAAAAGCCACAACAAATACGCGAATTTTCTCTAAAAACACAAAACTTTGAACGCGCCATCCTTCTTTCAGCGAACTCATTACAAAACATTTTAACCACCCAACCATCATTCAAATCAAACGTATCTCCGGCGCACAGCATCCAACAACACCCCGCATCATCCCTCTAAACATCCAAAAAAACCGTATACTAATGACAAAAATTCACACACACATACTGAAAAAAAAGAATCTAATTCACGCACGCTTTTCCCCTCCCACTCCGCCCCGCCCGCCATGAAATGTATATACTGGTATATACGCAATTTTTGATCAATACTTAAAAATTAACCCAGCCTCCCGGTAGTTTTTAAATTTATTCTGCGCATGTCATGCCTTTTAATCAGACCCCTTTGTGCCTACCCTACGTGTATATAATAATGTGTGTGTGTGTATATGTGTGTCAATTTCATTCCGTGAACGGGACAATCTATTGGTACTCGGAAAAGTGTGACTAGGTTTTGATTTTGGAACGTTGTGGTTTTAGATTCGGAAGCGGTCGTTTGAGATCGTGTATGGTCGGGCGTATGAGCTTGTGTTTATGAATATATAGGTTGTTTTAATCTTCGTATGGTGAAGTTTTTCTGTTCGTGAGGCACCTACGATCTTTGCTGTATCTTAACGTAATACCCCAAGAGAAGGCATATTTTTTCATACCCTTCGCTGTCAATTATCGAATTAAACTAGATGGATGGGATACAAGGCATCCATTAATGTACTTAAGCTATAATATGGAGCTAAAAAATTAGCATATACTTAAGACCGCTTACAAGGCAGACTTATGACGCTGTTAAAAGTGAACGAGTTTTCTAGAAACTTACGAGTACATGGTAACACGTATGGAAATTTACTAGATATTATCTGAATTTAATTAATTATTACTTCATTTATAGATCTTTGACAGTCGTTACGAAAAGGCAGAAGCCCGAAAGTCTGACAACCGGTCTTAGCAACGGGGATCGTTTTACCCAGTAACTGTGTTGTGGTGGTCAGATAGGCAGTCGCTCTATGTAAAATACTGGTATCCAACTGAATCTGGTAAGACTGAAAGCTCACCCCAACGTGTTTAGGCAAAGGCTGGGCAAATTGAATGGCATGGTTTCTGCAGCTAGGTATATATCCACACGAACGGAACTAAGGGAAAAGCTAGTCTTACATATAAACAAGAAAGGTACTTAGTTAGGAATAAGTAATGTCACGGTGAATCCAAAAAGGTTTCTTTATTGTTAAGGTTTTTTTGTGTTCCCATGCTCCGTTTTCTTTCCAAGAAAAAATCCTTGCACTCATTATCAAAATCATGAACGTTTGAGACAATGTTCCACGACATACTAGCGACATACCCCTGCTACGCACGGTTCTTACGACTTGTTAAAATTTCTAGATTTCTTCATCCTTTTCTTAGCGTGTCGAAAGCAATCTAAAAAAAAATCTGGACTCAGCCCAGAATTCGTCTACTTGTTTGGCGCCATCACCAGCACCTATCTGTTCATTATATGTCCATTCAATAATAATCTTCTTCTTAGATGGAAAAAAGCTCTAACATCTTTGGCCCAAAATGAAACTGCGCGAACTCGGCTCATTGAGGCTGTCATAAGATCATCAAATGCACAGGTGACAGGGCTTGCGGGGCAGGATGGAAGGAGGGACATTGCCAATATTGATGATTATACACATAAACATTCTGGAATAAATTCTCGAAATTATGGTGGTAACCGTATCAAAAAAGTTGCGTAGTTTAGAACGATAAGGCGGTCATACAAACAGACACTAAAGGTGACTTTAACTTATATAGAGACATAGAAGTCTAATGAGTTTACATGTCATTCTGTTTAGATTTTGAAATAAAAGACATTTAATTTCATCATTAAAATAAATTAGAAGTTATTTTTTCTTGATATTTAAAGTTAGCTTTATTTCAAACAAGAACATAAGCCGTAGCTTGTATAAGGCCGATCTTTAATCTTCAGATAACTTTTATCTGAGATAAAAATTGAAAAAAATACCGAATTATTTATTCTTCATGTAATTGGAAAATCGGCTCAAATAAAAAGTCTTTATGTTGAGAAGGTCTAAGTTTTTCGCTAAGCCATATTTTTTATTGACTAGCCAAACTTATTTGCTTGATAACTATAATAATTTTTCATTTATTTTCTGCCCGTTATGTCCCACTACAGGGCAAATGCCTTTCATTATTACATCAGTACCACTGCTACCGAAACATCGGAGGAAACCGGCATTTCCTAGAACCAAAAATTCGAAGACATGTGACATCCACCAACCCGCATTGGGCCCGCGTGGTAGATTATGGCCCACTCCTTTACACAGAAAGGAGGCCTGTGCCCCAGCAGTGGGAACATTCTAGGCTGATTTTGAACGAATCATTATAAAAGTGACAGTATTGTACTTAGTAAATTCATACGTTCGTTCGTTCTCATTGTAAAAAAATATCTACCTACTCAAGATCAGAAACAGCACTTGCATGGATTCGAATCAAACCGTTGTTAATAAATTCACAATAATATCGTATTGAATTGGCAATAGAAAACAATGAATTGAGAATTTGTACCTATCCCCAAAAATAGAATTACAGACGTCATTCCCAGGTATTTTTAAACAAGGAAACTGTAGGAATATTCTGAGACCTTGATAATACAGTCACGAGCACCACAATATGTCAACACTTGGAAACTTTCAATAGCGATTTTTGCGTGAAATAACAAAAACAACTATTAAATACGACACTTTGCAAAAACCTATGGGTTCGAAAATACTATGTTCGTAGCAACATATAATTTCATTAGAAAATAAAGGAGTAAATCGCTTTTGAATAAAGTCAAGTGTATACATACTTATGCTCGTGACTGTACATATTATATACATATACTCCGACCTTTCGCACCGAACCATTAGTAATGGCAACATAAAATAAAAAAATTAAATATATCGATTTGCCTAGCCTTTTCGCAACTATGTTGGGATGGGCTTCCCGTCTGTTTGGA
Source organism: Apamea crenata (assembly GCA_949629185.1). Taxonomy (NCBI): domain Eukaryota; kingdom Metazoa; phylum Arthropoda; class Insecta; order Lepidoptera; family Noctuidae; genus Apamea; species Apamea crenata. Next base: position 17,890,196 of record OX451367.1, read on the forward strand.
TGCTGCTGAATACCAGTATTTTACATGGAGTGACTGCAGTTACTGGGTACACGATACCCCTTGGTAAGACTGGTTGTCAGACGTTTCGGCTTCTGACTACCCGTAACGACTGTCAGAGATATACGAATGATAGCCGGGACGTGCTTTCCGAGGCACGGAAGGGTCTCGTTATACAATGGATGGTCGTCCATCTACGAACTGACCGCGGCAAGCGTAGCTTACCCTTCGACCGTGCGACTGTTATTATTTAGTCACGAGCCACTTAATCAACGTTTATCTTTAACCATAATCAATACACTGTAGGTAAGTAATGACAATAATTATGCTTTATTTATTTAAACTTTCCGCACAAAAAGGTACGAAGGCGGACGTAATGCCTTAGGCATTCTCTACCAGTCAACCAAGGGTGGTGAAGAGATTAGATGCTTGCTTTATGAGGAATTTTATTTTCTTGTAAGTTTTCTCCTAGAGGAAAACGGTATCTTCTCATGCGTCTGTGTTTCCTTCCAGTGCATAGACATCTTCTAGGTTTGCTCATTCCAAGATAGACCTCATCCATTGCTTTCCACCAGACGAGATCGAGGTCAAGAACTGGCCCATTTTACAATATTAAAAAAAAAAACTACAAAAAATGATCACCAGGCAAAACCTTGCAAAACCTATTAGTCAATCATACCAAATTGTCGTTCCTTTACACTTTAGCTAAAAAAGCGACATTAACAAATATCAAATAACAAACATACTATTTATTTAAGTACGCATGTCAAAATACGATGTGGACCAAACCAGATCCAGTAGCATAGAGAATTAGCTCACCTAGTCATTTCTAGATGTAATCGTAAGAATATCTAGTCCAATCGAGATCCAGTCGTATCACGATCTAGCCTTACTGGCAACGTAGACATCGAGAAAGAGACCAAATGGTACCGACCCCTACCAGTATGTATCTAAACTAATATTATAAAGAGATCAGATTTGATTTTTTGTATGTGTGTTTGTTACGATTTCACGCTAAAACCGCTGAACGGATTTGTATGGAATTTAACACATGTGTAGATCATGACGTGGATTTCCTAATCCTCTTCATGGTCTACACATGTGTCAAAATCCAAATAACATAATATGTCCTCATAGGATATATATTTATCCCGATATTCCCACAGGATCGAGACTTATATATTTGCTTATATGCTTATAAGCAATAAACTGCTATTGACAGATGATTCTGATCAATCACCAAAAAATTAACAAAATATTTTACTCTTAACCTAGTTCAAACCTTCTTTGGGTACAAGGAAGTCTGTGATGAAAACAATGAAAAAAAAACTTCCCTTGACCGAGTTATTATAGGATAAAAAATTAAGTTTATTTCCTTTTTTTGTTCTCGTCGCTACCCGGAAAGCATTTTGTCAGTCACTTACTTTTCTTCAAGTTCATGAGGATGTGTAGGAAATAGATGTTTTCTTTGTTCTTCAAAGATTGCATTGCTTGTTCTGTTAGTGTTCTTAGAAAAACAAACCGTATTTTTGTGGTTAAACTGATATTAAAATGTTGAAGGAAAAACGAAGGGTTTATAGGTACCGTCGAATGATTGTTTGCAAGTGTCTGTTCCTCTCAAATTACTGTTTATTGTAGTAGTTGTAGTGACAGCTAACGTAAGCTTAGAAAGACACACGAGTTCCGCCAAATCACTTTATTGATTGACCGTTATTTACTCATCTAGATAACTCTGTGATAAGGGACATTGTATAAGCCAATTACTTTGAAACGAATAACCGGCAAGAAACTCCACTTTCTTGCCGGCTCTTCTTCATAGGAAACGACCAATAATTGAAACCGTGCACCTAGCTTCTGACGTTTCAGAAGTGCCCATATATTATAGGTTTATGTGAAATAAAATACCTGGAATTAGATCACTAATATTATTTATCCAAAAGTCTGGCACGGCATGTGAGTATTCTCAATTTATTTAGAGTAGGCGCAACATGTCTTTTTCTTTCATATTTCGTAGGTCTTTGTTCTTACCCTACTCTTACAGCCATCATAACATACCCAAAACTTTCCTCATGATATTTTCCTCATCTGTGTCTTGTAATATTGTCCCACTACAAGACACAGTCCTCATACTGAGGATAAGTTTTTAAAACAAGCTGATCTCTTTGTAACTGACGATAAAATATGCAATAGTTATCTAATTACCTATCAATTGGGCCCAAACTTAGCAACAGACGTTTCCAGATTCAATACTTAGGTACACCACTATTTAAAATATTCAACACAGTGAAATACTAACTAAACGCAAGAGAATAAGTTTCCCCACATCTTCCCTAAAAATGATAGCCTCTGCAATGAGTTTTGTGCAGAGATCGATAGTTTTAATAGTCAGAGGGGAGATCAAAAATGTTCGCGTCGAGAGTACTTCCTTTCTTCTGAGTTCAAGTTATAAGGGACTTGTACCGAACTTGTGTTCCGTAGACAATGGACTTGAGGAGGCGGTAGTTGTACCTACCTACCTTAAAATGTATTATGACGTCATTCAAAATGGAATGGATATTTTATTTTGAAGTTGGGTATTTTGTTTTTAAGCTACTTCAAAATAGGAGGGAGGGTGTAATGTCTTTGAAGAGGTTTTTTTTTGTAATGTACCTTCACCGATTTCTCCAAAATTGATGTGATTTTTTTTTATTTGTTTGAAGAAACCCAAGGAGTTCCTTGTTAATTATATTATTTTTGGTTGAGTAGTTTTTGAACCAGCTTCAAGTAAAACTGGATGAAATTGAAGTCAGTTTTCATATACAGAGTGGCCCATTTATAGTGGCCCAATATCTTTTTTTTTTTGGTCTAGTATATCTCAATGATTCACCTAAACGCAACAAATTTATGTTACGCGAAAATCAGTAGCTTAGAAATTGTGATTTTATAAATTTATTTTCTTAAAGATACTTTAGTCATATAAATATAAATAATAAAAATGTAATGTATGTGTGTGTGTGTGTAATTATTATTATTATAAACCTCTCAAGATTGAAAGTTATTGCAGGATTGATTGGACCACTATAAATAGGCTAATAAGTGTTAAAATAGGACAACACAGGAATATCGAAGTCACTCCACTAGTTAGCCTGATACTAAAATTAATAACAGTGTATTATTTCAATAAAGTCACATGATTTCCATAGTCCATGGTTGATTATTCATCAACGATAAACCGCTGTGGAAAAGATTCCCAAGAACCATTAAAATCCAACTCAATTTTCAAATGTCAACCAAAATTATATTTAGAACAGAAACATCCTTGATTTACATACAAAATTAATCTAAAAACGTATAAAACTTTCTACTGGAGACTTTCATTGAGAGATTCAACAACATAATTAGGAACGCCCGTACCGTTAGAAAATATTGTTTTTGCGTAGGCCCTGGCTACGGCGTAGTACTACGGCTACGGTCGCGTAGCCAGAACGCTACGAGATGTCTTGGACATTCTGAAGGCTAGCTATTGATTTTTCTTTGACGTTGTGACGTCATATTGTAATATAATTTATTTGAGGCGATATTTTTGTAATTAGGAGAATTAATTAGGCTTAGAACTAATTAATGGCGTTGACGTTTTCGTTGGGATGAGGAAATTAAAGTATAGTTTTGTTTTGTTTGAAATAGGAAGTGAAAATAGCATAATTATTATGTTTGAGTACGTCTAATAAACTATAAAATACTTGAAAGAAGCTCAATCATTAACATCCCACATCTGAGCAAAGAATTTCTTCTGAATATGACCAATAAAATACCATTTTTCTTTTAGTAAAACGCCTAAACACATACTTTTTTAAAACCTACATTAATTAAGAAATAATGTAATTTTTAGTCATTTTCTTTTGAATACTTAAATTGGAATTCCGGCCGCAAAATTATAGGTAAGCTATAAATAGATCGATTAAACTGAAGGTTGACATAACAAATTGATCAATCGTATCAATGATAGGTCTGTTGTTAGGGAGTTTGTATTTAAATAACAAATGAATCGATTGATTTTCAAGGTTCAGTTGGGCATGCCTAAGGTGGGCTAATGGATGGGCGACTCTTTGACATGTCTTCTAAAAATAGGAGGAAGTCTCAATGTGTTTTATATGAAGGTGTAAAAAAACAATTCGCAGTCTCTCTCTCCCTCACTCTCTCACGCCCACTCTCTCCTTCAACCCACATTGATAATAGCTATCGATCACATTTTTCCACTTTACTGTTGTTATTTTTTTACCACGACCTTATTTATCTATTCACAAATAACACATGCATGAAACGAAAATAAAATTATTTTAACTTTACAGAGTCAGTTAAGGGAACTGTGGCTAAGTAATAACAGCCGCACGGGTCGATTGATCAGGCTAAGCAACGCTTGCCGCGGTTGGTCCGTGGATGGGTGACCATCTTTACGTACCGAGATCCCTCCGAGTCTCGGAAATTACGTTAAGCCGTTGGTCCCGGCTGTCTTTCGTGGATCTTTGACCATCGTTACGGGTAGTCAGAAGCCCGAAAGTCTGACAACCAGTCTTACCAAAGAGTTTCGTATTACGCGGTAACTGGGTTAAGGAGATCAGATAGGCAGTCACTCCATGTAAAATACTGGTATTCAGCTGCATCCGGTTAGACTGGAAGCCGACCCCAAAAAAGTTGGGAAAAGGCTAGGCAGATGATGAGAGTTAGTCAAGTAGAATTATGCTCTTTAACTCCCAAAGGCAACATAATGAAAGCCTCATTTACACAATGCAAGTTTGTAGACTACACATACAATAAAATTCTAGCAACAAATGACTTGCACCGTCTAAACACTTGAGCAGTGGTGGCCTAATGGTATCGGTATCGCTCAAGAGTTGAAAGTCGTGAGTTCGAACCCACGCAAGCACTTTATGTATTTAATTTCATCACTACTGCTCTCAAAACTGTGAAGGAAAACATCCTAAGGAAACCGGCATGTCCTAGAATCAAAAAATTCGAAGACGAGACGAGAAGTGACAGCTACCAAACCTCACTGGACCCGCGTGGTGGATTACGGCCCACTCCCTCTCACCGAGAGGAGGCCTGTGTCCCAGCAATGGTTCCCATTGCTGGGACACAGGCCTCCTCTGTTATAGGCTGATTGTACTTAATTGTTCCATACATTTTGACCGTGTTTGTATTACAGTTTTGTAAGAAAGAAATTTTCTATACTGGGGGTCTAGAATCATGTGCTGAATTCATGATAACAGTTTGCGCGTCGTTGTTCTTACACCGTATATAATTTATCCTACTAACAATACAACTCACCTAGGTTAATTCAAACATTAGGTACTCTATTGTTAGTCCAGGTGTTGTCTATTATTTTATTAGAGGCCTCATAATAACACAATTCCGGGGGTTAACTATAGAGAGAACAACATATGTAGGTTGCTTCCTATTATTACTGACAGAATAAGGCCTTTACAAATACTTCTATTATTCAAAATCTATATCTATACTAATAATAAAGCTGAATAATTTGTTTGTTTGAACGAGCTAATGTCTGAAACCACTTCAGAAACACACCGTATATTATATTATTACATGCGCCTGAGCACTACTCATAATGCCTAATCAAAATAATTCCAACTTTATTCTGACTTTTTTAATTGACCAAATTATCGATTTAGGACAGAAACATATCCGGATGCATTCTTTTGTTGGCGAAGGCTTCATTTTAAAATCAGTTTAACGCGCGACTTCGGGGCGTGATGAGCTCATGGCAAAGATATTCGTTCGAGCTCAAAAATAGGCGGGCAAACCCGAAATAGAAACGTGAGTAAATTTGTAAACATTAATACATATTAATAGAAAAATACTCATTTTTACTGTATTTATTTTATTATAAAAACACAAAACTGTCATAAGTTTAAAGTGTGTTTTATTCTTTATGAGGCCTACGTCCAGCTTTGGACGTCTTTCGGCAGAAGTGGTGATGATGATGATTTTTTATCAACCTGTATTGCCCCACTGTTGGGCATCTCTCATATCTTTTCACTATTTTCTCTTAAAAGTTTACCTTTTTTATCACAAATACATAAATCCAAGCCTCACTAATATTTTAGAAGAAAATATTATTACCTACTTATCAGAAGATTAACATCACATAATTCTAAGTTGATCATTATTTAATGTGTTAATCAAAGAGAAAACGTAGTAGATCAGCAATTTTCATTCCACACCACGTTGAACAATAATTCGAAGGAGTCAGATTAATAGAGCTTGAAGGAAATTATCGATTCATAATATTTGTAACAAAAAAAAAAATACTATTAAAAAGAGAATTTAGGTACCTACATTGATATCTGAAAAAAGATAGGTAAGGAACAGAAAAAAAATTGGTTTGGAAAATTAACCTGGAAATAAGTAAGTTATTAACTTGGCAAGTGCAGTTACAGCAAGCCAAGAACAACAGAGTATTTGAATCAAGTATCGCCCAGAGACCAACACATCCAATTAAATAAATCAAGCGACAAAATAAATGGAAATATAAAACACAATAAGTAATCATTGGACGCACTGTCCAATCATAATTACGCCCCCCTACTCCCGAAAAACTGCAAACATGCAAAAAAGCCGACAAAAAATATATACGTATACACAATAATTACCAAATACCCTCATAGTAGTGAGAAAGGGATAATGATAAAAATGTATTGCGCCCCCCGGGGGGGAGACCCCCACTGCGAAATTTTTCGTACACCCGTTTAGCGAGATTCGATCCCGCAATCAGGGGGGAAAAGGGGGGAATTTTTTGGCCTCCCATACCCCAACCCCGCCATCGTAAATTGGAGCATATAATTTTTATTACATTGGTGTCGTGTGTTCCTACGTGTTAGATCGTATACACATGTTTTTTAGAGGGTAGTTGGAGAGAAACGTGGCAGTTATTCAATATTGGCAAGGTAGGTTACGTTATCGGGTAATTAATGAATGCAAAAATTGGTTCTGTTCATGTATTTATTTCCGGGGGTGTCGACTACTTTTTTCGTATGGGCGTGTCCTAGGCTTATTTTGTATTGTCCGCCTTTTTTTCGACACACTTGTAGCAAGTATAGTCATTAGTATGCAGATATATTTTATTCCACATACAACTACGCAATTTGCGATGCACGATAATGAATGTGTCAATTTAATAACTTATCATAAAATATTGAAGACGTGACTACATATTTATGAAACTTACTACACTTCACGTAACCATTATATTAGCTTACAATATGAGTCGAAATCTGAAATATAATAATACGACTATATTAATTTCGCAATACTTCCAAATAAAGTCTAAACTTTTTTCCATAATCTAGTCTAGAACTTAAATCAAGGCACTTAAATGAACTAATCTAACAATATCCAGTAACTTAGAAAATGAGTCTAAACTGGAATTTAATAATACGTCTATATTTATTTTGCAAGTCTTCCAAATCTAGTCCAAACTTTCTTCCTAAATCCAGTCTAGAACAGAAATCTTTATATCCTAGTAATAAACCTGTAATTACACGATATCTTATCACAAAGCAAACCTCTACGATTTAAAAAAGAAACAAAGGAACAAGAAAGATATTCCCGTCGCAATTCTGAACTGTGGAATCTCTCCATTTAGATTAATAAATGTCTTACTTAGCTTTGTAGGTAACTGACCTTTTATTGATACCTAACTAAGGAGTAGGAACAAAGCAAGAATTGAATAAGAAACATAAAGAAATACTTGCATTTCCTTGCATTTATTTTCCTTTGACGTGTACTTTATAGTCTACCAACTTTTTTACTATTTCAGTTAAACTACACCGTCTAATTTAAGCTTGAAAGCAAATCTTGATTGGCAAAAGAACTATCCGCAAATCTACGAAAAAATGATCGAAAACATCAAACTACAATTTTACCATCTCTCTTAACTTCATTATTATAATATCCTAACGTAACTAAAACTATATTTTATCATTAAATAAACGGTTCTTACATTTAAAATGATAACAAATTAAAGCCAAGAATGCATAAAATCCTATAATATTGACACTACTTCGATAACACCAAATCCTTAAGCATTAGACTAACTCAATTCTACCCTACAGTTACCCTTCAAGGTGTCAATTACCCTCACGTTCGTCTCATGCTCAACTAAGCGTCGTACACACTGACCGAGACATTCCTCAAGAACATGTAGACGTAGCATTAGGGTTGCCTGCCCCAAGTGGGGGTGCGTTGCCCAAGATATACTGACCCACATCTAAGGGCTTACTTGCGAGTCAGGGACGATTCCGGAGCGAACAGGGAAATGTATGATGACTTGCATGTGATAATTTAAAGAAGGTCGTTTTGTAAATGCAGGAAGTGTTTTCTTGTGGTTTTTTTTGTTAAACGCAGGTCAGTTTTGATGTGTCCTTTGTTTAAAAAGAAATATTTTAAATATTACACGTTTATTGTATTGTACTAATAAGTAGTAAGTTATTTTACAGTTATATAACAGAAATGCGTATCGTATTCATAAAACTTTTGGGAGAAGAAAAATGGGGCTAAAGTTCGGTATTGTTAAACAGGAAAAATACGGTTTTCCTTGTAAGCATTTGTCAGGTTTTGGGCAATTTCGATCGCAAGGAATCTTTCACGAATAATCTTTACCTATTCGGTATTCGTTTGAAACATTTATCTTTGAAAATGTGCCTCCTAAAATAGAAGACAGTCTATATTCCTATGTCATCAAAAAACTTAGAACTTCTCTTGAAGTAAAGAAAACAAGCTTTAAGCACTTTATTTACCCTCTACATCTTTGTTATTTCAGACTACAAGTCCAGATTTCCTTCACCGTAAAACAATCACATCTAAACCTAATTTATAAAAACAAATAACACAAACAGTAAACTTTTAACAATTTAACGTATTTCAGCGACAATATTTGGTGCTTCAATCTTTTATTTCGTTAAGCAATGAACAGAGGTTTATGAGTCGTCTAGACTTTGTTTCCGGCTTGGGTTATCACTGGGGGAGGGTAGTCACAAACTCTATGGTTAGGCTTTTAACAAATTGAGTATTGCTGTCTAAATGCTATTTCCTGAAAAGGAAAAAGAACTTTGCCCAAAGTCAAAGTCAAATAATTTATTTCAAATAGGCACATAAAAGGCACTCTTAAACGTCAAAATTTCCGAAACAGTAAAATTGATTCTGGTGGCCCCTTCCAAAAGGTAGTTTTATATGGAGAAGAATGGGCAAGAACCTTAAAAAAATGATTAACAATATTTTGTATACAACCTATCCTACTTCCTACTAATATTATAAACGCGAAAGTTTGTATGGATGGTTGGATTGATGGATGTTTGTGACTCTTTCACGCCAAATTTGCACACAGAACATTGCATTTGATTTTGCATTTTGGCACACAGATAGTTTAACGCATAATATACTTTTTAAGCCCGATATTCCCTTGGGGTCGAAACTTATGCGGGTGAAACCGCGGGGTGCAGCTAGTTAATTATATGTGAAGACGATGCACCTAAAATAAAATTAGGTTGAACCAATGAGAACACCCAGCGAAAATAAATAAAATGACTTTAAAAGCTCACAAACACGTCCGCATCGCTCCTAAATTCATTCATATTTTCGCCATAAATCGTACACAAGCCATAAAAAGTAAAAACCCTATATTCACAAACACAGCACTACAAAAAAAGCAAGTGAGAGTAAAACAAATCGGGAATTTCACTTTCTACATAAAGCCGGTGAATAAAAATTCATCGGACGAACTCGATTCTAACGCTGGCGTGATAAAATAAAGGCTTTCAACCGAAATATTTCAGTTCGGATGCGTGAACTAAAAAAAAGGTCTAAAAAATCATTTCACTTTCACTATAGCGTACTTCAATTACCATGTAACGCGTGATTTTTTTGTCTTTTTTGCATTTTTTCCGTGTTTTTTATTTTTATTTGAAGTGAATGGGCAGTTGCGTACTCTTTTTTTTGGTCGGACTTCGTTTTTTTTTAGTTTTTTGAAGGGTGTGTGTTTGTGGGGACTGCTAATACAGTTTTCGTGTTGACACGAGCGGGGAAAATAGGTTATGATGTTGTGGAAAGATTTGCTGGTTAGCAAGATCGATTGCAGACTGGCTACTCAAGGTATGCGGAAAGTACAGCCGGTCTTTTGTATTCAAATCTCACCGTGAACAGTTGAAATCAGTTGTTATTCCATCTGAAGCTAGGAATTGCCTGTCAGTTCACGATTAGATTTTTTGCAGATCAAATAGGGTGTTAACATAGGTATTGTCAATCTTTAATGCTCTTTTAAGACCTGATCTGTTCTTTATTCAGAGTGTATTAATTTGGCCTGTACAGTGGAGTGTAAAAGTCTGGCCTTTAACCAGTAATTCATTATTCTGGTCAATCTTCTCAGTCAGGTATGGTCTGGTTTGAGATACATAGGTTCCATTTGAGTGGTTCTAAAACTACCAACCATTAAAAACAGCAACACATACCTTCAGCTGTAACACCTCGTAGGTAATTTGCGTACCAGTGAGATTCAAAGTTGCAAACACTATTACAGAAATATGTACCCAGAATACGTCTGCGGAAATAGTTATATTGTTAATATTTTCCCGAAGAACTCTTTGAAGAGGAAATACTAGTGTTAAGCTGCATGCGGTTAGACTGGAAGCCGACCCCAACATAGCTGGAAAAAGGCTTATTAGATGATGATTACCTGAGAAAAACTCTTTGAAAAAACCTGTACAGCTTCCTCAAAATTACGAACATATTACTACCTAGTAATCCTAAGCATTTCCTTATTTCCTTGATTTCAAATTACTAAACCTTCCAGTAAAATCTCCAAATAATCTCTACATCTCCAATTTCTATTACCGTCTAATTTACGCATACATTAGTCCCTAATTTTTCAATCAGAGCCTTCGTACATAAGCGTGTAGCTCTATATAGAGTCACATGTAGAGTATCGACAAATTACTAGAGTTCTCCCCCGCGTTATTTTCTGTACGTTATGAGCGAAAATTTTCCTTTAGTAGACTTAGAACAGTTATAAGTGAGGTAGAGATGCCATAAAGGTAATATACCGGATGTAGAGCCGATGTTTGATGTTTTTATTTTCGTATTTATCTTTTTGGGTTGGTAAGTATTTACATTTGGTTTGCATATAGAAATGGGTTATGTATTTCCAAGCAACTGGTTTTTTTTCGTAAAAATATTTAGCTGGTGTAGTTTGATTCCAAACGTAAGTAAAGAGAAAATAGTCTTATCTTGACTAACAATATTGGGAATGAAAGCACTTCAGGGTTTTGAAGTACGATGCTATTTGTACCTATACCTTTTAACCAATAAAACAACTGCCAAAAGGAATATTATCCTGAAATAATTAACCGAAAGATTTCATGAGTAGGAAACACTATAAGGAATTTTTTTTTCAGTAGGCATACATCTTCTATCATATCGCTTAGATAAATACTAACATAAATACCCTTTCAGCTAGTTTATTCATGCATATTAAAGTAATTACAATAGTTGAACCTCTCTGTGTAATATAATTACAGTCGTAACAAGGGTTCATTGCCTGATTTGTGTATCACATATCATTTCGAATATATTAAAAAGGGGTGAATAGGAAAGGCTTCCCTCTACAATATAATATTTAGTTTTAGTTGGAAAAAGATCATATTATATTACATACACACACACATACACACATTGCGATAAATTAATATAATAGAGGTAATTACTTGGAACCAATTACTTTTAAAAGAGTAACCGTGGAGTTTCTTGTCAGCTTTCAATTGGTCGTTTTCCATACGAAACGAAAAATTGGAACGATTTTTTTTTGGTATTCTTAAATTAAGTATGTATGTAGTTTAATTACAGTTACTCCTATTACGGAAATCATAAAGACTACTATGAGATTTTATAAAGAAAACTGAAATAGTAATAATTTTGAATACGGATAGAACTTCAACCCGATTTATTTCAACCACTTTAGTTACAAAACTTTTCTTAATTAAACTTTCAGTCTTTCTATTACCACTACAAACCAATGTAGGTTTTACCTAATTGCTAAAAATATACCGAATAACTTTGTTCTTTAAAAACACTTCATGTCTATCTATATAGTTAATAATAAAGCTGAAGAGTTTGTTTGTTGAAATGCGCTAATCTCTGGAACTCCCAGTCGGATATGATAAATTCTCTTTGCATTTGATAGCCCAATTCTCGAGGAAAGCTATCAGCATCACCTTAGGACCTTTAGGACCCGAGCTAAATAAAAAAGTCACATCAGTCAGAGCACCCTCGCCATCCAATACCCAGCGCGAGTGCGGTGCCTCAGATCAGACCATGCCCCACGTGCTGGAGTACCCTAAGTGCCCGTTCACCTGCACCTTGGATGACTTAATGAATGCCACTGATGCCGGAATCAACGTCGCCACCTACCGGGCTCAAACAATATGAAACATCGAAGAAGAGTACCATCGACTCGAAAAGCAGAAGCCGAGTACCAAAAAAGAGTCAGTAAGAACGCTAAGCGAAAACAAAGCTAAAGCGCGGGCGGTGGGCAGGAAGTCGCAAGTGGAAGCTAGTTACCTAATAAGTTTGCCTCCACGTTGGACAAGACTTAAGTACAGCGTCCTTCGCACTATGGGCCCAACTATCAACTGTACTGGATAAGTGTGTTTAGTTCTTTTTCCGACATGACTGAAAAAGAACCAACTACTTCCACAATAAAGCCACAAATTCCTCCACATGCAGCCACTCAAAGATAACACCGACATTACCTTTCTTCCTTCACAAGATTACTAAAACTCTAACATCCCTTTACAACTTAGGCCCATAAAAATAGGGACATAAACATAAAAATGTTAGCGGAATGTCGCATCTACGCCAATTTCTTATTCCACCGGTGCCGATACGGGCTTACATTAGCGTCCTGCGAGTGTGTGGAGTTACCCCCTAAATTATTTCGACATATGCAAATTTGTGCGCACCTACAGATGGTGACAAAGATTAGGGAGGGAGAGAGGACTGTTTGAGTAAGAAAGGAATGTCCTCTGAGAAGGAAACGTGGTTGAAGACTTTAAAATGTTTTTACGACATTATATCTTGTTTTTTTTTTGAGAATTTGGCTGAGTTTTAGATTGGTAAAGGATTCATTTACCCAGAGATATCGGCAGGCATTGGCTAGCATATTTTTTTAAAACTTATTCTATTCGAATGACTGAAATAGATCACCTTAAAAGGTAGTCTTGCTCATATATATGAGCAAGACTATTTTTTAAGATGATCTATTTCGGTCTTCTGAAGATTTATGCAAATCTTTGCAAGATTTCAAGATGATTCTGAACATTTTTGCAAGATTTGCATAAATGTTCAGAAGAGAACTCAAACTCAAAGCATTTATTTCAAATACACCAATTACAGGCACTTTTGAATTGTCAAGGGGTCGGTCAGTCAGAAAGATGAAGCTAGCTAGCCCATTCCAAAGCGTAGTAGGTACCTATGGAGAAGAACGGGCAAGAAACTCCACGGACACTCTTTTAAATCATAAATATTATTAAAACAATGATTATTAGTACACCACTACTAGCAAGTTGACTTGATTGGCTAGAGAAGGTGACTATGACTCCTTTATGAACACTGTATTTTCACCAAAACTCATATACAACTCATCACATCTTGCTGATTGGCTAACATCTTACCACATGTTGAGTAATCACAGAATTATTCTTCCCGTTATGAGAGGAGAAAATCTTCCATGAAATAACTCTTTTCATCTTTTTTCTGATTTTCTATTCTCTTTTAGCTCTCCCTTTGTAAAATTTCTACATTTATATCTGTAATATATATGGTGTACAAAATAAAGAGTTTTCTATTCTCTTCTACATCTACCCGTTTAGGCATGAAACCCTCACCACACATGACCGTCTCATCTTCTAACATAATCTATGCGCACACACCTAGCGAGGAGAGAACGCCAAAAAACGGAGCGGCGCAGTTGTAAAATTGTCTAACTACCCTCCCCCCGCGCGGGCTCATTACAGAGCGCGTGCGTGCGGGTTGCACGCGGAGCTGTATGTTAGGATACGTCTTGAGATATCTTAGTTTTTTTGGATAGGGAAGACTTTGGGGTCGAAAAGTTGTGGGGAAGAAATGTTTGTGCTGAGAACGATGTGGTAGGTGCAAGTATCTCTGTCATGGACTATTTTCTTTTTGCCAGGAAACATAACAGAAGAGTTCAAGTATTTATAGTTCGGTCTATCATAACGCCTTCACTGGAATAATTGCGTAAAACAGTAATAGTAGCAATGACTTTCATTTTGACAGTTCAACAACATTCTATGCGTTATTTACGTTGTTGAGCAGACTAATTTTCCGAACATATCTGAATCATTTTGAAGGATATTGCTTATCCTTCAAAATTATTCAGATTGTGATTGATAGTATGTTACGCAATTAAGGTGTTGGACAGTTTTTAAACTGCTGGGTTATAACCAATAGGTTTTAATTTATTGTCATTGGTGTTCAGATCAATATTTTAAACTTTTATGCTTATATACTTGACAACCCAATTAAAAAAAAGAAATCATCATCTCCTGGGCTTATCTGTTTGCTTTTGGTTTTCACTAAATACGATTCCTCACGTATCCGAATTAACCAACCACTTCCTCATCTCACAGCGATATCTCAGGATATATCTCTCTAACTCAATCCCCTTTACCTCCAAACACCGGATCGCGATACTAACGCACGATGTTCATCTCTTTCTAGTTTTGAAAAACCTCCCGCTCCCCTCCCCCCTCACCATTCCCCCTTTGGGGGGGGGCGACCCCTCTCCTAATTCCTTACATATTTAAATTCCACTTTGGGCGTCGAGTCTTCATATTGTCTCCACACGACATTCGTATATTCCATTTACTAGGTTTTTAGCGCCAAAATTGGGTTATGACTTTTCCCCCTAATGTGGCAGTCGTATTTGGTTTTAAGGGTTTTTTTATATAATAATTACGTGTTATTGAAAATATAAGACTTCGGAGATTATTGTATTAGTATTTTCTGATTTAGTCATCAGAAATTAGAACATTTTTTGCTGTTAGTAGGTTTAAAAATGAAAGGAATAAACGTATTGGGATTAGTAATTGCGTCTCATGATATGGCGTACTATGGCGGTTTCTTCTTCAGTAGTTACTAGTAACGAACGTCCGTTGCAAAAGTAACCAAACCCTGCTCAGGGTAAATTCTTACGCAGTCACTCACTAAAGAAAATTAGTAACACATTCATTCATTTAGGCTCGTGGGTAAGTAATAACAGCCGCAATGGTCGATGGATCAGGTTAAGCTACGCTTGCCACGTTTGGTCCGTGGATGGGTGACCATCTTCATATACCAAGACCCCTCCATGCATCGGAAAGCACCTTAAGCCGTTAGACTGGGAGCCGACCCCAACATAGTTGGGAAAAGGCTAGGCAGATGATGATTCATTCATTTAGAAATGTTCTACTTTATATCCCACCCCTTTTCCAACAATAACAGTTTTTCCCACGATGGCAACAAAGTGTTCCCTATTCCAGAGTATAACGTCTAGGCCGGTAAAACTATCGTGACGATACTAAACGTGCTATCCGAGACAAGTTAATGAAAAAAAAGCACGTTAAGCCGTTGGTCCCGCTGTCATTCGTTACGGGTCGTCAAAAATCTGAAAGTCTGACAGCCAGCCTTACCCAGGGTATCGTGTTATCCAGTCACTGGGTTGTGGAGGTCAGATAGGCAGTCGCTCCATGTAAAATACTGGTATTCAGCTGCATCCGGTGAGACTGGAAGCCGACCCCAACATAGCTGGGAAAAGGCTAGGCAGATGATGATGAGTTTCATTTACCTTGAGTCCGTGATGATTTATTTAGCATAGATAGGTTTCTCATAATAGTTTATTTATTAAAAACCGACTCTAAATTGTAAAATCAATATATTAAATGTGTTACAAGTATAAATACTTCAACCATATTTCCTCCTAGTCCTAGCCAACCTTGATTGGTCTGAAATTCAGCCTCATATAATATATTTAAGTAAATATATACATACTCACTCAATACTATGGCATTGTCTCGTTATGTACTTTGGCACAAACCCTGTCTAAGTTGAAACAGATGTTTTGTCACATATTCTAATAGTTGTAACTAAATAGTATCATTTGAACAGTTGGTCAGTTTCATAACTACGTTTTACGTTTTCGTAGTTTTAGATCGCTCGTTTTTGATATTCATGATGATTTGCGGTTTCATATAAAATTGTGACAGCACAAGGCACTTTTTTAAAAACAAAAGTTTTCTTCTCGATTTCATTTGTTTCTTGGTATTTAACAAGTTAGACATTTCCACTTTTCTATGTTTAGTTTTACACTATAATATCCATACTAATATTATAAATTCGAAAGTAACACTGTCCGTATGTTACCTTTTTGCGCCTAAACCAATGAACGGGTTTCGTTAAAATTTGGCAAGGAGATAGATGGCATCTCACGAAGGAACATAGGCTTTTTGATCTGGTAGCACGTTCCCATGGGATTATAAACGATATCCACGCGGGCAGAAGTTAGTTTTTCAATACATACAATTATTTCCTTGCTTCCTAATGTTTTTTTGTAAAATTAAGGTTTAACAATAACTAATGTTTTGTTTTGTTCTTGTTACAGATGTCCTTGGACAGTCATCAAGCCAGGTAATTACAATAATCTCATTTTCTTACCATTACTTTTTTAGTATTAAATCAAGATTATTTTTCTTCTTTCATGTCAGTACGAGTTCTGCAAGAACAACTAATACTGTGATCTAAAGCTTAGCCAGTGTTTTTAGAATCTAACAACACAAACTATCATTATATAGGATATCCAAACTCTTAAGCTCAAAACTCCATTTGACTCTATTTAACTCGCATTTGTTTCAAATAAACCGATTACAGGCACTTTTGAATTGTCAAGGGGTCGGTCAATCAGAAAGATGAAGCTAGTTGCCCATTCCAAAGCGTAGTAGGTACCTATGGAGAAGAACGGGCAAGAAACTCCACGGACACTTTCAAATCAAAATATTGGCTATATCATTCATGTCCAAATGTGATAGGGAATATAATTACAAATAACAGCGCAATAGCTTTAATCAATGTGTGGGAGCCGGTATAAAGCACGTATCACTCATAGAAGCATCAGCATAGAAAATGACTAAATCGCGATAACATGAATCATTTTAGTACGTCTTATGTCGGGTCGGGATCCGAACCTACGAGTCTTGGTCTTGACTTCGAGACGCGTGTCGCGCATCCGTCTCTAAGCAAAAAGCAGACGCTCCGTCCGCGTCAGTCGTAGCAAAACAACTTCCTTCCTACTGTAATTAGCTAACCAAGCTTTTAAAAACCTTGTCTTTCAACTGTACAATGACAATTTCCAGCAACGCAATCAGGAAACATAATCCCGCATAATAATTCCCTATTAGTGAATTTAAAAAGCCGATGCCTCGTCGCAGCGTCGAACCCACTCCCATCCCAGCCACAGGCGTCGCAACATCGCTATATGTTATCGGCGTATTAAAAATAAAATTATATTGTTATCGGGGTGGCGGGGGCGTTCCCAACCCCACACGATCTATAATAAATTCATTTGCTGTAGTTTTTACAGTAATAACCCTATTGGCGCAAAAATGACTACTTTTCATTTTGTTTACGTGTGTGCGTGTTGTTTTATCTCTTTTTATCGCCAATACGCCTGTTTTTCGGGCGCAACTTTTTTTGTACAAAAATGGTGGTTGATGTGTGTACTTGGACGGTGGTTGATTAATGTTGAACATGTGCTTCTGTGTGGGTGCTGGACGAATAATGCGATGGAGGTATACATGAGTATTAAAGCGTGTACGATATGTTGGTCACCAACGAAGAATGACGCTAGTTGGCCTTTCTTGTCAGAGTAGCCGGATAGGAACCGATCTCATCTAGTATTTAAATTATGATTGACGTGAAAAGGTGTTTGTATAAACCTACTTACAAGAATAAACTCTTCATCATAAGATTTGCAGTTACGCCATACGTTTCGTGCCTTCTCTGTATAAGAAGAGGCTTTTGCCCTTCAGTAGGGCAGTAACAGGTTGGTATTATTATATGTACAATATATTAGTATGAGTAGTAATGTACTGGATAGTACATGGACACCTATGTTTGTCACCAAAAGAATGAGGATAAAACATGCAGACGTGACCTACCGAACCGAAAGGGTTAAAAGTTGCAAGAACTTCCACGAAACTACCAAAGGCAATCTTTCATACGTCTTCGACTAGCGTCTTGCCCCTTCTTCACTCAGTTTTTGGAAGAAAAATGTTATTTACCCAAAGTATAATAATACCTTAGTGCTTTTTGAACACCATCGTAGCATACCTTAGTCTTGTTTAGGTGTCTCTTAAATGAAAGGGAATCAGCGAAGGTATCAAAAAAAAAAACTGCAAAAACAGAACCCAAGAACGCTCATCGCGAAACTTCTTAATATTTTAGCTGAGGAATGCTATGGAAAATTCTAAGAAATTATTTAATCATTTTAGATGTTTGACCTATGATCGTTGGTAGTTCTCAATCATAACATTCCGATTTTTAGAAAGACTATATTATTTGAAAATTAATAGGTTTTTCTATATAAAAAAATTTACTATAAAACTTACTAAGACTCTCTTAGAAACGTAGTTATTTATATTTTACCGAGAAATTCGGCCCCAGGTATAAGTTAGTTACCTCAACGTCACACTAATTGATCTTAAACGCGTTAGGTTAGGTTAACTTAAACCAATTTAGTTTACTTTGATAACAAAATTTAAGAAGGGATAGGACTAAGTGATAGTTTAAAGGGAAAATATTTATTAAGACTGGTGTAAAATATTAAATCCTTTCAAAGGATATGCATAAACTTTATTTCCACTTAAATCCCCGACGAAGATAGCGGAATTAGCTGGACTCCTTTGATAAAGATAGGTCCTTGGCAGCTCTGGACAGAGAGAGGTGGAAAGAGAGTAGGGAGGCCTTTGCCCAGCTGTGGGACATAATAACGGCTAAAAATAAATAAATAATGATATCATGATGTTTATGTACCCAGTGGGTTACAGCTACATAATAGGAAAGAGGAAGTTTAAACTTATCAGTTTAATAATGTTATTTTTAAGGTAATTACTGAATAATACGATTTTGTACCTATCCTTGGTCGTTTAACGGTATGTGGATCCCATCCGAGGATTCTTAGCACCCATTACTGACGTTGCTCAAAAAGCTGCTAAGTGGGACTGGGCTGGCCACGTGTGCCGTATACCCAGTGAGCTCTGGGCGAAAATGACCACTACGTGGAGCCCTGACATAGACAGAAGGCGTCGTGGCAGACCCCGTAGAAGATGGCGGGACGAGCTGGCGAGAACAAGTAGCAGTAGTTGTATCTTTCGGGTGTTTCCCGTGTTATTATTGATATAATATATATTATATTTTTATAATAAGATTTGACTATAAACATTAAGTTTTGTAGCTGTCTCTAGCAATATTCCATCGTATTGCAATCTATGTACTTAAAACTGTGATCAAAAATGCTCACGCTAATTCGGTACCTACATGCAATTATCTGCATGTTATTAGTTTTCTCGAAATATTAAGATGTAACACAATACAATGTAGTACGTGTGCTTAGATGAAATATATTTCGAAATTACGAAGTGAATAACTCTAAAAGGCTACCATGATATATCCCTTGCTTGTCCATCTCACCCCTTAGCTATTTTAGCCTTCTTTTTCTGCATGGCATAAAAACTGTCTAGCACAGAGTGGTGCTGGCCTAACTGGGAGAGAGATTAGGCGGTAATAGCATAGGGAGCGGGGTTTTTGCTTCGCTGTGTAATATTGATGTCTGGTGATTTAGAAGTCCAGTTTGAGTATTATTTTATTAAATAGCAGCAACGAACAATAATAACAAACAGTACTAACTGCACCCCGCGGTTTCACCCGCATAAGTTTCGATCCCGTGGGAATATCGGGATAAAAAGTATCCTATGTGTTAATCCTGGTTATAAACTATCCGTGTGCCAATCCGTTCAGTAGTTTTGGCGTGAAAGAGTAACAAACATACATCCATCCATCCATACAAAATTTCACATTTATAATATTAGTAGGATTACAAACAGAAAAACATAAGTTACTTAAATAATAATGTAGCCAGCGCTATTCACAGATTTATCATTAATAAATAAAAGTTTAGCGTCACTAGGAGGTGAACTGAAGAGCAATTCTCGTAATTTTAAGAACGTTCAGTCTGATCTCAATGTTTGAGTCTCATTTTGTTAAAAATACCACTCATTTCACTACATTTTTGACATTTATTGTCACTGAGATGAGATTGCGACTAGATTTTGAACGTAAAAACGTTCGGAACGTAATTACGGGAATTGGAATTGTTCATACATGACAGTTACACTAATATTATTACAAAAATATTAACTATTTTAAAAACGACAACAAATAAATTAGTCTAAGAGCAGAAGTGTCTCATATATAAGGCTACAAAACCTTTTCAAGGAACATGTAAATATGTCTATGTGTTGGAATGCTTCTTTGTAGGTTGGAACCAGTCGCCGAACTGGTGAACGTAGACCAGAGTTTGTTCCTCCATTTCTTCTCAAGGGTAGTCAAGAAATGTCGACGGAATCTAGCTTATTTTTTTTATTATATATTTATCTTTATTATATCTTATTTACAGAATAAACCATTACTTTTCATTTCAGTCGGTAATTCTTTTATTATTAGGTATAATATTCTGATACAAGGGCTCATAATGGACGTGTAGGAATGTATGTAAACTTTTAGGATAAAAAAGGCAATTAGCAAGTTCCAGGCCACTAATAATCACAAATAGAAGTGATAAGTAATATAACAGTGTTAAATACTTCATGACTTTGCATTAACAGAGGGTGTATTCATAAAAATTAAATGGGCATTTAATTTATATTAATACACACTCTGCGATTCAAGAAACATGTTTTTTTCGGCGTTTTTTGCATTGTTTTTTTTACAATAATCAAAACGAAAAAGAATTGAATAATTAGTCATTCCTAAAAATACCCCATACTGACCAACACGATTAGTACATCCACCCCTGTCAACTACACGTCGAATACATTCGTAGACGTCTACGCGTCGTAGGCGCCTACGTAGTTGCTACGACATAACCCCTTGCCTCGTAGCATAGTTTATTTTTGTTTGGGCCCTCTACGTCTGTGTTAGGTTATACTTTGACTGTGCTGGGGGGTGGTGATCCGGGGTTCGATGTTGCTTAGAGCGTTTTAGAGGATTTTTTATGTATGTGTGTGTTTGAAAGGTGGGTGGTAATTCATTGTTTTTTGTTGATTAATTTTTGTGTTAAGAGTGGGGCTGTATATCAGACATCAAAAGGAAATATTACTTTGAATGATGAATGATTTAAATGATGTAACCAATTAAAAAATTGTTTTCAGTAAATATAATTAGAACTAAAATTTATCTAGAGTTGTCCCTCTTTACAACCATTAGACACACATGTTAACCATTTTCTATTTTGTTAAGTACCTGGTACTTGTTGACAGACCCTCTCATACCTGTTAACACTAATTTGAAAACATTGTAAAAACCAATTATTTTTAAAAGAGTAATCATGGAGATTCTTTCAGGCTCTTCTCCATAGGAAACGATCAATTGGAACCGTGCACCTAGCTTCTGACGTTACATAAGTACCCATGTAGGTTTATGTGAAATAAAATATTTTGATTTTGAATCGATGTCGCTATTTCTGTACCTATGTCACAAGTTACGAAAATCTCGGTACCTCTCTTGATGCGAAGGAGTTTCGGGTTTTTAAGGAAAAAAGAACTGGAGTAGGGACTTAATTTGCATTACTGGCTGAGGTGCAATTTTCCCTATTGACGGCGAAGTATTTAGGAAGGAATCTACGACCGCTACACCCTGGGCAGTTAGTCCTACTACCAGATAGCTTAGAGATAGACTTAACTACTTAATAAAAATGTTGAATTCATTCATTCGCTGACAGACAATACACAGCCTAAACCACTGGCTCTAGAACCATGAAATTTTGCACAAGAGCTGCGTTTATAACGAAGGTGAGCACTAAAGAAGATTTTTTTTAAATTTCACCCTCTAAAGGGGTTAAAGAAGGGATGAAAATTCGTCATTTTTGCCGACGGAAAATCCCATCGGTTACATGACTTGTAATTTACATAATTTTACTACAGATTGAGCTGTTTTATTTCTTTCGTACTGACATCAGAGAAGAGAAGAAGCATGGGGTCAGTCACCTTATCTTACCGGAAAACCTCACGTTAGCGGTACTTGTGAATAAGTACGTCATGGCTGCTTTTTAAAATGACGGGAACGCATCAGTCATTGTCAGTTGTAGATGTTCATGAGGAGCTAGTAATTAGCTTATATTCGGCGATCAGCGTGATCAACTAATATAATTTTAAATGTGGAGTAACACACATAAACGCCTGAACGGATTTGTACAAAATTCGAAATAGAGAACACTTTTTATACGGATGAAAGCAGTTTTCTGAGGGGCGAATGAAACCGCGGGCAAGTAGATCTTTAATACTTGACTTAAATACTTACTACTGCTTGGTTCAAATAGTATTTAAACCAGAGTTTATATATTCGATAGGGGAGTACTGGTACTTACGATTTTCTCTTTTTAATATTAAGAAAAATCAACAGTTTAGAAACCTAGCAATATTTAGCTAATTGGTCAACTATAATATTTCAATAAACATAACATCACGCCTACAACTCCCGAAGGGTTGGGCAGAGGTGTACCTATAGAACACTCACAATTATTCTACAGTTATGCCCTATGTACTAGGGGGCGAGCATATTACCAGCATTACCTTTATTTAAAGAAACAATATGTTATCTCTAGCCTGCTACGAGTCCTCACTAAACACAATGTTCATGATACATTCAATTATCCGATATTGTGATTTAAATCCGACGTGGAACCAAACCATTTATCTTTAATTAGGTAGTAATTAAACACCGATTTGTGGGATTTGAGTGGTGCAGTGTAAGTTAGGACAGGCTTATGTCCGGCATGCGACGGATATAAGGGATGATGACGGTATTCGGAATTTAGATTTTATGCATGTTTCTACTTTAGGGATTGGGAATAACCCCAATCCCTAAAGTAGAAACATTTTCAAATTTTTAGTTTCTGGTGTCGTGAAATGGGTGATACTTTATATGTATGCAATAGAATATTTTGCTTATGTTTATACTGAGGTCATTAATTAATTAATATAACGAACTTGGAGATTTAGTTTCAAGTTATTGAACAAAAGGCCAGTTCCCGTAATTAAAAACCTTCAAAATGTAGTCGCAATCTCATTTCAGCGACTATCAATGTCAAAAACATGTCAATAATGTAGGGAAATTAGAGGTATTTTTGACAGATTTAGACTGATATCAAACTGAACTTGAACGTTCTTAAGATTACGAGAACTTCCCCTATTCCTTCCCCAAATTTCTTTCTTCGTAGACGAAATAAATAAATTTAAAATGATAATAATAAATTTGTTAACACAGCAACTTTGCTGTGAGACACAGGTTTGCTGTCACACTACTTCCTCAAGTAAAAAAACCTCAGCAAACGTTTTCTGACTTAGTTTTACAAAATTATTGTTTGTTTTAGCATCTCTTATGAAGGATATTATTCCATTAGGTATCAATTAAACAAATCCAGTAAAAAAAATCAGACAGTTACAATTTTTATTAATCTTCTTAAGGAGTAAGGAGACCGTAATTACGAATGCATACTTAATTAGAAATGCTGGCCATATCTAATAAATAAATGAATATTTTTTTAAGCAACTTACAAGTCAGTTTCAATCAGTAAATTTTTGGTATTGTGAATGAATTTATGTATTTGCACCGTCCATCAAGATTGCTTAAATATTCTTTTCTTGAAACCTTATATTCGCTCCCTAATTAATGTACTCCCTTTGAACTTCGCGTACCCCGGAAAGGCAGTACCATAACCCAAAAAAAAATTTGAAGACATCAAAATAGTTGGAATAACAAGTGCCTCGGCTCCCTCAGCCATCGATTTGAAGATGACCCAAATAATATTAGTTCATTGCAACAAAAACCCACAAATAAAACACGTAATGGTAAAACAAACATGCCGTGACTGTGCGCTATAGAATTGTCATCGCAAATCATCTGATACCGGGTAACCCGGAAAAAAGGCAAAAACAGTACAGTCTCTACTAATAAAAAGTTCTAATAAACATGCAACTAAGCACTGGCTTCCGGGCAAATAAAACATAAAAATATATCCTATTTTCATAGGGCGAGGGTGTGGGGCTGTGGGGGGTGTTCCCACCCCTGGCTGCGCAAAAACCCAAAAACATCGAAATGAAAATGAGTATAACGGGGAGGGAGGCGCGCCTATGTGTTAGTAATTCATTTTTAACATTACACTTGTGTGTGTTTTAAAGTACAGTCGGATGAAGAATTGTTGGCTGTTGTCGTAATGAGCTGATGCTGTGACGAGATGAAAAAATGTGGGTTTATGTCATTTTGTTGATTAGGCTTTTGTTTTGGTGATGTATTTGGATAGTGTTGATGAATTTGGTGTTGAGTTTTTGATAATATCGAATACAGTTGCTGTTTGGTTTAAAATTTAAAAGTCAACGTCTACATTCAGATTTAAGACATATTGGGCACTTACCCTAGGCTCATAGGTACTTTTTTCCTTGGAGAACTTACTCGAACGTTTACTTTCACGTTGCGCAAGACCTGAAGGCCAATTTCCATAATTGAAAATGTTCAAAATCTAGTCGCAATCTCATCTAAGCGACAATCAATGCCAAAAACTTGTCAAAAATGTTGAGAAATTAGAGGTATTTTTGATAGATTGAGACTGATATCGGAGTGTGAACGTTCTTAAAATTACGAATGGCCTCTGTTTTCAAAGGTATCAAAAAATACAGTTAGTTACTCAAAACAAACCTTAGATTGAAGCAGACAAATGGCGACTACCCTCCAGGAATTGGAAATTAAATATTCAATTCCAGCCTATCTTAATCTATCAGGAAGTAAAAAATAGTTTCAGGTAGGTCCCGGAGGAGGTCCTTTTCTAAAACGTACGAACTATTTTTGAGATTTGAAACGAGTGTAGGCAGGAAACTAGACTACATTAAACGCTACAAAATCAAAACTTTTTGTGGTTTTCCTGATATAGACACGTTTAGTGTATTTCAATGACTTTAGAGGTCCACTACTGGAAAGAAGCTTTTTTTTTAATACAGTACTTGAATCGTTTGACGTTATTTTTTCGTTGGTGTTTTTTTTTTTGATTATACTCTTTTTGTATCCATTTCTTTAGTGAGAGTTGTATTGTGTTTCTACTCTGTGGTTTACTGAACTGAATAGAAACGTTGTCAACTATTTCTAACATAGAGATTTCATATGGGCGGTCGGTTTGCCACCTGTTAGATTAGGCACGCCAATCCCGCGTGTTTGATATATTCATATTCTAGTAATAACTATGCAAACGTAAACAATTATAGTTACTTTTTAAACGTTTATATCTTACTTAAAATTAGGGTGAAGTGGATGATTAATTAAGAGATAAGGGTAATGTAGTCTTACTTTTCAATTGAATAATCAAAAATAATATAATCATAGATGAAAAAGTAGAAGTAAATTGATGATGTAATTTTTAATTTTTCTAATCAGCGCGTTGGGGCTGACTGTACATCCGCGAGTTCGCATTGTGCTCCCCTACACACATCTACACTAGCATCAACATAAAACGCAATTTTGTATTAGATTTAATTTGAGGGGCGCGTGTGTGCGTGCGTGTGTGTGTGTGCGGAAGTGCTTGCTTCCTACGCACAAATTGATTACGATCGTCGTCGAAAAGAGGAATTTGCATACACGTGAAACCTCTTTTTTCTCTTTCCGTTTGAAAAAAAATCAATCCATCTCTCGCTACGTCGCATTAATTTGCCGCGCATTTATTTATTTCTTTTCGGATGCTGGATTAGTATTGCCAGCTTTAAGCTTTCTGGGTCTTTTTTCAGTTCGTAGCCCTACTACGTCTGTTCGCTTGAACTTGGCACGTCTTGGCGTGCGCGAAGTAAGTGCATGCGTGATAGTTGTGGAGCATAGTGCGGTGCAGGGAGCGGCGAGGTGCAGTCGCGGCCTCCGCCCGCCGCGGCGCCGCGCCGAATGAGCGCCCGATTTAAAAACTATACGGACGAACCCGCGCAGCGAAGCCCCGTAATACCACCCCCCGCGTAATGATTTTTTGGCGATGAATTTATATTCGCGCGCGAGCGGTGCCACTTTTTCGACCCCCCACGAACCCCCTACCCCCGCTCATTAACGCAACCCAGATATGCAATTCTGATCTTTGACGAGGAGGCTGTAGTGTCGGCGGGCGCCTCGCCGGGAGAGGTGCCCCGTTTTGTTTTTTCCCGCCCGGCTTCATTATTGATGGCATCGGGACGGTAATGCGGAAGCATGTGTGAACGTTTCATTACAAAAGGTGGACGCGGCTCGTGTTAATATTGCAGACCGGCCGGACCCGACCGGACGGGTGGACGCCTCGGAAAAAAAAACTTTTACTCAACAAAAAAAAGATAGAAATTAACAACCGCAATTAAATTTTTGGAATTACGGGTTCGGTCTCAAGAAAAAAAAAATATTTTGAAAGTTCTTTCGGGCGCGCGGCGCGGAACTATCGGACGCGTGTCGGGGAAAGTTTTCAGTCGAACTTGGAGCGAAGTTCTCACGTGCGTGTGTGGACATCGGACCGGTCGCCTGACGGATTGGCCGGCCGGTCGGCGCTTGACGATCGTAAACCGAGTCTCGCACAAACTCGCCGAATTCTATCCCAATTTTACTATTTGAATAGTTTTTATTGGTGCATATTTTGTCAACACTCGGGTTAAGTTTGTTTATTTGTCTGTCGTGTTCTGTTACCGGACTTTGCTGCTCATATAGTGACTTTGTTGAACTTTGTTGGTTGTTTTTGTTGAGTTTCATTTTGGTGCGTTCGACGGCGGCCGATAGAAAAGGTAAGTCACTTAACCACACATTATTAACTACTAAAAGTACAAAACTCCGTGTATTTTCTCACATTATCTCCACTATTTATGCGTTTTAAAAATCCGGAAGTAAAATTAAAAATTCACAAACTTTAGAAGTATTTTTCTTTTGACAGAAATATTTAAAAAAATATATTAACTTGGAAAATTTGCATATTAAAAAATAAGAATGGTCAATAGACACTCTGATTTTAATATGTTCACAATTAGCTTAACCCTCTGAATGGTGTGTTATTATTATGGTAATGTTGAGTCCGTGGATGCAGGGGATAGCTGACTTGCAAGCGACGCCGGACCTCGAGTTAGACAAATCTTGCATAAATAATTAGGATCGGTAAAGAATTGCATCCTCCGTTGACCTTACTATTGTTGTTTTATAACAAGTCTTTAACTGACGGATTTAAAAGTAGCGAAACGGATTTTTGTACTTTTTATCGTGTGATTTATTTTTTTATAGCTTATTTTTTTTAGTGTCCGTTTAGACTTTTTAGTTATTAATTAGTTTGTTTTTTGTTAATTTGTAAGTTTTTTATGGCAGTAACTCAACGTTTGCACTTAATAACTTTATAAACGCGTCTAAACATGATTTGTGTAACTTTACGTTTAATTAAAAACGAAACAATACAATTTAACGTAATTTAAAATCCTTAACTCATTTAACGAATTTTTACTTTACGAAAATCAATTAAAATTTTTTTGTTAGTTAAAAAAATGTCTTACAACAATTACATCTAGCGCGATTACGGCTAGCAATATACTGACCTAGACCTTCCCGAACCAAAGTAGAACTATCATAAACATTATCTTATCTCTAAAAACCAATTATCTAAGTATGTCGCCAAAAACTATTGGTCTAGCAATTTTTTTGCATATGAACGACATTTTTTTTTATCTTCAAATTAAATTATGAGTTATGTTCCTTTTTATCTATTTAATTTATCTAGGATCCTTGGGAGTTTATCTGGCCTGTGTTAGAAGACTGAAGATATTATATAGGTGTAAGTAAGTAAGAGTCTACGTTTAAAAAGTTTACAGGTTGTGTGTCATCCTAGCTTTGATTCCTGCTTATCATGCAATAAGACCGCTATAATAATTCATTTCATTCTAAAAGAAATTTAAATCAAATAGGGAAAAGACCATAAATCTAATCAGGCGTTAATAGATTTCTACACCTTTTATTATTCGTTAATTATTTAATAATGAGGAGTGTTTAATTAATTGGAGTCACCCTCTGACTAAAACAAATGACACCAGAAAGCTGACGTACTGTAGAAACAAACCACTAACTACAGTTTAAAGTAGAGAAAGATCACAGTATAAAAGAAATGCTTGAGAAACAATAAACAAAATAACCTAATCATTTAAACGCCTATTAAAAAGCAAATAAATTCAAAACTGCTTCTAAAATCTCTCTCTCATCTCCTACAAATTCCCTTTACTCAAACACGCATTTCTCAACAATAAATAACTGCCAAAATAATTCCCTCACTTAACGGCAAGTCTAATAATTAAAAAAAACTGCAAACTCAAGCCGTTAGCAATGGTCATCCGTCTAAACAGACCCTCTTCTTATTCCCACATTCTGTTGCAAGATGAGCTCTGTAGCAACATCGAGCTAGCTGCAACCGTGCAAAACACCCCTTTTCGATCGCGACACCATTGTCCATTCAAAAAGGCACATAGATTAGGTGGAGCAGGTTTTTAAAACGTCTTTACTATTGTTGGTTGGTGAAAAAGTAATTAATTTGCAGTTTTGTTGCTACGGCAGCTTTTGTAGTGCAAAGAAAGTAAATAGAAGGAGAGATGATGCAGAATTAGTCGCCGTAATTTTGAAACTACGAAATACGACGAGAAAATAGAACGCTTTATTTTTATTTAGGTATTTTTAGGCGCAGGATATCGCCCGCTGATTTTCTAAGTAAGACTTTCCTTAAGTTTAAGTTGTGTCCATTTTCAGGTGAACTCTACAGGAGCAGCTTCATAAAAAAGGAACCATTTGGGATTCATCTCTACTTTTATCATTTAAAGCGGAATTTCTAGGCATTTGCTAGAACTATTCGACTTTTTATCTAATACGTCGAATTAAACTAACTTTAGGATAGAAAAAAAAATCCACTAATTAATCTTTGTTAATTCGAAAAAAATTGCAGTCCACATATCTCTAACACACAAATGCAATTAAAAAACATTGACTATAAAAAAATGGCGCATCATCTCATTTCTTAGATAACGGCCGCGATACATTTATCTAAGTTACCTACGCTCAGTACTCGACCAATAATCTAGTCAGACAGTCCATCGATTTAGTCTACCTAGGCATTCGTACACAAAATGCCAGACTAGGAAAAAAGTAAAAAAAAGCGATGACAGACTCATTCCGTCCGCCGTCTCCTTTCTAATCGCGCCCCCACACGCACGCGCGGCTTTTTAATTGCATCCCCCACCCCCACCCCGGAAAAAAGGGCGAAGCACACGATGGATTAGCATACAACCTCAGCGAGAGAACGCGCAGCGCACCCCTTCAGTTTTTGCGTGTCGGATCCCGCCATATTTTCGCGGTTGTATTTTTTTCGGGGGGGCGCGGGGAGCATGGAAGTTGCGTGCGCGCCGCGCCAGTCGGCTGGCTGCCGGCGAACAAGCGATGTGCATAACCCCGTCCGCGGCCCATAACAACATACTGCACTCTCGGGACATGATCGGACTAAACTAAACACATTATTTTTTTATTTACACGTAATAAATTGTGACAAAGTGTTGTGCTGTGAGGATTTATAACAATAATTTAATATTAAAACGGGTAAGTTTTTCTAGATTGCCTAGTTATCAATGTGACGTTAGGACTAGCAAAATTTGGCGATAGCTGGGAGCAAGGTCGTGGCATAGAGATAAATTTATTTGCACAAAAAAATGTGTTAGACTTATACGGATAACCTCATTTCGGAACAACGCGCGCTCTTGTGTTAAAATATGTTTCATTTCGCATATTTTTAATTTATCGTTTTCGTAATAAACTCTTTTATCTTATAAATTACGCCGTCAATTACTAAGAAGTTAAATTCTTTCGGGAACTTTTGAAAACTATTTAGAGATACAAAATACTTTACTTGTAGGCACACAATTTAAGTGAATGAAGAGTTTTTAAGTTAAAATTTTAATTAAGTCGAAAGTAATATTGTCTATTTAACATGCTTTTTAAAATAAAGATGAATGATTAAATATGATAATTTGAAAGTGACGTACAACTACCTAATTAATCGCTTAATTAGATTAGACTCGATACGTTTTATTAATAATGTCGACGATAGACGAATTATAGTCGCACCCATTTTTATAAAACCATTCCTTTTTTTAATGAAATATAACTTACATAGGCTACTTAGGAAGAAATAAAGTTTTCACATATCCCTACATTTTACTTTAAGACCAACATAGATTCTTTTTCATATACACTAAAAACATAATTACTTTATAACCTATTACTGAAACTCATATATTTAAAACTTAGAACTATGTACCTAAAAATGTTTAAAACTATTCACACATTTAGAACTTAGAAGTTTATACCTATTATGTTTCACAACTTAAAATCTATTTTTTTTTTTCATAAATCGTAATAAACACAATCTAAAAGCTTATTCCACATCCAACAAAAGCTCTAAACAAATTCATCCAACATCACACAATTTTTAGTTACTCTAAAACCACAAAAACTAAAATTCTAAACCTAACTAACGTCATGCACTTTCATCAAGAGAATAATATAAAGTACATTTTTTCCTTTATCAATCATAAACTGCAATGTGTACTTACCTATATACAGTGCATTCAACTTAAGTGCATTTAAAAATAGTTCTAATACACACTAACCCGATAATGCGTTAGTCATTTGACAATATTATTAATAATTATTATTTTATGACTTAAAGTCTGGGTTTGAACTATCGGTAGACTCACCTCACTCACGTCCTAGTAGGTAACCTTATAACTTAAATGGGGTTTGTTTTAGACGCCCTTCTCTCCATCTTCGGGGTATACATTTTATAATAGGCATAATTTTATCTTATAACTTAGATTTAATAGTAATGGTAATAATAATAATACTAGCCTATTCTTGTCCCACTGTAGGGCAAAGACTTCTTCTCATACAGAGAAGGCAACTTAGGTTTATATGACATTTTCATATTAGTTATTTTACAACTGAAATTAGCTAAGTACTGTTAGGTACTTTACTTTATTACTTAATTCTGAATTAGACAAAATTGTCTCACCAAGACACTAAATATTTTGAAATATTTCTTAAAATCTCTGCTAGAGGCAAACAGGTTGTTGGTTTCTATAGATTTCCATCTAAAAATTAGTTGTATTTGAGTTATGTTAAAATAAATAGTTTCTCGTGTCGTCAAACGCGACGGACAGTTTGAGCCACGTGACAACAGCTGTCAACGCTTTCCCGCTAAACGCTGGGCTATGAATTTAAAATCTAGCTTTCAAAGTTATACTGAGTTTTCTAGTTTCTCTCTGAAAATTAAAAATAAATAAAACAATACATTACAGGTTTGGATTTGATTAGTTTTTTTTGTCAAACTGTAATTGTACGGCTTTATTATTTTTAGAACTAAAAATATTTTTCTAGTTTGATTTCTACAGGACTAGCCTTGGTAGTGTTTTTAAAACGATATACAGTTCGATTTGTTTAATATAAGTAATACAATAATACTTAATTAATGATTTTCACATAGGTAACATAAGTAATGCAATATTTTTTTTATAAATATTGAGAACAATTTTATTTTAGGTAAGTTCTTAAGTAATTACTAAAAAATTAAGTAGATTATATTATACAACGAATGCTCTTATCTCTTGTTTTTAGAAAAAAGTCTACTCGCCTTTAAACTTGTATTTTATTTACATCTTTCTACGAATAATGCAGTTGCACAGGGCTAAAAAGCTAAATAATAATAATGGTTAAATTGCTTACCTACCAAAATATCTATTTAGGAAATATCTCTATAATGATTACTCACAATAAAAAAGCAACTGTTTCAATTTCTATATATTAACACCAACTATGAAAATGCAATAACTTTATATCATTATAAATTGGTAATTGTAAAATGATTATTAAATTCAACTTCTATATAATATTGAAATACTCAACATTTTAGGATTTAAATTCCACAGATACGGATTTTAGAATAGGGAAGTACCTAAATCACTTTTTACTTTTATTTTTTACACCAAAAATATCAGCATAATTAACCCGTAAGCTCCCACGACTAAAAATAGGCTTTCCGATGAACGCGTCAACATTGTACCGTGTCTATATATCCATAATTCGCTACAAAATATTGACATTATTATGTGACCTATTTGCCAAATCGATCATAATTTTACACGTGTGCCTGGGCCAGATAGATAAAAATTTAGAATTATTCGCAAGCATGGTACGATTAGCGATGAACTTCAAGATGCTACGTAAATCTAATAATAATAGAAGAAGTAATTTTAGAGTTTGTATGTAGGGGTTAATCTTTAGAACTACTGATTCGATTCCGATTTTTTCACCAATCAGTATTGCCGAGTGTCATGTGATATATTTTATGTTTAAACAAGAAATTTCACGCGGAGGAAGTGACGGCCTGAAGCTAGTTATTAATAAATAGACATACGTAATCATAACCCTTCCTTTGCCGCCGTAGTCGGGTAAAATTTCAATAGCAATATCTACTATCTTACTAATATTATAAATGCGAAAGTGATTTGTCATGCGTATACGCCGTACTGATATTTTTCATAGAAATAAGCTACGTTTTATAGTTAGTTATTAGTATTGAATATAAAAATAAACAAATTAAATACTGTATTTACTGTTTATAAAATATAAATTTGATAAATTTTATGGGTACCAAATAATATAAGATAAAACTAGTAAATAAATACATTTACCTGAAATTTATTGTACGTTTAGATAACGTTTTGTCTAAAATTGGATATCCGTTATAATTAAAATTATCATAAGTTATTTAATCGACTAATTATTTCCCCATTGGTATGAGTAACTGCGATGTAACATAGGCAAACCCAAACACAAATAATTTATTTCAATTAAACCATTTACAGGCACTTTTGAATTGTCAAAATTAAATAGTCGGTCAGTTAGTCAAAAAGTTGAAGCTAGTCGCCCATTCCAAAACGTAGATCTCTGTGGAGAAGAACGGGCAAGAAACTCCACGGACACTCTTTTAAATCAAGATATTCTAACAAAATCCTGGGTGCATTATTCTTATTGCTTCTATATGTGAGAACAATGTAAAAAAGAAACAATTAAAAAGTTAAGAGATGACCAGTCTCAACCGACGGCGCATGTTCACGAACATGAAGCGTGGATCAGCACCACCCAGCTCAACCATTTTGTAGGGATCCGAATGATCCAACACACGCGCCACCATCAGTGAGACATTTAAGTGAGCATGACATATTCTCAACTGCCATGCTCTTTCAAGTCAACATCAAAATATCATAAAAAATGGATCCATGGTTCTTACATTTACAAAATTTTAAAAATGCTTCTAAATTATACAAGACTATAGCTAGTATAGGCCTATAAAAAGGAGGTAATACTTATTTTGGAAATAAATACTGATGTAACTAACGAGCACAGTAAGTATATAATGTTTCTACTGCTGCGACACAGGCCTCCTCTCGGTGGGCCTGGGCCGTAATCCACCACGTAGCCCCAGTGCGGGTTGGTAGATGTCACAATGTCTTTGAATTTTCGGTATAATAATTACACAAAGCAAAGCACCTGTCTGGGTTCGAACTTGCGACCTATAGCTCGTAAATCGTGGCGGTTACCACTAGGCCACGAATACTTCCTATCCTACTTCCTACTAATATTATAATCGCGAAGGTTTGTATGGATGGATGGATGGATTTTTGTTACTCTTTCACGCAAAAACTACCGAACGGATTTGGATGAAATTTGGCACACAGATAGATTTTAACCAGGATTAATATATAGGATACTTTTTATCCCGATATTCCCACGGGATCGAAACTTGTGCGGGTGAAACCGCGGAGCGCAGCTAGTACCTAAATAAATAGAATTTATTACTTATTCCGACAAAATAAAGCTTCATACATCTTTATAAAACAACAAAATCTCTTTATAAAACCAAAAAATTGGTAACTTTCACTTTGTTTTAGCTTTAAAGCCAAAAATAAAAAAACCAGTGGTAAGCTAACAATTCGTTTTCTGTATCTATATACTTACTAATAATAAAGCTGAAGAGTTTGTTTGTTTGAACGCGCTAATCTCTGAAACTACCCGTCGGATATAAATTTTTTTTTTCATCTGATAGCCCAATTCTTGAGGAAGGCTTTAGGTTATTAACATCATGCCAGGGCCCTTAGTAGCCGAGCTAAAAGAAAAAAAGGTCAGAAAGAACGCTAAGCGAAATATAATTAATAGCTGGCAGGCGATGCGATGCGATGCGGTGGGTCGGGGGAACAGGAAATGTAACGCGGACAAAGTCGCGGCAGAAGCTAGTAATATAGAAGCCAAGAAAAGCAATGAACTAACATTGAGATCTTTTCTTAAAAGAAGGAAAGTAAAAGATATCCGATAGTAAAGATCGAATTATTTATCTGTACTCAAGTTACGTCTAAGTCTTCGTATTAAAACAAAAGTCTTAAAAATACTTTTAAGGCTTTTTGGAATAAATATGAAAACTTGACGAGTTAGAAACAAAATATTATGATGACTACCACGCAAATAAAGTTAGAACGATTAAGTAAATAATAATTCTCACTCTTAATAAAATTATTCCTCTATGGAAACCTAAAGTTCCGTACAATTTCTCAAACGACGTAATATTTTATTTTCTGTTTTTTCGGAAGGCTTGCAGACAAATAACATTATAATAAGAGTAATATATAACTAAATTGCTAATTGCAAGCCTCCACAGATAAAGTTACAGAATATGAAAGGACGAAAAAATGTCCAAATGAACTAAAATAAAAAGACAGAAAGGAGAAATAATTTCTCCAGTTCTCAATCTTGTGCCATTAGTACGCAGGACTCGGATTTAGGTACAAATGTAGGTAAACAATTGTAGCCTTGTCCTTCGAGAGGTCAATAACGCGGGGCTAGATAATAGCCTAGCGAACCACACTAGGGTTAGTCACACTGTCAACAAGGATAGTTTTAGCACAAATGGCGCAGTTTTTAATTAGTGTGTTAGTAAAATTGTAATTATAATATTATTATATTCATAGCTGTTTGTTTAGTAATTTTTGGGTCATATAGTGCCTATTATTTGAGTATCTATAATAATTTATCTACTAGCAGACTGTCAATCTCATCATCTGCCCAGCCTTTACGCAACAATTTTTGGGGTCGGCTTCCAGTCTAACCGGACGCAGCTGAATACCGGTATTTAACATGGAGCGAGTGACTTAGACTGTGTAAACACTTAAATGACTTAACTTGCTTGTTTAGTGTTACTATTCTAAAAAATACACGCTTTAAATAAAGCAGGAGATGTCTTTATGCGAGCGTTTAGTACAAGTAGATTCACTTAATTAAACTTATTTGAAATTGGCTTCGATGGACAGAAGCCGTCGGGTTGATAAAGGCGCTATAAAATCGAGTATGGCCGTTTACTTGTTGACAGTGACTTGTCATTGTGTTCTCCGAAATGACGCCCAATCATCTCCAATCGAAGATCAATAATAACTGCAAGCGTTGAGTGGGTGATGTCCTTTATTTAACATCGAATGCACCACTCAAGTTGTATTTCACAATTCGGAAGTTTAGTAAATAAAACTTGCACCAAATTAACTGCTAAGGTTTGCATGATGCAAGTCGATTTTTGACGTCAATGTATTCAACTAAACTTGTAAGTGGAAATCTATGTTTTTAACTCACAAAAAATTTGGAGCGGGGGTAAAAAGAATAAAACGTTTTACTACACACAAAGAATTATAAATGGGAATAATACCTAATTCTTTGAAAGGGTTTTGTAGCGTTTATGTAAGTTTAGGGACTTTGGTGTTTTCTAGCTGACTGCGAGACGAAATGTATAAAGTTACGAAAAATAAGTTTTATTTTTACGATTAAGTGAATTCGTAGAATCTGCTTAGAGTCTGGAGCTTCAAGTTCTCGACTAATATTCCGTTCGACCAGTTTATTTGCAGTGCGCCTGATGGAACGATGAGGTCTATGATGCAGAAGATGCCTGTTCACTCTTGCTTTGAAGGCAGACGGGTAAATGTGTTTTAAAATTAGGTAGGACTTAAGCAATATAATATTGCAGGTATGTTTACAGGTAAAAATTAGGTACCTATAGACGTAATGCTATTGTAACTGGTAGTCTAAAGGTAATCCATGGGTATGTTTTTAGTATATTAGTATTACACATAGGTACGCTATTATTAAGGATATTAGTCTCATAAAATATTGAAGCAATTCAAAGTATTAATCACGCCGACCATGCACTCCGTCTAGTTTGGCAAACAAGGATATGTCTAGGAAAACACTATATTTAGAAACAATCAAATGTACGGGCTTGGTATTTTAGCATTAGTAATAGTCATTTGAAAATGCCCTGAAGTGTGTTCAATTATAATATTGATTTAGTTAGGCTATGGAGATGACACACTTATAAAGTATTTCATTTTACTGAATCCTGCCTTCACTCTGCCTTCAAAGCAAGAATGAACAGGCATCTTCTGGGCACTCTCGTTCCGTCATAGACCTCATCTATCGCTTTCCATCAAGCATGATCGAGGTCAAGAACAGACCCATTCAACAACAAAAATGAAAACAAACTCACATGATGTTATTGTAAATGAAGATATACATTCTTAATTCTTCTGTATACAAAGGGTTGTGGAGGTCAGATAGGCAGTCGCTTCATAAAGTAAACTACTGATATCCAGCTATCGTGTTAGACTGGAAGCCGACCCCAACATAGGAAAAGGATAGGCAGATGAAATTCTCTAAGAATTTTTTGTACACAGCATGTATCAGAAGCGTGTGTCAAATTCAAGGGTATATGGTACAGCTACAGACCATTAAACTGAACAAATCCAGATGTTCTCTTCGCCAAATTTAGTTATGATTTAAAAGTGATAGCTAAAAAGGCGGTATCCTATGATTTTCGTCTCAGTGCGATAATATTTACATTGGCCCGACGTTAGTTTTGCCAACGATTGTCAGAAACCCGAGCTCAGTTTATTATAGCCGACATCTACGTAACTACTATTGGTTTTATTATAATTCCAATCAATTCTCTACGTTGTTTTAATGAGAAAGTGTAAAGGGAAAAAAGAAGAGTGTAAGACACACAAATAAAAGTAAATACTGAACCTACTACCTACTTTTCTTTACTGAAACCTTAAGACATTCGTAATATCCTTGAAGGTTGAGTTGTAGATCTTTTTTACTCTCATTTTAGGATCAATTATTTATTTGAGTCAATAAGTTTTTTAACTTCATCTATTAAGTATAAAGGTAGATGATGATTTGATAAAAACAATCATCAATCCAAACATATTAGGTACGAATAAAACAACAGAAAACCGACACGAATTATACTGAGGGCTTATTTTTCAATCATCTGATTACTTTATTCCATTAATAATTTTGAAATTTTGACAGTTATTTCATACAAAAACTGTCAAACGTCGATTTTATTCCTCGAACAAAAGTTATCTGGTGATGGAAAAATCAGCCCTTGGTGGCTAATAGAGAGAAGTATGGAAGAAAAAGACGTGTTGCGCCGACCCCAAATAAATTGGGATAAGGGCAAGCGAATGATGCCCTGTGTGCTCAAAACCCATGGGATCCATAAAAAAATAACGTTATAATCTTGATAATAATCTGAACATTAAATACCAGTCCAAAAAATCATTTTTTTTACCATTTTCAT
Organism: Apamea crenata; assembly: GCA_949629185.1. Classification (NCBI taxonomy): domain Eukaryota; kingdom Metazoa; phylum Arthropoda; class Insecta; order Lepidoptera; family Noctuidae; genus Apamea; species Apamea crenata. The sequence continues at coordinate 17,928,297 of OX451367.1, forward strand.
TGTAATGGAAAATCCGGATATCAAGACAACTGTTACTACCCACTAATAAAAGAAAGGTTTTATTCATTAACACTTTCAAAAAAAAAAAAGAAATGCGTTGTCTAACCCCACACGGCCGTCAGACGCCCCACTACGCCAGTTAGTTTGTCTAGATTGAAGCCACAGGTAGCCGTGATATAAATCGTGCCTAACTACGTACTGACAGGTTACCCGCCGTTCAAGGGTTAATATTTGCGTCACCCGTCACCGGCGCTGGAGGGTTAGCCCTGTCACCTAGCCGCTTCAGTGGCTATGAATTGTTAGTTACCTTTTTGGCTGAATTTGTTGGTTATTTATATTTTTATTGGCACACTATGGTGCTAGCTACTTATGATGAGCTTAGAAGATGCTATAAGATATTATCTAAAAACCAACCCGTGCTGGTTTTCAGCAAAGAATAAAACTACATATTAAAAATCAAAATATTTTATTTCACATAAAAAACCTACACTTATGAAACGTCAGAAACTTGGTACACGGCGCCAATTGGTCGTTTCGTATGGAGAAGAGCCGGGAAAAAACTCAACGGTTACTCTTTTAAAAATATTTGGCTTTTACAATATTTTCAAATTACAGTGTAAATAGGTATACTATGTATGACAGTATAGGCCTGTCAACAAGTACCAGATACTAAATAAAATAGAAAATGATCAAAAAATCTAGTCTACAAGGCATACAACGTTTTCACATTCACAAAATATAAAACAATCTATATAAAAGATAAATACGATAGTAAAAATATAAACCTATTTAAACCAAATGACATGATTGTCATTACAACTGTAATGAATATGCATAATATCCTGTCTATAAAAGCCACTAAACTAAAGGCTATTATAGATAGCATTGATCGTTATTGCAGCTATTATGCAACAGAAAACGTACTAATAGCAAAACAATAAAAAAACTAAGTAACTTTTTTCAAAACACCCACCCATCAAATTCCAAGCCTCGACTACCAACGTATAACCTAGCGTCCAACACAATCTAATGTGTGTATTACATAAAGGAAACCGTCGACTGGTATATTTTTTTATCTTTTGGTGAGCATTGAACCTAGATAAGGCGAGTATACAGTTCTGCCTAGATAGGCTATGCTAACATTCTGTGTTTTTTTTATATTGTCACCTAAATAGACTTTTATGTGTTTGAAAGGGGTAGGTAGAATGACAGGTCGAAAAATGTTAGTCAAACGAAGCATCGGAAAGGAATAGAATAGAATAGGTATATGTATTTGCTTTAAAACATGCACATTGTACATGTAAGTAGCTTTTAAGGAAAAAGTGGTCTAAAGAATTATGAACGAAATTGACTCTTTGCTTAAAAACCACATTTTATTTAGTCGGTTAACCAATTCTGTTTCTGGAAAGCATACCGGTTTTCAAAGATCAAATCTTGCTAAGTATATAATTGTAAAATAAATGGCATATTTTACAATTATATACTTACATTTATGTATTTAAATGTAATTGAATATGTTAGTTTGTAAAAAAACTAACATAACATAAATGTCTCTCCCAAAACGATGAAGGAAAACATCGTGAAGAAACCGGCATGTCCTAGAACCAAACATTCGAAGACATGTGACATTCTAACCCGCACTGGGCCCACTCCCTCTCGCTAAAGGTAGCCTATGTCCCAGTAGTGGCAACATTTTAAGCTGATTATTGTATTACCACTTCACAATTTGCGAAAAACAGTGCACATCTCTATTCTAACTTGTAAAAAAGGAGGTTCTCTTTTTTTTTTTTTGCTTGTGACGATAAGGTAAGAAAACATCTAATATTTTTCTTTGAATACCGTATCATTATAGTAAGCACTATCAGCCACTCTTAGTGCATTACAAACCAGATTCTTATCTATCATTATAATAATATTGATCACTTCTTATTCACCCTATAATGTTCCCACTACTGGGGCACAAGCCTCCTTTCTGTGAAGAGTGGGCCATAATCTACCACGCGGGCCCAGTGCGGGTTGGTAGATGTCACATGTCTTAGAATTTTTGGCTCAAAGATCTACGAAAGATAGCCGGGAAGCACGGTTTTACGCGCTTTCCACGACACGGTGGGGTCCTGGTATGTAGGTAAAGATTGTCACCCATCCACGGACCAACCGCGGACTCTCAAACACTTTTCCCAACACATTTGATTTGAATAAAACTCTCTAAAACGTACTCTTTTTAATAAAACAACGCTGTAGGTAGTAGTAACCTAACTAAGTATCAACTTTTGTGAAATAATACACATTAGACCACCCCGCGGAGTCTCCTGTTACGGTAATTCTTAGATACCGTGTTATTATCTATAAAACGGACAGACAGACCGGAATTAAGAGTGTAAACAATTATTTAGAACTAATTGTTAATAAAACACCATTGTCTGTGATAAAAATAAGTCTCTGCATCTCTGAAAGTATTATAAGGAGTCATGTTCCAGACTCTTATCTACACAAATATTATAAAGAGGAAAGATTCGATTTTTTCTATGTTTGTTTGATACGCTTTCACGCTAAAACGGCTGAACGTATTTGGATGAAATTTTCACATTGATAGACCATGACCTGGAGAAGGGCATAGGCTACTTTCCATTATGAATCGCAGACGAAGTCGCAGGCAACAGTTAGTCATTTATACTTCTATACTATAATATATACTGGAATACTGGAAGTACTGATCCTATTTTGAAAATTATTGTACTGGCAGAAAGCTACACTATTGCCAAGTGACATATAGTATGCGTTATAGTATAGTTGACTACAACGCGGTCGAAGACGCGGGCGGAAGCTAGTCGACTATCATTTCTTTTAAACACTTAACATAAATTCAAGATGGCTACTAAAACAGTATTAAAAAAAACAAAATGACAGTTAACATCACAAAATTTTGTTTATTAAACAAAATAATTTATCAAAACAACTACATTTAGACATAAAAATATAAGTACAGTAGAGTTATGGAGGACGACGCTAAAACATATAACACTTTGCCCGACCTGGGAATCGAACCCAGGACTTCATGCTCAGCAGTCGCGCTCGCCACCACTTGGTTAACTAGCCAGTCTAAATTTTAACCACACAGTAATACACGTGAAAACCAGGAAATTACTACAAATAATATTAATAAATTATTATTATAATTTGCATTTTGACTTCCCTTTATTATTAAATAATTAACCCAAATAACATCGCCCGGTTTTTTCCCGAAGGGTAAGGTAGGGGTGTACCTATAGTACGCCCACATGTTACCAGTTATGTTTAAGTCTTATGTAATAGGGGGGCGAGCGATATATTGATATTATTGATTGATATTTTTTTTATTTATTGTTGTTTTTTTTTATGTATTTTATTATTATTATTATTATTGCCATCAACCGGCACAAAGCCAGAGTCCACACTGGCAAGGAGAAATTCCAAATATAGGAATACCCAATAACACTATCAATGCCCGACCTGAAGGGCAATTCTCGTAATTTAAAACGTTCAAAATCTAGTCGCAGTCTCATCTCAGCGAAAATCAAAGTCGAAAACTTGTCAAAAATGTAGGTAAATTAGAGGTATTTTTGACAGATTGAGACTGAGATCAGAAGGACAATTCCCGTAATTTAAAACGTTCAAAATTTAGTCACAGTCTCATCTCAGCCACAATCAGTGTCAAAAATGTAGGGAAATTAGAGGTATTTTTGACAGATTGAGATTGAGATCAGACTGTGAACGTTCTTAAAATTACGAGAATTGCCCCTGAGGTGACCGCACCCAGGACCTCACGCTCAGCAGTTGCGCTTGCGTACACTGGACCAAGGCATTCTCTTATCATGATATGCATAAAATGCTATTAAAAGCCTAATCAGTTGTTAAAATATCGTAGGTATGTCAGCCTTTACATTACCGTGTGACGACGGCCAAAAATAGCTTATCCTCCCCTCCCCTAACCTGATATCGGTTATTTAACTCGGACTTCATCATCGTCACCATCCACAGCCCAACTTCACCCACAGCTGGCCTCTCTTTTCATGTGCCAACTTGTACTTGTTGGTCTGAAATAGCAATGACGCATGAGTTAGGAGCAGTGGGCCGAGCGGTAACAGCCGGAACTTACAAGTTGTAGCCTGTAGATAACATCACTACTGCTCGCCCCCCTCTACTACTCTCTACTGCTCTCTTACCTGGATGAGGCTGGCACAGGGGCGTGATAAATGGCACTTAAAAAGAGAGGCATATGCTCAGTAGTGGGTAAAGTCAGGCTGTGAATGATGATGACTGCTCTCAAAACGGTGAAGGACAACATCGTGAGGAAACCGGCATGTCCTAGAACCAAAAAATCGAAGACATGTGACATCTACCAACCCGCACTGGGCCCGAGTGTACTACGTGAGCTCGACAAATGGATGTGCGAATAACACTTGTGCGACAAAACTGTACTGCGACTCACCATAGTTCGAATACACGCTTGTGCGACAAGGTGTTATTCGCACACTATTTGTCGAGCTCACGTAGTACACTTACTGGGCCCGCTTAGTAGATCAGAGGCTAAGCATTAAAGATTCAACCACTCATACAAAAAATGTAATATTATGAGACATGGATGTTTTGAGACTTGCTTATTTTGCAACTCGAACGTTTTGAGATGTAGATATTTTGCAACTTAGAGGTTTCGAGATTTGGTTCTCAGGAGATATAAAAGTTTTGCAACCATATGTTATTTAGCAACTTGACTGTTTTGAGACTAAAAGCCCATTCCCTCTTACCAAGAGGAGGCCTGTGTCCCAGCAGTGGGAACATTGTAGGCTGATTATGCTAAAAAAACCAGTTTGCTATCGCCTGTCTGTCTACCACGAATTTGGCATAGTACTTCCTGCAATTTTCCCATTTGATTGTTATTTTGTATTTCCACTTAATCCATACTAATCAATGCACTCCCACGATAAGGTACCATTTTGCCCAAAACTAGCCAGATGAAATTACCTGAGCCAAACAAAAATACCTGTGGTCTGTGAGGTAGTAACTCACGTCCTCCTTTTATGCAACCCGCAGCCGATAGCCCTCTATTGATTAATTCATAGTTTCCTTCTTTATTAATAGCAATGAATACCTACATTTATGAATGCATAGCAATTACAAGTTCTAATAAACAAAACTTATTCGTTATTCCGTTTTTTCGCGACATATTCTGTAGGTATTGTGACGAGCTGCGTCTAGCTGGGCGATTAGTCAGTACTGGCGAGAACTGGAGTGTCTACCCTGTTATCTCAAATGTACCAACGCGACCACATTTCAAGCAATATGTTTCCAGTTTTAGCTGACCTCGCACTGTATGGGCTATTCGTTCAATGAGAAGTCAGCTTATACTGGAAACGTATGGCTTGAATGTCGTCGAGCGTCTATTAATAAATTGTGTACGAGTGATTTTTCTATGCTAATATGTATTACTAGCTGCGCCCGCGGTTTTACCCGCAGAAGTTTCGATCCCATGGGAAAATCGTGATAAAAAGTATCATATGTGTTAATCCTGGTTATAAACTATCTGTGTGGAAATTTCATCCAAATCCGTGAAGTAGTTTTTGCGCGAAAGAGTAACAAACATCCATCCATCCATACAAACTTTCGCGTTTATAATATGGGTAGGATAGGCATTTGTGAGTTTGTGTTTTCTAAAAAAAGTAGAACTTTGCCTTCGCCTAGCTTTTATTAAAAGCATGTTATGTTATGCATCAAATTAGAAAATAGTTTCACACGAAAAAAGGTACAGTTTCAACACAGTTTAATAGCTATTGGTTGATCAAATTAACAAATAGGTACCAATCATCACTAGTTTACGATAGATTCGATTGGCTATTGGAGATCGGGTTCTAGTTTCATGACTACCTACTATCCCATATTCCCGTAACACTTGTATCTACAACTGTACCTACAATCAAGGAAAATAATATAAAGTACTAGCAATTTCGGACGTACTGCACCTAATATTAAGTTAAGTTGCGAAATAATAAGTTAATTAAGAGTTCTGTTTTTAGTTTTTAAATCCAACCAAATACGAAGTCCAACTATCCAACTGCGTAGTTAAATAGTAACAAATATTTTATAGTTGTATTAATAACATGACTTCATGATAAAAAAGGGACCCCCCCCCTGCCTAGCCCTTTTATTCCTAAAAGGAGTGAGTTCTGTTTAGGCAGTGGTGGCCCCGATTTACAGTGGTCGTGGGTTCAAACCCAGACAGGCGCATTATTATTATTATATACATTATTTTTGTGTAAATAATTTCATCACCACTGCTCTCAAAACGGTGAAGGAAAACACCTTATGGAAACCGGTATGTCCTAGAACCAAAAATTCGAAAACATGTGACATCTTTTCATCATCTTTAGTGTCAATAAAGAATTTTTTTTTTTTTTAATTTATCTACCAACCCGCACTGGGCCCGTTTGATGGATCACAGACAACTGTCCCTCGCAGAGAGGAGTACTGTGTCCAATACTCAATATTCAAAACCAAGCGGGGGGAACATTAAAGACTGATTAGGAAGGCCGCCATTTTGAATATCCTGTGAGGTCATTTATGATACACATTCGTTGCAGTTTAGGCTACATGAGATAACAAACTATTTCAAATAAACAATCACATACACTATACAGTAACCGACCGTAAATACTACCAGTTTTAGAAAAAGTTCTGCTTTGTAGAATTTTGTCTATATCACTCACTGGCTTCTGCCCGCGACTTCATCCGCGTAAATTGTTTTGTTCCCCCGCCCCACCCCGTGGTATCGCATCGCCTGAACGCGCTTGCTTCGTTTCCGCTTAGCGTTCTTTCTGTCATTTTTTTTTCTTTTTACTCGGCTCCTAAAAGTCCTAGCGTGGTGTTAAATAGCCTATAGAATTCCTTCCTTAAGAATTGGGCTACCAAATGCAAAAATATTTTTTCAAATCCAACTGGAATTTCCAGAGATTAACGCGTTCAAACAAACAAGCTCTTCAGTTTTATTATTAGTAATATCCTACTGATATTATAAACGCCAAAGTTTGTATGGATGTATGGATGTTTGTTAGTCTTTCATGCCAAAACTCCTGAACGGATTTGAATGAAATTTGGGCCACAAATAGTTTATAACCAGGATTAACACATAGGATACTTTTTATCCCGATATTCCCACGGGATCGAAACTTATGCGGGTTAAACCGCGGGGCGCAGCTAGTCACTCATAAGTGTATGACAGCTCCTCTCCAACGCTCGCTTTGTTATATTTCCACCGGGTACTCTGTACAGCCTGTAGAGATTTGCTAAACGGTAGCAAAAACTGTCAAAATACTAAAAAAAAAGTCTTTGAATTTTCATAATTGTAAACTACTGTATAACCACCATCTAAGCAAGAAGCGCTAATATCAAAACAATCAAAAAGAAACGTGTCAATCTAAGCAAAGTTCTCAGTAACCGTATTAGTTAAGTTTAACAAGAATATTGCGCAAACCACGGTTAAGGAATTTAACTGCATATTGTTTTAAGAACTGAACTATAATGTCAGCATGTTGATCGATTCAAGGCGAATCTTCTCATTGTTCAAGCTATGTGTCTTTTGGCATCAGCAGAAATGGTTCCCATCCTTTGATTGTATGGGTCATCGTGATCTGCCTAGCTTTTTCTGAACCATGTTGGGTCGACTTTCTGTCCAACGAAGATGCAGCTAAATATTGGTATTCTACATGGAGTGACTGGTCATCTAACCTCCACAGCCTAATTACTGGGTAACACGACACCCTTTGGCAAGACTAGTTGTCAGAGTTTCGGATTTGACTATATCCACCAAGGAATGTGTCATTTCATTCTATTTATATACCTAGAACTCTTCTATTTCCCTGCGTTCAGATATGTATTTTGGGTATATAACGTCCTTTCCAAGGCTCTTTCAGTTTAGACTTGGTCTACATTCAGAATTTACAGGTGTAAAAAACTCTTGATTGTACAGTTGGTAAACCGCACAACCATGATACAATAACAATAACAATGAAAATAATATCCTTTATTTCGTAGCAGTAAGGGTGGTGTTCATAGCCCAAGAGTTGCACTACTGTAATGCAGTGTACCTTACCTATCAATATTACGTTTACAAGTTCTAAGCCTACACAATTTTATCAGTCGTCAATAATATCCGCCAACTTATATCATTGGTTGTTGGTATTTTGATCAGCCAATCACAACACCTAACATCATGGTATGAGACAACAGATTCACTGATAAGACCTTATCAGAACCAGGAGGGGGTTCTGCTTAATTTTAAATACACTACTCCTTAATCTGGAACGTAGTACTCGCAACCGACGTGCGTGTATGACTAGATTTGTGAACGCAAACGAAGCAAAAGGAGTATGTCAGGATTGTAACAGGTGGCGTACTGTAGTTTCTGCCTACCCCTATATGGGAAGGAGGCTTGAGTTTGTGTATATTTTTATCTAGTTTTAGAAAGCACATTAAGCAGTTGGTCCCAGTTGACATTCGTAGTTCTTTGATAGATGTTAAACTAGTCATTAGCCCGAAGTTCCAACGGGCACCGTATTACCCAGTAAACAGAAAGGGGGTCACCGGGGCAGTCGCTGCATGTAAAATACTGGTATTCAGCTGCATCCGTTTGTACTGGAAGCTGACCCCAACATAGTTGGGAAAAGGCTAGGCAGATGGTGGTCAATCTTTAGGGAGAGACTGTCGCAAAAGCATAGATGACAGTGAGGACACTCTACAAAGAAAGAAAAGAAAGACAGAAACTTCTTAATTATAATGCGCCTTTCGCAACTAACCTTTAACTTTTTAACTCCAAAGGAAGCGCTAAGATCTCACCTATCAATTTGTTGAAAAATAATTTGTTTAAACATAAGCGTGTGCGCATCCGGATGACCGAACAAACAGCACATATCTAGGCGTCAGTTACAAGTAAACATAGTTTGTAATAATTAATTATCGTGACGCTGTACCTAGTCGTAAATGGGGTAGGCAGACTTGCTGCTAGTGGGCTTATTAGAACTTACTACTTATATGTGAGTCCTGTTGGAATTTACTAGAATAATTTTGTTTATTAAATTAGTAGTAATATTTGTGCTCTTTATTTTTAGTCTAAATAGACCAAAATTAATTTTTTTTAAATAATACGTAATAATTAATATCTATTTTAGACTGGGTTCATAATAAAATGATTAATGTCTGATTTCTTAATAGTCAGATAACTTTTATCTGAAGAATAAATCTGACAGTTTGACATATTTTCTATACAATAGCTGTCAAACTGCAATATTTATTCCTGAGATAAAAGTTATCTAACTATTGGGAAATCAGCTCTTAAAAAAATCCAATAATAATATAATATACAGGGTGGCAGGGACAGTCACGAGCACCAACATGTCAACACTTAGCAACTTTCTATTGCGATTTTTTCGTGAAATAACGAACGCAACGTTGAAATACGACACATTACATAAACCTATGGGTTCGAAAATGCTATGTTCGTAACAACATAAAATCTCATTCCAAAATAATGGAGTAAATCGCTTTTGAATAAAGTCGAGTGTATACATACTTTTGCTCGTGACTGGACAATAGAGTCGAAATTTTTCGTCGGTTATTAAAAAAAAAAATTGCTGTTCCATACGTTTTAACCGCGTAGGTATCGCACTTTTCTATGAAACATAAGATTTCTTTTTTGATAACCGACGAAAAATTTCGACGCTATGGGGTCTAAAAGCATGTGCTGAATTCATGGTTACAGTTTGCGCGTCGATGTCCCTGCCACCCTGTATTTAGTCCTTTCATAGCTCTAGGTAACCAATCCACTATAATCACCCAAACCCATATCCCAATATGTTTTGTTTCCATGTTCTGCAATAGTACCTGTATCAACCGAGGGTTGTCCATGGGTGCATTTGAATAGTGCAGGGATAATCGTCGGTTAGTGCCCCAACCCTCAACACTTAAAATTATCTAAGGGGCCTTTGCGAGTTGGCTTTGGCCCCTCGTACGCCTTCCAAAGGTTTGGAACCCCAGGGCGCCGAGATATGTCAAAGACACGTATAATATAATCATTGCTGGGTCGTTCTTTGGCCAAAGAATTAGCATTGTCATTCAACGTGGCAATGCTGCCAGTTTTCTGGGCACGTTTCCGATGACAGCGATGCGGACGAGGACTTCGACGCCTAAATATCCTTATGTTTTGGATTTATTTGTATAGTTAGTTATTTAGTCTTTTAATTTAGTACCTAGTGTAAATAGTTTGTTATAATTGTACACAGTCACATTAATTAACATCACATACAATTTGAAACATAAAACATAAAATTTGATAAAATTAGTCGTCATAAACTATGTAAAATGGTTAGTGAGTATAACAATAAATGCATCAAACTGCTATATACTAATCTACCAGCTAATCGTCAGTACTATAACGGATCGTTGGATGGCCCAACTGGCCCATGTCGTAACAGAGATATAAAAAATATCCCCAAATTTTGATTAAACCAGCGATAGATAAAAATCGCACTAACATAACATCCAAGGCCCAAAATCTAGTAATTCTACTGATAACATTGGAAAATAAAAAAAAACCTAGTATACGCTGTTTGACACGTAATCTAGATTTATTCGGCACACGTTTATCACTCGATATATCAAACTCGCAATCTCTTGCAACGATAACTAGCCCAGCCCTAGGGCTAGAGATGTGACGCGAACTTCCTACTAATATCATATAGGCAAAAGTTTGTGAGGATGGTTGGATGTTTGTTACTATTTCACGCAAAAACTACCAAACGAATTTGTATTAAATTTGGCACACAATTAGTTTATAATTAGGCTTAACACATAGAATACTTTTTATCTCGATATTCTCACGAGATCGGTACCTATGCGGGTGAAACCACGGGGCGCAGCTGGTTATATTATAAACGCGAAAGTTTGTGAGGATGGTTGGATGTTTGTTACTCTTTCATGAAAAAATTACTGAACGGATTTTGATTAAAATGTACAGTTTTATAGCTTATACATCAGAATAATACATTGGATACTTTTTATCCCGATATTCCTACGGGATCGAGATTTATGCGGGCGCAGCTAGTTATCGATAAAAATAAACTTTTAACTGTGACGTAAATTCTATTTATCTTTGGCTTTATCTATAGACCTTTGGATTTGAAAGACCCGTAAACCGTTTCTTTCAGAACTTTCGTAGCTAATCCTTTTGAGCTTTTACTGTGTATTTCTATGATACTAGGTAATATGCACAAATGAATTAAGAAGAAATACATAATATTATTTTTTTTTAAAGTTTATGAAAGCAGCTAAGTTTATGATTACATTTTAAAAAACATAGGCATGTGCGCATGGGGACTGCCAACTGAAATGAAAACTTAAAACTGTTAACTTTAACATGTGGGTGATGCACACTCATAAGATTTTCTCCTACCAAAAAGCGTTCAACGCGCCTTAAGAAGTTATCATTCAAAAATCGATACCTACAAGAAAATATCGACAGCAGACAACCGCTCAGTCGCATCACTAACACTCAATGCAGTCCTTATCTAAAACCTAACGTTTTAATACTCGGCATTAATATTTGTATATTACCATAGACAATTTTTCGTGACGATATTTATGGTAGGTGACGCTACAAACGTATAAATTACTTTGATACGAAGGTTGCCACTGTTAGGAGTCTCATTGATAAAAAAGTTTATGGGGCATTGTCAAGAAAATGGAGCCTTTTTCTTGGACAAAACTTGTCATAAACACAGCAGCCTTTAAGAGCCAAGAAGATGCTTTAGAAGATACGTCTGGCGTAGGTACCAGCGAGCTGACTATCTAACTAAGCTGACTAAGCAGTCAGCCCCTCTACCGATCTTGCTGACTTGGTGACGGACTCTTTACATAGGTCGTAACGTCACAAAGTAAGACGCAAATCGATACGAAATGTAACAAAGGAAATAGATACCAATATTTTATCCCTACCTGATCACAGAAAACAAACTAGAATATACAGGGTGGCAGGGACATTGACGAGCACAGTGTAACCATGAATTCAGCACAATTCTAGAAAGCCTAGAAATTTTTCCTCGGTAATCCAAAAAAAATCAGCTGTTTCATACAAAGTGCAATACTTACGCGGTCAAAATGTATGGAAGGACAATTTTTTTATAAATAATTGACGAAAAAAATTTCAACACAGGGTTATTCAGAATCATGTGCTGAATCCTTGGTAACAGGTTGCGCGTTGCTGTCATGTGTGTAATTAAAAAATCTAGGTTTTTTAGTGCATCTAAACATTGAAGTTGTTTTAAATCATGTCCACTATAGTAGGATAAGTTGCGAGATAAGATAACGCAGACAAATATGCAGTTGTAATCTGGTTTGATATTTTTATTAGCATTTTGTACAGTGCTAGAATACTAGGTGTCTATGTGCCGGTTTTTTATTATCCTACTAATATATTATAAACACGAAAGTTTGAATGGATAGATGTTTGTTACTCTTTCACGCAAAAACTCCATAACTTTTTTGCATGAAAGGCACAAAGATGGTTTATAACCAGGATTAACATATAAGATACTTTTTATCCCGATATTTTTACGGGATTGAAACTTATGCGGGTGAAACCGCGGTGCGCAGCTAGTAATATTATAAACGTGATGGATGTATGGATGGGTGGATGTTTGTTACACTTTCACGCATAAACTACTAAACGGATTTGGATAAAATTTGACATACGGAGGGTTTATAACCAGGATGAACACATAGGATACTTTTTATCCCGATATTCCTACAGGATCGAAACTTCTGCTGGTAAAACCGCGGGGTGCAGCTAATATACTAATAATCATTCCCACTGCAGGGCAAAGGCCTTTCTTTTCTTTTTTCCATTCAACTCGATCCTGAGCCGATATGGACCAATCTACTCCACATATTTCTATACACTCTGTTAGAACGTGTCTCGTGTATCGCCGCGATTCTCTCGCTCGTGGAGACGTTCCCTTGGCGTAAAGTTCGTCCATCTACGCCTGGGTCTGCCGCGATGCCGTTAGACGTTTTAAGGAACCCATGCTGTGGTAGTCTTAGCCCATAATGCATCCGACATGCAGCAAACGTGTCCGGCCCGTACCCATTTGAGCTTGACTGCTTTTTGGGTGACGACTGCGCTTTACTGGCTGTTAATTTGTACACAGTGGCCCATGGTAGTCCATATTTTGGGAATCTACCACTTGTATCTCGCACCCATATAAAAAGTTAACAAATTAAAAAGTTACGGCTTCAAATTAAGTGCAAATGCACGTGCCTAATGTAAAAACAAAACGAAGAAAATAGGTTTTTATTGTGAGTAAGTTGAGCATTTACTCGACTCTTAAAAAAATACTTTATTTTTAGTCAATGCCAAAATTGGATCCCACGTGACTTTGACGGGTAATTACCTAATATAATCTGCATCGACAAAAATAGAAGTAATAGATTAAGCAGTGCCACACTGCTTATCAACAATAACAATAATGATCTGACCAAGAATATGTCTGTAAAAGTACAGTACAGTTTCTTTCTAAAGAGAAAGAACTTTGACTTTTAGAAATGGCGAAACAAACTAAGGGCCGTTTGTAGACTCCATCTAGCCCTTTTTTTTAATATGATGTGTGAAAGTGATTCCGATAATTATCCTTTTTACAGAATTAAAAATTTAATTTCAATAAAAAAAAACACAACATCTATTTTTCGCAGTAGTCATTCTCCTGCCCTTATTCCAATTTATTTGTGGTCGGTGCAACATGTCTTTTTCTTCCTTACTTCTCTAGTAGTCGTCATCTTGGTAGTCCATATCATCTTTCACACAGTCCATCCATCATTTCTTTGGTTTTCCCCTACTCTTATAGCCATCCACATTCATACTCAAAACTTTTTTTTCGCAATGTTGGTTAAAATTCTAATAAAAAAATAAACTCTCCACCTGGTCAATGACACAGAGTCTTACCATTCTTTGTAGTTTATCGTGGAAATAATAAATTTTATAATATTGATATAATAGTACTATTATTATATAAACCTGAGATAAGGAGTTCACTCTTCCTTATGCTGTTTTCTAAGAGTTTTTTGACCCTAAGGTCGACACGATCGGGACTATGATCGCATAAAAATAGGGATGTGCCACTTTAGTGTAACATCATTATAACTGACTAATATGACATATAATGCTTTCTTATTTTAGCAAAGACTATCCTTTGTTTTTATTCGAAGACTTGTGACACCCATCAACCCGCACTGGGCCCGCGAGCCACTCTCTCTCTCAGAGAAGAGGCCTGTGTCCCAGCAGTGAGAACGGGCTTATTATGCATAATCTAATGCGTTTTCTTAATATAGCATATTGATCCCACAAGCCTAAGCAATGAAAGCTCTCTGCCCATTACGTCACCAAGCTTTGGTGTTGTTTCAGTTTCCATTATTTTAAAAATATACAAAAAAAATTGAAAATAATAATATAATTTAGTCTATGTATATATGTATGTATGGGGGGTTTTGATACAATCAAAACTACGAGTACCTCCACGAAAGGAAGCTTCAAAAGTCAATTAAGTTTTAATATAAATATTAAGGATTTACGTAACCATGAGAACAAGTCACTTCCGTCCTTGATAGTGATATCTCTAGAATACTTGCTAGTGGTGATACTACCAACCAATTGCGAAATTACTAAGCAGTTGGCTTTCAATCGGAGTACAAGCTTATTGATGTCCTGAAACTCAGTGCAACCCAAAGAATAACCTTGAGTATGCTTCTCTCAGACGTGTGACCCAGTGGTAACGGCCGCGATTTTCGAGTTGTGGGTTATAGGTTCGAACCCAGTAATTATTTCATCAGCACTGCTCTCAGAATGTTGAAGGAAAACTTTGTGAGGAAACCGGCTAATGTTATAGAACCAAAAATTCGAAGACGTGTGATACGAGTATTTACCAACCCGCACTGGGTTCGCGTAGTGGATAACAGACCACTCCCTCTGGAGGAGAGGAGGCCTGTGTCGCAGCAGTGGGAACGTTATAGGCTGATTATGTATGCTTCTCCTTCCTTTCACGTCGATGGCAAATTATTAAGCGATTTTTGCCCAATAGGTGGCCATGCCGACCGCGGCATCAGTGGCGTTTCTTAGGTCCTCAGAAGTGTAAGTGTATGGAGTTATGGACACTTTGGACGAAGCCCACTTAAGGGGCATAATTTGGTCCTGAGCATCGCATTTACACTGGGTGTCAATTGAGTCAATACTCCCCCATTTCGCTAGATTGTGCTTGCTGCGGCCTACTTGGGTCCGCAGTCGATTGATCGCTTGGATATACGCAAAAATTAAAAAAATATAGAGTCAGCACTCCCTGCCTACCTCACAACACTATCTAGGGTCATGAATAATGACGTAATATAAAATAAAACAAGCAGACCCAGTATGCAGCAACTAGTTAATTCAACTCCTAATGTTTATCAGCTGACCCCGAACTAAGGAGCAAGAAAAAACATAAGTCAAATGAATACGTCTTTGTTCAAATAGATAATGAGTGAGTTTGTGCTGTTTAATGTGGTTTTTATATGAGCGGAGTATGAAACTTGTGATTTGGAAGGAATATACTGAAGTGTGGAATGTGAAAATATCTGTAGGACTCTCTCTGAATTTTTTATTCTCACTGAATTTCAATGAGCAAGCGTGGCCATTAATGCTAGTTTTTGGGGTTCTATTACTAAGCCTCCACTGTCCGTCCATGTGTCTGCCAGTGGGCTGTAATTCATAAACCGTAATAGGTAGATAGTTGAAATTTTCACAGAGTAAACTTCCATTGCGCAACTTTTTCTTCCCAGTTCACTAGGAAGTGGTGAATGGTGGGCGTTTTGGGAGACTGTGTTATGTAATGTGGACGTTCGAAAAGTGCTGATTCTCAGCTTAATTTGAATAAATGACTTTTGATTGTAAAATATGTACTAAAACTATGTGCTTAGTTTACCCACTGTACGTGGAAGAAGTCCCATCCTAAGCCATCTTAGGCACGCGATTCGAATAAGAACTCATTCTTAGACTTGATATCGTTCCTATGTATCTTATACAATGTATAGATACATATGTATTTAGGTCTGATGATTCAATAAAACTTCTAAGAAATCTCCCCTTTCTTTAAGACAATAAAATAATTCTTGCGAATTTACATCGATTGAATACCATAAAGGTGATGTTACTAAATCAATCTACCGCCATTTCCTGACTATGTTGGGGTCGGTTTCCAGTCTAACCAGATACAACTGAATATCGGTGCTTTACATAGAACAATTGCCTGATCTCCACAACCCAGTTACTGGGTAGCACGATACCCCTTGGTAAGATTAGTTGTCCGACTTTCAGGCTTTTGACTACCCGTAACGACTGTCTTAGATCTTCGAATGACAGCCGGAATTAACAGCTTAACGTGCTTTCTGAAGCACGGAAAGGTCTCGGTATATATAAGTAATGGATGGTAACCAATCCATGGACAGACCTTAGCAAGCATTGCTTAACCACGAAGATCGACACGTGCGGCTGTTTTTAATATCAAAAGATATAGTTTACGAGCCTTTCCCAAAGTATATAATATCACCATATTCACAAGGAGACGAAGCAATTAACCCTTTCTAATCCGGCCCAAACCCCGCAACGGATAAGTCATGTCATTAAAACAAACAGCGAGCCTTAAAATACCTAAACAATAAGGTTTTACGGGTACAGCCGTACATAACTCCACATCACTTCCGTATATAATCCTTACATATGAGAATTTTCAACCAATAGCGTAGAAGGTCAAAGTTGAAACGTCCAATCGGGCGGCGTCACTCGGTATTCAAACTATGTAGGTTTGTAGCGAGAGTGAAAGTGCTCCAATCACATGTGCGTGTTCAATGTGTGGGTGTATGGAGGCTGTGCGGGTGTGTGGGTTATGAATGAAGGCTGTTTTAGTTTGTATGTTATATTCGTGCTTCGCGTTTTATCCGCAAAACATGGGTACAGGAAATGTAGGTTAATATGAGAGGTGGATTCGTGATGCTGTCTTGTGGGGTCAGCAGCGAACGTAGTCATTTTATTTAGTTCTATCTAAGCATTGGTGCTTCCTGTTGATTATAAGATACGTGTTACAATTAGAGTCGACGTCTAATGTTAGCTTTCTAAGTCAAAGACCACCTCTTCAGTTGAGTTTACGAGGCAGCTTAATCTAACTTTAAGTACCAACGTATCTAAATCTAGATCTAAGACTATTATTACAGCATTTACCGAATTCATTTTCCAAACGTGGTGATTCAAACTCAAACTCAAAGCATTTATTTCAATTTAAACAATTACGAGGACTTCTGAATTATCAAGGAAGTTATAAAATTAGGTAACAGTATTATCGTCCTAAAACAAACATTAGCAACGACTAATTATTCTGCATTTGTTTTGTAAAAAATCAGTGATAGCTATATCCGCAAGTTAATCATTTTAACAAACAATTAAATAGCACAACAGGGCAAACAACTCCAGCTAAAGATGGCTATCATAACGAAACCCTTACAAGGCAGTTAACCATTTCACATAATACTAATTAGAAAGAAAGAAAATACATTTATTTGCGGCAAACATGACGCATAAAAAAGAATATAAATACACACAAAAAAAATAACAAGTTGGGTGTAAACATGCGTCACATTCACGCAAAACGGCCATCGCTCAGAATAAGGCTAAGGCCCCAACCGAGACAGAGCCCCAGCGCTGGTTTTCAGCTGGTTTCAATTAATGACCACATGACCAACATTAATATAAATAATTGGTGACGACACATGACGACATTAATGACCAAACATGACCAACATTAATATAAATAATTGATGAACATACGTTGTGATCAGTGATATGATAGGACGTATATGGTGTTCATGTATTCACCCATCATGACCAAACATGACCTATCAAGTACCTACCTACTCTATGATTTTACTGAATTGTATTTTTATTTGTTTCAGGTTTACGCAAACAATCTAAGAGGACCTTCATTATATTTAAGGTTAGTACTGAAGTTTTTTAAATCTTAGGAAGTTTTCTTCTAATGGGGCCAGAAACTACATCAATAAGGTCACTATATTTCAACCTAGGGTCTCCCCTCCGGTGCATCAACTCATATATATATTATAATCTCAAACAAAATCGTTTGTCGCAAGAAAAACGCAACACACACGAGAAGAAAGCACATGGACCAACTGAAGGAAAAAGCAGTCTTATAGTTAGTGTTTAATCTTGTAACTTGAACCTAAAAGTCCAATGAATAAATAGCTACTTCAGGAAAAAACAATATAAAGACATATTAGGCATCAAACTTAGTATCAGATCTAGTAAAATAGAACGTTTTCCGACGTGATTTCCAAAAGAATTCAAAAGCTCTGCAAAGGGGAAGAGAGATGATATATGATGGTAACTGGACAACGCTTTCGCCTGTTAACATTATATACGCTACGTAAATTCTAGCCATATTATCTTTCACACAATCCAATCATAATTTCTTTGGTCCCAAGTCACGTAAGATGATCTTAGGTACGTAAACAACCTCTAAATACCCCCAAACCAAACAAAAACAAGATATTTAACCTTGTTTTTGTATTTTAAAACATAATTTCAAATGTTAATAAAGTAGCTATTAATTCTGATACTGTTCATTAAAGCGATTTGAGATAAATACAGGTCATTCTGATAGCCTTCCACTAAGCTAGATAGGCTAAAAATTTAGACTTTTTGCACTCAAGATAACCGGTGAATCGTATCTTTTATATTTATTATGCGTTCACCTATAACGCATATTTCTTATCGTTGTTTCGGGGAAAAGACGAAATTTTACAGATTTCTATAAAAAAATCATCATTTGCCAGCCTTTTCCCAACCGTATCAGACCACAATAGATGCGCTGATAACTAGTATTTTACATGAAATGACTGCCTATCTGACCTCCAAAGCCAGTTGCTGGGTAACACGATATCCGTAGGTAAGACTGGTTGTTTTGGGCTTCGACTATCCATAACGAGCGTCATAGATCTACAAATGACAGCGTCTCGGCTGTCATTTGTAGATCTATGACGGACAAAGGTAACGTGCTTTCCGAGGCACGGAGGGGTCTAGATGGATCGACGAGCTTAAAAAGGTATCTGGGACAGACTGGATGCGGAAGGCGGAGGACAGGGTGTTGTGGCGCAGCCTGGGAAAGGCCGATGCCTAGCAGTGGACTGCGATAGGCTGGGTTAATTGATTGGAGGAGTCTCGATAAGCGTAGCTTTAACTTCGATAGTTCTGTATTATTTATCCACGAGCCCCTTGTGTGAAAAAACCTCAATCCTCTTAAAAAGACTCCACTTCTTGTCTTGTAGCACCTTCATTAAGTCTGTCATCTTCTTTCAATACTTATTCTTCTTCCACATATGTGATTCAATAAGATATTGTGTTTATTAAGAAATCTTAGATCGCGGCAAGCCCAGACCTCCGTCTAGGCCTGCCGCGATGTAATTGATTGATTGATGATTTCTTGGTGGGATGAGTTGGACTCCTTTCATAAAGATTGGTGTTTGGCAGCTCTGGACAGAGAGAGGTGGAAAGAGAGTAGGGAGCCCTTTGCCCAGCAGAGGGACATTACTGTGCAATAAAAAAAAATACAATCTAACACTAATATTAAGTGCAAGCACACAAAGAAAAATAAAAGGGAAGAGCTGCGTACCAAAAATAAAATATTAATTTCTAAAAACTGAGAAACATCTCGAAGGCTGCGCTCAAATTGCACAGATGGTTCTTATTACCGGCACGTATTGATACAAGCGACTGTTAGATTCGCACCCGTATTTGCAGACCTTGGGAGAAAATTATTTTTTTTAATGTTTGTTGTAGAACATTGGTGTTTCATTTGCGATGTATGTTAAATATCGATGATGTTTCATTAGTCGCATATAGACGACTAGCTGCGCCCCGCGGTTTCACCGATCCCGTGGGAATATCGGGATAAAAAGTATAGTCCTATGTGTTAATCCTGGTTATAAACTATTTGTGTGCCAAATTTCATCTACTTAGACCCGTCCAGTAGTTTTTGCGTGAAAAAGTAACAAACATCCTTCCATCCATCCATACAAACTCATCATCATCATTCACGGCCCGACTTTACTCACTGCTAAGCTGCTCTCTTTTCGTGTTCAATATCCACGCTCCTGCGCTAGCACCATCTAGGTTCTACCCCAAAAAATGACATACACACAAAAAAAAAAGTAAAAAAACAAATGAATTTTCCGACTTCGGAATCGAAATCAACTACAAATAAATCATAATATATATCTTTATTAAAATAAACTCATAATTGACAATACTAAAACAATGTGATAATATTTAAAATGTCATTGAGGAAGGAACTGATATTAGTAATGTCATTTAATGTCAACCACTAGCAATATTATAATACCAGTCTATGAAGGCAGTTCTCATACAGAGAACTATGAAGGACAAAGACTATGAAGGTCTCTTCTCATACAGAAACGGCACGAGCATTGATCATCACGCTTGCTCACGGATGGCAATTTCAAACTTATATTAACTATAAGTCCTCATCAGTTAACGCCCAAGTTAAACTCGAAATTAGCAATATTAGTTAGTTTTAACCCAAGGTGCAGTCTCTTTTATAATCCGTATTAACTAAGTCCTTTTTTACGTTAGGAAAACGTATGTAACGGACACTCGCTGTAAGTACAAAAAACATATTTTTCCACTCAGAAAAGATCCAAAGAAGTAGATACATATGTCCAATCTCTTACAATATTCTTACTTTTTTTATAGTGTCCATGCAGTTTCTTGCCCGATCTTCTACATACGAAACCTACTACGCTTTGGAATGGGCAACTATCTTCAGCTGTCTAGCTGATCGAGTCCTTGACAATTCAAAAGTGCCTGCACATGGTTCCCTTATCCCATTTTATTTGGGATCGGCGCACTATATCTTTTCTTGCATAAAAAAAATAATACTAGAGAAGTATGCACGTCTCTATTAGACTAGTCGATATCTCTGTAGACACCCTCTTTCTAGCCACCCTGTATTTATAGTATATTCTTATTATCGAGAATAAGTGTTTACCAGTACCTAATTATGCAACAGGTTTCATTCATTCATCATTGTGATCAAAAAACTATTATTAAGAACAAAGAATGATTTCAGTTTTACTGACGTATTTATTCTGGGTTTATCCAACAGATAAATAAATATTATTCCCAAAACTATAAATAATAGTTAACAATATACCTAAAAAGCTGCTGTAAATTGAACATGCTATTATTTTACAACGCTAGTACCTAACGGTTGAAGCCTAAACTTAGTGATAAGATATCACGTAGCCTAGGTCTGCGATAAAACGCTAAATTTGCTAAAAAAATTACATTGATAACAGCTGGACTATCGTGGTGTTGTGACACGACATACAATTTTTTGTCTAATTTAGTTATTAAAATGTTTGATTATTTTTCGCCTGTAAGTAGAAATATCTGTATTTGAAAGTATTCTGTAGAAAATATTTTTCTACGTAAAAGTCACACAGGATTCTTGAGTTGTAAATTACTTATTGAAAGAAGAAAAAAACAACTTAAAAATATAATTAAATTATGAAAGCGACTTGACGGTATTTCATATTTAAAAACACTGAAAGAAATGCGAAATCAAAGAAGTAATCATATTTGCAAGGTTAGACCTTTGCAAGAACTTTTGAAGCGCCAATCAAATTCGTCCATGATAATTTTTAACCGATATTCAAGCATGGAACCGTTTCTAATACATCATAGGACCCTTAATCCTTTATATAAATACCTTACATAATGGCCCCTAAGTGTCCCATTGACTCTAGTGTACAGAATGGACACAAAGTACCCAATGGTGTGATATTACCACCACATAGCAAATTCTTTGAAAGACCTCCATGACACACGGACCTTACGGTGTGGTCTAAGTTATAAGCTTTTGGAGACACGAGTCACGACGATTCTTTCGGTCTAAGCTTAGCCTAATATTTTTTATTTTTTCATTCATTTGACATCATCAATCTCCTGCCCTTATCCCAATTTATTTTGTTTCTGTGCAACATGTCTTGGTCTTCCATACTTCTCTATTAGTCGTCATCTCGGTAGTCACCCCCATTCTAGCTATGTCATCTTTCACGCAGCCCATCCATTGTTTCTTTGGTCTTCCTCTACTCATATAGCCATATTTTTATGAATTTTACATAATAATTTTATTAATTTTATTTCATTATGAACAAGTCCGATAATGCAGAATAAAATGCGACCAACATGTTTACTTCATAAAAAAGTTTATGTCTATAGCAATAACAAAATTATAATGAAAATGCATGAATGAGTAGTCCTTATCTTCTGATCAGAGATTACTGTCTAAACAGAACCATTTTATTGTAAGTTTTATGTTAAACTAATTACCAAGTAGGAAATGAAAGTAAACGTTTTAAATAGAAATTACATTTGTTTTTAGTGTTAAAATAATAATATGATGATAACATCGGTATATTTCCTCTGTTTATTTAACATTTATCTGTAAAAATACATTATTATTATTATTATTACATTTATATCTAACGTAAATTAAATGAAGTACACATCTGATCATCAAATCGCTTTTCCGAAACCAGAAAATGAATTCTGTAAAAATCTCAGCGTGCAAACTAAAGTGAAGTGAGCTTGAAGTGCTATCATTCCACCTGCTGCTAGGGATTGACACTATTGACAACTCACTAAAAACTCACTTCACTCCTAAGTTTTTCACGGTGAGATTTTTGCAGAACAGCCGGTATATTCTGTGAAAGTTTTCACGGTGATGTGAAAACTTAGGTAAAATTAACTTAAAGTGAACTGTCATTAGTATCACTCCCTAGCATCAGATGGAATGACAGCTCACTTCTCCTAGCTTCTCACGGTGAGATTCCAACAGAATCGACCGACTGAACGGCAGTTATAGTTATTCGCTGTATCTCAGAACTTGGACCCTAAAACAAAAACGGCTGTTCTTCAATACAACCGTTTTGTTTTATTAAAAAAAACGCCATTTATCTTTGTGACACATTCAAAATAGTTTTTTGTTTAACCATTCTACTTCACACTTCGTACATTATGTATTACGTTAAAAAGAAACTAGATACACATCTATTTTTATAAAAGAAGACAGATTTGAGCATGGGATTTAGATTGTAATAATACCACCCTATTACTGTCACACTGCAGGGCAAAGGCCCCTTTTCAGACAGAGAAGTTGATCACCACACTTGCTCACGACGGGTTCGCGATTTCATGGAATTTAGCATAAGGAGTCTATAATGTTCCTACTGCCGGGACACAGGCCTCCTCTCTGTGAAAAGGAGAGGCCGTAATCCACCACGCGGGCCCAGTGCGGCACCGTAAATGCGTAAAACACTATCAGTCACAATCTGAATAATTTTGAAAGATATTGCTAATCTATTCCTTCATTGGTTCGAGTAATTTTTTGTTTGCGCAACAGCGTAAATAACGCGATGAATGTTGTTGAACTGTCATAATGAAAGGCATTGCTACTGAGTGTGTTACGCAGTTACCCCGCTGGTTGGTGGACGGGATTTGATAGGTTTAGAAAAATCTATAGGTACCTAGATTCCTATTATTATTTGTACTATATTTTGGATGTTTATGCATGAATTTTAGCGTTTCCTTATCCTGGTTGCTGTTTAAGGAAAATATATTTTATTTTACCGAAATAGTGTCCTATCGTTATTAAATAATACCTAATCGATAATTAATCTTTTCCCGCCATTTTGACTAATCGATTTTCCTGTTTTAATAAGGATCTAATCTAATGGTGACTGTTACTGTGTGATTTATGTACACTTTCTACCTTTTCCTCTCTCGGAATACGAAAAGAGATACTGCATAGTCATGTTTCCACTGCTGTAACACAGGCCTCCTCTCTGTGTGAGGGAGTGGGTCGTAATCCACCACCAGTGCGGGTTGGTAGCAGTTACGTCTTCGAATTTTTGGTTCTAGGACATGTCGGTTTCCTCACGATGTTTTCCTTCAGCGTTCTGAGAGCAGTGGTGATGAAATGATTTACACAAAGTAAAGCGCTTCTCAGTGTTCGAACCTACGACCTACAACTCGTAAGTTGCGGCCTTTACCACTGGGACACCACCATTCTCGGAAAGAGATAATGCTGTGATCAAAAGATAGGCCAGTCAGTTTGGGGACGGATTTGAACGCATTTTAGTATCGTCACTTATGAAGGTTCATTTAACGCATAGAACAACAGTATTTCCTATATTAAGAGATTCAGTCTTAGGTCCCGAATAGCGAAGTGTAGTTAGGGGCATAGGTATTATAAAAAATCCGGTTTATGTTGCATTTGTAAATTAGAATACTGATTTTTTGGGAGCTCTTTCCGAATTGAATTACAACTATGACTTCTTCTACTTAAAAGGTGGTGTTATTATGGGTATTTTTTTACGTAAAATACATACTATGTTTACCATGTCAGAGTTTTTGAAAACTGACCCTATCTCCGCGTGTACACCAAGGTCTAAAACATGTTTTCGACATGTTGTGTCTACTGTCTTGGTTTATCATGTATCTACATGCAAAACGTAAAGTTGTAGAGATTAATATTGTATACAAGACTTGTAGAAAACTTGCCAAAAAGGCCAATAATTCTATATTGGCCTAATCATAAATCTGATTTATCTCAACATCATAACTGGTTAATAGAATACACAATCTTCAATAGAGAAAGGTGTCTGAGTTAGGAAGGTCCTGGGTTACAGAACAACCGGCGGGGTAGTTGCGTAACCCACTATCAGTAGCAATTTGTTTCATTTTGATAGTTCAACAACATTCATTGCGTTGTTAACGTTGTTGAGCAGACAAATATTTCGAACATATGAAGCAATGGATTAGCAATATCCTTCAAAATTATTCAGATTGAGATTGAAAGTGTGTTACGCAATTAGGTAACTTTTTTTTAAGTACATAATTATCTTCTACAACATTTGACGAAATTAAGTATCACAACTTGTATATGCGAGGGGTTAGTTTGCAAAATAACTAAGACTTCCCAGAAACACAACCTAGCCTTTAGCAGGCGATCAGCTTGTTTTCAGTTGAAGTGCATGCCAACAGGTAACACGATTACCTATCATTGTCAGCTAATATGAAAACGTCTGTCATTCTTATTGTCTAAGTTTTGTTTTCAAACTTACGTGACACACCAACTTAATTTTGCTTGCTGCAAGACCTGAAATAGCTCTTAAGTGTAGGGGGATAACAGTGTGTGTAATGGGTTGTCAGATAAAGTGGTTGGCATGAATGTAAGAAATGTACTAGTGAGAACTAGGGGCGATGGAAGGTGAGGTTTGGTCCGTCGAGGTGAAGTAGAGAAAGAAATGGGGAAATAATAGTTAGTAGAATGACTTGAGAATTTGATGATTATCTAGGTGTAACTTGGAAATTTTTTGACGGGGTATCAAAAAACATCGAAAAACTGTTTTTTTGCAACATAATTTTTACTATCATCTACCTTGCTTTTTCTAATCCACTTACCGAAAATCGTGAAGATACCCAAATATAAACGTTATCAACATGCACACGCCCCGTGCATTCGTCCGTGGAGATAATGCACCTAATACCTACTAATCATAGTTTTTCTAAGCCGTTATCAGCTGATAAGGAATATATATTTCAATATCGAGACACTAGATAGTGAGTGCTGCTTTGCACGATGCTATCTATGTGCTATCTTTTATGTAACTGTTTCTATACTGATGAAACATTGAGAGGGGGTAGGACGTGATTTTTTGGTAATTCTATCCATTATTGGCTTTAGTGGTTTGGTCATTTTGGTGATGTTCTTCTGAAAGGTCAAGTGCGTAGTAGTCGCAACCAGCGTGTCTTCCCTTAAACCACTGCAAAGGAAGTCTTGAGGTCCTAACATGGATATACCACTTGCTACAATCCTTACATAGGTACTCCTTTTGCTTCGTTTACGTCCGTACATCTGAAGGCCAATTGTCGTAATTTAAAACATTCAAAATCTAGGCGCAATCTCATCTCGGCGACAAACAAATGTCAAAAATGAAGGGAAATTAAAGGTATTTTTGACAGATTGAGACTGAGACTGTGAACGTCCTTAAAATTACGAGAATTGCCCCTCAGGTTATACACGCACGCCGGTTGCGAGTGCTACGCACCTGACTTTCTGTGCCAATGAGGTCACTATGTCCTTCTAGGGTCCGGACCCTATGAGATGACCTAGATGTGACCGGTCACATCTTATGATGAATATTAAGTTAAAAAAAAAGTGTTGAGACCTTTCTAGTTGACGACCATGATCAAAGGCGTAGTCTATGGGAATAAAAAAGGTTGTAGTTTTGCTTTTTTCTGCCTCAGTGAACTGGAGGGGAAGTTTATAACATATGCATAGTTCTGTAACATAGCGCTGAATATAATGTATGTTATGTAACAATTCTAATATCGTACCCATACTTGTTTAAGAAAAAAAATGTAAACTCTACAAATAGAGGCAAAATATAAAATTTTAGGTATAGTAATACTGAAAACAAAAATGGCGCGTGCAGCACTATACACGTAATATAAGTGAAACATCTTAAAAAATAAAGGAAAGGCGAGATTCATTGTGGGAGACAGAGAGAGTTATATCTTTCTTCTCTCTCATGTAACGAAATGTGCTTATACGGGATGCGTCCTTAAAATTTTACTCTCAATCCTCGTCCAATTATTATTGAATCGCCGCCAAGAAGTTTTACTTTAAAATCTTTTGAAAAACTTTCAACTCGTATTTTACGAATTCCATTATGTACCTACATTACGACTTTAAAAACGAAAGTTTAACAAAAGTCATAGAGTGTACTCACTTAAAAAGCTAAGTAAGTAAACAATAGATGTAAACTACGTAAAACCATGCTCCCTTCCTTACCTAATTCTTGGAGCTACGAAATAATACGAAGCCACAAAAAAGGTAATTCTCAATATTTTTTTTTTTTGTATTAACAGGGCTGGGAGTTGAAAACTTTCGGCAGAGCCAAGAAGCCAAAATAATAATAAAAATTAAAACAATATCCACCCAAAAAACTTTTGTTCGAAAGGTTAAAGAGGGGTCAGACAATACACGGAAACCTTTTCTTATATTCAACCTTTTCAAACGATGTTCTTTCTTTTTTTTTGAGTCGGATAACTCTTTGAATTTCGAAGACCATAAAGAAAATAATATGTTACATAAAAATATCAGCTGGCAACATTGTGTACATTTCCAGAAGTATTTTCACTAGAGGAAGAAAGATCACTTGTTATTGGTTGATTATTTTCAGAAAATTAAATCGATTTTATTTCGCAATATCTGAATCTGTCTTTAAAATAACACGACTTTGACTCTGAATAAATCTAGTAGTGTTTTGTCACTGAATCATCTAACGGTTAAGATGAAATATAGACTGGTGGGTGTTGTACTAGGTTATAATAACCCTCACCGATGTCAGTAATGTCCAAGATAAACTTAGAAAGTACATATGCATTGAAAAAAAAGTCACATTGGTACTTGGATTCAAACCCACAACCTGAGGGGTAATGCGTAACACAATATCAGTAGCAAGCAATCGGTTTCATTTTGACAGTTCAACAACATTCATTGCGTTATTTGCTCGCTTCGTTCGCGTTCGAAAAATATCTCGCTGTTGCGCAGAGATATTTTTCGAACATATGAAGCAATGGATTAGCAATATCCTTCTAAATGATTCAGATTAATAGTGTGTGACGTGATAACTTAGGTGAAGTGAGCTGTCATTCCAACGAATGCTAGGGATTGATAGTATTGACAGCTCACTCTAAGCTCACTTCACCTAACTTTTCACGGTAAGATTTTTACAGAATCGATCGGCTGGTGTGTGAGAGGCGAGACCTATTAGCATTTAAAACCCAGGCCCTAACAGAACTAATGACATAGTATGAGTGGAGATTTTTTATCCAAAGGGACTATATAGTCGCCCTATATCTTTCTAGGTCTCTACTCTACATAAGATCCATTTTTCAAACACATCAACTACTTTTAAACGAGAACACATAACTCACCATTTATCTTCACAATAGGGTAATTGCAATTATTTCAAAAATATAGGGCAGATATTAAACAATAACATATTCAGAGTGACACTAAGTATGCGAGACGGTAGTTTTTATCACAAGCGACCTATTTTTTGTAATCTTAACTTTGTTGTTTATAAGTTTTTCGCTTATTTATATCTATAAAATAGTCACCTAGGTTATAAATAGTATCCCGAGCTCGAGATTTTTGCAAACTCTGTACCTAAGTGTCA
Organism: Apamea crenata; assembly: GCA_949629185.1. NCBI lineage: Eukaryota > Metazoa > Arthropoda > Insecta > Lepidoptera > Noctuidae > Apamea > Apamea crenata. Next base: position 17,956,740 of record OX451367.1, read on the forward strand.
GTTCCAACTACGGTTGTAGGTATATCAGTATTTTATTTGGATCGATTCCCGTCTTTCAACAAACAACTCAGCCTTTCGCAGTCCACTGCTGAACATAGCCCTCTCTCAGGCTGCGCCACAACACCCTGTCCTCGACCTTACGCGTCCAGTCTGTACTAGCTACCGGTTTATCTAGCGAGGGCGTCTCACACTACCGATACGCGCTTGCCGATACGCGGTCTCTACTCCAGGACTCGTCTGCTCCACCGGTCTTCGACAAATATGGCCAGCCCACTGCCACTTCAGCTCCCGTCTTATTTCCGCTAATCAGTGTCTGGAAACTATCGATGTTTTTAACTAACGGATTTTTATTGTCTATGGCCTAGACTCTAAGCTACAACACATAAGGCTTTCCTAAAATTATCTCTTTAACACTTAACGTATAGCATACTATTGTATAAAATCGAGTTCTTCTAACTTAACAGACAGCTGTGCTGCTGAAGAGTTTGTTGGGCCACTTTTTCTTTCAAGCTAAAGCACTAGGAAGTGATGAAGGGCGGGCGTGCCGGGGGACTGTCTTTTATAATTTTGACGTTCAAAAACCGCTGATTCTCAACCTAATTTGAATAAATAGAAAGTTAAACATGACGCAGAGAAAAAACATAAACATAAAAAATAACAAATTCGGAAAAATATCCGTCACATCCCCGCAACACGACCAGCTCAGCATAACACTAAGACTCTATTCGATACAGAGCCTTAGCACTGGTTTTTAAATGACTTTTGTTTTTTATTTTTATATTGAACGACCTCTCAATTTTCAGATCACATCACACATGACTCCATAGCCGTCAAAATGGTGGACACACAGCATTTCTGCCTGCGCTGGAACAACTACCAGAGCAGTATCACCAGCGCGTTCGAGAATCTTCGCGATGACGAGGATTTTGTCGACGTCACACTCGCCTGCGACGGCAAGAGCTTGAAAGCACATAGAGTTGTTCTGTCAGCCTGCAGTCCGTACTTCAGGGAGCTATTGAAGGTAATTTTTCGGGTATTTTTATGTCGTAAGTCAACGGAAGAGTAGGTACCTCCTATACGTATACAGATATCTTTGTGAACGAAACATGCGGGGTGATTGCGTAAGACACCCTAAGACAACATTCATTGCGTTATTTACGCTGTCGAGCAGACACATTTTTCGAACATTTGAAGCAATGGATTAGCAATATCCTTTCAAATTATTCAGATTGAGATTGATAGTGTGTTACGTAAATGGGGTGCTGGGGATATGTCCTATACAGCTCTGTGTATTCCTAAATATGACATTACGCGATGAATTATTAAAAAACGAGTGAGTTCTATTCCGAACTACTTAGTGCTTCCACAGTTATTTTGAACCTTATAACAACGATATTAAAGATCACTATGATGCATAATAACAGGTAACTGGACAGTGCCTGTGTGCGATCACTTGAGTGAAGTTTGAAGGGTACTTTTAACGATCTGTAGATATGTTAGATGTTTTTTTTTATTAAATGTAGGTATGCTGGATTTCTGCCGACCCCCGAAGGAAACAAGCAATGTGTAAAAAACATTGTGAAACATAGTCACATCAATTTATTACTAGTAATCATTGCCTGTTGTAATTGAGACGAATCATTTGCAAAGACTACATTGTAAGTTGCATAATATGACCGCCAGATGGCGCGTTTGAATTTCCAGATATTTTAATAATATTGATAAATCCACAATATATTTTTTTTTAATATTTTTAAGTTTTTTTTTTATTGTGAATTGCCGCTTGAGTGAACTATGGAAACCCATTAAAATAAACCAAACTTATTTTTATTTGCAATAAAATAAATCAAATTATGCAAAAAATATCACAAAATATTTCATAAAAAATACAAAGTAATGTTTAAAAAAAACTAAAAAAGGATAGGGCAAGGTTTGTCAGGTGTGGGGTTCGAACCCACGCTCCCTCTCGGGAACCAGAGCTTAAATCTGGCGCCTTAGACCACTCGGCCAACCTGACTTGTGTAGAAGACGTCGAAATTAGCGATCGGCTTCTAGGGTCAACTTGAGTTACACTTGATGTTGAAAATGTGGTGAATTAATTGATTTCTCCGTGGAAAACGTTAAAATAATAGCAAATTATGATAGTGACGTCATTCGTTCATAATCAAAACCATCAATAATTGCTCTGATAGTCTGTTTAATCCTACAATGCAAACAAAATGAAAAAAAAATCCAGCCATACGCAATTACATTCCAAACGAACATTCTAGGTATATTTTATTCTTTTTAATCAGTTTTTCGCCTATAATCCGAACAGCCAGTGTTACCACACCCAATAAATAGTAGAGTGGGTTAAAACAGCCCGACTAGAGCTCCACCGCTGAATATTTTATATTCATTCCATATAGTAGGTAATTGAGTTTTTTGTTTATTTATCTGATGGTAGTATGATATTTCAAGCTTCGAAGTTATTTTAGGACTTTTTGGTGGAACAATTTTGTGTTTTGACACTGTTTTGCCGACGTACCTTTAACTAATAGGTGTTCGATAAAACTGCATTTTTTTTCTAAATCAACGTTTCTAATTAATCTGTTGATTTTAGTAGGGAATTTACAAACTAAAAAATAACTAAATACATTTTTTTTATATAATTTAAGTACCTAAGTAATTTATTTAATTACCTACATTTACATAATTTAGCTAGCTAACAGTCTCAAAATGATAATAATAATATGTACAAGTATTATAAAAACTACTTGGTTTAAACATACCTAAGTCAATTTCTGGGCGTCCAAGCAAACAGGATCCAGTAGTGGGGTATTGAGTTAGACTAGATTCGGTATCTAGTCAATAGAGAATAGTCAATTGAGGATAAGGATTAAAGAAATTGTGAAATTGAATTCAAACAATGTCATCATCAATTGAACATTTATTAATAATCAATTAAAATCACGAAATGCAATTTTTTCACCCAACTTTACATAACTTTCTTATATCTCGGAAACTAAATACCGAGAACGTTTTTTGCTTTTTACATTTATGGTATTTATGGAAGTAGATTCAAATTTCCAGATACTTAATTTTACTAAATAACGATTTAGTTCTTTAGTTTATCTTCTTTTCTGATTAAAATTACTTAATTTTACTTTTACTTTAAAGTAGAAGAAACTTAACAATAAAATTGAAAAACTTGAATTCACATTACAATATGTTAATTTATTTGTAAAATATAAAAAAAAAATATTGAAATTATTCGTCTTAATTAAATTCTTTTTTGGTGTCCAATATACAGGCTTGCCTAGTTTGGGGCCTATGCAAAATCTCTGTAAACTAAAAAGTTTTTATTATTAATTAAATTCATATAAAATATTGAACGTGCAACAAAAGAGTTCTCTTAGCCTTTTGTTCACCGAAGGCCATGTCTTCAGCCTTTGTAGGTTTTCGTACCGGATAGTCGTAAAATGAACCGCTTCTTTAAAACTTTACCGTGAAAATATTTAAAAGAGACTGTTAGGATTATTTAAGAAAATCGCGACATTTATTTCAATATTGAACTGATAAAATGTTATTTAAATACAAGTTATTGTCGATTTTTTTTACACGACCCAACTATATTTTCAGTCTAAAACCGAGTTATTACAATACGATAAACAAGCGATGAAATAACGGGCCTTTATCTGCAAATAACCAGAAAAATATAATAAAATGGTCTTTACAATAGTCAACAATAAAGGCACTGTTGACATCTACCACGTCAGCAATAAAGAGTCTGGATGGTACCATCTACAGAGTACTATGTTCTTACCACTTTTCTAGCACCATCTTATCCTAAGTTTCTATGTCCCCACCAATCATTATAACCCTCAAAATCTTTCCCCAGTCAACACCATGCAAGCATCCAGTGATCGTACTCCAAGACGTGGCATTCACGGACCTACACGCGCTCGTCGAGTTCATCTACCACGGGGAGGTGAACGTGCACCAGAGGAGTCTGTCCTCCTTCCTCAAGACTGCTGAGGTCCTCCGCGTGTCTGGACTCACGCATAATGAGAACGCTCAAGGGGTGAGTGATTTTAGAGTAAGGGGGTTAAGATTTAGAGTGGGTGGGTTTTACTTTTAGAGTGATTGGGATTTTTTATGAGTAGAGAGACGTTTCAGTAGAGTTGACGAATTGGTAAGTTCAGGTTAATATTCTAGAGTTGTGTTATTAGAAAAATAACAAGCTGGGAGTTAACTGCTTACGTAGGTCAGTATTTTATTTTGGAACGAGTTAATTATATTAACGTGCTTTAATTGATAACCATGAAGACTTATTGGTTTTAGTCAAAAAATACCTACCTCAATTTGATAACAGTTGTGATATAAAGAATACAAGTATTATCATTATGTTATTATTAAAACGGTATCTATCTTCATAAATATCTACACAATACGAGAATAAAGATTTTTTATACAATTACTAGTTTATTTATCTTTCATAGCTGTATAAATTCAAGGCTTTTCCAACAACTGTTCAAAGTTTTAAATCATGCTAATTAGCCAATTGGTAATTAGTGTAGAAGGTATTTTAGAGCTCACGTAGCGTAGCTACGTGTGTTATACTTATTGGTGTCTATGTTACCATATTACCTAATTATAAATTGATACTATTCCGTTGAAAAGCAAAATGAGTTTAATTTGGCTTTAAATTAACTGACAAAACATGAATTCCATAAGCAAGAAATTATTATTGCTGCTCTTCCTAACGCCTCTTTCTGACATTTAATATCCACCAAGCCGCAATGGGCCTGCGTGGTGGATTACGAAACATTCCCTTTCACGCCAGGGAGCCTGGAATTGTAATATTATAGACTGATTATAAGTTTCTAACACACCCCCTCTCCACAGCCGCTGCTGCAGCCAATGCGCGCGCCCTCCACAACATCGCCGCACACGCCGCCGCACTCCGCTCACAGCACGCACATCAGCCACACGCCGACCTACGACCGTCTGGAAGAGGCTCTCCTCCAGCCGACATCGTCCAGCGTCCAGCAACTCATGCGCAGGACCCCGCTGCCGCCACGCCGGCTGAGCCGCTCAGCCGACAACAGCCCCGACGTCATCAAACGTCCACGCCACGACAACAACAATGAGCAACCACAGATTCATGCAACTGACTTCTCAACTAAGAACAATACTCATGCCCGCGGGCATAACGAGTCGGGGAACAACGGGAATGGGATCTCCAATAGCAGCTCCTCGCCCTCCCCGAGGCTCATGGATGATGTGAAGAACGAGCCGATAGACATGATCTGTCCCTCTAACCCGGATATTGACAGGAGCACGGATGATACGCCGCCGCATCATCACAGACCACTTGTGAGTTGGTAAAACGTCTACCATTTTGTTTTTTTAGAGTGTTTCCGAGTGGGAAGGAGTATGGCTGTGTGATGCTGGGTTCGACCCCCAATGATAGTCTGTTGAATAAATGTGATTAGATGTTTATTATTGAGTTTTAAAATCAAGAAAAAAATAAATTCATGTTACTAGGTAAGAAGAGTCACACACAAAAAATAACATATTATGCTTGTCATATTAATTCAACAAACTACAGAGCCCAACAGATTGCGGTAGAAATTTCGGGTTCGATTCCCTGTTAAAATTCAAATAGGTATATTGTTAAAACTTCGACTTAGATACCCAAGATTTCCCCAATCTTGGGTTCGAGTCCCGACTAGAAAATCTTGTTGGATTTGTAAGCTGTCGCACAGGACTGGTGAAAATTATCCACAGTTACCCCATACCCTATGGGACTACTCCCTTCATAGGATAGCTATGGGTATACCTACAGCTGCAAAGGTATGTTCATTGATATCAGGGCCACTCATCTTTTTCATAATATTTTCATTCATATGAAAACGTAATTTTAGACTCAACTGCGATTTAATACCTTCCCACAACAATATTTAAAACAATCCGAGCTGAACGAATCTGAAAACCGTAACACAAGGAAATCTTAGTACCTAACTCATGAAAAAACTGAAAAGACAACAGTAATGTATCATTTAACTTAATTTTGAGAGAAAAACTACTTCCAATAATTGAATTCGGGTATCATTCACTTTGTCAACGTAAACTGCGTGTGTCAACAAATACCTTAATACTTAGCAATACTTACAATAAAAATACAAACATTGTTAAAAGTACGAATAAGCAATATTATCGTATTACGTTATATAGGACTTGCTTCACATTCTATGAATGTTTATTCACAGAATTGGTCGATTACCAAATCAATAAATTGAGTACGATCAATGTTCTACTAAGTATATTTAGTTACATAACGTAATAAATATAACATTACGTCTGTAATTCCCGAAAGGAACATCAGATGACACCGAATATCAGAGGAATATCTGGCCAGAATCTTACCTAAATCAATAATAACACCGGATCAGAATAACTGGGACCAAGTTTCTTTTCAATCAGTTCATCCTAAGTTTCGATTATCAAAAGCATGAATCAGCAACAGTGCGATTACTATGTTTTGTAGGTTTCTCTCATTCTCTACTAAAGTCCAAGTATTCTGAAATGCGACATTTATGTTTACTCAGGTACAGCTTCTACATTTCAAGATTTCCTTATCTTTATAGCGTATCTTAAACAAATGTCGATCAATAGGTACTTGAAATCATACAGAATAAGTTTGACAGTTATTCGAAAATAGAATAAATGAACTATTCAAAACAAAATCTAACCTCATTGAACATACTTAAATTAAGTATCGAATTAGCACTGTTTTAGTGTTTTACAGCCAGTTCTGAGGGCCAAGTCTACTAATTTACAAACGTTGCAATGATCTCTCCGTTGTGAGTATTTGACACGTTTGCCATACGAAATCTGTCAAAACATCACAAAGCCGAGACATTGCATCATTTATAAATAAGAAAACCTATGACGCTGGCAGAATAGTCAACATCGGCTCAGTGGCCAATGAAGAAAAAAAGGCCCGTATGAGCACGTCTTAACATCCAGTCTCATTTTCGCGTTTATTTTTTTAAACGCGCTTCCTTCCAGCCTGATTTCGGCCAGAGACAAAAACATGACCTAGTAGCCTCAAAATCACCAATACCATAAACAAGCAATACCTCTAAGTGTCAGTACCACGTATTAGAGTGCTAGACACTAGAATTTGTACCCGGAACCCGATGGGTGTCATGTAGAGAGTGTCAGGTAGTCGTGACAGCGATAACATTGTTGTATGGGCTAATCGACACTGGATTAGCGACCTTGACATTGATTGAGGACTTGGACTTGGATTTATAGATGTTCTTGGTAGAATTTGAAAAGATTTTTGGCAGTTTTCGGGAGTAGAAAGACGTTTTGGTTGTGATACAAAGGTCTAATGTTCGGTTCCTATAAACAAAAACGAATCGTTTTGCTTACCAATGGTAGCATTTTTTTATTGCCAAACTGGGCATATAAATAGACTCATAAGCCATTTTTACCGGTGATAGCTATAATATTATGGGAGGGTGTATGAGGTATTTGCTTCATTATTGCTAAATATACAAGAGTCCTAATTTTAACCAATAACGGTCCGTAAATTGTAGGAATCGGCCATTAATGTACTATGTTATAATAGGCTATTTATTTTTAGAAGTAACCACATAATCAAAAAGTTAATTAAAATACTAAAAATATCACCAATAATTTCTAATTCGGCCCACTTCACGAAACTCCCTCCAAATTCACATTAAAGTCGAGAAAAAACACGCAATTCCAGACAAAACAAACCTTTTTTAAATAAAAATGTTCACAAAAATAAGATCCCATTTGGACTGAAGTGCCTATATTTTTATTAGGACGAAACTTTAGTTATTTCGAAGTTAAATTGGTGTAGCTCCTAATAGTTGACGACTCCTACAGACTTCTGTTAATAACGCCTTCTTGTAATAACGCTCGGGAAAAGCGATTTATATTTTTCATTTTGTAACACCAAGTTGATTTGAGATGATAATAAGCTCATTCCGGGAAGCAAATAACATAATTTCTAAGCAACATAGCTTAGGAATATTAGTTTCCTGTGCGTAGGGTTTCAGGTTCGACTCTTACTTAGAAACAAACAAATAAAAAGCCTACTTACTAATATTGCATATCACATTACATCCTAAACAAGAGACGGCCTCAGAAAATTCGGACGCTACTTTAATGCCTACTCGCATCTTTCCTCAGGGAGGAGGCCCGCCGTCGCGCGGCAGCTCGGCTGATGCTGAAGAGTGCACGCCACCACCGCACCCACCGCCGTTCATACAGCCACCAGACTCGAAACTCTTCAACCCGGCGAACACATACAACTTTACTATGGAAGCTCTGTCGCATCCTTCATTGACTGGTAAGAGGATTTTCTGTTATGTTTTTTTTATTATTGAAGCTGACTGAAACAAAGTATATTTTAGTCAAAACATATAAAGGATTTGTAATCGCAGTTAATTCAGGCTCAAATTGAGATCACCTTGAAGAAAGGATACAATTCTATTGAAAGCAAAAACTACTAGTTTCGAGTACTAGTATAAGTGTTACAAATACCTTGGAAAAGGAACATGAAACCGAAAAATTACTTGACCCATAAAAATCTACCAGCGACGATATTTTCGTATTTTCTTTTGTGTTTATATTATTTAGGAAACACTTGAATGATGAGCCTGATAAATAAATAACTGCGATTTCCAAAAATGGCGACCCGGCTACAGGAGATTCCTAGCACCCAAACATGATACGAGACACGTCAAGAATTTCCTATACCTATATTGCTATTTTTTTAACGAGTTTAATACTTGACTATTGTCATCCAATCCTGTTTGGGCACCAAGAGGAGAAAATACCTATCTTAGTCAATCATGATGAAAGATATGAACTGTGTCCTGTTTCCAGGTCTCCAAAGTCCCTTGGCTCCGGACGGCATCGCAAGTACTTCCCAAGGTGAGTGCCAGCTTGTCTAGCAACGAATTTATTTTATTGCATTATTACTACATATATTGAGACAAACGATATTTTTAATGCACTGTCTGTCGTATGCCACCATCACCGCTTCCTCTCTGCTCTGTCATAATAGGTTTATATATCATTATTAGGTTTTTTTTATTATAATTTTTTAAATGTATGAGGCAATTATCACGTGACATATAATTTATTTCTATTAATTTATGTATATTATTATAATTATATACTATTAACCTTATATATGTCTTCATTTGTGCTCTGTGTTTCTGTATTTAAATTAATTAATGTTAGCTTTTTGTGTTATGGTTCGATGGAGACGCGCGTAGGTAAAAAATGATTCGATTTATTTAATTTTCAATGGTTTGTAGTATGTATACGACTGGGACGAATGTTTATCATTGAACCAAAACGCAATGTGGCGTGCATGTAACTGTTACTGTAACTTAGTGTAATGTAACTTTACGAAGATATGCTAGCTTGTTTTATAGATGTTAAACAATTGTGTGCTAGGAAAACCCCTCACTCCCATGTCTCCGAATTAGGTTTTTGTTGTTACTTTTTGTTTCGTTTTTTTTTTTCAAATTCTCTCATTATTTACGAACCCATTCCACGGAAATAAACGAAATGTTAACGAACGTAATTATACTTACACGAATTGGCTGTAAAGTTATAAACATTACATTTTTAAAAATTGTAAAGAAAAAAACCTACTCGAAAATAAGAAGAAAACCACAAAATTAGCTTCCGAGAAATCCAATCATAACTTCTATATAAAACTTTAGCGAATTCAGTAAAAGTTGGGTTTACTTATTGTTCCGAGCATAGCGGATCTCATGAATCATTTCTAAATACACTATCGGGTTACACTCGATCACATTGTCTTGGGAAACGGAAAATATAATAACAGGGAGATCGAACAATGGATTTTTAGTAATGGTAACTTGGTGTCGGTTTATATAAAATACGCTCAAATTATTTCATTGAAGAATTAAAAACGCTTTTGTTCGGGAAATTTGAAACAAACGTTGCGCGCGTCTGTTATGAAAACGGACCATAGTCGATCACACAATCATTGCTGAGCTTAACTAGCGACGAGTAGGCGACATGTATGCGTTACTAATACCGCTTCGCATCCCGCGGCGGGATCGCCTGTCGTCGTAACGGGGGGTGGCGGTGCTTAAACAGAGGCTACGATACGAGAGTGCATTAAACGCGCGAGCGTCGACGGGGCTAACTGCTTGTGTTGTGACCAGGTGGCGCCCGCACCCCCCAAGAAGATTACCGCTGTGAGCCTTGTAACAAGAGCTTGTCGTCCCTGACGCGGCTCAAACGACACATCCAAAACGTGCACATGAGACCTTCCCGGGAGCCCGTGTGTAACATTTGCCGGCGGGTCTACTCGAGTCTGAACAGCCTGCGCAACCACAAGTCCATCTACCACCGCAAGCAGCAGCAGCCGGCGGCGGCGGCCCCGGGCCCCTTCTACTCCGTCAACTGACGCTCGACCCGCCGGCCCCGGCGCGCCCCCCTCACGTTGCCATTTGAAGAAACCGAGCTGCCATCCTAACCACCTAAAACGCCATACTCTTGCCCCTAGAACTTCGTTAAGTTTAAACAAAATTGTAACGCGATATGTTCCTAACATTTGTATATAGCATAGTAATGCATGCGCATCGCAAACTTTATCTATATGTATGTATAATTTATTATTTCTCACTAAACGTATCTAACGCTTGGTGGGAGCGCAGCGCGTCCGCGACGCCGCTGCGCTGCCACGTCCTCTATGGAACCAATTGGGACATCTGATCGGTACACGCATAACCACCAACCGTTTTGTAAAAAGCGCATTAGTCAAATTCGTGAAACACGTTGAATTGCCTCTACTAGGTTCAAAATTGCCACCGAAACAATAGTGGTACACTAATTGTGCCAATTGGTTCCGTCACTTGGGACCCGTCGGGAGCGAGCGGTCGCATGGTGTGGATACGACGGGGTCGCTCGCGCCGGCGTGTTGACTAATGCGCTGATGTTGGTTGTTATGTGTGGCGCAGTTGGCCCTCTGGGCGCGGGGCACCGCTGCGAGGTGTGCGGCAAGCTGCTGTCGACGCGGCTCACGCTCAAGCGGCACACCGAGCAGCAGCACCTGCAGCCGCTGCACTCGGCGCGCTGCTCCCTGTGCCACAAGGTGTTCCGAACGCTCAACTCGCTCAACAACCATAAGAGCATCTACCACCGCCGGCAGCGCGGCGCGCCGCAGCAGACGCAGCCGCAGAACCTCACCACCAGCCCCGACACTAAGATCAACCCGCAGCATCACAACATCGACTTCTACAAGTTCAAAGACCAGTTTAACGTCTAACTCTATCATCAATGAAAGTTTTCTTTTTTCTAAAGCGATTATTCTCTATTTAAAGGAAAGTAACTATTTTATTTTTCATATACCTACCTTTTTATTTCCGTAACGGGACTTGTATATTTTTTGTTTTTCAGATTTTTTTCCTCTATGAAATATTTATTTGTGAACTTTGAACTTGTAAGTAAGTAAGGGTTGACATTGACTAACATCACAATATTTAATGGCTTTCTGACATTCCACTTGTTACAAGGGAGGGCGAGTTAGATCGAATTTGAAATATGTTTTTTTGTTGAAATGTTATCGATCGATTGCGCCCGGAGAGTGCAATACTGCGGTATAAAATGATTCCTGAATTTTTACACTATGTTAAATGTGCGACAATAAGGCGAAGAGAAAAAAAATAATATTTTGAGAAAAGATGAAAAATCTTGGTGCTGTAAATTTATATATTAGGCTTAAATTTATATAAAAGAAACGGTGTTCGTGTAAGTAACAGAAGAGGCATATTGTTTTCAAATTGTGTTCATTATTTTCGGCAATTATTTATTCTGTAATTTATCTGTATGATCTCACTCTTAGATATTTATACGAGATTACTAAACGAAAATATGTAAAAAGTATAAAAAAACTATATACACAGATATATAATTGGCTTATGAGGCTTTCAAATTATTATTTTTATTTTAGGTGTTTTATTTTTTCATTTTTAAGACTGAATTCAGGATATAATAGCACCAATAGAATGAGATGAAAGATTGTTTTTGCAAGAAAAAATATATATATTAACCCGCAGATAGCACAACCACAGAAATATACCGGATATTACGACATACACAAAGAAACCAGGAATACATACATACAGTACAGCAAACCGACTTAGACACAAACAAAATAATTTCTAGCTTTCTTTTTGCAGTCGACAGTTTATTTCTATTTTATCAATTTATTTATTTATACCTTGTTTGTCGACTTTTATGAATCCTTTGCTGCCTTTTTATTATTAATATTATTGACAAGAAACCATCAGTCGAGGAAAATTGCATTTTACAAAGTGAATCGCAAGGTGCCATTTTAAATGAATATGGCTATTTTATTTTTTAGTTTAGTCACATTTTTTAGTTTTCAAACATTAGTTTTTAACGCAATCTTGTGTTCGTTTCTATTATTATTATTTCGTTGAGCCTTTTTAGGATAGTTTTTTTTTTCAAATAATAATATTTTTTTCGCTTTTTACCGACCTACTTGTACTCGTATTTTTTGTACATTAAACACTCACAGTTTTGTTTTTGTTTTGTACAATTGTAATTACACATTATTATTATATTATACATAATAGGTAATAGTATAAAAAAAAACAAATTTTTAATAATTCTCAGTGTTAAATGTTCCTAAATTTCAACAGTGTGAACTTTTCAACTATTAAATGTTCCGTGCTCGATGTTAATTAGTAACGGAATTTTGCTTGCCATAAAATAATTTTAGAATATGTCTCGATATTGGGTGACGAAACTTCAACGCGTTAGGAAATTATTAAACTGAGAAAAATATACGAGCCCTGAAAATTTTCTGAACATGCAGTTTTGCCTGTGAGAAAACGGCCTTATCAAGTCCATATAATGGAAACAAGTGAGACTAAATAAAAGTGTGTAAAATACTACAAAAAATGAGAGGTCGTCATCGTGGGATATCCGCGGCGTGATTGCCCAACACACTAACATTTGACAGTTCAACAACATTCATTGCTTTGTTTACACTATTGAGCAGACAAATTTTCGGAACATGTGAAGCAATGAATTAACAATATCCTTCAAAATTACTCAGACTGTGATTGAAAGTGTGTGACGCAATAGGGGCTGGAACGAAGTTCCTTTCGGTTTTGTACCCTATTGTTACGTAAAAAAGTGTCGTGAGAGTCAACATGTGTAAGTACACTTTTTCCGGCCTAGCTCTCGTCGGCCAAGCGTGCAGAGTACGACGTGCTATAAGGAACTTCTTTCCAAAAACTTTTCTGTTAAGTATCTGAAGCAAGAACACCAGCTAACAAAGACTTGTTCTATTTCAAAAGTTTCCCTTCCGCGTTAAAGTTCAATCATCCAATAAATAAATTAATGTGCGTCTTTCCTTTGTGAAAGATATTCTAGTTCATGAAAACATCACTATACTGACTTTAAAAAGTCGATAAAATATCACTATTGTTAAAATTTTAATTTTATAGCCATAAGGGAACTTTGATTGTAAATGTTAACATAATTTATTATAAAATGATATACACCCTAAGTAACTTAGTGCCTGCTTCATATTATTGTGTTCTTATTGACAAAAAAAAAAGACATATTTTGCGTATTTTTCGTAAACAAGCATTAGGTAGTGTTGGACACACTGTTTACCTAGACAAGATGCTTAACCTTTAAACAACTATGAGGCTTCTAACAATGCTATATGTTATCAAATTCTGTTGTTATTGCTAGATACATAAATGCTTAGCCATTACTCGTTTAGTTAATTAGTAAGCTTTATTATAATAGTTTGGCCAATTGGAAGACTAAGAGATTTGGTGCTAAAAGGAACGATGTTCGTAGAAGAGATAAGGGAAACGAAAGGAATCTAAATTTTTTCTAATATTTCGCAACATTCCGTGTACGAAAACGAAAATGATAAAAAAATGTTAAGTTTTTATTTGCGTAACATTGCAAAGTTTGAACCGTAGGATTGTTGTTTTTTGATTAGTAATTTAGTCATAGTTTTTCTTGTTAATTTGGGTTTGGGAAATTAAGTTAGTTGATTAAATAGGATTAAGGTTTATCTGAATTCATATAGATAATAGAAATACATGTTTACTTTACAATTACAGGGATGTGCTGCAATGGCAGTACGGTATTTCAGCTATTTTCAGTATAGCTATGAAAATTAAGAATTTATTTAGTAAAAAAACTTGTCTCTGGTTGGGAAAAATTTTGCCAAAATAATAAGCGCTATAGACTGATTAGAGTAAGTACGCGTTTGACTTGTACACTATTAGGCGTATTTTATAGATAAAAAATGTACATTATTTACTAAATTAATTGATAATTTTATAAAAAAAAAATCGAGAAATGTTGTCGCACAGGAGGCGGTCAAAGCGTGATTAATTTTGGTATTATGAACTCGAAATTTACTTGTGATTTTGAAATGATCTTTGGTTCGAAATTTTTAGGTGTTAAGTTATTTTGGGATCTCGAGAGGCTGAAAGCCTCGGGTTTGAAAGGGTACGAATTACACCGTGTTCTAAGGAGCAGAACACATCCCTGTCAAAAACTATATTAGTTAGGATCTTAGCAAGATTAAGACTGTTTCTGTGACCTGTTTAAGTTTTTATCTTTCTAACGAGTTAAGAATTTTTTTCAAGCTCACACGTGCGCGTGCGCTGACTTTATCCAATGTGTTCTTATACTTCTTGTTGGCATTTTTACTTATTTTATAAGGAATCTAAATTAATTTATTGGTTGTTGTATTGAAATTTTATATATTTTTTTCTTAAATTATTGTTCTACTATCCACGAATCTAGATATTTTTTGTTAACAATTGGCATCTGTGTAATGCAGTCCATTAGATTGTTTAATGTTATTCGAGATTGTGCCAAAAACTACGGTGTTTTTATGTTTTGTCTTCCATTTAGAGGCGAATTCGTCTTGAACGTAGCGTGGAACGCCAAAAATAAATAAATTATTTTAATGGGCTGCACTTAGTTATATTCTAATATTAAAAATGATTTCGCAACACTATAATATTATATATTCATAAATAGTTCTTTTTCTTCCTTACTTTTTAAATTAAAAATAATTGAAGTAACTACTCATAAAATGTAATCGTTAAACCGAACTTCATAAATCCTAATATTGATGATAATGGCGTTTTTAATAAAAACAAATATACAAAAAACAATATTGCCAGTTTTATTAGAAAATCCTTTAACCACCCGAGTATTTATTTGTGTTTTTTGTCAAAGAATTACGAGCTTTTTTGTAGAAACAGTTAGATAATTTTCATAGTGCACTGTTTTCTTTTTTTATTAATTTCGAAACACGCTTAGCATATCTAGTTTTCCCGCCTAAATATTTATTTTCCCGCCTCAACGCATGCTGACTGTTAACACCCTTCACGAGCCACTGTAGCTTCGCCATCATTTACATTTATTTTTCTATTTTATTTATCATTTATTTTAGTCACACTTTTTTTGTTTTTTTCTTGAAAAAAAAAAACTTGTCATAATGAGATCCCTGGAGTAGGTTTAATTTTTTTTAATTTATACCGCGTTCGGGGAGCAACCCCATATTTTTTTGTTTTTTCGATCTGTTTACAGGTAAAAAGTTATTCTCGTGCTCGTTATGCGGGAAGGTTCTGTGTTCAAAGGCGTCGTTGAAGCGGCATATCGCTGACAAGCACGCGGAGCGCCAGGAGGAGTACCGATGCACGATATGTGAGAGGGTGTACTGTTCGAGGAACTCGTTGATGACCCACATATACACCTACCACAAGTCAAGGACAGGGGAGACAGATCAAATACGATTTTTTTAGTGACTACTCGGACGGAGTTGGCGCGGCGTGCGGCAGTATTCATCTAGCAAAGAGAATCTACACGAGCCCAATCTACCTGAACCCGCCGTACATAGCAACACTCACAAAGGTTAGAAATTGTTTATAGAACCAGAAACAAATTAGAGAACAACAATCTAACTCATTAACAATGGATTTCCTTTATTAGACTAAGCTAGGTATAAGGGTCCTTCTTAAATTTTCATTTCATATTTTTTCTGTTCAATTTTAATTTTATAGATTTTAGTTTGACTTTTATGTTCTTTTAGTTCGACTGTACTTACCAACCTCCCCCCCCGCGCCCCCCCTCCCGTCGGGTTTCGCAGTTTTGACGTTGTTGTGTTGCTTGGAGCATGCTTCTATCATTTTTGTTATCACGTGTCTATGTGTTATTGTGGTTGAGAGAATTTCCTTAAGATTTTGAATATTATGAAAATCTCGTGATTATTGTGTAGTTAGTCAATGTGTACAGTGCATATTATTAGTATTATTAACTATTATTATTAACCTCATACATGTATTACCTATTGAATGAAAATTAACAAGCAGAAAATCACTCAGTGGATTTTCTCCATGTCTTCACGTGTTACCAGCTAACAATATTACCTTGTTTTTTGGTAAAAATGCCTAATGTAAATGGGCTGTTTGTTGTTTTCCAGCAGTACCGCCTCTCCGTATGCCCCCGCCCACCGCCGGCGGTATCAACGAGCCACAAGAGTGTCCTTACTGCCGCAGGACATTCTCTTGTTACTATTCCTTGAAACGACACTTCCAAGACAAGCACGAGCAGTCGGACACGCTATACGTGTGCGAGTTCTGCCACCGGAGGTACCGGACGAAGAACTCGCTAACCACGCACAAGAGCCTGCAGCACCGCGGCTCCAGCGGCATGCTGAAGCGGCTGCTGAAGACGTCGGCGCTGCACTCAGCGCTGGCACCCAGCCCGCACCACCTGTTCGACCTGGGCGCCGACCACGGCCCGCAGCTGCCGCCCGGCCTCCAATGACCACAGACCATGGCTTAGATCGCTCGCAGAACCCCCTGTTCCGAGTACACCGGGCGTCGCGGTCGCCGCCGGGTATACTCGTAACGCGGCTCGACAGACGCGCTTACGATATGGATAGCATCATGTGCAATATAACGGACAATGCCAAAACAATGCAGGACTTACGCCGCATTTATGGTTAATATCGTATTATAATTAGTAAAATATTGACGTTAGGATTAAAATTACATAAACAGTATTGTCGCACGCGGCTGTAGAAGTCGTTTAGTGTACGCTTCGAGGATCGGACTTCGCTTTGTGACTAGTTCGTAACAGTTGCGAGTTACGGCATTTTCTAGTGAAAATGTTCCAACAGTGTTCAATATGACAATGTAATCCAGAGCAATACTAAAGTATTAATATTTCTAGTACTGCCAAAATTTGCCAACTGTATTCTAAAAAATGAAATACATTTTTTAAAATCACTTTTCGATAAATGTCTAGTGTCAAATTAGATTCGATAACTGTACAAAATGAGAACGTACAAATTTTAAAACCGTAAATTTTAAAAGAAATGCAAAGAAAATATTTTTTACTGAAACTTTTTTCGGAACGCCAAATCTAAATTAATTAAAATGATACAGATTATTTAGCGGTTAATTACAAAAATGTTTAGAGTAAAAGTAAAAAAAAAAATGTTGATGTTGAGTAAAAAAAAAATTAAAGACTTCTTAGAATCTGATTTCGAAAGTACAAAATTTAACGTCTAACAATATCTAATCTATGTGCGTTTGGCTTCAATAATAATAATAATAATGATTATGATCAATGTGTAAGTAGCCGTGCCTTCGTTCGTCTTCGAAATATTATGGATGAATTTCTGAACTGACGAGGTATGCGCATGCGCAAGTGAAGACGGTTCACGGACGAATCAATGTTGGCGGTGACGTTTCGAAAAGGGAAAATGCTGTAGGGTTGCCAGACTTCGGTGGGATCCTTGAATACAGGGTTAAGAGTGATTAAACAGATGTAGGGAATAGAGGCGCTGGGTTGCCAGAAAGTGGGTCTTCGAAAAGCAGTTCGACGATCGTATACGTGTGCATGATTACAAATCATGAAACAAAATCAAACATTTCTTCTGTATAGAAATATGTACGTAGAGTTTAGGTATTAATTAATAGAATTATATTTAACCTGTATCCATTTTCGGATTTCTCTCTATGAGTGTATAGTGGTTCTTATTTAAATGTCGACCAACGTAGCTGATGTCTCGTTATTGAAAATTTATTAGATTATTATTATTATATTATTCTCAAAAATCTTAGGATACCTAACCATAAGATGGCTGCAAATTGTATAAAAATTTATTTTATTTACTTATATCGTAGAAAATTGCTTGCGAACCGCGTTTTTCAGGTAACACGACATATCTATTCAGGGTGTTTGAAGAAATAATTCAATAATATCTTTAAAATCGCGATCCAATCTCTTAAACCACATATCACAAAACCATGAATATCTTTAAATAAAAGAAAGTATTTTTAACACCGTGATATTTCACAAAACCAAAGAAAACAAATTAATGTGAATAATACTTACTGTTTTGCATTTATTTCCGTAGAGATATGACAACTTTCTGAAGAATGTTAAAATACTAAAATGTATTGTGCCATATCCATTTTACATGTTTCATAGGTACATAGAACTTTCCAAAATTTAGGGACATATCAAGCTCTGATCACTTTAAGTGAAATAAAAAAACATTTGTTGCAATGAATAATAAAAATTTCAATGCAAGTTTTACAAACAATAGCACAAACCAATGCAACGTTGTTTTAAAGCAATGAACACTATTTTTTTGCATTTATTTGTCCAATGTTAAGTAACATGGGTATTGTAGGATTGTAATGTAGGTTCTTTTGTATTTTTACTTTCTTTTTCGGAATGTTACATATATGTGTACTTTGTGATATGAAATACATTTAATGAGAAGTTGTTTGGTATATCCAGATATTTTAACATTTAAGTTTTTATCATTTTATCTTCAGCTTAAATAGTGTTAATAGCGGGTTGATTTCGAAGTAAAATATTTTTACGTGGACATTAGCCGGTTAGCCCGTATACCTCCATTTATGTAGTACCTCAAGTATATTATTTTGTTTTTTTTTTATTTTTATTTCAATGTTACAGGCTGTTTTATTTTTAATGTAAAAGAAAACACGTCGATGAAATAATTTCGGAAATATTAAAGATCATAGAATCATTTAGCTGGAGCTTAGAAGGAAAAGCAAGCGGGTAGTTTGAATTGTAAATATAAGTTAGATTACTTACATAACTGAAGTATCGTGGCATCGTTCGGGAATAGAAGCCTCGTGATATTATTAACTAAATAGTAAATAGAAAAAATCATTAATGGAAAGGATTTTTATATATTCTACTAATGGATTTATTAATAGTGAAACGTAGACTTAGTCTTCATAATGTTTTTTTAATGTTTGTGTTTATTGTTTTCGCTGTGCAATTATTTTTTATTGGTTTGGCTGTTTATTGAGCTTATTGTTGAGTGCTTCGTTAAAATATTGGATTTTACATCCCCACTTATTTTTGTGGTTCGATTTTTTGGAAGAAATTTTTCTAAATTGATCTCAGTTGAGAGCTGCGTACAACATCAATATCGGAGACAGCCGTTGGTGATTGTTGTTAGGTCTTAAACTATTGTAAAAAATTGTGTTAAGTTTGGATTATGTGTCGGCAAAAAAAAGAGGTTCAACAAAACACGCAGCGTAAAAATTTAAAATTCATGCAAAAAAAAAAACGCAAACAACCAATCGCTAAAGAAAAAATACAGCGAAACAATACTAAGTTAAAGTATATTTTGCAATGTAAACCAAAATACTGCATTTTTAAATAGTAAGATGAAAAGTGAGAAAATCTTTTTTTTTTAATATAAAATACGTGTAAAATAGCAGCCCTTTGAATTCGCAATATAATTTTTCGCTTCTTCGCCAGTAAATAACGTTAAGTTTAAAGAAATAATTTTATAAACCGACTGTGTTACTAATTAGCGTAATGCACAAAGTAATCAACAACGGGATGCCTTCTAAACAGTACAAGTTTAACAATAGCCTACAGTAGATAAATAAATAAGATTCGTGTACTTTAAAATGACTATATGGACGTGGGGATTGTCTCAAATTAGTAGCACAAAAATATCTAGAATAGTTCTCTACTCTACTTTAAAAAAGAGTAACAACAGCTAGATTATAATCTCAAAGTTGAGTATCGACCC
This sequence comes from Apamea crenata, assembly GCA_949629185.1. Taxonomy (NCBI): domain Eukaryota; kingdom Metazoa; phylum Arthropoda; class Insecta; order Lepidoptera; family Noctuidae; genus Apamea; species Apamea crenata. Next base: position 17,976,925 of record OX451367.1, read on the forward strand.
TCGCTCAAAATTTGGGCGACACTTTTTGGGTCGATGCTCAGTTTTCGAGGTTGAGTTTTGCTAGCTCTCTGGTAGCTTTATGTAGTAAATTAGGCTTCAGTAACTGAGCCATTCTACTTCCAAATGTCATTTTAATGTATTTTTATTGACAGTTTTACTTTGCAAAATCAGTAACTTTCGTATTCGAATAAAAGCTAATACTGCCGTTTTATAAATTTCGTAAACGTTTTAAATGATTTGTTAGGGTTTTCCATGATTTTCCTTAGGATTATTCGTGGATATAATAATATTTACGTAATCTTATGATAGGCAGGTAACTTAAACTTCTTTATGATCGAAGTTAAAACGTCTTTTACGGGAGTTCTCACATGATAAATAATACATGTTCACAAACCGCTTCACAAAACAGTTTTTTTAAGAAAATGAAATGCTTTTATCGTAAGTATTACCTCCTATAATTTTAAGTATTACCTCCAATTATATAATTTAATTTCTAATGTATTAGTTTAGATCGTGGGTTTGCCTGTAGACTACAGGCCGATGTATTTATGTATGTATTACAGTTACAACATACAGACAGGACAGTGTTTTATATTTATCGAATTACTTATATTGTAAATCGCAAACGAGATATAACAGTTGTTACATAGTATTTTTTCCCATACAATCATTTTTTGTTGATCCATTTCCATGTTTAAAATGCAATAGATATTATCCGTTATTGTTTTAATTGAAAACTAAATAGTTTTTAATTAAAATCGTAACGCAGCCAGAACATACAATAGTTATTTATAAATAATTTAAATTGCTCGATCAGTGGAGGGACAACCATCTTTTTTAAGAATAAATCGACTGCATTTTTTATTAAATGTCTTTTTTAATCGTTGCTCACAAATTAATGTTAAATACTTACGAACTTGTAGTGTTTTCGTATGAGAGTCACGAGTCGATGTATTCTTAAGTCAATAGCTTTAATATTTATATCAGTATCTTCCACTTTAAACGTAATATAATTATAAATAATTACAGTTATAGCAATAGTTCCCAATTTGCCACAGTACCTCAATATAATAGTTATATTTATGTATGACTTATAATAAGCTACAATCAGCAGATTTTCCTGTTTTTAATCATGTCAATTAAGATTTTAAGGAGCTCTATTTATTAATAATGTAAGTCTTATTTCCCATTTTCATTTCTATTCGCTGAAAACGGCGAACTTTTGACTTCAAAATTATCAATTTCCCTCAAATATTCTTTGTAGTTTATTATTTTTTTTATAAACATTTCGCGTCGAAAAAATCTTAGTGCCAAATATTGACAATACATTTAAAGTCACATGTCAAGAAACATCTCTTTTTATAATTTAAACTACTATAGTATATCAGTGTTAAATCTGCTAAACCTACAGTAAATAGTAACATTAATATAGTTCCGTAACTCAAAGTGCACTTACAACTTTTTATATAAAAATAATAAGTATTATATACTAAGTAGTACATTTGTCCCCCTGGTCGAGCAATTATCGTTGATATCCCGTCTATAACAGTACATAAAAGAAAGTATTTACAATATACACACTATGACATACAATATACTGACAGTTATATGCTAGAAGTAACTTTTATCTACAGATAAAGTACGACAGTGGTGCAGTTTTACCAAAAACTGTTAATTTATAAGCAAGTTTATTAGACAGTCCGAATGTTGAGTGTTGAAACTGTTGAGCAATCGGATGTCGAGTTGGGCGCTTGCTCAGTTGCCGATATTGAGTAAGTCGTGTTGTAGTATACTCAGTACTTAATGTTTTGAGTAATGAGTTGATTTTCCTAATGTTTACGTTTTTATTTTTTAGTAAAACTGTGCCGCTGTTACTTGTTATACTCGGTAACACATTTTATACACAGAAATATTTTTTTACGAGAAAAAAAATACAATTTATATTGTGAAAGTTAATTAAGTGGCAATTATAATTTACTGCATTATATTTTTGCTGACACACTTAGGATTAGATTTTTCTTTTTTTCGTAATTTAATGTATGCACGATCTGCGTTTTTATTAGCATTGATTTTTCTTTTTTTTTTTGTTCTTTATAAGCTGAAATCGTAAGTAATACATACTGTTGGTTCCCAAAAATTGGAAAATTAAATTAATAATTTATTGTATTTAGTAATTTGGCAAAAAATAACAAAACAATCAAGGGTAAGTATCACTTACGACCTTTTTAATATGCCTAAACTAATATTGTGTTACTATGTAAAAGTTATAGTTTGCCATCGTTGATCAAAGATGAAAAAATATGTGTTAAATTTAGTTAAATGGAGTTTTGTTATACTTTTAAAGGGTCCGGGGATGCGGTGTGTACAAAAATGATTTATAGTATTGTGTATTGATCGAATAAGGTTAGATGTGGGGCCGATAGGACCTGGTAGGCTTCTCTTGAGAATTGTTGTAAGTTACACCCAAGTCGGTGAAGACACTTAAAGTACTATTGTTGTAGATACGAGGTCGAGTTTACGAAATGATTTTAAATCATCACTGGACTCATGAGACGAAACCTAATCGAAAAACTGAAGATGCAACTCTTTAGTGCCAATATTTAGGTTTTATAGTATATATTGCATAGTACGTAATTATGAAAGGTTTTCTCCTGGCTACGTAGGTTTTTAATTTTTCGATGAGGTTTCTAATATTGTAAACTAATGTAAGAAATAATTCGTGTTGAATATTTTTCGTATTAATGCAGTAAAATCAATCAGTATTACAATCGCAATAGTATAATATGGAAAGGAAATCCAAAAATAACTTTAATATTAAAACAGTAGGACGCCGGATTCGTAATACATTAATTGTTAAATAGGGAAAGGAAAAACTTTGAAGAAAATACTCTGGAACAAAAAACGCAATGTACAACGAATCGGAAAATCTGCATTGATACTAAAAGTTAAAAACTCATGTTTCAGTGATATTTAAAAAGTGGTGTCTTTACTTGTTTTGATGTTGTTGATATTTGTGAATAAGGAATCAATTCGGGTTGAGTATACGGCTGCTACCACGAACATAGAGATTCGAACTTCACACATCACATTATTCGTTCCATTGCGGCATCCCAACGGTGTTTATCACGACAATACTTTACGATACGAGCAATGGAACAAAAAAATGGGCATAGAAACTCTTGTCTCGTGGTCTCGTGGTAGCAGTCACATTGGTAGGAAGTTAGGAACATATCAGATAGTCGGAAAACTTAGTACTATAAGTATCTTTGAATCTGACTCTTTCGTCTAAACTGTACTGGAGAAAAATATATCGGTTATTTTTAAGTTTAGGTTTCTAACAAAATCTGCGTTTCGAATTCTCAGCGACGTATAAACAGTTGAATGTAATAAAAGTATAAAATAAACTCGCAGTGATTCCATTGATTATGAGGTCTTTTATTAATTAGTTTAGAACCTTTTCCTTAATTATTATTGTGAAAATATGAAGGTAAAGTACGTTGTTTTCTTAGTGCTCATTCACACGAGCGACACGCGTCAACCGCAGAGGCCGTTGGCAGAGTGTCGCCGGCTGCAGTTGGCAGAGTGTCGCCGGCTGCAGTTGCTTCAGCTGTTGACGCGTGCCTCTCGTGTGTCTGCACACTTAGGCGGCGTCTGCACAACGTAAGTTTGCGTAGTGTGTAATTTATTCCAGCCTTGTATACAGTGTGGCGATTAGGTTATCACATGAATTGAAACCACGTATTCTACATAACTATATTAAACATACACAATTAAAACAATTAACATTTTAGTCGTGGGACCTTTTTTTCGTTTCAGTATTTCCCTAACCACATTAAACTTAATTAATTGTATTTACTTAGTAACAATAACATAAAGTTTGTGTTGAATTCTTGATACCATTGCCTCACGCGTGTCTAGTGGCTTATTATCAAGGATGGTTTATTTCATGACAATTTTTACGCTAATTATATTATTTGTTTTTTTTCTATTTTTAGTAACATTAAATTTTATTATTTTAACAGACTTTTAACAACTTGTAATGACCGCTGTACTATTTAATGTGATAACCTAATCGCCACTCAGTACATCCTTATATATGTGGAGATTCCTGAGGATTTTGGAAGCTTGCCGTGTGCGTCGACCATATTAATAATATCCTGATATTTTCAGCGGACAAGATAAAGGCAATTTTTTGCATTTTCTAAAGCCAATGTTCATTTGGCACATCTACAACGGTTTAATGTACGAGTAAGTGCGCGGACGCATGATTGCAACACCATCAATTTACTTTATTTTGTATCATCCTGGATTGCTGTCCCATCGACTGTGTGAGTGAGGGAAGAGGGAGTGCATCTGTATCGGAGCACACACTGGTGCACTGTGTCTCCCGCGCCGAAGGCTAGTCTACGTTGAAATTGGCCGCCGTGGCCGAAATACGGGCTGGAGGACTATTATTATTATGTATAATTCTGTAATTAGAATGTATAACTTAATGTACTACTGCACAGGCGGAACGAGCATTGATGACCACAGCAGTTTACTGCGCGTTGGCGATCTCAGAACATAACTTTCAGTTTTTCAGTCCGATGTTTTCTGCTAAAAGTAAGTCAAGTCAGAAAATGGGTTCCTTCAGGCACTTTGTACACGGCACGGTTTCTTTACAGTACGGTGCTTAAACCGTTTCTGTGAACAAGCTTTCATAGTAATCCATTATAACACCGACGACCGCACCTACTCGTACACACGGAGAATAAACAGTACAAAGGGCCTCACAAGTGATTGAAAAATTACTTTGCCATGAAATAACATAACACACATAAATGATAAATGATTTTATTTCTGAATGTAGGTTTGTACAAACACTTTTAAACACTTTTACTCGTCAATCATATTTTTTAAAACTAGATGAGGTTTCCTATCTGACTACTCTAAAAAGAAAGGTAGAAACAAACTCAGAGGTCAGTCTCTTTTAAAGTTCAGACATAATCTTGGTCAGATCATCTGTAGACCATGTAGATTGGTGTCTGAAATGATCTTTTGAGGAAAGAACACACATGTTGATTGGACCTGTCCAGTCAGTGTACGCATTTGTCAGCAATCATGCAGCTCAACTCAGAACTTTTAGAGCTCAACATAACAATGTTTAAGTTCCATGTAAAGGGGAGGAGCCTATTGAAATCAAACAGGCCAATATGCCATGGTTTTCCTTTGCCATAACCTGGTGCGTTTTGTGGAACCGTAGACACCGATAATTGTAAGTTGGTACCTTAAAAGTACCGACCAAGGTAGGTAGCTAACTACACCCATAACATCGAACAATTTCATAACTTAATCCATACTAATACATAATTATTATGTATTCTGTGCTAATGTTATAAATTCGAAAGTGGCTCTGCCTGTAACTTTTCACGCCGAAATTAAACGGACTTCGAAAATTTTTGAATATAGATGGCATCCTGGGGAAGGACATACGCAACTTTTTTTAGCACGTTCCTGTGGAATAATTTCCGACATCCACACTGACGAAGCCGCGGACAAAAGCTAGTAAAAGATAAATCTCATTGTAAGGTAAGCCTCAGGCTATTAATAGGGACTAGATGAGAGTAGCCGAGGATCGAGTTGAGTGGCGTGCAATTGGAGAGGCCTTTGTCCAGCCGTGGACTTATTTAGGTACTCAAACTCAACATTTATTTGAACTAAACCATTTACAGGCACTTTAGAATTGTCAAAGGTGGTGGTCATTCAGGAAGATGAAGCTAATTGGCCATTGCAAAGTAGTAGGTTCCTATGGAAAAGAACGGGCAAGAAACTCCACGGACACTCTTTTGAATTATATTGTTACAAAATATTAGTGCTCTTCAAAATAATATTATTGATTTCCTTTAGTAAATAATTTAAATGGTAAGTCAGAAACAGCCCAACTGGAAAAACCTATACGTCCAGCCGTGGACTGATGATGATTATGGATGTGGTGCCAATTTTAAATTAGCCTCCAAGATGGCCGATACATAAATATGTGGCTAAAGGATAACAGTAGCACGGTTTGACCGAAAGTTAAGCTACGTTTGCCGCGGTCGGTTCGTGGATGGGTGACCATCCATTACATATCCTCTGTGCCTCGGAAAGTACATTAAGCCGTATGTTACGGCTGTCACTCGTTGATAAGTATATGAGAGTCGTAACGGGTAGAAAAAAGCCCAAAAGTCTGATAACCTACCTTACCAATCAATGGGTTTAGTGCACCCAGCAAGTTGTGGAGGTAAGATTAGAAGTCGCTCCATGTAAAATAAAAAAGAGCGAAGTAGATTGCATGACTGCCGATACATGATAGCTATGTTCGTCAGCCGCACTTTAGCAGCCCCGTCATGGTCCTTGCTGACTAGCTAATAGCTTTTTTTTTGAGGATGGGAAATCATCAAATGGCCCCCTCCTGCTCTGGGTGGAGCGGAAGGGAGTGTCAGACTCTTACTGACTAAAACCCACCCGTGTTCCTTCCTTGGCCCTTCCCGTGGCCCTTTCTGTTCCAGGGCAGCGGAAACCCTTTCGGACGATCACGCTACCCACTAACTAATAGCTTTATAATGGCATTTACTTTTCATAAGTAGGTAATTCATGTCAATACGTGAGAAGAAAAAAATGCTAGTGTACAATAAATTATGATTTGTTCCGCTGTCACCTCACAAGGTTCGCCCCACATTATGATATTCCTTTTCGCCCCACAATTGTTTTCAAAATAAAATTTTTGATTTCCGTTCCGTTATATAATAAATATTATATAATTTTACACATCCCGGCTGTCATTAGTGTTTGGAGGTATGAGGAACAGGGTGTAAAGTTCACTCATACTCCATTGAAAAGGGAGGATCCTCCAACCAGACGGGTGTTGTGTCTGGCGGGCAATTGCCCAACGATTGACATTGGGAAATTGTATCTATGCTAATTGCGCGGTAAACTCTGCTTGCACGATGCAGGATTTGCGTGACGTCAGTATGACGCATTGTTCGCATGTGGCGTTGTAGATACCGCTACACGTGGATCTTTGACAGTAGTTACGGGTCGTCAGAAGGCCAAAAGTCTGTTAACCAGTCTTACCAAAGGGTAACGTGTTACCCATTTACTTGGTTGTGAAGGTCGGATAGGCAGGCTCTCCAAGTATACTGGTATTCAGCTGCATCCGGTTAGACTGGAAGCCGACCATAAAGTAGGTAGTTGAAAGATGCTGCGGATGATGATTGTAAACCAGAGCAGTGGGCTGCTAATGCGCGCTTTTATCATTTCTAACGTGACTATATTACCTACCGTGGACGTCGTCGACCACACCCTTAGAGTGTATGGTTATACATGCACGTAATAATGTTACGGTGGATGGATAGGTATATTTTAATAAGGGTCTTCATAGGTTTCCATACATTTTACTTCCCTGTGTTATCGTGATGCCGTGACGTGGACGTGGACGTCCACAGTAGTATTTTCACGTTACAAATTATACAAGCGCATGGCTGGTGATGACGTTAGTATCAGAACGCCATATTGAATTTCAGATAGAAACAAAACTTGTAGGTAAGTATACAAAATCGAGAAGAACACTTGGTGACTGTAATATTATTTTGCAATCGTAATCAGCCCAAATAAAATGTCGTGCGAAAGAAGGCCTATGTCCAGCAGTGCATCTCTTTCGGCTGAATGACGATGATGATGATGATGACTATCAGCACGTAAGTAGGCATATAACATGCTTACAATAAACTAACTGATGTCACTTAGGAAGCTACCACACTTAAATTAAATTGGGCTGGACACATCTGCCGCATGTCAGACGATCAATGGGCCAAACTTACTACCCAGTGGGTCCCGCCATCGCGGCAACACCAGACGAACCGGCGGAATGAGCTGGACTCCTATAATAAAGATTGTATCTTGGCAGCTCTGGACAGAGAGAGGTGGAAGGAGAGTAGTAGGGACATCAGAGGCTAGTAAGAAAATAAGTATACATGCTCACAAAGGCCACTAAGACATTCGTCTGACCATTTAAGTACCTATAGACATATCCTCAAAAAGAGAGTGCTTATGACCACGCCGCGTATAGGTACGCGGTTCAGCAGCACCGACCCATTGTAGTCGAGTATCCACAATTCAGCGTCACCGACCCGAGGGTAACGGTTCAGTTTCATTCACTGTTCAGAAAGAGCGCATTGTGCGTCTAAAGAAGTATTCACTTCATAAACACAAAGCACAATGAGTTGAAACACTGCGCTAGTGCGCATGGGCAATCAGCCCTCATTATTCGTCACAGAGCCGCAATGCCACGTAATTTTTAACCATACTAATGTCCGATTTCTATAATTTACGGACCGTTATTGGTTAAATTTAAGACTTGTTTCATAGACATCTTTACCAATCAAATAATGAAGCAAACACCTCACAGCTTTGTATAGAAGACCCTCCGATATGAACATAGATAGCTACATCCATAAGAAAAAATTGCTTATGAATCTATTTATTTTTTATTGGCCAGTTTGGCAATAAAAAATGCTACCATTAGTAAGCAAAACGATTAATTTTTCTTTATAGGAACCGAGCATAAAGGGATACCTATGCATAATTAGGTATATTTAATTTCAACATCTTTTATCCAAGCGAAAACTCATATATGATTAGTAACATTGTCCTTAAAACTAAGTGTCAGTATCCCTGCCTCGGCTGCCGCTGATCACCGAGCCCTCAGAGTCCTCCGTACACAATAGAACTGCTTATGTAGGTAGCGTCAAATGGTGTGAGCATAAACTAATCAAAAGGAGTACCTACAGTACGTTAAGGAGTTGGTAAGGAAAAAGGCGTGAGCTTATGTTAAGTTTGATGGCTCAATTCTTGAGGAAGGTTAGATATAGTTTATTTAAATCACACAAAAAGAGACAAAATCACGCGCAAGAAGTCGCGAGCAGTTCAGAAGCTAGTCTTCTTCTTCTCTAACAAATCAATTGCTGTTCGTTAGTCTTGCAATAACTCGAAAATGGCTCGACCGATTCTGATAAACCCAAAAAACAACTGACATTTCGTAGGTATACCTATTTCTCTTCAGGTGACCAGAGGGTTGGCCTGTTTCTTGGCCAAAGAATTAGCATCGCCATACAACGTGGCAATGCTGCCAGCCGTTTAGGCACTGTTCCTGTTGACAGCGATGCGGACGAATTTTTTAATACCATAAGATTCTTTTGCTCATTTTTTCACATGTACCTACATAATTATTATTATTTGAAATGGTAGCTTATTATAATACGTAACATAATTTCGTGTACCTAGTATATTAGTCCAGCGTACTGTCTTGTGTACTTGTGTTTGAACTATCTAATGATAAAAACTGTTACCTTGTTGTAATATTATTTTTGTGATTACTTTATCCAGCTAGAACTCCGAATGGCTTACTAAAATACTATTTGTAATAGTTACCTTCCTAAGGTGGTTTTATTAATTTTCAAAATTAATTATGCAGCCGCTACATAATTAATGTTGGAAATGAATACCAACTCCTTGCAGCGTCTGTATCCGAATCACAGAGCATATCCAAATGAGAAAACTGAACTGTCACTTTAGCCGTCAAACATGAATGACTGTAGGTGCTGTCAGATGATCAAATCACTGTCACTGACCCATTGAGATAGGAATAAACATGGAGATGCCGCGATAATCTATACATACATTTGCTTATACAAATATGAGTGAAATGTGATTCAGAATTGGAAATATCGTTATGTCTCATTCTTTCTAGTGAGATAATCTTATTTGATAAAAGAGACAACTATATTTTAAGTTGTTGCTAATTATGGCAACATTTTGTCGTGACGTAGGGACAGTTGTAGGTAAGTGCCGTAGCAGCCATCATAGGCGACGAGTTTCGTGGTAGTTTTGCTGTCAAATGGTTGTTTGTTTTTTGTAAAGTTGAGATTTGTGAGAATATTACGAGGATTTTACCTTTTAAAACTGCATGTAAATGTTGGAAAATAGAAATTGAACATGCCTCTGTGTTGTATTGTGAAGTGTGGTGCAAGAAAGAATGCAAATCAACCTCAATTGTCTTTGCACAGGTTAGTAACCGGTTTTCATACATTAATACATACACTATTACACATTTGATGATACAATTGTAACGCGATCATGAATTTATGGCTAAAGTATTGATATTTGGGTTCATTTCCATATAACAGGCCTTTTTATTATATTTGTTAATTCATTCGTTTGTTTACAAACATATGTCAGAATGGAATAGTGTTGTACCGTTGCCTACTTGCTGTAATAGTTTCCGAAACTAGTTCCTCCGCTGAAACGATATCCGTATATTCTGCGATGTTAACAAAAATAATCATGCATCTTATTCGGTCCGAGTGACCTAGCTAGCCGCTAAGTCCGGCTTGTGGTGCACACTAAACTTTACAGCACCAAAATAAAAATATTTCACATAAACCTACATGGACACTTATGAAACGTCAGAAGCTAGGTGCATGGTAAAAATTGGTTGTTTCCTATGGAGAAGAACCGGCAAGAAACTCCACGGTTACAGTTTTAAAAACAATTGGCTTTTACATTGTTTTCTATTTTGTTAAGTACCTGATATATGTTGACAGACCTACACTGTCCTCCCCTATCTATTTTTTTTTCTTAAAAGTATTGTTTAGACGATAAGCGTTTAGTAAAAAGCTATTATTTTGACATTACCAACAGACACTTAAATTTTATTTATTTGTATAGATAACAGAAGGTAAGATAACCTACTCATCTTTTTCTGTTACAATTACAACGGACTTTAAGTAAGTAGGTACATAATATTAGGTATGATCCAAACGTGATAACTAGTAAAACTCGTATTTAGTATCGATACTCGTTATAGTAACACCGATGTTACTTGATTGACACAACCCTAGCAATGGCAGCCATTTTATGAGACAATACGAGTTGTAGGTATGCACCCTTTTTTCGTAGGTATTTCCAGTCCATACTTTTCTTAGGTCAATGCACTGACCAGACCACTGTCAACTGTCAATAGTTGGTTGTTGTTGCATTGCACAGTTCACACGTGCGATTTTGTATTATTTTAAATTAATATCACATTTAAATGCAATAATAATGGACGCCTATGATATTTTTAAGAAATTAACAAAAGGTTTAACTTTCAAAAATCGTGTTTTGGGTGTTAAAAATAATGTAAGTATTGAACATAACCTATTCTGTTACCGATACAAAGTTTTAAGATTTAGTTATACTACAGGTGCTACCAATGTTATAGCAAACTTGGAATTTTCAGAAATTATCTTGTTACCTAGTTGCCGGCACACTTGATATTTTGCCGATTATGACAGAGAAAAACCTATCAAATGAGATCAAAGTTGTATTAGTGGGTATTTATTTTAACCGGAATTGTCCCACTGTTGGGCAAAATTTTCCCCCATAGTCAGAGGAAGGAGGTTAAAAGTTGACTCAGGCAGGCTAATGCTCGGTTCCTATAAACAAAAACGAATCGTTTTGCTTACCAATGGTATTATTTTTTATGGCCAAACTGGGCGTATAAATAAATTCGTAAGCAAATTTTACCTGTGATAGCTACTTCCATTTAGCCCAATAATGAAGCAAAGACCTCATAGTCTTTGCTTCATTATTGGTAAAGATACAAGTCTTAATTTTAAATGGTCCGTAAATTATAGGAATCAGCCATAAATCTTTTCTTCAACTTACTTTTTGTACCATGACAATTAAATTTTTGTTCAGATTGACTTAGATTTTATCTTTTTTAAGGTTTTAATTCATTACAAATTGCATACTTCCGTGCCTATGTTAACTCAGATACGCATTTTATGACCACTTATCAAAAACTTAAGCCTAAACTAGCTCACCTATAAGGGAACCGGATACAGTAGTTGTGACAGAATTCTATTTTAGTTCCTTTGATAATAAATACCGCTGACTTTCTCTATAGATTTGGCTTCACATAATTATTTAACAACATGGTATTTTAGACTACATTCTTCCTTTTTATCTTCAGGGCCTGGACTCAAAATCTACAATCAAAAAAGAGGAAATAGAAATAAAACAAGAACAAATCAGTGACAATGAAGAAGAGTTACAGAATGATTTGGACCAATCCGCATCGGACTCAGAAAGTCAAGGTTCGGACCAGGACAACAAGGAAGATGGTGATCTACAGCTGGTAGAAGGAGTCAAAGTGGGACAGAAGAAGAAGAAACGAGAAAAGAAGGAAAAGACTGAAGATTTGAAGAAGAAACTTGAATTGGAAGAGGTATTGAAAATAATCAATCACCCCAATAATATTTAGCAAATGTTTTAGCCAGGGCTTTCACTAAACAAAATCATGAACAAGCTAGCTGAGAGAGATAATTTATCAATATCCTAAGCAACAAAATAATGCAACTTTAGATTTATCTTAACTGCATAAATTTGAATTATAAAACTTCTAAATTTTATTTTTTCTCCAACCATTATACAAATAAATATATTTGAAACTGACTTCCTCTTCTTCTTAGCGTGGCAATCTAAATAGTCAGCCTAGAATTTGGCTATGAGTTTGGTGTCTTCAGTAGCTTCCATCAGTTCCTGTGGGCAACAGGACATGCAACTACTTTTGGTCTGGTTCTGGTATGACAATGTTCCAAATCTTGTCGGCCTGTAGTTCGCTACTTCCACAGAATCGTGGATGGCAGCACAGAGGTCACTTTTGCTTGAAATTACTAATCCAACCATTTTACTCCTTTAAAAATGAATCTTTTATAACAAAAAATTGCCATCCTGAGAAATTCACCAGTACTTCCTTTTCTTTCCAGCAAAACCGTTTCCGCAATGAGCATGGCATCAAGACAGTGGGTCGTCACGTACCAGCCGCACTACAAGACTTCTCTGAGCTGACTGGACGGTACACCATATCACCAGCACTGGTAGACACAGTGACACAGTGTGGGTACAGTGAGCCCACTCCTGTACAGCGGCAGGCTATACCTTGTATGTTGGAAGTGAGTGCCATTCAATTTACCTCGGCAGTCTTTATTTTAAGTGTGAAAAATAGTGCTCCAGCTGCAGCTATAAATATTTATTATGACATTAACTCTTATCATAAGAGTTCAAAAAAGTTGCAAACATACACCTTGAAGGCGGGAATTGAAAACTATGAGAATTGCCCCTCTGGTTTTATTTGCAGTTATTCGTGTAGCTATTGAATCTGTGCCTGATCTCCGTCCCATTGGACTATGATGGTGAGGGAAGAGGGGATGAAATCTGTATTTGCACACACCTGTGCACTATAACATCCCCGGCGCCGAAGGCTAGTGTCCGTTGAGATTCGCCGCTATGGCCAAAAACAGTCTGGAGGACTATTCAAATCAAAAGTCATTTATTCAAATTAGGCTGAGAATCAGCACTTTTTGAACGTCAAAATTACAAAAGACAGTCCCCCAAAAACGCCCGCCCTTCACCACTTCCTAGTGCTATATATTATTTTTGTTACCTACTCTGACATGCCTCAATGGTGTGATTGTACCAACCGAAAGTTTACGATTTCTTGGTCAAAATCACACAGACAAAATAATACTAAAACAGCATTCAATTTCTCCTAGGCTTTATTATACTATGAACTCCAAACAATAACTTAACTCGAACGTTTCTAGGACCGTCAAATCCTGGCCTGCGCGCCGACAGGCTCAGGAAAAACTGCAGCCTTCTTAGTCCCCATACTCCATGCCCTGGGGGCTCCGTCGGGCGGGCCAAGAGCCCTAGTGCTCTGCCCCACGCGTGAGCTGGCGCATCAGATCTACCGCGAGGCGTTACGCCTCAGTGCGTCTAGTCAGCTGAGGTGTAGCGTCGTCAGGAGTATTAAGGAATCGAAGGTGAAAGAACGGGAAGCTACTATTAGAAAGAGTGGTAAGTATTTTGCAAATACGCGCGTTTCTTTTGACAGTGATATTTTTCTTTTTATGCTAGTGAGTCAGATATCTTCAATGGAAATTTAAAGTTAATTAAATTATTCAACTTGGACTTGAATAAGTACCTACTTTCAAATAGTCAATTGTTACGAAACCTGGAATACCCAACTCTTTGGATAATTTATTCGACATAAACATTAAACTCTTAGCTTCCATAATGTGACAAATAACTATGCGAGATTTATTCATTTATAATTAAACGTAATAACTGTAATTTTCAGACATCATAGTGAGTACACCAAATCGTCTTTGCTACTTGCTGAATCAAGACACCGTCAACATTTCCCTAGACAAGTAAGTATTAATACAATAGATACAAATAAATAGTCAATATTATGGCACATCAAATGTTAGAGAGAAGTTTTTCTAATGCTTGATGTGACGGAGCAGTGGTGGCCCAGTGGTCACAGTCGCGACTTACGAGCTGTAGGTCATAGGTTCAAACACAGTCAGGCGCTTTACTTTGTGTACATTATATCATCGCCACTGCTCTCAAAACGGTGAAGGAAAATATCGTGAGGAAACCGGCATGTCCTAGAACCAAAAATTCAAAGACATGTACATCTACCAACCCGTAGATAACGGCCCACTTCCTCTCACAGAGAGGAGGCCTGTTCCCAGCAGTGGGAATATTATAGGCTGAATATGTATGATGTGACATTTACTCCCTATGTAACATAACTATTTGTATTCATACAAAATTACAAGGACCGGTATTCCTATTTTCAAATTAATTTCCAGAGTACGCTGGCTAATAATCGACGAGGCAGACAAGCTGTTCGAGGGCTCGGCCGACCAGTCCTCAGACTTCAGACAGCAGATGGAACAGATCCTGACAGCTTGTGGCAGCAAACAGCGCCGGATTGCCATGTTCAGCGCCACGCACACGCCCAACGTGGCCAAGTGGTGCCGCCATCACATGCGGGGACTCATTAATGTTACTGTTGGACAGAGGCACGTTTGATAATTATTTTATTCTTCGTATTTATAAAACATTACCATCTGCCTAGCCTTTTCCCAACTATGCTGGGGTCGGCTTCCAGTCTAACCGGATGCAGCTGAATACCAATATTTTACATGAAGCGACTGCCTATATACCTATCTATCTTATTTATAAAACATACACAAAAAAATTACAGTTCACACATATTTAACCCTTAAAAAGAGAGAGAGAGAGCGAAGTGCAGAGCACAGGATTTTTATAACATTGAAAAATAAACCTTATAATCAGTGAAGTATAGTGCAAACGAGCCCCACACGTGCAATTTAGCACTTAATGCTACTTACAATAAAGTTTAATGTTGACTGTCGGTAGAATCCTCTGTTCTGCTCTCCTCTTTAGTCTACACGGAGACCTTCGAAATGGTTCATTGGAGTTGTCTATCATCGTATTTTAAACGTATTCTTCTGTCTCAGGAACGCAGCAACAACCCTAGTTGATCAAGAGTTGTGTTTCTGTGGCAACGAGAACGGGAAACTCGTTGCGTTCAGACAACTAGTGCAGCAAGGACTGAAGCCACCTGTATTAGGTATGTAGAAAACTTTAGTATGATTTAAATATAGCAACTTGTCTCCCTGAAAGAAATGAGAATCATTCAATCACATTTAACATCATTTACACTAACTACAAAATGATCCCCGAAACTGCAGTAATGTTTATAATTACGCGTTACGTTACGTGTACAATGTATTTTTTTTTTATTTCAGTATTCGTACAAAGTAAGGATCGTGCCAAGCAGTTGTTCAAGGAGCTCATATACGATGGCATCAATGTGGACGTCATACATGCTGATAGAACACAACAGCAGGTATAAAACCTTAAACTATTACATAATATCTTTGAGCAAGCCCGTATAAGCAAACGTCTAAAAAAACCTCATAGGTTGAACTGCGAGATGCATTAAAAAAAAAATATTTTTTACTCACCAATCTTTGTCACACAACCCCATACTATAACATATTGTAAAGTATGCCCCCTCCTAGGTACCTACGCTAAACACTCAATGGATTATGAAAACTATGCTTATAACTTTAAAAAAAAATTGAAAATTGCTTAAAAAAATTTACTAAGACTATTTTAAATAGGTACCGAACTGTAACACTGTTCAATGACTAATTTCACCAATCTTGTTATATAGAAACTCACAAACTACCAATATCTCATCATTTCTTCAACTTAACCACTATTACCAACTTTACAAATTACCTTCATGCCCACTTTCCCAGCGTGACAACGTGGTCCGCAGCTTCCGCGTGGGCCGCATCTGGGTGCTGATCTGCACGGAGCTGATGGGCAGAGGCATGGACTTCCGGGGGGTCAACCTGGTCATCAACTATGACTTCCCGCCCTCGGCCATCGCTTATATTCATAGGTAGGACAGGACAAAACTAATATTTATCTTCTGTCCTTTTCTTAATGAAATAGAAATAAAAAGATGCACTGAACTTAAATTTAGTTTGGTTTGTGAACAAGGGACTCGGCGCCATTATTTGACAAATTATGCTACAGTACCTTCTGCCGTCAACTTATTATTATCTATTACAGGATTGGACGTGCGGGTCGTGCGGGTCAGAAAGGTCGAGCGATAACGTTCTTCACTCAAGACGACGTCGGCAACCTTAGAAGGTAATAAAGCTTTATAATAAGTTGTACGAAACCCTATGCCTTTGACAGAATACAGAATATGTTTTTAGATGTTGAGAGTATTTAAAATCAAACCTGCGCAGTAACTAATTCACGTGTCGGGGGGGGGGCACTGCGCTTCGAGTAACGCACTTCAGAGCCGTCATAAAGTTTGACGCGTACTATAGTAGTATTTGAATAGGTAGACAAGGTGAATAATAATGCATGCTTATTGCTCCCATAAACTCTCAGCCTGCACTACAAATATTCAAGCTTAGAAAACATTGCGTAAAGTCGACACTTTTCTTCTACAGTTTAATAGAACATTTATTTTAATCACCTCACAGCATAGCCTCAGTAATGAAGCAGTCCGGCTGCCAGGTCCCGGAGTACATGCTGCAGCTGAAGCAGAACCCCAACAAGCGCAAGAAGCTCATGACGAAGGCGCCCAGCAGAGACAAGATATGCACCATACTGGAGAAGAGGCCTGACAAGTAAGACAACTAGATGGTTCTACATCCAAATACTATTTTCTCTTGGCAATGTGAATCAAAGTGTCCAAGCACGTGCACACGACGTTCTTTATTCGCGTGCGCGTGCGCAACGTCGGCGCGCGACAAGAACTTTTTATGCTTAGACATTCCACGATTTTTATGTCCACGCAATCACTGTCCACTCCAAGGTTACCTGGAGATGGCAGAAAACAATAATGCCGCCCATTATACGTTCTGTAGTATTATATGTGTATCTTCATAATATGTATTTTCTGGTGTACAATCCTACTAACATTATAAACGCGAAAGTTTGTGAGGATGGATGGATGGATGGAAGGATGTTTGTTACTCTTTCACGCAAAAACTACTGAACGGATTTTGATTAAACTTTATAGTAATATAGCTTATACATCAGAATAACTTATAGGATACTTTTTATCCCGATATTCCCACGGGGTCGACACTTATGCGGGTGAAACCGCGGGGCGCTGCTAGTAAAGTATATATAAATTCCGCCCAAGATGTCTTACACATATCCATCGGTTCACCAAAATGCCATGTAAAAGTCTATTTCATATGAAAATTGAATATTATAAGATTCTAGAAAATTTCTATTGTAACATCAAGTGTCAAACTTTTTCAACATCCGAAATAATTGGCATAAATGCTAAAATGAGACCTCTGATGGCAAACCAAGGATCAGAAAGCCTCCTACTAGATCCATGAATATAAAATCTGACTCGTGCTTTTCACTTTTCAGGAGAAGATTAGAAGCAGCAAATGAAGCTTTAAAAGATGATAAAACAAAAACCACAGAGGCAATAAAGAATGCTAAAAACAATAAACAAAGACGAACACAGAATTTAGAAAAACAAAAACAAATCAAGAACACGCCGGAGAAGGGAAAGAATGTTACGAAAAGAAAAAAGAAGAATAAAAAAGGTGTTAAATGATAATATAAGTATGTTATAAATGTAATATCTGATTGTTTTATTTCGATAGTACAGACGCCAGCACATCAAGCTACCCTAAACTGTCAAATTTTCCCAATCAACCTTGAATAAAGTTGAAAATCTATTAAAGAAATTTGACAGATTTTAGTAGCTCGATGTGCTGGTGTCTGGTACCTCGTTCTTCGGAGAAAATAAACCAACAGGGTAGTTGCGTAACACACATGAAATGACAATTGATCGCAATGCCTTTCATTTTGACAGTCCAGCCATGTCCATTGCGTTATTTACGTTGTTGAGCAAACGATTTTTTCAAACCTATGAAGCAATGGATTAGGAATATTCTTCAAAACCCTCTGATTGTGGATGCCTTGATAAAAATTGAGAATGTCAAAACAAATTGTATTGGAAACTGACCTCTGGTACTATGACATTAAGGTTCAGAATCCTAAAGCAATATAATCGTAACTTAATGGAACTAAATAAAACCACAGTCCATACAATTATGTAACATCTATTATAAACTTTTCATACAAAATATACAGTCTTCACGTTGTAGTTAATATTATACAAAAATATCTTTATTTTAAAGTTACAACATTAATTTAAAAGAATAACCTAACTTGTAACATTCGTTTGAAAACCTCGTGCATGTTGTATCTCTTTTAGTACAATAATTAGTTTAGGCTGGCAATTTGATTGGTGACAAATTGGTAAGCAGACTAGTTGGGCAGCACCCATTTACATTGGTTGAGTTAAGTAGTCTAGTAAATTGAGTAGAGAACTGATTTATATTGGCAGTTTAACTATACGCTACAGTCCGTTCATCAAGAGAATACATTAGTGCGACAATTCTAGTAACTAATAAAGATCAAATTCGCAAAACACGAATTCGTTTATATAAAACTGAAGAACGCATACTCCCGTCGGCCGCCCTGTAAAAAATGTTAACAAGCAAATGTTACAAATTAAATCTACGCTAAAAACATAATTTCCCAGCCAATCTATGAATAGAATATGGCACTGATTTTCAAAATAATACACAATTTTCAAAGAGCCTCGTCAAAATAGATAAGTTAGCTATTTAGCAACAATTGGTCCTTACTCGTTAACATTTAAGCCTCTACAACTGGCCGATAGGTTTCGTAGCACAATGAAGCACATTTTACAAAGATTAAAAATACATTGGAAAAAGATTCGAACCAAATCTTACAACCAAAATAAACACTACCTACACCCTAATTGCGTAACACACTATCAATCACAATCTAAATCATTTGTTAGCCATTGATTCATATATGCTCGAAAAATTTGTCTGCTCAACAACCTAATTAATGTTGTTGAACTGTCAAAATCAAAGCCATTGCTACAGTTAGTGCAGATTTTTCTAACGCCAGATAATTTTATCCGAGAAATTATTTAGAATATTTGACAGTTCTTCCATGCGAAATTTGTCAGACGTCAATTTTATTTCACGAATAAAAATTATCTGTCGATTGAAAAATTAGCCCTTAGTGAGTTACGCAATTACCCCGCTGGTTACCAAATCATCCAATAATTTGATCGCATTGAACATTGATGGCCATCAACCAATAATTAGAAGACAATGGTTCTCAGCAACCCGTATCTAATATTAAAAAATTAAGTTCTTTTTTTTCAAAATGTACTTTCTTTTGCTACAAACGTGGGTTGTTGTAATCACTGGTGATTACAATAACACCTAAAACCTGGACACTTATATTCTATAAATTATTCAGTAATAGCTTTAGCATTGCTAAATAATCAATTTCAAAGGATTTTTTTGTTTTATCAGGACTATTTACAGTTTTATTGTGAGTTAATCAAAATAATGGCTTGTTTATCTACATAATCAAACAATATTTGGCAAGTTTAGAATTCAAACTAAAGTCAGTCTTTGTTGAGAATCAATTCAAGCTTCAATATATGTACCTATGTGTTACTAAGAAATTACATGTGCAACACAAAATGCAATAGATACCTCATTGTATCCACCATGGATTTTAAACCATTATTTTGACTATAAACAAAGAGTTATAATCGAGACGAAGAAAAAAGAGATTCTTGACAAAATGGCAAGGTGTGTAAAAGTAAAATTAACAAAATTTACATAAAAAATAGAACTTATGTATTATAAATTATACATACCGCTGATTTACAGAGATCTCGGGCGAAAATTCGATTTATACAAGCATCTTAACACAAAAATTAAATGACTAAATAAAATAATCATGATAACTTATACAAATAAATTTTATTTACAGTTCAAAAGTGACGGAAGGAAGCTTGAAACAAAAACTTTCCTTAAAATGTACAGAATATGAGTAAAATCACTTGCTAGCAGCATTAGAAAACTACTCTTAATAACG
Organism: Apamea crenata; assembly: GCA_949629185.1. Lineage (NCBI taxonomy): Eukaryota > Metazoa > Arthropoda > Insecta > Lepidoptera > Noctuidae > Apamea > Apamea crenata. The sequence continues at coordinate 17,997,358 of OX451367.1, forward strand.
AAACATTACAACACAAATATACAAAGCATTCAACACAGAAGCAAATGGTTGCCGGCAACCAACACTCAAAAAACGTCCTTCAAATATTCACCACAACACTATAGTCACATAAGCCAACATTGGTTACCCACCAACCAACATTCCGAAGCAAACGGTTGCCAGCAACCTAAATCTATTCACATAACCAATCGCACGGCAATCTTGGCATCTTGTTCGCTGGCCAGGGCAAGTAACCAGCAGTCTTGAACACCCAGTAGTCATAGGAAACCTTGCTTATAAGCAGGACTAGAATGAGTACTTCCAAGCCGATGATGTAGTATATATAGTCAGTCCAGTCGCGAGGAGTGTGGCAGACTTGCGACTCGACCAGGTCTACTACGGCCACGTTGTCGTCGCATTGTAGCATCTTGTAGTCGGGGATGTTTTTGAAGTTTTCTAGGAGCCACGGCTGGAATAAGAAAGTAATTTTTAAATACCATGCTTCTTTGTAGAGCTACAAGGACAATATAACGAAGGCAAGGGCAACCCAATCAGGCAGGACAATCTAATCTGCATTAGCGACATATTCGCCAAAAATGTAAACAAATATGAGTTTATGGAAAAATAACTTTAATTCCTACACAGTAAAGTTCAGTTTACGCTACAACTTCAAACATTTTTATAACTTTTATAGCAATAGTGCTAGTCACTCTGAAATCAACTTAATTGCCATTAAAATAAAGTTGATATTTGTTTAACTTCAAATAACGTCGATTAGAAACAAATAAAATTTGAAAGATTGAAGGGGATAAGACTTCGACTTCCAAAACGGATTGGAAAATTCATTTCTCTACCTCCATTTATTTTATGGAGCATTCATAGGCAGACATTATCAACAGCAGCAGCATTACAATAGTAGTCTATATGTGTGACAATAAGGCCATACAACTTACTTGAGAAAAAAAAATTAAGTATTTTACGTGAATCCGTTATGTCAGTTTTCGTTTATAAAAAGCAATTTATAATTATTATTTTTTGTGCTCTCCAATATGATGGCTAATATTTGAAATAGAACAACCAGATACTTGAATGAACCTTTCCAGTAGGGAGAAAAGACAAAAAAAACATTACCTTGAGCATTTTCTCAGTGTTGCAGTCGCAGTGTATATAGTTGCCCGCTATGGACAAGGCGGGCCCCGTCGTGCCGAAACAGTTTGATAACACGTATGTGTGGATCTGGAATCAAACGATTTATCATGTTACTGCTCAAAAAAACATCCCCAACGCTAGCGCACAAATTATTTATTTATTTGCACAATATACTCGCAGTTACAGGCTATGACTAGGCTAAAAATGAAGAGTACATGACCCTTGAGGGCAGACTTGTATGTGGGAGAACTTACTCCATTCACGACCATTCTGTGAAATGTTTGGTAAGGTTTGCAAAATGCTGATACTACAGATGAAGGCAGAAGGAAGCGAGGAAGGAAGGGATATCATGTCTACTTATGTAAATCTACGACTTGCAAGTGCAACTGGTGATCGTCCAGGCTACGATCAAAACCCAAGCTTTGCGACGCGCCGAGCGATTTATTCAAGCAGCCCGGTTTACCATGGACTTGGGACCCTACCATAATCATTTGGTAGGCTGGTCATAGAAACAGGGTCAGGTACAGTAACAGTTGAAGCACACTTGGTACAAAACCGAATGGGACTTTTATTGACCTACACACTACACTATCAGTCTCAATTTTAATCATTTTGAAGGGTATTGCTAATCCATAGCTTTATATGTTCGAAAAATGAGTCTACACAACAACGTAAATAACGCAATGGATGTTGTTGAACTGTCAAAATAAAACCCATTGTTGCTGATAGTATGTTACGCAACTACCCCGCTGCTGTAAGCTGGTATGGTAATTGCCCTGCTCCCAATATACCTATGGATGAATCAAATTATACTCGGTGCCTATGCATCATTATTACTGCCAAAAGAACCTAATACTCACAGTCTTCAACTTGTTATAAGCGATGGAGAAGAGCATGAAGGTGTCGATGAACTTGGTTCCCTCCAGCTCCAGGATGTTGGGGATGTCGTTGTGGTCCACTATCAGTTGTCGAAGGTGCTCGTACGTAGGGTCGTCTGCTACGGTCTGGAGTGAGGTTATCTGAAAATAAAGAATTAGTTAATGAAACTGAAAACGTGTTGTAAGCCGTCTGTTTATAAGCTGTAGCCAGTCGCCCGGCCAGAGTTAGGTGCAAGAAGACCCGTCGGTGGTGCGGCGAATGTACAAGTATCTCCCGGGCCCTCCTCGACTCATGGTACTAGAAGGAACAGTGGGGTTTTAGTCGGTAGGAGTCTGACATAACCCTTTGTTCTTCCCAGACGGAGGGTATCCATGAGGAATTCCCCACGAAAAAAAAGGTACAAGAAGATCTTACGGTTTAAATCAGTTAGTCTGACAGACCCCTCTGCGTAGCCTAGTATGGAGGACATTCATGAGCATATCTAAACAAGTTAAAGATCAAATAATAAATATTTTACTACACATAAACGTAGATGGGCACAATGAAACGTCAGAAGCTAGGTGCACGGTTGTAAGTAGTCGTTTCTATAGAAAAGAGCCCGCAAGAAACTCCACTTACAATGTTTTCAAATACCTAACACTGTCATTAGGTATTGGAGGATAGTGTAGGCCTGCCGACAAGTACTAGGTACTTAACCAAATAGAAAATGGTCAACAAATCGAAACATCTATGAACAAATAACGAAACAGAAAATAACGGTCGCCAGGATTCTATAGTAAATATTTAGTACCAAGTTATCTAGAAGCTTCATCTACTCACATTATTACACGACACATTCAACTTGACAGTGTTAGGCGGCAGGTCAGTGGGCAGCGAGGTGAGGTTCCGCTGCGAACAGTCCACGGCCACCAGGTTGGTGATCTCGTTGCCGAGGAACTCCAGGCGCTCGGGGATGCACGTGCAATTGATGTTCGCCGGCTGTATGTTACGGCAGCTGGCGTTGAGCTGGAAGTGAGAGGAATGCGAGTGAGTAAATGCAGTTAAATGTCGGTGTTCGAGCTTGCAGAGTCAAGAAGGTGAAATGAAAGAGGGCTTGCCATGCCTTAGCTGCCTCAAGATGTGCCTAAGCAATATTAATCATCATCATCATTCTCCAGCCAATACCAATGTATTTGGAGTCAGTGCAACACGTCTTTTTCTTCCATACCTCTCTGTTAGTCGTCATATCAGTAGTCACCCCCTTTCTATCCATATCATCTTTCACACAGTCCATCCATCGTTTCTTTGTCTTGCCTTTGTATTCTCATACTCAAAACTTTCCTCACGACATTTTCCTAATTCCTCCATATCACATGCCGCGGCACTCAACTTTTCAGTCACCACACACTCTCATTTCTTATTCAATACTTATTAATAAATAACCACAACTCTCTCTTAGCATCCAAAGTAGAAAAAATAATAAAAGAAATATGAAGACAATGATGTTATTGTGAAGAATGCAAGAGTTGCGGATAGACAGACTGTAAAATACTGCGATTTTGTTTCTATCAAAAGTGTTATTTCTTTTTCTATGACAAAAAAAAAAAAAGGAAGAAAGAAATTAAAACACGTTACAATTTAAAGGTGCGTTTACAATTTAGAGGTGGAGACGAAAGGGCAGGCTGGAGACTAACGGAGACCTGCAAGAATCGACCAATCACAGACGAGACGAGAGAAGTTGCAAGTCTCTTTTCCGCTCCGCTAGTCCCCAACTCAGTGGAAATGGACCCGAAAGCTAATATGACAAGAATAGTTTAAGAATAGGAAGAGACGTAAAAATACCTACTACCTCTTTCTGTATCCTCAGATGGTCAATCTGGACTATCCTGACATCCTTGAACCAGTTGAAGTTAATGTCCAGCGCGCAGTACGTGTCCTTGTAGTTGAGGAAGGTTACCAGCGAGGAGTTGTTCGTCTCCATCGCCTTCTGGAAGTGCTTGCAGGGGAGGTACTTGTTGCCTGGAGATATGAGGTTGACATTAAATGGAGGGTTGATAATTATATGGGAGACAGTGTTCGCTAAACAGCTGGCTTCCTGTTTTGAGCCCGTGGTTACTGGAAAAGACTAACAAAAATAGACAGAAAGGTTTCTTCTTTGCAATGAGGGAAAAACTCCGATCACCTGCAATTCGTTTGAGTGGTGAACAAAGCCATTTTCTGTGAAGAGCCTAGAATGTTTCGTCAAACACAGAATCAGCCATTTTTTTTGCAACCAAGAACTGGTCGGCGGGCAAAACTTTTGTATTCCAATTTTTATTTTTACAATGACGACTTTCGCAGTGCTAACAAAGTGGTTACTTTATGTTTTTTTTTTCGCATTTTTTTTTTTTTGCTTTGGCACAGAAGAAAGAACTAGGTATATTTGTATAATTTTGATAGATTATCTTAACGTCTAACCTACCCGACAAATCCACGGAGATCTTCCGGTTGCTCTGCACCAGGCTCAGCGGGAACTCCGTCAGGTTGTTGGCGGAAGCGTCCAGCACGCTGAGGTTGAACAGGTAGGCGAAGGGGCGCTGTTTGGACGGCTGCAGCTTCGCACTGGTCAAGTTGTTGTTCGAAATGTTCAGGCATGCTGCTGAAGAGTATTTTGGGAACTGGCCTGGAAGGAGAGAAGTTTAGGTTAACCTCAAGTATACATAACTCCTCAACTCCTCATAACTTAGATAATCAGCCTATAACGTTCCCACTGCTGGGACACTCAGGGAGGGAGTGAGCCACAATCTACCACGCGGGCCCAGTGCGGGTTGGTGGATGTCGCTTTTCTTTATAATTTTTGGTTCTTTTTTTATTTCATTTGGCTCTGTTTCTCACTGGTTATGTTAGAGTAGGCTAAAGCAAAAGAATTGTATTCAATGTGTCATCACCATAAGATTGAGAATGGCGCAACAAAGATGCCTGGTAGAATAAGCAGAATGAAGCCTTTGCAGAGGGTTTTCAGAAACTTTGTGGAATACTTACTTGTATCCTTTGTGTTATTTTCCGTTCTCGAATCTTAGTTAAGCAGGAAAGTAACAAAAATGGTAAAAGTTAAAAATTGCATTATATTTTAACAGTTTTTAGAATTTCAGTCATATTGATATTAATTGGGGTTGTTTACACTTTCATCAGATATTATAGAACAAACCATAGGATATCCATCGAATTGTCGAATCTCTTAAGGCTGATTTTTCAATCATCAATCTGATAACTTTATTCGAGGAATAATTTTGAAATTTTGGCAGTTATTTCATACAAAATCTGTCAAACGTCAATTTTATTCCTCGAATAAAAGTTATCTGGCGATGGAAAAATCAGCCCTAAAGCGGAGAGTTAGAAGCACCGTAATTATCACAGCATTATCAAAATTCATCCATATTTTCCGTGTGCCCACACACAGTGGTCACATTGCGATAACTCAAATACAAAGCTTCCTTACCGACAATCTTGTCGATGTTCCCGTCAGTGAAGGCCATGGACGCGAGCCGTCGGAACATGGCCTGCGACACGTCCAGCTCATCGATGGACGCGTTCAGCACATGCAGGTACGTCGTGTTCTGAGTAACTGGAATACAAGATGGTACGGTTAGAAATCATTGATCAACTATTGTAAGATTGTGCAAGTGAGATCATATAGTTCGGGGTTCTGCCAATCTATTCTGTAAAAATCTGACCGTAAAAACTTATGTGAAGTGAGCTGTCGTTCCATATGCTAGGGATTGACACTATTGACAGCTCAATGCAAGCTCGGTGAGTTTTTTATAGAATAGATCGGCTATTTTCTATTTGCCTTCTTAAGTTGAATAGTATGGAATTCTTCGCAACTCATTAGCTGCTTATAAAGCACACAGACTGCTTGGTAACGCGCTCACGAACTGTAGGTACTGGTCTAGCTACTAGGAGCCGTCACAAGAGCTCGTGTCACAACCTCTACCACTGTGGGAAAGGTGGAAAATCGCATGAACATTTAGCTTTCCCAGTTTCGGGACAACAACATGGTTTGGAGACACAGGTGTTTTGAAGCGGCTTTAGCAGCGAACTTTGTACTGCCAGATAGCTACCAATCAATCGGCTAGCGTTTTCCCAACTATGTATGTTGAGGTCTGCCAGACTTCCAGTCTAACCGAATGCAGCATAATACCAGTATTTTACATCGAACACTGCCAATCTGCCTACCTGACGACCCAGTTACAGTTACCGGGTAACACGATACCCCCTGGAAAGACTGGTGGTCAGACTTTTGGGCTTTCGACTACCCGTAACGACTGTCAAAGATCTACAGCCGGGACCAACGGCAACGGCTTAACGTGATTTCCGAGGCACGGAGTGGTATCGGTATGTAAAGATGGTCACCCATCAACGGACCGGCAACGGCAAGCGGAGCTTAACCTGATCGATGGGCCCGTGCACCTGTTGTTACCTAGCCACGAGCCCCTTACTGCTAGATATCCACCATGTCATGGTTTGATAAGCAAAGACGACGCCAAAATAGAAAAGAATAACTCGAACTTCCACCTTCTACCAAACTAAGTACAGACGCCTGCACATCAAGCTACTACAATCTGTCAAATTTCTTCAATAGATTTTTAACTGTATCCCTAAAGCATTAGGTTCAAATTTGATTGGGAAAACTTCACAGTTTCGGGTAGCTTAATGCGCTGGTGTCTGTACATATATTACGCGCATGGTCAGTTGCTTGATTAATAAGTAGGTTTAGGGCCTAACTAGGCTCTAAACACCATCAATTATTCTGTAGTTTTACATAATTGATACGCAGAATCAATTATTTTAACGTTAGAAATATGTAGGTGCAAGTTATATGTACAGCTTGGCATAGAGCAAGACCATTATCAGTAGTGGCAGCTCCTGATAACCTTTTAGTTATATATATAACATGTTTGTTTTCAATGAAGAGGTAGGTAACAGTTTATCGTTTATTTTATCGACCCATTGGCCAAGAAGCTGTTTTGAACGAATACAGAAACAGCACCCTAATTTCGTAACGCACTATCAATCTCAATCTGAAACATTTTGAAGGATATTGCTAATCAATTGCTTCATATGTTCGAATAATGTTTCTGCTCAGCTACGTAAATAACGCAATGAATATTGTCGAACTGTCAAATGGAAACCATTGCTACTGATTGTTTGTGTCGCAATAATACCCCGCACACTTGACTAGTTCTGTGTTATTTTATTTCAAAACAGCTTCTTTTATTTGTGTAACACGCTGTTTTAAAAAGCCTGTGGCGGTATCTACAACGCCACATACGAGCAACTGACGTCACACAAATCCTGCATCTCGCAAGCAGAGTTTACCGCGCAATTAGCATACATACAAACTTCCCGACATCAGTCGTTAGGCAGTTGCCCGCCAGACACAACACCCGTCCGGTCAGAGGATCCTCCCTTTTCTATGGAGTATGAGTGAACTTTACACCCTGTTTCTCATACCTATAAAAACCTTTTAATTTTATTAATAGGTACTTTGATACTAAGTTGTCGAGTATAATTAGAAAAACAGGAACTGTTAATCAGAACGGAAATATTGTGGACCTAAATATCAAGCGATACCATCTGTACATCATCTTTATACCTTCGACTTAACGACTGCGATAAATAGTCGATCACGTCCACCTCTAATGTGCCCTACGTGTTTTTAACATGCCCCCGTCACCTTAACAGGGAAGATAGAAAGTCTTGTACAGACGCCAGCACATCAAGCGACTACACTCTGTCAAATTTCTTTAATAGATTTTCAACTTTATCGTTTCGAAACGACTGGTTGACACTTCCCATGACCCAAGGGCTGGCTTTTACCTTAGCCAGAGGCTAAGCATTGCCATACAACGTGGCAATGCTGCCAATGTCTTGGGTACATTACCAGTCGATGAATTATTTTCGACGCTATATTTTAGTTTGTAAATAGTCTTAGTTAATCTAGGACATAATTTTGTTACTTTATCGTTAAAGCAATAAGGTTCAAGGTTGATTGCGAAAATCTATCAGTCTATCAGTATCTATCAGTCATTTTATCGCCAGATGCAGAAACTCATTTACATAATAGCGTTTATTTTCTAATTTTATACTATTGTTTTCTTTTTATTTTCGATTTCATTATGTTTTCTTTAATTTTAATTCTTAGATTTTTATTTAGTTTCTTTTGTAATTTGAAGCAAACCAATTTTACTTTTATTACCGAATGCTTTAAAATAAATGTTTAAATGGTATATTGGTGCCTAATATAAAGGCTTACCTAGTTTGGGGCCAATGTAATATCTCTATTCTTTTTAGCAATGAAGTTCCTAGGGAAATAAATAATTGGATTATTTATTTTACCATTTATGTACACACATATATCACACAGACCAGAAAAAACAGAACAGAAAAAATAGGACAGATGTGATGCTTATTGTTCGGTGGTGCTGGTGATGGTGGTGGTGTATCTACAGAGTATAACATTTCTTTCTCTAGTGTCCATACTGGGGCGATTTTCAGCAACCAATAGTAAAGTTCGGCCCCTCAAAGGGTCCAAAGACGGTATCATAATGCCTGTCGGTCTATTCTTTAAAATTCTCACAGTGAAAAATTAGGTGAAGTGAGATGTCAATAGTGTCTATCCCAAGCATTAGGTGGAATGACAGCTCACTTCAGCTGACTCAGATATTCACAGAATAGATCGACTGAAATACTACATTACGATACGTGTGACTTTTGTAGTACATTATTGATATGCAGAGGCGGCTTTACCTATAGTGCAGGGTGTGCGGCGCACACGGGCGCCGGGTCTAAGGGGGCGCCGAGCGCCCTCTAATGCGACGCCTCCAAAGATGCGTCGCTCGTGGCACCGGCGCTCTCAAAGACCCTGCGCCCGTGTTACGGGCTTACGGCCGATGCCGGGCGCGCGGTAGCAAAGCAAGACGCGCCACCACAAGCTGCGTCTTTACCTACTCTACACAATAACTTTTGTTTCAACGTGAAATCAGCCTTAAAACAGAGGGGCAATTCTCGTAACTTTAAGAACGTTCACAGTCTGATCTCAGTCTCAATCTGTCATAAATATGTAACTCTAATTTCCCTACATTTTGACATTTGTTTGACGCTGAGATGAGACTGCGACTAGATTTTGAACGTTTTATATTACGAGAAATTGACCTCCTGATAATTAAAGATTATATTGGCGTAGTGTCGCATCCATAGATATAGGAAAGAAGGTCGCATCGCACCTGTTTTGATTCTTTGAAAACACGGCGACAATCATTGCTAACTCGGCTGTATTAGAAATTAGAATGCTATAAAGTTCTAATTCAAATTGCCAGAGACGTTGCGGCGGCCTTTTTCAAAGGCTTTGTGTACGCGTGCCGCAATTTTTATTTTACCGCTACACCTTAGTTTTACGAAATAAGCCTTGATGCAATGAATTAAGTATCATCTTTGAGTAAACATGTAAATCTGAAGTAAATCGGCTTTTCTTTTGATAAAAATTATATAAAGGTAAGATTTGGTTATTTGCTTACACAATTATTGCGACATGCATCGGGGTCAGAGGTCATCAAAAACAGCTGGCGAAATCCATGAAAAAAAACAAACGAGTGATAGTGATATCGAAGTTAAACACCTAGGTTCCTATACCTATCTAGGATTTTCATTTGTTTATCCTAGTGCAGTGCGGAACAAACAACCTATTTATTTAGGTCTTACTTGTATGTACCTAACCTTTGAACAACGAACTACTTTTTTATGTTATTTTTTGTTAGATTGCGTAATGTAGGAACCGCGATGTTGATTGATATGTGTCATGTAATAAATAATAGTTCAAGTTGCAACTATTTCTCTGGGCCTATATTAATTTACATCGATAGTACTTTTAGGTGCCTATACCTACTTAGTTTATTATTTATTTTAGATGTCTGATGGCGATGGAAAAAAGAAACTTTAAAGTAGTAAATAACTACAAAGTTGTGATTTTTTATTGTTGTAACACTTGTAACACACCCCTTCCTTCCTAAAAAACACTTTTTGCTTCCCAACATCATTTAAAATGGCACTATTTGCACCCGAATTTCCGCTTGAAAATATAACTGTAAGTATTCCATTTTGACCCCGCTCCTACTAGAGGGCGCCAGGGTACTGGTTGCACACGGGCGCCACAAGGGCTAGAGCCGCCTCTGTTGATATGATATGATATAAAATAAAAACGCCGTGCATTAATAGACTAATTAAGTCACACGTATCGTATACTACTTTACGAGTATAGTACTCTGTGACCTAAGCCTGCACTTAAGTCACGCTTATCTGTGACTTAAGTAGTCCAATTTTACACAGAAAAGCGTGACTTAAGTGCGGGTTTAGGTCACAGAGTGCTATAAACTTTATTTATGTTAATTGGACTATGTTAGCAGCAGAACTCGTCTGTAACTGGCGGTAACTACATGCACTTAACGACGTAATTAACATAATAATTAAATGCATTTTTCTATTTTTAACTGACTATGGTAATCGTTGGGTAATGATTGTGTGATTAAAACAATTGCTTTGTTACCTATTAACATAACTAGCAATGGGGTAAACATGGAAAAGTACAAAGCAGGTAACCACAACCTATCAAGTCTTCGTAGACCTCTAATGATGAGCAATCATCATCTTGATGCTCCTAGATCTTCTTTTCGACTGTATTTTAAATCTTGTTTTCCTAAAACTTTGCCACTTCCGCGGTCTTGTAGGTGGCAGTGCAGAGGTCACTTTGACTGCATGTTTTGGGACACAGTGCAGGATAGGTGGTGGAGCATGGTTTGTGACATAGCTTCACAATCACACCCAACCGTCAAGGTAGCCCCACTTTACCAGGTTGGAGTTACATCTTCCCACTTGTGTCTGGAGACGGTTCAGAGACTTCCAAGTGGACCACGGAAGGTGCAGGAACACCCTGCAGGGAGATGCTCCTTTGGTGGTAGGTAGTAAGTAGGAGGGGGAAGAGTATCCTGCCACAGTTTACAACTTTCTTAAGTGGTCCAGTGTCTGTTTAATTATTTATCTATTTATTTAGATTTACAAACTATCGTAGGTATACACTACAGAAATTACAGGTAGCAACAGAAAATAAAGAAGTAAATGTAACAGACAATCTTATCAAACATAACATAGAGCAGTTAAATTATTTATACAAAACCTAACAAAATAATAACCGGTCGTCTTAATGTCATACCTTGTTTTTTATTAGCCTGTTTTGTCCCGCTACTGCTGGGCAAAGGCCTTCCCCATATTCTTCCACCTTTCCTTGTGATGTGCCTTGTCCGTCCAATCGGTTATGAATTTTTTATTTAAAAAATTAGAGAAAGAATATAATCGCGTAAAAAATATTATAACTTGCGACACAAAACGTCTGTTAGAGTTGGAGATAAATCATAAAGTTATTAAATAAAATCCGAATTTCAATAGTTTCATCATCGACCGTCACTTTGTTAGGTTTCATCAGTCATTTGGCTACGAGATGCTTAGGTATGTACATATGACAATCTAAAAACTTCTAGGTAGGTATTTAATTATTTATATTGAAACTGGCAAATGTGGCTTATTTTATTTACTAAGATAATGGACAAATAAACTGCATACCTACCTAATCTGCATTCGCGATTTATTTGCCAAAAATGTAAACAAATATGAGTTTATGGAAAAATAACTTTAATTCCTACACAATAAAGTTCAGATTACGCTACAATTTCAAACATTTTTATAAATTTTTCAATAGTTCTAGTCACTTTGACATCCACTTAGTTATTATTAAAATAAAGTTGATATTTGTTTAACTTGAAATAACATCAATTTGAAACATTAGTTTGAATAGACTTTTAATATTATTATGTTTGTCTAGTAGCCACTCAACTCTAATGGCATATTCAGTCTTATTGAATTAATAGCAATGTCAATTAAACTGTAATTAATACCTATTTGTTTGTGAAGTAGCTATTAATACATTAAGTTACCTCTTGGGTACAAGCATCAAATTATATAAATATGTATAACAATTAATAACGTACCTACTTAATGTATTATTTTCTGTAAATTTCCTGTTTTCATACATATATACTAGCTAATATTATAAAGAGTATTTGTGAGTTTGTATGTAGGTGGTAATCTCCGGAAGTACTGAATCGATTCCGAAAATTCTAATAATTCGAATTCGAGAAAGAAAATTCGAATAACTATTTAATAGTACTAACGTACTAATGGGAAGCTACAATATTGCCGAGTGACATATTTTATGTTAAAACAAGAGAATTTCACGCGGACGAAGTCGCGGGCATATGTTAGTGTCTTATAATTGTGCACTCCAGCATCAATTTTTCCTGGATTGATGGAAATTCACCTGTTCAACTCTAGTTCTATGAATTCTTTGGTGTTGTTTATAATAGAAGTCACGAACATTAGCTTACCTAAGCCGTATCTAAGTATACTTTATTCGCGTACCTATATTATTATGAATTCAAGCCTCGACGTATCCGAATGACAGCGATGCGGACGAGGACTTCGACGCCTAAAAAATATCCTTTTGTATTTATTATTTATATAGTTAGTTAATTCGTTTTTTAATTTAATACCGAGTTAAATAGTTAAGTGATTATGAAAATATTCCTTTAGTTTTCTGTCAGCCGTTTGAAGCCAGAAGATATAAGATCATTTGTCACGTCAGGCACATGCGCCTGGCGCTAGTGGAGTGTTGACAATTTCAGCTCGGCCTAGCTTTTTCTCTTACCCACGTGGAGGCTGGAAATTATTCCACGAGAACGTGCTACCGTGATAAAAAAGTATCTATGTCCTAACCCAGGTCATGGTCAATCCGTGGGCCACATGTCATCAGAATCCGTTCAGCGCTTGAGGTGTAAAAAGGAAACACACAGACACGCACTTATAATACATATTACTATGTATAGGTATGGGTACCTACTTGCAGAAGCCAGTGCCTCCTTCAGCCTGGCACTGTCCAGGTCGCAGCAGAACACCGACATGCTGCCGACCTTGGTGCAATTGGCTTCAGCTGGGCACTTGGACCGCGGCATGTGGAAGCACTTGCCCATGTTCAGGTGCTGGTTGATGGGTTCTGGCTTTTCGGTTGAGGCTGGTGGTTGCTGAAAATAAGGTTGAGGGTGTTAATAGAGGTACCTATAGGTAGAGTTTACTAGGGTAATTACGATAGTGAGTATATTCTGTTGGATGACAATTTCTACCAAACGCAGCGGCATTTTCATATTGGCAACATATTGATTAGACGCCATTTTATGGTCCGCCGTCACTTTCGCGTTTGCTATAAAAATGCCACTTGGTATCATCCAACGGAATATACCCACTATTTTAATTAGTAAACCTTAATTGGAAAAGAAATGAAGAAGTTTTTTTTTTAATAAGGACATGCCTGTCTTGCAAATGGGTTAGGCATCCACCTGTGCAAGTAGTAGGTAGCTACTTTGTATTGCCTGCTAAACTTCGGGTTAATTTCTGCGGGAAAATTTCTCAATGATCATCAACAAAGTTCAATCCGGCGATTCGAACCTAATAGGACCCTACTTCCTTTTTGGAAGTCTGAAATGTAAGTTGCCTTGAAAGGTTTCCTATGGCTTCATTCCTACCACATCAGTACGTACCTACATATGCAAGAAATCTTCTAACTGTAATTAGTTTTAGTTTCTGTCAAAGTTACTAATGCGAATTCAAGCAATAATCGAACACGCGAGCTGACATTGAACATGAACATCACGCCTGTGTTCCCTGAAGGGTTTGGCAGAGGTCTACCGGTAGTAAACTCACATTTCGCCAGTTATGTTTAAGTCCCATGTAATAGGGGGCGAGCCTATTGCCATCAACCGGGCACTAATCCAGACTCCAGGCTGCTGCTGCGAGATTCCAGATGGAAAAACATTGACCAACCCGGGAATCGAACCCAGGACCTCATGCTCAGCAGTAGCGCTTGCGCGGCTTGCGACCACTAGACCAAAGAGGCAGTCTTGGCACCTGAAGTTGAATACCTACTTAGCATTATCAGCTGGAATGGAACGTTATAACGTTCCCACTGCTGGGACACAGGCCTCGGCTCTGTGAGAGAGAGTGGGCCATAATCTATCACGCGAGCCCAGTGCGGGTTGGCGGATGTCACATATCTTCGAATTTTTGTTTCTAGGACGTGCCGGTTTCCCTACGATGTTTTCCTTCAACGTTTTGAGAGCAGTGGTATACAACATAGTGAAGTGAAAGAAAGAAAATACATTTATTTAGCACAGACTAAAAGACACAACATTCACCAGATAGCAACAAATAAAAAGTGCCTGACTGGGTTCGAACTCACGACCTACAACTTGTAATTTATTGGGGCCGATACCACGGGGCCACCACTGCTCCTCAATATTATACACGTGTTCGTGTATATACGTTATTTATATAAGCATAAAGTATTGAACCGGCACAATAACAAAAAATCATAATATTGACTTATGTAAATGAACTAGTTATGCTAATAAGCAGAGATATAGGTATTGACGTATGTTAATTTTAATTAACACATTACTCGACTATAAATCTTCGCATCGTACTGAGCACGAATACTATGTGAGTATGTAGCGGTATCTACAACGCCACATGCGAACAACGCGTCATACTGACGTCACGCAAATCCTGCATCTCGCAAGCAGAGTTTACCGCCTAAAGAGCACACATACAAACATCCCGACATCAGGGTGTAAAGTTCACTCATCCTCCCTTTTCTTCAAATTCAGTTTCAGTTAATCAAAAATCAAAAGTAATTTAATCAAATTAGGCTGAGAATCAGCACTTTTCGAATGTCAAAATTTCATAAGACAGTCCCACGAAACGCCCGCGCCCGCCCTTCATCACTTCCTAGTGCAGTAGTATGCTAAGTAATTAACATTACGAGACACAGAACATTAAATTAAAGTATTTTAGCCATATGACAACTAGCCACGCCAATATACCAATAAATAGAATGAAAACTACACTCAAGCAAAAAAAATACTAAAAATATGAATGTAAACAAAATTATATACATAAATAAAAGCCTCCAGGCATAAAAAGTGTGACGGCTTACATATTTATGTAATGCTGGCTTGCTGAATGGTCATAGCTACTCAGCCAATACCTACTTACTGACTGAATTATCTGAAACTAAGCCAAGCAACAGAACACTTAGCTTTATCTTGTGCATTAAAATAGCCTCTTTGAATAGCTAATACCTACTAAAAGTAGCTTCCGTATGTGCCGATACTATTTGTATTAAGCCTTCTTACGTGGAGATACCTACTTGCAATAGCCTCTTTGAGTGAGGTAGGTACTTCAAACATGGTCCTGATGAGTGGTGATGCTAAATATAGCCTCCACAAGTGGCTATACTTCAATGTACGACCGGCTAGCCACCTTGTCTACTAGCTAATCATATGTAAGTACACTGATTGAGCTTCGTAATGAAACTAAAGATTAGGAACACTAAATCCTACATAATTATATCAACATTATTTTTTATTTAAAGCCTTTAATGGTTTTCGCAACCAACTTTTTAACAATTCTCAAATTGTAAGAACGTTCACAGTCTGATCTCAGTCTCAATCTGTCAAAAATATCTCTGATTTTTCGACATTGATTGTCGCTGAGATGAGATTGCGACTAAATTTTTAACGTTTTTAATTAAGTACGGGAATTGACCTTCTGTTGAATTGCCAGTGGATTCCACCATATCGGACAATACGATTTTTTTAACCCTCTTACAGAGACGACGCATGAATCCCAGCAGTGGGAATATTATAGATTGGTTGGATGATGTTACGATTGAGGCGACAACGGTGGGACCAACGGTCATTCGCGTGGTTTTTCCTCACATACAATCCATCCAATGTATATTTACTACTACCGTATATTACAAATCAATGTTTATAGTCCATACCTCTCTGGCCTGCGCAAGCGCCTGCTGCTCGAAGTCGTCGACCCTCATCTCTATGAGCGGTACGTGCATCAGGAGGTACACCGACAGGACCCATAGTGACACCTGCGGGCAAAAGAGAACACACATGTAGCTATCTACTTCATAATATTCATAAATTATTTTTTTCATTCACTGACAGACACCGCCCTGCCTAAACCATTGGGTCTAGGTACATTACATTTTGCAGAAGACTTCCTTTTGTAACGAATGTGAGATACATTTTCATCCCCTAAAGGGGTTTAATAGGGGATGAAATTTTGTATGGAAGTTCGTCATCTTCGCCGATTACCTTTATGTAGATAGAAATCCAAAAGGTTAAGGAGCGCTTAGCGCAAGTTATTCTTGTATAGTGTGATCGTTCCTTCCGAAGCTAGTCGAGGTCCCTGCAAATGAGGCCAAATGTTTTACATTTATCAATCTATGATTTGGTATAGATATTTTTTATAGTTATGGGCGATGATCTTTAGAACCCGAAATCTTACAATCGGTTTATAAGGATGCTGAAATACGTAAGTGTTGAAGGATCACGGTAAGTAGGTGGGTATTTATTTCGTAAACAGCTTTACAATATGAGAACAAATAGGTGCCTCTGCATACATTTTCCTGGAAACAGACGTGATTCGACGATGAATATGTAAATTATACGCACATGTAGGTACATACATAGGTGAAGTGCTACGTAGATGTTATCAGTAACTAAACACCTGTAGATCCTTTCCAACGAAACCTTGAGATTTTCCTACATGTTTTGCAAGCGAGGATGCAATAACATCGTATTACATAAAGTTTATAAATAAACTATTTATGATAGAGTACGAGCGGTGTTTATTTGTGGCTCATTGTGCGGTTACAGCGCGCCATGTGGCCGAGATTCCTGCCATGTGTAGGTATGGTTTATAGGAATCGTTAACATATACATAGTTTGTATTTCCTACTAGAATAATATTCAGAGCGAATATCGATAATACTCCTGCGGTGTTCCTAGGCTTAACTAAAACTATAGGAAACTATGTTTTTCCCGTAGCCCGCGTGAAAGTCGAAAATTAAACCACGGGAACGTATTATCGAGATAAAAGTACCCTAACCCAGCTTATGGTCTATCCTTGTCCATCTGTTCAGCCATTTAGGCGTACAAAGGTAACAGACAGACAGACAGACATCGTTACTTTTGCATTTGTAATAATATATGAGTATGGATAGGAGAGGGGTCCAGCCATTTCATGGAAATGTCTTGAAAAAAATTAACACATGACTTCACATGAGCCTTTTTGGCTTTACACAGAGCACATAAAATATAGTTACTGGAGTTAATTTTCTTGTTTTTTTGGAGAGAGAAATCCTTCCTTTTCTCTCTTTATACTGAATTTTATAGTGGCATTTTATAGTGACTGCAGGCTACAGGCAAAAACGTATAAAGTATTATTAAATAGGAATCAAACGATATAAAATCGTTTCTCTTATTTTCAAACCATAGATCCTGAGGCATCGTAACATTTCCATATGCCTAAAGTTGATAAATGATCAACAATGAAAACATAATCAACACTTGTTATGATAATCATAATTATGGCACATAATTGATCTCTACTTAGCTTAGATCATTACTACCGTCGGCGTCGTACGCGCATGAGGACGTACAGACGGATAGACCAATTATCTAATAGGTCGTTTCCTCATAAGGACAGGCCAGAAATAAGATTCTCAGCTTTAAGTTCATGTTTTTTTCCTGGAAGTGGGAGTATAGGAAAAATACAGCAGAGAATAACAAAAAAAAAAAATATTGGCAAGTACCCTGTTCTTTTCTAAATTATTTTTTATGTGTCTGTCTCTTCTCTCTCCATAAAAATCTATAACTTAATCCCCTGATCACGCGCATATTCTGTATGTATAAATACACTGGGACGTCATAGCGTTATCTTATCAGCTCGGTCTGTATCGCCAAATTTTGGGAGCAGTTGATTCCAGGGATTAAGTCTCACGATACTTCAGAACTATTATCAGTGAGATAGGAATGTGCTAAAAATGGCAAGGCATAAGAATAACCTCTAAAAGTAGATATAAATATGTATTTGTGGCAATCTTTGCTGCCTGATACATTCATTCAAAACGAATTCTTGATCGGATAATATATTAAACTAGCTGCGCCCCGCGGTTTCACCCGCATAAGTTTCGATCCCGTGGAAATATCGGGATAAAAAGTATCCTATGTGTTAATCCTGGTTATTTAAACAATAAGGTATGTTTCTTTCCCTATAAGTTCTACTGAAATGTAATAGAACAGCCGATCGATTCTGTAAAAATCTCACCGTGAAAAGTTAAGTGAAGTGAGCTTAGAGTGAGCTGTCAATATTATCAATCCCTAGCATTAGTTAGAACGACAGCTCACTCCACGCTCACTTCACCTAACTTTTCACGGTGAGATGGTTACAGAATCGCACTGCTGCTCCCTAATTGCGTAACACTCTATCAATCATAATCTGAATCATTAATAAGGATATTTATAATACATTTGTTGCTAAACAACGTACTTACCTACCGCACAAAAAATGTATTTGCTAAACAACGTACAGACGCCAGCACATCAAGCTACTACAATCTGTCAAATTTCTTTAATAGATTTTCAACTTTATCGCTAAAGCATTAAGGTTCAAGGTTGATTGGAAAAATTTGACAGTTTCGGGTAGCTTGACCTGCTGGCGTCTGTACTTACCGCAATGAATGTTGTCGAACTGTCCAAACGAAACCCACTCGTACTGACGCAGTAACCTGGCTGTGTAGACTACAGTACCTACCAGTACCAGTAGTAATATTATGAAAGCTAAGTGGCTTGCCATGCATAAGTATCCTATGGCTTTGTATCGCGAAATAATGCTACAGTCTCATGGTTTCTTTATGAGCTGGGTTTTAGGTTTAGTTACAAGCTCGATTTGTTACTATGCAGTGTCCTTAACCCTTCATATAACGTAGATCCACGCGAGACACAATGGCTTTTTAATTGTGTCTGTAATTACGACATTCATCAAACTCATTTTGACAGTTCATCAACATTCATTGCGTTATTTACGTTCTTGAGCAGACACGTTTTTTCGGACATATGAAGCAATGATAAGCAATATAATATCATTCAAAATGACTCGGATAGCAATATCGCCTCGGCTGTAATTTTCAACTTACCGCACTTATATCTTTTTTTTTCTCTTTATTTGTTTTGGGATTTTTATCTAAAATACTCACTTATATCATAATGTACTATTATAGTCTTAAATAAAACTTGACGTCATTACGTTAATAAAAAACTACTCATTGTAATTTAATCTTGACCTCGGAAAAGAGTTTTGTAGGTCGTTCCCAAGGTGAGGTCACTGACATTATTACTTGAACTTTACAGGCAGATAAGGCCCGGTAAGTTTGTCTAAAATTAAATTTGTTAATGTACCCAATTCCCCGATCTAGGTAGTTTTAAACAGCAGTATACATAGGTAAAGTGGAAGTAAAAAAGTGGTACCCAAACCCCTATTATTAAAACCTTTCATATATCTCTTTGAAACTATAATAACCATAGATATAAGAAAGAAGCTGTTTTTATATTTCTATGGTGGAGACTAAGTTAAACTTATAATAACTAACACTAACTAACTTATAAGGTAACTTGTAACTTACTAACTTATAACTTCGAATAACTGCAACTATTAGCTGCAATGGGTTTCATTTTGAGAGTTCAACAACATTCATTGCGTTATTTACGTTGTTGAGCAGACACATTTTTCGAACATAAGAAGCAATGAATAAGCAATATCCTTCAAAATGATTTAGATTGAGGTTGATAGTGTGTTACGCAAATGGTTTGCTGAACATTCATTTTATAAAAACTTTTTTACAAAAAAAAACAACCGACTTCCATAAAAACACCACAAAGTGAAAAATAACTTTAATTTCGGAAGTCGGTGTCTTTGGTTTTTTATTTCGTTTTTCGCCACCGACTTCCGAAATTAAAGTTATTTTTCACTTTGTGGTGTTTTTATGGAAGTCGGTTGTTTTTTTTTGTAAAAAAGTTTTTATTTTTCACTTTTTTGTTGTGATATTTTTTTTTATTTTTGTTGATTTTTCAAAAACCACTTGTCCGATTTTGATAAAATTTTCATGGGTTCATTTGGGGAGCATACCCTATCCAACAAAAAAAGAATTTTTCAAATCGGTTGGCAAGCGACGGAGTTATGCGCGAACAAACATAAAAAAAAAAAAAATACAATCATCCGAATTGAGAACCTCCTCCTTTTTTAGAAGTCGGTTAAAAATAACGGAATTAAAATCAGCAACACTGGACTTGGAGATAAGCAATCCAGCAGAAACGACAGGGAAGGAAATTCATTTCTTCCCAAGTACATTCTTCTTCTCGTGTCAATGTCTCATATTTGAGTGTGTACCTAATACACACAGTCGGAATGACTTTCATTTTGACAGTGCAACAGCATTTATTGCGTTATTTATGTTGTAGAGCTGACTAATTTGTCGAACTTAAGAAGCTCTGGATTAGCAATATCCTTCAAAATGTTATGCGTGTTAATGTGTGCGTGCAATTAGGGTGCAGGACCTTAATGATAAGATAATATATATAATTAGAGTTGACTTAAGTACCGTACATAAAACGTTGAAATAGGCACGCTTTGTGACATAAATAGACGAAGGACAAAAGGCCTATATTTAGTCAAGGAAAATAATAATATAATTAGTATTAGCATACATAATATGTCAGTAATATTATAATATGAAAAGTATTCATTACTGTGCAAGTAGCAACATCGACTCGAAATACCGATAACTAAGTAGGTACCTATATGCCGCACCGTGTATGCACATAATTATCGTAGAACCACAGACTAGCTGTCACTGCAGATATGACAACTTGGTTTAAGACACTTGTCTTATATTAGATGGTAGGCTGTTGATCGACCTACATGCTGTTTTTAACCGACTTCAAAAAAAGGAGGAGGTTCTCAATTCGAATGTTTAAATATATAATTTTTTTTTTTTTATGTATGTTCGGGCATAACTCCGTCATATAAAAACGGATTTGCAAAATTCTTGTTTGAAAGAGGTTTATTTCGAAATGGTCCCATTTAAATTCGTAAAGATCTGATGATGAATTTCGGAGACACACAACGGAACTCTTCAATAAATGCCAGCAAATCAACCGCGATTGCTGCTATCGCTTATGTACTGCATTGTTCACGCTATTACACAACATAACATCACGCCTGTACCCTCTAAAGGGGTGCACAGTATGAATTTGTTTGGGGTAGGTACAACTAAAAAGTCAAAAATAAAAACTTTTTACAAAAAAAAAAACAACTGTTGTCAGTTGTTGAACCAACGGCACCGACTTCCGAAATTAAAGTTATTTTTCACTTTGTTGTGTTTTTTTTTAAAGTCGGATTGGCTTAACCTAGAGCTTAAAGACACGAACATCAAGATAAAATGATTGCTAATGTAAGCGGTAATCTCTGGACGTACTGATCCGATCACAAAAACTCTTACGCTGATGGTAAAGCTACGCTATCATCGAGCGTGATAGGTTATGGTTTATGGTATAGTTGAGATACACGCGAACAAAACCGCGGGTAAAAGCTAGGTATCGAGAAAAACACGAAATAAATGATAGGCGTCAGGAAGTATCACCAAAAATATCGATGCCTTATGGAACATACTCAGCCTATGTCTGTGCCTATGTCCCAGAAGTTCTACTGTGTTTTAGTACCTCTCTTAAGCTCTGAGCCCCTCATACCTTATTATATGTTTCTTTAGTAGTTGCGCGTAAAACACGCGCCCCAAAGCCAACCTAATATTTACCAGCAGTCCGCTCTGCAAACATCTGTTCTACACCAAAGGTATGCACCTCAGTTCTTTGCCACGCCTTGCCTATAAATAGTCTGCGTGTATGTAAGCACCGTTTATGTACATACCTATACTTACTTACAATGTATGCTCTGCAGGTACTCAAGTGTAAGTGTCCATTGTGAGCTGAGGTAACTATGGTTCACTATAATTAACAAGATATTTCGAAATGTGCCTATATAGGACTAAAGATCGAATTTGGCAGAGAAGTTTCTTTTAATTTGTTATTTTTACCCAAAATACATACACGTGGAGGATAACAAGCTTCTGCCCGCGACTTCGTCCGCCTCAAACGTGTTCGCGACCCACCGCGTCGCATCGCATCGCGTGCCCGCGCTATTACTTCGTTTTCGCTTAGCGTTCTTTCTTACTTTTTTTCTTCTTGCTCGGCTCCTAAGTCCCTTAGCGTGATGTTAAGTGGCCTATATCCTCTCTCAAGAATTGGGCTGTTAAATGCGAAAATATTTTTTCAAATCTGACTGATAGTTACAGAGAATAAACAAACTCTTCCGCTTTATTTATTAGTAAGGTACAGACGCCAGCAGGTCAAGCTACCCGAAACTGTCAATGTTTTCCAATCAAACTCGAACCTAATGCATTAGCGATAAAGTTGAAAATCTATTAAAGAAAAATGATAGATTGTAGTAGCTTGATGTGCTGGCGTCTGTACATATAGATTTCTTCTAATTTCTATGAAAAGTCAAGAGGCACATACCCTTGCTTGTTGTAGTTTCAAACGAAGAATAAACGCCGATAAATTTCCAGAAAACATGATTATGTAACTCCATTTCAACAAAAAGTATTCATAGAATTGGGAACCACAACTTCCTTAATCTATCTATCTATACTTATAATAAATCTGTAGAGAGGTCAATTCTGTACATGAAATATATTTCCAAAATAACTATCAGGGGGTGATTAGGGATCGATACTGATGCCAAAAATGCAATCAGTAAAATTTTTGTCTGTCTGTCTGTCTGTCTGTCTGTCTGTCTGTATAACCGTTATAGAAACAAAAACTACTCGACGGATTTTGATGAAACTTGGTACAATTATTTTTCATACTCCTGAGCTGGTTATAGTATACTTTTCATCACGCTACAATCAATAGGAGCAGAGCAGTGAAGGGAAATGTTGGGAAAACGGGAGAAGTTACTCCATTTTTTACGCTTCCGTCGCGTGTGCAACCTTAATGGTTAAAGCTACACAGAAATCATGTATGACGGAAATGTTCTCCTTAAAATTATATAAAAAATATCCCACGACAGCATATGTCTATAATAATAATAATAATATCCCTGGACATCTCACACAGCACCGTTTGTCCCAAGCTAAACCTAATGCTTGTGTTATGGTAACAAGATGGCTGACTGGACCGGCTGTGGCTGGATGGCTATCTTTTATGGTTGACTCACAATAACACGTGTAACTCCCGATAGCTTAGCAGTTCGAAGCACTGACTAAAACCCACCCGTGTTCCTTCCTTAGCCCTTTATGTTCCAGGGCAGCGGTAACCCTTTCGGACGATCCCGCTACCCCTTCTATAGGTACTTAAGCCTCATGTGAACGTGATCTAAACAATATTACCAATACATTAACTTAATAACACACAAGGAGTTACACGCTGACGGAGTCGCGGGCACAGCTATTAACAATAATATTGTGCGGTTCCGTATTGCGATATTTTTCAACAGTATTGTAGATTGACATATTATATTTCCCTACTAAAATACGAAAGTTAATCTGTCTGTTACATCAAAACCACTGAACCGTGAGGAAGGACATAGGCTACTTTTTTTTACGAAAAACGGCGGAAACGTGGACGAAGTCGCGGGCAACAGCTATAGGTACTATATAAAATTATATATTCTGTCTGTAGGTATGTTACATTTTCACGCCTAAATCACTGAACGGATTTCGATAAAATTGCCTGCCAGCAGATGCCAAAGAGATAGATGGCATCCTGGGGAAGGATATACTTCTTATCCTTTCCGACATTCACGCGGGCGAAGCCGCGGGCAGAAGCTAGTAGGAAATAAAAATTGAACCCACAAATCGTTAATGAAAGTGTTCCATTGAAACTATCTCTATGGATGTAAATGGAGTTTTTAATGAATAATCATCATGAGGATAGCAAAATAGTCGTGTGATCGTGGCTGCCATAAATACCAGAATATAAAACAACGTGCCATTACTGGCAGCAATCACTGCCATACATACGTAAGATTGCTGGCACAGTCATGTAACATCTTTCATGTTATTACTTCCTTGCATATAATAATTTCTTTTAAAGGAAATTTCGAAACGGCTGGTTGACACTTCCCGTGACCCAAGGGCTGGCTTTTACGAGTACCTTGGCCAGACGCTAATCATTGCCATACAACGAGGTAATGCAGTCTCTTGGGTACGTTACCAATCGACAGCGATGCGAATGAATTTTTCGACGCTATATTTTAGTATTATTATTAATTAATTAGGTTTTATTAGGCTATAATTATGTTAAGGCTAGGTCGTTTCGTTCGAGTTTTTAGAGCATTTATATCACGTAGTTTTGTTTACCTTAGGATAATGTACACGAACATGGAAGAAGTACAACCAGTCTTACCAAGGAGTATCGTGTCACCACCACATTTCACCAGTTATGTTTTCAAGTCCCATGTGAGAGGGGTCGCCTGCCTTATCGTGTTATCCAGTAGCTGGACTGTGGAGGTCAGATAGGCAGTCGCTCCATGTAAAATACTGGTATTCAGCTGCAACCGGCTAAACTAGAAGCCGATCCCAACACAGTTCAGAAATAGCTAGGCAGATGGCTTGAAAACATAACTGACGGATGGATTAAAGAGAATTAGGTTCACAAATATAAGATATACATATAGGTACATAAGTATATACATAAGTTATACATAATATACATAAGTTATTCAGTCTACAAAAGTACTAAACCTATACTGACAGAAAGGTATACCTAGCTAACTGAAGATTAACAAGTAAGTACCCATAAGAACTATGCAAGCAGACTTCTAGCTCCTCCACAGGGTCTTAGCATCATGCTGAGCGATGGCCGTTTTGCGTGGATGTGACGCATGCTTTCCCCCGACTTGTTATTTTTTTTGTATTTGTGTTATTTTATGCGTCATATTTGTCGCAAAAAAAATATTTTTTTTACTTCTTTCATACAGAGTGACGGGCCCATCAAGACATATTTTTCTAGCGACCGGCGATTCGCTCTCAGTTTTTTATCTAATTGGATGATGGTATTAAGTTATATGGGTTGATTACGCATGCGCTATCCCGGCAAAATGAAGTCAGGTCAGATTCTACTGAACCATCAGCATCGTGTATAAATATTGGCAATCATGACCAACTCAATGAAAGCCAGACAGACAAACATGAAGATGAAGATAAACAGTACATCATCGCCGTCGTCTTCTGCATCATCGATCATGGTCTGGCAGTTTGAGTAATTAATGTGGCCTAGCCAAATGTCCTTTCTTTGGTATTGTTCGTCGAATCGCTGAGCTCCTTATGTTCTGAGTTGAGCTGCACGATTACTGACAAATGCGTGCACTGACTGGACAGGTCCACTTAATCTGTGTGGTTCTATCCTCAAAATACCATTTTAGACACCTATCTACATGGTCTTCACATGATCTGACCAAGATTATGTCTGGACTGTGACCTCCGAGTTTACATCAGCCTTTCTTCTCAGAGTAGTTAGATAAGAAACGCCGACCTCATCTAGTTTTAAAAATATGATTGACGTGTATTGTATTTGTACAAATCTACTTAAAATAATTTATCATTCATCATTGAGTAGATATAAAGGATTTATGATGGAAGTATATTGTTATTAAGTCATAATTACGATTACTTCGATTCCAAAAGGTCCAATAATTCAAATAGTACCGGTAGTAAATACCGGTATGGAATACTGTGACAGCTGCCGGTAATTAAACCGCCTATTAGTGCATTCACATGTGTTCGATTTAATTGCAAACATGTGGGCTTCCTCACGATTTCCACAAGAGGATTGTGTACTTTGATATCTTAAGCACTTACTTGACACAAAGTATGAAGAACATTGGCTTATTGTGTACAAACCTATGCCCGATTATCATATCACAACTGCTCTCAAAACGGTGAAGGTAAACATAGTGAGGAAACCACAATTTCCTAGAACCAAAAATTCGAAGACATGTGACATCTACCAACCCGCGTGCGGGCACGTTTACGGCCCTCTCCATCTCACCGAGAGGAGGCCTGTGTCCAAGCTGTGGGAACATTGTAGGCTGATTATGCTGTTATGCTATGCCCAACTGATGCATATAGTGTGAACGATATGGGCCTTACGATATCACATACCCTTTAAAGCATAAGACACAATGCATAGCAAACAATCTAATTTAAATTATATGGCTAATGCCTTTGTTAGGAGGTGTCAACTAGGCACAATAGCGATAGTTGGTAAGTAGGTTATATATAGCTCCAAGGAAGGACTATAAGTTCTAATTGGCCAATGGGCCGCCACAAGTAGAACCGTGAAAATCTGGAGGAGGCCCTGTTTCCTGCAGTAGGTCCATATCTCCGATGGTGATGCAAATACACAGTTCAGTAGTCCATGCAATAGTATAAGCATAGCAAAATCTGCCTATAATGTTCCCACTGATGGGACACCAGGCCTCCTCTCTTCGAGGGAGGGCTCTTGTCCCACAGTGGGCTGTAATCTACTACGCGGGCCTAGTGCGGGTTGGTAGATGTTGCATGTCTTCGAATTTTTAGTTCTAGGACATGCCGGTGAGGAGCAGTGGTGATGAAATTATTCATACAAAGTAAAGCGCCTGCTAAAAGTCAGTTTGTATGGTCGTAAGACAAAATTTACATAATAACACTATAATATAGATAACTGTGACCTTGAATCGTTGGTCTTACGGTGTTGAGGTTATAACTGCTGATGTTATGGCTGTTGATCTGAAGTATCAAACCCGTTTTCAAGTACCAAAGTATTTATTTTTGGGAATTGAAATGTGGCTTAGGTATGTCCAAAATGAATTATGGTGATGGGCAAGAAGTGCCCGTGGTTCACCCAGGTGAGCACAGCGGGTGGACCGAGGAAAACCTGGAAGTACGGAGACCCAGAAGTAGTAGCGAATATAATAATTGTCAAGTAATACCAACAATCTAGCTATAAACTCATTTTATTTTATTCCATACATATCATTTAATACAGCATTCAAACATTGTGAGTCGAGAGTAAGGTATATCAAAAATAAATACGGTTAAATGAGAGCGATATGTGCTATGCTATGCAGCGAGCTATGATCAGAGTCTCTTTGAATCGGAGTTACCGACATAGCTTGCAGAGTAAGCAAACTGAAGTTACAGTGGGCTGGCCATGTTTGTCGAAGGACCGATGCCCAGTGGAGCAGACGAGTCCCGGGGTCTACTCCGAAGTGCAAAGTGCGAATGTTCGGATCGGACCGACACATGGCCGAACCGAATATTATTGAAAAATGCGAAAAAAGTTCAGATCGGCTCAGTTGGGTCGGGACCATAGTCAATATTCGAAAGAGTGTAGGAGTGTAGGATCAGGACCGACCGAACCAAATAGTAACTTCGTAGCACGAAACGGCCGAACATTCGGCCGATACTACTTCGGAGTAGACCCCCTGGAGTGGATACCGCATATCGGCAAGCGTAGTAGGGACGCCCCCCAGCTAGAGGGACGGACGACCTATAGAAGGTGGCTGGGACAGACTGGATGCTAAAGGTGGAGGTCAGGGTGTTGTGGCGCAGCTTGGGAGAGGCCTATGTCCAGCAGTGCACTGTGATAGGCTGAGTTGATTGAGAGCGATAACAAGGTAGGAAAGATTATCAGAGATTTTTTTTCCTACCTCACCTAAATCCGAGCAATCCAGTACAATAATTGGTATGGCTTTACGAAAAACCCACCATGTCTTAAAATAAATGAAATCTTAGCATTTCACACAGCATTTCAAATGACTTTATCAATGTAATAGTGTTAGCACAAGATTGCACTGAGCAAACTGACTAAAAACCTTGAAACCCCAGTATTTATTTTAAGATAACGAAATACCCACTCAAATTAGAACATTTTGCTCATATTAAGTATATGTTTGTTCTAATTATATAAACGTTAATAAAACTTATTATCTACCAACTACTATCTTTTAGGGACGTTGGGCTTTAACTCGTTGGAGGTGAGAGGCCTTGGTTTATTTTATTTCATATGTTGATTGTTGTTTTATTTATGTCTATTCGTATCCCGCACTGGTTGACGTCAACGACGGCTCTCGCTGAAAACCAGCGCTGATGCTCTGTCGTCTGTCTCGTATAGACTAAGACCCTATACGAGACAGACGACAGAGCATCAATATGCTGAGCGATGGCCGTTTTGCGTGGATGTGACGCATACTTTGTTTACTTACGTTTTTAAATAAATGTATTTTCTTTCTTTCTTCTTGATCAGCTCAAGGTAGCCTGTAAGACCTTACGGGGAGGTATCAGCTACCCAGAGCTCCATAACCTTTCCGCCGATTATTTGTGCCCGACAAATACATTGGACACCATCAGAGCTGCCGGCACAATGTGTTTGCGCAACTGCCATCCAAAACTGTAGCTACAACCGAATCCCCGGTCTGTCGTACTCTAAAGATGCTAAACACCCTTCTGACTGCCAACCCTGAATGTGATGTGTTTGCGGTTGAATAGGGTAAAATTATGCGTATATGTCTGGTCTGTGAGGGAAAGTATGCAAGCGAGTTCACTGTGCCATGTTAGTTTTAAATTAAATAATACCGGCTGACTTTTTTACCGTCTGGACAAAAAAGGGTATAAAAGGTGAACGGAGTAGGAGCACAGACATTTCTTTTTTTTTAACGTTGGTTTTGTACCGTTTAAATTAACTATAAAAAGAAATCATGTGACCTAACGTCTTAACTTGTGAAAGGCAAAAATAAAAACACGTGTTATTGTACACGTGATATGCTGATGACATTCTATAAATATTTTGTAAGAATAGAATGTTTTAATATTTTGAAAGTAAAATTTCACTGCAATAACGCACGCATTCAGGTACCTAAAGCAAAAAACAAACCAACTGGCCTAAAATGGTTTTGGAACAACCCTGATTTATTCCGCCCGCATTATCAAACTAAACAGCTATTTAGTTGCAATGCCCACATAGCCTGCATAATTAGGTATCTCGATTTGTACCGAAGTGTCAATAAGCAAAATCGAATCTAGTTTTTTTTAATGTTATTATGGAGCATACATGCAGGGGCTGCATCCCACCTGAGGAAAAAATTCACCACCACGTCGGAATCGAAACCAGCCCAGAGTCAAGACTGAACTGTCTCGCATACCTGCAATTATACCGGCACCCTTCAAACCCAAGTGCCAGGCCACATCATCAGGAATCTAACCCAAACCTTTTAGGCAATCAACAACAATAGGTACCTAAGCAAACCAATTCTCCACACCAACACAAAAAATATCGAACTCTCCCTATACGAGGTCACAGATATAAATTGATCCTAACAGGTCACAGCGGGCGTCCAATTGTGGGCACACCCCTGTTTGTACAACAAAGGAATACGCCTCGACAGTTGCTTTTACATCGACATAATAACATCACGGCTATGTTCACCAAAAAGGTGGGTAGACAAAGGCATCCCATGTGATAGGGAACCAGTCTATCTATTCCCATAAACCGGGCACAGAGTCTACTCTTTAAATCCTTCAACGAAGTTAAGGCCCCTCCAAAAGTAATTGATCCGTAAAAAAAGTTTTAAATTATTTTTTTCGAACGGGCTGAAACACTTTGGGAAGAGGGATCTATTCTCTAGGTATACCTATCTCCGTCAAATCGTGTTGTCATTCACTATTATTTCGCGCCCCGAACTAATGTTAGATCCGTAAGTGATACGGAGTAGGAAATGCCGAAATTCCCGTATCTTCATTCGAAACTACGGAGTTCGTGCTTGGGGAGTAGATCCAGAGCCCGGCGTACATCTTCGACTGCACAAGACGAACCTATCCAAAATAACATGCAAAATGATCTAAAAAAAGGTAACTCAACCTTGTAACGATGACTTACACCCAACCACACCCACTCCAAAATCACCTTCAATTGGCAAACTCAACAACGTACAAAAAACAACAAAATACCTACGACACTGCCAACCAAAACGGTACATAAACTAAAGACTGACCGTATAGCTACAAAAACATAAAAAGTAAACAAAAAACTTCGCCATAGTAACAGGACAGTTAAATGATTATGATAAAAACACTAGGGGAGGTCATCGCTCTCTGATCGTCGGGGTGATAGCAAGGTTCTTGTATGAGTGATTAGATTTACTTGTGGCTAGCCGGGTTTGCGCTTCCGCTATTTTTTCTGGACGATGCGTTGAGGAGCGATGGTCATCTTAGGACGTGGACAAGGATGGCAGTAATAACCAAATGGACAGTAGATGTTGTCAGAGGTCCAGGAAAATGATTGAGTAAATTCTTGTTTCGACTAAAGTTGAAGAACAGCTCGAGCCGTATTGAAACGGTTAGCTATTCGCAAAATTCGGGACTAACAGAACTGACGAAAGTACTCCAACTGACCCTGCTTAGGAATCAATTGCGTGGAGCTTATAAATAACAACAACGTAGCCCAGGGATCAAATGAACAAATGGAAACTTTCCTTCAATATCATAATTCTCCTGCTTATTTGGGGTATATTTCTTCCATTTCGTCATAATATGTATATGCTTATCGCAGCGAAACATCTAAGATTAGGTTGGTTGGTGACCTGTATTTAAAACATACTATAGTTAAAATAGATTTAGGATATAAATCGAATTCACTTCAATAAACAACCAAACGGACACACTTCCTTACTTATAATTCTAGTTGTTGAATCATAGCGAATTCTCATAAACATTACGTCAGCTGACGGAACAAAAACAGACTTAGGTATTTCTGTTTTGAAAGATAAAATATTAATTAAATTGTATTTGGGACAGAGAAGAAACTTGTTGTGCCTATTTTGGATCTTGAATTTTTTAAGCATAATATAATATTACTACACCTATATGACGTAAGTGAAATGACTACGTAATAAGAAGATAATTCTTCTCTATATTGTGTAGTTGATAAAGAAATCCTGGGAAGTACCCATGCATGAGTCTCCACAGTCAGATCTACTGCTGCATCTGGGCATATGATTAAGAGGAATCAGGGACATGTTGTGGAATGTTTAGAGTATAAATGGATGAATACAAGAGTAAGGAAAGACCAAAGAATCGATGGATAGGATGTGTGAAAGATGCGATATGATTAGAAATGGGGTAAATGGTGACATGATGGCAGAGAAGGTATGGAACAACAAGAAAACTTTCCCAATAATTGGGATAGGAGAGCAGGAAGGTGATTCTCGGTTTACACTCGAAGGTAGATGACAATTGGCTTTTAAAGAAGAAGTTATGTAGCCTCCTCAAGTTTTACAAAAATTATACGACTTGGGAAATCCCAAATCTCTGATGCATTTTATTCGATATATTGTGTACGTGACTACTAACACATTTCATGAGGTAAATACAATGCTATTCTTCGTAATAGGTAGGCACTTAATAATAAGATGCTTAGTCAAAAAAGTTAAGTTGTGATGGTGAAAACTAAAATACCCAGTCAATACTTATATTTTTCCTCGTGAGTTGCTAGAACCTTACTATTTTATACCGCCAAGATTATATTAGATTTGGTTTGTAAATTCTTACTACAAGAAACGTTTAAATATTTTACATTAAAATGTCCATATACAATATAATATAAATAGAAACATAACTACTTACACTAGGTACCTACTAAATTAAATGACTAACTATACAAACTAATTAAATTTAAAAAAAAAACAAAAGAACACTGAGGCATCGAAAGTACCTACCCCTTCGAATCGCTGTCATCCGGAAACGTGTCCAGAAGACTGGCAATATTGCCACGTTGAATGGCAATCCTGTTTCTTTGGCTAAAGAACGAACCATGTATGGAAAATATTGGAAAACATTTTAAAAGAGGTACGGTGGAGTTTCTTACCCATTCTTCTCCATACGAAAACTACCTTTTGGAAGGGGCTACTAGAATCAATTCTATTTTACTGTAATATTTGACGTTTCAAATAGGCACATGAAAGGCACTTTTCCTTGCATGTGCCTATTTGAAATAAATGATTTGACTTTGACTTTGAGCCAGCGCTCTGGTCACGTGAAGTGTCGACCAATCGGCTAGAGAGACGCGAAATCGGGCACTATGACCCGACCCCAAACGGCTCAAAAACATCATTTATGTAAAAAATAAACATAGTTAAGTAGTTTACATACTTTATATGTTAATTTTTTACATATATGAATCTACTTAGATTATATATCTGATAAAAACGATTCCGAGACGTTCTGATTGTACTTTCATCTTCATTTTCCTCAAATGACTAAACCAATAAAAAAACACTCTAAGGAAACTGTTATACACAAACTAAAACGCAGTAAAAAACAGAGTCATCATTATGTAGTTACCTAGGTACTCATTCGTGGAAACAATACAGTGATTTATTATGTATTTATTAGACGCGTCTAACATGTCATTATCTCGTACAATAACTCTGTTCGAAGGCTATTAATAGATACATGTGTGAACATTAACAACAGAACAGTTTAGTTATAACTAGGTTATTTCTGTTCTGGTTGCGACCATTATGGGAATGGCCCCACGGGGAGGCGGGACCCGCTGAGGAACAGCGGGTGGAGGCCTGTCGGGTTAGCGGTAAATGCTTATGCAAATCCCGCACCCCCGGCCATAGGCAGAGCTAGAACACCGCGGTGGTTTTAGCCGGAGAGTCCAGCATACCCCTCTGGCACCCTCACAATGGAGGAAGTCCATGAGGATTTCCAAAGGGCAGCAATAAAAAAGTTATATATTCTGTTCTATTTTAAATTAATTAGCCCTGGATTGTCGTAGCTAGAAGTTATGGCGGGAGGCCAGAGCCCAGCAGTGTGAAGGAGGCTGACAGTCACCAGCACCCAGGAGAGGACAAGTAGCAGTTGGGATGAACGAATGTATAATAATATGAAGGATACCTACTCTTGGGAAAGAAATCAATCCCTGAAGCAAACAGTCTTAAAATAATAATAACTACCTATATCTCTTTTAAAGTGCAGACATAATCTTGGTCAGATCATGTGAAGACCATGTAGATGGGGGTCTAAAATGGTCTTTATAGGAAAGAACCACACAGATTAAGTGGACCTGTCCAGTCAGTGCACGCATTTGTCAGAAATCGTAGGGAGCTCAACGATTCGACGAACAATACCAAAGTACGGACATTCAAGTAGACCGCATAAATTACTCAAATATGATCATGATTAAAACTAACTAAGAAGGAAAAAAAGAAACCAGAAAAAAGCAATGGCCCAAGGACATACAAAATATAATAGGTACTTTACAAAGTAAATATCGTATCCACTATCGATCCCACATTGCACGTTCTAATCGAAGTCGCGTCGATTATATAAATCGATGTCAGTCGTGTGGATAGTTTAATAACACACTAACGAATGCAAATTCGTGCTAAAAATACCATTTTGCATAAATAACGTGCTAAAAAACTACATAAATAGATGTATAAAACACGAGGTAAACAGGTAAACAAAGTAGTAAAGTATATAATTGGTCGGTATGTACTTTACATAATAACTCTATTAGTAGCGCGTTTATAGGACCCATTGTGATCTGTTTGCTGACTAAAATAACTTTATATATATTGCAAACAGACGGGCTAGTTCCGTATTTTTAAGATTAGTCGCATTCTAATTTCTGTCCAGCACCCTTTCACTCACAATCTGAATAATTTTGAAGGATAAGTATTTCTAATCCATTGCTTCATATATGTTCGAAAATGCTGTCTGTTCAACAACGTAAATAACGCAAGGAATGTTTTTGAACTGTCAAAATCAAAGCCATTGTTAGTGGAAATTAAAGATTTTTAACGTAAATTTTGTCAAAAATGTAGCGAAATTAAAGTTTTTTAACTTTAATTTCCTTACATTTTTGACCAAATTTTGACATTGATTGTCGCTAAGATTTGACTTGATTGCGACTTAATTAAAAACATTTTTTAATACGGGATTTAGCCTTCCGATTTTTGACTTATGAAGCAGGTAGTAGTTCATTTTAGAAGTAGCTTTTTAAGTGCAAGATATGATGCTGGTGAGTTCAAGAGCCAATGAATGACGCGCAATATTCTCTCACAGAAGTCTAGACCTACACAAAAACAGGATAGAGACACTAATCATACACTTCCTAATAAGCAGTCAGCTCCTTTTACCAAGACAGGTCAAGAAACTACAAGGTAGGTTCTGAACTACTTCTATAAGTTCTATGTTCCATCGACTTCTACGGGTATAGTCCAAAAATCGATTGACCTCAGAACAACTTACCCATAGTTAATATTTGCACTAAGTTTGGTACGTGTTTAGCTAAAAGGGGTGTCGCTATGTTCAATCCGTAACCTAACCTGACTAACAAAACCTACAATCATATGGGTCAGTTTTGGGATGACAGAAAACACGGCGAATCTGCGTGATTAAGTCCATTTAAGTAAAATTAAATGATACGAAATTGTTTTCTCAGTAAATGGGATGTAGAAATCACGTTTACTCGTCATCTCATTAAAAAAAAAAACTAGATTTGGTCGGCGTATCCTATCTGACTACTCTGAGAAGAAAGGCCGACACAAACTCAGAGGTCAGTCACTTTTAAAGTCCAGTCATAATCTAGGTCAGATCATGTGAAGACCATGTAGATTGATATCTGAAATGGTCTTTTGAGGAAAGTGGGCTTGTAGACCCTAATTTTTCAAACAGAGAGCCTCTCGTCTAGTGTCGGCGTTGGTCAAATTCAAGAGGATATACCTACATACGACTGATAGAGGACTATGGAAGAAAAATACACGTTACGCCGACACCAAATAAATTGGGATAAGGGCAAGAGATTGAGGATGATGATGTCGGCTTTAACCCGTATATACTTATAAAAATAAACTGGGATCAATTGATCCAGAACCATCTGCAATCTATGTCTGCCTGGCTTCCTCTGTATCGTCGGTACATAATACCCGTGTGGCACACCCATTTGTACCACTCTATTTGAGAGTGCCGCGAATGTAAAGAGTTTTTTCTTGAACTCTTTTTTCCTGTACAACTAACAAAATATTTGATAACCTTCTACGTTATTTGCAGTCATTGACGAAGTGTATTTTAGGAGGTAAATCCCCTCGTCCACGAGTAACTTATGACCGGTTTGACTAGGTGAAATATATGGAATTACTTAATATTATTGCACTCTTTGATTTTCAAACCTCGACGCTGAGCCGAACCGTTGACAATTCTACAGTGCGCTCTTATAAATAAATAATAACTTTATTCAGTTCACAAAAAAAAAAAAATTAAACTAGTAACATTACATAAGAGCCTTAGGTCGTAGATTTTTTCAAATGCCATGACCCCACACTAGGATGGCCTGTGTCGTGTTTTGGCATTACATTTAGGTTTTGCCTAGGTGTTCTAGTGTGAAAACAGACAGTAGTTATGTAGACCTGCCAAATTGCTTAAACGCCAATTTATTAGCTCTATTGTTCTATTTTTTTTTGTTTCTGTCCACACTGCTGTTGCAAGCTCTATTGTCAGACCATATT
The DNA here is from genome assembly GCA_949629185.1 of Apamea crenata. Classification (NCBI taxonomy): domain Eukaryota; kingdom Metazoa; phylum Arthropoda; class Insecta; order Lepidoptera; family Noctuidae; genus Apamea; species Apamea crenata. Next base: position 18,033,010 of record OX451367.1, read on the forward strand.
TTATTTTATCTAAAATAAACTATTAAAAGTACCTATGCATACCGACATGAATTACATTAATATGATTGACTAGCTTCTGCCCGCGGCTTCGCTTGCGTGTGCGTATTTTTTTGCGCGGCGTCCTATTTTTTTCCTAAAATAAAAGAATTAGCCTTAGCCCTCATAACATCAGGTATCTGCCAATGAAATCCCGTCAAAATCGGTCAAGCCGTTTCGGAGATTAGTTGGAACAAACAAAAAGGCCAACATATGTTATAATTGTACCGTATATATACTTTCATGCATTTAGTAAAAAATTGTTTCTTTTGACATTACAAACAGACACTACAATTTTATTTATTTGTATAGATTAACAATGCTAAAGCACAACAAATGAATTGCATTGCACTACGTGACATTAATGACAAACTCAGCAATGTACTACTTAGCAGATACTTCGAACCCACACCATCGCGGATTGCCACCGAGAAGCTTGACGCAACGAAACGTGAACGCAGCAGTTTAGGGTCACCCCACCGCGCCCTAAAGACCTCATTATGGTAATTAAACATAAACGTAGACTTTTGCGTTGTGGTTTGAACTAGGTAGGTACAAGTATAACTTAACTTCTAAGCTGTTGTAGTTTTCCTTATACCTGGGTGCGATTGCAGTTAGAAACTTTAGATATCAAACTGTATAAATAAAATCAGATTGATCAAGGTCAATTTCCGTAATTAAAAACCTTTAAAATCTAGTCTCAATCTCATCTCAGCGACAATCAATGTCAAAAATGTAAGGATAATGGAAATTAGAGGTATTTTTGACAAATTGAGACTGAGATCAGACTGAACGTTATTAAAATTACGAGAATTGCCCCTCAGAACTGCGTGCAACTGATGTAACTAGGCTGAATACCCAGGGGTCTACATGATGGATGCGGCGAGTGTACAGGCACCAAAGGAGATAAGTAGCCAGGGTCGAAGAATATAGTTGAAGTTTAGTAAGAAACCTATGGATATTTTCGAATAAAATTTAATTTAATTAACAGAAAACGAACAGTTCATTTGTGAAATTAAATTACTTAAAAGAGATAAGTAACTGTACATGTATCTCCCGGACCCCCGAATTATGGTACTAGAAGGAAAAGTGGGGTTTTAATCGGTAGGAGTTCGACATAACCCTCCATTCTCCCCAGATGGAGGGTATCCATGAAGATTTCCCCACGGAAACAAAAAGGGTGCTATATGATAATACTCTATGGAGCAGATCTCAAAAACACAGCTAACAAACACCAATACACAACTACAATGTAACATCGGAGTATTAAACAAATTCCAGGATGGTGCTGAGTGTGCTGACTCCACTTAAAATATTTATTCCTATTTTAAAACCACTTACCTACAGGACTTTTGAATGGTCAAGAAGTCGGTCAGTCAGAAATACGACTATCGTCATGCCAAAAAGACAGCCAAAAATTAGTTCCACTTTAAAATGAAAACTAGATAGAGCGGTAGGTAGTTAATTATAGTGATTGCTGTAATAAACTCAGTTCCGTTATGCTTTTAATGGACATACCAGGCGATGGTACACACGCAAATGATACGAAGCTGTCGAATTTCGGTCCAGTCTGTTGGTCAAAGTAGATCACGTCAGTCAGCCGCAGCTGATGCACCAGCAGGCAGCAAAATCATAAAGAATCTCCACTGGCGTAATTCTGCAATCACCATACTAGGTTGAGGCTGACACGCTAATAACTACATAAGTAAGTTGATAATGCTTAACCCACTTGACAGTTCTTCGTCCTAATTTTCTCATTTAAATAGTATATAAATTAGGCTGAGAACCAACTGTTCGCCATGACTACTTCCATCTCTACTCAGCAAAGAATGGATATATCTCTTTCTACAAAGTGACATTTGTTTTTGCCCTCATTTTGCACACAATTATTATACCTCAATAATATTACTTTAGATTGGATCTATAAAATTAGGTTGTTGTACAATTACTAATTTTATTACTAACTACAACCTAATTTGAATGAGAATAAAGATCACTGTTATTTGGACAGTGAAGCAAAATCAGAGGTAAAGGTCTGCTCTAGAGAAGAAGTGGCGCAACAAACTCTCCAGCATCATCTCTCTTACAATAGGAACCAATTTGTCAATCAATAATAGTGACATATCTATAACATCACCATTGTTTAACCTAATCATAAAGATTCAATTATATCGTTACTGCTAAGCATATTATTGTGTTAGCAGCACGCGCTGACCCCTTTTAATTAACGGGTCATGCGTACGCGCGTCGGTTTAGAAACACTCGCGCTTTACTGTTAACTCTTTATGCAAATAAAATGTTATTTCTAAGTTAATGTACGATGATCGTTTGTCAACCCAATCTACTTTGTTAGGGAACTCTAAGCGGTGCTTCGCTCTTCGTATATCATCTTAGTTGGCCCAACGGGCTGCTGGCGTTTCCTCTGCAACCGAACCTCATCCACAAATTGCGCTATCAGGTTTGGCTAAAATCACTTTTATTCATACTCTCATCTTATTTTGTTTCTTCAATACTTAATTTCTATATCAGCCATCAGCTAACATATGGCAAATAATGTAATTTTTATGTCCTGTGTCTCGTAATGTTAAATACTTTGCATACCTACTATTGTACAGAAGCAAGTTTTTGTAACTGAACAGACAGCTGTGCTGCTGGGGAGTTTGTTGCGCCACTTCTTTTTTCCAGTGAAAGCACTAGGAAGTGGTGAAGGGCGGGCGTTTTACGGGACTGTTGATTCTCAGCCTAATTTGATAGAAGACTTTAGATTTTTTTTTTGAGCTCTGTTTTCATTTCATCCTTTATAAAATCGGCAATTTATTTCCATCCTCGGCCACTCTCAACCAGCTGCATCATTTATGTCACATCCACAAAATCTTCGAATCTGAAGAACAATGTTCACAGGAGAACTCGTTTGTGGTCTGTGACCATTTTAATGACCCTATACTTGTATGATGCACTTATTGTGTAACTCAATGTTTGCGATTAAATTATGTCACTCCGTGTGATGTATATGATAGTGACCCGTGCGCAGACCGCGCTTTTAATTGATGTCTCATGCTCAAGCGCATCTCGTTTATTATACAATTTGGTTAGATTTATTAATTGCAAGGCAATAAGGTGAGGTTTAATTTAATTTGAAGTTCTATTAAGTTAAGCCTGTACCTAATTGCGTACATACGATCAATCTCAATCTGAATCATGCCTTACCTCTTGAGGCAACTCTTTTCTCTATAAGTAAATGAGCCCGCTCTTTTTGGCCTCAGTCTAACCCAATATCTGACCAAGATTATATCTGGTCTTTAAAAGAGACTGTGACCTTTAAGTTCGTTTCGGCCTTTCTTCTCAGAGTGGTTAGATAGGAAACGCCGACCTCATCTAGCTTTTTTTTATAATATGACGTGTGAAAGTAATTCCGATATTTTATTTACAGAATAGACAATTTCATTTCATTTCGAGAACTAAGATGGAACGAGTACACCCAGGAGATTAATTAAAGATTTTCGTTAACCGTGAAGGTTGACGGGTAAGAGGTAGTAGTGAACACAGGCGCTGGCATTGTTTTGTTTAAATGAAGGTGGAGGAGAAGAATGATACTGCCGTAAGATCATTTCGTTTATCATTAGGTGAATTCTACCAATGTAGCTGACCGCTACCAGCACATCTGATCCGCGTTCAAGAGTGTCAAATTACACAACAATTTATGACACTGACAGCTCTCGAACGCGGTTTGATCTTGCTAGATTTATCTAGTTTGATCATTTTCAATCGCGAATTATCAAACTTATTATTCTCTGAAATGCTGTGGTGTTTTGTTAATTAATCAACTTTAGTCGGCCGCTCTACTAACACGTATTTCCATTTTGCTTCCGGATGCCTATGTCCATTGTCCAGCACTCCATTTTTATGTTAATTAAGTTTGGTAATGAAATTGTTAGCCACCGCCGTTTTATTTGATGCCGGATATACAACAGCACTGGCTGATGTATATTAACTTTGGAAAAACTGATGAAATACTTAGAATTATAAGTTTTAGGGCTGATTTTTCAATAGTCAGATAACTTTTATCTGACAGTTTTATATATTTTCTATACAAAAGCTGTCAATCCACAATATTTATTCCTCAGATAAAAGTAATCTGACTATTGAATAATCAGTCCTTAAACTCACAAAGTATTGGATATAATTATTATACTATTCCAACGCCAGTTTCTCCGTGAAGCCGGAAAATTCTTTAATCATTTTCATAACAGAAACTTTCGACTCTACCGCTTGAAACAATGCAAATGGCATGAATATAGGCTTCTATTCAGGTCCAACTGTCGAAGAATCTCGATATATTTCACGCTACATGCAAGCAATATGTCGAGATTATAAAACGTAAATATTGACTAGAAAATTTACGCTCTTAAATACTGTTAAAGTCTTCTATGCTTTTAATATTATAAAGAGGTATTTGTTAGTTTGTATGTAGGGGTAATCTCTGGAACGACTAGTCGGATATATTTGCATTTGATAGCCCAATTCTTGACCCTGAGGAACCGAGCCAAAAGATTAGAAGTCAGAAAGAACGCTAAGCGAAAACGAAGTGATAGCGCGGGCAGGTTATGCGATGCGACGCGGTGGGGCGGGTGAACAAGACATTTCACGCGGACGAAGTCGCGGGCAGAAGCTAATACTTGATCAAATAAACTACACACGACATAATAACAAGGCTCACTACATTATGAAAACCCTTATTGATCTTTCTCAAATATAGTTAGTCGAAAATAGTCCCGATACACCATTTTATAGACCCAATCTAAAGTACCAGCAATTCAAATACTTTCGAAGGTAAATTTTCTTCGCTTTCAAGCAGCATACATTTTCTTGGGCGCGATAGAAAGTGAACAGGTTTCTATTTTCTAGATAAATAAGTGTTTGCAACAGAACGTATACGCAACGTTTGTGTAACATGCTGGCAGGGCTGAGTGGTATTTACTAGCCTGGATTACTTTTATCGATTAATTCCTCATCTTTTGAAACATTATCATCATACTACGAGCCTAAGCCATTGCCAGTCAGCAAAGTTTGGCTGTTTGCCCATGGTGTGGTGTTGTCACTCATGGAAGTTGCTATTAATTAACTCAATCAACTCTCAAACTCAAAGCATTTATTTCAAATAAACCAATTGCAGTCACTTATAAATTGCCAAAGAGTCGTTCAGTCAGAAAGGTGATGCTATTTGCCCATTCCAAAGCACAATACATTTCTATGGAGAAGAACGGCTAAGGAACTTCATGGATACTGTTTCAATTAAAATATTGTTAATGAACACCCTGACATCAACTGGTCAACAACAACATCAACCTTCATGATATAGCAGATAGGTAAACTCAGACATAATCGTCATAAAACTAATTTAATGTATTTCTGAGAAGAACAAATCTGTGCAGAAGATTCACATTATGTAGTAGGTAGTTCCAAATATATTTACTCCAGATACGTACTTACTACTAAAATAGATAGCTCCCCAAGATCAAGCCAAAATGCAAGACCATGCAAGATAATAAAGATCTTTCATCTCACGAATCTCGGCACATTACTAAGATGAACAATTATAATGGTTAATGTAATTCAACGTTAAATAGTGCGTGATGCAAGAGTGCACCGCATGTGCTCTTATCTGCAGCAATAACGCGGAACCGGTCTGATAAAATACCAAGTTCTAGTGCTAAATTATGCTTTAAACTAGAATTGTAATGATCTGCATATGGAGGATAAAGGTAACCCGATGTTCGGTCTTTATCGATGACATTTGCATAATTTGCATCTCTTACTGCAGCTTCTGAAGTAAATAGATGTCTAGATACTGATTGTTAGACCTTAAGCAGTAAAGCATTTGATAAGGTTCGAAATCTGGTTATCTCTCTGATTAGCATGGCAATATAGCTCCAGCGATAGTTTTTCTCATCATATTTCAAAAGATAATAGTCCTTCAGAAAGAATTTCCGCGAACCAGCCAATGACCAAGCTTTCAGCGAAGAGCAGTCTTTGGCACGGGAGATATTATAGTGTACAAGTGTGTGCGCAGACGCAGGTTTTTATCTTCCGTCACACACAAAAAAAGAGAAAACAAAAGAGAGATAAGATAGTGTGGGGTCGAAGAAAGCAATAACTAATTTTAGAACAATTATCACTAGATGACTAAATCATTTCCCAAAAAAAACAAAGTTATTTGGGCGGTTGATATAAAAATTATCCCATATCTCAAACACGACACGATGCATCGTCTTCAAAACCATTTTTAAATTCTACCAACTAGAGCTCACTATTCCACTTGATCTATTTTATATGATTTTATTTAAAACTGTTTACGTACTACAAATAATGATCTATTCAGTGTGCCCTGTGCGTGTCACATCACAGCTCATCCCGGTTATTTTTAGACGATTTATAGTGAAATGACGTCACCAGCCCAATGTTGACGAGTGTCGGTCAACGCAACGCGATTCATTCACATGATTGTTTAGTAGTCATTTTATGTAAATATCCTTTAATTAGTAATGACTGAACCAACCCGCACCGAGTCGCGTGATAGATTACAGCCCACTTCCTCTTAAAAAGAGGAGGCATGTGTCCCAGCAGTGGGAACATTATAGGCTGATTATGTGACTTTAAATAACAAAGCTTCTAGAACCGAGGAAACGTACAGATGAAAAGAAAGGCTAAGATGGAGCAGGTGGGTAGATGCAGGCTAAAGGTAGTTATGATGAATATGATGATAAAAGAAACCATTAAATTCATATTCAACCACATCTAGTCAAGTTCATCATCATTATAATGATGAATTGTGTAGAGATGTGTAGATTAAGAAGGAATAACAAGTGAATAAAATAAAATGCAACGTTTTGGATTTTCCAAAATGAGAATTTTATACGATGAATACGACAACACAAATCGAATAAAACACGACATGAATAAAGCATTAGATGAGTTGTAGTGTGGTAAAATGCATAAATCACCATTGAAAAAATCATTGAATGAAGATGATCTTTTGATCTTTTCGATAATGATTAGGTGTTTTTTGAAGGGCAAAAGAATGGGTTTTGTTATAATACTGCAGGTCAAACGTCTACGCATAATCTTCTTAGCCATACTTAAAATTTTGTTCCATAATATTGATGAGGATTTTGGTATACATACTTACATATTATTGACTATGGACGTGATAAAATAGTGACAAAAGCATTCTATTTTAATTAAGTTAACTATTTAGGTACTCAAATTAAAAAGAGCATTGCTAGATTACTATTATTACGGTTCTGTGTAGAGAAGCCAAATTAATTTATACAAAAATATTAATAATAAATAATTTATACAAATAAAAAAATCTTTTGACAATTAAGACCCACTTTTTACGCCAGTTCAGTAAATATCTTTATAATTGATTTAATTTTGTAAGTTATCAAGCAATCAGATGCATATAGGTATCAATCTAATCCAATATTGACAGTCACATTTTGTGTATACAACACAAAATGTGACTGTCAATATTGACATTAAAGTTTCAGCTTCGCAGGAATCAATGTCTACACTAAAATGTAAATGACTCCCCATTAAATTGCAAATAGTCGCTGACAGCAATCCAACTGTTTCCAAGTCTACAACCACAAATATTCTAGTTAACTGCACTTGTGGGTACATTATCTTATTAGTCAAAGATGCCGGAGGAGGCCAGTTAAGCGGCGGATATGTTCTTACAGCTGACCTTGTTCCCGTCCCATATGGCAGTGGAGATGAACGTGGTGACTTGTCTTGTTGTATGATGAATAACTGGATTTTTCTTATTGTTGGGAGTGAATCATTTGGCGGTTTCTTGTGGTGGTGTAAGAAGTTTGTAGTACGAATGAGGATGTGTTAAATTAAATATTCCACTTGGAATTTGTTTGTTTCTCACAAGCCCAACACTGACCTCACACTGAACACAATGCCGACCAAAGGGCTATACTTACCTAGTTGTTTCTCTCCAGTGTGCCCAGCGTGCTTTCTCTCCAGTGTTGTGATCTGTTAGCACAGCTGATTTGCTCCAAATTTTCTGTACTCGTCGTTATGTATGTACACCTATTACGTATGCCTTTTAAACACATTTCTCAAAAGATAACCTTGAAACTGGATTGCTTCTACCTACAATCTAGTCAGACACACTGTGTTATGATATAACTCCAACCTTTTGTTTTGAGGCTGCTCCGAGTGTATTGTAGACATTCTCAGAATCCATACAAAGAACAATGATAAAAATAAAAGTCCTTACTCCAATATAGCAGACACTCGCCTAGTTTGCTATAAGCAATCCCAGACAAGATTCAAAAATCACGTAGGAATATGAAAAAATACTGAAGGACTCAGAGATTTTAATAAATCTCCTAGATAAGTTACGAAATGGCTTGTCTTTAGCATAGCTATATAGGAATAACGTAACACCTATTGCTTAATCTCATTCATACAAAAGGAACATCACATTCAAATTAGATATCATAATAAATATTACGTTGGCGTTGGCATTAGGTATAGACTGCAGGTATAATGTAGGTGTAGGTGGTGTAGGTAGATATAGGATATTCAATTGCGAGGGAAGCGCCACCTGATATTGCACGTGGATCGGCACTAACAATGCATCCCATATTGTGCTCCTTGCTGATAACGACGACAAGGTATATCTTTGTTACTGCGTATCAACAGGGGTCTGTGAACTTGTCTGGAATGACGACTTTACTATCTGAGTAGGACATTTTGAAACAATATTCAAACGGTGTTAAAACCCGGTGTTAGAATGGAAGAATGCCACTACATATGTGAATGTGACTATGTAGTCTAGGGATTCGAAGGTAATTATTGAACATTAGTAAAAAAAAAATGGGGGCCCAAATGCCAACCTTGAGGAAAACCACAAGTGCTGTAATGTGTACAGCTCTCTTGACGAATAGGACGAGTCTTTCTATCCACATCCATCTGTACCTAGTACCTACCCTATGCACCAAGTTATGATGACAATATGCGAGATAAAGTTCAAGCATATTAGTAAAGAATATTTTAATTAACTATGTCAAATGGTTTAGTTAAGTCTAAGCATGATGGACAGTCGGATGTGTATGAAACCTATCTAAGTCATCAATATTAAGATTATATCTCTGTTATGTGGGCTTTGTGATGTGACGAAACTATGGATTTATTTAGGAATATTTTTAACAATCGAGCTTAAGTTTTTCTTCAGTTTAGTTTATATTTACTTACGTACTTTCTGACGTATCTAGGAAAAATGAATACAATATACTTACTAGTCTTAACTTCCAAGAAAGTATGATGATACCTACACTTTTACTTACTCTACCTATTTCCTAAACCTACTTAGATATTCTTTTCATTTCTGCATCGGACATTTATATTGAAATTTTTAAACCAATAAAAGTCTACCAACCAAAAATTGCGCTAAGCAACTACCCACCTTTGGAAAGTCAATCGAACATTCGGTGCAATCATTACAATTATTACAGCAAAAATAATGAATGGCCATTTTGTAAGTTATTCTAATTGAAAATTGATCATGTATTATTAATTAATAACTTTATTGTCTAAATTACGATATTATTGTAATGTTTAAATTCATTGATCATTCGCAATATCGAATGATAAAATGAATGTGTTCTGGCTCTCTGCCAGCTCTTTGTTTGTCAGTTACAAGGAAAAATATTTTGATAACACTTATTTATATTTGCATTATCTCGTTGAAATATATCTCAATAGTAATAAACTGTCTGACAGAAAATATTTTCATTTCCTCGACACGAAATTATTAAAAAGAAAAAATATTCAAATCAAATTAAAAACGACTTACGTTAAATAAAGAAAATCTCCCGTTGAACATTTTCACAATAATAATCACTGTTATTTATAAACACAGCACATAAACATAATCCGTAGAAAATCACAAACTTTCGTTCATTATTGGAATCTAAAAAATGTGTCGTTTCCGCGCCATCGCACAGCCGAGCGCATTTTACACTTGCACGATTTAAAAAAAAACTCCCGAACACTATGCTCCACGTAAAAATGAGTTTCAATTCACTTCACACATTGACGACGAACATGCAGCGATTCTAATTTCGAACGACATCAACTTGGCAAAACTACACACAAAAGTAAACTATTCAGTTACATATTTCTAACTATAAGCATAGCGCGATATCGCTTCGCGGTTGAGGACAAGGATGGAATACAAAAACGCGGCCCTTTTACAATGTGTTTGAAAGAGACGGTTGTATTTTCTTAGCACTGCGTCAGTATCCGGTATTCCCGTTCGAGATTTTTGTGTAGAGAGGTGTAGCGTGGTTTGATAACGTGCGCGCTGTCGGTCGCCGCCGTGGTCAGTGCGTCGGAAACTCGGAACTCCCAACTGACCTTTATAGGATAATACTTCAGTTAACATTACTAACTGATCGTAAAACCCTCCATTGTGAGCAACAATGCCGCTTGAATGATCAACTTGTTAGAATAAAGATCGTGCTTTAACAGCAGAGGTAACTTGGACAACAGAAGAGCTGAAGAGGTGAAAGTATAAATAAAAGAATAGACCTTTTTGTATTCCGCGCTTCACTAGCTGGTACTTGGTAGCGACCTAGCTACTTATCTGCTCCTTAGAAACGGGAACATCGTTAATGCATTGTTTAACGACGTTATCAGATAACGCAACGCTCTCAATATTGCACTGTCTAGGTAAAAATATATATAAACATGTTTGCACAGAAATGACTCGAGTTTATTAAAAACAGTTGATGTAATAGTGCGTCAGTTGATATTTACCAAGTAAGTAGGTTGTTGTAAGAAGGCCTGCTGGGTCATCAAAGTTCTAAGTAGGTACTCATAGGTAGGCACGCTTAGGGCCATTAACCTGTCATTACATAGGTAGGTAGGTATAAAGTCGCCATTTTAATGCTAAGCTAGACTTTATCTTATTTCTAAGGCCCAGTCATAGCTTAGTACAGTTTAAAATTCATATATTTCAGCTATAGATTTTCACATAAAACTGTGAAGAAGGCATACTTAGAGAGATTAAAGATATATACTTATTGCTAAAGTAAACTGCATGTATGGCATTTAGCATGAATGACATACCAGCCCATTCATAATATTATCGCTAACGTAGGAAGTCAAGCTTATTAATAAATACCTACGTCAGTAACACAAGAAAAAATATTTTAAGACGTAATTGATGACAAATTAACTTTCCTACGAACACTGCAAACGGCTGTAGTGTCTGCCATCATTCATTTCGTACCCAAAACTACATTAATTTATGATTCTGACTATTCTGAGCATTTTCAATCTCAAATAGCAGCCGGAGTTTAATTGTAGAGTTTCGTTGTAATAGTAAAAAATGCTCAAAATTTTATTTCCCATAAGTAGTACTTTTTTTTCTGGTATAAAATGTTCGATACTTGAATATTTATTTATTTTATTTGAATATTTTAAATATCCTACTATCTTTAGTACTCCATAAAATTCGTCTTTTTTATTTATCGTTTTTTAAATAACATACCTATATATGTACCTATACACTACCTATATAAATTTCTTATAAATAAATTAACAAACTATTAAAATTAAAATATAATAACCTAACCTTAGTAAGGGCGGATTTTTCCAACGCCAGATAAGTAATTTTATCCCAGAAATAATTTTGAAAAATTAATAATAATAATAATATCCCTGATTGTTCCATCGCCAGATAATTTTTATTCGTGGAATAAAATTGACGTTTGAAAGTTTTTGTATGAAATACCTAACTGTCAAAATTTCAAAATTATTCCTCGAATAAAGTTATCAGATGATTGAAAAATCAGCCCATAGTTAAATAAACTAAATACCCCAGATATGTTTCAAATAGCATGTATTACAATACAATTAGGTAGCATATTTTTAGAACAAAGGACTTCAGTCGCTGGTCCGGTCATCCGGTGGGTGGTCTGATTAATCACAGCAGTTCACAGCACTGACTAATACATTTTTACATTGAGTCCAGTCAGTACCCAACTCCCCACACTACCTATACTTATGAGCGTGATGATATCACTTACCCCTTTATTTATAAACGTTGCTGAATCTTAAGAGACGTTTAAACAGTCGCTAATAATCATTACTTATCTTTAACCAACGTTTATAAATTAACTCCTAATGATTTATTTAAATAAATATTTTTATATTCTAATCAGATGGCAAATAAGCCGATGGCCCACTTAGGGCTGATTTTTCAATATTCAGATAAGTTTTAATTGTAACTGAACTAGCTTTTGCCCGCGACTTCGTCCGCGTGAAGCAACTTTCTTACATTTTTTTTCGTAAGAACCATCCTTCAAGGAATATTCAAAAAAAAGAATTAGCGAAATCGGTTCAGCTGTTCTCGAGATTTGCGCTTAGCAACACATTCAGCGATTCATTTTTATATTATAGAAGATAATAAATATGACATAATTTCTATAAAAAGCTGAGAAAAACCGTAATATTTATTCGATAAAAAATATCTGACTATTGAAAAATCGGGCCTTAATGTGATAACCTGCAACACTAGAGGCATCGCCTCGGTATGAAGTCCTGGGTTCGAATCCTGGGCCGTCAAAGTGTTGTTGGGGTTTGTTATGGGTGGTCTAGATTTGCGCCCGGTTGATTGCATAGGCTCTCCCCCTGTTACATGGGACTTCAACATTACTGGCGAAATGTGGGACACGATAGGTGCACCTCTGCCTAACACTCGGGGAATACAGGCGTGATGTTATGTTATGTTATCAACTGCTACTGCTCTGTGAACATTGTAGCGCAACATCTCAACGGACGATGAACAAAAAGAAGAAACTGCGCTAGAAACTTCCCAGCAATAACATCAACTTCTCAGAAACTATATCCTTTATAAGTCTTTCAAAGTTTCAGCTCATTTCTCATTATCTTGAATCTACTAGTATACTGTAAACCAACACGAGCTGCTTCACTTAGGACGTCAGGAGTTGTCTTGGTGATGTATAAAATAAAATAAAATCAAGCCTCGAGAAACCTAACCGTTTCGCTTAATAATATTATAGATAAGCCCAATTTGATCATGATTTATAACATACATGCTCAGGTAATTAATACTAAGTGTAGGCTACCTACGGCTACGCAACGATTACCTACGAGTACGCTGCTAAGTGCTACGCATTCACAAAACTTTGAAACGCCTTATGAAACTGTTCATGTCACCTTACTTACTACAAAGTGCTATTGCTGCAGCGTAGGCGTTGGCGGTATCAAAACACTGAACAAACATTGTAGAAGATGATTGTGTACATTCGGGGAACGGACATCTAACCTTGTAGTAGAAAACCTCTTAGGAAGACGACAACCTTGTGCTTGGAAGCTTTATTATAATAATAATAATAATAATATCCCTGGACATTTCACACAGCACCATTTGTCCCAAGCTAAGCAACCTAATGCTTGTGTTATGGTAACAAGATGGCTGATAAACTACTTATATACATTTTTTTTTTTTGTAAATACATACATATTATAGATAGAAAAACACCCAGACTCGGAACAAATACATGTAGGTCATACAAATATGTGTTCCGTGCGGGAATCGAACCCGCGACACGCAGCGCAGCAGTCAATCGCTTAACCACTGCGCTAACCGTGCCGACAAAAAAACCAATTATTTATTAATTTCTAAACAATAATTTATTGATTTCTTTCAAGACACGGCAGGACACTTAGGTACCTACTAAAATATGTAGTAATATCTTTAACTTTTCAGTTCCTACAGCGGTAGGTTCTGCGGGGAATCAGCCTCGCTGCCTTCTTGCTGAGTGATTCAAGTTCTATCGCAGCTCAAGATCATCATCATCATTCTCTTGCCCTTAACCCAATTGATTTGGGGACGGCGCACCATGTCTTCTTCTTCCATAATTCTCTATTAGTTGTCATCTCGGTTTTCATCTCCTTTCTAGCCATATCATCATTCACACAGTCCATCCATCGCTTCTTTAGTCTTCCTCCACTCTTATACTCTTAAGATATTGCCTAATAAACGACTAATTGGAACCGTGCACCTAGCTTCTGACGTTTCATAAGTGCCCATGTTGGTTTAAGTGAAATAAAATATTTTGATTTTGAATATTTTGTAAGAATACGATAGCAAAAGACATGGAATGAACACGAACTCAGATAGATTGGGATAGGAGCTCCTGGCTCCGGCTCCTGCTGTGATGATGATTAGAAGGCGCCAGTGTCTACAAGACACAAGAAATATTCATTCACGTTATTATTTCTAAAAATATCTGGCTGAAGTCTCTGCAATAAGCATCACGTTTGGTTTATTGTACAGACGCTAGCACATCAAGTTACTACAATCTGTCAATTTTTTTTTAATAGATTTTCAACTTTATCGCTAAAGCATTAAGGTTCAAGGTTGATTGGGAAAATTTGACAGTTTCGGGTAGCTTGAACTGCTGGCGTCTGTACACCGATGTAAGCAGAAGGCAAGCTGTCTAAATACATATTAAGTAAGTAGGCGCGTTGACACCGACACGGAATGGCTGCAACATACTATAGCGAGTAATTTGTTTAGAAATAAAAGTCGTCAGCGTCCTACTTTTTTGCTCAATTAAGATTAGTGCACTATTACCTAATCCAAGTGCTGTTTTTAAAGAACTCATACTTGACATCAGTACCTAGTCCAACCTATCCTGCTAAGTCAATCAACTCAGCCTATCGCAGTCCAGTGCTGGACATAGGGCTCTCTCAGGCTGCGCCACAATACCGTGTCCTCCACCTTTCGCGTCCAGTCTGTACCTGCCACCTCCGCGCGTACTGCTAAGTGCCTGTGCTTATTCTGAAGTTCTGATGACCACTCCTAGTAACTCTATCTGAAAGTCACTTAAGGCAATTATGGCAAGTATTCATTGAGTTTTTCCTTCAAAGACCAACAGTAGTGGATACCATAACTCAGACTTTGAAAAATAATCCTTTTGATAGTAGCTGCCTCAGAAAAAATCACAGGGTGCACATAAACGAAAGCCTTAAAAACCTCGTTCAAAACCTATAAAGAACGCAATCACACTTGACACAAATATCGTGTATAGTAATTAGGTGCGCAGGCGTCGATTTCACGGTGCAGGCTTATCCGCTAGGGCTGCGGCCGTTAAAGTTTTATCAACATTCGATAAAGCGTTCGATCGGCGCGCGCAGTATGTGGGTCGCTGGCTACCTGCGACTCGTCGTCGCTGTCGCAGCTAGGTACCAATGTAGGGGTTTGGTGGAATGGCTAGGTGGTATCTTCGAGGTGAACTAAAATATGCAAACGCGGTTAATATGCAGTTTTTTTGGGATCGGAGCATTTAGAAACCTAACTGGCTAAATGTGGGCGTACTATACGTACACCTCTGCCTTACCCTTCGGAGAAACGCAGGCGTGATGTTATGTTATGTATCGTGAGCATGACAAAACAGAAATGGTTAAGAGGCCCCACGAAGGCCAGTCGTAATCGTATTAACCAATAATGTTTATGTATCGAATTGCCAATTTATTTTAATACAAAACAAATGATCATTTTAGCTTGCGGAAAGAACATATTAGGTAAATACTTATGTGTTCCTAGACAGTAGACATGTTTATAAAGCCCGCAGTATTCACAAAGTTATTCCAAATCAATATTTGGTTCGGTTCTAACTTCTCCCTCAATATTATAGGACCCCTTTATTTGTTATGCGGTGGTAACGTTTAATTTTTTTTATTTATTTACTGATATTTTAATATAGTGGTGGTTACATAATTCTAAACTCGCCAAACTTTTACGTTTGATGGCGAGATATGAAAACTAGATATATACCTACTTAGTTTCTGTGCTTCCCGCATCGTCGTCGGTCCACCTTGTGGGAGGCCTTCCAACACTACGTCTCCCCCTGGATGCGGGAAGCAAGTAGTCAAAGTGGCGGTGCTCGGGAGTGGCCTACGTGCAGCAGCTTCGTGAAATCGGAGGGCAACACAAACTATTCGCTATGAATACTTTTTTTTAATGAATACTTCAACCGAAGTTACGGGCTTACTCCGTCAGTATCGATTACTATGGGGTCCGACCTAAGAATTTAATGACACCACGAGTTCACAGCTGTCCCAACTACCGATGTGTTTTTGCTCGTCCGAAAAAGTTAATTATTCGGGTGTAGACTTCACTCCTGGGGGTCTACTCCGAAGTGCAAAGTGCGAATGTTCGGATTGGACCGATACATGGCCGAACCGAATATTATTGAAAAATGCGAAATAAGTTCGGATCGTCTCAGTTGGGTCGGGACCATAGTCAATATTCGAAAGAGTGTAGGAGTGTAGGATCGGGTCCGACCGAACCAAATAGTAACTTCGTAGCAGGAAACGGCCGAACATTCGGCCGAAACCAGTTCGGAGTAGACCCCCAGAGTTTCAAACTACTTTCGTATGGGACCGTATCTTCTTCTTAAGAGACACATTTTAGATACCACACATAACAATAATTAGATTGCAGTGACTAGGTGGCCAATTTACTGATCGTCGATTAAAAGCTAACTTCAACAACGGTAGACAGATTGAATGCAATACCCAAAACTGCCCTGCTACGCGAAACGGCCGACCGCGTAGCACCGATTGAATTCGTAGACGTTGGATTCGCTCGTAGACAGTTCTCAATGACCAATGGAAATACCATTCAGGATTGTAGGTTATATAAAATACATTAAAAAAAAACGTGTAAATAAGTTTACATAATTAATTATTGATAAAGTCATCAAAACTAAACGCTGTTTTACGATAAAAAAAAAATCGACGAAGGATTGCAGATTGTAGTTTGAATCTGGAAAATGATTTTGTTTTTGAATTATAATTTTTATATATATTACATATTTATGAATCTGAAAATCTTTTAACAACTATAGTCTAAGCTAGAACTTAGACTGTAGTTGTTGCAAGATTTTAGTTGCTTTTAAAATGTTGAAACAACTTTCCTTCAGAACTTTGCTTTAGACAACAGTCGCTTTGAAGACTCTGCTCCGGCTCAGCTTTTATGTAGACACTCGTACCTACCTACATACTGCGACTTATAGAAACAGCCATTTCTTAAACGTCCAACTCGTATTTAACCTACAACATTACAAAAGTAATAGTAGAAAACTCCTTTACAATTGTTTCAGAAAACACTTGTGCATACACTATTACGTTTTCAAGCAGTTGTTGTGTGGCGGTCGGCGTGTGCGCAGCTCTTCGGCGAGTGGCAGTGACGTCATGAGTCTCGCCATGACAGCGAGACAACCCGAGCGGATTGAGCAAACTATTTGTCTGTTAGCAAGTTTGTTCGCCCCGGCTCGAGTCGCCTCGCGTCATATCTCGACGGACATGGACATGGACCAATCTGGATGAAATGGGAGGCGGACGCTGCGACACGTGAGTCGCTGTGATTGGCTGATAGCCTAATAATTACATTTTTTTTATTTCCATGGTCAGGTAATACGTTCCTTTTCAGATTCTTCGCATTCGGAATTTTCCATATTTTTTTTTTTTTATCTTCTGGTGTCCATGTGCCTTAAAAAAGGTTGTGGAAATCATTTTCCCAGTTAGTTTTCTGTGCTCGTGAATTAGCCACGGAACCTAAGTGAAATGTGTGGGAATAATGTCAATATCTTGATTAAACACGAACTCAAGGTGATTGGAGTATTTCCCACATGTTTCAGTTTTTCAGTTTCCGACCTTTTTGTGAAAAACCACGTCCATATGCTGCAGTGCGCGGTTTTTTGTTAATTTCCTCTATTGTTCTTTTCTTTAGGGCTTGGTAGGTACGTAGTTTATGGATGCTGGAAATAGGTTAATTGCACTATCGGTGTGTGGAACTTACAGCCTGCTTTTAACCTAGTTCTACTATGCCGTGTAAATGCGAACCGGCGTGTCCGGTGGAAACTATATTTTGTTTGAAAGATCGGTGGGTTTCAAGGAAAACTGTCCCTAACAACGATACATTCACAAATTCACTACTTACGTCTGTTGTAGGATTTACTGGCGTAATCATAATGATAGGCTTGATTATTTATAAATATGGTTTTGTTAACCTGCACCACCGCTATTCTATGTAGATAGGTGTACCTATACCTATTTAGTACCTACGAGACTACGAGCAACGGAAAAGTCAAGAATAGGGTAGGCAGGATCTTCCTTCTGTCTGCTAATAAAAACAAAAAGCAATCACCTATCAGTGACTGTCGATTTTCTCGACAGTGACTGAGGATATATTGACTATGAAAGTTCGTTGTATCTAGAGGTCATTGGGTAATACATATCCCATGATCAGTAATACACGAACTTGTTTGTCTTACTAACGGTTTTCAGGTCTTACTTTAGTGTCCGGTATTCATTGCATATTTAAGCAGCCTATAATGTTCCTACTGCTGGGCCGCCTCCGTTCTGTGAGAGTGAGTGGCCAGTAATCCACCACGCTGCACGCTGGCCCAGTATTTACAAAAAGTAAAGCGCCTGTCTGGGTTCAAACCTACGACCTACAACTCATAAGTCACGCACCACTGCTCTCTCTGATATATGTATATGCAATCAAATATACACAAACTTACTATTGTTACACACACGGCACATACTTCTACCTAGACTTTTCCCAACTATGTTGGATTGTTGGGGTCGGCTTCCAGTCTAACCGGATGCAATAATTGAATACCAGTATTTTACATGGAGCGACTGCCTGTCTGACCTTCACACCCCAGTTACTGGGTAATACGATACCCCTTGGTAAGATTGGTTGTCAGATTTTCGGGCTCCTGATTACCCGTAACGACTGTCAAAGATCCACGGATGACAGCCGGGACCAACGGTTAAACGTGGGAGGCACGGAGGGGTCTCGGTATGTAAAGATGGTCACCCATCCACAGACCAACCGCGACAAGCGTTGCCTAACCTCATGTACCTGTGCGTCCGTTATTATTTAGCCACGGGCCCCTCACATGGCACCCAAGTATGTTCTTTTTTTGTGTCAAACATGGCGCCTTTACATACCCACCTAATGTGTTTTTGCAACAGGCAAGTTATGGGCGAATGCATTATCGGGAACAATTCTGAAAATTTAGCTCGACAACAATGCAATCGTAAATGTTACAATATCTGGGTTATGGAACACAAACTAACCGTTAAAGGGCTTGTAAGTAACTAGGAGAGTACATACCTACTAGGTTCTTGCTACGTTTTATTTTATGTTAGTGATCAGGTTTTTTCCAGCACAGTATTTTCAGCTTAGGGCTGATTTCTCAATAGTCCCATAACTTTTATCTGAGGAATAAATATTTCGGTTTGACAGCTTTTGTACGGGTCATATGTCAAAAAGTTATCTGATTATTGAAGAATCAGCCCT
Organism: Apamea crenata; assembly: GCA_949629185.1. Classification (NCBI taxonomy): domain Eukaryota; kingdom Metazoa; phylum Arthropoda; class Insecta; order Lepidoptera; family Noctuidae; genus Apamea; species Apamea crenata. Next base: position 18,052,478 of record OX451367.1, read on the forward strand.
TATTAGAATAATGAATTTGTATCTTGAAAACACCTGCAACTGTCTATGCTGATGGTCTGAATTTTTGAGTCTGACAGCCCTCTCTTGTTCACCCTTTTTACAGGCTCAGCTATTTCTTTCAGGTAATTGTGACTGAGCTAAGGAGTTGAATTCAAACTGGTTTCGGTATTTTAGATGGTTTGAATTATGTTCTCTGTTAATTTTAAGCATTGCTTTTTTTCAAGTGATTAGATGACCACCTATTTGGGCATTTTATACAAAGTCAGCATCGTATTTATGCCTACGCCTGCCTGATAGAGTGCAAGTCGCAATAGACATGTGCCAGCTATGGGTATACGCCAAAATGAGTTCTGTACCGTTATCCACCTGACAAAAATGTTCTACCCCAACCTAGCCTAAAGCTCTCATCATCATCATCATTTCACTTGAAAGACGTCTAACGCTGGACGTAGGCCTTCACCAAGCACTGCCTATATAGCCAAACCAACCTAATAGAGGATCCTTTTTAAAGTGTTTAAAACACTTTCTGGAACCCTATAAACTCCTCATCAACAATACTAATCTGGGATCCAATAACCTCCTCTATCAACACTACCCTACTAATTTCTACCTTATGTTCATCTTAAGTTCAGAAACAAATTAGCACGAACATAGCTCATATTTGTAGGTATCTTGAGATGTAGGTTTAGACGTCATTAGCAAAAGGGTGGAAGGTTCCTCATGCTCCATTGGGTGTTTTATCTAGTGGCCCAATAACTCTGAACTTATACCATGTGAGTTCAGATATTTTCTTCTCACCAATAGTGTTCAGGATTTTAGTTAACACATTATACTCAAAGTAGCCTAGCTATTAATAATTAACATATTTATTTGTTGTGGTAATAAATTGCAAATGAAAACAAGAAAATCATGACGTGCTTACGCTTTGTTTAAACATACGGTACCCATTATAAGCACGGGTTAATAGCTTGACACTATTGTGGACAATGACGGCGCTGGGGACTTTGTGGAGGCCGCTTCGTGTGTGGCCAACTTTAGGCCTCGTATGGTGTACGAGGCTGAATGGTAGTTTGGTAACCAGGACAAACGGATCACATAAGTTAAAATTGCGTAACACACTAACAGTAGGAATGCCTTTCATTTTGACCACGATTTTGACAGTTCAACAACATTCATTGCGTTATTTACGTTGTTGAGCAGACACATTTTTCGATGAAGCAATGGATTAGCAATATCCTTCAAAATGATTCAGATTTCGATTGAAAGTGTTACACAGTTAGGCTGCTGGAAACCACTGAATTTTAATGTACAGTTTTGTACTTATCTGCCGTCTTAGTTCTTACATACCTACTTAAATGGACTGGCTATTAAATAGCCGGGATTGAACAAACGTTACTACAATCCTACTTACTACATACTATTGTATAGAATTAAGTTCTGGCAGTGGCGTAGCGTGGGTATCGGCTGCTCGGGGCGGAAGACAATTTTGCCGCCCTCTTAATTAGGTATTTCAATTTAATGTTTACTATACATTAATTCTAGAGAACTTTTCGGCAAGAGCATTCATCATTATTTTGCATTATACAGGTTAGATTTATATATTAATAGATTTTTTTAACTATAGTTGCGTTAAAAATATGAAATTGTTCAAATATTTACAAAATATATTTTATTATTTACTACTACTTTTGCCGTTTAAAGTATTTCATTCCATTTTAAGTTATGATAAGAGCTTGTCTTGTGCGTCAAACAGCTGGTAGCGCCTTAAAGGTACCTACTTACACCACACGCAGTTTTTGGGAAGAAATTCATCATAAACATTAGCTCACAAATTGTCAAACGCATAATCTATACTTATAATAAATCTGTAGAGAGGTCAATTCTGTACATGAAATATATTTCCAAAATAACTATCAGGGGGTGATTAGGGATCGATACTGATGCCAAAAATGCAATCAGTAAAATTTTTGTCTGTCTGTCTGTATAACCGTTATAGAAACAAAAACTACTCGACGGATTTTAATAAAACTTGGTACAATTATTTTTCATACTCCTGAGCTGGTTATAGTATACTTTTCATCACGCTATAATCAATAGGAGCAGAGCAGTGAAGGGAAATGTTGGGAAAACGGGAGAAGTTACTCCATTTTTTACGCTTCCGTCGCGTGTGCAACCTTAATGGTTAAAGCTACACAGAAATCATGTATGACGGAAATGTTCTCCTTAAAATTATGTAAAAAATATCCCACGACAGCATATGTCTATCTTTTATGGTTGACTCACAATAACACGTGTAACTCCCGATAGCTTAGCAGTTCGAAGCTTTCTGATTATATTTGTCTACTCTTACATTTATAACACTCTCAGTCATTCTTAATTAAAAAAGTTAACATTATTAACTATTCCATAAAAAAGAATCATGGGAAATCATCAAATGACCCCTCCAGCTCTGGGTGGAGCGGAAGGGAGTGTCAGACTCTTACTGACTAAAACCCACCCGTGTTCCTTCCTTAGCCCTTTATGTTCCAGGGCAGTGGTAACCCTTTCGGACGATCCCGCTACTCCTTCTATAGGTACTTAAGCCTCATGTGAACGTGATCTAAACAATATTACCAATACATTAACTTAATAACACACAAGGAGTTACACGCTGACGGAGTCGCGGGCACAGCTATTAACAATAATATTGTGCGGTTCCGTATTGCGATATTTTTCAACAGTATTGTAGATTGACATATTATATTTCCCTACTAAAATACGAAAGTTAATCTGTCTGTTACATCAAAACCACTGAACCGTGAGGAAGGACATAGGCTACTTTTTTTACGAAAAACGGCGGAAACGTGGACGAAGTCGCGGTCAACAGCTATAGGTAGGTACTATATAAAATTATATATTCTGTCTGTAGGTATGTTACATTTTCACGCCTAAATCACTGATCGGATTTCGATAAAATTGCCTGCCAGCAGATGCCAAAGAGATAGATGGCATCCTGGGGAAGGACATACTTCTTATCCTTTCCGACATTCACGCGGGCGAAGCCGCGGGCAGAAGCTAGTATTATTATATTATACTAGTTATATGCGTTTGACAATTTGTTAACTGCGGTAATTGGTTGAAAGAGTTTTCAACCGCCAAAAGATCACTTGACATAAGTTTAATTTTGACAAGTTTTTGATTTTCGTTTGTGAAACCAGGTTTTATTCTTCTCGGCTTAAAAAATCCTCAATGGTCAGAATATCTGAGTCAGACAGCCTCTTTCCTCTTAGTCTGCACCCTCCAGGCTCCTATTTCTATCAGGTGGTTGTGGCTGGCTCCAATATTCAATTCAATTTGTAGCGTGGCTGACCTTCGAGTGAAATTGCCAAGAACAACGTATTAATGTGTGGTTGGCTACAGCTGTGATATTAGCCATGTGGTTACGTAACTTTATTTTAAATACGTCATCTTGGTTGTTGCTATGCTAACTTTCATGGCCCTAAGCCCTAACTAGCCCACATTCATGGTACCTCTGAAGTTTAGATAACATTTCAAGCACTGCACAAAAGCCCGAAAATCTGGCAACCACTATTCATAGGATTATTGAAGGCATTGCTTAGTAGTAGGTAGGTATTCAGATTGTGGAAGTCAGATGACAGGCTTAATGACAACCCCGCTTGATTAGACTTAAAGAGGCAGCTGGTCCTAGTATAATTATAAACGGTTCAGTTAATTCCAATGCTTTACTGGAATGACGGTGTCCCAGTTATCTAACGATCTAAAAGGATTCCTAGTACCTAGGTATCGCAAAAAGGAGTCTTATCGTTTTAACGAGCAAGTTTGGGCAGTAGGTCCCATGCAGACAGTAGAATTAGTTTTTCCTTTCAACACTAGTTTAAAAACCTTGAAGCAACGAGTAGTTGGTAAGGAAATTACGCTTTTCCGTTTGCGTAACACACAACAAAGTTCAATATAAGTATAGAAAAAACGCGAATTTTCTCATGGCGTAAAATTGTCCGCTGCCTTATCAGAGCTATAAAATATTTCATACACTCAAGTATACTTCAGGTAATAAACAGTGTGATAGTTGGTAACATAACCATACTTAGCTAGGTACCTATATAAGTATATGTGTGCAAAGTATTATGTACCTACGGGCCTTAGATACTTGGATAATTGGAATTCAGGAAAGAGTATTTAATGAACCTTATATCTTCACACTTATTTCCATCTAATCATTTACTTATCCTCATGCTGGCTTTAAGTGGTTCTGCAGAGGTCCTGCCACAATGGACCACCTTCGATCTACGCTACAGGTCAAGTTGGGCCTGTATACTAAACCGAAGAACCTGAAGTTTCACGAATGTTCACATTCGAATCAAACGCTTGCTCATGTCCGCTAATACGAATATGAACATTATTCCTATACGATAAGGTTCATATTCGTGTGGTTTCTTTAGTTATTAAAGTCAAATCAAAGTGCGTTCTGTGAATCTTCCCTCTAAACCACACGGTGGTTCCTCATGGATGTCCTTCCAAATAGGGAGGCATTCATGAGGATACTTACTTTCTTGGAGAGTGAGGGAAGAGAGAGTGCAAATGTGTCTGCGCACACACTTGTGCACTATAACATGTCCTGCGCCGAAGGCTAGCCTCCGTTAAGATTGGCCGAAATACGGTCTGGATGACTATTATTACTTTCTAGGCAGGTCAAAGTACACGCAGCACAGCACAAGCAGTCTTTTTAATCCGAGGGTGAATCAATATCGCCCTTCGTCATGTTGCGGTTTTTGGTAGGTAGTGGCAAACGAATCTAGGACAGGGAGCTCTGAATTTCGACCTACCATTCAGATGATGGTTTTTGCTGAAGGTATTATTTACTTGAGTTTTATTTGCAGCCCATAAACCGGTGTTATCGCGTATAGATTTGCTGCTAGATGTATTTTAATATCGCGTTGGGAGTTTTATCGAGCTTTCGGCTTTTATTACTTAGGTATAAGTAGATACAGTTACTGGTATCGAGTTGTGAAATTATTATAATATGTTTTTCTTTGTAATATAATTTCTTCCAGCCATTAGTCATGAGGGGCCTTTGGCTAAATCATAACAGCTGCATAGGTCGATCGGTCAGGTTAAGCTACGCTTGCCACGATTGGTCTGTGGATGGGTGACCATTTGTCCATACCGAGACCCCTCGGCGCTCGGAAAGCACGTTAAGCTGTTGGTCCCGGCTGTCATTCGTAGGTCTTTGGCAGTCGTTACGGGTAGTCAGGAGCCCGAAAGTCTGACGACCAGTCTTAGCAAGGGGTATTACCCAGTAACTGGGTTGTGGAGGTCAGATAGGCAGTCGCTCCATGTAAAATACTGGTATTCAGCTGCATCCGGTTAGACTGGAAGCCCACCACAACATAGTTGGGAAAAGGCTAGACAGAACGAGCCCATTAACCGGGTTGTGGAGGTCATGTAGGCAGTCGCTCCAAGTAAAATATTGGTTAGCTGGAAGCCGATAGCTAGGCAGACTATGATATTGTCTGTACTGTGACTCCTTGTTGTTCTAGAAGCACGACTGCTGCCCCCCTGCTCATCATTCAGGGTTCTGTTCCCGGCCAGGCAGAGCTATCCTGACTTGTGAGCCATTATTCAACAAACCAATCCATACACTTAATTCAATTGTTTCCGTCATTATTCTAACTATGAACCCCATTATTAACCCTCAGCTAAAGCAGTTTATTTTCCGGTTTCTTTAAAGCCAGTCAAGACAAAAACTAAACAGATAGAGAAACTGAGTGAGTCTATAATTTGATTGGCTGTTCTCATTTCAGTCAGTCAATCTCAACAGTTTGACGGCAGACAATCTGTCAACATATTTATGCCAAGATCGACGTTACAGAAACAGGATGTCATCCCAGTCCTCGTGTCTTTAGTATGCATAGTTTGGGATAAAAATAAAACGGAACGATTCATTTATCATTTAGATTTTTATTTCAATAATTCAATAAATTCTACTAACATTATATTTATTGTTCGTAACGTGAAATCCTTAAATAAATAACACTTCGATAGGATCAACTTCGCGCTTAGAATTATTATTTTTTTATTTATCTTTTTATACATATCCATTTATTTTTGTGACTTACAAACTAAAAAATAAATTGCTCATTCACAACGCTAAAGAATTCCATTTACTTAAAAATAAGAATTAGTTGATAGAATTTATCTACTAAAAATATTCGACTAAAATATTTAGTTGAATCGATAAGACATCACACAACTAATTTTTATAACTAATTATTAGTATGAATGTTGTAGAAGACGATTTCGAAGTTATTAAAATTTCTAAAGTTCGTAACCTCTCCATTTGACATCGAAAGTCCTAATAACTGAGTTAGTTATTCGCTACATAGAATTTAACACTAAATATTTATAACATTTTTAGCTAAGTAGAAATTAAGATCCAAAAGGAAAAAAATATTCAAAATAATAAAAAATATATAACATGAATATTGTAAATAGAAATCAGATCAACTATTGTTAACTGTAAAATTGTGCTTAAAATAAAATAAAAAATACAGAAAAAATAAATACAATGTCCCTGTACCAAATGCTAGATATTTTACAACTTTTTATTATAGTTTTTCGTATTAAAATATTATTACACAGTATTATTTCAATTCCAAAACTTGCTGAAGCGATATGCATTGTATTTACATAATTGTTAAAGCTATATTTGATTGCATCATTGATAAAAAAATAAACTTTATTTTATTACTATTACTTATTATATTGATTTGTTAGACTTACACGGTTTCAAAAAACCTGATAGAACCACCTCGCACACTACTCTCGACGAGAAGACGCTGACCTGTCGCATGCGACTGTCACCGGGTGTGTGCGTGCACCGTGCGACTCCTTAGCTTAACTTTTTACAGAGTAGTCCGATTTCGATAATTCTTTTCTTTATAAATGGCATCTCGCAGGTCAAGCTAGAAGGTTGTCAGCTGCTTAACCGGGCTCGCCTGTGGGTGCTTCAATAAATTAAGGCGTTCAACCAGGGCTACACGCTAAGGGCACGGGGTCCGGACCTCGGCTTAGGGCGTCGCTGGGGGAGGGCAGCAAGGGACAGGCGGGATCGGATTAATGCAACTCGACGCCAAGTGTGAGCGGAGCTTTGAACAAAATATATGAAAACAGCCGCAGCGTCATTGCGTCTAATACAAATGCGATCCAGCCTGTCCCTTTGCTGCCCTCTCCCAGCAACGCCCTAAGCCGAGGTCCGTACCCCACAGGGGGTGCCCTGGCTGGAGGCTTTAAGTTTTCTTAAGGCAATCACAGGATAGTCCGGTTAAGTAGTCAAAATTGCGTCTAGTCGTCGACCTGTCGCAGTCGCAGTCGCATGTCGTATAGTGTGCAAGGTGGTGAAGACCATTTACTGACGCTCTATCAAATCTTATGTCAATTGCTGTGATTGGCAAAACGATTTACTTGACATGAGTTGAACAACAGATCTATTTTATGGGTTTTCAGAAATCCAGGGTTGGTCGAGTGAATATAGTACTAGCAATTTTATTGAAATAGTGAGATAATCAGAAAAGTGGCCAAACATTCTCTCTTAGGCGTATTATTATAAGATTCAAAATAGGATGTAAGCAACCAGTTTGCTTAGTAGAGGTTAACCTAACTTTCATTAATATGATTATATCTCAAAGAAATGTAACTTTTATCTGGGTGGCATAAGGTTAAGATTTAAGTTAGGTAAACCGTTATATATACCTACTTGTATTTATAAAATTAATGAGGCTGATGTGTTCTGTATTGTAATTATCATTTAATTATAACCTAATCTATTTTATTATCCATTTGGAAAATGTAAACTGTAGGTAGCACTAGTTTTTCATACAAATACAAAAAAAAATCGGTTTCATAGACGTGATCAGTTTTTTTTTCAAAACTAGTCTATAGATTAAAGAAAACACTTTCAAATATGTATTTGGAAGTGCAGTACAGTAGATACAAATAAAAAAAATAGATGTTAACAGATATAATAATTCTTTGTATGAAGTGTAAAGAATTCTTTAATTACTTGTGTCTAAAACTCACTAATGAAATTCGTTACGTGTACGTACCCCGGCCACCTTCGATGCTGTGTAGCAATATAACTAATTAGAATGTACTACACTTTGCAAGATTTCTTCATTAAAAACTTGATTACATAAGGACACAGCGCCACCTACCGGTCACTATCAGATATCAATTCCACCTAACATTAATTGAAAAATAATTGATTTTAACTATAATTACTACTATGGTGATTCGATATGAACTCTATTCAGACGGGGTAAGGTTTATACTTCATGTGGGGACTCGAACAGTAATTTCTTGATAGGTTAGGTATTTCAATATCGAAGGTGTTTTTGTTGCCATGCATCTTGGGAGGTTGGTTTTGTTTTAATGAAATAGGAGAAATCAGTGAAAAGTGATCAATAATTTTATTTTATTTGCTGTAAGATTATTTTAATTTAAAATGCATGTGTATTACAAAGTATGAAGCACTTGTAAAATTAACAAGATTGTTATCTCAACAGCTGAACTCATTCTAATAATTATGATTATTTTATAATAAATCAATTTCTTCACTAACACGCGTTTAAGTCGAACTAGTTTCACTAAATGTAATAATTTTGAAATAGTGTTTTAGTAAGCCTATGTATTATATATATTTATCGAAGAATTACACTCGATTATGTACTTAAAATACCAGCTACTTCATTGGCCTTAGCGACAGGTTTTTTAATAACATTTTACTAAGAAGTTATCGCCAAAAAGTAATCAGTAATATTTCAGTCCAAAACCGAATAATTCTTCAACATTTAGCCATATACCTATATAAAACTATACATATATAATTATGTACGGAAAAATATGTGCAATCTGTTAGTTGAACTATCAAATGACGTCACTACCGATCACTCTCAAATATTGAGTTACCATCCTTACGCTTCACGTAAATTATATAGCATGTCACACCCAGCGATAAAACTATACCGCCATTTTGAAAAAGAGGAAATACTTCGGTCGCCAAAAAGAAGAACTGAAAGCTGGAACAGACTGGGACCATCGAGTCGCCGAAATTACATTGTATTCGGTTTCATACAACACCGCTGTTTGCGATAATCTTGAGTTGAAATGAATCAACCCAAATTCATGAGTCATTTTCTGGACACATTTGGTGTGACGCCAATTACGCCAAGTTATATTGGTTGTTCTTGAGATCGGCAAGATATGTAGCCACTTATTTTAACAAGTAAAAAATTTGAAAATTTAAGTAGATCGTAATAGTATAATAACTATGTAGTTAAATAGTCATCTGTAAAAAAAAAAATTATAGTTTGTTATTAAATATAGTTTCCGATATTGTGTATTTATTTTATCGCTAAGTGAGACACATGCTGGCATAATTAGGCCAGGAGCTCTGCCCAAAAATTTGAAAACAAGCATTGTATAAAAATATTCGTCTTTACTATTAAATTTATATCAGCTAGAAGGGAAGTGAAATTTAATTAAGTAAACATTATCATTTTTTATAGTCTTATGATATATTTTGACACTTTTTCACTAGCTCCTGGACTAAACGCCACTTTCCTTACACAATTTTGTACCCGACACTTTTGTGTTACCTTACATATTATAAATCTGAGCATTTAATTTGGCTATACATATATATTTAGCACATTTATTTGATGCATGTAAATAACGCATGTTTAGGTCCTTGCTACTCCTGGCCTATAATGAAGACAAGAATTATATTTCACTTGGCAACTCCTACATATATATGGTGGTACCACTAAACTTTCCAGGGCAGGATTCAAAAATGACATGAATACAATCCCTTACAATAGAGAAAAAGATTTAAATTGGTAATAATGTACCAATGTATGCATTTAACATTTCCATATTATAGTTACTGAATTATTGTAATTTCATATACTCGAAGTATATAAACATGCGTTATTTACGACCGATTAAATGTACACACAAACATTTTATTCATATATTTTACTACTCAAAATAGACTTTATATTCTTCGTATAAGATTGAAATTTATTTGGCTTGTTAGGCTTCGTTTTAGTTAGCAAGTTTTATGGCTACGATAGTGAAGAATATTATATAAGAAGTAGGATTTGTCACACTGTGTAGTGGCTTGGTCAGACGAAGCGATAGTCGGTAAATTTTAGATTTATATTAATTGTACTACGAGATTTAGCTACCATAAGTTTTAAATCACTACAATAGAATAAAATTGCATTGGTTTCTAGAGATTCATACTACTTTCCCACAAGAAGAGGCCTACATTTAATATTATAAACTACCCAACACGAGGCTACCGCCATTTTGGCTAAACAAATAAACATTCTGAGCACGAACTCGGCGTCAAGTATTTATCAACACTTTGAAAATCTAAAATAATAAGATATCACTTTTTATTTATATGCTTCTCTCCAACCAGTCGCCCCGTCTGAACACGCCTTAATATAAAGCCATTTACGTACATACACACATTACGTGTATTTTCAGGGACGCAATGAGATCGTGTTATATTTAATAATATGCAATGTATTGAGAGGGAACAGCCTTGTGGGCAATGTCTGGGCAATGATGGAAATAAGTCAACGAGAAATGATGCTACGATTGATTGACTTTACAGTTATAGCTGAACAAGGATCTTTAGACGCGCGGCTAAAATCGGAACTAACAAATCTTGTTTTTTCAATACTTTTCACAAAATAATTGCACTACATGTTTACGAACAGCGCCACGCTGTCAACGTCATTCGTGCCCCAAAAGACCTTTGTAGCAGTGTACTTTCAACATTGCCCAAAAACTATCAGCATTGCCCGCTGTACGAAATGCCCGCACAGAATGCGATTGTCTGTCTATACATATAGATATAACATCGTCAATTACAATAAAAATATATCTGCCAACTCGTATTTTATCAACCCTAACCCTTGAAGAATTGCATTAAAAATAAAAACAATACATACGAGTCTTAGAACTAAAAACATTTACTAAAAACTGCAACTATTCAGTTTCTATGAAATTCGTAACTATATCAAATCCGATAGGTATTACACGAAATAACTTTGAACTAAATATACTGTAACGTGTGCTTACTACGCTAGATCTAACACCAAAGATGTTCAAATCACCTGCAAGATGTGTCAGTAAGTTCGGAACTTTTAGCCGTTTAGCCACAAGGCCTTTTAGCCACTTAGCCGTTAAGCCAGGGCTCAGGAGAGTCGCGCGAGGGCGGGCGGCGCGTACGTCGCGGGGGGCTCGCATCACCGGGACGGGCAGCTGCTGGCGACGGACTTACCGCTGAGGCAGGAGAAGCCGCTGGTGCCTGACTGCAGGCTGGACATTGAGCCCCTAAGGAGGAACATGAGGTTAGATGGGGGAAAAAAGGTTTTGGTGCCTAGTTCTTTCAATGTATTGATAGTAACGGAACAATTTACATGGGATAGTCCTTTTACAGTTATTTTACGCCTGAGTTTGCATTACTGTCAAAATCTCAACGAACTCTTTTGACGTTTTAATAGGTTGCCACTGACCAGTCTGTGGAATGCGAGTGATCTTTATCCTCGGTAAAATAAGGTCGCTGTTGGCTTGCTGCTGTCAGAGGTAAAATAACTGTGATCGAACTGTACAGTACCCGGGCGTATTAGTGACAAATCGAGCTTTGTAATCAGACTATTACACGAGTGACAGAAACGAGGCTTAACGAAGCCGAACTTTAACAAAAACTGCCATATTCATAGCCGCGTCCTGTACCATTGCCAAAACCTATATCTGAACATTTTGAAAACAAAATCCAGTGCATATGATGACCACAGCTGCGTCCGTAAGTAAAACAAAAGAGGATTCTTTTTATGGTCGACTAATAGTGCGCTGCAAGCAGGAATAGTCCTTACGGTGGTCAGATATACATTTTGGCGATACATTGTACACATGCATCAGAATCTGTTGTAACTATTATCACGGACGTGCATTATAATATAACACTATCACATCCCGGTCCATTATCATGAAGTTAGATTTGGATATAATGAAATATAAGGCACTGCTAAATAAGATCCGATATTCAAATTCTTAATACCAACTTTGGTTTTTCTTATCCTATATTTTCTTGGCATGTTGACACACGGTCATAATATCATAAATATACTTAATCACAACGTCAATTAGGCTTTGATATTTTTTTAAATCTAAAATAAATAGTATAATAATGTGATATGGCTTTTCTTATTATTTAAATCTATGATACTATGTCGAGTTTGTGTTCTCAGGAGGGCTTGCGAGGCCCGACTTGTCCGATGAAGCTGACTTAGCCAAACTGCAGTGCAAAAATAAACAGTAATTAGGGAAATTAGTTTTCCACTGTATCATGATAATGACTGGTGGCAGATTGATTAATCTCGAGATGTTATGAGGTCATCTCGAGATGAAAGACTAGGACTCGAGATGTTATGAGGTAAACTCGAGGTGAAAGACTAGGTCTCGAGATGTTACGAGGTCATCTCGAGGTGAAAGACAAGGTGACACACATTTAACAGGGATGCATGCAGCACTAAACATAATCAAATAAAAAATACTAATATGAGACGGTGAAATAAATAGGTTCAGTTTGAGGCGCTGAATATGAGCTTTATTTAATAAAAATAATGATTACGCTGTCTCGTTGGTTTTACAAGACCTGTTAAGTATGAAGAAAATGAGACAGAGTTCAGCATTACCAATGCGATATTTTAGTAATCACAATTGGGGTTGTCTACGACTATTTTTGAGAAGTTACAGTCAGTTAAGTTTGATACGCACTGGTTAAACATTCAGAGTGTGATGCACGTTATTAACATGATGATTTAAATTAAAATAGCTCTACAAATACAGTAATACATACTTGTAGTGATGGCTGGTCAGCGTCTCGTGGAAGTACATGAGCTGTGCTGCGCGGTGCGTGCTGTCCAGCATGTCGCAGCGCCACTGCAGCAAGTAGCTGCCGCACTCCAGCATCACGTGGGAGCCCTGGATAATGTCATGACACCAGGTGAGAATGGGTAGGAGAAGAAGTGAATCAGAGGGGAGAAGAATTCATAACAAGAACAGATATCGATCTCCGTAAAGTTATAGTAACGCGTTTCATGACAGTGACGATTCCCATAAAGATGTGTAAATACGAGAAGAAGATATTAGTAAATCATCATCATCTGCCTAGCCTTTTCCCAACTATGTTGGGGTCGGCTTCCAGTCTAACTGGGTGCAGCTGAATACCAGTATTTTATATGGAGTGACTGCCTATCTGACCTCCAAAACCCAGTTACTGGGTAATACGATACCCGTTGGTAAGACTGGTTGTCAGATTTTCGGGCTAGTCAGAAGCCTGACCCGTAACGACTCACGTCAAAGCTCCACGAATGACAGCCGGGACCAACGGCTTAACGTGCTTACAAAGGCTATAGGGGTCTTGGTATGTAAAGATGGTCACCCATCCACGGACTAACCGCTAGCTTAACCTGATCGATCGACCCGTGCGGCTATTATTACTTAGCCACAGTAAGTCACCAATGTATACGAAAAATTTCTTGTGCACGTTAACGAGAAATCAATAAGATACAAAAACACAAGAAAGCACAAGAAATTATATTTATGGTTCTCATTGTTGTTATAATAAACACACATGATATCTATGATAATTTTGTGGAATCATTAATTCGTTACTGAAGTAACCCCCTCCCCCCAACTCGCTGTTTATTTTTGTGTGTTTATGTTCTTTTTTTATGCGTCATGTTTACCGCAAATAAATGTAATTTTCTTTCTATTCGATTCGATTCGATTTAATCATGTGAATTTGATTTATCGCAACATATATAACCTATTGTAATGTATATCGGGCTGGTGTCCGCAACTCGAGAGGTTTAATCTAATAGAATAAGTGAAAGACAGGTTTAAAGAATATCAATCCTACCTGTATGCTCTCTCCATCATGGCAGACGAGGGTAGGTTCGACCCTATGGAAGTGTTCCCCCTCGCGCCAGCTCTTCTGATCCAGCACCGACTTGGCCTCGTCTCCGCCACCTACGCACAGGGCTGGAATGAATAGCTGGTGTTATGGGCAACATAAAACAAATAAAAAGAAGCGATAGATAAGAAAATAAAGAAAAAAGTGGGTAGTTTGAAAATAACTGGGTTGGTAAGACAAAACATTGAGTTTAAAAATATGTGGTGATACTTCAAAACATTTGACAAAGTGTGGAAGTTTATGATATTTATATTTGTGTAACAGTTTGAAAACCATTACGCTGTGCCGGATGTAAACGTCAAAATCCAGCTTCTTCAAACGACAGAATTTCTTGCTTTAAAGACAAATCACACATTGCCGTTGACTTCTGAAAAGGCCCTGGTGCCGTATTATGGCGTTGTAATGCCATCATGATTCCAGTGCGAGAGAGAGACGGCGCTATACATAACCAATAGCATCATCCCTAGCTTAGACTGAAATCACGATGGCATTAATCCTGTTATCCTACTAATATTATGGATGATACGAATGGATGGATGGATGGATGGATGTTTGTTACTCTTTCACGCAAAAAGTACTGAACGGATTTGGATGAAAGTTGGCACACAGATAGTTTATAATCAGGAATAACACATAGGATACTTTTTATCCCGATATTCCCACGGGATCAAAATTTATGCGGGTGAAACCGCCGGGCGCAGCTAGTACTTCATAATACATCCCCAGATTGTTTAAAAGGTAACAATGAACCTTCTTTTACATTACGGTTTTCCACCTTCTTTTCTCGTTGTGGCCAAAATCCAGGAGTTTTTTCAGACCCTGAAACACCATGAAAATTATACCTGAGGTGTCTGCAGGAGGATGGCTGAGCTCATGTTCACTCCGGTACACCGTGAAGGCGATGTCGTGGCGAAGTACGTCGAAGTCCCAAGTTAGCACGCTTTGAGGGTCGCGGTTCGGTACTATTACTTCGTGGACCTGGGGGAAATATGTCATCAGTAATTTAGAAATTGAATAATAAGTAATAAGTTATTTATTTTCTTTCACAATGGTTTTGTAGTACTTAACAGTATTGAACTATATAAATTCACATTGTGAGAGCTGGTGCCTGAAGTAGGTTTTGGAAAAAACCTGTATTACAGGGCACCAGGAATGTTGACATGACGAATTAAAAATTTATATAAATAAAGGACAAATAAAATTGAAAAGAGAAGCTTGCTTACATGCTCTAGAACTTTAAATTATGGTTTGATGGTTTGGATAAAAGATACCTTTTAGCCAATCAAAATAAATACTGCAGATTCCTTCCAAACAAGTCTATACTTAGAATCTTCGTAACCATATTTTCAAGCATTAGAAATAGCTCTTCAAGCCGTTGTTGTTGTAGACATCAGTCTCCGCTATCAAAGAACATCTACTTAGTTTTAAATCTGTACTCACATCCAAAAAATCCACAAAAAATCCAGATGTCGCAATGCTAAAACGTGTCACTGCTACAGATAAAAATATCCTCCTGATTTTAATATAAAAGCTATAGTCGTTGCATTTCACAAGCGCGCGCCATGTGGTCATTACAACAATGACAGAAGGTTGAAATTGCAATGATCGACCAGCGGTCGTGAAAACCAACCAAACAAATTTATTTATTTATACAGGTACACCAACAGTTTCTGTATACAAAATATGAAATAACAGAAGATAACAGTCATGGGCTTATACACTTAGTTGCCAATAACAGGTGAACCAACATTCTCAAATACAGTGATAACCTAAAGTATAAAAATCACGAAAAAAAAATCAACATACCTGTCCTTTCCCCAAGCTGACAGACCGGTAGATGCTATCCTCACTGAGAGGATCCCCCTCGCGCTCCGTGAAGGCGCCGCTGACGTACAGGCTCTTGGGCACCAGTCCCCCTTCGTGGACGAAACTCTGTGGACACGAGACGTGGTCACAGATGGTGACAAGGAAGGTGGGGAGACATGTATGTGAGTGAATCTAGCTTGGTGGTCGTTAGGTGACGTGTGTTGTTGAATTATATGCTGTGTCTTGAAGTGTTTGAAGCTGATTTTGCTACAAGAGAGCGTTAGTTGACAGAAATGTGTGGTTTTATTGTCCAACCGTTTATCTAGCCTAACATGACCCCGGTTAATCATAAATCACCCGATCTTTTTACGAGTGTCTTGCCAAAAAAACTAAGAGCCTGTACAGAGCATGGGATATTTATAAAATACAAAAATCCAGTGAATAGCTCTGCACGGCAGCATCGTCTAGGCCCATTTCATGTAGCTTCATAAAGTCTCCTGTTTCTATGATTTTTTTTGTTTCTGGTGTTTTTTTTTTTCGTTCAATATTTTCACCAAGAAGACGAATACAGCTGTTGTATATTTATATTTCAACGATGTATTCACAGAGAAAAGTTTACAAAAATGTAATGCGATATCTTGCCAAACATATTTATAAATACAAAAATGCAGAGAACAGCACAGCAATATCATCCAGGCCCGTTACATGTAGATTCATAGTCTCCTGTTTCTATGTTTTTTTTTTTGTAAAATATTTTTGTCAGGAAGACGATTATATAGCTGTTGTATTATACAGTATGTTAAATAACAGAGGGCGTTCCCTTAAACTCGCGAATCTATATCATTAATAGATTAAAATAAAAATATCAGCATAGAAAAATAAGCATAAAATAATCCGAAATCAAAAAAATAATTAATTGACAATAATCTCGAAACCTCCTGTTTAACCAATTAGATCGCCGCACACGAGGCCCGTCATTCATAAATAAATTGCGACGGTGCCGTCCTTCAAGTACGCGTTCACAGAGTGTTTCTTTTACGTATAGATTTAACATTTTTTTGTGAATATTTTAATATTAAAAAAAAAATAAAACATTTTCTTTTCGAATGGTAATATTTTTTTTAGCATGTATGGATGCTATACTATTGCGGGTTAACGGGAACGCCCTCTGTTAGTTAACATACTGTATAATATATATCGACGATGAAATCTACACAGAGTAAACTTTTTTTTATGTACTGTGATCTTTTTTTTACTGGTTCTGAGCTCGATATCTTCCCACAGTTAACTTATTATCTTGTTAGTGATGAGAACAAAGAGTGACCCTTGTAGACCCTAGCTATGATAGTGATACATGTTATATCAGGAGAATAGTGATAAATGTAGTCGGTGCTGGTGAATATACACAGAGTTTCTCGTAGCACAAGTGTTGGTCAGACGTGAATCTGACTGAACAGACTAGCACTATGGCAATACACTGACAGATAGGCAGCCAGACCTCGGTATCCGCGATTTGTTAAAATAATATCTAAGGGTTAGAGAAGACAGTACCTATAGTTTTAAGTTTTTAGCTAATTTAAATTATGTTTAATAAGCGATTCCTATTCTACAACTGATCGTTTTAGTTACCAATCGGAACGATGATGCCTAACAGGTCATTTGAAGGGACTCTGGAAACTCTTTTACTAGCAGACGGTTAAAAAAAAATAAAGACATGGTAGGCTATGAAGATTATACTTGAATATTAGCAAAGATATGAAGAAAAGTGTGCTCAAAGTGTAGCATTCTTCAGGATTATTTGGAAAACGGGCGAAAAGTAGAAGAATCTCGGAACCAATCTAATTTTTGGGAATTCGGTAACTAATTAGAGATATACAGTGTGGCGATTAGGTTATCACATGAATTGAAACCACGTATACATAACGTATATTACATTTTAGTCGTGGGACCTTTTTTTCGTTTCAGTATTTACCTAACCACATTAAACTAAGTTTGTGTTTACTTAGTAACAATAACATAAAGTTTGTGTTGAATTCTTGATACCATTGCCTCACGCGTGTCTAGTGACTTATTATTAAGGATGGTTTATTTCATGACAATTTTTACGCTAATTATTTTATTTGTTTTTTTTTCTAATTTTAATAAAATTTAAATTTTATTATTTTAACAGACTTTTAACAACTTTTAATGACCGCTGTATTATTTAATGTGATAACCTAATCGCCATTCTGTATTTTAATAAGGGTGATTATCCTTATATGCTAAAGCCGCTAGCGATTCTCTAATACTCCTACCCGTGCAGTTTAACAGTTTGTTTATAATCGAGAACAAGTTAGTGTTCCTAGCGCGCGGATACCGAAGGCCCAGCGCGATACTTATCGCGTACAGAGTCGAAATACTGATGCGGCACGTTTAACGTTGCGTTAACAATGTCCGACTGCAGCGGGCCGGAAATAAAACAATCATGTATTAAAACAATGTTAGGTGGTAGGTCTGCCTCAATGTTCTAGTCATTGTCACACAGGTGAAACGGCTCGAACTCTCCGCACCCCTATTGTTGATTATTTTGTTCAGACATCCTCAGAGACTGGATCTTAGAACAGCATCTAGGGTATCAGCCCCAGGGTTCAACCTAAGCTCTAGGTACAATAATCATTTTGGGGAAAAATTTTACTTATTACAATTTCATGTTTTGTTGAATGATATCAATATTTTATTACACCTCGAACTCAGACTGTCAAACTCATGTCTAGTGATTTGATTGGTTGCTGTTATATCAATCAGCCAATCCCAGTAGTTAAACATTACTTCCACAAAACCGGGTATCAGTCTATAGGGCAGCGGCCAGCGACATTGTCGACGTCGACTAAAGCCACGCCTATAGGATTCATACTGACTTCTACTTGGAAAATTGCTCCCAATATCGGTCTTTTTATGCGCCAGTAGCAGTATATACGTCAGGAATAATTAGTTCTCCTCACCTTGCAAGGACCTCCAAGGAAATCGGGTATGAGGTCCTTGGGGATGTAGTCGAGTAGTCCACCCGACTGCAGATAATCCTTGCCGCCGTAGAACAAGAACTTGCTGCGGGTGTTCTCGTCTGGAACAGAAAAGTAACATTGTAAAGGTAGGCTATTTATGGGTTCCGGATCTAGCAGACACGGTTTAGCGGTTGTATTCAGTAAATTGATACCAAGTTGTAAACATTAGCCTTGTTAGAGTTGTTTCAGCAAAAATAAATGAAATAATTTCCACTCCTTTCTGTGTCATAAAGAGCAATTCAGACATTAATTTTAAAAGTTATATTTCTTAAATTCAACCTCACAAATTACATACGATAACATCACCTTCGGTATTCCCCGAAGAGTTGGGCAGAGGTGTATGTATACTCGTAGTAACACCCACATTTGCTGGTTATGTTTAAGTCCGATGTAATAGGAGGCGAGTCTATTCACAATCAGAAATTAATTTGCCAAAAAGCTTTGATTATGACAAGACAAAACACAGACCGCACAGTCCACAAAAATTGATGATCGATCTAGGTACTTGTCAATGTTCTGTTCTGACATGTTCCAGAGCTAAATACAAGCATTTTAGAACTTTAGCATTTCCATTAAAAAAAAAAACAATAACCCAAACTCACCAATAAACGTGCTAACAATAGTCCACAGTATCGGGAACACCCTCGGCGCCCTCACGATCAGCACCCTGCCCATGGTCTCGGGGTAGTTCGCCTCCACGATCTGTATGATGCGCAGGAGTGCGCGCACGCCCGGCCGCCACAGGTGGCGCATGTTGAGTCCGTCCAGGTCTACCAGCAGGCACCAGGACTGGACGGCGTGTTCTGAAGAGTTGGTGGCCTCTTCGAGAAGTTTTAGACCTTCCTCGCATACGTGAAGTGTCTGTAAATCGTAAGAAAAAAGAGTATGAAAATTGTTGGATGAAAATGTATCGATACTGCATAAATGAATTGGTCAACTTACTCTGACTAGCGAAAGGGTTATATTATATACATTCATGCAATTCTCGTTATTTTAAGAACGTTCACAGTCTGATCTAAGTCTCAATCAGTCAAAAATACCTCTAATTTCCCTACATTTAGACAAGTTTTTGACATTATCTGTCGCTGAGATGAGATTTATATTAACTCACCAACTTCAAGAGGCCATCTTCCCCGATGGACTTGAGCAGTCCCTTCACGTCCATCTGACCCAGTCGCAGAATGTACAGCGGACGTCCGTCTGAAATACAAAGCACAATTTTTATTACTAATACCAAGGGGCATAGTTTATAAGCAAGATTTTTGTAAACTTACCTTTGATAAAGAAATAATAATAAAAAAGAACAGAACTACACTACCAAGTTATGATTTTGAAGTCGAAAATTCTTCATCATCTGCCTAGGCTTTTCCCAACTATGTAGCCCCGATGCAGTTGAATACCAGTATTTTATGTGGAGCGGCTGCCTATCTGAGCTTCACAACCCAGTTCCTAGGCTACACAATTTATGCTCTTGGTAAGACTGCTTGTCGGGTTTTTGCGATTTTAAAGTCGAAGATATCGAATAACCGAAAATGTTGATTCCGTAAAATATAATTTTTGCCTTTAGGCATAAATCTGACTACGTATAATTTTGCAATGGAAACCCGACCCGGGAAATCACCCCCAGAATTGACGCTTACGAGTCGAGCTTGCGTCCAGAACAACCTCCTTTAGGAATTTTACCTTTTTCCATTTGCGAGACTTCTTTATGACCTAGGTGAGTCTACTCACCCTTGTCATGATGATGCCAGCCTCCAGGGAAATACTGCTTCACGACGTCAGGAGTCTCGTACTCCGAAAGGATCCGGTCCACCTGGTGCTTCTTACGCCACAGGAGTGACTGGGAGAGCATCTCTCGAGCTTTCTCAACGTTGAAGTCCCGAGCGCGCAGGAATCGGAGTAGGGTCGTGTCACTTGGCACCTGGCAGAGGGACGTGAGGGTTAGAAGACTATTTGCTGGATTTAGAAATAGAGGACGTGGACATATTAGCTGATTTATGCTATTTGTTTTTTTTTTGTAATATAAGACATGGATTGATAGTTTCCTGTCGGTTCTTTTTAATAAGGAATGGTAAGTTGGAACCTTACCATCTCTCTCTCTCTCTCGTCTTTTCTAAGTGCCTTTGTATGGTCTATTGTTAAACATATAGGTACCATAAAACGATTAATATCACGTTGTTTTCCCTAAAGTTAAACGTAGTCAAGGTAAAGTAGTCGTAAGGAAACTAAAGAATATCAGATGGTTTGACCACAATATCATATCTTCGTAATTATATCCTTATGCGATCAGTAGCATTTGCGCACTGCATGATATCGGTTTCATACCAAGAGATGATGCCAAGCGTGCCAATACTATCTAGTATAGGTAACTAGAAAATTCAAAACAAAAGCTGGTAAATCGATCGTACATAATCAACCTATAATGTTTCCACTGCTAGAACACAAGCCTCCTCGCGGTGACAGGGAGTGGGCCATAATCTACCACGCGGGTTCAGTGCGGATTGGTATCTACCAATCAACCGAAAAATTCGAAGACATGTGACATCTGTCACATGTCTTCGAATTTTTTGCTCTTAGACATGCCGGTTTCCTCACGATGTTGTCCTTCACCGTTTTTGAGAGCAGTGGTGACGAAATTATACACAAAGTAAAGCGCCTGTCTCTTCTCTATGAGAGGGAGTGGGCCGTAATCCACCACGCGGGCCCAGTGCGGTTTGGCAGATGTCACGTGTCTTTGAATTTTGTCCAAAACCAAGAAAAGTAAAATAAAATATTATTTATTTTGAAGAAGAAACAATAGAAAGCCGAGGCACATGTGTTAGTTCTCAGTCCTACACTCAGCTTTATTTCACTTCCACATCGGAATCGCTCGAGTTTACAATTTATAGGCTACGTGTGGAATGCCCGAAATTCCCCAGTCTGTTTCGAAGCGGCTATAAATTTCGACTTTGTGCACATGTTTTTAATATATGCTTGAGGCATGGGGCATTGTAGTCAGGAATTTAATTTTGTGTCTAGTTTTCTTTTGTAAGCTTGTTATTTTTTATCGGAGTATCCACTAAGGAATTTTTAATAACTTTCCACTGATGGAGAATTGAATATTTCTCGTCTGTGTCGCGCGAGCTCTACGTTCACTGTAGCCAATCAGTATAATGTTGGTAGCTAAACTGGGTGTCCAGTATATGCAAGACGTATTTTGATTATCATCGCTCCTAACTCTTTAATCATATAGACTTCTGAGAGTCTCACAACAATGGGTAATAATTGATTGTGTCTCGTTATAGTTGCACTCGAATTATTTAAGGTACTTCAAACTACCAGTACTAATAAGGAAGGCACTCCGCTATTGCTTTTTGGCATTTTAAGCAAAGCATAATCGGTCTATAAAGGTTTCACTGTTGGGACACATGCCTCCTCTCTTTGAGAGGGAGTGGCCACAATCCACCAAGCGGGACCAGTTCGGATTTCTGGATTCATATACGTCTTCTATTTTTTTGTTATAGGACAAGCTTCCTCACGCTGTTTTCGTTCAGTTTTCAGAGCAGTGGTAATAAAAAAGGCACTACGGTCTGTTCCGAAAGTATCTGATTAAAATGTCAACAAATTGATTAGAAAACGTGCCTGTGGATGCCAATTTGTAGTGACACTGAAAATTTAGTGTTTTGATTTGATTATAGGTCTGAAATAGTTATTATACGCGTACTTAAACATGTGGTCTTAAAGGTGTTTTTCATTTGACAATTGAAGGTAATTGTATAACCTCAATTTGTATAGTTCAAACAATAATTGTTGGGAAAATATTAAAGTCAAATAAAAACTAAAAAAAATAAATTAATGTGTTACTAGTTTTCTTTAGTGAGTGATTGCGTATGAATTTCACCTAAACAGGGTTTGTTAACACTTTCACTGAACACTTTTGGAATAGACAGTAGGAAACCTGTGTCGTAGGTGCGTTATTCACAAACACTAATTTTACATGCACAGCACACACACCACATCCGGGAGCAAAGTCTTACTTTAGGCGGCGTGGTCTTAACTTCCTTGAACCACCTCCAGGAGGTGCTCACCTTGCCCTTCTGCAGGTCGGCGATCCACTTGCGCAGCTGCAGCAGGCGCGACTCCTGCGTCGGGGTCAGCTCGCCCAGGTAGCGTTTTATGTAGTCGCTGTCCTGACCGTGCTGGTCTGGAAGTAAAAGGAATTATGGGTGAGTTTTTGTGATAGTGTTTGGAGTCTTCAAAGATAATTGCAAGCAAACTCCTCTTTCCATTTGAAGAAGGATCGTCAGGCGCAACACCATATTTGTAAAATGATTTCAGGGTAATAAGTTAAAACGTATTATCCCTTTCAGCTTAATAACCTGGAATCGGTCTGGCAATAAATGTACAAACGCACGTTGTTACAAATCTTAGATAAGGTTAGTTGTAATTATCAGCGATCGGATAACCGGGCGCTAATATACCTAAACTTCACTTTTATTCCCACGAAAGAATAATACGGACATGCCTTTCAGAATCCCGGATCACGGAATCGTTTGAAATTCCTGAGATTGCTAAAAATGTTACCTGCATACAAAATATAAGTAGTTAGAACTCGTTGTGAAAATGAAAAATTTTCATTGAATAACGCTTACATACTTACTCGTACTTTCAAGACGGCTTCTTTTTTAAACTCTCGTTGATTTTTTTTTAGATTTAAAAAGCCGATTCTTTTAATTTACAATGAAAGTTTTTATGAGAACTGGTTTACCTAGTAACAGACAGGAATGTCCATATTATTCTTTCGTGGGAAGAAGTTTAGGTATATAAACGGCCGATTGTCCGATCACTGGTAATTATGTATATTATTTTATTGGCTATTTACTTTTTGACCCTACTAGCAGGACAGGTTCCAAACTAACTGCAGAAATCTTAACTGAGTACAAAATAATTTATAAACAACGATGGAATTCAATTTACGAGGAAATTAACAGATATAACATGATCTCTGGCCGTCGTAGGCAATACAGCCATAATATGCATGAAACCTTACAAACTCATAACTAGTTCAGGAGTAATCGATTGAATGTCG
Organism: Apamea crenata; assembly: GCA_949629185.1. Classification (NCBI taxonomy): domain Eukaryota; kingdom Metazoa; phylum Arthropoda; class Insecta; order Lepidoptera; family Noctuidae; genus Apamea; species Apamea crenata. The sequence goes on from OX451367.1 coordinate 18,076,446, forward strand.
AGAAACAATTTCTCTAGGGATAATATTTCAACGATATTTAGTTTACTGTAATAACAATGAATATGAAATATAGCTATAAACGAGTATGAAATCAATATAACCGTATATGACGATGTGAAATAAAATATTGAAATAAAACTCTACTGTTTCTGGAGATAATTCGATTAATGTGACCTCCAGTCGCAGCCAGACACAGCCAGACAGCCAGACAGTTCGGCCTAAAAGCCTGTAAATCAGAAATAGCTTTAAAATCCAATGTCCTACTTTTACATGCAGACTCTTTCAGCAGACCTTTTATTAGGTACCTACATAATAATTGGACCATGGCAAAGTCCTGACTCATTAAATAATTTGTTCCACTTTTCTTTTTTTTAGCCGCAATCTGAATTCACGCGGGTGATGGTAATAAATACACCCCCTATTACATAATCAGCCTATAATGTTCCCACTGGTGGGACACAGGTCTACTCTCTTCGACAAGGAGTGGCCCCAATCCACCACGCGGGCCCAGAGCGGATTGGTACATGTCACATGTCTTCGATTTTTTGGTTCTAGAACATACCGGCTTCCTCATGATGTTTTGCTTCACCGTTTTGAGTGCAGTGGTGATGGAATGTTTACACAAAGTAAAGCGCCTGACTGGGATGGAGATAAAGATTGGTCCTTGGCAGCTCTGGACAGAGAGAGGTGGAAGGAGTGTAGGGAGGCCTTTGCCCAGCAGTGGGACATTAATGGCTACTAAAAAAAAAGGAAAAGCAAAAGCGCCTGTCTGGGTTCGAATTCGAACCCAAAACCGACCGGCTATTACATGGAAATTAAAACATAACTCGTGAAATGTAGGCGTATTGTGCCCTACGAGAAAAGCAGGCGTAGGTAATGATATATCATCTGTTAAAAATACAAATATTTGACTAAGGCGCCGGACGTTTTCTGGAACCCACACTAAGAAGGTCTCTTTGTGTGGGTTCCAGAAAACGTCCGGCGACATGAAGGCAGACACAGGAGAAAATGGCGGGACGAGCTTGGCGCCTACAGACAGGATTGGTCCACACTAGCTCAAGGCAGAGAGGCGTGGAAAGAGACGGAGGCCTTTGCCCTGCAGTGGGGACAGCATAGGCTAAACAATATAATAAGACCTTGTTTACATGTAAATATAATAGGACTCCAGACACCAAGTCACATTGCAAGCAGATTCCAGGTATATCCGACACTTGATGGACAAATACCCTTCCCGAACACCTTGACTTAACTAGGCTACAAGGTAAGCTCGCAAAACCCACTAAGCCTTTGCAAAAGCCTATTATTTTGATACAAATCGAACGCGAATAACAAACAGTACCTACTCTAATTTTGTAGCATACTCGGAATAACAATCCCTATTATTTTCACAATAAAATGCTTTGCTATACAAAAAAAGTTTGGAAAATAACTTAATTAATGAAATATGAAAGAAATTCATATTCAGAGTGTATTCGCAATAGGGTGCTTAAAAGGGGGATGCACTAAGGTAGCCCGCGAAATTAATAACTAAAACTAAAAAAAAGTTGTTTGCAGTTGGCAGGACAGTGTCAGGTTGTGTGTTGATTTAAATATGATTCGCGACCGTAATAAATATGGCTTTACAGAATTATAATCATTAGAATCAGCAATACATCTCTCTAAGTTCATAATATTGAATGACTATTTCATGAAATCATTGACATTTGAGGCCAATTCTAACTTACTAATGTTTATGGTTTAGGGGACGTTTTATTTATATGAGACGAAGTAAAGAGAGATGTATTGATGATTTTTATGACTATAATTCTAGAAATAAATATTTTTTATGACCGCGAATCATATTTAGATCAACAAACAAATTGATACTGACCCGAAAATTGCAAAACACGTAAGATTTGAATTTCACGGGCTACCCTGACGATTTCGTCTTAAATAACTTTGAAATCGGATTTCAAATTGCAATGCAAAATATAATATTTCAATAGGTAGTATGAATTCAGTTAATTGGTAACTAAATATGGTTGCAATTTGATAAGCCTGTCGGTATTGTTTTTATATCGAATCATTACGCAAAAATAATTACCAGAACACAATTACGATTACACAAACTTCTGGAAACATTTCCCAATATTCCGTTCGGAAACTAATTATAATAATCGCCGAACATGTTCAATCGTTACCAATACCATAATATACCATTTTTAAGGATAAATATTATAACTATACATTTCCTGACGTCGTCACCGAGGCAGGCCTAAGAAACGCTGGCGTGACGATTTGGACTCGTTCCTAACCGATTGGACTGAGAAGGCACAGGACAAAGAAAGGACAGTGAAAAGTGAAAGCAGTGGGACAAAATAGGTTGAAGAATAAAAATACATTTCTTGTCTGTCTGGACACATAGGATTTTAATGAGAGTTTCACTATCATTTAGAGAATTTATTCCGGAAGGTTTATGTGGTATATACATCAATATGAAACTTACATTTAACAAAGAAATCTCCATGTTTTGTCAAGTCGTAAAACCAGAAATGTTTTCCCTAGGGAAAACTAGTGCTCTTTTTCTGATATTATACTAAAGTAACTTCCACGAAAAGTAAAAAAAAACATAAGAAAGAGTAACCCTAAAATAGCTCAAAGCGAAAATGCGAAAATCATTTTCGTAGAAATTCAGTGTAGCTTTGCAGTGCAAACTAAGACTGAGCGGATCCCGAGTGTCCCAATCCATTATGTTCGTTCTACAAATTATTCTGTGTCCCTGAACGCTCTTTTTGCGAAGAACAGCGAGGCCCAATACAACTTGAAACTAGATAATTATATTAAACTGAGATTAAGGCCCGCTTTCAGCATAAATCACTTAAATCCATTTCGACATTGAAGTGACAAGAACCTGACATTTTCGCAAGTACTTTTTATGTAGTTTAAAGGTCAAATTCGCCTATTTTAGTAAAATCTCTTGACACATTTTTAATTGCAAGTATTTAAAGAGCATAAATAAAAATGTAGTATAATTAAACCACCGATTCTATGGCTGAACCTCCTAACTTCGGTGGGAAATGTGTTGACTTGAAACGGTTAGAAGTTATTGGCTAACTTCTTTTTTTTATTTGTGTAAATTGTTAACTTTGCCATCGATTTAGCTGTGAAGCATATTTTAAACATCATTTTGTCAAGACTTCTGAGATGACGGCTAATAGAGCTGTATGGAAGAAGACATGCTGCTCCTACTGCCACTCCGAATAAAGTAGTTGTTTTAAGGACAGGGGTATGATGATGAACCTATCTCTGTAAACTTCAAACGATTGACAAAAATAGAACGATGTTTTAATAACGAGTAGCGTTAAATGGTATCTAATTATTTGTGGTGCAAACGGCCCAAAGTTCCGTATCTATTCGCTCATTATCTTTGGCATTGGCCTTTACAACTTGCACCAATACAAAGTTCCAAGTTACACAGGGTGCCATGTTCAATTGCGTCTGTTGCAGCAACAGTTACGCGTTGCAGAAGCGACGGGGTCAAGGCCGGGACTTGGCACGCGCGGGCAGTGGGTTAAACTTGTTGGAAAATAGATGTACGTGGGTCGATTACACCTATCTTCAATGTGGGCTTACCCTTGAGGGTTAATGTGTGGTACATGGGTAAAGCTACGGTTTCCTGAGACTGCAGTGAAGAAAGAAAGAAAAGTATTTATTGCGGCTCGTACAGGAAGATCATAAACTAAACGAACGCCACATAACGTCCGTAATTTACCGTCGAATGACGTCACTGAAACGTTATTTATGAAAAGTAAATTGGTGTTTCGTTATAGAGCGTTTTTGACACTCTTAACTCAAACCTCGATGTCATAATTTTCATGACGGCCGTGCAGGTACAGATGTTCTGAATTGAGAAGGTAAAATCGTCAAGTAAATAACTTTATAATTTAGAGTAGTAATCGGTATGCAATGTTTGACACAGTTATCTAATACACGCTATTTTCACCGTAACTCTACTACGGCGGAATTTAGGCTCGAACTAAGGGTAATTGGTGCGGTAAGCAACCGCATCAATTATTGTCTCCTTAAGCACTTAAAAAGTTTAAGGTCCAAACCACTGCAACTAATAAATCAGCCGGTCCCTACGTGGGCGTCCCACTCCAAACGGTGACGTCACTTCTATTGCGTCACAGATACTATCGCACGGTGAATGGGGGGTGAACGCGGCTGAATGGGATGAATGAGGGTGAATTATGAGGACGCTTCTACCATCACAACTTCGGGTATAAACGATAAGTTTGTTCCTAGAATACACTTTTGTTTTATCTTAGTTATTTGGCTAACTTGCTAGATCAGATAGGCCTGAGGGATTCGTATGTTACGCAAGTAGGAGCCGACCCAATTTATCAGGGTAATCTTGTAACCGATCTCACAGAGCCAAGACGTTCTCGTGGTACGTGTAATGATAACTGTGTGTGTACAAAGAAAATCGTTTATTTGGTACAGTACCGTATGCAAGAAACACATATAAATAAAATTAAATACTAACATAATATCTTCTCGATGGTTGAGCCCATAGATATATTTTTATTTCCACCCGGAACATATTTATTTGCATTCTGTCTGCAAATTACTAATTTTCCGGGTGTTTGGGCATGATCAGATTTATTTGTTGAATGCCGTAATTACAGAAACAATTAAAAAGCTCACTTTGAGCTCACTTCATCTAAGTTTTCACGGTGAGATTTTTACAAAGTAGACCGGCTGAAAACTTAACATTTACGGTAAACATCGTAACAAACGATCAACCCACACGAACCAATAAATAAATAATCCCTATTCTAAACAGAAAATAACTATTTCTAAGCAAACATAGACAAGAAAATAAGTGGTACTTTACCAAGAACCGTATGTTATCAAAAAATTTATTGAGAAAAGCATCTATAAACCACCCCAAGACTATATCCCCGAGACAGACAGCAAGATTTCTTTCCAAGATAAATTGCGGTCCCATATTACAAAAAGAGACAATACTTATTGAAGCCAAGCACATAATCAAATATGCCCTTTGAATGTTCTATTATCCTATTGATATTTTCTTTGTATCTTATTTATGTAAATAGACGCACTTAATGTCAACATACGATGCTGAGTCTGATGAAAGTAAGATATAAGATAATCAAAATAATGATTTCACTTTCTCACTACATAAAAATATAGAACCAACAGGCAAGAAGGGTGCAAAAAGGAGGAAGCCTCTCAGAGTGGGCGGAAGATAATAAATTTTTCATCCACATGAAACAAAAGAAGTATAGGATCGTACTACGTGGCTGAGGCCTTAGTACAAACGCGCAACGTAAATACTAACGATGTTTTAATCGAAAATACTACTGGCTAGTAACTTTTGCAACAAGGACAATAAATTAGTAACACCCATAGATAGGAAATAAAGTCGTGCGAGACGAATGTTTCCAATTTTTAAATCGTAAGAATTTACGTTGAGTTTACTCCGCGCAATCGAGCTATCCCAACTGTAGTTTTTACCTACCTCTACGGGAAAAGGCAAGTTTATCTAAGTAATATTGTGTGTCGAAGCTTTTCAGACATATAGGACCACCCTTTTTCAGCACGTGATGTCGTAAGGGGTGATTGAAGCCAAGTATTACATAACTTGGCGGCAAATTGACACGTGATTCCTGACAAGTTAGGTGACATGTTTAGGGGCACGTCGCGCGTCGCGTCGGCAGAAGTTGATCGTTATTGTGAGCCACATTGCGTAATATGACGCTCATCATTACGATGAAAAATGTTTACTTAGTCTCACATGGTTTTAGGAAACCGCTATAGAAGGATAACTTCTCTCTTTTTTTAACTATCTAACTAGATATATACCGTTCGAATGATGATAACGGGCTGCAATTCCTGACTCATCACCTCCTAGCCAGCCTTTTCCCAACTATGTTGGGGTCGGCTCCCAGTCTAACCGGATGCAGCTGATTACTCGCTGGAGCGGCTGCCTGTCGGACTTCCATAGCAGAGTTACTGTGTAATACGATACCCTTTTGGTAAGACTGGTTCTTCTGTTGCTGACTGAAAAACAAAAACCTTTGAACTACGTTAGGATACGAATGTCTATATGTAAACTGTAAGAAACTATCGAAACTAGACTTGAGCTTAATATAAAAAACTCCGTCCTATTTAAAAAACTCTTTTTCTTTTGTTTCCCTCATTGCGTCATACTTCATAACCATTAATCCAGCGACCCTAAGGCTCCCTAGTATAAGGAGCCATTCAGCCGCCCCCTGGGACACATCAATATACATTATCGAGACAAGTCCCCATTCCCTAGCCGATGCGACGTCCGCCCACGCTAGGAGATTTACTAACAAATTGCCGTAATAATCTGGTATGGAACCTAGATTACCTAGATTGGTATGGACACGTAAATGTACTAAATAATATAACATTAAGTCCGCAAAAAATAATCTACTTTAATGCTAGCAGAAGTAGATAAAATGATCGACAGACCATAAGCGATAGTGAACTAAAACTTTGCAAGCGAAAATGATGCACGTTCACAACGAGTGCTACAACAATACAACGTGGAGACGACAATACGACAATAAATTAAAAACACTAGCAGTACTAGTGCATAAGAGTATTTTAAAACTATCAAATAAATTCTAACATCGAAATAAAAAGTGATTTTTTCGTACAAACTAAATAGTAGTGATGGGCTGATTATGGGTTTTGCCAATCTTTGACTAGCTGTAGTGACTAAACTATTGAATATAATTATGTGAGAGCTTTTTGCAAGTAGACTGGGAACGTCATCAAGTATACGCAATTTAATTTATTGTCGTCGTCTTAACCTTGTCGCAAAAAGGAATTTATCATAATCACAATTTTGGCAGACGCTTTGGCGATCACAGCTGGTTGTTAGCAGCGAATGCTCTCCACTCGCCCCCTATTACATGAGACTAGCATAACTTGTGAAATGAGGGTATATTATACACCCCTGCCTAACTCTTCGGGTGATATACGCTTCATGGTATGCTCGCTGCGGTCAAGCTTATGTTGTTGCTCTTAATAACCTTTTCGATGGACAAGAGATGGCGAATTGTGTAACAACCTCGTAATTTTCAGCCCAAAAATGTATTTTTAAGATACCACTCGCTACTAAGCCTTTTATCAATCACTTCAATCTTCATTTCTGCGACGTGCACAAGCTTGTGAGCCAACTTTAGCTACATAATTTCATTACATAAGCACTACTTATATCCAGTCTAATGAATATAAGTTTAGAGGTCAAACCTCGCCATTACGAACAGCTTTTGTAAAGAAAGGTCAGAAGGGCATAAAATAGGGCCCAAACTTGTTCAGAACACGACTTTGACCTATTTTAGTTGGTCGTTAGACCGCTGAGGGATGACAAGCGCGAAAGCTAGAAGTTATGTACTTAGGCGACCTAGATGGGCTGTTATTTTTTTATGGTGTCAGGTCAATACTGGTGTTATCGTTTTTTTGCATTAGGAATTTCTTAGTAACAGAGTTTGGAAAGCACGTTAAGCCGTTGGTCCTGCGCCTGATGTCTCTCCGGTCGTGGCGGATTGCGTCCCATCAGACTATGAGAGCGAGGGAAGAGAGAGTGCACTTGTGCACTATTATATTTCCCAGGCCGAAGCCTAGTCTCCGTTGAGATTGGCCGCTGTGGCCGAAATACGGTCTGAAGAACTATTGCTTTTACCCGTAGTTGCAAGAATAAAGGTTGAAACAGATTTGGGCGGTCGTCGCAACGCAAAAATCCTCCTGTATCACTTTCAAACATCCTGTATGAACCATCGCACACTACAGACAAGCCGCACCGCGCTTTTTTGTACTGCAATGCGCTGTGGACCGATGGGGATGTAATCAGGATAGGCAGCGAAATTCTTACGTTTTTTGGAATTTGCATGTCAGGATCAGTTTGTATGTTGATCTAAATATTATTCGCGGCCGTAACAATTAGGTATTTATTTATAGAATTATAATCATAAAAATCCTCAAAACAACTCTCTAAGTTCATATTAAGTACCCTATTTAATAATTATTTCATGAATTTCGGGTTTTTCGGGCTGCCATAGCGCATTGCCTTTAATGACAAAGAAAACATTTGTACTTTTATACATAAAATATTTTCTTTATAACGAACACAATGGAGGGTAGGTACTGTGTGTGACGTGTCAAAGGTAGAGGCTAATAGGATTTCTCATCTTCACAAAAGATCTGTGGAAGTTTTCTTCCGAATTCTTTGATAGGTTGGCATGAAATATGTAAGTTTGCTCAGGTATCTGTACTATTTATAACTGATCAAAAACTGCCTGTGAATGGTCTAATTGAAATAAATACTTTGACTAAACAGACGACCTACAAATATACTCATAAAATTATCAATAGGAACTACAAAAAAATCCGGAAACAACCGTATAGCCAAATAGTACTGTAGTCCCATTCCCGTAGTACTCTCCCCACTTCCTGTCATCACCGGGGCCCGTCGGAAAGCTTGGCATCAATATTTCGTGGCTCCCGCTTCCAATTGAGGCTTTGCCGTTAGGAAGTTGGTGGAGATTATTTCTAGGAAGTTGATGTTTATTGAATGTGCTTGTGAGATTAAATAATGAAGGTAGATATTGTAATTGTTTTTAGGGTTCCGTACCCAAAGTGCCAACGGTACCCTATTACTAAGGCTCCACTGTCCGTCCGTCTGTCACAGGGCTGCATCTTTTGAACCGTAATAGGTAAACTAAGGTAGAGACTTTTTTTTTTACGACAGTAGTGTTTGTGAATCAGTAGGTATTTAAATATCTATTGTTAAATATTGTACGGTGGTTCGTGTAAGATTCCGCCTCGCACTTCGTCGCTTTTTGTATTGTTATTTTCTGGAAATTATTTGGAAATGGGAGATCGCAAACGGTTTTCCGGAAAACAGCTCGATGTTACACAAAAAGTTATTTTTAATTGTTACCGTTTATTCTCTTGAAATGTATGTTTGTATTAGTTTCCTGAGATAAAACATCTGGCTGAGTTTCCAAGAGCTTCCAAGTTCCAATAAACAAGAATTCGTGCGTATACCGTTAAATTCACGGCCAAATATTCAAAATTCGTTCAACAAAAAGAAAAGATAAATCAGAATTTGTTATTAAATTAAAAACATCTTTCTTTCCTCAAAAAGAAAGATGAATGGGAAAGAAATGTCTTGGAAGCACTTGTGAAGTTTGTTAATATCGCGGGAATACTTGGAAATGTTTGGTTGGGCTGCCTGCTTTAATATCTACCTCATATTTCTTCACCTTGAAAAAATGCGTATTTCAGCAGGTAAACATTCCACACTAAATATTATATTAAACCTTGAAGAACCTTTACCGTGGTGATCGTGTTTTTAATTTAATAAATAAAATAACTAACTAACACCGCTAATGCACCAAGCATTAGCCATGTTAGTACTATAAATAAAAACGAATCGTTTGCTTACCAATGGTAGCATTTTTTATTGCCAAACTGGACATATAAATAGATTCGTAAGCTAATTTTACCTGTGATAGCTACTTCGATATGGGAGGGTGTACTATGCGAAGGTCTTTGCTTCATCATTGGTAAAGACATAAGAGTCTTAATTTTAACCAATGACCCGTAAATAATAGGAATCGCCCATAAACTACTGAAGCTATTTCTTCTAGATATGAAAATGGAGTAGTTTTCTTTCTTAAAGAAGATACAGAGTTCATTATTAAACGATTCGTTAATTGATATTTTGATCGAAGTTAAAGAACCCCATTCATACTGTTAAAGCAACCCTGGTACGGTACAGTAGGCCGCACATAGTCTGCGGTAATACTTTGACCTTGAGCTGGCCTAGCGTAGTACCTACGTAGTTTCACGGCATCACTACACGCAAGCGCATACTGGCGGCAACGATGCCGCGGTATCCTTAGACCTTGTCCAGAAAGGGCGAATTCGTTGCGAATCGTTGGCGAGGTACTGTGGCACCAATACATTGCGTTCACAAGCATCGCGCGAATTTTAAATACGCGCGTAAATCGCGTGCTTTTCTCGCCAGACTCTCGACTCGCGCGTGATACCCCCGTGTTGCACGCGGGTATCACGCGCGATACTCCTTGGTGCGTCCAGCTTACGCGCGAACTTCAAGCGAGTGCACCATAGCACATATTACTAAATAGTTACACCATAGATATACAAGAGTACATTTCTATGGAGTGCACGTATCAAGGGAAATGGAGCGGCAATATTCGTCCCGAAATTCTCGCACGTTGGTACGCTCCTTCTGGGCCCTAATTCACTATGACCACTTAACGATTCCTTACTTCGAAACCACGTCCTTTCGCTAGCTAATCCCGCCAATCTCGCGTTCATTTCGCGCGGTTTCGTTCATTGTTTCATAGAAAATTACGGCCCTGGATGCAACATACGCGAGAGAGATTCGCGGCGAATTCACCCTTTCTGGACAAGGCATGAGCCGGAATCAGTGAAATTTCAATTTTATTGGCATTATGTTTTATTCCTATTCGTTACGAAAAAAATCCCTTGCCGTGCCGTGCCGCCACAGTGGGCACACGCCCTAAGTCACCCGGAAAGACGACAGTCCGTCCTCCCGATCGATTCTGTAAAAATCTCACCGTGAAAAGTTAGGTGAAGTGAGCTTAGAGTGAGCTGTCAATAGTGTCAATCCCTGGCATTAGTTGGAATGACAGCTCACTCCACGCTCACTTCACCTAAGTTTTCACGGTGAGATGGTTACAAAATCGCACTGCTGCCCACCCCCTTAAACAGAGACAAATCGACAAACAAACGACACAACATCACATAAAGCGAATTGGAAAACAATACCAGCCTTCAGCGAACCAAAACAAAGCCACAGATGTTTTTGTTTGTATAGGGAACAGTATGTTAAGCAGTGTATATTGTAGCAGAGTTGCTGTTTTCCTGATCCGATATATTTACTCCGTGTCATGTACCCGAGCAACTATAGCCTATTGAACTTAATAGGTATATCTGTGGGTTGCTTGTGAGAGGGATTAGGGTGGCATAAGCTCTGATATTACCTACACGAAGGAGGACTCAAAGGAGTATGGATAGAAATAGGGTCGATCAAGTTCAAACACACATCTATGTATATTATACTAATAATAAAGCTGAAGAGTTTTTTATTTGTTTAAACGCGCTAATCTCTGGAACTACTAGTAACATCACGCTACAACTCTTAGGAGCCGAGCAAAAAGAAAAGACGTCAGAAAGAACGCGTAGTGAAACGAAGCAATAGCGCGGAGAGGCGATGCGATGCAACGTCAATACATTTCACGCGGACGAAGTCACGGACAGGACATATTGCCACAGACTGGATATAGTTGTTTTCTCTCGGGTCTACTCGCTCTTCGCTTTTTGCAAGAAAAGACTCCTCGCCCCGTACCCCAAAAACCGTCGAGGTCAGTGAAGTGAAAATTATATTTTGTCAATGAATTTTTGTAAGTGAAAAACTTACTCAAATGACATAATTCTGACTAGAATTTGCGTTATGTATTCAAGAACTTTGTTGAATGAAAAGCAAATTCTTTGTCGAGATAAAGCACCTGTTTATTTTTGCTTGCAACCCACAAAAACAGAATGTTCCAATGAATGTACGTACACGCACGAGTAAAACCACGCTCTGCTACCCTGTATTAATTACTTTTACTGTAAAAAAGAAATAAAAAAGGAAGCTCTATAAATAGCGAAAAAAACTTCCATTTCACAATGGGATTAAATACCCAACAGCTTTGACCAATATCAAATTTGACGAATTGCCGATTTGACGAATATCAGACTTGCCCAATGTCGTTCAACCCGTCATGGGAATAGTGCGCGAACAACGACCTCTGCTGATCCCCTCGAGGGAGACTCGTGACGATTATAAATCCCTTTGGCTGAGCCGCAGTTCCGCGCTTGAGAAAACTTTTTAAATTTCCTGGATAAAAAGATGAAACGTACAGACAGCCTTGTCCAGGTATAAGGCTAACTTCCCACGAAATTCAAGTAAAATTAGTTTGGCAGTTTCGCTCTGCAAACGTACCAAAATATACAAACTCCGCTTGGAAAATAAAGCGAGGAAGGTTTAGGTACAGACGAAATTGATTCTTGTACTTACATAGTTCGGTTTCCCACCGACACTAGGACACATCTTATTTTTAGACAAAACAACAGCCTAGGTCATGGGTATCAGACTGGATTTTCCATAGGCCCATCTACAAAATTAATGGTATGCTAGTGCTATCAGCACCCTAATTGCGTAACACAATATCAATCTCAATCTGAATCATTTTGAAGAATATTGCTAATCCATTGCTTCATATGTTCGAAACGTAAATAACGCAAAGAATGTCGAACTGTCCAAATGAAAGCCATTGCTACTGTTATAGTGTGTTACGCAATGACCCGGCGGGTCAGAACAATGTTACACAATGACCCGGCGGGTCAGAACAATGTTACACAATGACCCGGCGGGTCAGAACAATGTTACACAATGACCCGGCGGGTCAGAACAATGTTACGCAATGACCCCGCGGGTCAGAACAATGTTACGCAATGACCCCGCGGGTCATAACAATGTTACGCAATGACCCCGCGGGTTAGAACAAAATAATTGAGATACCTACATATTTTCCTTCGACCCTTACTCATAGCCCCTAATCTGTAAAACCAAAGCATGACCGGTCCCTATTTCGATCATGTTGTTTTCTATACACTCTGATACAGACTGTCCTGACTCAGTGCCACCCAATTTTAAAGACAAAAGCTCCCTTCAGCTGTGACTTCAAAGCTAAAGGTACTACTTCGCTTTAGTTTTTGGGTCACGTTCGACATTTCGACCATGCCCTGACCTGTCTTCGTAATGAGAAATCCAAAACGTAGTGTGATGATTTCCTGGCTTAAAACAAAAGTGTCTCCGACGTCGCTCCCGTTTTGTTGCACCGATTTCCTGCACAGCGAATTTGTTCCACTTTCGCGACTCAAATTCAATCGATATCCGTTGAATATTTAATAGCCCGCCTCGGAAGGGAATATGAGGGTTTTTCGTTCATACGAGACGTATTTACATTTTAGCCCTAAAACAACTGCAGAAACTTCGACTGATAAAAAACTCGCCACTATCACTCGCATAATATTATGTAAAACGGAGTATTTGACATTTATTTCAAATAGACACATAAAAGGCTTTTGAACGTCAAAATTTACATGAAAATAGAAATTGCCCCTTCCAAAAAGTAGTTTCATATGGAGAAGAATGGACCAAAACTCCACTCACACTACAAAAGCCTTTCATAAATCGTGATCCCTTAAACGCCATTCACAAACTGCCCTTTGGGAAAGGCTATCATAATAGAGCGCACCAACTGGAACATTTGCTAAATTTCCTACTTATTTCCGTGCCGTTCGCTAGGTCGCATCTATCATTAATCATAATATCCCGGGGGCGTATCCAACGCCTACCACTTAGAAAAACAACAATAATCTGATTAATATCTCGACCAGTCTTTACATAAGACTAATTTAGCTTGGGGAGAATAGAGTGCTTATATTTTCTCGTTGCACCAACGGATACGGTCACGTCAGACTTTTTGAACAAAGCGGTGGACGTCTGTCCTGTCCACGATGTGGCCAGGCACTTAAAACGCGCTAATTAGGGACTTCTATTTATAAAGGACAGAGCAATGAGGTCCTTTATAAAGAACTGACTGGGCCTTTTGGGTTCCATATTGTTATGTCAGGCACGACCGTCAATTATGCTGAAACAGTTGAAGTAACTAATTCAGGAGAAGTACTCGTAGATACAAACATTCAAAGCGTTTTTTATAACGCTTTTATTTACTTTATCATAGCCAATTTCTTACGCTTTAATTAAGTTAAGAGTACACCCTAGGGGTTGACCTTTACCCTAAGCTTTGGAAAGACGTGAAAATTACGAAATCATTTTCGGTAAACAAGGATCGAGCCGTAAAAGATGGCAAGACGATCTGGAGAAAACACACGACCAATGGTCCACTTTAGCCCTGAAACGAAAGAGCTGGAAGTCATGGCGAGAGGCCTTTGCCCAGCCGTCGTATGATGCAGGTTATTGACTAATAACTAACAAGTAACAACTACTAACTTATAATATGTAGACACGCACACAACACATGTATGTGTTGTGTGCGTGTCTTCAGAAGCGCTCACGACTCACACAGTTGTTGGTCTGTTGATTAAATTTTCTTGATTAACGTCGGTAGCTTCCTCTTTTATTTTTTCAGTTTAAACCTAACAGTTTTATTGTTGTTTGTTTCGGGTTTACCCGAATAGTTTCAAATCCGATTGGAATTCATTCATGAGTATAGGTCATACTCATACTATATAATAAATTATAGTTCTATAGTGACGGCACGGTTGGCTGAGTGTTTAAGCGATTGACTGCTGCGCTGCGTGTCGCGGGTTTGATTCCCGCACGGAATCAATATTTGTATGACCTACAAGTAGTTGTTCCGGGTCTGGCTGTTTGTGTACGTGAGTTTAAATGTTTGTAAACGCACCCACGATACAGGAGAAATTCCTAGTGTGGGCAACGTTTTAAAAAAAAAATAGTATAGTATAGATTATTCTTTTGCCGATTTCGGCTACGGTGACCATTTCTGTTTTTAACGGCCATATCTATCTATCTAAACTAATATTATAAAGAGGTAAAAGGATATTGCTCTGCGCCCATACATTATTCGCCCTGGAACCAAGTGCATCGCCGATAATTAGTAAACACCTATACGATCTTATTTGTAAAGCGGACTAGCTGCAGAAAAGAAATATTTCAAAAAAAGTATCAGATTTTGAGGTTATAATTGAACCATAACAACGAATATTAGGTATAGTTTTTCATAGCTCCGAGTGATTTTTAAGAAACTAAAAAATAATAACATACCTAATACTGAATACATTTAGCAATGTTTTGTACCTACCTAGATTATTAGGTATCTATGCAGTTTTTTTCTAAAGCCTAAGTAAGTGTATGTAATTGCAACGTTTAAATGGATAGAATTTAATTAACATAGGTACCTGTATTCTTAGCATTGGTTTTGGAATGAGATAAAATGTTCGTGCGTATGTCGTAAATAGTCGTTTAGTTAGAAGTAAACCACACACTTTTCTAAACGATCATTAGAAAACCCTGAATAATTATGATGAAATATGTAGGTTTTGTTCAATTCAGCATTATTCTAACTACCTATTTAAAATCGAGTATGACCCCATTCATAAAGTACCTATACTTAGTTGGTTTTTTAAGTTATACTTTTAGGGAATAATAATATATGGAATATGGGGAATGGTGATCGGATTGTTTTATTAATATATTCAAAAGCATGCAACAATTCATTAAAAATTCGATCGACCGATTGCAATCGATTGAGCATCCCTAATCTTTTTTGATACGACATGACCTTTGGCGAAAATGGCGGCGATTAATGTTATTAGTCGCGTAATAGTACATTATGATATAAGTGCGGTAGGTGAGGGCTACAAGAAAGCAGAAGCTGTAATTATCAAAGCGCACGTATGTCATACGACGTTTTATAACATATTTGCGAGGAAATAAATAAAACTCGGACTTTCTTAAACGAATAAATCTTCAATCACTTGTTAAAGCAGTTATAAAAATTTAAAGAATTTGTAAATGTTTATTTATTAAATTTTATCTTCCAAAGTTAATTTTATTCATAAAATGTTGACCACTTTTCCGACATAAAAACTCTTTGCTAAGATTTAAAAAAAGTACCGTTCGTTTTAGACGGAGCATCTTGATAAACCGTGCGTTTTACCTTATTAAAAAGAAACTCGCGCGTTTTACATTACAGTAACGCACAAGTACGTAATGAGACACAATACGATATTGAAATTGGTGAAATAAAGAGACCCTTTACGAGCAAATGTGTTATAAAATACTTTAAAATGTTCATTTTAGAATGCAGCTAGTCCGTGTTACAAAAGTATATTTTGCAACTAATACTCGTAATAACAAAATAGACAATTAATTATCGTGTATGTCCGATATTTCTGGTGCATAGGGCGATTCCGGACAATGTCCTTTGTGAGTTAGTATGTAGGGGGTATTCTTCAGAACTCCTAATCTGATTCAAAAAATGCTTTTACTAATGGGAAACTACAGTATTGCCGACTGTTATAGGATACAATATTTTATGTTAAAACAAGAGATTTCATGCGGACGAAGTCGCGGGCAGAAGTCTCTCATAAAGTTCGTAACAAACATCGGGATATTCCGATAGAAACTCTGGACAAAATCCGTTTAATAATATGAATATGTCGCAATAAAGTAATCACGTATGATCTTGGTTTTTCGTGTAATGTTCGAAGAAACGCAGTGTTTTACCCATGTAACGTGAAAAATCTAATCAATTCACAAGTTTCGAGAGGATAATATTATGTATAATCTGTAGGGAAATTCCCTGCAGCAGCTTAGTTAGATAATGTGTCCGATAAACAGCATAAAACTAACCACATTACGTGGGACCCAATAATCCTAATACCGGCTAAAAGCGACCACAACGAGCCAATCTACCACACTGCCTGTGAATTTTATCTAAATTTTGTGCACATATACGGCCATTTTGTAAAGGACGAGATTTAATTTAAACTTGGTACAACCCATAATTATTGTGAATAGGCTTTACGTGTGTTCATAATGGCTGGTCTAAACAACTACAGACAATTTCATTCAGCTGGCTCCAACCCCATGTGTTGCATATATATAGAGTAGCCATATTGCTTTTATTGCGTTTATAAACCAGTGTAGCAATAAAACTGTGGTTATTGGCAAAGATTGTGCTTCCCCTTTCTATGTTTGCTGTATATGCGGCTAAGGGATGACGTCAGAAATATGAGTAGAGAGAGATTACTGTTTGCTAAAGCTACGGCTTTCTAGAAAATGTGATCGGTGGCCGCCAGATACTTGTCGCAGTGACGGCTGTCATGAAAATATGGCACCGGGTTTGACTTTACGGTGTCAAAAAAGCTCTCTAGGAAAATACACCTGGCGTCATTCGCCAGTCAATTGCGGACGCTATGTGACGGCCATCGCGCTTCTAGGAAATCGCAGCTTAACTTCTTATCTTTCTTTGAATAAGGTTCGTAAGGTAAATCTTTTTTTGAATAAGGTTTAAGATTAAGGAAATTCTCGTTAGACTTTTTTCTAGCATTTTGCCGTAATAACCACGCTTAACAAATTAATTGGTGATGACGATAAGCTGATACAGTATTTTTATCTCACAAAACGACGCGCGCTTTATTTGTGGTAACCAGTGTAGACACGCTGTGAATGTGTGCGTGAGGACGAGTAGCGTGAGCACACACACAGTTCCGACTTCGCCATCGTCTCGGACGGTACCGAGAGCTCCTGCGCTTACACACACATTCACACCGCGTGCACTTGGTAACTATAAGTAAAACGCGCGCCCGCTTTGTGAGATAAAAAATACTGTACTAGAATGGAAGAACAGAACACATCTGCCCATCGCATCGTCTAAAACCCCATATTACCTATAATCTGGCAAATAAATCACATGATTCATTGAAGTTTTATGAAGGTGAGGACAAGGCTGTCTACACAAAACCATATTTCCATACTAGAATCCAAAATAAGTTTCGTGATAAGGTCAGTACAGACGAGCCGTAGCGATCAATAGCGTAGTCAATTACTTAAGTGTTCACAGCGCGGCCCAATAATAATATTGTAGATGGACACGGGATACCCACTATCTGTGGTACCTTGAACAATCCCAGGAACATGTACTGACCAAATTATGCTTTTAGAGTAGCAGGTTACGTAATAGCTACTAAGTGGTTTATTGCTGCGATAACTCCAACACTTTAGTCAACACAAATGTTGTCTATTTAGGGAGTTTTTGATGACATGTTCCTTGAGTTATTACGAAGTTTTCCCTCTTGGATCCATTAGAAAAGTTTGGACTGCTAACCTTTAAATATTAAATAATTGGTTTTATGGACCTCATTGTCAAAGTCATCAGGATTCATAATACGATAAAATACATTTAAATCTTACCATCAGCTTCATTCTTGAAAAATATAAAAAAAAAAAACAAAAAAATCGCAACAAAATTATTATTATTATATTTACACTTATCTCCTCCGCCGCCCCCTGCTCCTTCCAAAAAAGTTAGATAAGGGAGTGGACAGGATGAGCATCAACACAGTAGCACAAACTAGCACCACGATAAGGTTATCCCACCTGGTGAGGTGAGCAGTGCAGTGTGATGGGCAAAGTGATGGGCAGGTTGGCGGACACGGCTCCCGCAATCTATTAAATTCGTCACGCAAGTTCGCCGCACGAGCTGGACGCTGTGGCGAATCCGCAGCACCAGCTGGATGCTGTGACAAATCCGCAGCACGACCTGGACGTTGTGGCGAATCTGCAGCACGACCTGGACGCTGTGACCAATCCGCAGCACCAGCTGGATGCTGTGACAAATCCGCAGCACGACCTGGACGGTGTGGCAAATCCGCAGCATGAGCTGGACGATATGACAAATCCACAGCACGATCTGGACGCTGTGGCAAATTCGCCTCTGGGGCTTCATGCTGAGGCCAATTCACAACTGGGGCTTGACGCTGGGGCCAATTCCCCGAACGGCCTGGTAACTGTGACACTTTTTCCGAAGATTGAGAAGGCTCATTCGACGGAATGCATACACATTCTTCCCTATGCGTTTTCGTCGGAGTGCATGAACATTCTGGCCCAGTACAATCCTCTGGGACATTCGATGGAGAGGCAGAAGTCACGTTCGCTGCAAAGCATAGACACTCAGTAAAAATCGCCGGAAAACATGGAAACTCTGGCGCTTTTGCCGCAAGGCCTTGAGATTGTGGCGCTTTCATCGCAAGGTGCGGTGACTCGGGCAATTCCAACGAGGATTCAGATGGTACATTTTCCCTAAGGCCTGGACCCTTTGGCAAATTCGCTGAAAGGACAGACAACTTAAGCAAACCTTGCTCAGCCAGGTACATTGTTGTATCTTCTTGCTTAGGATGCAACGCAGGTTTACGATTACCGAGCCGTTTCAACGACGACTTTGGCGGCGGTGTTGAGTGTGCACCGTCTTTATTTTTCCCTTTGCCTCGGTGCAAAACGCCTTGAAGTTTCCCTTTGCCTCGGCGAATCAGCTGGGTACCTTTAGATAAAACGTTCGGTTTTCTGCCCCATTCTTCGGAAGTGCCTGGGGAGAGAAAGGTGGCGTGAGGAAGGGAAAGGTAAGGTTATGGATAGGATAGATTGGACAGACTGGGAGGATTGGGTGGACTTTTGAATATACTTTGATTAAGTGCCTAGAATATTATATTATATCGGTGGCAGATGGTGTGATCCGTAATTTATAGCACTTCGTTGGAAACACTTTGATGAATGAATTGTAAAATTGGAACAGAAAATTCTGATCGAAAAGAAAAGTGTTCTTAAAGCGTTCTATTATATTAAGTCTAATATTAATTCAAACATATCATTCGCACCGGGTAGCCCAATTTAAATTTTAAGGACACCTGAAATACCTACCTACAAAGACGAAATACTTAAACATAGTAGTATCGACTATCGATTCCAAACATCACGGTAAGTACTTGACATTGGATTAAGTATACTACTTAACTGAAACTACATAATCTCGGAAGCCTCACAGGTGTTCCGATAAAATCTCCCAGCGCATTCATAAAACTTGACGTGTAACGAGCGATAAATATTATCTTTGCAATAAAACGAGACTTGGTTCATGGTCGTTTTCTTTTTAAATCAATGGATTGGAACGGCTGGTGTTGAGTGATAAACTGCCTGTAACCCGAAAAGGTTAGCTTATGTTGTTTTATCATGGATCATTGCGCCAGCAATATCCGGTCACATTTTAGAAGGTCTTACACATACATACATAACCAGCCTATAATGTCCCCACTGCTGGGGTGACCCAGCAGTGGGGACATTATAGGCTGGTTCCAGGCCTCCTCACAGTGAGAGGAAGTGGGCCAACTGCGTCTTGGTAGATGTCACAGAAGGTCATACTTGTCCTTAAAGGTTCATTACAATACCAGTCTCAACCAGCATCTGTCTGGCATAAACGAACCTATTTGGCGCAGCCGTGAGGCACACGCTGTTATAGTAAAAACATTATTTTCGCTCTTTTATTTTGTTATTTGTATTTCGTGTTCCACAAACTATGTCCAAAAAAACGTTTTTCTTTCTTTCTTTATAAGTTAGAATAAGTAGCTTCAGGAACTGTTGTGTTCCGGAATAACCCTCCCCTTTCAGCTTTCAGATAGCGAAGGGCCATTTATGAGGATAACTCCGCGTAAACATTGGGGTTAGGTTGGTACTGCCATACGGAGTGTCACATTTCTTTTATATGTTACAAACTTGCTGTTTTATCATCCGTTTTAGTACACAATGCAGTAGATAGAGTGCCATACATTTGATAGTAACATAACATCACGCTTATTCTCCCCGAAGGGTTTTCGCCAGTTACGTTTAAGTGCCATGTAATAAGGGGCAAGCCTGTGTCATCAACCAGGCACACACATCCAGAAAACACGGAAAATCTCGTAGTAGGAAAACCATTTGGTAGTGATGCATGAAAACCTTTTTTAAGATTCGAGGTTTATTCACTGCTGAATAAAAAATTGGCCATTCCGTCCTAGACTACTCATAAACCAACATATACCTACTACTAAATTCGTTTTTAGGGTCCCGGACCCAAAGGGTGCCAACAGAACAATATTACTAAGCCTCAGCTGTCCGTCCGCCTTCTGTTTTTCAGCGGATGTATCTCAAGAACCGAAATGGGTAGACAGTTGAATTTTCGCAGAGTGTATTTCTATTGCTATTTTCTATGA
This sequence comes from Apamea crenata, assembly GCA_949629185.1. Taxonomy (NCBI): domain Eukaryota; kingdom Metazoa; phylum Arthropoda; class Insecta; order Lepidoptera; family Noctuidae; genus Apamea; species Apamea crenata. The sequence goes on from OX451367.1 coordinate 18,097,377, forward strand.
CAACAAATCATAAAAATAAAATAAAAAGAAATAAACACAAGGTGGACCGACGACCTTGTAAAGGCCGCAGGAACCGGTTGGATGCGAGAAGCACAGAACCGGTCGAAGTGGAGGTGCTTGGGGGAGGCCTTTGTCCAGCAGTGGACGTCTTTCGGCTGAAATGATGATGATGATGATGAAAAAATTAAAGAGAGACGCTTTCATTTTTTGCCATACAACACAAACATGTTTTTTTTTTATGTGTAGTTTTACATATTGTCCAATTGTACGGAAACCTTCGTGTGCGACTCCACTCGCACTTGGCCTGTTTTTTACGGTTAGGATAACGTCCTACACTTGTTACTGCCTCAAATCGGAAAGAAAGATAGAGGGTAGTCTAAAGGTCATTTGGCGGGGATATCTCCCGGGATACGATGGACATAAATCGCGGAAGGGTGAGGAAAGAATTGTTCGCGTTTTGATCATGTTTTCAGGCTCTTGTATGGGAACATAATTATGGTGCAACATTATACAGAATTTAAGTTTTGGAAGGAGTCTATAATATGAGAATCAGCCTATAATGTTCCCAATGCTAGGAATACAGACCTCTCTGTGAGAGGGAGGGAACGGAAGCGTAATCCACCACGTAACAGGCACGTGGTCCCAGAGCGGGTTGGTGGCTGTCACATGCCTTCGAAACTTTTGATTCTAGGACATGCCGGTTTCCTTACGATGTTTTCCTTCACCGTTTTGAGAGCAGTTGTGATGAAATTAAACACACAAAGTAAAATGCCTGCCTGGGTTCGAACTCACGACCTATAACTCGCCAGTCGAGGTCGACACCAATGGGCCACCACTGCTCTGAAACAACAATGAAGGTAGGTATTTACTTAGACTAATTCTTCTGTTGAAAGCAAGACTAGGGTACTAGTCTTTATGAGCAACGACTTCAACTGTAATAGTCGTAAATTCAGTTCCCTGTTGTCTTGGGTAGCATACCTAATTCGAGGAATTACTGTTACTTAGTTATTTGCAAACTCTCCCAACGAACGTTACGTAACCCGTTTCATAATGAAACATGTACTATTATGTATTCTGTGGTGAAGTCCACAATGTACATCAGTCTACAATTTTAATATCCCAGGCGTGTCAGTTTTGCAACAAAATATTCATTTACAATCTACCCACTCACAAAACGAGGCGTATTTTTCAGGTATATACCGCGCTATTACTACGAACACCGCATTTTGACACGCGCCTTCGTTTGAATAACAGTGGAAACTCACCCCGCTGTTGACTGAAATAATTTATGAAATCGACCCCTTACTCAGAACATTAAATATTAATTTTGTTTGCAGTGTGTTGAAGTAAAATAAGCTTTTAGGGCCTTAGCACACCTCCGCCGAGTTCCGCTAAGAAACATTACCACGTTATGTCGTGATTCGAGTAGCGGAACATCGTGAGAGTCAGTTGAATTGTTGCAATTGACTTAGTAAATACAGTGTAGGTCTACTTCGGACCTCTTAGATTAGTTTATCTGTAAAATCAACATTAATAATTTTACAATAACAATTTTAAAATTTGTTACGCTTTATAAACTTGTCGACTGCCACAGATAGTGCGAAACAAACGCGGAACCGCAACAAAATAGCTGGCTGAGGGCGGAGGTGTAACTGGCTACAACGGACAACCCATGGCGGAACTACTGCGGTTTCGCTGCTATGTTTTCGCGGCGGAGATGTGATACCCGCCTGAATAGGTTATGACGTACATATCTCGCGGCCATGTTAGTCTAGTACTCGCAAATTCGGCCACTGAACATTGGATTTCGAGCAGAATTATACCGTCTTATTACAAAACAAATTCAAATGATCGAAGGTTAAACCTTTCAGGCAGTATTTGTTTAAGCCGGATTTTGACAAAAATACAAAATAGGCAACTTAGACGCGGGTTTAAAAATTAGTTTTATGTATTAAGTAATAAGGCCGACTGGATTTTTCCATCAGGATTTTCATATTAACAGCCGGGAATCTGGATTTGTGCGCGTTAATCTTAGACTTACCCCTACTATTACACGGGTGTACGGAACTTAAACATAACCGGTGAAATGTGGGTGTACACCTATGCCTATATCTTTGGGTAATGTTACGTATAATTGAATTAAGGAAATTTACTGATAAAGTTTGAGTTTGTTTAACATGAAGCTCGGAGCTGTATGCCCCGGAGGGTAGGTAAAGATATAGGTGTTTTGAATAAGTTCCGTGACGAGGATATGGGCTCGCAAGTAACGGGCAAACTAATTATTGCCATTTACCTACCTACCTGGATGAGGCAGGCACAGGAGCTTGGGGATTGTCACGAGAAAAGAGCGGCCTATGCCCAGGTGTAGGTGATGATGACCTGCATTCTTCAAACCGTGTCGATACACAAAAAAATCGAAACAAGACCAGCAGAGCAGCCAACCTTAATACACTAGATTCAACGAAAAGAAAAATTGAAGAGCACCTTGCTATCGTCCAATATCGAAAAGCAAAGCTAATGAGATCCATTCTTCCATTTCCCAACTATATTGGGGTCGGCTTCCATACTAACATTATAAATACGACAGCAACTCTGTCTGTCTGTTACCTTTTCACGCCTGCAACACTGAACCTGATGAAGGACATAGGCTCATTTTCATCCTGGATATTCGTATAAAAAATTATGAAATACAAAATATACGCAAAAGAAGCCGCAGACAAACGCTAGTATAATATGTATATGTATGTATGCTAGTATGTACTAATTATAATCGGATAGGGTACAATGGAAATTGCTACACCGTAACGCACATATAAGATTTGGATGGATAGCCTAATACCAACCCCTGAACCGTTTTTTCCCCTTTTCCCGTTCACCTGTCCTCAGGCACTTAGCCCGGGAGCCCGGCAGCTCAAACGTAATCCCGAACTGTCCTTGACCGACTTACTACACAAAATAGACGGTTAAGGGATGGAAATGTTGGAATATTCCTCGTACGATTTAGTTATATGGTTTTATCATAAGTAGAATAGTAAATAAACGTTTATCCTTTTTGTTGAGGTTGAGGAAAACGAGCCCCGGGGATTCCTAAGGGCGAATTTCAGCAATGAAACTGCATGCGGTCCGCACGTCTCATCATTCTCCTGCCCTTATATCAATTTATTTGGGGTCGTCGGTGCAATTAGTCTTTTTCTTCCATACTTCTCTATCAGGGACGCATCCGTAAAGCTGAACGGATGCGTACGCATTCCATAGAAAATCGTTGTTTTCTATTGACAAAAGCTGAAGAGAGCTGAATAAGTGCGGTTAGTTAGGTTAGTCCCTTAGTCGTCATTTCGGTAGTCATCCCCTTTCTAACCGTATCATTCCCCTACTCTTATATAGTCATCGACATTCATACTCAAAATGTCCTCACGATATTTTTCTCAATCCTCCATATGACCGATTTCCGCAAAACTTTTCAGTTACCGGTGCCAGTTTATCGTTTAATATTTCGCAACAATGTTGACAGCTTTTGAACGCTTTTTAAATGTGCTGAGACCAGTCAAATTGATATTTATTATTATTTGATATTCGTCAGTATATCATAGTTAGTAGCCCGGTGTTTAGATTTATATGTGGTAAGTTGGGGTCCAACAGAAACCTTTAGATAGGATAATTATAATTTGATGCATTCCTTGAAAGGAGTTTTACTTTAGCTAATTTGCAACTAATATGATCCTGATGACATAAACTGGGTTGTTTTTAAGTTATCACCTTACACCTTTCAATAAAAACTAGTTATTAAGACAAATCTAATACTTGTCTGATAGCTCATCAACAAATTAATCCTCCGAGAAACAATTCATCAACAAAAAAAAAAATACGTGGAATCAAGCGTCATAAAGAAAATACGCTCGATCGAGTGTCGATATGAAAATGTCTTGAAACTACCCTTGTTTTTCTAGGCAGATTATTTAAAATAAATTTAAGAAACCGACGAAAAAATGGAGGAGGTTTATTAGGTCCCAGTACTACTAAACTCTACACGCAAACCTTTTACTTTTCTGATAACTCATCAACAAAATGATTCCTTCGATAACCGATTCATCTAAAACCATAACTTTGGTGACATAGCGTCGTAAAGTTTATGTTATGAACTTTTCTTGAAACTACTCTTGTTTTTAGAGCCAAATTACTTACTTAAAATAAATGTAACACACTTGGCGTACAAAGCTTTCAAAAATGTTATAACAGTACCAACTTTTAACAGCTTTAACACGTTTAAAAAAAAACCGTTGCTTCAGACAGGGTAGTGTTTCAATAGTAGTAGTACCCTACACGTTTCTAGACGAGGAATTTTCTTGTTACTGGTGTGATGGCTGTCTGACGGAACGCGGCGGGCCCTAGTCGATCAAATCAGGCAAGATCTGTCTTACCTATAATATGAGACAATAAAAGCCGTAACTTGGTTCTTTTTGCCGGGCGTAGTTCCAGAACGCTCGCGTCCGTGGGGACAGCGACGCCAGGGCCTCTAAGGTTCTAGTAGTACGGGTCTCGGCTAAGCGCAGCTCCCCTTGACTAGCAGGAACTTTCCGTTTTTCTGGTATGAGAAACAGTTTGTGATTATTTTCTGTAATTTATGCTTTTTTTATATATTTTTAAGTACCTCAAATATACCTTGTAAAATAGTAGTTTCAAGAAAATTTCATAACGCACGCGTAGTTTCCAAAGTTATAGGTATTTTTATATGAATCTGTTTTCGGGGTTATTCGTTCATGAGCTATCAGAAAAGTGTCAGATTTGTGTCCAAAGTTTAGTAGATTTCTTAAAATTTGTAGGTAGTTTTAAGGTTGAAAGGCGAAAAATTTCAAAAACTTTAAAATGCTAACTAGAACTATGTTTAACTAAAAAAGTACTAACTACATGTTATCGGAGTCAGTTGCAAATTAGCTCTTGTATAGCACCTTTCAATAAATGCATCAAATTACCAATAATCGCGTTGAATTTAATACATTGGTTAATATTTCCTCACTTTTTAAAAAGAATTCCGTAATGGAAAAGGGACAATTGCGTAACAATTCTTCGCCTGGTTTTATTGTTACGCGTTTCGGCAGCGCCGCCGTTGGAGCGCCCGCGTTCGGAGATGTATGGGGTAGTAGTTGCGTTTCAAAGTCGCGCGCGAGCAGCGCCGTTCAGCGCTGTTCGCCGACGCTGCCGAAGCGCGCGCTGCTCGTGCGCTTCTACGGCCAGTATGCGTTTTAGTTTTTATCTAATATATAACTTATCCACCCTTCAAATCAAATCACTTTTATTTATACCCTTTATGAGAACAACTTGGCAATTCGATTACAAACTAACATATTGTACGCCTGCTAACTTTGTATAGGTATACCTCATTAGTATTTCATTCTATTAAATTAGTACACTAGCGAGAAATCTTCACTCGCTTATGTATTTAATAATTCCCGAATTCGAATTACGCTTGACAAGTGGCTTACTTTAATTAAAAATCCGTGGCAATTACAAATAACCTTCGAGACTATCATACCACCAAAGCGTACTAAACTGGGACAGCGCTCAAGGTGCTACGTTAATTACATTTTAACTAATTTAGGGACAAAACATCACAGATTACTATTAGTCTATCGTACTGTCTATTGTTGATCTGTTAAACAATCACATCAAATCGTAAGAGATTTGGAAGATTGACCAAGGATTTCAGAAACTCTGAGTCGTACAGTCTAATCTTAAACGTACCTACACTTCCATAGGCGACGGCAGACTGCTGATAGCATACGGAATAACCGCAAGCAACAGTGTCGCTGCGAGTTCAATTACGAACGAAACTTCAGTTCAATTTAGCTAAACAGATTTGCCTAACAAACAAATACATCCTGTTACTCAGTTAGTGACAGCCACTAACTACTACTGCCGTCTGCAGTCGCCACCTACGGAAGTGTTTAAATAGAAATACATAGAAACCATTATTGTCGCTGCGGTCTGTCGTTGAGGGGCACCGACAACTGTGTCTGGGATTTGCCGCCAGCGCCCACGATGAGATCGCACCTTCAAAGTAAAAGCAGTATCGGAATCGCTGTCGGTGTCATGGCTGGAAGTTTTAAATTACCTGATACTATAATCATAGGCCCTTAAGCATGTGGCGAGATACTCGCAGGGAGTAGCCGAGGTTCGGCGAGACTTGTGTCCAGCATTAGACTGATTATATTTTCAAAAATCCTTACTTTGAGCATAATGTCAATTATTTCATCACCACTGCTCTCAAAACGGTGAATGAAAACATGGTGAGGAAACATGTGACATCCACCAACCCACACTGGGCCTGTCTGGTGGATTATGGTTCACTCCCTCTCACAGAGAGGATACCTACTATCCACCATCATTCATCAGAATAATCATGTTTTCATTCCATCAAACAAAAACAAGAGAACCTTAAAGAAATTCTATAAATAAAGAATCCTTTGTAATAAGTATCTCATTACGGCGAAGATCGGCGCATCGGAGGTACCCGCATTGCTCTCCAAGACCACTTCAGGGTTACGTCTAAGAACAGAACTCCCACGCAAGATTAATGAAATATTACGTAATGGGAAGGAATAATGGAATTAATATGATCGGAGAAATAAATAAAAATACCATTGTACGTTTTTCTTGGCGTGTATGTTCTACGGCGCGGTTTATACGCGGTGTGAAGGCACAGTTCGTTAGTGTTGTATGGATCACTATGGCAGCTTGTTGACAAAGACGTCGAATTCTACGGTGCGGTTTGTACGCCGCGGCCGTACCGTAATGAAACCGTGCCGTGTACAAATAGCCTAAGGGTTTTCTGTAGGTGTAATTTTGACAAAGGTGATCTTAGTGCGATTTGGAGCTCACACAACAAATAGGTACCTACTTACCGAGCACTAGGAAACTATCCTTATTGCTGGCGTTAACATTATAATGCTTGCCCTTTCGTAGTCAGTTCGTTTTAACCTGACCGAAAAGCACTTCGAAAAACCCCGAGGAAGGTTCTTGCTTTCTCGCGATATTATATATTTTTATTAACCGTTCCCAAAAAAGCGCAATCGAGAAACAAATCAAATTACCTCATCAAGTACACGCTACAACATCCAAACAAATTCAAATTCTGTTTTATCAAGCTACAATAACCCTAAAAGGTTACGCCAAAAAATATGACGAAAATGACACAGGAACGCGGTCTTTTATACCAGTTCACGTATAAGTAACCCTCGCGGATGTCATAAATATTCATTATCCTTTAAACCAAGTTAACCCTTATTCGTATGACGGGGCACTTAGTATTTATGAGCCCGTTCTGACCTTCCAACTCCATCCTTGCAAACATGCGTTATTTTTGTCGCGAATAAATGTTTTTTTCTAAGTAATGTTGGCTTGATAATTTTGTTAATTTGAAAAACATTTTGGACTATAATTTCAGTTGAATTTAAAAGGTTCATATTTTAGAATGTTAGGTAAAGTTTCTTTGTAGAATAGCCATGTTTTTTATACAATGGAAAAGGGCACAAAAGCAAATGTTTGATAATGTTAGGGCCGTCCCGTCGTTGAAGGACGATTACTCATTTCCGATAGATTCCTGAAAAAGCTTTTGTGTGGGCGAAATTGCCAGTTTGAGAAAGGATAGAATTATAATTGATTTCCGAATTTTCCATCTACTATCCCTATACATCAGTCCTTTTAACTAAGTGACGCTGTTTCCATAAATCAAATCATGAAGACGTCAGGGAATGGAAACAAGTCGTCCGTACCTAAGGAATTGAATAAGGGCTGACCTTCTCGTTAGATATAATTTTTACCGTGGAATAAGATGAACGTCTGACAGTATGTTTTAATGAAAAAACTGTCAAAATTCAAGCTGTCACTGTAAAGATATCTGGCATTAGAAAGATCAGTCCTAAATAAATTAACCATCCATAAGCGTTTCACCGATTCCTAGAACAAAATACACAATCTCCGACTCAGAGTCACTAACCTAGACTCGATTGTATCCTGAAGCTGCCAGACTCCTGGGGTGAGAGGATCGGAGACAGCGGCTCGCCCGAGAGCGCGTGGCGAAGGTTGCGGTTGGCCTTGAGCGCGTCCTTCTTCCAGGGCTTCAGGTTCCTGACGCCGTCTTCGTGGACCTCCGCCATGAATATGTCGATCAGCTCCTTGCCTGGTCAAGATTTCATAAATGTTTAAAATTCTCCTCGAGTTTTAAATTTGATTCGTAGATAGTGTGTGTCTATCTTTTGCCATGTTTCCAGTCTTTAAGCCGGTTGTGGAACAAGAACTAAGCTCAGTTAGTTTAGCTCGCATAATTGAGGTAATTTTTCATAATTATGTTTATAGTAGAGCAGTGGTGCGATCAGGCTCAGAATGTCCCTTTCCCAAAATATCCCTTGGTTTCAAAATGTCCCTTTCCCGAAATGTCCCTTTCCCGAAATGTCCCTTTCCCAAAATATCCCTTCCCAAAATGTCCCTTTCCCAAAATGTCCCTTTTCCGAAATGTCCCTTTCCCGAAATGTCCCTTTCTCAAAAGGTCCCTCCCTTTCCTTCGACAGCTGCGCGTTAAACTAGGAATATTTAAATAACATAAGCCAAGTAGTCAATCAACCAGTGGTATCGGCCCAGCCTTACGAGTTGCAGGTCGTGAGCTCGACCCAGGCAGACACTTTACTTTGTGTATTAAATTTCATCACCACTGCTCTTAAAACGGTGAAGGAAGTGAGGAAACTGGGATCTCCTAGAATCAAAAAAATTTAAGAAATGTGACATGTACCATTGCATTATTCGAAAAATTTCTACACTAGGGAGTCTAATATCATGTGTTGAATTCATGGGTTACAGTTTGCGCGTTGATGTCCCTGCCAACCTGTAGATAGCCTAAGAAGTAGGGACTTGGAGATACAAAGGACTCACCCTTGGCAATATTAGCGGCATACTGTTTCATGGCGATCTTCTCGACGGTGCTCTCGAGTCCGAAGAAGTTTTTCACGTCTAGAAACGCGTTCATTTCGAAACACGTCCACTCTGGATTCTCTGGGTGAACCTGGGGGACAAATATATAGGCAATCAATAGAAGAAACAAGAAACAATCAGAAATCGATCTTTAAATGATTTGTAAGGAATTTAATGTTTATTTTTTTATTGATTTAGGATCTCCAGCAAAAGATGTCACATAAATAAAGGAAGCTGGTCAGAAGGCCAATTCTAGTAATTAGCCATAAGCCATTGTAACACCTCTACAACATTATGGAATGCAAATAAATATATGAATAATTTAAAACGTTCAAAATTTTGTCGCAGTATCATTGCGACAAACAAATGTCAAAAACATATAAAAAAATGTAGGCGAATTAGAGTTATATTTGGCAGATTGTAGCTGTGTTAACTAGAAGGATCTCGTAGCTTCATTTTCAAGGTAGACTCTACGTGAAATTGGTCCCCTGTGGACGAGGCACTTATCGATTCGCATCGCTAGCGCACACACCGCTGGAGAGATCACTTGCAATATGCAACATGTGTGGAAACGCTAATGCTTTCGAAATGGTCACGGTATGGTTGCTATAAATGGTATCTTGGCAGTGCGCATGCTGGCTTTATGCTAATAAGGTTATTTGGTAAGCTTTGAGTATCTACACTCCCATATGATAGAGCACACCTATATTAAGTTTGAAAAACTGTGTTTATTTTTCGTTTTGTGGAGGGGGGGCCCTAGCTAAATAATAACAGCCGCACAGGTCGATCGATCAAGTTAATCAACGCTTACCGCGGTTGGTCTGTGGATGGGTGACCATATTTACATACCGGGACCCCTCCGTGCCGCGGAAAGCACGGTAAGCCGTTGGTCCCGGCTGTCATTCGTGGATCTTTGACAGTCATTACGGGTAGTCAGAATCCCGAGTCTGACAACCAGTCTTACCGAGGGGTATCGTATTACCCAGTAACTGGGTTGTGGAGGACAGATAGGCTTTCAGTCCATGTAAAATACTGGTATTCAGCTGCATCCGGTTAAAGCCGTCCCCAGTCCCAGTTTAAATACTGTCGGTGGAAGCCGACCCCAACATAGTTGGGAAAAGGCTAGGCAGATGATGATGATGGTAGGTTTTGTGGGGGTGACTACCAAACCAATAAAGATCCACCACAGAGCATAGCCTTTGCAGAAAGAACATTTAAGTTTTCTTAATTTATCATCATCATCATTTCAGCCGAAAGACATCCACTGCTGAACAACGGCCTTCCCAAGCACCGCCACTTCGAGCGGTTCTATGCTTCCCCTATCCAGCAAATTCCTGCGCCCTTCAGTAGGTAGAAGTACAGTACAAGTCACAAGTAAAATGTTTTCTTAGTATCCAAGTTCCAAGTGCTTCGTAAGTAGGAACCTAATGACTATTCTTAAAGGTAATGGAGGACCCACACACCTAAGGTGTTAAATGGGTGGTGAAGTTTCATATAAACGCATTTGCGGGCAAAAGCTGCAACTCTGCAAGTAATGTGACTGCTCTTTCAAAAGTTTCTAGTTTTATTTTCACACTTAACCACCTAATGCACTTTGAGAATCATAGTCTTCTTAAGAACTTCTAAGGAATGTCAAAGTAAACTATTTTGTAGGGTTGGCCAAAGGGTGCCAAAGAGACCCACCCTATTCCTAAGGCTCCGATGTCCGTCCGTAGGTCACAGGGCTGTATCTTTAGAACCGTAATAGGTAGACAATTGAAATGTCCAACGTTTTGGTATAGATCTACATTGTGACCTCTGTCTTTAGCAAAACCTGAATTATAGCAACTTATGACTTTTTATTTAATCTGACCTTGTAGACATCATATACATACACGGCGTGCAAGAAAAACTGGACTGCGAGCGTTTTTTTTGGCTTCTTTGGTGGATACTGCATATGTGACAAAAAACTTATTGGAATGTAGTTGAGGACTGTATAATATGTAAATCTAAGTTGACTTCTAACCTAAACTCGTAGCTAGTATTATGATAATCTAGTAATAATATTACTTTTGACAGCAGAAAGAACATAGCTAATTCACGACGCACATGACCGCACATGCTATACATATGAACGTTATATCGTTAGACCTTGAAAGACCAGAAAATACAGTTTTGCAAAAGTCTATAGTCATAGGGTGGTATTAATGCGTTGTAACGAACCTACAATGCATTAATACCAGCCTATGGTTATTGAGTCGGGCTTGTCCACAAATTCAAGATCGGTCAGCGCGCTATGGCTCTTTGAAGGATATAATCAGAAGTGAGGTTATTCGGAAAGGAACCAGAGTTACCGACACAGGTTGCATAGTAAGCTAGCTGAAGTGGCACTGGGCTGGCCATGTTTGTCGAAGGATCGATGGCCGGTGGAGCAGACGAGATCTCAAGTGGAGTCCGCGTGTCGGCAAGCGTAGTGCGGAATGTGTCACAGCGATGGACCCATGACCTTAAAAAGGCGGCTGGGACAGACCGGAAGGAGAGGACAGGGTGTTGTGATGCAACCTGGAGGAGGCTTAGGTCCAGCAGTGGATTACGATAGGCTGAATTGATTGATCGAATGTAGCCTCGAAATTTTATTGTGTCTATGATTGCGGCATGAAATCTTTAAGACCTGGCGATAAGCATTCTCGACCTTTACAAAATTTCGATTATAGTGACGAAAGTTGCTTAACAATGCCATTCAATTGTTCAGACACTACAATAATAAAATATTATATCAACTCCCAGAAACTTATCAAACGCCCAAGTAAACAACAGGCTAAATAAAGAAACCTTATCAACAACTGAAACTATCAACCGCAAAGGCGACAAAGGCACTAAAATAACTAATCCATACACATACAATGATATACAAGAAAATAACAAAGCAAATCACTTTCACCCTTCACGGTCACTGTTCAATAGGAACTTCACAATAAGGAGGCCTTCGTGAATGGCTGATAAAGTATTTCCTGTATTGTGAATGGTATAAGCAGTCACCTACATAGATATCTAGAATACAAAGACGCCGAGGAGGCATAATAATCTTATAAGGATGGGAGACGATCAAATGAGAAACTCTCCTGATTGATTTATGTTTGATTCAAAAAGGAAAGTGATACGTATGAATTTTTGGATGCCATATGATATTTTCCCCTTTTTTAATATACTTGTATATACACAGTTAAATTTTGATCGTTTTAATCCTTAAAAGGGGTCATTGTACTCATCATTATGAACAACTTTAACTACGGGACTAACTCTGAAATCGTTAAAAAATATCAGTTGATCCATACATTATGTCGAGTTATGCGAACATAAATCAATCATTTGTTTTTGTTTTGTCATTCGTGGATTTTTGACAGTCGTTACGGGTCGTCAGAAGTCCGAAAGTCTGACAACCAGTATTACCAAGGGGTATCGTATTACCCAGTAACTGGGTTACGGACGTCAGATAGGCAAACGCTCTGTGTAAAATACTGGTACTCAGCTGCATCCGGTTAGACTGGAAACCGACCCCAAGATAATTGGGAAAAGGCTAGGCAGATGATGATGATTATTTGGTTTTAATATAAAAGGACCTCGTGGTATATTGCTATTTAAAGATTGCACATCAAGGGACACTCACAATGAATCTAAATACAACTTGAAAGTTTGTTGCGCTACCAACCTCTACACTTGTATGGTGAGAGTTTTAGGAGTCGATTTTTGTAAAAATAATTTTGTAATCGAATTGCTTGGCTATCTAAGGCCTGCCGTAAATATAAAGTTGTAGATGAAATCACGCATCTCATTATGGGCTTACTGAATCACTAGGAATTTGGGAGCATGAGACTACCCCTAACCTTATCAGACAACCGTGGTTACCGAAACGCGGTTATTTGAGTTAGGCCCCGGAAGATGTACCTATTATGTACCGAATCGTAATACATCTAAGCATTACCATACATTGCTGTGTATGTTGGAAACATCTTAATATAGCCTGTGTCTTTAGCAATTTTGTGTTCGGTCTTGAACTCTTGATTAAGACAGGCGATATTTATTCATCGCAGTACGCTTCGGGTACATATGACTAATTACATCGGCGAAGTAAAACATCGTGTGAAAACCTGAATTTATAGTTAATATAAGTCTAAAATCGCCAACCCATCTTGAGCAAAGGCGCCCTAGGCTGGCATTTGATATTTTATTTCTATTTTAATTCTGTATCATACCTTCACAATTTGTATCTACTCATTCGTTTATTTTTATTGCATTGACATTTTATTCTATTCTGATCTGTTCTATTGCAGTATTATAAAAGTTTTATTTTATTTTTGTAATATGGGTTTTCAATTTATTTTTTAATTATTATATGGCTAATCCTAACAACATACTACGCTACACCCTCTTCATTTTGTTATTCCATCAAACGACAATTTGTATGTTTTATGTATTCCATTTCCATCGTTCTTATTAGGCCCTTGTTTCCATATTCAACATGATATGACATGACATAACATAAAATTACACACCCTTCCGTTCTGACTACATATACTACATCAATAATACTCTATACATCTGTCTGAGTGTCTTCGCCCTTCATGGCGTCCTTGTCAATACTGATGTATATTATGTCCCTGACTAGAGTTATTTGACATGCAACTATAATCAAAACAAGATTAATAGGAAAATACACTCTAATTATAATAGCGTAAAGAGCATTTTCATGTTATAGCGGCGAGCATGCGATTCGCAATTTCAATGTCGTTTAAAAGTAGGCTCTATAGTGATGAAAAAAAAGTGGGATTTCGTTTGTACGGATTAAGTCTGTGCAATGTAAGGAAGTATAAATTATGTGCGTCGGTAATGTGTTTCCCTTGCAATGAGGGATGTAGCTAGTTTCTTTCTTACTGGGTTTTATAGAAAAATGAGGCTTATTTAAATCCTACTGTAATACTTGTGCCACACGTTACCGGTTTTTAAATTGCTACTGCAAGAAATCAGCTAAAGGGTGACTGTATGTAGATTTGACTTGATATTTGCCAATATCGGACTGTCTCATTAGTCAAGTGGTCGCAAGTGCTACTGCTGAGCCTTAGGCTACGGGTTCAATTCCCAGGTCGGGTAGTGTTATAGTTAGTTTTTCCATATGAATTTCCCAGCAGCAGACCGGAGTCTGGATTGGTGGCCGGTTGTGGGCAATAGGCTCGTCCCCTAGTACATGGGACTTCAAACATAACTGACGAAATGTAGGTTGTACACCTCTATTAACCCTTTGAGGATTACAGGCGTGATGTTATGATATTTTACAATATTTTAATGTAAAAAAAAAAAAATTGAACTTTGAACTTTGACCTCACCTAAATAATCAATTTTGACACTGGCACCGCGTAAATATTCAAAAGTTAATTAAGGCAATAACAAACAAGTAATCAATTGTGTTTAAATAAATAAAATCAAAGTGACAATTTACATTTTAAAGCCGCCATTTTTGTAATTGATCGTTAAGATTTTATATGGCCAAAATTTTATAAGAGCTTGTGCAAAAATACAATCAAAGTGACATTTTTTTAAACCTGTTCGACGTTCGTGTTGGAAACAGGTTATTAGTACCTGCCGTTGTGAGTTCTGACACTTTTTGTCAATGTCACTGCTTGTACTTTTTTGGGAAATAACGACGAAGGCTAGTGAACTGTGAAATTTTGCTGGCACGAGTAAACTGAGAGGTTGATGTTTTTAATCCGGGACTACCGAAAGGTATCAAATGAGAGGAGGGAAATCTGGTAGATGAGTGACTGGTGGAACATTACTGGGAATTTAAAGTAAGTGTTCCCAAGTTTGTAAATAATTATGTATGGAATCTTGCACATACTTTGACTGACCTACGTTGTGGTATGCGCTAAACTAATGAACGTTCAGCATAGTTATTCACAGCCATCCGACAGGCTATCGTATAGAAAATGACACATTTCGTTAACCTGTTTTCCCTTGCGCCCGTCACAGCAAGCAACTGTCGAAAGAATAGCGGTCATCTATTTGATTTAGGGCTGATTTTTCCATCGCCAGATAATTTTATCCGAGGAATAACTTTGAAATTTTGACAGTTGTTTCATACAAAAACTGTCAAATGTCAATTTTATTCCTCGAATATAAGTTATCTGGCGATGGAAAAATCAGCCCTTAAACTGACAACATTTTCGGGTTTTGAACTTGTAAACAGCGTTTAGAGGACTCCTTCGATAATATCGTTTGATGTTCGATTCGGTACGGAAGCGTATCGAATAGTTGTAAATAGCTGGAGAATGCAGGAGTATAAGATATTTCAATCACAGTACTTATAAAAATTTTCATGTCACTCTGGTAATTTTGTGGAGAGCAGAACTCGTCAACAAACTTCGTTTCTTACGTAGCACCAGATATTTCTGAGGGCTGATATTAATTGGCAGTCGAAACGACCTGCACGGCCGGCTTTAGGGGACGCCTATTGCAGAATGTGCTCGTAATCCCAAGACCAGTCCACCCCACATGATGAGCATTTAAATCGCGTGCGTACTTTCTACCGTTGCATCACTGCAGATATAATCGGCCGAAGTATTCGCGTTTCCTCCAGTACCCATCCTTCGTGTTGCAACGGAGCAATATTAGTTATTAAATAAATTGCCCGAAAATTGCCAGCTTCCCTCAATTTGGCAACGAATACCAGGCGATTATCGTTTGTTTGTGGATTAAATGGTCGAGTGATTGATGGCTATACGTGAAGAACTGCTGAAGATCATGCTCATGACTAATATACTGTTTGATGGATTGCCTTCCAAGATTCCTTTAATTTAGTCGTGTTTCTTTTTTTATAGATGAGAAAACTTGCTGTTTAAATATTTAAATAGATGCGCACATAAACAAATCTTCGATTCCAAACAATTTATTTGCATTTGCAAAAAAAACAGAATTTGCATAACTAAATCTGAATTAATGTAAACATCAAGCTGTTTTCACCGAAAATATTTTAGACATACATCTGGCAACGCAATTAGATTCAGATTTTAGAGTAGAGAAATCAATGTGAAACGTTCGAAACTAAAATCATTAGCATGAAATGTGTTTACTCTGACAAGAATTTAGACTAGAGCTGCTAATTGAATCGCTTCTAGTTCGAACACACATCTGTTCAAAAATCACCCTTGAACTAACCGGAATTTTGATGCAATTGCTGAACCACACATTTTAAAAAGTGGGTATCTAAATATTTGTGAAACATACGCAATATAATTATGTGGCTGTATTACAAAAAGGCTTTCACCCAATAACAAGCCAATTTTTAGGTAAACAGCAATACCGCATCGCGGCAACAAATAAGGTTCAAAATAGCGATGCGTTTGATGTTAGTTGAATCGAATGACCGCCATAATGAAAGTCATTTTGCAGTTTCAATTAAATTAAAAAATAAATGCACGGCTAAGTGGAATAATTTTTAGGTATTTCTTTAGTTATTGAATTTTATTTATTATCAATACATAAAGTATGCTAGTTTACGCTCAACATTTTGAGAATTATGAAAATATTTTGAGCTCTGTTTTACGATTATTTTATGATGATACTATTTTATTTTTATGAAATATTTTTCAATAAGTCTTTTCTTTGAACAATTGACAATATTTTTTTTCTGGCTTGTATTTACCAACACTACAACTAACTGAGCGTTTTACGGTGTTCTATGTTTGGGCAGCGCCCTTTTTTTTGGGTGGGAAATCATCAAATGACCTCTCCCGCTCTGGGCTGAGCGGAGGGCGTCTCAGACTTTTACTGAATAAAACCCACCCGTGTTCCTTCAGTTGCCTGGGCCAGGGGCCACGGTATCTCTTTCGAACAACCCGCGGCTCTGGCAGGCATCGGCCCTAGCGGACCCCGTCAGTTCGTGCTGACATCTCTTTGAGGCGCGCGTGGAACACAACGCGCCGTCGACCCGGGCCTGGTCCTTACCAGGCCTACGGTGGCCGGCGGGAGTCGGCTGTTGACTCCCGTCCAGGGCTTCTCCTTCGGCGACTAGGGGCGTGAGGGCGCAGCGATTGCCTCTCCCTCACGCGCTCCGCCTCCTCCTTCGCGAGCATTACTGCTTCGCAGAAGGAGGTGACTGCCTCCCATGCACTCTCGCTCAGTACCATGGCCTGGACCAGGGCCGGACGCGAGAGATCGCCGCCACGAGGACGCGGCGGTGCTCCGCCCAAGCGGGGTAGACCTCCACCGTGTCCTCCGGGCGATCCACACAGTGGTGACACCCTAGCGTTTCCTCCCGCTTTATCCTGAACAGACACCTCCCGAAACAACCGTGTCCGGTGAGGACCTGTGTCAGGCGGAAGGTGAGGGCGCCGTGGCGCCTCTCTAGCCACTCCTCAAAGAGGGGACTTATCGCCGCAATTGTGGCGTGCCCAGCACAGGGTTGCGACAATCGCACTCTCCATGCCGCTATGAGATCCCGCCGGAGCTCTGTCCGCTGTACCGTGATTTCTCACGGCAGCGGAGTTACGTCCCGGCGTTTTGCCTCCTCTCGCCACTCCCATACGTGGGCGAGGATTGAGCAGCGCCCTAAGGGCCCACTGTTTTACGGTTCTATCAAGATAAAACACGTATCTCCTGGAAAACAATATTATTAAAAACAAAATTGGCAGACAAGCTGGTTTACACTTCAAACAAAAAAGTACTAAAAACAATTACTTTTTCGACGAGCTTCGTAAGACCCTCATCAAAAAGACAGCTACTAGATGTAAGTATAGAATAACTCAATTTGTCTTCAAAGGTCTTATAAAAAGATATTTTTCGGTTAATAACCATAATATTTTAAAAGGGACTTGGCTGGAAACAAAAATCGGGTAGTAACACTTGGCCCTGTGTGTGCTCTGTCGGTTCTCGATCGAAAATCGAGTACTTTTGGGTGGATAGCAGCAGCACAAAGTGTTATATAGGTATTTGTAAGTTGCATAATATGCGCTTTTATAATTTGTAACGTGAAGATATTAGCGTGGACGTAAATTTAAAAGTGTCTTTATATATTCCCATACATTTTACTTCCCTGTGTTATTATAAATATAAATAAAAACATATACTTTCGAGAAAGTGCCGGCAGCCGGCTCGTATGTATGCACACTAACATGGAACTATTAGCGTTAGTAACAATAACGCTTAGTTAGTAGTACGTAGTGCCCAGACGTGGACGGCGATGCGGTCACACACTTCATGTTAGGTCTATTCTCGGATTATACTAGAAGAAGTGAATACTCACATAATATTTACATTTCTCGACGACTCCTACCCTGGCGGAGAAGGTCTCGTTCGTGGCTTCGATCTCCAAAACCCTCTTCTTGAGGTCCAAGCTGTTCTTCTGAATGAAGTAGACGTAGTCGACGCCAATCATCTAGGAGATATGAAATTTCTTTTAAATGAAAGACAATATGGACTATCACGATCGGGTTGCGGTACGCGCGGGGGCGCGTTATCTGCGCCCCGTCGCGTGGCGCGTTGTAGTGTGAGATCCGCCTTATGACACGAGGACGGGTGGAAGGAAAACGAGCTTAAGGCAGAACCCCGGCAAGATGGTCAGACGCGATCAGGAAGGCTGTTGGAGGCAGCATTTACCGAGCAGTCCACAATGCAGAAGATCGCATAACTTGGAGACGCGTTGTAGGTATATGATCACGATCCTCAGCATTGAGGGAACGACGTAGAAGAAGAAGATGAAATAGCTGTTTTTATATAACCGACGAAAAGCTTCTATGCTAGGGGATCTAAAATAATGGCCTGAATACATGGTAACAGTGCGCGCGTCCATGTCCCTTAGACCACGTATTTACTGAAAGATATTTTTTCTCTTTATTGGTAAGGAAATTCAAGGCTGAATAATTTGGAATCGAATTTTCTAGTTGACCGAGATAATAAATTTGATTTTAGCGCAGAAAAAATCAGGTCACAGTTGAGATTCAATTTGCGTCCGATTAGAGCGATAGCCTCGTTTATCAAATCGGTTTCCAGCCCGGGTTAGGCATGAAAAGGTCGAACTTTACCTAAGAAGTATCCTTCGTTTGCAATTGAGTTTCCAAAAATGTAAACGAGAGTGTTTTCGGAAAAATAACTTAAAACAAAAAAGTTTAGTTTGCGCTAATTAGTAATTCAGAAATCAACTTAATTTACGTGTGAGAGCGTTATACAATGCAATACAACAAACGTAACTGACGAAATGTGGGTACTATTCTATTAGCACACCTCAGCCTATCCCTTCGAGGATTACAGGAGTGATGTTATGAATGTGTGCAATATACCTTCTTAAGAAGATAAGGAGCCTCTACATTCAACTGGCACCGCCTCGTCGTCGTTCGCTGGGAGTCGTCCGCTGCCCAGGTGTCGTCTGTGATGACGCACTCCACCACTACCGGGATCTGGGGGCAGCTGGGGAACCGCCTCTCGTATGCCTGGGACAAAGAAAAAAAGTTAAGTTTTATGGTATGCCATGGCTACATGCAAATATTGTAAAAATCTTTCCTAAAAATACCACCTTGCCCGCATTAGCATTACGTAGAAAACTAGGGAAAATATAACTTGGCACCATTAATTAACGTCCTCTAAGCCCCACTTTCGCGCCCCTAAATTACCATTTCTAGGTGCGATAAATATCTAAATACTCGTTTTCGTGTCCAAATTCAGGATTCACGGCTTACTATTCGTGCCAATGGCCCAAATTACTGTTTTAGTTATTAACACACCTACAGCAGAAACCGTTGTTGTTTGGAAAATGGCGAATTATAATGGACGAAGACAATGGGAAATGGGGCATGAAATGGACTCTGCGAACATTTTCGAATGCTGAAATCAGCGAAGTTTGTAACATCAATCAAACACGAATGTTGATGAATACTTGACAGTGAGGGACCGATGAAAAGTTCTACGCAAACTTTGCGTAATTTAGAATTCGGGTCTTATTTTCGGGCCATTTATCTCGTTTTTTCTTTTAGTCGGGCTTTCCGCAAAAATCTTTCTTTGCCAAGTTTGATATAAGAAATAAGAGAAAGATATCACAAAGGTCATATAATATTTAAGACTTAAATAAATAATACGGTACCTCTAAAGTATCTTTACCTACTAAGTTCATTTAATAAAACCGAGTAAGTAATAAAGGAATGTTGGCAGCAAGCTAGGAAAACGAAGTTAATATTTGTATAAGCGATGGAGGAAACTGCAATCAAATTGTGATTAAAAAGTTGAATAAAGTTAATTTTAATTTAACGTGACTTTTTATTTTTGTTGCAAAAATATGGAGGGTGGTAGACAATTATCGATTGCTGATATTAACCGTCGAGATTTGGACAAGACATGTGACTGATCACGTTTGACTACATGTGTCAAAGGCACGTGGCAACACACCATCTGGAACTTTGGCGTATTATTGAACAGTTCAACGTGTTCAGATTTAGCTGGGTTTCATCGTAAATCAAGTGAACCGTTTCTCAGTCAATCCCTTTAATACAAAAGTTTCCTCAAGAACAATTACACAATTCTCAACCAAGCGTGCAAATTCTCTGTAAACTGTTTACGGTATGCCACAAGGGTCTATATTTGGGCCCAAACTAATATCAAAACTTTCTTTTTCCCTAACTTCTTGATCAATGGGGCTTCATTCTCAATATACCTTCACGTAAGTCCTCAATAATATGGCACCTGCTTTTCATAATTTTACGATCGATTGTGGCAATTCTCAATAGGTTTTTGATTTCTTGGCGATAATAGCTCATTCGTGTAACCTACCGTCGTGGTTTATGGCCTATAAACCATTTAAAGATTTTCTCACGCGGTATTAGGCACGGGTGTATAGGAAAATGGCCATGGTTTTCTTTTTGGGGTTGTGGTAGGCTTGATGGGTTTTGAGGTTAAGTAATTTTGTGGTAATGGAGCTTAGTTTTTAATTTCATTTCAGCTTGAGTTGATCGGCTAAATGAAAAACGAAGACGTTAAGTACTAGATCTGCGTTTATAAGTCTAAGCGCTTATTATCCTGCAAATATTATAGAGTACGTCATTAATTACGCTTTGAAGTAGAAGCAGTTCACTGGTAGATTCATTAGTATTCATGTAACTTAGGTTTTAGTTTTCACTTCCAAACATGAACTTGCATAACGAATTAAATACTTATAAATCAGCGTAGCAAAGGCCACAGCTGGTTCAAGTTTTAGAATATCTAAGTATTTTAGACGTAAAAGTGCTTACACGTGCCTTCCGATAAATTTTATATTATATCGTCGTACATATAAATATTTTATTAGGAGTGTGACCTACACGCGCAGAGTTTTCGATTCGACGATTATTGAATGTCAAACGTTGCCTTCTTAAGGGGGCGCGCTAGGGTAGTCCGTGACATTCTAATTTTCTTGCTTTATTTGCAATTTGCAGGTCAGTGTCAGGTTGTCCATATAATCCTATTAATTGATATTTCATGAAATATTGCTTCAATAGGATTATATGAACTTAAAGGGTTGTAACTTTGTATTGATGATTTTAATGATTATAATTCTGTAAGTATATACTTTTTATGCTCGCGAATCATATTTTGTGCAACATACAACCTGATTACCTGACACTGACCTGCAAATTGCAAAAACCGTAAGAATAATTGAATTTCGCGGGCCTCCTAGCGCATCCCCCTTAAATATCTTCTTCCATGTAACGTAATATATTTCTGAGCTTAATCATTTACACGAGTTTCATTTCATTTTCTTGGTTCAATTTTCAACTACGGTTCTTATTATGTCATGACTTGAGCAAGCAATCTTCTTGGAGCGGAAACTGAAATTCTGAAAGTTTACTAAGATCTTCCTATTGCGTATAAACTTATACGTTACGAACTCTAGTAAGTTCCCTCCCCCACCCATAAAGTGAAGGAGCGTGAACCTACTAAATATTTGCGATGAAAATGTCCTAATGCGACGATATATAAATAGTTGAGCCTACGTGCGCAATTCTATGCTAAAGCTGTTCACACATTGGTGATAAATATATGAACATCTCTCATCTCTGCTGCTCCATATCCACTGAAGCTAAGCGGACGAGACGAGATATTTAAGTAACGAAATTCTATTGGTTTATTCTAACACATCTCCTCTTCTCTCGTCTCGTCTCCGCTTTAGTCGAGTAGTGGCCCAAGCCATTATTTTAGGTCGTTCTTTCGTACACATTCACTGCCGTAGGTACATGTGCTTCCAAATTGATACACAACCATATACTATCATTATGCAATCATTGTTAGCTTCAACTACTGTCCCCCTACGACTCGAGGATCATCGCGCATTTGCTGATACGTATAGTTTTGGTATTATTCCCCAGACACCCTTTACAAAGCCCCTTGTTGGGCCTATTATTCCCAGGGAAGTAAAAGGCAATTGACAACGACATGCAAGCGTAATCGAACGTGTGGGATGATTCGAAACGTGCTCAAAAAGCTAAAAGGGTACTGCAAAGGAGAGAAAACGGAATAGTTTGTATAGACAATAAATCTTCTTCAGGTTGTAACGCTTCTTGAATTGAATCGAGGTACATGCAAAGGATATTGCCTTTTAAAAATAACTGTCAAAAATGCAACATTGAAGAGAAATCCAATTTCATGACATTATAGAAGTGTATCGGAGTAAAATTCCGATTCCTCGAATGCGTTAAGATGTTAACAGACTGTTGGCAGTTTATCGTTTAAAATGAAATGATCGTGAAGATAAGGCATGTGAATAACCAGAGCGCGATTTATACGTTTCGTTGATGTTATTAAAAGATTATTTTTTTCAATATATCTCACATCAGACTGGCTTGTCCTTTATTTTGTCAACATTCAGCTTCTATTCTACGCTGCTGTTATTTTTAAGTGTCTCTAGCCCATTTTCTTTAAAACATCTTAAAGGCGTTTTCCCGCAGGTATGCCTATAGCCTTGCAAGCAATATTCCTGCAAATAACGCCGTGTTTACCTTTGTATATATAGAAAGGGAATACTAATCTTTAAGCCGAGAGAAGCTGGGAGGAACCCTAATACAATATGATAGTCGTGAACTCGTGACGGAGGATATAGTTGATCAAATAAATACTATCGCGAAATATTTGCTTATAATATCTTATACTTGTGATAGTTAAGGTAATAATATCTTCTACAATAAATCAATTGCCGTGCATTAGTCTTGCAAAAACTCGATAATGGATCGACCTGATGAAATGTTGGTACCTAAGTTGTTGTGTGCGCGTCGGAGAAGGTTCCTAATAATAAAAAAAGGCATCGTAACGCATGCCGGACATTAGCTAGTACTAGTTAAAAGCTTATTTGCACGAGGCATATAAATATGGTACAGGATATAGAACTCACAGAGCTGAGTAACACTACCATGAGTGAACTTAATGCACTACACGTCCCTTCATAATTGGCTGACAAGCTTGCATTAGCATCCAATGAACGGCTTTAGATATACGTCGCACTATGCGCTTTATCTACGTCAGGACCCAAAGTCAGGGACCTTGGGTCCTGACGAAGCTGAAGGATCGCTGGTAAAACCTAACGTGACCAGGGAAGCATAGCACAATAGGGAAATTGTAATTGAAGTCATGCGTTCAGCATATTTTCCCCCAACTTGTTATTTTTTTCGTGTTTGTGTTCTTTTTCTGCGTCATATTTACCGCAAATAAACGTATTTCGTTTTTTTTTTTTGAAAACCTTGACTTCTATAACGACACTGTCCGAAAAAGCAACTAAAACCAGAGTCTAATTGGATTGGGAGCGTGTCCAAAACTAATTTAGCAACATTTACTTTAAGGAGCTTTCTAACGTAAAACTTAATGACAATTTTCTGACCTAAATAAGTAGGAAAACCACTTAGTCTTAGGTAAAAGTCTGCAATACTTGCAGCTCTAATGACACTGAAGCTGATAACCAGACAGTCTACGAAGTAAAAACTTCACGAGAGGTTTACAAGCGACCCAGAACACAATATTTTATAACTGGACAATACACAGTAAAAGAGAACGACATAATATAGCCTCCCTTTTGTAATAAAGACAATACGGTTCGTAACATCAATACGCGTTTACGTTGGAAGTGGGTATTCAGAGTTTTGACGTCAGTTTTGACGTCAGTTTTGACGTCAGTTTTGACGTCAGTTTCAAGTAATAGGACAACATCAACAGAACGAAGTATAGTTTACGAAACAATAACATGGACGTTGGTTAGGTTTGCTTAAAATGGACGAGTCGAGTAAGATTTTAGGGCAAAGAAGAAAATTCGCAGTTCATTAGAATATTAGTTTGTAAGCCACGATTGAGTCAGACTACCCCATTAGCATAGCAATAAAACTTGCGGTACTTAGTTTCCTAGCCTAAAATACCGTACCATTTACAACAGGCACTATTCCTGCGGGTAAAATCATCCTGCCGGTCTATTCTGTTAAAACCTCACCGCGAAAACATAGTTGAAGTAAGCTGGCACTCCACCTGATGCTAGGGATCGTCACTATTGATAGCTCACTGCACCTAAGTTTTCAAGTGATATTTTTACGGAATAGGTTCCAAATATAGTTTAGGTCAGTTTCCAGTGTTATCAAATTATCAAGAACCTACCTAGTTTATCAATGAGCTCTACATCACACATACAATTAAATAGACACCGTTACATTACCAACTGTCAAGCAACCCGCTCCGTTAAATTCTGACTATTGTGTAGCATCTTGTAAGTTCTTGTCAGACAACTTCTCCATTCAAGAGTAACTAACTTTGAGACAATGTATCATTACAACGATTGACGTCATCTGACACGACAGCGGCTTCGAATGAATCGTAACTGTCAGGATTGACAGTTACAATTCCGACACCAGTAATGTGTTCACAGACACTGTTTTCATGTTTGTTAATTAATATTCCAGTTTATTTGTTAATTAATTATTTGCGCAACAAACAGTTAAACGCGTCTAGACTTATTAGGTCACGAATCGATCATGTTCTGTCTAGTTTTTTCTAAGTTTGCAATTGCGCTTCTGAATCCATTGAAAATACAAACGCGCGACTACATTGATATTGCCGAACGTTAACATCGATAAAACTGCCAGTATCAATTGACCTTGTGCCGACTTCGGTCACGATGCAATCGTCGACACAACGCAAACATAAATAATTTCTATCGGCATTTGCTAATTCCCTTATTTAAAATAGTAAGCAGTTGGTGGCCCAGCGGTAAAAAGTAGGTTCGAACCCAGACAGGAGCTTTGCTTTGTTTAAATTATTTCATCACCATCGTGAGGAAACCGGCATGTCCTAGAACCAAAAATTCGAAGACATGTAACATCTACCAACCCGCACTGGGATGGATTACGGCCCACCCCCTCTCACCGACACGAGGCCTGTGTCTCAGCAGTGAGAACATTACCGGCTGATTATGATCGGCATTTGCTAATACCCTTATTTACCATCCACACGTTTTTCCGCTTATCATCTATTCAATTATTCTTATCAAGGTAAATTAACACCATTTATTTTAGTTCCAGTTTTATTAACAATGGAAGCTGACAGATGAGTAATTAATCATTGTGATTGTTACGACTTGCAATAAAGTGTCTACTTTAAAATATAGGTACGTGTCGTTTTAGTAGCACGATATTAAAATTAACTACCTGCTATTTGTTTAATTAAGTATTTAATACTTACTAATTTTTTAATTAAAATGATAAAAACAATGTCAATGGATGGTCAACAAAAAAGCTCCCTCTGAGAATGAATATGAATACTAAAACCATATGCTATTTCTAAATCCATAGAAGTTGTCCGATTATCGAGGAAATCCTGATGTTAGGACTTAGGAGATATAGCTGGGATAAGAAGAAAATGTCCATAATGTCGTTAATCCACCCAAGTGTGAAGCACTCCACAAAGCACTCGACAAGGAATAATGGAAAGCAGTAATAAGGACACTCAGCTGGTACTCGGTATTATGTGTGATACTGAGTGACTGACTAATTATATCTGTCGCGCAAGTTCTGCTCAAGAATTTTTACGCATTTTCGCTCACATTTCTGAGAAAATTGTCTTCTTGATGAGGCGAAATACTTTCTTACAGAGCGTAAAATTTTACGCTTTCTTGTAACTTTGGTACATGAAAGAAGCCATTTATGAAAATCAAAGGTATTTCTCGTCCATAAATCACGAACAAATCCGTTTATCGCTAGAATAATTCCCAGCCAATAAAAAACAACGCAATCTTCGTGAATGTGTACGAAATACGAAATTCGAATTCCCGACGGAGCCCGAACCACGAACGCGCTCGTGTTGTTGTAACATAACGATTTCATATCCGCTCGGACACCGTCGGCCGACGCTCGGCGAAGGGCGTTCGGTCGTTCCATTTTCAAATTCAAATTTCCATCAACGTATCTACTTGATTCGGAAGTATGATTGGCTGATGAATATTTTATTGATTACAACGCACAAATTCTTCTGCATGAATGAGTTTCTTTTAGGAGAAAAAATCTGGTAATATTGCATCAGTTACCCATGTCATACATTTATTTCAACCTTCAGGCTCTATTGTGTACAAATGTAAACAAAGACCTGTGAATACATACGAGTACTGCAGTGTTACGAAATATATGTATTGTGAGAGCCATGTTTATTTATTTTAACCAGATATTTGTGGTTTTTCCTTAATGGGATGATTAGTTATCGTACAGGAAAATTTAGAAAACAGATGTTTTGGATTGTTCAGCTAACGTAATATGATAATGTTCCCATTGCTGGGAAGGCCTCCAGAGGGAGTGGGCCGTAATCCACTACGCGGACACAGTGGGGTTGATATATGTCACATGTCTTCAAAGTTTTGGTCTAAGACATGCCGGTTTCCTCAAGATGTTTTCCTTCACAGTTTTTGCTCACAAAACTGTGAAGGAAAACATCTTGAGGTGATGAAATAATTAACACAAAGTAAAGCGCCTGCCTGGGTTCGAACCTACGACCTACAACTCGTAAGTTCCGGCCGTTACCATTGGGCCACCACTCCTCACCATTGTTCAGATAAGGTATTTAAAATGATATGCCTCCTCATATGCAAATTTTTATTGTTGACCCTGCAGACTGATTATGTAAATTCATAAAAATTTGTCACCATAATCCAGTTGACCTATTGGAAATTATAATGATGGGCACGCCAGCAGCGGTATCTGAATTTCAAGCTTTTGTGGAGATTAACGAATCGTAAGCGTGTCAGCAACTTTGATCAGTTCACGCTCCGATGAGTTTTAGGAACTTAAAACTATCGATATCAGTATATCAGTAGTTTCAATAGTATGAATTTCATCATTTCGAATTATATTTTGAGACGTGTACTGCATCTCAATATCCTTTGGAAGGTTCCTGACTGCTCGATTTTATCAGAAATAAACAGCAACGCAACCCATCGCATTTAAAAACTGTGTCCATCTGTGGACTACGAAAGATTTACCTCCACAAGGTGACAGGGAAACTCGACGTATTCCTTGAAGGGGGTTATACTAGAAATCATTAGCAGCAAATTAAGTCCAGTGAACTAGGGGTCAAAACCGGATAGTTAAAAATAAAAATTTTGCTATAAAAGACCTTTTATTATGTAAGTTTTGAAAGCATTTTTTTTTTAATGATCTCTCATTTTTCAAAAATATCAATGAAATGTTTGGACCGGAGTAATTTTTTTCTCATAATTAATTGTTTTTGGTAACAAGTCAGCTAATTTCTAAAAAATCGAAGAACCGACACAGCTCGGTACCTAACCATCCAGTTTGGACCCCTAGTTAACTCGACTAAAAATGTGTTGCTAATGACCTCTAGTATGACGCCTTTCAAGGAATACGTCGAGTTTCCCTGTCACCCTGTATTTAAATTAAACCATTCAAAGGTGCTTTAAATGGTCAACGGTTAGTCAGGAATATGAAGGCAGCTGCCGTTTCCAAGTACGCGTAGAGGCCTAGAAGGTTACCATGGAGAAGAACTGGGAAGAAACTCCATAGACACTATTTTAAATTATATAGTTGCAATATTTTAGTGACATAAATAAAACTCATAAAAAACCGACAGTAATTTAGTTACAACCCCCCTAAGTGGCCACTGGGCTGGACACTTGGACCGATCCTCCCAATTAGGGCTGAAAATAAAATGGTCAAGAATGTTTCCCCTACTCATTTATCTTTTAGCAGTCTTCTAACCGTGTAGGCAGGCAACTGGGACATTAATCACGTTCGGAAAAATCGAAAACATTATATGTAAATTGGTTCCAAGTCCAAGACCTATTAAACATCGCTAAATGTAGAATACAAAGAAGATATTCTTTATTAGCTATCATTACACGTGGGTTTGAAACGTCCTTGTCACATTAAGTGGAATCGATTTTATGAAAACATTTCTTTTTCTTTTCATTATTATAAAGTTGTCATTACTTGACGTGGGAAAACAAGCACGTGTGACGCCTCACGACCACAGTTTATACAAAACAAAAGAACTTGAAAAAGCAAGTGACGACGAACGACTTTGCATGTAAATATACTCTTTATTGGTATTCGTTAGTTCCAGATATGACACGCTTTAGGAACATTTTGGCAATAGTCAACAACAGGATAAACATTGTTACGGAAGGGGACCACGAACATCGAAGTGCCTCAAATGGAAGAATTAACAACCAGAAGGTCGTGGGGACAGGGGAGCTATTTGATGAGAGCAATCCGACCGATTACGAATACTCAACACAATTGCCGGTGCGCAAACGTGACAGAGGAGCTTTGCGGGCAATTGATTCAATTTAAACGATGTGCTATAGTTGGGCGAAGATGGAATAGAGAAAAATGCGTAGCAAGAAACGCAGAACGCTTATCCTCATACGCACTAAGCTATATAAGACGGGTTAAACGAATAGACCAATAACAAATTGGCCACTTTGATCAACAACCAACGTGGCCAGACAGAAGCCATGACATTTAATAACCAAGTACTTATACAGTACATAATTAAACGCAGCGACATGCTGACATGACGCTTGTAATTGTTAAACCTTAATAGCTCAACAATTTAGAG
Organism: Apamea crenata; assembly: GCA_949629185.1. Taxonomy (NCBI): domain Eukaryota; kingdom Metazoa; phylum Arthropoda; class Insecta; order Lepidoptera; family Noctuidae; genus Apamea; species Apamea crenata. The sequence goes on from OX451367.1 coordinate 18,126,423, forward strand.
GCACGCAACCGCGAGGTCTCGTGTTCCGACTAAGTGTTGCAATGAACCTGTACTCTATGCAAATAACTTGGCTTCTAGGAACACTTGGCGTTTTAACGGCTTCCCAGGAAACACGCGAATTCTAGATAGCAGTGCCATCAAACTTGAATGTTCTACTCTCTTTTTCTTGCCGATTCTTTCAAAGATTATCGATTATTACTTTTGAGGACATACATTGACATTTATGGGCAGCTTTATCGAATGGAATGACTCTCCCAGGAATTTATTTTCTTGGAAGCAATTCCTACAAGTACTAAAAGTTTTATTATAGGACAGGCCGTCTTTGCTCGAATCCTTAACATGATCCTTTTTTATTTGGATGATAATAACGGCCACTCATATAGAAGCTTTATCATTAAATCCTTCTGACTTCTTCTGCCCGGTATGTTCTTCTTTGCAAGATCCTTCTCAGTATATAATCCCTCAATATCCATTACGCCAAAAAGAGAAAAGTCCGTCCCCATTAATGAAGTCTTATTAATCTTGATCACGGAATTGTTGCTCCAACGTAACTGAGTAATTTTCCTAATTCCTAATGAAATTATTCACAAAATAAATGTAGTTTATTTAGATCAGCAGGAGAGGTAACCCGCATATATTCTTCATTCAAGATGATCACGGAATTGTTGCTCCAACGTAACTGAGTAATTTTCCTAATTCCTAATGAAATTATTCACAAAATAAATGTAGTTTATTTAGATCAGCAGGAGAGGTAACCCGCATATATTCTTCATTCAAGATAATAAAAATGTTTTACATAACATGCGTGTTCTACGCTAATATTTAATAACAAAATGGTCATAAGTATTGTATCTTTAATTTTATTACGGCAGACACGCACGAAGCGTTTGTTCAATAGGTTCATTTCATTCGTGTTATTCTGGGGAAGTTTACCTTGACGACATTCCCCTTCGGATAATTGCGAGGTTTAGTTTATTCTGTCTAATCCTCGAAGATCGAGGGGTAAGTAAACATCTTCATGTTATTTATATACAACAAGAACAACAACGAATCAACAAGAGACCAACGGATTTGCGGGTATTCATTTGGATATAAATCATTCTTTAAAGTGCTGCAGGAAGTCCCTAGATTTTGCTGTTTATAGGGACTACAGTTCACTCGGAAGTTTTCAAGATCAGTTCAAACATGGGATGTTGTCAAGGGCTTAGATCAAGTTTTGATTCGTGGCATTCTTAAGATTGTAGGAGACGGCGAAGTTCACAAACTTGTCACCAAAGTTCTGAATAGGCTCAAGATCAAACATCTCAGAGAAGCGAGCTACGCTTTTAATGTAGTTTTTTCTAAATTAATTAAGTAGAAAGCACCCTCTCTGAGAATTAGAGAAAACAGCTCATTAAGTATAGCCGGGAAAATGCTTATCTCGCCGCTCAGTGCGGACTTAAGTTGGAAATGCGGGTTGGAGTAGCGCTCGTTGTGATAAATCTTTTAAACCGAGAGGTGTAAGCTATGTGGGTGGCCTTGTGTAAACGTTTATCACAAAACGACTTGAAAATGTACATTATATTAAAATATGGCTAAAAAAGTATCAAAATATGAGTATCTGGACGATGTGGGAATGACATGACATTATGTTACAAAATTAATCGTGAATTTTTTGAATAGCTTAACAACATACAAAAAAAGGATAATTTCATCCAACTCTTCGTTTATACCGAGATGCCGTAAACCTTCGTTTTTGCCTCTTACAAAGATATACGAGTTTATCCACAAAAACAGGGACCTGTCAGCGATATTACGTAAAACGGGCTTGCCCTTGACTTCTCCGGCATTCGGATTCACTATCCGTATTATTTGGCAATATTAATCCCTGGTTTTGTAGCTTATACGGCTGAGCCCGAGTGACATCATCTGAATGATCAATATCTGAGCTTGGATGAGCAAAGGTTAAGGTAGGGTCGGAAACATTTGGCTATACGGATTCTTGTGTTATGTAATGAGAAACTCTTACTAGATGTTGGGAACAAGGAATTTCTTATGAAAGCGAACAATGATGGCATAAAATCAAATAGGTATAGACGACAACATATCAAGTTTTACATTTCCAATTTTAGTTGACGTCGCATTCTATAGGCTTTTCGCCAATGAGAAGTAAGCTTGTAGTGGAAATATATAGCTTGATATGTCGTAGTGCGTACAGGAAGAGAAAAACACAATGGCAAAGATTGGATTGACTATTAAAAGTACGAATAGGACTACCTAATCCCAATAAGCTGAACAGACAAAGATAATCATTTAACCATATTCAATAACAATACAAAAAATAACACATAAAAACAATTTAAATGCTAACACAAAGCTCCCTTCAAACGGTGTCGCTTAGACATTGTCATATAATCATTATCGTTGACGTCTTCAACGCGTTTATTGACACTTGTAAGATCCATTGTTACAACAACTATTATTAGTACAACAGCGCACGTACCATTGCTTTATATTCAGTTAACGTAACCAATCTCTTGGAATACATGAAAGGCAATAAGATTATACTTACTCTCGACACCGACTTCGTCCACGTGAATTTCGGAAGCGCAAGAAATCATATCTTTTTGATCTCTATGAGAGAGCAGTTGTGGCCCGTGGTAACCGCTGCGACTTACAAGGTCGTAGGTTCGAACCCAGACAGGTGCTTTAGTTTGTCTAAATTAATTCATTACCACTGCTCTCAAAACGGTGAAGGAAAATATCGTAAGGTAACCAATATCCTAGAACTAAAAATTCAAAGACATGTGACATCTACCAACCCGCACCGGGCCCGCGTGGTGGATTACGGCCCACTCCCTCTCAGAGAGGACGCCTGTGCGTCGGCAGTAATAGTAAGCAGCAGAATAGCAGTGGGAAGGTTATAGGCCGATTATGTTAAGATCATACTTGCTCTCGACCACATGAATGACTTCATCCACATGAATTTCGGAAGCGCAAGAAAGTACTTAGATCTTCCAAAACACACATGAGGGTGAAGTTTTGAAAAAAAAGTTCTTTATATGCAACATACATACATACTTAGTATTATACATTTTATGATGCGCTGCTCCTAGTGGTTTAGGTTGTGCGTTATCTGACAAACGACCAGAATTCAGACCCGGACCAGGGGGTCTACTCCGAAGTAGTATCGGTCGAATGTTCGGCCGTTTCCTGCCACGAAGTTACTATTGGGTTCGGTCGGTCCCGATCCTACACTCCTACACTCTTTCGAATATTGACTATGGTCCCGACCCAACTGAGCCGATCCGAACTTTTTTCGCATTTTTCAATAATATTCGGTTCGGCCATATGTCGGTCCGATCCGAACATTCGTACTTTGCCCTTCGGAGTAGACCCCCTGGTCTATCTGTTAGTCGATTAGCAGCTGCATCTAGATATTCACTACCATCTTAATAAGATCACCAATTAGTCTTACAATCCCGGTGATTAGCCCAGCCTGCACTTTCCCCACCAGCCACCACCCATCCGCACAGTGACAGGACACGTGAGTTTCCTATCTAAAACTACGCAGAATCCGACCTACATATCTTGAGATAATTAAGGGTCACTGATAAATTTTAACCGGTCGCATACCGAACGGGATAGGGGAATGTTCTGTATTAAATGTTGAACTATTGTTAGTACTGAATTGTATCAACTTTGAACTTGGTTAAAATATTAGTAACGTTGAATACAACGGAGAAGTTTAATACGTTTTTTTTTTAATATTTCAAATATTGCATTTAGGAACTTAAAACGCCAAGAAGTTACGATGAATTTCGAGATCGTTTCTTTCCGACCCAATTAAACCTTTAGTAATTAGTCTCTAATTAAATATTTATGGAAGATTTTATCAACTGTTAATTTCTCACAAGAAGGAGTAATCTACGAAACTGAACCTTTACAAATTCTGAAAGGTTGTTTTTCCTAGAAAAACGCCAGTGAATAAAGATACTTTGCTAAATCCGGGAAATTTATAGGGCAACATAATCGTGAATCTTAAACCACTTTCATCAGGCGTACGTACTATTTATAGAATTTCGGAAAGGTCACCTCCCTGGAGATTAAGTGCCCAAAGTACCTACGTGCCTGTGCTTAAATCAACTGCTCTGATTAATATGCCTACCTACTGCCTATCTACTCATCCTTTTGTATCTATTCCACGTCGTTTGTCATACTTACTACATTTCCTTCAGAATGGTCATAAGTTAATCATCATCATCTCATCTTTTGTAAATTTTATTGAAATTCAAGTGGATAATTCATATTTAGGCAATTTTAAGTACTTGACTGAGCGTAGAACACTTTAGATGAGAAGTGACTCAAAATGAATTTGAAATTCCTACTTAAAAAACTTTTTGTAAGAAATTCGGCGGATATCGAGGCTTTCTCATAATTTAAGGTTCGCATCGGCTTTAATTGCCTTAATTGGGTCAACTGGAGGAAACGGCTAACTAGTTTTTCATCCTATAAGTGCGACTTTTGAGTAATCACTGTAACCGGCAATGAAAGGAATTTCAGCGTTATTGATCTCAAGATCTTATTTGTTTATTTTGTTTAACCGTTTATTTAATCACACATATAAACAGACAAGATGAAAGGAACATAAAAATACGTAGGTAGGTACAGTGAAAGGAGTCATGATTCTTTACGACGAAGTCAAAATAACATAACATCACAACTGTAATTTCCGAAGGGCTAGGCAGAGATGTACCTATACTATAGTACACCCATATTTCGCCAGGTATGTGTTAAGTCCCGTGGAATAGGAGGCGAGCCAATTGCCATGACCCAGACACAAATCCAGAGTGCGCTGCTACTACTGAGAAATTGTTGATAAAAAAACTCAATAACACTTTGCCCAAGCTGGGAATCCAACCCAAGACATCATGCTTAGCAGTAGCGCTTGCCACCACTAGACCAACGAGGCACTCAAAATCTTCATTCATATTACCAACAACGACTAGTTGCCCAAATAAAACTTTTAAGTAGGATACCCAAGTACCTACTGAAACTTGAAGAAGCGCAAGTTGGAGTAAAAAGGAAATAACTACGCAACTACACTTTACTCAGATATGGCCTTTGGTCTCAGAAACTTGTAGCGAAACTTTGCCAAGAATTTAGTAATTGCAAGACGGAGAATCTAGTAATAGTTCGCGAAAGATCTTCGTTTGCATACCTCGGAGACAGGAGCATTTCAAATGAACAAAGAAATTGTTGTACCTATACCTAAATCAAATTAAAACATAAATGACGGGACGTCATATTTTATTAATTTTAAGTGTACAGTGACGAAAATCTCATAAACTCATAGCATTTCCGTCAGAATTGCCGACATCGCTTACACCATAAACGTTTCACATAGCCAGGATACCGGTGCAAACCAGATTGCGATTTGCGAAACCGGTCCTAGCCGGTTTGAGAAGACGCTTCGCAACAGTATGGAACTAATAAAGTAAACCTAGCCATTTCGAGAAACATTAAACTTGAAAGGTATATTAAAACTAACACTACGTTGTATAGTAGCAACGAAAATATAGTAGTTGAAATAAGGAAGACAATGTACGAGTATGTCGTTGTGAGTGGAATACTGAACAAGGAAAAAGAGATCACTTTGTTTGGAAATGAATTTTAACTGTCCGCCACATGCCCCAGAAGGTAACAGATTTAATACTGAGACAGTTTTCAATGTTTGCTTGTCCAAAAGTTGATAGTGAGCCACGGAAGTGCGCCGTTCATAAACTGTTTGTTTGTACACCGCGTCGTTCCGGAAGTGAACACTGTTAAGAAACAGAGCGTCAAATAAGGTTTTTTGGTCCTTGGATCCAAGAAAAAAACAACTGGTTAAATCTACAACTAAAGATAATGTTTACAAAGCTTTTAAATTTATATTTAAGATAGCACTAGGCAAGATGGAGAACAAAATACGACAATAAATAAATTAAACTTCATATATCTAATGACGTTCTCAGTCTGTATACAAAATTCAACCAAATATAACAGTCACTAAAGCTAGACGGCTGATCAGCCAAATGTATAGTTGGACCATCACTGCTATTTAGTTTGTTTTCACTGTTTTATACTTATCGATGTTGGGCTTTATTTGATAGTCCTTCTCCATACGAAAACTACCTTCTGGAAGGGGCGGCTGGAATCAATTCTATTTTACTGTTATTTTTGACGTTCAAAAGTGCCTTTTTTACGTGCCTATTTGAAATAAACTATTTAGATTTGACTTTAGTACCAAAACACTCTTACGCATTAATATTGCCAGTGTTTCCATTTATTTTCATATTGTTGTCACCGTATTGTATCACGATAAATCTTCAAGGTTAACCTGACTGGCGCTCTTGAGAGCATTCTACCAATCCACCTGAAAATATTACAATATAACAACATACACATGCAAAGACTCAATATCAAGGTAATGCAGATATATTTAGCTGTTCGCGGAAAACCAAAACATCGTTTGGGAGCTGCGCAAACGCAACGTAAGCGGTTTTGTTTATTTATACGGCAGACGCTGGATTATATTCGCAAAGTTATTTGACGGGTTGCTTGGCGATAATGTGTTTTGCGGTTGGTCTGGGAAACCTGATTGATTTATTTAACGTCATGGTTGTTTATTATTATTGGCTATAGATAATCTTAGATTTGTATCAGATTCCCCGGATTTTGTTCCTATGTTTAAAAGTCTACGAACTATCAATTATTTCAGCTTTGCTGATCATCAGAGTCTGCGAAGCAATTGCGTGACACACTTAAAATTGCAATGCCTTTCATTTTGGCAATTCAACAACATTCATTCCGTTACTTAGACTATCGAGCAGACGAACTTTTCAAATATCTGTAGCAATGGATTAGCAATTTCTTTCAAAATCCTTCTCCTTCGCATTTTGAAAGAAAATGTCAAAAAGTCAAATCATTTATTTCAAATAGCTTAGAAGGCACTTTTGAACGTCAAAAATTACAATAAAATATAATTAATTCTAGACGCCGCAATGTATTACGCAATTGGGGTGCTGGACCTACAAGAGGCGACAGTTATTCGAATTGGCTTCTACAAACCAGGAAGCCGGGTTTAGCAACATTTCCAAAGGATTATACAGCCATATTGTGATGCAGATGAGACTTTAACGCAGAACTCTCGTGGTATGCATATTTATTACATCCAATTTAGAGAATCAGTGATCTGCATACTGACTAAAGACCACTTTAATTGATTTACGTTCCAATAGCATCACACATAAAGATCATTTTGTATTACCGCGGTTTTAATTCGAAATCAACTTCCTGTTCAGCCAGATTTCCGGCAAATATTTTGTTGTTATGAATTGGATATTTATATCAAATGTTTTTATGCGGAAGGTTGACCACAATAATTAACGCCAAATTAGGAGTTTTTATGGTTTAACGTTCGAACAGTTTACCTGTGGTAGTCCTGTAGTTGTGAAGGAGACATTTGAAAGCAGACTTGCAAACAACTGCTAATATTCGACGACTGGAACCCGATTTCAACATGGAAATGAGTATGGAAGATAATCAGATTATCAGTAAATGATGAACAAGTCATCGATATACGCAAATATACGTGACGTGAGCAATTCCTTAGCAATCCTAACGAATGACACAACAACTCGAAAATCTTTTCCGTTTTAGTGTAAACATAGCCGTTAAAGAAATTATAATGGAAATAAACACTAAGCAAGTGTTGAAACGTTAATGAAAACACGTGTAAATGAATGAAATTGTTTACAATACTCAATGGGCAGGGCCGGTGGCGTGTGATAACAAGGCTGGGGAATTTAATTAAGTTTTAAGCCGCATACTGTATAATTCGTATAATACGCAGTAAAAACAGATGCTACTGAATATTTTCACGAAGCATTCGTAGTGGCGATCCACGGGGAGGCCCCCAGCAGCTGTTGCTGTGGACGGCTTTCGACTGAGATGATGATAATAATTCGGAGAAACTGTAACTACATAGTTAGAAAAAATGAAGCGCATATTATCAAAAGTTTTATGTGAAAGTGGTCTTTCGAGTCTCCTTTTGTCCGAAATACAATTTCCTTTGCCGACTACATAGGGGGGCTCTTGACAGTTGTGACAACAATCACGCAATTGTTAATGTAGAATTGGAAAACCAGTCGGAGGAGAATGTCACATATTTCTTTGAATTCATCAATGACAACAGTACAATGCATTAAAAATGCCAGTATAATCATCAAAACAAGCGCACAGTTCTGGAATAAGGTCATCGGCCATCTCTTCCGCATACTGACGCCCATCCTTGTTATCAGCTGGTGTAGTGATATCTACAATGTCTATTTCACTGTGTCAACAAGGACTTTTATTTTCGTCTACATTTCAGAAAATATTAGTACGAAACTAGGGATATTCTACCAACAAGCTGTCACCTTAATTGCTGTCTGCCGATCTAAACGCTTTCATTAATTACTCTTTTTCATAATAGTCATTATGAATTAATTTATCAATCGGTATCTACGATGAGACGTTTAGCGTAATAGTCAGTTAAATTATCTAGATCTGATCTGAGTTTTAGGATGTCTAAGGGCTGATTTCTCCAACGCCTGATAATTTTATTCCAGGAATAATTTTGAATTTTTGACAGTTCTTCCATACAAAATCCGTCAGACGTCAATTTTATTCAACGAATAAAAATTATCTGTCGATTGAGAAATTAGCCCTTAGAATCATGTATCAACTTATCAATATGCAAGTATACTTGATAAGACTGGAACCCCGTCTGAATACAGAATCATTGTTGGCAAAACATTTCAAGGTTAGGCCGAAACATTGTTGGAAGGATTGCAAGGTTGATACAACTTGTGTGGAGACTTGGGGAGACGTGCCACATTAGCATTTAATTCACGTGTTCAAGGCGTTTCACTGACGAAATGAAACGAAAGCGATGACTCCTCTCTCGAATCCCACACTTCCGGAAGAGCCCCGAGATATTTTGTCTGAATATTTTATCACAACTAAAGAATAAATCTAGTCGATAGGTCATGACATGGCCAGCTTTTTAAATAGTCAGTGACCTTTCCCACTTGAGTAGCCACCGGCGAGCGCAGATGGCTCTCAGCCGAACTTAGATATGCTTTAAACAACAGTGGCTAAGTGGGTCGCGTTCGAGTTCGGCTTGGGACTTAGAGACAAATAGGGGTAAGAAACTGGTTCGGATTTTGTGCGAAAGTTCTCGGATTAGGATGACCTAAAATTATTTTTATAACTGTGGATAAAACGCCTTTGCCCTGAAGTGGGACACAAAACGGTTAAAGGCTATTACTACTAATAAATGGGATATTTGGTCGTTACAAACAATGTACCTACCTCACGACAAACTCGGAAGCGAAAGCAATGGAAACAGAAGAGAATACAGAAATGCGCAGAAGAACAGGTAGCAACAACACAATACACTTATCTAACTTATAATTTATATCCCAAATTTTCAGTCTTTCAAAAGTCAGGACGATAAATAGATCTAATTTAGCCAGTCTTATGGGTCTTATTCACTCGTTAAGGGTCGTCAGAAGCCAAAAAGTCTGGCAACCAGTCTTACCAAGGGGTATTGTATTACGCAGTAACTGGGTTGTGACGGTCAGATAGGCAATCGCTCCATTTAAAGCACTGGTACTCAGCTGCATCTGGTTAGACTGGAAGCCGATCCCAACATAGTTGGAAAAGGGCTAGGCACATGATGATGATGGGTTTTATTTAAACCTACAAGTTACATATTATCGACTAACAAAAGTGGGAGTTTTCGCGTACAAAATCGTATACTAAACAAGGAAATTAAATGTATTTGTGACTTAACAGCAAGCAAAACATATGAGTAACGCCGATGCACGTGATGGGAGGCGTGTATCAATCTAATGAACATTTAATAACTAGCTAACTACATAATTAATGGTGATGATTCATCCCGCACAGACCCAATTATTAATTATAGGTATTAAGAGCAACTTAAGGAAACATGGATAGTTTCAAACTACCAGAGGCGCTAGACACATGCACAATGCACATAATATCCTCCCGACCGACTTCGGTCACGGTGGCCAATCTCAACGGAGATGAGCCAGGTACGCAGGAGATATTATAGTGCACAAGTGTGTGGCGAACGATGGGACGGCAACCCGACACGACCGGGAAGAGATCAGGAGCAGGCCCAACGGCTTTACGTGCTATCCGAGGCACGGGGGCTTCACACCACCAGCTTACAAACTCCGCGCTGTTACTGAGGTATTCCTAATGGAAAAAGCCGAGAGTGAGGGAAGACAGAGTGCACTTCTGTCTGCGCAATGTTCACCACAAGGGTGTTGGAGAGTGTCTCTGTTTCCCTCAGAATGGGCTATAAGCGAAGCATAGCAAGGGTTCTGGACTTCCGCCGCGTTTCATCAGAGTTTTTAGATTCTTGTAGAGTTCATCGTAACACTCATAACGATATCAGCATTTTCCTAGCGCGGTGGGTGTATAGAAATGCTCCACGAAAGTACAGTGGTCATTCCGCGTAATGGATTCCACGAACCAGCTTATACAGTATTGAGTGGGAAGAAATACGCCCCTTAGCCAGATGACACTACATGCATCGATATGAACTAGAGCAACGGTGGGACACGCTCTAAAGTGAATAAGTTAAAGGCATATTTTGGAGAAACCAATGAAATATAGTCTCTAAGACATACTAACCTAAATTTAAAATTCAATAACACATGACCAAGATTCCATTCGTTAATATTAAAGACATACATTATGTACATACAATAGAACTCTTTTATAACGATTTGTGTGTCATCGCCCGGTATTTAGGATAACACATTTGTGTGTATTTCGATTACAATAACGTTTTACGAGGGCAGATGAGTTTAATCTTGTAATATCGTTAAAATAAAATGCTTTTATGCTCACATTATGTAAATGAGAATAAACAGATATGCCTTTAATTAGTGTCCGTTACCCAGGCCAGATGTTGTCGAAAATGGTCATTTGAATCTTATAGATAATTAGTTTTGTTGCTACTGTAATTGTTGCGCACATTTTTAAATTTGTTGCGCTTATAGTTTTTTAATTATTTCACAAAAACATTTCCTGCTGGGGTAACGTTACCCAAGCCAGACCTTTTTCTTTCTAATAGGAATATTTAAATAATTACTAGCTATAAAATTAGTTGTCTAGATGAAGTAAATGTTGTGCCTTATTTTGTATTTGTTCTTTCATCGGTTGCAAAGTTATTCGAGATTTTGCTGGGATAACGTTTTTGGTTTTGCTAGATCTTTGAAATAGTTAAGCGGATTCTTATCATATTTTGTACATGGCTTCTTAGGAATTAGTTTAAATTTGTTCTGCAATAAAAAAAACATAATAATACATAGCTTAAAGGTTATTTCATTAAATAGAAAAACACTTCAATTGGTCCCAGCACTCTCAATAAGAGCTCTAAAGACTTACTTTAAACGTTATTTTAAAGCTTGTAACTGCCTTCAAATGTATGTGAAGTTTCATTAGTATCATGTAAGTATTTAACAAGTTATGATGATATTGAGTTCTTCATGAGCACGGTCTTGATGCGCGCGGTGTTATTTGGCCACTGGATTGGATATATGAACTGAATGTTATGTCAATTATTAGTTTTTTAGTTCAGTTGTATATCAGTAAAATTTCAGCTTAGTACATTGGATAATTAATGGGATAATACGATTAAAGTCATTAGGAAGTGAATGACCGTGGTAACCCGACCAAGTTTAGGTGGTTACGAAAAAGCGAAAACGCAAAACATTATGGTACCTTCTAAAATATGTAGGATAGTGTTACAAATTTAGTACAGACTTGTACACAAGTTTTAAAAAAAACTATGTGATTATTAAATAAATTTTATTGACAGGTAATATAATCATTTCAATTGAACTTTTAAAGTATTATTAAACTTATTCTTAAAAACAATCACAGATTAAAATTACAGATAGTAATTTTGCTTTTTTGAAATTTTCTATTATTTTTTAATTAAATTATAGATTTCAGTATACACAGTTACAGTTTTTATTTAAATATACACATATTGGACTGTGTAATGATCACTGCTTCAGAATCCGTTGCGTAGTTTTAAACATAGTAAGCAAACAGGGACAGACAAACGGGAAGCGACTTTGTTTTATAGGTACTATGTAGTGAAGGATAAATATGTCGTTATCATTGTTGAGAATTCCAGTCTAGGTAATAACTAAGTACGAAAGAAAAGAAAATAATAAGTTCCTAAATTCAAATATTTAAGCCTTAAAAAAATACAGTTTTAGATAAGTACCTAACAACATGTACATATTAATAATAATTTTGCTACTATTTCTGTAGTTACATTATACAAGCTTACCTTGTTCGTGAATTCATCAAGCAGCCTGCACCATAACTATGATCATCAATAGAAGCACTCCACATTAGCAGTAATTCGCCACACTTATTATTTTATATTAGCTCTCACACACTCTATAAATATTTGCAAAAACAGGAAACGGAACTGCCGAAACGCACGCGCACTCTACAAGATGAATTATGTGATTATGGAGCATGTTTAGTGCGATATGCAAACAATGCGCCCCTTCACCCCACCCCTTCCGCGTCCCACCGAACGACATGTTATATCAGTGATTTTTGATAAGTTTGTGCAACTGGAAGATAATAATAATGTTTTCATAGTACAGACATTATTATATTATTAATGTATTTAACAGTGTACGCGTCTGTACTGAAATTGTAAGGTGTATTATACTAAACATTTCAAAAGATAGTATAATGTTCTGCGTTTTCGCTTTTTCGTAACCACCTAAACTTGGTCGGGTTACCACGGTCATTCACTTCCTAATGACTTTAATCGTATTATCTCATTAATTATCCAATGTACTGAGCTGAAATTTTACTGATATACAACTGAACTAAAAAACTAATAATTGACATATCATTTATCATTCAGTTCATATATCCAATCCAGTGGCCAAATAACACCGCGCGCATCAAGACCGTGCTCGTGAAGAACTCAATATCATCATAACTTGTTAAATACTTACAGGATACTAATGAAACTTCACATACATTTGAAGGCAGTTACAAGCTTTAAAATAACGTTTAAAGTAAGTCTTTAGAGCTCTTATTGAGAGTGCTGGGACCAATTGAAGTGTTTTTCTATGTAATGAAATAACCTTTAAGCTATGTATTATAGTTGTTTTTTTATTGCAGAACAAATTTATACTAATTCCTAAGAAGCCATGTACATAATATGATAAGAATCCGCTTAACCATTTCAAAGATCTAGCAAAACCAAAAACGTTACCCCAGCAAAATCTCGAATAACTTCGCAACCGATGAAAGAACAAATACAAAATAAGGCACAACATTTACTTCATCTAGACAACTAATTTTATAGCTAGTAATTATTTAAATATTCCCATTAGAAAGAAAAAGGTCTGGCTGGGGTAACGTTACCCCAGCAGGAAATGTTTTTGTGAAATAATTAAAAAACTATAAGCGCAACAAATTTAAAAATGTGCGCAACAATTACAGAAGCCGCAAAACTAATTATCTATAAGATTCAAATGACCATTTTCGACAACATCTGGCCTGGGTAACGCACACCTTTAATTACTGTTCTTAATGGTTTTAAGTGGCTTCTTTATTTTAACGTTTTCTTGGATTGGTCAAGTCCGGGTCGTTTTGAGCGTTGCCATTTCTTGGGTGATTTTTTTAAGGCTTGGCACAGAATACTTATTGTATGGTTACTAAACACGGTCCTAAACTAACTCGTCTTTTGTATGCAAAATGGCGGCCCACCAGCAGCATGTGACTGATGGCAGTTGGAACCCATATAAGACCCCGTAAACAACTAACAAAAATCATTAATACCTCCAAATACAGGTCAAATATGTTTTTTCTTTACTGTTGAATGGTAATGGTAAACAAACCGATGGCATACCTGATATTCAGGTGATCACCGACCATAGATATAGCCGCCGACTATGGCATGGCATCTGCTATACCAGAGGAGGCATCGCTGATGCGTTGCCACCTCAGAGACAGAGCTGAAATGTCACAGGAGCGTGTAATTTCCCCAGCAACCATAACCTTGAAACAGGGACACAGCACCGGCGCTAGGCGCAAGAATAATACAGGGTGGTAGGGGACATCGACGCGAAAACCGTAACCATGAAATCAGCAAATGATTCGAAACACTCTAGAAAAACCGTAGAAATTTTTCGTCGGTTATCAAAAATTACCACACAGGAGGGTCCAGAATCATGTATACTGAATCCATGGTAACAGGTTGCGCGTCCGTGTCCCTCCCAACCTGTATATGCTGGTGGGGTAGTAGGTACTTTCCCAGACAAGCTTCTTCACAAAAAGCTTCAAAATGATGTATCATTAAGTCTGTTGAAACTCTGAATTAGGAATTTAGGACCAGAAAACGAGCATCATTCCAAATATTGTTCATTGTCGACTTGTCTGTCAAAGCGGGTTAACGAGTAAACGCATCTAAAGAGTGATTTACTAACTTCCTGCCCACAGTTGATAATTATGACACCAACTAATTTATGTACCGTCACGGCCTAAATGCGACTGACAAGATAGCTCATACCTAATCGACACGCTAGCGCAGGTATGCATACGTTAAAAATATTATGCTGGATTACTAGAAGACTGGTAATAGGGTCCTCTCACGACCAATCTGCCTAGCCTTTTCCCAACTATATTAGGGTCGGCTTCCAGTCTAACCGGATGCAGCTGAACATCATGGTTTTACATCGAGCGGCAGCCTATCTCATCTCCACAACCCAGCTCTCACATGGGACCTGAAAACATAACTGGCGAAATGTAGATGTTCCCTCCACTTCAGTCTATGCATGGGGGAATTCAGGCGTTATGGTAAGTTAAAATACCGCTCCAAAAATAATCAGTATATGTATAAAATATTTGAAAAGAACCCTTCTGAATCTGAGTCTGTAAATATTTAGACCCACATTAGGGACCTCACCTACCTCATCTTTGTGCCGTTCATTCCATTAAATATTTACAAAATGGCGCACCAGTCGTGTCGGCGCGGCGGTAGCTTCCATAACATTCAAAGTTTCAAAGGGTCGTCATATCACAAGCCTCATCGTCATGACAAATATCTGTCAAGAGTCTCAGGACACGTATTTATGTCAGCAACCGTACATTCGTGTGAGATTTGTGTAACGTGACTCAAACCCAAAAGCATTTATTTAAATTAAACCACTTACAGGCACTTTTGAATTGCCAAGAAGTCGGTCAGTCAGAAAGAAGAGAGAGTGAAGCTAGTTGCCCATTCCAAAACGTAGTAGGTTCTTATGGAGACGAACGGGAAAGAAAATCTTTCAAATCAAAACACTCTCTTGCTACTACAGAAGAAATCCAAGTAACAAAGCGATCCTTGTTTAACTCCCCATAAAACTAAATGATCATAAGGGTGTCTTCGCATCTGGCGTTGATTGACGTCGCATCACCGCAGGGTGTGGCACCTACATTTTGACGAACGCGTTCGTTACATGCGATATTGCGAAGGGTGCCTTTTTAGAAAATATTCAAGGTACGCTGAATAACAATAACAAGGGGTCAATAGAACTGAAAAACAGCCAGGATGAAAAGGTCTACGAACTCTCGCGACAAACAGTCTTAGAATCATAAACAGCTGTATTTTATTCCTTAGTTTATTCACTTATCAGATTAATATGACATTTTATTAGAGGACAATGGCTTGAAATCATTGCTGAAAGTCATTTATGCACTTGAGACAAAATTTGTTTTACGTCCCATTGACCCAAGGTCGTAGGTTCGATGCCTGTTACAAATAACTGGATACAACGTGATAGGTATTGGGTCAGAAACATCAATTTATGAGGGTGAAGCCATTAGCAGAGGTATAACGAAGAAACTGCATTAGCCACGGTTGAATTAATTTACTCAATTAAAGGTTCACGGACAGATTTTTATTGTAATCAGGTACGCTGCACGAATTTGTTGAAGTAGGTAATTGATACGATCATTATCTTCATGTAAAATGATTGACATATCCCTGAAGATTGGTAGTTTTACTAGTAGCCAAGCCACGGGCAAACAGTTTCTCCCAGACCTCGAGTAATATTTTTGACAGTACGATCTGTTCAAAATGTAAACAAAGGGATCATAAAACGTACCTGTGGATGCCAATTTGTAGTGCCACTTACAAACTGAGTGCTATAATTTGACTATTTGTATACATCAACAAGGCATTCTAATATTAAACCATCTTAAAGACGTTTTTCTTTGAAGTTTGGGTCGAAGGCATGTTTCAAGTTTCTTCACGATGTTTTCCTTCACCGTTTTGAGGTGATGATGAAATAAATTACGCAGAGTAAAGCGCCTGCCTGGGCTTGAACCTACGACCTACAACTCGGGAGTCGGGGCCGTTACCACTGGGCTAGCATTTCTCTCAGGAGCGTGGCGATTGACCTATAAGTACCTAGTGTATGTAATGGGTAAAATCGGTGTGTGGATCATAATGTGTCTCTAGGTAGGATGAAACTCTAGGTAGTCACCTAGAGTCTCAGTGCTTGTTTAGACTCCTGTAGGGTCCCTTATCCTTCACAATAATACCGCAAAGTTCTTATTCAGATTGGTCAAGACAGGGTTCTCCCCGTATTATTGTCACTAAACAATACTGTCGAACAATTAGCTGGTTCGGACATACAGGGAAGCAAGAATAGTGTTCTTGATCATAAGCACCGTTTCATAGCTCTTAGAACACAATGGAGATCTGAGATGCTTTGTTACTGGGTATCGTCTAGTACCTACCCAACTAGACATCTCGATCAATATTTTGCATATTTAGAGCAAGTGGTCTTTATTAAAAAGAGGTCAGAAATGTTAAAGCGGCGGGAATCAAATGTTGAGGAACAGGTTCTCAAACTTCTCGATAGATATTTCAAACTAGCTTCTGTCCCACGACTTTGTCCGCTTGAAATTTCTAGTTCCCCAGACCCACCACGTCGGATCTCATCGCCTACCCGCGCTATTACTTTATTTTCGCTAAGCGTTCTCTGACTTTTTATTTTAGCTCGGCTCCTAAGGATCCTAGCGTGATATTAAATAACCTTCCTCAAGAATTGGGCTATCAAACGCAAAAAGAATAATTCAAATCCGACGAAAAACAAGTTACAAACTCTTCAACTTTATTAATATTTCAAATAATGCAGGAAGTAAAACCCATCAAACTTTCACGTGCACAGTCTGCGGAAACAGGGGCAAAGCAAAATGGTAACTGCAATACAGCAACAAAGAGTTACGCTGCAGTAAAATGTTGCTATGATGAGGCTTTAAAAACTAGACATTTTGAGCACTGCAGTGCAGGCTTCAAAATACTTCCTTCAATGGAAGTATTCGCCCCAGAAAACAATAAGCATGACTCAAGATTTCCATGTCCGAAACCACAGGCAAACAAATCATTCAGATCATCGACCGTTGCGGGACTGAAATACTTTATCAACCAGAAGCCTACCTTGACACTTACGAAATAGAGTCGAAAAACCACTAATAACGAACCTAATTATAATAAAATGAACTCAAACAATCGGTCATGGCAAGAGAAAACCAGTAATACTTTGGAGGTACAAATGAGATTTTGAGATTAAACTTTATCGTATTGAGTTAGCGATTGATTTATTTTGGTTCATTGCCCTTACCCCTTTCCCTTTGATACGCAATGATTCCTATTAAATATTGAGAAGGGAAGGTCCTTTAACTATTGGCAAGCAAATTGGAGTTCTGATAAAATATTTAACGATACATCAAGTATTGCCAAGGGATAGGCAGAAGCGTACTTTTACCCACATTTCGCCAGTTACGTAAAGTCCCATGTTGTAGGGCGATCCAAAAAGATTGGAAGTTCTCATCTGTCTAGCCATTTCGCCACTATGTTATGGTCGGCTTCCAGTCTAACCGGATGCAGGTGAATATTAGTATTTTACAGGGAGCTACTCCCTTTCTGACCTCCTCAACCTAGTCACTGGTTAACATGGAATGCCTTGGTAAGTCGGACTACCCGTAACGAATGTCAAAGATCTACAAATGACAGTCGGGGTGGTTTCCGAGGCACGGAAGTGTCAGTATGTAAGAGATGGTCAGTTGGTCACCCATCCACCTACCTTGGAGATCGACCAGTGTGAAAATATTGAAGACAATCTAAACTTGACTCACGTAACCATTAGTAGACAAAGCAGGATCTCTAGTGATTCACCGTTCTAAGAATAGAATGGCCCATTTCTCCAGGCGTTCCATGGAGTGTCAGATTGAAAAGCGACTTTATGACCTACGGCATAGGTTCTATGCTTACAAAGTCCTATTAGATTGTCGTAAGGATTGTGGAGGATAAACAACAGTCAGTTCATATAACCACAGAACTTACAGAAACGTAATCTAATTCGCAGACTTAAAATAGAAAAGTAGAAGAAAATAAACAATAGTTTTATTAAGATGTTCCTAATAACATAACGCTTTTCCGAAAGGTCAGGCAGGGGTGTACCTATACACACTCACATTTCAGCAGGTGTAATGTAGTTGACATTCACATTGTTGCCATCGCGGGCAATACCTGGATGAGGCTGGCAGAGGAGCATGGGGACCGGCACAGGGAAAGAGAGGCCTATGCCCAGCAGTGGGTGAAGTCGGGCTGTGGATGATGATGATGAATGTAGTCCCATGTAAAGGGGCCCAGCCTATTGCCATGAACCAGTCACAAATCCAGACTTGGGTAGTTTCCTGGGTAAAAAAATAATATTTATATTTAGTCTGTCAGTTAGATTATCGAAAAATAGTGGACACGTATTTTTTCTTTTGTCTTGGATTTTTTTAGGAAACTAGCCCATTCCTAAAATTTTCTAATTATATTGCGTCTCCTTGCTTGCAATAGTGCTGTGCTAGAGCTTGCAATAGTGTTTTATATATATGTAGATAGACCACACGACCAACACGTGACTAATTATCTATTGCTAATAAATAATTATGATCTCTCCAAAGATCATAGTTCAGGAATTAAGATTAATTATGATTCTGTTTTATCAAGTAGGTGAGAAATTAATATTAATAAAATTAGAATACATTGTTATCAATATTACTAATAACAGAACTTTGTGTCAGTTTGACAAAGAAAATAGTTGATATTAATTATTTTAAGAAGTATAATAGGACCAAAGACTCTAGTAAGAACTAAACTAGAGTAACCAACCATTTGTCCGATAATTCAGTGATAGTCTTGGAATTCCATGTTAGGTAGGACCAGAATTTAATTAAGTAATTCGTTCCTTACCCTTATCCTGTTATCTGGGGTCAGCACTCCTTGTCTACCCTCACCGCTTATTTCAATAACGCGCAGTAGCGGCGTATAAGATCAGAAACATTTTTATTTTAAAATATCATAGTACAGTACAAAAAAGAATCAAAGGTGGAACAGCTCGGTTATTTGATATCTTAGTTCGCGGTCAGAACGAAAGCATTCAAAATTCTTGGTGATCGGAAAACTTTTGTGCCGTTTATAAAATACTTACCTACTTCATTTTATTATGCAGCGCGCTGAAAACTTAACGCATTATTTTCATTGGGAAACAGTCGAATGAAAGTGTTGTTGGCGCGCACAAGCGCCCCAACATTGCATGAGCGAGATACGGGAGGAGGGAGATAGCAGACACCGTCAAGGTGTCTCTTTACCGCGCGCCAGCGCCGCCGGCCGGCCGGTGCCGCGCGCTAGTTCTACGACAGCAGCCGACCCAAGTAGGTGTTGTCAATTTTATTATAAACCGGGACGAGGTCACAGCCCCAACATTGGTCCTTCGGAGCCCTGATATTGAAGAAAATTGGAAATTCACGTGGAACCTCAAGGCATAATCCGTGGTTCAAGTCGTCACGTTGTGTCAAGAAGAGACAAGTCCGTCGAGCGTGCCGTCCGTTATCCGTGCCTCGTGGCGGCATTGTCGCGTAGTGATACGACAAAATGGCGTCGCATTAGAAGAGGATCAACGAGCAATATTATAGCCTGGAGAGCATTATTCTTGTGAGTTCGTTCCAATTATCTTCCCAAAGTTAAATTCAGTAAGAGGATATCTCATTAATTATCCCTTTACCGTCAACAGTCATTATTTTGTTGATTTGCGTGTTTCATGAACACAGTACCTACTTAGTGTGACTTAGTGTCATTACAATTACCAAGTCATTATAAAGTCATTAAAAACCTGTGATTATCCCGTCCCCATCTAGGAACTCGTATTACATTTCAGTTTTTCCGTAATAACATTATTATTTTATCGCATTCCAACAGGATTTGCGTCAAAGCCGAACAGAGCAGCGACGCCACGTGTCGCGCGTTGCTTGCTGTTTTCGCCCGCACCGGGGCTACGCCCTTGCTTTAAAGGTCGGACGGTGGCTGCTTGCCTGTCCGAGCGTATGAAACCCGCTTCTTGCCTGTATCTGCACGCTTGCATTTAAGTATAACCCACTGTCATTACACTTTATTACCTTGAGAGTTTCATATTTTCCTGTGCATTTACCTACGGCTTGGTGTTTTCAATATTATTTTGAGTAATTTATCTGTTCGCAATGCCTAACCTAAAAGAATTAAGAAAGAAACGTGCTTCGTATAAAGCTAAGCTTACACAGTTTGAGAAATATCTGTTGGTCATGTGCACATGTGAAAAGCCTAATAACGTTCAACTCAGTGAGCTTGGGGCCAGATTGCAAAAGATTGAAGAATGCTATGGTGAATATGATTCCATACAGATTCAAATCGAAAGTTTGCCGGACATTACAGATGCCGAGTGTCAAGATGAATATAGTGACCGCGAGCGCTTCGAAACGCAGTACTTCGCGGCAGTCGGCCAGGCACGAGAGGTGCTTGGCAGGCCGGTCTCTGCGGAAGCGGACCACGACGTGGAATCTTCGGTAACAGGTTCTGTCCTCACTGCAGGTGGGCCAAGCTTAAACTTAAAACTACCTACGATACATCTACCTACCTTTTCTGGTGAATACGAAAATTGGTTAGAATTTCACGACACTTATGTATCTCTCATTCATGCTAATGGCAAAATACCTAAAATTAGTAAATTTCATTATTTACGGTCTGCATTAAAGGACAAGGCTGCGAACGTTATTACTTCTTTAGATTTTTCAGAAAACAACTATGATACAGCATGGTCATTGTTATGTGAACGTTATCAAAATAACAACTTGCTTATTAACAATCATATTGATGCACTATTTGATTTTGAAAACATTACTAAGGAATCTTCCTCATCTCTGAGGAGTCTCATAGATACTGTAAACAAGAACCTTAGGTCTTTAAAAATGTTAGAGGTCAATATTCAAAATTGGGATCTTATCATTATTCATATTATGTGTAAAAAATTAGACAGTACAACAAACAGAACATGGAAAGAACACTTGAACCTTCAAAAATATAAAGTACCCACATTAGAACAATTTATTAATTTTGTTAAAGGACGTGCTGAACTTCTAGAAACATTAGATCATACCAATAGAATCACCCGTAGGCAAAGTGAACCTGTAAATGCTAAGCCGAAAACATTCGTTGCTAATCAAAAACATAAAAAGCGAACAATGGATTCATACACATGTCCTCGGTGCAAGCAAAACCATGCTATCTACATGTGTCCTCAGTTCATGTCATTGTCTGTGACGGCTCGAATTGCCGAGGCTAAAAGGCTCAACCTGTGCAACAATTGCTTAAGACAGGGACATGGACCTCAGGATTGCAAATTTGGGCCATGTAGGGTATGCTCCAAACAACATAATACCGCATTGCACATAGACGAACCTGCACCTTTACAGCAGTCCGATACTACCATGTCTCAAGACAAATGTGTTGTGTTAGCCTCACAGGACGATTGCCACTCCAATACGGATTCAACAATTCAAGCTGACGTTGTCTTGTCATCTACACATAATGGTTGCGTACTGCTGTCTACAGCACTCATAGACATCATTGATTGTAATGGTAAAAAACATGCTGTCCGTGCCTTACTGGATAATGGTAGCACATCTAACTTTATTACAGAAAAGCTATGTCACCGACTTAACTTACCAGTTAAGTCTACCTCCATTTCTGTGGAAGGTTTAAGTCAATCATTACATGTAACTAAACGTTCTAGTTTGACCATATCCTCACGTACCGAGTCATACATAAACATGATTGACTGTTTTATTGTACCAGGGATAACTCAATTATTACCGTCCACACGCTTTGATATCTCACAGCTGAACATTCCAAAGAACTTAAAGTTAGCTGACCCTAGTTTCAACATTCCTTTGGAAATAGACATATTGTTGAATGCTGAAATCTTTTGGAACATATTAGGTACAAAACGCATATCTTTAGGCAGGAATAGACCAGTTCTCATTGACACAAGGGTGGGTTGGTTGGTATCAGGTGTGATGCATAAACAAGAAAGTAAAGGCAATAAGCCCACCGCCTATTCAAACATGGCACAATGTAACTTTATAAATGATAGCCACCTTCAACAACAACTAGATAGATTTTTCGAATTAGAATCCGTTTCATCACCCCGTACAATAACAAAGGAGGAAAATGAGTGTGAACAAAACTTTATAAAAACAACCACTCGTGGGAAGGATGGCCAATTTGTTGTGGAAATTCCTTTGAAACAGTCACCAGAAACATTAGGTGACTCGTACGAACAAGCTTTGTCTAGGTTCCAGTCTTTGGAAAGAAAGTTCAAACATGATTCATCATACAAAGAAAAATACTCAAATTTCATTAAAGAGTACATTGACCTTGGTCATATGTCTTTAGCTAATCATAGTAACAGTAAATGGTCGTATTTCATGCCACATCATGGTGTGGTTAGAGACACTAGTTTAACTACTAAACTAAGAGTTGTATTCGATGCGTCAGCAAAGACTACTTCACAGTTGTCATTTAATGACATACAGTATGTAGGTCCTACAGTTCAAGATAGTTTAATAGACATATTAATCCGATTTAGGCAACACAAATATGTTGTTACATCTGATTGCGAAAAAATGTACCGTTGCGTACTGGTAGCACCAGAGCAACGCTGCCTTCAACAAATCTTGTGGCGGTTTGATGCCAGTCACAAGATGGATACTTACAAGCTTAATACTGTGACGTATGGCACCGCAGCCGCTCCATATTTAGCCACACGGTGTCTAGTGCAACTGGGTCAGGAGTGCTCTTCTCCTCTGACACGTGAAATAATATTACACGACTTCTATGTGGACGACTTTATATCAGGCCACAACTCAGAAGCAGAATTGCTACAAATATGTCAAGAAGTTATAAAACAATTAAAAAAGGGTCAATTTCATTTGAGAAAATGGCGGTCAAATAACATACACATACTAAACAGCATAAACGAAGGTAATATTGATGATCATTTGCTCAAACTGGTCAATGATGATAACGCCAAAATACTAGGTCTACGATGGTCTTGTATGGCTGACACTTTTAATTTTGCAACAGTTAGCGATCCTTTACAGAATAAAATAAGCAAGCGATCTGTATTGTCAACAGTAGGACAGGTTTTCGATCCATTAGGTCTTGTGAATCCTTGCATCCTACAGGCCAAGGTAATTTTGCAAGAATTGTGGGCTTCAAAAATTGCGTGGGATGACACATTGCCACCGGAATTTACAGAAAGATGGTTGGAATTTTTGAAATCTCTGTTGCAATTAAAAAACATCATTATACCCAGGCTCATTCTATGCGATCAAGCTGTACATTATGAACTACATACCTTTAGCGATGCTTCCTTGCAAGCATATAGTGCTTGTGTTTATATGCGGTCAGTCTCAAAGGATGGAAAGGTTATGGTTCATCTCATCATGGCCAAAAGCAAGGTAGCACCGCTGAAGGGCATGACTATACCAAGGTTAGAGCTTAGCGGAGCTCTAATAGCTGTTCGCTTAGCAATCAAGGTTAAAAACGCTCTAAGATTAAACATACATACATGGACATTCTGGTGCGATTCCACAATTGTCTTGGGTTGGATACGAACACCAAAATCATCTTTAAAAGCATTTGTTTGCAACAGAATTAACGAAATAACTGATGCTACCAATGCAAAGGATTGGAATTACATTCCCACTAAAATGAATCCAGCAGATATAGGATCTAGAGGATGCAATGCCACTCAGCTGGAAGGCTCCAACCTGTGGTGGACAGGGCCACAATTTTTAACCCAACCAAAATCACACTGGCCAACTCAAACCCATACCATACCCATTAACTTACCAGAAACTAAAGTCCTGTGCAATCTTGTTTGTGAAGAAAACAAATTCATTCATAAGTTTTCAAGATTTAGTAAATTGCAACGTGTCACCGCTTACATATTACGCTTCATAAACAACTGTAGGCATCCTCATAATAAACTTACTACATTCTTGACTATTTCAGAATTAAATTCAGCCACATTACTTTTATGCAAACTCATTCAACTAGATAAGTTTTCAGATGAATACACTACATTAAAAAAAGGTCAGTCTTTAAAAAGGTCACAGTTACTCAATCTCAACCCATTTATGTCACATGAAAATGTAATAAGAGTTGGAGGTAGATTATCAAATTCAAATTATACCTATGATGTTAAACATCCTATTTTAATTCATGCTTCTCATTATGTCACCCAAATTTTATTCAGACATTATCATACATTATTAATGCATGCAGGACCTCAATTACTGCTTGCTACATTGAGACAAAGATTCTGGGTAATAGGCGGTCGCAATCTTGCCAGAAAAATCACGCATGAGTGTCATAAGTGTTGTAGATTCGCCGGCAGAACGATTCAGCCAATCATGGCGGATCTGCCCAAAGAACGCGTTCATAGTGAGCACCCATTCAGTAACACAGCTGTCGATTATGCTGGGCCTATTCTAATTGCCAACAGAAAGGGTAGGGGCAGCCAACTTATAAAATCGTACATTTGTATATTTGTGTGCTTGGCAGTGAGGGCAGTTCATGTTGAACTAGTCACAGATCTAAGTACTGAAGCATTTATAGCTTCATTAAATAGATTTATCGCTCGCAGAGGTCGGCCTGTTAACATTTACTCGGATAACGGTACAAACTTTGTAGGAGCCTACAATGAACTCTCGAACTTCCTAAAATCAAGGTGTAATGACATTAGTTTGAGTGCAGCAGAGCAGGCAATTAATTTCAAATTCTCTCCTGCCTATAGCCCCCATTTCAACGGCTTAGCTGAAGGCGCAGTTAAGTCAGTTAAACTCCTTCTTAAAAGGATTCTATCCCTAGCCCATTTAACCTATGAAGAATTAAACACAGTTTTAATTCAAATTGAAGGGATTTTAAATTCACGCCCTCTTACTCCACTATCTTCTGATCCCAACGACATGACTCCACTGACTCCCTCTCATTTTTTAATTGGACGAACGATCATGATGTTGCCCACTCAGGTGGACACAGAAAGAGAGACTCGGATCAGTTCCTTGCCTCGATATAAAAGGGTACAAGCCTTGGCGGCTCATTTTTGGAACCGATATCAGAAAGAATACCTCTCAGAATTACAGAAACGTGCAAAATGGCAGCGCCATGAGCAGGAGCTGCTGCAACTGGGAGACCTGGTCGTGATCAAGGATGACCGCCTCCCGCCAAACCATTGGCGACTCGGGCGCATCACGAATCTTCACCCTGGCTCCGACGGCATCACACGCGTCGCTGACGTTAGGACAGCATCGGGAGTGCTTCGACGAGCCTACAATAGGCTCTGCCTGCTGCCCACTTCAGAGTTTGGAACAAGTTCCAACCGGGGGAGCCTGTTGGCGCGCACAAGCGCCCCAACATTGCATGAGCGAGATACGGGAGGAGGGAGATAGCAGACACCGTCAAGGTGTCTCTTTACCGCGCGCCAGCGCCGCCGGCCGGCCGGTGCCGCGCGCTAGTTCTACGACAGCAGCCGACCCAAGTAGGTGTTGTCAATTTTATTATAAACCGGGACGAGGTCACAGCCCCAACAGTGTCTAGATACATTCTAGAATTAAACATTCGAAGATGTTTACAAACCCCCATTGTGGAATACGAGCATTAAAAAGACTCTCTCACAATGAGGGAGCGGTATTTGCGTTGTAGCAGTGGATCAGAAAGGTCCGTGGCTTAGGCCATTTTTTTACTAGATTTCTTATTAAGATAAATAAATAAATAATGAAAAATAACTAAGACTTTCATTTTTCAAAACATACATCCAATATAAAAGCATTTCTATGTTATAAATATAATATAATTATGATTTAATATTATACAATATACTTACAATCAATATACATTTATTATTTTTGTAAAACATTTTTGTGTCCGACAGTACATTTGATCAAAAATTGCTTTGAATTAAATTAATCGAATCAGGGGCGTCGGCCACAGGTGTCTCGACCACTGGGGGCCTAAGCCACGGACCCTTAGAAATATCCTTCAATACTCTCAGATTGTGATTGAAACTGTTACGAAATTGGGGTGCTGAATTATTACCATTTAAATTAAAATTGTTTATTTGATTTAAAAAAAAACTTATTCTGATAGAAAGCTACACTACTGCCGAGTGCCAAAAGGATATGTTTAATGGTATAGACTTCTACTCAAACGAAAGTCGCGGGCAGAAGCTAGTGTATCAACATTCTCCTGCCCTTATCCCAATTTATTTGTGTTCGACGCAACATGTCTTTATCTTCCATACTTCTCTATTCTTCTCGGCAGTCACGCCAGTCACCCCCTTTCCAACCATATCAACATGCACACCGTCCATCCATCGTTTCTTTGGTCTTCCCCTACTCTACTCATGAAGCGATCGAAATGAATACTGAAAAATTCCTTTAGTATAAAAATATTAAAGTAACAATTTGACTAAACAAATATTCCACGGCTGTAATTATCATACATGTACGATAAGCGATCACGCGTTTTCGCACGTGTCAGTTACATTAACGCTACTGACTGAATAGCTTTGTGCATCGTTTAGCATTGTTATTCGAAACATCATAATGCGCCATTTTAAGATGTGTAGGTGTGGTTTATCTCAAATTATATTGGAATTGGGGCAGAAGCAGAAGCGTAACTAAAACGATTACCCTCCTTTTGGGCTTCGCTGCAATCGAGTAAAAATTGGTCTCGAATGCCTTATAATTTGCGCTGGATGACTTCAGCTGGTTCTGGCACAAAGGCCGGTCATTTTCTCGTAACCTCTGTCATAATGTTTTACAATTTGAATTATTTCTGCAAAAGCGTATGGTAATAATTGTGAGTAATCGTGACCATTCACGCATTTTTGGAAGCCTCCTTACTTTATGCACTTCATGACCGCACAGATAAAAGCAAGTAAAGCAACATGAAAATGCTCTCAAATCGTTGAAATCACCGTCACCGATCTCGGTATCGACCCGGAATCAGAATAGCTATCTGCCGGCTATCAACAAACGGCAATTAAACAGCCATATACACAGATTAGAGGCCGATAAATTATAAACATATAGATATAATATACTCTTAGCTAAATAATAACAGCCGCACGTTAAGCTACGCTTGCCGCGGTCAGATCGTGGATTGGTGGCCATTCATTACATATCGAGACCCTCCATGCCTCGGAAATTACGTTAAGCCGTCGGTCCTGTCATTCGTAGATCTTTGACAGTCGCTACGGTTAGTCAGAAAGCCCAAAAATCTCGCAACCAGTCTTACCAGGGAGTATCGTGTTACATTGTAATTGGGTTGTGGAGGTCAGATAGGTAGTCGCTCCACGTAAATACTGGTATTCACCTGCATCCGGTTAAACTAGAAGCCGATCCCAACATAGTTGGACAAACGCTAGGCAGATTGATTTATCTACACTAAGGGCCGGTTTTTTGATCCGTAGTTAAACTCAACCAATTTATTGTTAAAAATAGTAAGTAATGGTTAAATTTTTGCAAAATATGTTTTTTGATCAATTTTTAGTTTATCTAATGATATAATATCATTGCTAATAATTAACTATTAGTAAAAAAATAACCATTAGATAATCTTAAAATTGAATAAAAAAAACATTTTGCAAAAATTTTACCAGTTACTATTTAGTTACTATTTTTAACAATTGGTTGAGTTTAACTACGCATCAAAAAACCGGCCCTAATCCCTAAATGATGAGGACAAAGTAATTACTGGTTTAATCTGACACTCGAAATTGGCTCCCAATTCCGACAAAGATTAAGTTTTGCCAATGCGCAAATTATTTTATCGGTTACACAATATAAGTGGTAAAATGACAAATTAATTGGTTTTGTGAAATTGTTTCGCGTCTTTTAGTTAGCAAACATTGAAGTACTATAAAGGCTAGGTATTGATTAAATGGTTAATGCGCATTGCAGTGGTCACGAATTGGCGATTATTTTTTACACATCATGGAACTTTCGCACATTAGGGAACGATACGCTATCGATCCAGACTCACGCGATTAGCAGTGGTTACGAGTAATCAGAAGCGCGTTTTCCTAGAACTTTATATCAATCAATAAATCAACTCAGTCTAGCACAGTTCGCTGCTGGACATAAGCCTCCTCCAGGGCTGCGCCACAACACCCCGTCCTCCGCATCACCTACGCTAAAAAGACTGTGATCTCCAGAAAAATACACCTCAAAATATTATGATAACAGGCACACATGCAGTTAATTGTATTTATTCATTGATAACGTTATCGTAAACCCAACGTGTGACAGTCTGCAACGGTATCAATGCATGCTTAGCATTCTGAGCACGGCGGGTGAAAAGACTCCGATAATGGGCCCCGGCCCCCGCACAATTGCCCTGCCTGATGGTATTGTGCCGGTTTCACGGTTAAACGATCCTCATATTGCTCGGAGAAATATAACCGGGAGTTATTATGAAGTTTAGCACGATAAAAAGTAACATATTAAATGCAAAGTTAAAGGTCCAGCGGGGGGGTAATTACGTAACACGCTAACCGTAGGAATTGCTTTTATTTTTTAGTAATGGATTAGCAATATTCTTCAAAATAATTCAGATTCTGATTGACAAATGGCGCCGATTCCCTTGTTCACAAACTAAACTAAATTTAAGTTCAATGAATTCAGTTTAGTCCTGTCAAATTAAGATGCTCCATAGATAGTTTTGACGTGATTAAAAACATGCCCACTAAAAATACGTCAATTTACGTCAGGCGCTGACTAATTTGACAGGACTAAACTAATATTTATCTTCTGTCCTTTTCTTAATGAAATAGAAAGAAAAACATGCACAGAACTTAAATTTAGTTTAGTTTGTGAACAAGGGAATCAGGGCCACACATTACGCAATTAGGGTGCTGGTCCAAATGACTTTTGACGTAAAAATCATGTAAAAACGTAGCTGATGGCAAAACTATAGTTATGTTGAACAGACAGTAATGTATAGGGGTGCTAATTGAACAAAAAGATGAATGTAATTACTGGCTACCTTTCCGTCATTAATGCAGCCCCTCCGTGGATGCCACCCGGCACGATTTCGGCTAAGCAGTAGGTATTAACAATGGTGTGTAGACTCCATTATTTTACATACATACAATAGGTGCATACGTGCTAGTATAGACATGCAGTAAAAGCATCTATATATATAAAATTCAAAGTCCTGACTGACTGACTGACTGACTGACTGAGACATCAACGCACAGCCTAAACCGCTGGTCCTAGAGACATGAAATTTGGAAGGTGTATTCTTCGTGAAGAGTAGGTATCCACTAAGAAAGGGTTTTTCGAAATTCCACCCCTAAGAGGGTGAAATGGGGGGATTTTGTTTGTATGAAAAATCTTATTCCTTGAGTTAATAAACTTGAAACTTGGCACGAATACTTATTTAAGTAAATTATGAAGTTGGGCGTTTTTTGTTTTTATAAACTACCCCCTGAAAGGGGATTGGGAGGTTTCAAAGTTTGTATGGAAGAATTTTAGCGCGCGGTCCAATTTAATTGAAACTCAGTATTTATACCTAAAATTGAAAGGAAAGAATAATATGTATCAGGGTTTTTCGAAAATCTACCCCTGACGGCCTGAAAAGGTGTAGTAAATTTTACAGGGGAGGATTTTACAGCGTGGCTTAATTAACTCGAAAATTGGTATAAATAATCTTTGAGTCAAGTTGTGAACTCATCCTAAATGATTTTTCAAAATTCCACCCCTGTGGGGGTGAAAAGCGGGGATACAGTATAAATGAAAAATCTTATTCGTTAGGTTAATAATCTTGAAAATTGGCATGAATACTCTCTTAAGTAAGCAATAAAGTTTATCATTATTAGTTTTTCAAAACTACCCCTGAAAGGGGATATAGGGGTGTTAAAGTTTGTGTGGAAGAATTTGAACGCGCGGTCCGATTAACTCAAATAACATGTATCAGGATTTTTTGAAAGTCTACCCCTAACGGGGTGAAAAGGGGTAGTTAATTTTACAGGGGAGGATTATAATAAGTGGCTTGATTAATTTGAAAATTGGTATAAATAATCTTTGAGTCAAGTTATGAAAATACACCAACCGATTTTTTAAAATTCCACCCCTGTGGGGGTGAAAGCGGGGACACAGTTTATATGAAACATCTTATTAATTTAGTTAATAAACTTGAAACTTGGCAACAATACTAACCTAAGTAAGTAATAAAGTTTATTATTATAAGGTTTTCAAAACTACCCCTCAAAGGGGGATATAGGGGTGTTGAAGCTTGTGTGGAAGAAATTGAATGCGCGGTCCGATTACCTCGAAACTCAGTATTGATACTTTTGACAGAAAATAATTAATAATAAGTATGTAAAGTTGTCGAAAATTGACCCCTGACGGGGCAAAAAGGGGTAATTCGGTTTTCAGGGGGATTTAAACTTAAAACTGTATGTTATATTTTCACGCCTAAGCCACTGAACTTCTGATTTGGCAAAGAGTCCTGGGGAAGCACATACTTTTTATCCTGGTAGCACGTTCCCGTGGGATAACTTCCGACATCCACGCGGGCGAAGCCGCGGGCAGAAGCTAGTTATGTATAAGTGTATAGCTTATTTTATTGTCTATTCTGCAAAAATCTCCTTGGGAAAACTTGGTGCAGTGAGCTTGAAGTGCACTGTCATTTCACCTGATGCTAGGATTGACAGCTCACTTCACCTCAGTTGTCACAGTGGGATTTTTACAGAATTAACGGATAGGAATGTCCGGGATATAAACATAGAACATGATGGTCCCATTACTTTCGACCCAAGACCAAAAATGAAACGTAAGTAGGTTCCGGAAATTTATTTCTGATTGAAAAGTAGTTATTTCGATACAAACGACGCTATTTTTTTCTCAATATTGTACATAATCATCATCTGCCTAGCCTTTTCCCAACTATGTTGGGGTCAGCAATATTGTACATAATATGAAATAAAATATACTTAATTATGTATTTGTGTAAACAATATATTTGTCCTATTAGACCTACATAACATTGTACAGGAAAATTTGGTCACCTGCACAATGTGTTTATCCAGAAGCTAATTATGGTATTCAGGTATAATACCTATATGTCAGGTACTTATTTAAAACTTAAAGTGGATATAATTTAATTTTAAATATCGCAAAATGTCACAATTATCGTTCATTTTCTTTGTCTCGAAATTACGTCGCAAAAGCAACTCAACTGCGAATATAATAAATAGACCTATAAAAATCTCAGAGATAATAATTTCGTGTGAGATAATCGTGCATAACTGTCTGCTTAGCCTTGCGTCGCGTCGCCATCTTTCATATTCTGAGCATGACTCTAGGGGAATTTCGACAACAGATGATATGCACAGTCAGCTGCACGTACATATTATGGTAACAGCTCAAACTTGATAGTGCCTTTATGTCGTAGCAGAAGGAGCGGTTTTCGTAGTCCAAGGTCTACCGACGTGCGGGTGACTGTACTCAGTGCGCATAGATATGATTTTAGGTTTTTTATTGGCGGTTTAATGTCTGGGCAGTAATGTACTGGATTTATTGGTACTGAAATGTGAAGTGAGGTCATTTAGCCAATGTCCATTGAATTAAGTGGGTTTATTTGCAGAGATTAATTATTATTACTACTTTTAGAATTGTTATTTTCTAGTTTTCCTTGCTTCTCTGCTGGGCTACTTACCACTTTGTTGAAAAGCAAGGCTTTTTAAATATTTACATACATACATGATCTATACTAGTATTATAAAGAGGTAAAATTTATTTGTATGTAGGGGGGGGGGGGGTAATCTCCGGAAATACCAGTCAGATTTGAAAAAATCTTTTTACATTTTTGATAGCCCAATTATTGAGGAGGGATATAAGCTATATAACATCACGCTAGAACCCTAAGGAGCCGAGCAAAAAGAAAATAGTCAGAAAGAACGCTAAGCGAAAACAACGTACTAGCGCGGGCAGGCGATGCGATGCGACGGGGTGGGTCGGGGATGGGGGGGGGACCACAAATTTCATGCAACCGAAGTTGTGGGCAGAAGCTAGTAATATACATCAACCCTTCCATCCACCCATCCCATCAACACCACCCATCAACCCTCTTCCCATAGGGGTAGCTGATACTGCAGAACACCACTTGTTACAATCCTTACACACAAATTAACTCATAAATTCTTTGAACTGTCGCTGAACAAGCCCCTTTATTTTATTAAGTAAAACAAAAATTGAGTTTTATTTCAACAAGCGGTCTTGTTAGTCATTGCATGTTCGGGCACAACATTGTTCAAGTAACTTACATAAGAACTTATCACAGTAACAGACATTCCACAAGCCAAAGTAGTGTAAAAGTATTTTATTTAGATTAGAATCTTGCTTTCACAATAACTGTGTTCAGTTCTTAAATGTTAAGTAAACATTTGGTCCCAAAACATCTATACACCCTATGAACAAAGTCTACTGGAGACTGCATTTGTGCCCGATTGATGGTAAAATGGGGTATTACATGGGACTTAAAAATAACTGGCAAAATACACATGAAATACTCTCAACCACAAACATGATTTAGGACCTAAGCATTTTTTTTATTATTTTGGACTGACAAAGATTCTAAAATACCCAGGATAAAATGTACTTATTTTTGGTACTCAAAACACTTGACTGCCTCTTTGATCTTGTGGTTGCATGTAATACAGCTGCACATGAGTAATTGGGTTTGATTCCCAAGTCGGGTTATGTGTTATTCGGATTTTCCTTCTGGAATTTCTCAGTAGCAGCCTGGAATTTGGAGTGGTGCCCGGCTGATAACAATAGGCTCGCTCCTATTACATGGGACTTACCTATGTGTAACTGGCGGAATGTGGGTGTACTACTTTGTGCAACCCTCCAGGGAGCCAGGTATGATGTTATGTATAAAACAACAAAACACTTTAATTTCCCCAATTTTTGTATTATCCCACCAGATTTATCTTTGAAAAACAGGACAAACAGTAGTCTAAGAAAATGTAAACAAGATAGTATCACAAGGAAGTATGATAAAATAAGGATAAGTGTCAACGATAAGGAATTTCATGTTTTGAAATATAAGATAGTAGTATATGTGGTAGTAAAAGAGAAACATATTGGTCATCAATGTTTATAAACAAACAATTTTTATGATGAAACATCAGTATAATTGTGAAGCAGTTATATAATTATTATGTATATCCAACACCTAATTCAAAGATGAAATTAAATGAAACCGTTTATTCTGTAATGATGAAACACTTTTACATATCATCTTCATTATATAAAAATAAATAAGCTAGATGGAGTCAACATTTCTTATCTGACTACCCCTGAGGCCCAGACATAATCTTGGTCAGATCATGTGGGGACCATGTGAATACTCGTCTGAAATGGTCTTATAAGGAAAGAACCACACAGATTTGTGTGGACCTGTCCAGTCAGTGCAAGCATTAGTTTAATGGTACAAAGGAACTATGGGGGATAATAATATAATGTCCAAATGTTCCAGTCAAATAAATGATATCTATCGTACACGTAATTTGTAAGCTGAATAAAGTAGCTAGTAGTATCAGCTCATAATAAAAAACCACAACAGCGAAATGAATTTTTGCTTCTCATATTTCAGGACAAACTTAAGAAAAGCTCATACTGTGGCAAAAAACATTAGGCAATCAGCAAGGTCAGAAGATCCTGTGCTGGCGGACTGCCCAGAGTGTGCTGGATGTGTATTCGAATAGTGGAGGACATTTTAATGCTTCAGACACATAATAAACTCTATAAACCAGTCGATCATAGAATAACTAATCTGAAAATAAGATTTTAAGATTATTTAAAAAAAGAAAAGACTGGTATTTGGGACAGGCCTTTGTCCAGCAGTTATCTGTACATAATAGGAATAAATTATTACAACTTGAAGGCTAACATAAAGAATAGTTTAGTATTCAAGTTAGTGAAGTCAATAGTAGGACTAATTATAAGTAGTTATTGAACAGACTTTTCCTTGTTCTACAAGGATATAACTTGTCTTCTCTGGTTTTTAATTACGTACCTATTGCATTGCATTTGTGTTATAAATAATAATTCTGAATATATTTAAATGGTTTTGTAGTGAATATTAGAACAATACTATTTATCTGACTACCTAGTCATTAGAATATTATAAAGAAAATATATAAATTACAATTGGAAAATCAACAAAGACACTGTCAAAATAATAAACCAGATGACCATTGCTCAAGACATTTTTTTTTGGGTTTAAGTTTTGTCAACTCTATGTTTTGTCAATTTATCAATGAAAACTCAATGTCATTACTCTTGAAAATAAGCAAATATTTTGGAGGTGAACATTGCACAACATAGCAGTCGAGTGATTGTCAAACTGTGTTGACCAAACAATTCTGTAGCTCTTATGAAAGTTTTATCAATAATATCTAGCCTGACCTTGCCTCCACGTATGTTACTGTCAATATCCACACAATTTATCACCACCTCTATCATATTATATTAGTGCTAAATACTCACGGCCATCACCATCTCGAAGGTGTGCTTGTGCACCCTTACTGGAGCCTGGTAGTCCTGCACCATTTTTCACACTTTTAAAATACACGAAACAAAATAAAAGAATACAAGGACTTCACAAACTTATAAATATCAACAGTTTCACAAAGTAGTCATGCTGCTCGAATTCCTTTCACTCGCGATCAGTACGATAGCAATATATTCGTACGTCGAGTCAGAATTACACCGTGTCGTGAACTTGAAATTAAATCCACGGACGGATTGAAACAAAATGGAATGTTTGCTCTGAAGTTAGTTGCGTGTCAGATTGATAGACGATTGACAGCTTTATTGTTGCAAGTGCACAATATTTGTAGGTTTTGTTCGAAAACAATGCTTTTTTTTCAAGCCTACGTCAAGTGTAGAAATACGCTAAAGATATTAATTTTGAATGCATTTTTGTTCATGTTGATATCAGTACATTTCATATTTTTGGTATAAAACAGTAAGCGTTTTTTTTTTTTAATTTGATACAAATAATTGAACTAACAGAAATGAATTAATAGAAAAACGCATCTTATTTTCAAGATCCAGATGTTAATTCAATTTCAGTATTTACAGATAAAATAATAAAAATGGAAAATAGTAGTTTCTAGAAATAAATAATTTAAAAAGTTTCGTATCTGGACCGTTCCAATGGCTACAGTACAAAGTTGCTATATTAAAAAAAATACAAATTCACAAAATAAAACTTTTAAGTTCCTTGCTAACTCTTGCCGCTCGTTGATTGTTCGGTTCTAAATTAAATAAACTTGAAAGTGAAATTATCAGTGCTGAACTAAGTTCATCGGAATCCTTATTAAAAAGAACTATCAGAAAAATAACCAAACAAAATATCATTTCCGCAGGTCATTTTCCACGTATTTCGCGACTAACTTCAAGACAGTGAGTAAGCGGGCCTTGACGAAGCGCGAATGTCGCTTTCTATTATTTGAAGATTATTTCTTCTGAATTTAAAACGCAAAGCAAAATTCTGGCAAAATTGTGCGCGTTCGTGCCCGATGTCTAGTGCTGAAGTCGCCGATAATTCCGTTGACCCCCCGGCGAAAAAGCGGAAACTAAATACAGGAGAATCACGTTCCAACAACTCGGCAATGGCGAACAATGGGACGCGTGTGGAAGATGAGATTGATGAGGCTCTGTACTCGCGGCAGCTGTATGTGCTGGGTCATGATGCCATGCGGCGGATGGCCAGCTCGGACGTGCTTATTTCGGGGCTAGGGGGTCTAGGTTTGGAGGTAGCGAAAAACGTGATCCTCAGCGGCGTGAAATCGGTGACTCTTCATGACGAGCGGAATTGCACGATCGCTGATTTGTCATCGCAGTTCTACCTGTCCGAGCAGTCGGTTGGACAGAATAGGGCTCTGGCGTCGTGCGAACAGCTGTCGGAGCTGAACCACTACGTGCCTACGACTGCGCATACCGGCCCGCTCACGGAGGACTTCCTCCGCAAGTACAGCGTGGTGGTACTCACTGGTGCTTCTTGGACTGAGCAGGAGCGAGTGGCGGCCATCACGCACGCCAACAACATCGCTCTCGTCATAGCAGACACTAGAGGACTCTTCTCCAGAGTCTTTTGTGATTTTGGACCTGAGTTCACAGTAGTAGATGTGACAGGAGAGAACCCTGTGTCAGCCATGATCGCTGACATCACACATGACTACGAAGCAGTTGTCACCTGCCTCGATGACACCCGTCATGGTTTGGAAGATGGTGACTTTGTCACTTTTAGCGAGGTTTGTAGTACTTGTTCCTATTTCATAATTTGTTGCAATTCTTATCAAGCTATCAATGTTTTTGATTATCATGTAAATATGAATTACTCAGAAAGTAAACAATTACAATTAACTAATATAAAGATGATTGATTGGTACTCTAGAACATCCAACTTGAATTTCAATGTTATGGTGCTATCACCATGGTGGCATCCTTGACCTTTATTAAAATCAAACATTTTGAATATTTGCCAGAAACTGTTTATGTCGAGAACATGCTGTCATGTATAAAATAAACATGATGACTACATGCTCATCTCATTCAATTTATCTCACTCTTGTATGTTTTGGTATTATTTATACAGTACTGATTATGAACTATTTAACCATACATTTTTGATGTTTAAACATCTCTTAACATTGAGCAATGATTTAAATAAACAATGAATTGTATTAATCCTTTCATGATTGAGGAAAAAGCTGATCTGACTGAACATAGAATCAATTAAATTTTTCATGAAAATAAATGAGATGTAACTATTGCCATGGCATAGAAGTTGCTGTGGTTATTGCCTGACTTGATTGCACCTGCATACCTACTGATATAATTATTGCAGTGGTTCTTGAAATAGCTGGAATTCCATGAACAAGTACGACACTGAATGTAAGCAAAGTAATTAAATTTGGTTGGAAAGAAATGATGTTATAATTTATTGAAGTTTTCATGGTATTCAGCTATTTTAATTGCAGGTAGTTCATTCTTTATGCCTGGATTATTGGATAAAATTACTTAGCCTTGTTTATTTTGATGGTGGATTATTATTTTAAATTATTACTAAGAATAGAATAAGAATCAGGTTTGAATGGGATAGTTTATCATACATACATCAACTCATGCCTTCTTCCCATGGGGGTATTTATTATTTATATATTCTTCAATCTACAACACAAAAATACATAACGAAAAATTGGTTGAACACTACAAAATATTCAATGGGTGGCCTTATTGCTTTCTTGCGATCGCTTCCTGGAAACCTTGGAATGGACAGTGATTTGCCTGGACATAAAATGGTGTTGTCATTGGTGCAATAATAAGTTTTCAAAATACATACTATAATAGATACACAGAGATATAGATATCCTAAATAATAGGGACATAAATACAAGACATTAGAAATAATTACAGTTACAAGAACACGACATAACAACAAGTAATGATCCATGTTAGGGGTAGGCAGAAACTACAGAACCTGCTACAATTCTAACATACTCCTTTTGACTTATTTTTAGTTTATCATCCAGACATTTTCATCTTGGACAGCCAAGGACAGCCAACTGGACCATTGCTGAAAAAGATATTTATAGCTTATGTTATGCTATAAACAATTATGTAGCGTGATTACATGAAGACATATTGCAATTGTTTCAGTATAAATATCCTAGATATTAAAAAAAAGAAGTACCAAAAATTTGCTGCTGCTTTGTTTTCTACAACTGTTTCTTTATTCCCTTTACAGATCCAAGGCATGTCTGAACTGAATGGCTGCGAACCTCACAAAATCAAAGTGCTCGGCCCATACACCTTCAGCATTGGCGACACAACCAACTTCTCAAAATACATCCGCGGAGGCATTGTCACACAAGTGAAAATGCCCAAGAAAATTGCATTCAAGCCTCTTAAGGAATCCTTTGCCAGCCCAGAGTTCCTTATTGCTGACTTTGGCAAGTTTGACTACCCACAGCAGTTGCATGTTGCATTTGCAGCCCTCTATAAGTTTGAGGAGACTGAAGGCCGTCTCCCAAAGCCTTGGAGTGATTCTGATGTCATCAAGTTCATGGACTATGTGGACAAAATTGATGTCTTCAAAAATGGGGACATGGAAGTGAATTCTGAATTGCTGAATACTTTCTGCAAGGTATGTTTTGTTAAATGTTTTTTTGTATTATCAAAAACATTTTTTTCTTCCTAATAACAATTACACACATAGGCCTCTAGGTGTGGTGCTTTTTGCATCCAGTGAATGTCCAGCAGTGTACTCCTTTCAGCTTTATTGATGATGAAACTTTAATAATCTCTACATTCTTCCAACAGGTGTCTTCCGGTGACCTGAACCCCATGAACGCCGCCATTGGTGGTGTGGTAGCCCAGGAGGTGATGAAGGCTTGCTCCGGCAAGTTCCACCCCATCATGCAGTGGCTCTACCTGGATGCCATTGAGTGTCTTCCTAAGGACCGTACTTCCCTGAACGAGGAGAACTGCAAGCCAACTGGATCCAGATACGATGGACAGGTGGCTGTGTTTGGCAAGCAGTTCCAGAAGAGGCTGGGTGAACTGAAGTATTTCATTGTTGGTGAGTACAGGACTTTGTGTTTTCTAGGCTTTCAACCTTGTGATGCTGCATGGGCCAAGCAAATGATTGGACAATCAAAAAAGAGGGCTCGATGCTATTCTTTGATCTACTAAAGTAGTCTTCTATGCTAGCATACAGTTTTCAACAGTCAGCTTAATACTAAGTAGCCAACTTTGACAGTTGCTAGTAGTTCATTTGCTGTGCGCAAGTGACAGTAGGTGGGCGGGGTGTCAGGCCAACTAACCATATGACTTGATCTTCAGTCAGTTTAGACAGTATTGAGGAAATAAAAAACCATTAAACGTCGTTTATTTAAATGATTTTCGACTTATCATGTCTATTCATCAAAATTACAGACAGCCACAGACCAATTCCAAAGTCTTTGCTTAGAGATAACTTATGCCAAAAGGTTGTTAACCTTTCTAATGTTAAAAGACATTTTTATTAACGTTATCTGTTTATTTTGTTATTGTTTCTTACCAAACAACTAATTTATACACTATAGGGAACTTCACAAAACAACCTTGCTTGATACTTCTCGATTAGTTGCCATTTTTCCTTATTCCTATTTACTATGGTTGCTGAATCGCCCTTGACGACTGTCAATGGCAGTCTTACATATTTATGCCGATTTAAATGTGCGTTTCTTTTTACGAAGCGAAACTATATTAGGCCCGCGGTGACACGGCCACTTTTATAGGGCGATCTTATTTACCACTCACTATCCAATGCCCGTGCCTTCTCTGTATGAGAAGAGGTCTTTGCCCGTCCGTTCGTTTGTCCCGGTCGTTTGCAGTTGGACATTAATATGGTATTATTATTGCTTTAAAAAAGCGCCCGTGAGTACTTGTGTTAGATACAGTTTTTTCTCGTCAAATATAAATCAAAAAGGTTTTAAGGTTTTTCTATTATGCTATTTTTATCTGTGAATATATTAAGTACCGGAAAACATGTGAACAAAGACTACTAGTAATTACTTAGGTATTTTTTCTAGGTCGGTTGTGTGCCTGACGAGACGACCTGACTCATTATCTTGATAAGTTTTCCTGCTTGATTAAAAAGCATAATCATTAAAATATGTATTTAGGATTGCTCTGAAACATTATTCAGTGAATTAAAGTATACATTTTTATGACTACACTGAAGGTATGACTTGGTTTCGTTATCATAAAAAACAAATTTACGTTTGAATTGTCGATAAATAGGGCATGGTGTTTTGTAAGGATAGTTTTATCATAAAATAACTTCTGCTCGCGTCTTCATCGCATCGCATCGCCAGCCCGCGCTACTACTTCGTTCGCTTAGCGTTCTTTCTGACTTCTTTTCTTTTTGCTCGGCTCGTGTTGTTAAATAACCTTCTTCAATAATAGGCTATCAAAGTAAAGATTTTTTCAAATCCGACTGAGAGTTCTAGAGATTAGCTCGATCAAACAAACAAAAATCGAACTCTTCAGCTTTATTATTAGTATAGATATACATAGATGTGGGCAGTTTAACCGTGTAGGAACACCAAAGAAACGATGGATGGGTTGTGTGAATGATGATTTATATGACTAGAAAGGTGGTGGCTATTGAATTTGTGCTGTTAGAGATGTATGGATGGAAGAACACATCGTGCGCCAACCACAAGTAATAAGACAGAAGAATAAATCATACTTCATATCATCACGCCTGATTCCCCCGCAGGGATAGGCAGAGGCGTATGTCCTCTCAAGCACAATTGCTTCTCGAGTGTACCATGTACTTTGTCCCATGTAATAGGAATAAAGGATTAAATCTGTGGAGATAATCCTTTGTCTCCCCCAAGTCCTTCCAGGAACTCCCTTGCCTCCTCAAACCAGCCCTAGCCTAAGATGGTACTAAATACCAATGGCCAATGGGAATACCAGAACCGCTACCTCAAACCAACCCTCGCGGTACGCGTCCAGCTAGTTTTTAGTGGCTGATGTTCGATTTCGGTTGTGTAATGTGCATGACAGGCACAGATCAACCCTTCTCTTCAACACAATGCATACAAGAATAGCATAAGGGAGGACACACATCAAAGCGTTGCGACGTCGCATCGAGCATACTTCGCGTACTTAACACAATGCGTCGGGTGTCGTCACCGATTTAAGTGTTTCGATGTCGCCCATCTCTTTGATGTGGCCTGTAAATGTCACGGTAAAACAAAAGCTACTACCTTTTATATTGGTTAGTTTCATTACGGGTGAGTATATGGTTCGATTCTAGGGCGTCGAGGTCATATAATCGATTTTTAGAAACTTGTATTTACTACGTACTAATTTGATTGTCGACCATTTTCGAGAATTCTAGACTGATGGTAGTTGGACATAATTACAGTATAATAATAATAATAAAGCCGTTTATTCCAAATCTCACTCTTGATATATAATACAATGTTTGTTAGTTGTTGCTTAAATTTAAGAAAGGTTACTTATAATTATTGTTAGTATTATTTAAGAGATTTGGACCCCTGTTTGGGTAAAGGCCTCCTCCATCCTTTTCCATGACTCATGAGTCATGAGTCATGGAAAAGGACATCAATTACAGTATGCTACTGAATAATTTTCCTATTTTACGGAAATTGTGTCTAATTTGCAAAATTCGCGCAGATAGTGTGTTAGAAATAAACTGTCTAGGAAAATGGCACCGACTGATTTATCTTTAACAAATTGAAATGATGAAGGATACATTTATGTAAAGGGCCCCAATTCTGTATTATTCCCCGCGAAATCTTACCTCATGCAAACCACGTCAATATCGTGTCTTGTTAACGGCAAGGAATCGAAATTTCGTACGGACAACATGTATTTTGACAGTTCTAACCACGCTATTGTGTCATTGAGAATACGTTATTAGCAGATGTCGGGATTAGGTAAGGAATTTCGACGTAAGGAATCATTAACTGGTCATAGTGAATTAGGGCCCAGATGGACGTGCATATTCATTACACTCAATGTTTATCGACCACAGATATAAGTATTCCGTGAAGTTGATCCTTCATAATTATGACTGCTATTTAACGTATTGAGAATAATAATATATCCTTATTTTTCTCTGTTCACATAGTTAAGAATTATAGCGTTTTGACAATAATGCACAAAATATGACCATTTGTGAGAGACTGGCCTCCATAATAGGATACCCTGTTTGACAGATCACCAGGCTCTCACCCCGAAGCTAATTAACATTTCAGTGGTCAATGTTCAACCTATCAACAAATTATTTATTGATGAAGGGGGAGGGGCGTTAAGAAGTAAGTTCGGTCTCGGAGATTGTGCTGCCCATGCAAGATATGTCGATATCTACGCCATTGTATAGGC
This sequence comes from Apamea crenata, assembly GCA_949629185.1. NCBI lineage: Eukaryota > Metazoa > Arthropoda > Insecta > Lepidoptera > Noctuidae > Apamea > Apamea crenata. Next base: position 18,168,918 of record OX451367.1, read on the forward strand.
TTGAAAAAAAAAATGAAAAAGCGTTTATTCGTGGTGACAGCCTAAATTTTCGCGTCGCTTTCTTATTTTTCAGTGATTTTTTTTTCTATTCCGACTGTAGGATACCCTAATAGCTTAACAATTGTGAGTCAAAAAGTAGCGGCTCCACCACACGAACCATGTAACCAGTAATGACCCTCTTCATAACTTTGCATCTTCTACTCCTAGGCGCCGGCGCCATCGGCTGTGAGCTGCTGAAGAACTTCGCGATGATCGGCGTGGGTGCGGCTGGCGGCCAGATCACCGTCACGGACATGGACCTCATCGAGAAGTCCAACCTCAACCGACAGTTCTTGTTCAGGCCCTATGATGTGCAGAAACCCAAGTCTAGTACTGCTGCAAAGGTAAGGCGATCGTCTACTGTGCGTGTGTTTTACTGTCAGCTGCACGTCCTTTAGAACAGTTTGACATTGACAGCGCTTCTATGTCGGAATATTATGGGGGATTTTCGTAGTTCAAGCATTACCGCTGACATGCGGTTGACCATACCATTTTTTATTTAATGACTTTCAGTTAATAGCAGGGTAAATACCTACGTAACACACTAATAGTAGGAATGCCTTTCATTTTGACAGTTCAACAACATTCATTGCGATATTTCCGTTGTTGAGCAGACAAATCTTTCAAACTGAAGCAATGTTTAGCAATATCAATCAAAATTATTCAGATTGTGATTGCTGTGTGAGTGTGTTACGCAATTAGGGTGCAGGTTAGTAACAGCGCAGGCAGTAATAGTGGTGTGGCATGTCATGACATGCCATGCACCTTCAATCTTAGTAAGTTTCTCTAGGTTTCTCTAAAAAATATCTTACTTGTCATTCCAGGTCATCAAACGCATGAACCCGGACGTGAACGTGATGGCTCAGGAGAACCGCGTGTGTCCCGAGACGGAGTCTGTCTACGACGACGCGTTCTTCGAAGCGCTGGACGGCGTCGCCAACGCGCTGGATAACGTGGACGCGCGTATTTACATGGACAGGCGTTGTGTTTACTATAGGAAACCGCTGCTGGAAAGCGGTACGCTTGGTACTAAGGGGAATACACAGGTTGGTTATCCACTATGTGAATGAAATTACTGGCTAATATATAGCTTTGATTTTTTTATCTTTGTTCTACTTGCTGGATTATAAAAAGAGCTAGTACGTCTGATAGTAAGCTAATAAAAACTAGGGGATTTTAGCAGGTTGTAAGACTCACTGAGAGACAGTATTGTAATCAATTAAATTTAATACATGTGGCTATCAGTGTGTATTCATGGTAAAGAGAAGAAACACTTTCCAGCCAATAATTTTACTGTGAACCAAGCAAATACAGAATCTTTACCACTATTGTCAAATTTTGGGTACAATTTCTTTTCAACACACACTAAAAATCTACAACTCTTTCATCCACAGGTGGTAGTCCCATTCCTGACTGAATCCTACAGCTCTTCCCAAGACCCCCCGGAGAAGAGCATCCCGATCTGTACCCTCAAGAACTTCCCCAACGCTATCGAGCACACCCTGCAGTGGGCTCGTGACGAGTTCGAAGGTCTGTTCCGTCAGGCTGCGGAGCATGCCGCCCAGTATCTGAGGGATCCTTACTTCTTGGAGAGGACCCTTAAGCTACCTGGTAGCCAGCCACTTGATGGGATTGAGAGCGTCAGGGTAAGCAAGTTTTTGATGTTACATTTTATGAGTTTGCAAAGTGAGTTTCGTCATCTTAGAGACAAAGTTATATAATCATACTCTTTCAGTAACACACATTCCTTCAAGATACAGAGAACTGCATGGAGGGCTGGAACAGGTGTCAAAAGCACAGGTTCTGTATTGGTACTTAGCAGTACTTGCCATTTCTGTACCTGGGTACCGATTCCAGATGGGCACCGTTACCAATTCAGGTGTCTAGCACGTTCCAAAAATCGCCATATTTGTACAAGGAAGATTGTACAGTTGGTATCCTTGAAGTTATTTTTGTAATGCCTATTAACTATCCTTTTTAGGGTATCGTAGTTCACGTCTCGGAACCCTTATAGTTTCGTCATGGATCATGGTATTTACCATGATTATGTGATTATGTGTATTTACCATGTTGACAAAATGCTTAAATAAAATCACAAAAAATATATCTTTTTGAGGTACCTCCCCTACACGTAAAGTGATTTTTTTGCTATCATTAGATAGGTCTTTAAAAACATTGAGAGGTTGCTAAGACAATTTTTTGATTTAGGTATCCGTTTGTGAGATATTCAACTTTAAAGCGCATTTTTTGTTAAAATAGGGCGGACCCCCCCTGAAAGCTAAACGGCTGGCTCAAAAAATCTGAACAAATTCATGATGGTAGTCCATGTGGTGAACTTTGAAGGAAAACTATAACGACTTAGATAACTTTGTTAATTCAGGAGTTATAGAGGCCTAACTTGTAAAATGCGCTTACTTGGAAAACTTCGTGTGCAATTAATTTATTCATAGTAATAAATACCAACCCCGCCTTCTAAATCCACATGCCATTATGGGTGACTACGGAACCCTATTCTGTGCCTGGCCTGACACGCACTTGGCCGGATTTACTTACTATAATCTGTTTTCTCACTTGAATCTGGTATTGTATTTCTTCAAATTCCAAGCACCAAGAATTCCTTGAAGTATTCCAAATAGAATGAATTGCATTCTTTTATATTTTTAATGTTTGTAAAATCAGTGTAACTGGAGAAAACATCGTCATAAATATATTTTTCCAGAACGCGATCCAAGAGCGCCCACTAACATTCGACGACTGCGTGACTTGGGCGCGCCTACACTGGGAGGCCCAGTATTCCAACCAGATCAAGCAACTGCTGTACAACTTCCCGCCCGACCAGCAGACCACTTCCGGGGCCCCATTCTGGTCCGGCCCCAAGCGGTGCCCAGAACCCCTCACTTTCGACCCTGCTGAAGACCTGCATCTGGACTATGTGGTGGCTGCCGCTAATCTTAGGGCTCATGTGTATGGAATGGCCCCCTGTGTGGACAGGGAGAAGATCGCGAAGGTCGCTTGTAGCATCTCGGTAATGAAACATTCTTTTTATTTAGTATCGACGGTACATGTATGTTATATTGTTTGGGCTTAGTGGATGGCCATAGAAACATTCAAATATTGGTCTTTTTTTTTGTTAGCTTGTATTGTGTCCGATTGCTGGGCAAAGGCCTCCCCTTTTTCTCCCAAACTCCCTGGCTTGTGCAATGTCTGTTGACCCTGCAAACCTTATCAGATCGTCACAGCACCTAGTTTTTGTCAATAATAAGTTTATTCATCAAAAAAGTAATAATACAATGTGACATATTTGGTGACCACAAACTAAGCGTCGCTTGTATCTTGTAGCTCTGGAAACATCTGGGAAGATAGATGATAGAATACTGTTTATTATGTTCACCATAAAAATCACAAATGCCTTGTGTTAGTGAAATAGTGAACCAATAAACCTCCGCAATAATCTACCTAGAACAAGCTATATGTATTGACGTCTCTCATTTACTAAGACACCTCAATATTTTACAGGTACCAGAATTCAGCCCAAAATCAGGCGTAAAGATCGCAGTCACCGACGCTCAGCTGCAGCAGAACAGCGACGATATGGACCACGACCGGGTGAAGAACATCATCGCCGAGTTGCCGTCGCCCGCCAAGCTCGGCGCGCTCAAGATCACGCCGCTCGACTTCGAGAAGGACGACGACACCAACTTCCACATGGACTTCATCGTGGCCGCCTCCAACCTGCGCGCCGCCAACTACAAGATCCCGCCCGCCGACCGACACCGCTCCAAGCTCATCGCCGGCAAGATCATCCCCGCCATCGCCACCACCACCTCCGTGGTCGCCGGCCTCGTCTGCCTCGAACTGTACAAGCTCGCACAAGGCTTCAACAACCTCGAAGTCTTCAAGAACGGATTCGTCAACCTCGCTCTGCCATTCTTCGGCTTCTCAGAACCCATAGCTGCCCCGACAAACTCATACTACGACAAGAAATGGACGCTCTGGGACCGCTTCGAAGTCAAGGGCGAGGTCACCCTCCAACAGTTCCTAGATTACTTCAAAAATGAGCATAAGCTGGAGATCACGATGTTGTCGCAGGGCGTGTGCATGCTGTACTCGTTCTTCATGCCGTCCGCCAAGCGCCAGGAGCGGCTCAACTTGCCCATGTCGGAGGTGGTGATGAAGGTGTCGAAGAAGAAGCTGGAGCCGCACGTGAAGGCGCTGGTGTTCGAGCTGTGCTGCAACGACGAGGACGGCAACGACGTCGAGGTGCCTTACGTGAAGTACACGCTGCCCTAGGCGGCCGGGCCCCGCAAGTCACGCCCCCATGTACACTGTCGTCGACGATGTGGTCAACACGTGAAGTTAGAGCATAATAGTTACCATTTTCGGAGATGGTTGGACGATGGACGAGATGTACAGATAGTGTTTACATGTGTGACGTTTTATTTTGTGCTTCAGAACACGCTTTTGTCTACTTATTGATTCATATATTTATAGTAGTTTATAATGGATTGCTCACGTCTCATCAAACGCGCTAGCATTTATTCTTTTTTATTCGTCTCGTGATACCACAATAGTTTTTACACCAAATTTATTGGATATTTTAAAGTTGAAATCAGATGGGTCTGTATATGGAAAGTAATAAATAAAATTTGAGCAATGTTTTGTTTTATTGTAAGTATGGTAGTTTTCCCTGATAACACGGGGCGAGCCTGTCGCTGTCGAGAACATTCTGATGTATATTAGATCAATACTGTTTAGGCGGTGTTCACACTACGGGGCGCGGGAAACGGAGCCTAATGCCCCACGCGGAAACGCGTTCTTATTGAATTTGTTAGAAATTACACGCGGGGGCGCCTGCGCACCGGATCGTGGCGCGTGCTAGTGTGAGATCCGCCTTAGATGTGACGAGGTCGAGCGTGCTGCATAGTTCGGTATATTTTCTCAATCACCATGAGAAACTAAAGCAATAAACGATAGTTATTACTTTGCGAATCTGCGCTAAACACCTAGGGTATATGTATTTATTATCTATTCTCTCCTTTATTTAATACCCCCATCCTCCTCGAGTAGGCAGGAAGGGAGGGAAGAGGAAGGGAATTGTTCCGCATGAATCGCGTCAATCTTAGCGTCGCGCCTGTCTGCGGGAGCATTTACTCGCTTGCAGGACACCTATCAAACGCAACCGTTCGATTGTCTTTCAGTTTGGATTAAGCAACCAAATCGAATAAAAGTTAATCAGTGTCGAGCAATCTGCGCATTTCAATTAATGCGAGTTACCTTTGTTGATTCGTGTAATATTGTGCTTATCACGACGAGGGTCGGTTCGGTCACGGGAGATCTTTTACTTACTAAGTAAAGCAACCCATTCCTAAAAATGTATAAATTGGATCAAAAGACAACACCGAATGTTTTTATTATTTATTGCGTAAAAATGTATGCATGAAAATACAATACAACAATCTCACTAGGTCAATTGAAAAACATCTTTGGAAATATACAATTTGTGACACCAATGACTTAATAATTATAATAAAATGTAAGCGTTCAATATTTTTGGTACATATTTTTTTGATATCCGACGCCTTTTTACTGAACCTATTTTTAAAGGAGCGTGCACACAGCAGTTACTGCTTCGAGGCGAAATGTGCCTTGTTAAATTATAGTTTAAACTTTTATTTCTTTGAATATTAACTAAAATGTATTTTTGAGATAACTGTTAAACCGCGTTTACACCCTACACGTTCTAATACTTGTTTTCAACAAGTCCTGTAGAAGACTACCAAAAACATCTTGAGTCTTGTTCTATTTTGTTCACCGGTTTGACCTTTTTGACTAGTTTTCTACAAGTTTTGTATTGTTTATCTAGTCTTTACACACATTTTGGGTGTAAACGAGAATAGACACAACATGTGAATACCATGTAATGGGGTGAATATGGATGCAGGGTGAATCGGGATTAAATTTAAAATTGGATTTTAAAGTTGATACACTACTAAACTTCCTTTTTGGCAACAAATTATATTATTTCAATGTTAAAATCCCATTTTAAGTTTCGTCTCGATTCACCCCTGCATCACGATGTACCTCGTTTTACGGTACAGACGCCAGCAGGTCAAGCTACCCGAAACTGTCAAATTTTCCCAATCAATCTTGAACCTTAATGCTTTAGCGATAAAGGTGAAAATCTATTATAGAATTTTGACAGATTGTAGTAGCTTGATGTGCTGGCGTCTGTACATGTTTTATACGATTGTGTAAACGCGTGGATACGAATATATTTTAATGAATTAGTAATTAACACGCTAATCCGAGGCTTATTGTGCGGTTCCTCATACATCAAATAATCTTTCATCATTTTATAAATGCAGTTAATAACATGAGTACGATTAGTAACAGAAACAAGAAGAATAGTTCGAGATCTGTGAAACAAATGACTAGAGGTGCAGAGAGTTAGCACAAACATACAACCTGGTTAAAAGATATCGGTTCCAGTTTTCAGTAGCGATATAACTGGTACTGTGGCCCGTACATGGACCGCATACTTACATATATCTAAACTGAAAGATAAAATAAAATTAAGCTTGAGATTAAAAAGGCAGAGTTCTGAATAATTATGGAAGAGCGTAAGTAGAGATAGTTTGTAACGATATTTGAGTTTAGCGTCACAAAGAATTGCAATTTAGTTTTGTTATTACCTTCTTAATCTATGATTATTGTCAAATTAAATTATATAAAAATATCCTGAGACTTGGAAGCACTTTAGTAATAGGTGTACACCATCTTTGTAACGCTAACGTAAATGAAATCAGAAGAATAAGTAGGTATTATAGACATGAAAGGCAAATTATATTATTAATTTTGAGGTTATCTGCTGTACCAAAATCTATCTTATATTTTAAGGTAATATAAAACGTTACATTTCAAACTATGTGCACATACTCATTTACATTAACCACTAAGAAATTCACAATTTGTGCCTTCATTACATAACGAGGCATAACGGCTAATGTAAACAGGTCTTAAGGCGTGTGGATTCTAACTAGCATTTTAGAGATTACACCATGTGTACAATTTCTTAAAATCTAAAGATTACAAAACTTACAATAACTTTTGGATATCTCCGCGAAATATAAAGGCCTCTTTTCCAATTTTTATTTGGTCACCCATTGATAATTATTTTCCGTTTATTGTTTAAAAAGATAACGGATTTTTTTTTTAAATTACACCCTTGGAAAAATCGTTTCGGAGCAATTATTTTTGCACAATTTGACTAAGTTTGGTATTATACAGGTATGAGAAACATGGTGTTAAGTTCACTCATCCTCCATAGAAAGGGGAGGATCCTCCGACCAGACGCGTGTTGTGTCTGGCGGGCAACTGCTCAACGATTGATGTCTGGAAGTGGTATGTATGCTAGTTGCGCGGTAAACTCTGCTTGCGAGATGCAGGATTTGCGTGACGTCAGTATGACGCGTTGTTCGCATGTGGCGTTGTAAATACCGCTACAGTACTCGTATATAGAATGTGTAGATTTTAACTTGGTGATAGGTATTTTTACATCCTGTTCATAAGATTTAAAAAGTCGGAATGGGGATTGAGGTATTTCTTGGCAGGCACACCATCCACTTCCAGATCACTCCACCATAAACATAGTTTTTTTTTATTACTTTCTAAACTATCAATTTCTTAAGCTCGACCATCCCGCCCTTTGAGACCAACATACTTAGTTTCCAATCTATGACTATTTTACACAGTAAACGTAAAATAATTTGCAAACCCGCTTCATACAAATTACAATTTAAATGAACATACATGTTCGACGTACTTACCCCTGCAATACGTTTTAAATGAGGTCATTTAAAACGGCATTTTTTTAATTTCGGCTTCTTATGTGGTAGGCATGTTAGGGTAGGTACCCTAACATGCCTACCACATAAGAAGCCGAAATTACGTCGCGTACCTAATTTGCATTGTGGACGTAAGCATACCGAACTTCCGTAGCATAATTTCGGAAGGTCTGTCGTTACACTAATATTATTCGACAGGATATAAAGTTAGTCTTTCTGCTGAGTCGCTATGTTTCATCTTGATTGTGTTATTTACGTAATAGAAATATTTACTGTAGACCTATTTTATCCAAAATATATTGTTAAATGTAAGTGCAATCTATAAAATTATAGTTTTTAAAACACAGCGACTCAGAGGGTTAAAATATAAATTTTTAATCTAAGTTACATAGGTGCAAATATAGGCACTTTGCTTCGGAAGCATACAAAACGGAATAGCAATTACAACCATAATTTATGAGTTTTATGACTTAAATGCTAATAATAAATAATTTTGTTACAAATAACTTTTGAACTTGCTTCGGTGTTTGTGAATATTAGACGTTATCGCCCGAAGTTTTAGAGAAAAAGGAATTACTTAATTTTAATTATATTTTAAATAGAATCAAAAAATTAAATGCACTTTAGGCTAAAGTAAAGCACGATGTATCGTCGTTGCATTAAAACTTTATGAAAGAGAGCATATTAATTTATAGACGGAGTACAAAAGATACGAAAGCTTGCCGAATTATTAACAAATTAATATTTATCAATTATTAATCATATAACAAGCACTCAAAGTAGTAATTAAGTTCGAGCATTTATTCTTTCCGTTATAAATGTGAGAATAGACATGAACTTAAATATTAACAATAATTTTGGCTATACCAAATCATTACCATTTTATCGGAAAATAACTCGGAAGAACATATTAAAAATCATCGTAAAAAAATCTGTCACAAGATTACCGTGCGTGGGCAAAGCATATACAGAGTTAATTTTGCCAAGTTTATAGCCCAGTGTTGTGGCGCTTTGCCCAGCAGTGGGCGAAGAAGCGCGGCAAGCAGCTGGGCGGTGTGGGCGAGGGTCAGCGCCACGGGCGTCGGTGAGGGCTGGCCATGTGGCGGGACACCGACACTCCGGGGCCCTTGTCGTCGCTAAACGTCTCTGCGATATCATAACGGATATTTTAAGGCCGGCTCACTAGGTGGCACGACGCGGCATGACACGGCAGAGCATTAACATTTGTATGCTGATGCCTTCTATGGCATACCGCAGCTTGCCGCGGTATGGTCAACTCCCCTCGTGACAATATCACCGAAATAGTGCTAGGTGTATGAAAATAACCGCTTACGAAAATCCTTTGCCATGCGATGCCGCGCCGTGCCGCCTAGTGAGAGCCTTTATCAACAGTTCTATTAATCACGCTGGCTTTTCAGTGGTTTTACAAACGACATAATGCATCATAATTATGTGAGGTAAATGATTCATGAGAAAATGTTTGAAAATTAAATTTTGTTAGTTTACATAAACAGTGTGTTTTTGCATGGTGCACAATTAGCAGTTTATAAAGCCACTACAAAGCAAACGTCTCGTCTCGGAATACTTTTTGTTTCCTATAGTAGAAACACAAATTACACTTGAGGACTTTGTGGCTATCAAAAATAATAATTTAGTAGGTAAAAACAGCCTCTTCAAAAATGATTAGGTAACTTAATATAATAAGCATCACATTGAAATTGAAACATTCATGCGAGAGTAAAAAATTAGTAGATTACCCTGCTACGAAAGATGACACAAATAAATTAATAAAGTTTACATCACCATTTAGATTTAGTAATCCGGCAATGAAAACTCAAAGCTTAATAATGAGTCAAAAAGCACATGCTATTTTATTGGAAATTCAGAATTGTTAGCGGCTTATAAAAATGATAAGAATAAAAAATGGATGAATTCCTCTGCAGGCAGGTAGGTACCATGACTTTTCAAATTAAAACTTTCTAGGGCTTCCTAAAGAATGTTCTGTATGCATGTCTTTGGGCAAAACAAAAAGAAAGCTGGCAACATTATGCTGTTCAGTGTTACCATAGTTGGACTGCGTCATCAGCGAGGCCGTGGTCGGTCGCCTGGTGCGCGCGGGAAACGCACCGGTGTGGCTTTGTGACATTAGGTCCCTGTTTTATATAGTTTTGTTATAGACAGATCAAAGATTTTAAGTTGAAAGTTGTTGATGACATCTTTTCTATATCTTATGAAGTTATGAATGAGGAATTAGGGCAATTTTAAAGTTCTGATATTATATTATAATGATATTATGTTATTTGTTGCGATCATAAGCTTGAAAGGTATCTTCACCCTTTACCAAAGACCCAACACCATTGAAACTAGACCTCTAAATCTTGAATTCAGTATTGCCTTGTCTCCTTGTCTAAAGTATCCAAAAATTAATAGTATCTTCCCTAAAATGCGCATCTAGAAACATTTCCCAAAATAGCGCTCCAGCCCATTTACAAATGTCAATAATTCTAACGTGCAAAATCAAGAACGCCCCATGAACTGAACCAACACCCTGCAAACAAGTCCACTGCTGGACATAGTATAAGTACCCAAATGTCCTTTCTTTGGTATTTTTATCGATTCATTAAGTTTCTCAAGTTCTGAGCTGAGCTACACGATTACTGACAAATGTGTACACTGACTGACAGGTCCACTAAAATCTTTGTGGTTCTTTCCCGAAAAGACTATGTCAGACATTCCCCTACATGGTCCTCATATGGCCTGATCAAGATTATGTTTGGACTTTAAAAGAGACTGTGACCTCTGAGTTTGTTTCGGCCTTTCTCATCTAGTTATTATTATATTATTATTAACACCAATCACGGAGCACTTTTTCGGGAACGCACTAGATACGGCACATAAAAGCATTGTCTCACGTCTGTTTGAAAGAGCTGGTGTTGCTGAGTTGCCGCGCCGCGAGCGACCGGCGGCGTCCTCTGTCGGCCGCGATCATGGCGCAACGTTCGGCGGCTGTGCTCGCCACGAAAGTATCGTGCAAAGAGTAACATGCTGCGGTGATCTACAAAATATCATTATTTTTTTAACGGTAAGGACTTAATCCTAAATAAAATAGCAATAAACTGATTTTATTTTGCTGGCAACACTGCAATAACTGTGTGTAAATAAAAATGTTTCCAGCAACACAAAATCATTGTGCGTTCATTTTGTTTAAGAAACACGACGCTGCGCGCTGCGCTGCGCTGCGCTGCGCTGCGCTGCGCTGCGCTGCGTCGCTGTTTCGCGACGTCGAAACCCCAAAGGGTTTCGACGTCGCGATATGATTTCGTTTAAATATTTCATAATCTAAATACAGACATACATTTCGTTTCTATAGTTCTAAGTAGAATCAAATATTTGAAGCTAGTAACTAATCAGATAGGTAACTAATCAAGAATAATTTGTGTTATTTAGTGTTTTAGAAATGTAATTAATAAATAAAGATTTTAAAACTGAATCATTAATTTTATGTAAACTATTTTAACAGGCCTTCAACGACGAGCCTTCCACCCAAAACCAGTGCACCCTGAACAGTCACGAAGCGTACCTGCTGGATCAACCGTCGGTGCAGGTCCACATCAGCTCCCCGGATGCCCTCCCGGTCTTGATGCAGCTGCAAGGCGCACAGCAAAGCATCCTTGATGGTCTGAACCGTCCCCTGCACCCGGTCCGTTCGCATCAGGCGACGGACCAGGTAACCCTTCGCCAAAGCCACGATTTTGGTCGCAGCCGCTCGCTGATTCGGACAGTACATTAAATTGTATAGCGACTTAAGCTGAAATGGAATGAGGAAACGGAAATAGGAAGCAGGCTTTAGGGATTGCCGAAACGCAGGAATTTAGAGGTTCTGGGTTAGCAGGAATAGAAAGGCACCAAAGTGAAACGAAAATAGCAGCACTTTGTTATAATCAAAGCATTTTAATGAGACCACAACCTAAAAATTTGATTGGGAAAAGCAAATACAAAGTAGAAACTAATCTTTTGTTTCAGAAAATCAGCATGTTACGCGATAAAATATAAAACAGTAGTTGGATCGGGTGACTGGCAGGAAAGGAAGGGATCTTAAGCATAATGGTGAACAAGGAACAAGTACATTAACATACATATAACAACCTCAAGGAAACAAAAAACCTGGGACATAGACAACTGATGATAGGTGAAACATAGAGCAACTCATTAATGTTCACAATAACTCCACAATGTGCGATATAATATTATTTTAAAATTGCTTTGAATTATTACTACGGTAAAAAAATCTATACAAAATTCCAGAGAGACAGGACTGAAGATTATATTGTTTTTGTAATTTATTGAATAAATACTCTACAGTATAACAGATACTAAAAATGTGAAGATAGGATTAAATATATATCTTAGTATCTTACCTCTCTTGGCGTTGCTTGGATGTTGAATCTACCCTTGCACGCTAGCGAGTTAGTACTATTTATTGAATTATGTATAGTTCTTCCCATATTTCGGACGGCACTGTCGGCAGAAGTGCAGTGTATTTCCGAAGTTGCATGGATGGTTTTAATTTCTTTACCATAGATATGGCGGGTTACAACACTGTTATTTTCTTCATCATAAAAATTGCAATCGTCGTTGTCAGAAGGAAATGTAACATTTAAATCAGCCATCGTGTCGTTCGTTCGATCGGTGAGCATCGGTTCGTAATCACGATCGGATGATGCACTCGTCTCATAGTTCAGTCGTCGGGACGTCGGAGTGTTTATTTGAGGAGACTTCGAAGTTTTTCCCTGAGGGGACTGAGTTCGTGTCCTGGACCCGTCTGGTTGCGTCCTCGGGGACATAATCTTAGTCCCATTCTGACTACGAGCTTTAATCGGCTGCTTTTTGATACTGCCAGTAATATCCCTGCTTTTCTTCAACACATTATCACACTGGTTTATGTAGTTGTTGGTATTGGTCAATGTGTTAGAAACAGGACTGTCAAGACTACTTTGATCAGGTGATTTGTAGTTGATCAGCTGACTTAGACTGACCGGACCTCTGTCACTCGCCTCGGACTGTTCTAGATGTTTGTCACCCCAAGCTTCTTTTACTTCTATCGGAGACGTGGGACAAATAGTCTTCAGCTGCTTGAAGAGCAAGTTGTTCTGCTCCTCAAAGACTTGCTGAAGGAGGATCTGTTCCTTTTTCTGCTTTTCCACTAAACTCGCCATTTGTAACAACTGTTGATTTTGTATCTTCTCATAGAGTTCTCTGACATGAGCTGCCGGGTCTTCTGCCTCTGATATTAAAGCAGGCGGCTCGCGACTTTGAGACAATGGATCGAGTTTTTTACTTGTTTTAGGTGATCCTGGGTCTTTTATACGGTTGCTGGTGTTTCGGACAGGACTGATGGATTTTCTGGGTTTCGGAACTGGTTCATTGGGTAAAGGATCTGAGCTGGGCGTTGGATTAGATTTTATCATTGGTTTTGGGGCAATAATGGTGCGTTTAGGTTTTTCTTGGGCAACAGACTTTGCCCGAGTGGGTGAGTTTTTAGGTTGTTGTTTTACAAAACTTTTATTAGAAGCGTTTCTATTAAGACCATTTGCCTTAGTCTGCTTCAGTTCCAACGCCATAGATGACCATTTTACTTTGGCAGACTCCAGGTCCCAACTCCTTCGCTTCTTACTTGGGCTTAGGTTTGATAGCGATTCGCTCATCGAAATAGAGCACATCTCAACACCAGTGTTCAACGATTGCACTTCTAGATGAGCCAAGAGTTGAGGACTGGGGTTTAGCAGTGTATAAGATCGTTGCCGTGCTAATGGCAGAGTCTTGTGCAAGTCCTTGAGACTATCCCTGTGCAAGTCATTCAGGGATCCTGTGAAGCTTTTGGAACTAAGAGAGGCGGGGCCGTCTTGAGACACAGATATACTGTCGCCAAAAGGATCCATTGAATGGTTATTATTAAGATTGAAGTTGAAGTTAGCAATTTCTGCAACAGTATGTTTCTGTTTTTTATTTGTTTGCGTTTCTGTGATTACTTCTTTTTCTGTTATTACTTTTTGAGTAATTCTTGTTGTGCAGTTATAATCTCTTTCAGGAAGATCTATTTGTGGAGGTGAGTGTGGAGCCCTTCTAGCACTGTCGCGATATTTTTTTCCAGTTTCATTGTTGATACTTAGACTGAGATCTATAATGAGTTTCGGAGAACTTGACCTAGAACTCGAATGAGATTCTATTGATTCTACGACCACGTTGGAAGTTATATCGTTACAAACATCAGTTACACGAGACTTTCTTGGTGATGAAGTAGTATGTCTCGAAGATGAATCAATAGCTTTTTTGTGATATTTAGCATTGTAGCCAGCTCTTACTTCATGATGGGGCAGTTCGTATTCACATTCTGGCAGTTCAGGAGCGTCTGTCTTATCTTCAGACTCCGAGTCGGATTCAGCCACAAAGGGTTGAAGAAGGGAAATGCGCTTATCTACTTCCTTGGCCAGAAGCTTGTAATATTGCATTTCCTTGCGACATTCTTTAGATAACTGAAATATTAAAAAATAAGACATAAAAATAATCACTACATACCTACAACAAATTATTGATATTCAATCACCTTTGTAAGAGACAACAACAGAAGAAAGTACAATATTTTTTTCATTTTTGGTATCAAACTTTTCTAACAAGCTCTTGAACAGTATTTACTCTGCAGATGCTTTTTTAAATGCTTGAAATTCTGCAAATAAATGAAAAAAATAATGTAGATTGCCTGGCCCAAGAAATTAAGACCCATATTACAGAACCTCACTCAAGACTCAAATATTACTTAAAACTAGTTTCAACCAATCAAATGGCTCTGCATTAGTTTTAAGTAATGCTTGAGTCTTGTGTGAGGTTCTGTAATACGGGCCTTAGAATAGGGATGTTGACTAAATAATCAATTATACAGGTTATACAGGATGCCTTTTTAACCAGTGCACAAACTGTAACCAAGAATTCAGCACATGATTCTAGACCCCTAGCGAAGACATTTTTCATTGGTTATCAAAAAAGAAATCAGCTGTTTCATAGAAAAATGCAATACAGTCAGTACAGGCAGTCAAAATGTATGGCAGAGCAAATTTTTTCCCAGGGAGCTTCAGAATCATGTACAGAATTCATCGTTATAGTTTGCGAATTGGTTAAAAAAATATTCTGTATAGTGTTCTAAAATTAATGTAATTTCAAAGAAGGGACAATAAAGTCCAAGGAAAAATTATGGAGAAACTACACTCTTTGGAAGTTTTTATCAGGAGATAAACCCCTTTATTCATAAACGTTGCTTAAAGTTAAGCAGTGATTAGCGACGAAGTTAAGTAACGCTTAAACGTCAAAAATGTATGGTTAAACCATACATTTTTGACGTCGTTACTTAACTTTAGTCATCGTTTATGATTAACCCCTTCTTGTCCTTGTTGCATGCAGCTGAGAATGAATGGCACAGATGTGAAGCAAGTAAACCATAAGAAAACTGTTGCCAGCTCTGCATAGCAAAATTTTTTTTAAACTAAAATGTGGAACCAACCTGACTTCCGAAATTGGAGTAATTTTTCACTTTGTGTTTTATTGCAAAATGTTTTTTTTACTATTCATTACAGACACAAGACAAAATCAAGCCTTGTTTCCCTGAAGGGTACGGCAGCGGGGTACAGTCACGAGCAAAAGTATATACACACTTGGCTTAATTCAAAAGCGATTTACTCCTTTATTTTTTAATGAAATTTTATGTTGTTACGAACATGGCATTTTCGAACCCATAGGTTTATGTAATGTGTCGTACTTCAACGTTTCATTCGTTATTTCAGGAAAAAATCGCAATTGAAAGTTGCGAATTGTTGACATTGATATTGGTGCTTGTGACTGTACCTAAAGTCATTGTTGCCATAAGTCCCATCAATGCCAACAACCGGGCAGACTGTAACTTATCATTACCTTTTTCCAAATTGAAAATAAATAAATTCAACACCCCTATTCATACATTTTTATTAAGTACTGTAAAGGTTGTCTGCCGAAGGCGACCTCATATAATGCAGGCTGGCTATATTTATGCGCGGGTTCCATTCGAACATTCAAGCAAGGGTCATTTATATTCTAATTAGGATTTTGATTTAGATTTGTCAGTGCTATCTTAGTGAACAAAATGTAAGACGTTCGCAGAATATAATTTTAAAAGGAGTCATATAAGTTGTTTGATTCCTCCTGGTACAGAGAGGACTCTTCTAGTCCTCTATAGTACCTTGCTGACTCTTGCATTATCAAACATTTGGCTCGAAGTTGTTCAGTTGCTTTGAAGCCAGCAAATGATTAATACCTATTTAAAATAAATCCTATCTTATTATTTTACTATTTATTTATCAACTGGACAGATATCTATATATCTCCAAGCTATACACACGCATCAGCTAATTAGCTGCTAGTGTGTCTAACCAAATAATAATATTTCCTTTTTTTATGGTATGTGTAACTCAGATTTGGTCTTTGACTAACATCCAGAAATACAAACTCTAGATCTGCCAACAAGCAATGGAGTGCTTAAATTAACAGATCAAGTTCGAAACTCAATACTGCACTCCAAAACAAAGATAGCTAGCGTGGCTCAAAAGACTGCCCAACTTAAATAGGACTGGGCAGTACATGTCTGCTGCATGCCAGACAAACTACGGGCCCAAATAGCACAGAGCTGGTAGTACGCCCAGAGACAGTGAGATGAGGTCGCAGCAGAAGACACAAGAGATGGCGGGACGAGCTGGATAGGTTCAGTCAAAACTGAAAGGAAGATGCGCGGGCTCAAGAAAGATGGAAGGGCTGAAGGGAGGCCTTTACCCAGGAATGGGACAGTGTAGGATAGTCGAAAATAATATAAGTAAAATAACACCACACCGTCATCATCATCAGCCTATTGCACGCCATTCAACTCAATTTTCGGCAACTCTCATCCAGCACTACTATATATTTAAAACTAAAGTTTTAAATATTTAAACTAAAGTTTAAAATATTAGTCAACACTACCTAGTCAGAAAAATACAGGGCACTTGTCCACTTGTCTTGATGTTTGTAAGTACTAGTTGATTTTAAACTGCCCTAGAATTTTTTACCAGGTTGGGTTCCATACTGTGTTGTTTTGTTTCCACCTTCCTACCTTGCTTCTTTAAGTCTCCTAGGTCTGAGGTGGGCAGACGATTCAGTAGCTTACTAACTAGAGCAAGATATCAAAGAATCAACAAGGACAGAATTTAAATAATTGATGTACTTACAACTGGCGGTAGGAGCGGCACCCCATTTATTTTCATACAGGAGACGTACTGGCCGGCGTGTCGCACACATTTCACATCCCACGGGTCGTTCATCGTTGTCATTCACCAGACAAATGCTATTATCAGCTCCTGGACTCCTGATGTACCCCAGAAAGCTGCTAACATAATCAATTTCCGATTACTTACGTCACTAAAGGAAGTTTCATGGCATTTTTCAATTTATCTAATGTAATAAATCACAGATTTTGAACCTTAAGACGAGGGAAATTTAATTTCATTACGCCGACGAACTTGCATCGTAATGTAGCAGATGTTGTCATGCACGATTACGTCAGATAATAGTTGTAACCGGTCTGATGGCGAACACTTACTATAATTTACCCTACGGTATGCGGTTAATGCGAAAATATGACATTGGTTGAACTAATATTTGTTTTCCAGATTTATTAAAAAGAATGTTGATAGATTATCGGTACTCATAACATGAATTTGAAAATGATCATACTTTTCTTGGTTACGTTTCTTCTAGATAGATTCAACTATGAAATTGTAACCAATAACAACAGCCTATTTATTAAATATGTTGTTTTACAGCCAATAGAAAGCCTAAGTGAGCAAAACAAACTATTTTGATTTATTTTTTAGGGATTTAGAAAACAGTCTTGCTTGTAGTTGTCAAACAAACTTCGTATTGCCATGGTTACACATTAAAAAAATGAAATAAAAAGCATCAATAATTTTAGCCTCTAGGTATATTTTGACTTGAAAATAGTACGAAAGTTTTGGAATCATTTTAAGTCCATTTACAATATTAAAATAGAACTAATAGAATAAAAATTATTTGGAATCATTTTTGAACGCAGCAATGTTCCTTTTTTTTTTTTTTTTTTTTTTAACACTAAAATATTATTTATTTACATTATTTATGCTAACATTAAAATAATGATATGTACATGGGAAAAAATAAGCAAAATAATCATAGGGCATCAAAAAATTCGACAATTTGATTGAAAATTTGACACTTGACAGACAGTGGTCTCATGGTCTGTGTTTTTGAGCTTGACAGTGACATTACCAGCGAAAGGTAGATTAGTGTATATACTCCCATGTAAATTTTGGGATTATTTAGATTTTGGGATTATTTTACAAATTTTCAATGTTTACTTCAAAGAGATAATGGTGTACATATCAGAAATAGTAGCAGAATTTTATCAGATATAGTCTCATACTGTCCAAAAACTTGAACTCAAGAAAATGGCAATTTCAAGAAGGACAAATATTTGTCCCGCCGGAAAACAGGCGTTATTTTGTTTTTTTCTGTCAATATTTATTTTTACTGTATCATTCTTCTCTGGAAGAGTCCTAGGATTCTCTTCGGAGCTATGGGCCCTGACATGTTGGGGTCCAGCCCTGTATTTCTGCCTATTTAACTTCATATTAAGATACTGTTACACAGGATTTATTTACGAGGTAAGATCTATTTTATTTCTTTAACATTGACATTTAATGGTTATGGCTTTGTTTTCTAAACTTCATTTCACTTTACTTCACTTTCAGGCTTAATATTTAAGCACAAAATTTTACTAGCAAACTTTTTTCCTTATTGAATTACCTTGTAGGTCAGCATGACTCACAGTTTTAAGAGTATACTTGTAATTATATTTCTAGTATGCGGAACAATATTCAACATTTTACAAACAGATTTTTGAATGAAGCAAATCATTACTTTTGCCCAGGATAATTAAATAATTTTTTTATTTTATTTTGCTTTCAGGTATCAATAAGATCAGCATTCCTTGGTGCAGTATTCTCCCTGGGTATCTTTCTTGCTACCTTTGACAATGGCTGGAGAGTGTTCGGTCTCTACACCGTAATACTATCATTTTTCCATTTTTCTGAGTTTATGAGTGTTGCACTCACAAACCCACGGACTCTGTCTGTTAACTCGTTCATATTGAACCACAGTGTACAGTACGGTGTGGCTGCTGTATCCAGCTGGATAGAATGGGGAGTGGAGTACTATTTCTTCCCTGGTAAGTACTTTACTTCATTCTAAATTTGTTGTTCCCCAACCTGCCCAAGATGCCTCAACAATTGGGCTATTAAATGCAAATAATAAATTGGATTAATAATAATAATTTATCTATTAACCTTAATAAATCAGTATATGTACATTGTACAATTTAATAAATCTTATAATAATAAATTTAATTTTTCAATGAGTATTATATCAAAACTTCAACAAGTAGCACGAACTAAGTTTCTGGGAATGATCATCATAGACGAACATCTAGACTGGAAAGCTCAAATCAATAGTGTATGTAATAAAATCAACAAATTCGTATACACTCTTAGACGGATTAAAAATGTTACAAACATTAAAACAGCTGTAATGTCCTATCGTGCGTATGTGGAATCCTCGCTGCGATATGGACTAATTGTATGGGGAAATAGTACCAACCATAACAGAGCATTTATCGCTCAAAAGAAATGTGTTCGAGCTATTCAGGGCATTCCACCGGACGTATCTTGTCAACCAATATTTAAAAAACTCAGTCTGCTATAGTAACTGGCATGAGTCGTGAGCACAAACTGACACCGGCGCAGTAGTTCATTTTTCGGTCTCTTTGGCGGAATGAAGAAGGCGGGGGTCACCGAGGCTGCACGCGAGTGGTTCGTCTGTCGATGCTCGTCGTCTATTGGACTCTCACGTGTCATTCGGCTACTGTACACTTTCGTGCAATTTTAGTGACTTACGTTTTTAATTTTGAAATAGTTTATTTTTGTTAATTCGTATTTGTTAAGTCAAAGTAACTGTTAAATTTGTTTCTTCACTATTTTAGCAGTTACTTGAATGAAGAAAACATTTGCCGTAGTATTAGTAAAGGTAAAGTAAAAGTTAATACTTTGACTGATTGTGTTAATGAAGAAACTGGCCGTAAGTCACAAAGGCCTACAACATTACTGTATCAAAGTAAAATTTCAAGTACCACTAATATTTTAATTATAGTTTGCGTAAGTACCTATCAATAATTTGAGCAAAAGCGGTAGATGCTAAATAAATTTGGCTGAAATTGTACAATGCGCGATCTTGCCCCCACTACTGCCCATCTGTGCTCACGACTCGTGCCGGTCATTATACCACTACCCTCCCTATATCTATATGAAACATGTATGTTTGTACGGAAACATAAAGATCTATTCAGAATAGCAGCAGATGTAAGCTCTAGGAATCGCCGTGACAAATTTAGACTTGTTTTAGATAAAATCCCTCGATTGACAAAATATAGTAAAAGCTGTGTAGCTATGGCTATACGTATTTATAACACATTACCATGTAAACTTAAATTACTAAAGGGGTAGGACACCACGCGAACGAAGTAGCGCCGGGCAGCTAGTCTATGTAAATAAAACAAAGACGGTTTAGTTACACCATATAGTTCTGATAAAATTTTTATGATTTGTTGTATTTGTTCCCGCCCCGAATATCATTAATTTTCTCATACAATCTTTCTTATTGATTCTGAGGCCGTACAAACTTCGCCAGGTCAGCTAGTAGTTAATACTATTATTCTTATTGCAGATATGAAGACTTACTTCTGGCTGTCATATGCGGGTGTTGTGATCTGCATCACAGGAGAACTGCTTAGGAAAACTGCCATGTTCACAGCCAAGACTAATTTTAATCACACTGTAAGTAATTTTTTTATTTTTTATTCATCTACGACATATACCTACACGAAGTTTGCATGAATAAATAAATGAGTTGGCTTCTATTCCACAGCCCATTGTGTCACCCTATGTAAAGTTTCTACATTTATATCTGTAATTTATATGACTGCGTGTGTACATAATAAAGAGTTTGCTATTTTATTCTATTCACTTAATTTCCAGGTGCAGTTTGTGAAGCGCCCTGACCATGTGCTGGTGACCCATGGGGTGTACTCCATCTGCAGGCATCCTAGCTACGTCGGGTGGTTCTACTGGTCGATTGGTACACAGGTAAGATCTACTTAATAAAAATCTTAAATTTACTGCCAGATGACGCACAGCCTAATCCGCTGACTCTAGAAGCTTGAAATTTTGCACAACTTCTTTATATAAAAAGAGTGCACTAAGGAAAGTTTTTGAAAATTCACTCCCAAAAGGGTTAAATTGGGGATGAAAGTTAGAAAGAGAAAGAAAGTTCGTATGGAAGTTCATCATTTTCGAAGTTAGAAATTTTGATGATGGTAGGTACTTAGGCTTCTGTTTATACGTTAAAGTAAACAGTATTCTCGTTTTTGGGAAACTCATCCCCTAGTTAACGTTAACCAGGGCTTGACTGGGATAACCCATGGGCACACGGCTTGCATAAGAATAATCTCACACTAACACTAACATCTAACTTGAGGGCGGCGCGCGTAGGGTAGGACCTTGCGTTTGCCGATTTGCGGTCTCCTATAGTTTTTGATAACATTTATCTGAGGAATAAATATGGATTTGACAGCTTTTTTGTAAACAATATGTCAAACTGTCATATTTATTATAGAAATAGTCAGCTGCAGCGTCGGGACTGTGACATTCTAAGGCTTCCACCCAGAATGATGCTGTGCTATGGGGTACCTACAGCACAGCGCTGATTGTCAGCGGTCACCCGAAACAACAACAGCCACAGAACAATGCAACATTTAAAAAATAATCCTCCATCTTTCAGATAACGCTTCTAAACCCAGTGTGCGTCATAATCTACGCGGTTGCTTCCTGGTTGTTCTTCCGAGAACGGCTCATCGCCGAGGAGCTGACCCTCCTCACGTTCTTCGGACCACAGTACGTGGAGTATCAGAAGAAGGTCGGCACTGGACTGCCCTTCATCCCGGGGTACATCCCTGAGAATACTGGCCAGAATGTTCGAGAAAACCATTGGAGTTACTAAGGTGAGTGGGAATAAAAAAAAAAAGGGTTATTTGTGACGATGGGTCGGCGTGATCTGCCGGAGTGTAGCGCGGTAGTCACTGCTCAACAAATATTAATGTTAATATTGCATTCCTTAAATACCGTGATTTTGCATCACAGTAGAGTTTATTTATTTTCAGTTCTGTCATCATATTTTTTGACAGTGACAACCGGTCTACCGATCGGTTTGTGGCAGTTTTATTTTTAAAAGCCCCTCAATTTTTTCTTGAATCTAAGACGCATTACAGGCTTCAATCTTGTATGCGCTAATGGACAAATTCAAATGGTTTATAATATGCGCCCTTTTCTTTTTCTTTAAAATGGCTTCCCTAACAGTGGGCTGGGGTATACAACACAGGCTAAAATTATGTTCATCTTTTTGCAGGTACTTCATTCCTTTCGGGATTTACAACAGCAGGCTCAAGTCAGTCATCTAGTCTAATATTACACTAAGCGAGAGGTACATAACTTTATTCGATAATAATAGTGACGGTTAGAACTAGCAAAATATAATGGACATTTGAAATTGTTGTAGATAATATAAACGACCTTTAAACCTCAATTTTTAAGATTTCGTACATCATAATATTCGCATTGAGTGATCTCAGATAGTCTGATTGTACCTCCATACCAAACTAACATCCGGTTTCTGAATTGTGATTATGAAGTGGTCAAGCATCACCATCATCATCGTTTCAGCCGATAGGCGTCCACTGCTGGACATAGGCCTCCCCAAGCACCGCCACTCCGACCGGTTCTATGCTTCCCGCATCCAGCGGATTCCTGCGGCCTTCACAAGGTCATCGGTCCACCTTGTGGGAGACATTCTAACTAGGGCATGCAACCTGGATAACCGTACAAACCGGATAACCGACTGATTTAAAACCCTGGCTTTTTAAGAGAACAAAACCGGATTTTTCGTTTTTTTTCGGTTATGTTTCTCCTATGTTATTGATTTCATAATACATACTTTAATTTTCAAAAACAAAATATTAAATTTGTCACTGACTAACGTAGACAAGACGGCGAGGCGGCTTTAGTTCCTATTTCGGCCACGTTAATTTAGATCCTTGTCGCACTCTGCCGCCATTTTGTTAAAAATAAGTGAGATACGCGAGCGCTATCTACAAATGATTGCACCTTCACCGCATGCATCTAACTACGTAAAAAAATACATATTTTGATAATAAAATTACATAATATGTATTTTTCCACATATCTCTCATTTATTTAATAAAAATTGAAATAAAACGAAAAAATCGATTTAACCGGTTTCACCGGTTTTGTAAACAAAAAACCCGAAAAAGCGTTTTTTTTTAAAAACCCGGTTTTTGCATGCCCTACTTCTGACGCTATGTCTTCCGGTACGCGGTTGCCACTTCAGAATCTTTCGGTCCCATTGGCGATCTGTTCTGCGAGCAATGTGCCCTGCCCACTGCCACTTAAGTTTGGTATTTTTTCGGGATATGTCGGTTATCTTGGTTCTCGCGCGGATCTCTTCATTTTTGATTCGATGACGTAGCGAACCCAAGCATAGTCCTCTCCACTGCCCTTTGGGTGTCTGGTAAGCCTTCGAGTTGTAAAAAAATGACAATCAAAGAAAGAAAGAGAAAGAAAGAAAGAAAAAGAAAATACATTCATTTTTTTTTTCTTTTTCTTTCTTTCTTTTCTTAATCAAATCAATCAACTCAACCTACTGCAGTCCACTGCTGGACATAGGCCTCTCCCAGGTTGCGCCACAACACCCGGTTCTTCGCCACATTTTTAAGGGCGACGGTCAATCTAGCTCAAGCAGTCGGCCCTGCAAAATTCTAAATTTCTTACTTTTTTTGCAAATACATATTAATTTCGCGGACTATCAACTTAAGCAATGTTAAGCAGAGTTTAACAAGTTCTTAACTTCAAATTCTCAATTCAGAAACCGGTGTTAGTATTTATAATAAAAAAGTTAAGTAATAACTTAAATCTGAACTCACGGTCAGACAATGGCTAATATCAGTTTTCGGGTTATTCTACCTGTAACTTATTGTTACTCGATTAGCGAGATGATATTTTTCCCAGTTCTAAGACATAGCACAGGAGTTTAAATCTTCTGAATTTACATTATTTATTATTGTAAATAAAAGCATTTTTTTACATGTACATCTACTGTAAATTATTCTGTAGTGCAATCTTGTATGTTTTAATTTAAGTGTTACGAGGTACTCAGGGGAATATTATACATTTTAAAACTCAACAACTAGTAGTATGATTCAATGCATTCTTTCAATTTCATTAAATTATCAATATTACTTACTGATAAGGATAAAATATAATTTGTAAAAAATTCGGTCCCATCGCTGGTGGCACCATCTATGACTAAGCTGTTAAAGTTAACACTTTATTAACAAAAATAAAAAGGAAACTCCACCAACAAGGAAACCACTGTTCATGAGTTTAAAACTTCATAACATAATGTAACTTCAAGTTATAATGAATATAATGCGTTTGTGTACTTATTTGTAAATTAATACATTTTAAAAATTTACAAAAAAATTGCAAAACTTTACTAAAATTACTATTAAAACTAAGTATAGAAAACTAAGTATTTTACTAGAATTTCGCTACTATTTGTGTAAATAGAATCTAATATTTAATGACTAATGTTCATAATGACTGAGATGCAAGACGTCTTTTCTACATACTCTTCCATTCTATGTGTATTCGAATAGACAAAGACGAAACGCAGTGTACAGAAGCGATTTTAAATAAACAACAATCGCAGCCAGGTATTTTAAAAAATACCCTTTTTACCCGGCTGCACGACGGTAAAGACTGGATTATGTATTTTGTCATTTTACTGGAGCTGCGGGCCCGCATGCGGGCGCATGAGTTTGGCCCTGCAATAGTTTACACTGAGCAATGATTGTGATCGTTATAAATGCTTGCTTGTGTAAAGGTTGTGAATGTACTGAACAAAAATGTTAAATCAAAATAAATCTTTCTAATAATAGTGTAAACTTGTTATATTTTTCACCCTTCAACTTTTTTCTTCGTAATGTAAACTTGTATTTAGAATCTTAGATAGTTATAACATATTTGGGAACACAAACTCAATGTCAAACACGACAAAGCTCAAATTCCGTTGCTACCGAAAATATTACGGATCATTTTACTATGGACACTCAAAGACAAACCGAGATTACGGAACGATAAAGTAAAAAGTTGAGTATGTGGCGATGCATGTACATGATTTCATCATCATCATCAGCCTACACCAGTCACCAGTCCACTGCTGGAGATGGCCTCTCCAGTTGCACGCCATTCAACTCGATTCTTATCAATAACTAGCTTTTGCCCGCGTGAAGCAACTTTCTTACATTTTTTCCGTAAGAACCATCCTCGTACTTCAAGGAATATTCTAAAAAAAGAATTAGCGAAATCGGTTCAGCTGTTCTCGAGATTTGCGCTTAGCAACACATTCAGCGATTCATTTTTAGGGTTCCGTAGTCAACAAGGAACCCTTATAGTTTCGCCATGTCCGTCTGTCTGTCTGTCCGCGGTTTAGCTCAAAAACTATTGGTACTAGAATGTTGTAATTTGGCATGAGTATACACACATGAGTGTGTGTAAATGACGCCGAAAAAGTGGTAAAATAAAATTTTGAAAAAAAAACTATTATTTAGGGTACCTCCCCTTTTTTTTTTTTTTTTTTTGAGGATGGGAAATCATCAAATGACCCCTCCCGCTCTGGGTGGAGCGGAAGGGAGTGTCAGACTCTTACTGACTAAAACCCACCCGTGTTCCTTCCTTAGCCCTTTCTGTTCCAGGGCAGCGGTAAACCTTTCGGATGATCCCGCCGCCCTGGCAGGCTTCGGCCCTATCGGGCCCCGTCCTCTGCTGACATCTCTTTGAGGCGCGCGTGGAACACAACGCGCCGTCCGGCACGGGCCTGGTCCTGATCGGACGGCGAGCTACCCATTACTCACCGCCCGCAGGCCCGCGCCTACGGTGGCCGGGAGTCGTCACGCGGCTCCCGACGCCCGGAGCGTCTCCCGCGGCGGCTGAGGCGTGAGGTATTCTCCCTCAGCCTCTCAGCCACCTCCTTCGCTAGCATGACTGCTTCGCAGAAGGAGGTGACTGCCTCCCACTCCCTCTCGCCCCGGACCATGGCTTGAACCAGGGCCGGACGCGAGAGGTCGCCGCCGTTGCCGATCGCCTCTACGAGGACACGGCGGGGCTCCGCCCAAGCAGGGAGGGTACCTCCCCTACAAGTAAAGTGGGGATGATATTTTTTTTTTCGTCCGTCCTAAAGTGTGGGATATCGTTGGATAGGTCTTTCAAAAATATTAGGGGTTTGCGAAGACCGTTTTTTGATTAAGTTAACCGTTCGTAACTTATGAAGCTTTAAAGTACCAATTTTCGTTAAGAGTCGTGAGTCCCCCCCCCCCCCCTCTACCAACTAACCGGTTTTAGTTAGAAATTCAAATGTGATGGCAGTAGTACCTATATATAACGAAGTTTAAAGGAAAACTATCACACGTAAGTGGGCTTTACAAGTTTACGAGTAATAGTCGACCAATTGTATTTGACTTGAAAATTTCGAACAACTCCATAGAATTCCTCAATTTTAATTTTTTTGTGACAAGTTAGTAGTGTAGCTCTGTGTCCTGTATTTAAATTCAAAACACCGGCTATGACAAGTTTCCAAATCAAAAAAAAAAAAAAAACTTTCCGTGCCAAATTGTCGGATCAGGTGAGGATTTGTATAGGAAGTCAAATTAGGTAGGTAGTCATGTTTGGCTTTTAGTTAGAGCATGGTACGAAACTATCAGTCAGCGAATAGGACCCGTACTTGGCTGTTATAAAAACTACGGAACCCTACACTGCGCGTGGCCCGACACGCACCACGCACTTGACCGGTTTTATATTATAGAAGATAATATTTAATTGTCTGTATATTTTTGAACAAATAAATGATTCCTATTCTAATCCAGCTGCTACCAGCCACACTGCAAAGATCGTCGCTCTACCTAACCTGAGGGCGTCCTGCCTTAAATGATTCATAAAATAGGTACTGCGTAAAAGAAACCGTTACACGAGTTGCTTTACATAATGTTTTACAAAAGCACGATAACTTAACGATTGTTTACAAAACAGTGCTGTTTAGTGCGAAAACTAACAGTCTAGGCCAGAAATCAAGCCTGTGCAGTCACCATCGAAAAACCTGAAATAAGCCTGAAAAAACGACGAGGACTGAAAAAGATATTGTGATGTCAGGACACTTGTAACAAGCCAAGATTTATCTACGAAAGTTGCAAAGACGAAACTAGTCTTCAAGGTACAAAGAGCTTTTATCAAGAAGCAGTAAACAGTGTGTACCTATACGCAACACACACACATGCAACAGTAAAGGCAACAGGTTGAGTAACACCAAAACACAATTGCTATCAAAATGTCGACCGTAGCAGTTTTTGTGTTTCTTCTGGATAATCTGGCAGGTAAAGCATTTTATAGATAGATAGATAGATTACACTTTATTGTAAAGTCATCATCTTTTCCCAACTATTTTGGGGTCAGCCTACAGTCTAACCGGATGCAGCTGAATACCAGTATTTTACATGGAGCGACTGCCTACCTACCCCTTGATAAGACTGGTTGACTTTATTGTAAAGTCTAGGAAAGTAATTGTTTATCAAATTGACTACCAATTTAATTTGTCCGTAGGACAATTTGTACGAAATGGCTGCAACATGGCAAATCAATTTGATACTTAAAATTAATTTCCCTGACTGTACATCATAACAGTTTTTTCTGTTCAGATTTTTCTTCCCGCGACTTCGCGTAGATTGGATTAAATTGTTCTAAGTTTTGTCCACTCGATTTACTGCCGAGTTTTGCTTGTCGACTGGTTGTAAGTCCCTATTTTATAGCATAGTAGCAAGCCGGGTATCGGTATCGGGGCTTGTGGCTAAGTAATAACAGCCGCACGGGTCGATCGATCAGGTTAAGCTACGCTTGCCGCGGTTGGTCCGTGGATGTGTGACCATTTTCACATACCAAGACCCCTCCGTGCCTCGGAAAGCACTTTAAGCCGTTGGTCCCGGCTGTCATTGGTGGATCTTTGACAGTCGTTACGGGTCGTCAGTAGCCCGAAAGTCTGACAACCAGTCTTACCAAGGGGTATCGTATTACCCAGTAACTGGGTTGTGGAGGTCAGATAGGCAGTCGCTTCATGTAAAATACTTGTATTCAGCTGCATCCGGTTAGACTGGAAGCCGACCCCAACATAGTTGGGAAAAGGCTAGGCAGATGATGAGTAGCAAGCCTCTGGGACCACAAGTGACTCCTGGCCTCTCGGACCACAAGTGACTCCTGGCCTCTGGGACCACAAGTGACTCCTGGCCTCCGGGTCCACAAGTGACTCCTGGCCTCTGGGACCACAAGGCCTATTCATAATTTTTCCTTCTATTAAAAGCGTTATTACTTTATAAGAGAGTGGTTTAGTGGCATGAGAGATATGTGCCTGATTTAATGAGGAACCTCTGGTTCTGCCCACCCCATGTGCCTTACGGTCGTTGTTTCCGTAGCATAGTTACATTATCTTGAGCTGAGATGTATTGTAAGTACCTTCTACCAAACAAAGACCAGTGTGTTTACAAACAATAGAAAATGGCCAACATAATGTTTATGTTGATAATGCGTTCTTTCATAACATACTTCAGAGCAAGTGTTTGAATGTTCATGCCTGCAAAGCCAAGCCTCTTTCGGTGTATATTGGTGAATTTTAATAAAATGATGTTTATTTGTGCACCCTTATTGCGTAACACACTTTCAATCACAGTCGAAATAATTTTGAAGGATATTCTAATCCATTACTTCATATGTTCGAAAACTTTGTCTGCTCAACAACGTAATGAATGTTGTTGAACTATCAATATTAAAAGCATTGCTACTGTAAGTGTGTTACGTAATTACCCCGCTGAAGTATCGTAGTATAGTATCGTTTAAGACACATTCGTCAATGTTTTGGTCGATATTTTAAAACCATCGTGGTGATAGTCTAGGTAGAGGAAATTTTTAGTGGAGTTAACATTTTTCAATTATTTTAGGTTTCAACTATGCCCTAAACGATACTCTGTTTCAAAACGCAAAGTTCACAAACAGCGACGAGACTCCAGTCATTGGAGACTGTGATCCCTTCACCACTGACCAGATCCTGAACGCCGTGGGCCAGGACCTGGACCTAGTCATCGTACCTTCCTTTAGAAAAAATGACAACCAATTCGACAACGAACAACCCGAAGAACAGGCGTCAGAGGTTTTTGACACAGTTGTAGCCGACAGTTCTTTGCCTGAACCAGATGTTTCGAGATCGTTTGATGAAAATAAGTCAAAATTCGACAACGATCTGACTACATTCTCTAGAAAAGGTTTCGTTAAAAGTAGACACGGAGTTAATACAAAAAATATCCATGAAGTAAAAAATGGGACGAAAATAGAGTTTCCACACAGCGCGCCATTTTTGGTAGCCATCTTTGAAACGCTTGCTAATGTTACTGCGCAAACTTGTGCGGGAACTCTGCTGACCCCTCGATGGGTGCTCACCGCTGCCAACTGCATCAATGTCTTGAGTAATTTGTACGCCAACAAGTAAGATTTTTTAATGCACTACTCGTATTTATTCTATAAGCCAATATAATCTTGATTAGCAGCGAAGTTATCATCATGTAGGTTTGACCATAGTGGAATCATCATCTGGATGTGACTGTTGGGAGCAGCTTATTGCCGAACCAAACTGTTAACAACTATTGAAAAGTTACGCTCATAAAGTTGCTGTTTCGTTCGGGTTTTCCAGCCAATTTTTACTCAACCTTATAGTTCTTCCAGCACAAAAATGATGGAAACAAGCCACTACACCATTGTGGCAGAATCCTCAAACCCACTCCTAGACGGTTCAGCACACAATGTGACGACGATTGTCCTACACCCTGACTCCAACTCCTCACGAACAACCCTCGAGGAAGAAGAGGCCATTGATGGGTCGTACTTGGCGCTGATGAAGATTGAGCCGGAGGTGGAAGGTCCTGCCTTAGAGCTGATGAAAGGAGAGGTGGTGAAAGGTGACGTTATGGCGTATGGATGGATTTTGTCGAAGGTAAGAAGGCGGAGAGCTTAAACGTTTTACGTCAAAAAGTCTCATACGCACCTGTCGTTGTTGAGTTAATGGCAAAACATCACATCGTAAGGAAAATAGCAGTTCCTTCAAGTTGTAAAGGATAACTTCTGTTCCGGTGACGAGAGCGAAATCATTAATTGATCATGAATTATCATCATCATTAATAGCATTGCAAGACCAAAGAGATATTTAATTGCCATAGCTAACGCCATGTTACATCTTCCAAAAGCTTGACTTTCCTGCTTCCACTGACATTTTCATGATGGCCATCATTTTGTGCCTGATATATGACGGCACCGCTTACGTAGGAAAAACCCAAGTTCAACAAATATTGACTATTCCAGAACAATTCAGACTCAGAGCACGACACGATGGAATGCACGTCAGCGGCCAGCCAGATCCTAAGCCACGCGGAGTGCCAGGCCATGTACAGCTATAAGGACAACGATGTGCTATGTCTCCTTAGCAAGGATATGGACAACAATAATGTTACGCAGGTGTGTATGAGGTCCTCTATATAGAATGAATAATGTTTTATTGTCAAAGAAAAACGCGTGCATATAAAAAATACAAGTTAGCTCGAATACCTACGTTGCTAATTAGTAAAACTAAACAAATAAAGCGTTTATCAGAAAGGCGTGGTACAGACTATTAAACTGAACAACTAGGTATGGTAATCGCGAAAAATAACATATGGTTCTAGTCTACAGCTATCTACCCGAAAATTTGAACATCATTGTTTTAAATCTAGACTGACCACCTCGTCCCTATGCCCAATCACAATTTCTGATCATGGGGTCCTGGGTTCCAACCCCTAGTTGGGCGAAGTAGGTATTAATGTTGGAAATTCTGTGTGCATAGCCAGGAATTTGAGACAATTTTCAAGTTATGGAACATCAAACTGAATGTCATACTTAACAAAGTTCAAACTCCATTGCAACCAAAATTTTATTGGGACCTTTTTGTTACAAATGGTCACTCAAAAATCAACTTAGAATACATTTCACTAAAGTCGATAACTGATTAAGTGGCGATGGAATGTAAGTATCTGAGATTATGAACACTGCTTTAGCAGTTGCCCGGTTACGACATTGGGCTCTCCCAGTCGTATGTAGGTCTACTTACATAACAAAATGTGGTTACACCTACTACTCACACCTATACCAACTCTCTGCCTACGCCATCGGGGAGGCAGGCGTAATGTTATGTTGTTATTACAGCTAAGCACCGGCGGTCCCGTGCTATTTATTCACGACGGTAAAGTAAAGATGTTGGCCATACTGCAGACTGACGAAGAGGTGTTCGTATCGTACCCGGTCGCGCCGCATTACGACTGGATCCTACACACTATTAGCAATAAATGATATCTTAGTAGTCGTGTTTTATTGAGAAAACAAGCCGTTTACATAATCAGGCACAATAATGTTCCCACTGCTGGGACACAGCCCTCCTCTCTTTGAGAGGAAGTGGGCTGTAATCCACTACGCGGGCCCAGTGCGAGTTGGTAGATGTCACATGTCTTCGAATTTTTAGTTCTAGGACAGGCCCGTTTCCTCACGGTGTTTTCCTTCATGGTTTTGAGAGCAGTGGTAATGAAATTATTTACAAAAAATAAAGCGATGCCAGGGATCGAACTCACAACCTACAACTCGTAATTCAGGGCAGTTACCACTGGGCCACCACTTATACTCCTCGCCGTTTGCCCGGTGGGACTATTCCCATTAGCAAACAAGACGAGCTGCCGTTAGAAATTACATCCCCTGAATTTTCAAAAATCCTCCCTTAGTACCCACTTTTGTTAAGGATTCTTGTTCAAAATTTCATGATTCTGGACGCTGGGCCAAGTGGTTCAGACTGTGCAAAGTCTGTCAGGGAAGAACAGATTTTTACTAAGAGGATTGTTCCTGGTAAGTACCTAAATCATTTTATTGAATAATTTTCCAATCAATAACTGTCCATTCCAAGGTTGCCTGGAAAAGATCGCAAAAGGCAATGTATGCTTTGTAGTACCTATTTGTAGTGTTAACTTTTAGGGATAGGGAGTTTGTGGGTGGGGGTTTTGAAAAAGGAAAACCTATCCTACCTACACATCAAAAATATTCCATACTTTATAGAATTATTATTTATGAGGCTGTCGCGTGACATTTCTGTCTACCCAACACCGATTGCATGAAGAAGCTTCATTTTACAACGAATCACGCCATCTAGCGACGAATAGCTTAAACTACCTCCCACCTCCTCCCACCGTTAGATGGCGTTGAAATGCTCAACACAACGTAAAACTAAAAAGTATTATTCTGATCTCATTCTTGTTTTATTTACAGTAAGTGTAGGTAAATAAAACATCTAATATACACAATAACACACACAGTAACTGTTACTGTGTATGCTATTGTGTATTGTTTAGCTGAACAATAATGTGACATAATGGCTTACTAATAACGGATATGTGATTTACTAATTAAAATTAAACAAAGTTCTTGCAAGTAGGTACACAATTTAATAGGTAATTAACATTTACAAGTTTTTCCTTGTTAAAACATTCTATAATTACTTCATACGTAGTACCTACCTACTAATCAGTCAAAACACAGCGGTCCACTGCTGGGCATAGCTTTCTCCAAGTTGCACCATATCACACGGTTTCCCGCAAAAACATGGATGAGGCGCGGCTGCTGAGTGGGAGGTGCTAGTTTTGA
Organism: Apamea crenata; assembly: GCA_949629185.1. Classification (NCBI taxonomy): domain Eukaryota; kingdom Metazoa; phylum Arthropoda; class Insecta; order Lepidoptera; family Noctuidae; genus Apamea; species Apamea crenata. The sequence goes on from OX451367.1 coordinate 18,201,874, forward strand.
AAAAAAAAAAGATGTCTACTAACCTTACTACGTGCTCACCTGTAGATTGCGAATTGAGATGCTGGATCATAGTTGACTAAGGAATAAAAGAAAATATACCTTACAGTCTAGTATAAGTTTCTTGAGAATCAGAATAATACTCGTAATATCTGCATAATCTGGATTAGAATCCGTAGTTCAGCGCGTCCTTTTGATAAGGACGACCTCTGGTATTGTCCTGTGGTCAGTAAATCTAATAATATAAAATTCTCGTGTCGCAATGTTTGTTAGCAAACTCCTCCGAAACGGCTGGACTGATTTGTATGAAATTTTGTGTGCATATCGGGTAGATCTGAGAATCGGCCAACTTCTATATTTCATACAAAAAAAAATATATATTTCCTAGAAATAATGTATATGGCAAAACAACGTTTGCCGGGTCAGCTAGTAGTAAAAGTAATTTTTCGAAATTCTTTCGTACAGCTAGCTAGCTTTTTTATTTAAACTACGAGCTGCCTGCACGGCATGCCGCCTCCCTTGAGGTACCTACGTCAGAAGTGCTAATGTAAGGCTTCTTGTAAACAAAACAACGTGCGTTGCGTAGGGCTTCCACACACTGTCAGTTTTTATTTACTCCACTGTAAATTATTAATAGACCAAACGAATGGGTAAACAAAGATATTGCCAATTCGGTACCTACCTAGTAGGTAGCTATTACTGCGGTCCTTATCGGGTAGGTAGTGGATAGCGTTCGACCTTGACCTTGAGTATTTACCTACCTACATAAGCGCAATATGGGTAGTGACGTCAATATTAAAGTGTTTATAGAATAGAAAACTTTTATTTCACACAGGGGTCCATAGCATAGGGTTAGTAACAATGTTTCTTAACTTCTAGTGTTAGTAGGTTACGGACATAGATGTACTCGTAGATACAATTAAAACTCAGCGTGGAGCTGCATCCACCTTCGCAACATCGGGGAAACCCACCGATCTGCGAAAACACTCAAATTCAAATTCAAAATAATTTATTGTGGATCATAGGTTCATAAGATGGTGTGTTAGTTACAGGTAAGTCTGCTATGTCCCGCCATTGAGGCATACAAAATTCACATAATAAGTAGGTAATGTAATTAAAATGTAATACAGGTTGTCATGCAATATATTAAGATTAAATTAGTATAATATTTATGTCAAATTACAAATTAGTCATGATTAATATTTATGTCAAATTACAATTTAGTCATGTTACAAACACTGAGAATACTGTTGGTTATTATGAGTGCTCCTAACTTCTTTATTCGATAGTTAAACCATTAACGCGTCTTTCGTCACATGTATAGCTAGAAACGCTAAATTTTTAGACTTTCTCCCAGTCACTTTATTTGTTTCGACTTTCCCCTTTTTTTCTAGACATACAACAATGTCACCAACCTTCACACATGCAGTCACCACTTCTCACAGAGAGGAGCCCTGTGTCCCAGCAGTGGGAATCATAGTTTGATTATGTCCTGACTTTGATTCGCTTTCTTTCGTATTAGGCGAATGCTGCGAAACTGCACTGCGACCGTTCGTTGTGAATGGTTCTGTCCAATCTGATCGCCAGTCAGTTCTCCGGTTTACATATGAAACCTGTTATTATACAACACAAGTAATATGCAATAATACCTATTAAGATACCATCTCATCTTGCACATGCAAATTAAATCGAAGTAAAACTGACCATCTGTAACGAGCTTTCTGTCCTTATGCAATCATACAGGCTTCACAGATGTGTGTTCAACCTACTTGTTGTTACTTAATTCTATGCAAATATTGATTTCATCTTTTTAAGTAAAAGGAGCGAAAGAATTCGCGATAAGTAAAGAATAACTAACACGGACATAACTTTCACGGTTCTTTTCTTTTCTTATCTTACGCATAATATACATAACAGAACATAACGCTGACCTCTGTGAACTTTGCTGGCAAACGTTCAAAAATAACTTTCGGACTTACGGAGTTGTGCGCAAAATACGCGCTTGGACGTAGAGTTGCGGACACCAGCCCATTATACAATACAATACAACTTCCGGAGCTACCTGTTCGATGAACCAGTTACCAGTGACATGGAAACCAATGTCGGCCGCTTCCTAGTAGCACCATCCTCCCAGCAACGCTAGTCTCTCGCCTGGGCAACGGCCGATCCACCTTGGTGAGTGATTGATGATGATGGTAATTTCCGTTTGGTTTTGGTCCATCGAGATCCTTAAAAAGAATTGGGACAAACTGATTACTAGCTACTTAGCTGAAGCTGGGCTTAATGTAAATACTTATGCTGAAGGCGGGAAACCGAATTTTGTAGTGCAATTGGGGTCCAGCGTAAACGCTGAGTTCATAGATCGTTCCGAATTCGAGCCTCAAACGTTGCTGTTCCGTTCCTTACGGAAAAGGGCTCTCTAAACGTTCTCTTCTAATTCGTCATGCCAACTGCAAGTTTGTAATGTTATAAAATGGCTCTAAAGATGCTATATAAGTGTCAGGTCGGTAGGCCAGTCCCTTCGCCCACTAACACGGCAATAAGCCATTTCCTTTGACATTGACACTTACAATATAACATCACATTCTTTATCTAAGATCCTTTGCCTCGAGGAGTGTCATTCAGTTCCACTTCCCGCTACTATTGTAAGGAGAACGGAAAAATCGTTTGAAATAAAACGAGGAACTCGGATCATGAAGTATATATCGCTATCAGTTTCATCCGTCAATAACCGTCCTGACTGACTAGACGATTTCTCCAATTTTGTAATATTTTAAATAATATAACGGTCAGTGAGTAGCTATCCTCCGTCACCGGATCTAGGTCACTTACTAACGAGCCCTAGACCTATATTGTGGCACCACGCGGAAGTTAGAACACGCGAGTGAAACCACCACGATCAGCAGACACTGACCGCCACGTGACGTCACTGGCGAAGAAAGTGCTGATCGCTCAGCAGCGGGGCCGCCGGCGCCAGTCCACGACATACGCGCGCGCGGGCCGCACGCTCGCGACATGGCCGAACGGAACACTCCTTAACCAGTAAGAAGTTTAATTAAAAAACAGAATATGTCATTCCGGCGACTACTGAGCGCGGTCCGCTCTGCGCGGGAGGCTATCACCCGAGGTGCTCCGATGGCGGATGGACTTTTGAAATCCTTGTTATCAGTTGTTGTTATATTTTGCATCGCGGTTTCTTCGCCGCCGTCGGCGTCTGCGAAGCCTTTCGCATTCAGTTTCCCTGCGGGATGGTCGCTGGCTGGCTTGGTGGGGACTGTGGGGGCCAGGTCCGATGATGCGGAGCGGCGGGAGCCGGCGGCGGGGGCAAAGCCCTACACGGGGCGGCGCATCGGCAACGACACGCTGCGGATGGTTTACTACCACGACCTGACCGTGGCCGTGGTGGAGCTGGGGCTCAACAAGCTGCTGCTCAATTGCGAACTCATTGAGACACAGTGAGTACAGTAGCATGCCTCCTTTAGTGTTACAGATTCCAGCACATAGCTGACAAGAATGTTCAAATATTTCCAGGACAGGAAATTAAGCAACAAAACATTTAATTTAGTAAAACATGGTACTCTTACAAAAAAATGCCATCTGTAACAGTTGATTTCTTCTCACTTTTCAAAACAAAACGTTTTCAGGAAAAACGGGTCTCGCATGAAAAGAAAAGTTCGCTTTCAGTGTGAGAACGTCGACACATGCTAACTAATGAATACTTAATAACCAGGCATTACAAGCCGGTGATACACGTCCGCGTGTTCCACGAAACTTAATAAATACCGATCAGCTATCGATTCCGACAACCGGTGTCCACTGACAACGGGATTTACTAAAAGTTTACACTAATTAAGACTGATTTACATTGATCTATTTTTATAATCCAGCGTTTGAAACCAGTAGCACTAAATAAAAATTTGACTAATTAGCGGCTGCACTTTTCAAATCCAGCGCTAGCTAGATACGGGATGCTGGACTGGATTGAACGTTAAATATCGATCCTGTGTCACTGAATTTCAGCGCTCACGGGATTGAAATACTAATCAATATAGGTAAATCAGCCTGCCTACCCTATACTCAAATGCTAGCGTGAAGTCCATATATAACATAAGGAAGAGCAATTTTATCGTTACTGCCTAGTTTTAGCTGCTCAATTGTCCAATTACAGACAATATTCTCAACTAAAAAATAATTTCTTTAACAAGATGGAACGCTTGTCTTTTTTACTTTAGTTTATTGTAGTGAGTCAGTTGCTAGTCGGCTAGTTAATCGCAATAGTACAGCGGTTGTGACCTTAACCTATCACGTTATGCTGTTTACACGCTTCTAGGGAGTCCTGATCCAATGCACTCGCTCTGGAAAGTAAAAACAAGTCGGTAAATCTGTCAGAGACGTTATACTAAACAAACGCACAAAACAAAACTACTGGAATTAGGAATTTGTCCAATGGACTCGAAGCTTTGAAAAGAAGAAAAAAAAAACAAATTAAAAATCTAACAAAGACCATTCAATTAAAGAGATACTATACTGAAGGCCAGATCCAGACTAATTTTCTTTCTTTTCTTCGTCATTGATTTTTGAATTGCCAATCGGTCGGTCAGTCAGAAAGATGAAGCTAGTTGCCCATCCCATTCCAAAGCGTAGTAGTTACTAGTTGCTACTATAGAAGAGGAAATCAACAATGAACAAAATCGCACTTGCAACCGTCATTTTAAAGCTACGCTAAAATAAACCTTACAAAACCGATATTAACTCCTCACAGCAAAACGTTTCCCTCCAATTATGTGTATAATTAACTTTTATAGCGTGAGCTTGCACTAGCGATTTTTAAATGCCTCTTCACAATAAAGGAACTCGGTGCAGTCAGGGGCTAATTACCTTCGCACACCGCACTGCGTTACCGCTGCATGGCACTAATCAAATGGTTCATGAAGATCATACGGCAAAGTTTCCACGTTTCAGATCAGTTTGGCTCTTTCTTTTTACATTATTATAAATACAAAAGTTTGTATATGTTTATATATCGGCTACCTTTTCAATCCCGGTAGTACGTTCCCGTGGCATAATTTCCAACCTCCGCGCGGGTGACGCCTTTGGTTAAAGCAAGTTACTTATAAAAAGGGTAACAAGTTATCGTCGACAACAGCTGCATTGTGACTAAGTAACTTGACAAAGACACTAAACTTGGTCATAAGAAATCACATATTTGGCTCCAAAAAGTCTCCAATCGTTTACCTACAAGCGGAGCCCAGACGAACTTAGAGCCACTTAGGTGAGTAACTCGGTGCAGTCAGATGACCCTTCCTGCTGGCCCCTATGCTCAATAAATCTAGATGCCAACGTACGTAACAGATACCAGCCGTGTTGACGGATTTGTTGTGTCTTATACTATGTGTGAACTGCCTGATTAAGGAGGAATTTAAAACCCTAAGATTTACTAGGTACCCACACTTTAAAACAAATCGAGTCCAGCGGCCCATATATTATGAAATCAACAGTCGCCCAGTTGTGTTACTGTTACCCTGTTGTCCAGCTATATATTTGAAACTAATCAATACTTTATTTAACTAATCTACACTTTAACGAAGGATATTTCGGATAGCAATATTTGCAACTCTCTATTGAACAACGAACGGGAAAGCTAACCGTTGATACTTGGTTGATTAAAAAAACTTTATTTTCTTTATTGACACTTATAGTTATACAATATGTAACAAAAACCCTCACTAAAACTTTGGATAAGTTCCTCTAGATTATTCAATATGATTCGCAATTTAGGTTTTGAATATTATCACTCTCTTTTTGGAGGCTTATGTTTATTTCCACATCTTCCATAGATGATAACGTAAAATTCTATCTAGTATCTACCCTCGCAAACCCACTGCTATTCTGCAATGATCAACCCACGCACCATCCATCAATATTAGCCAGAGCACAGTGACACGGCCACACACAAGACGATGGTATCCGACCACTTCCTCCGTCATCATGCGCCTAAGTCGTTTATCTTTGTCCGTCGATCACACATCCTTGCGCATGCCCATTTCATTGTGTTGATCTCGTGAATCGTCGAGACGAAGTGGTGTGATGTTTCGAATTCGCTAGATGATATTATTATGTCTGGGTGCAAAAATCTTTTGGTTGGGAAATGCGCCACATTTTAAAAGGTAAAACGTCTTTCGAAGAATAATATTTCCCAATATACATAAATATAACAACGGTAGTAGATGGGATTTGAGAACCATAATTATGTAGAAGAGGTGACTGTAACTATTAATTATGAATAAATTAATGAATGAAATGCTATAATAATGAATGTTTCATGATGCTACACAGACCATTGCATCAAGGAGTAGACGGCCAACTAATGTCTTTGGCGCCAATGAGTGTCGTAAATGACAGTTTTGAAATCTTGAACACAGCATGAAAATTTAATAATTAGGGAATCAATGCCAAAATCTAATAACTAGTCTTATGCACTCTCGATACCTACTATTAACTTCTGTCCATTCATTGAAACTCCTTGAACCATTTTCGAACAATAAACAGGATCCATTAGATTCTCATTATGTGAAATGTGATTATCATTAGTATTACCAAATAATAGTGTATAATGTAGGTGTAACCCAGCGATGTGTATGTCGCCCAGGGACAGCAATTACGTATTGATTCGATCAAAAACTGATAAAAATTAATGGAGTATGTGTCACTAATGTTATTGTTTGGAACAGAAATCTGTAGAGTAGGTAGCTATTTTATTGTTATTAATTTATTGTATTGGTTTGCTTTATACACTTTGAACTCTCCCAAGCCTGAAACTCAACTCACAGCCGTGTTCACACGCTCCAATAGTGAAATATGATAGATACGTTACAAAAACAGTGGAATCCGCTTATATCCGTCCAAAATAAAATCACAATCATGCCGGATGTATGTGTGAACTAACCGTAAGGAAACTAGACGAAGCAGACTTTATTACAATACAAATTGTTGTATCAAAAATCGCCCGGAAATGTATATTGCTTCATAGGCTTACCGAACCTGCTCCACCAGACCTGAGTTTAGCTTCTGATCCGATATGATTCAATCTTCATTTTATCATTAGTAGTTATCTCCATCTTGCCATATAAATATTGACACTCTTACCATCCTTGCATATCTGTCTTTACTAGGTTTACTGAATCTCCTGCCAGTTACAGGTCCATTCGTCATCCTTCTGCCCCATAGGAATATCAAAGACAGTGTATTTTCTGCCCTTATCCCATTTTATTTGGGGTCGACGCAGCATAGTCTACTTCTTCTCTAGTTATATCAATAATCACCCCCTTTCTTGCCATATAACCTTTCACATAATCCAACCATCATGTCTTTGTTATTTCCCCTCCTCATAAACCCATCCACATAGACAGTTTAGTCCATAAAATATCCAAAGTTAAACATAGGTTTACTTGCGAAGTTGGGGCCTTAGATGAATGTACAGCGCAATGCAAGCGGTGTTAGTAGGTCAGAGCATTATCCCGTCGACTCCTCGCCTCCGTTCAAAGGCCTCTTAAAGTTTATAACTGCCGCGGTATTATAAGGTCAGCCTGTGTTTGGATTGCGTTGTGAAAGTGGACTAGGCTAGAGCACCATTGAGGTGAAGGATTACTATATAATATGTTGGTATAATTTTGTATTAAGTGAGGAGTACCTACGTAACACCACACATGTATGCCTGGGTAGGTTATGTTGTACTTAAACCCATATTTCAGCAGTTTAGTCTCCTGTCTTCTTCTTCACCACTTCCACGGCGTCATCGGTGGCAGCGCAGAGGTTACTTTGACTGCAAGTTGTGGGATCCAGAGAGCGGGATAGAAGGTGGAGCAGTCTCCTGTAATAGGGATTCATCGCTTGAATTTGTGACCTAAACCCTCAACACGGCAGTTTAAGTTCCATGTAATAAGAGGTGAGTTTAATGCCACTCTGGGCTGCAACTGATAACAACCTTAACCTGGCGTTTGCAACGCTGCCGCATACCACACAGTAGTGGGGGAAAGTTTCAGGAAATCGGATTATCACATGTTAGAACAAGTTTAGTGTGTTCATTATCAATTAAAATTATTGTTTATAATCACTATAAAATTCTAGGTACTTGTTCCCAGTAAACGCGCGCACACGCTAATTGTAAAACTATCGTAAATCATTTTAATGGTGTACTTGCACTCCACATAATAAATGTTTCCAGATTTCGAAACAAAAATATTTATTTAATTTTTTAGTGCAACGTGCGACTTTTTATGTGGTTTTCGTAATCATGAATGCACCTTTCCGAGATATTAAAAAAAAAACACATGTAATGTCTTTCTACGGGAACCTCACTTCAGGCTACGAGTTTATCAAACTCAACTCAACTCAATTATATGAAATTCTTTTGAATTTTGAAAAGAAGGCTCATAAAATTTGCTAATAACAGTCTGTCTTATATTTTTCACACAAAGTGAAACGTCTGAATACAAAAGTTAATTTTCGTCCCACCATCTCGGAAAGAGTATTTTTAATCTTCAATATCTGAGTGGAAAAGCCGTTTTTATTCTCTAGAGGATAAAGTAAATTGAATTTAGAACATCGTGTGCACTAAGTTTGTGAATTAAAAAAAACATTAAACCTATTTACTGCTACCTCTATGGTGCCGAATATATCATACAACTTTTTTTTAATTTGTAAAAAAACTCAGACTCGGAACCTTCTTGGTGTTCTTTTTTCAATTTGCTTTGTACGCGGTTCTTTACGCGGCATTTTTTCAACAACAAGACCAGACCAGACCAGACCTTATATTAAAAACAAGAAACTTGAAAACAAGTGAAAAAACTAAAATGAGTTATTCTAGCGACGAGGAAGTTTGCTTGACGCCAACAGAATTGACTGAAACTGTTAATAATGCGCAAATGAGCTTTCTCCCTCAACAATCATTTTGCATTTAGTCATTTCCTCGCTGAGGTGGAATGAAAAGTTACGTGTTGCACTCGAGTGCAAAGATTTTTCACCTCGTGCTCTTTTGATTCCCTCGCTAACGCTCAGGATTCTAATTTTGAATCACTCGCTGCGCTCGTGATTCAATTTTAGAATCCTTCGCTTGCTCGGTCATCAAAATCGAACACGCGGTTAAAAAGCAACTTTGCACTCTTGTATAACAAATAACTATTATTAGTGAACCAATAAAACGATGTTGGATTTCAGCATTCTGCACTCGCGCTCCGAATGATCGAAATTTCTATGCAATTTTATCCGCGTCGTGTGAACGTAGAATAAAACAAAAATAAATCATATTCCCTAGAGTGAAGCGTCTGACATCAGTTTAATTAAGCACTTATTTCCGACACTTAGCAGGGTCCCCTTCACTTCATGGAATCGATTCTTTGGTCTTACGATCCGCATCCGTTCCTGTCTCAGACCAATTCTGATATAAAAGACTATTGTTATTTTGTTACTTACTGCAGGGCAAAAAATGCATCTACTTAAGTACTAATTTAGAAAAAAAACAACGAACAAGCAAGCGTAGTAATCGCCACGCGTGCTCACCGCGCCTTCAGGATATCAGACTGTCCATGGAGTTTCGTGAACCTACTACGCTTTGAAATGGGCAACTATGTTCATCCTTCTAAATGACCAACTCCTTTGACAATTCAAAAGTGCCTGTAATGGTTAAATTGAAATAAATGTTTTGAGTTAGAGTTTGAGACTAACTTGGTATCCTCACAATGCTTTTCGTTCACTGGCAAGTCAATCCTATGGATAATAGCTAGCATTATAGGCTGATAACATTCCCACTGCTGGGACTTGACCTCCTCCCGGTGAGTGGGAGTGGGCCATACATAATCCACCACGCGCGCACAGACTGGGCTAGTGGATTTCACAAATTCACATGTCTTCGAATTTCTTTATGATATTTTCATTCGCCATTATGGACAAATTCATTCATTTAACAAACACACCGTTCTTAAACAAATCACTAACAATGGTATGTAATTCTAACTAACAGATTTTTTTTAGACATTTAACAGCTGGTTCCAAACTAGGCACAGCCTGTATATTGGTGACACAAACACTATTACACAAAGTTCATAATTTAACATGTTCTGCTAGCGCAAGATTAAAATCCATAGCATAAATTAACACAAAAAGTAATTAAGTACAAAAAAACTAATTAACGATATAGAATCAATTATTAGTAAGTATTCATTATTAATTCATAACGCCTACCCTACCTACATACTGTTGGAGCTGATGAAGATTTTAAAATACTATTTTTGCATTGTATAAATTCAATCTCCTAGTATTGTATAATTGCATAGCACATAAATGTGAGTACTATGTACGTACATACTATAAAGCTACCATTTACTGGGTACGTCTTTCATTGACTTGAATGTGGCTTGGCGGCTGAGAGTATGTCATGCTCACTCTAATGTCTCGCTGATGGTGGCGCGTGTGTTGGATCATTTAGCTCCCTTCAAAATGGTTGAGCTGAATGGTGCTAATCTATGCGTCATGTTCGTGAACGGGCGCCGTCAGTAGGGACTGGTCAACTCTTTGCTGCCATGGCTTATTTTATATTTGAATTGTTTTTTCTTTATCTGTTCATTACGGACGCTTTTAATGTTCTGCATCGTTCTCACATGCATAATTTCTAACATGAATGATGTAACCAATACTTTGTAACCATATTATTCTGATTTAAAAGAGTGTCCATGGAGTTTCTTGCCCGTTCTTCTCCATAGGTACCTACGCTTTGGAATGGGCAAATAGCTTCATTTTTCTGACTGACCGACCCCTTGACAATTCAAAAGTACCTGTAATTGGTTTAATTGAAATAAATACTTTGAGTTTGAGTTTGAGTTTGAATGCTTGACGACCTTATCCATCCGTCACCTGCAACCAGGCTGTTACACAATCTCTATATCCTTCATGTTGTAATTCGACCTCGATTAAAATATTATGTCGCTACTCGCTAGCCGATACCATGATTTAATTTCAGAGAAGATTTACATCACAGTTGACCAACCTCACCTAAGTTGTGGCCGTGGTCCAAATTATCAAAAATATGGCACGTTACCAACCAAGGTAGTCCGTCCAACTGCCAGAATGGCTTCGTTTTTCAGTGTTAAGACCATATTATTTGAGATACTGAAAGAGGACCAAGAGTGGTTAACCTTCAGGTAATAACCTGATAAATGTATACCTGCTCGCGTGTACTCCAATAGCATCAGCTATGATACTACATAATATACATATTTTTGTATATTTTCATTGAAGCCGTACTGTGCTCGATAGGATTTTCCATCATAAAAATTACCAACCTCAAAAAAAAAAACCCATCCCCTATTTAACCCTTTTCATCATCATCATCATTATCCACAACTCCACTTCACCCACTGCTGAGCCTCTATTCTTGTGCCAATCCCCCCTTTTTTTTTTTTTTTTTGTCGCTGAGAAATGCTTTATGCATGCCCGCCTCACGGGGGACGAGACGGGGTATGTGGGACTCCCTGTCGGAACGACAGTATACCCACTAAAACTCAGCGGTGTTCCCTCATTCGCCGTGATGGGAGGGCCACGGGAATAGGCATAGCCTTTACCTCCATAGCCCTCCCGGCGCATGCCCGCCTAGATGGTATGGCGGGCCCCGCATGCCCCCCACACAGGGGGGCTACGGGAATGGCCGGGAGCACCTAGCCATTCCCGTCCAACACTGGTGGAGGCCTGTGCAATGCAGGCAACGGTGCCCCCGCACCCGCTGCCTGCTGGCCCCCACGCCCGCCTGACTGGCGGGCCCCGCATGCCCCCCCGGTTGGGGGGGCTACGGCCGCAGAGGATAGGGAGAACGGCAACGTCACACCGACACTCGTCTTCCCCTGCGGCCCCACCGCGTCCGCCATCGAACGGTGGCGGCCCCGTCAAGGCCGCGGAAGGTAGGGAGAGCGGCAACGTAACACCGACACTCCTCTCCCGCCGCGGCCTCCAATCCTCAGCCGCAACGTCTCTCTCACGGGGGGACATCGCGGCCCGCCTCGGGTAGATTGCGATGTCGCACAAGCGGCACCGCCACCTACCCGCCGGCCGCTACGTTGTCGGCTTAGCCGCAAAGCCCTGACGAGCGGCCGGTCCTCGGGTTCCTCTTAGCTTCACCGTGGTCCAGTCCACCACGGCTACTGAGCCCCCCCGCCTCGACAATGCGGGAACCCACCGGGGCGGGTGCCAATCCCCCCTGCGCCAGCCTCATCCAGGTTCTACCCGCGATGGTAACAATTGTCGTCTGCCCATCTCGCCGCCGAACGACCGACACTTCGTAACCCAGCTCTTGGACGCCACTCGGGTCACTGCCTTCCTCCACCTGTCACCACGACTCCTTGCCAGGTGTAACGGCAGGTTATTGTTCCTTTAGGGGATGAATTTCCAAAATTTAGAAAGTAGGCTCCCTTTACTTATTATTAAAACATCTTGTTCTTTATTATTTGGAAAATTTCACACTTCTAAACCCAGCGGTTTAGGCTGTGCGTTATCTGCCAGGGAAATGATGCCATATTAAGTAGAGATAGCGGCACTGCTTGTAAAAACAAATCTCGTCAAGAACAATCCCATAGTACTCGTACATGCTACAAAATGCAAGCACTATGTCAGGTCACTTCAACAGAGCTGCGTACTATACTCGTGCTAGTAACACAGCTCTTTTGTCCTCTGAATCGCCGCTACTAATCTGAAGCCGTGAATACGTTGAATGGATAATGAGGGAGACTCCGGACATTATTCATGCTGGTGGCATCTTTTGAAGCCGTGTTTCTAGCCGTGCTGTCTGTGCCTGTGCTCTTCAAAAGGTACCATTATTTCCTAGAAAAGAGACTGTCTAGTTCGATTTGGGAATCAGAAGCCTAATTCACGTAATTTAAAACGTTAAAAAACTTGTCGCAGTGTCATCTCGGCGACAAACAAATGTCAAAAACTTGACAAAATTGTAGGGAAATCAGAGATTTTTTTGACAGATGATAGACTGAGATCAGACTGTGAACGTTCTTAAAATTACGAGAATTACCCCTCAGGTATCTGGAAAGGTCATCAACAATTTGGTAAACTGTCAATGATTCTGTTTGCATTGGTCATTGTCATCTTACTTTAAATGGTAGGTAATCCTTAGCCTAAGCTCTTCAGCTTTAATATTCAGATAGTAAGGAACAGGGATCTTTTTAGGATGCTTTCAATCTTTTTGTTACATAGACATTACAATAACAAATCAAACTCAATCCAATCTCAATGTAACGTGTCGTTTTATTAAAATTAAAGACTGTTTTTCGATGACAACAACATGTTAACTTTGACAATGATAAGATATAATTCAGTAGACAACAAAATAGTTCAGTAACCCAACACATAAAAATTAAATACATTTTATTATTACATACTCCTACTTCCTTTACAGGTATCTTTAAGTTCCCTTATTTTCTATATACGAGTATATCTATCTTCCAAGAGCGTGCAAGAAATCACTAGAAATGCCATTAGATAAACAAATTACTAATAAGTTTTTTGGTATTCTGCGCAGGAACTTCGTTGAATTATTCAGAATTATTATTTAACCCTGATAGTCTCAAGTTTCATGATCAGTTCAAATCATCATTATCATTAAAACAACGAATGCGTATCGACCTTCTGTAGAAATCGTGAATGTATCCAAGCATACATCACGAATGTAGATAATTTAACTCTTAATAGTCAGCATGACATTCGCCACCATATTGTCCATTTGGACGGTCTCCCAACAATGACCAGATCTAACGACGAGGAGCGAGAGCACACGTTATGTGCCATACTACTATTGATGTTGGTACCTACCTATTACTGACACTATACCAAATAGACTGCCAATATTGCTGAGTAATGCCCTTTTGTGATGCGGATGTTCGGATGTTCGATAACGATTTTATGTAGTTATGAAATTTTTATCTCTTTATGTTAGATCATTAAAAGTGTTGGCCATGAAATGGTAATATTTATTGGGGGAACCGTCTCACGAAAGACGTCCCACAGACGCGGCGCTACAGGCAGGCGACGACGCGACGCTGCGACGGTGTCGTAAATATTTATTTATATATTTATCTCAGCAACATACTACAGGCACTGGTTAGTAATTTATGCCCAATCTTAAATTAATAAAGGTGTGTGAAGTGGGAGGGTTGTTTTAGGAATGTTGCTAATTATGTATTAATAATAATTAGTCCCCCTTATATCCGCGGGACTTCTTTCCATGGGATGGACTCTACTTGCAAATTGTACCTATTCTGTTAATCCCTAGCATCAGATGGAATGACAGCTCACTTTAAGTAACATAGAAATACTTTAATCAAACGCAGGAAAAATTATTATTTTCAATTATTTATACTTATATGTTTGTAGAGCATTGTTTAGATCATTTATTGTCTTATTTATTCCACAATAATGGACAGCGTCAACCAGTTAGTTAATAGTGTTGTTATTAGCAGCGAAAATAAGGATTATTTTGCAACAACCTTTCATTTACAAAATTACGTTAAAACATTCCTAAATTCGAAATCATCTGACGTTACCCGAATATCGCCGAACTAACCTCGTTTAGCAGTCGGAGCGCATGCGTCGGCCTTTCAAGAGACTGTCGCAAGGACATACAGACGTGAATTATTTAGTGGAAGACAGTCGCCCTTTTAAAGACTGGAACACACTTTCTACGTACAATTAGTTAAAGAAGACGTGACTGTTTTGTTAAAGGTTTCCGAAGAAAGCTGGGCTCGTGGAACAGACAGCATATATTTGTCGTTTTTTTTTTGGGCTTTGTCATCTCACTTCTTTCATCAACTCTCTCCTCAACTTTCTTTTTACTTTATTGAAAATTGAATCCAAGACCCAGAAGCAGGCGTTTGTAATCAAAATGAAAGATGATTCAATTTTATTAAAACCTTAACATAACGTAGCATCACACCAGTTTTAACACATTTCACCAGAAGTTCTTTAATTTACCTACATAAAAGGGGGTAATAGAAATGCCCTATTTCTATTCTATTGAAGTCACTACAGTCAGGACACTAAATACAGATCCAGACTCCGAGTTCTCTCTGACTCTGAACTGTCACCTACATACCTACTGACAGTATCCTAGTTGATGTGTTTCCGTGGGAAAAAACCATATACCTACCAAATCATATTGATAAGCTACATAGACTTGACTAACGTCGAATTACGTCTAAGCACTTTTTCTACCCTTGACCACTTCGACACAACGTTCAGACACGGACACTGATTACAACAAAAGTTGAGTCAATAATAGACTAAAATGTATATTCTAATAATAAAGCTGAAGAGTTTGTTTGTTTATTTATTTGAACTGCTAATCTCTGGAACTGCTGGTCGGATTTGAAAAAATCGCCGGATTTTGCATTTGATAGTACAATTGTTGAGGAAGGCTATAGGCTATTTAACAACACGCTATGACCCGTAGGAGCCGAGCAAAGCGCAAAGAACTCAGAAAGAATACTAAACGAAAACCCAACAACAGAAGTGATCGCACTTGCAGGTGACGTCACAGTGAGGTCATGGGCAGGTGATGCGATGCGATGGGGAGGGTCGGCAGCAAGAAATTTCACGCGGGCGAAGTCGCGGGTAGAAGCTGGTTTATTAATTACTAGCGACCCGCCCCTGAGCGTGCGGATCAGGGGCGGGTCTAATGACTTGACCAAATATCGAGATTTCGTAATTATATTTAAGTTTAATATTAATGTATTGTACACATAAACCTTCCGGAATAAAGGTGAATACGGCATCGAAATCCGGTGCATAATTTAGAAGAACTACGCGGACACACAGGCAGACGCGAAAATCAACTTTAATTTATAATATGTATGGATTTATTATACTTAACCGTTTATGTCGAATTAATGTTTTCATACAAGATTTTACAAAAATAAATTGATTGGTTAATCAATTAAGTAATTTATTCAAAAGACATCAACGCGTTTCTTAACTTAGATGAGTAGTTTGACTTGCTTCATTCCGAAATCGATTCCAATAGGTAATGTTGATAGGTAATGGTGATAATGTTGCAAAATCAGTATTAGACTATTGTTTGGGTCGGCGGTGCTATTGTTGTCTGTAAGCTTGTGCAATATTGGTCTGAAATGCCCTAACTTCAGAATTTCACATACATCGACTCGAATACGTTCTCGAAAACGATAAATAGTCACAATAGCTAATCTTAGTAAATGAATTGGTACATAAACACGAAATGACATACACATTATTTTAGCTTATGGCACTCGCAGCTGAAAATCAGCACCAGCAGTGCGATTCTGTAACCATTTTACCGTGAAAACTTAGGTGAAGTGAGCGTGGAGTGAGCTGTCATGCAAATAATGCTAGGGATGGACACTACTGACAGCTCACTCTAAGCTCACTTCACCTAACTTTTCACGGTGAGATTTTTACAGAATCGAACGGCTGGCTGAGCCCAGGCTCTTTTGGAATTTTAATCATCGTTTTCTGTTCTTAAAACCTCATTTAAATGTGTATTTTTGCTGTAATGGTAATAAACGCATTTTTCTTTCGTCGTATTCTTCGAGGGGATATTTAAAGGAGTGCCATTCTGAAGGTGGAGTGACGTTCTTGCCATAAACTGTGCACCAATCTAGACACTAAACTGCTACTGAAAGATCCTTACAGAAAAATCTAATAGCACTGGTCGACCCGGGAATCGAGCTCACGACCAGACGCTTACTTGCAACCACTGGACCAACAACAGTCAAAGTCAAAGCATTTATCTTGTTCAAATAGGCACATAAAAAAGCAAGTCAAAATTTAGTTTAGTTAGTTAGTTTGTTTAGTTTAGTTTTAGTTTTTTATATTTTATTGGAAATCCAAAAGGGGAAACCTTTTGGATTTCCAATAAAATATAAAAAACTAAGAAGAATGGGCAAAAAACGCCACCGTCCATCAAGAAACATGTCAATTACGCCATCAGCCACTGCCGAAGCGTTAATCTGTTTGTATAACAGTATTACCTAGATCCTAAATGATAGGGTGCAAGCCACGTCATTTATCATAGACCTAATGATCGACTGACCCCCAAGGGCACACCTCGGTAGAGTTGACCCTGACATTGAAGCCTTCATTAAATTTTAAAGCGATTCCCATGTTTCCTATAGACGCCATTACCTAGAAACAATCGATAGCTAATATGAGTAAAATGGCACCGTCATAGACTTCGTTGCGTGTTCCATGATGGTGGAAAGCCATTTGATAGCCTTTCGATTATTATTTAGATTGGTTTTTTCCAGAGCTTCGATCGGTTAAGGGTACATGACGATCGTGCTATAATTGCGGATTGATCGATGAAAGGCTTTGGTTTGGTCGATATATTAAGGGTTGATCTGATCAATTGCCATTCGCTAACGCAGGGCGACACATGTAAATGATGTGTAAGTTGTTTGCGTGCACGAAACAGGAATAGCTAAGTTTACGTGAATCAACAAATGTTACCTAATACCGCAGCAAATGAGATGTTTAGCCGTGAATGAAGGCTTATGAGGATTACGACATTAACTTGTTTATTGACTAGTAATCAAAAGGCCAATTCTCGTAATTTAAACGTTCAGAATCTAGTCGCAATCTCATCTCGGCGACAAACAAATGACAAAAACTTGTCAAAATGTAGGGAAATTATAGAGGTATTTTTGACAGATTGACACTGAGATCAGAAAAAGAAAGAAAAGAAAAAGAAAGAAAAGAAAGTCTAAAGACCAAAGATCGTAGAACGTAGATCGGATCGGAGATCGTAGATCTGAGAAAGTTTAAAGTTTATTAACTCAAGCAATAAGATTTTTCATACAAACAAAATCCCCCCATTTCACCCTCTTAGGGGTAGAATTTCAAAAAACCCTTTCTTAGTAGATACTACCTACTCGTCACAAAGAACACACCCTCCAAATTTCATGTCACTAGGACCAGGGGCTTAGACTGTGCGTTGATGTATCAGTCAGTCACTCAGTCAGGACTTTGAATTTTATATAGGTATACAGATTATAGATATGTCATAAATTGCGTTGGTCTAGTGGCCACAAGCGCTACTGCTGAGCATGAGGTCCTAGTTTCGATTCCCAGGTCAGGCAAACTGTTTTTAGGTTTTTCCATCAGGAATTTCTAAGTAGCAGCACGGAGTCTGGACTTGTTCCCAGTTCATGGAAATAGGCTCGCCCCCTTTGACATGGGACTTAAACATAACTTGTGAAATGTGTGTGTGACTTAAACATAACTTGTGAAATGTGTGTGACTTAGACATAACTTGTGAAATGTGTGTGTGACTTAAACATAACTTGTGAAATGTGTGTGTGACTTAAACATAACTTGTGAAATGTGTGTGTGACTTAAACATAACTTGTGAAATGTGTGTGTGACTTAAACATAACTCGTGAAATGTGTGTGTGTGACTTAAATATAACTTGTGAAATGTGTGTGTGACTTAAACATAACTTGTGAAATGTGTGTTTACTAGACTATTTAGTAATCTGTGGTACTAGGTATAGATGCACCTCTGCCTAACCCTTCGGGAAATACAGGCGTGATGTTTTGTCGTCGAGTTTTGTTTAGTTCGTTGCTAGCTGGAAACATTACAACACGTGTGTAGCAATTTATGAGGTAGTTTGATAAACAAGGAAACTTATCTCGAGCATACTTGAAGGTTAGACTGTTAGGTGGGCTTACACAACATTTTGGCCAATCTACTGCAATGGTTATGAAGCTCCTGAAAATTTTGTAGTACCTAAGTATATTTAGTAAGAGCCGGCCTTTTTCAACCTACTCAACAGCTGTTTTAGGTTAGTACATTTCGTATTCGACAGCCATTTCCATTTATTTAACGTTAATCGTTTTTATAAAATAGAGTACTTATAACGAAACATCACTTTTTTTAATTTTTGTCTTTCTTTCTATGTGTTTGTTCTGGCTAATCTCCGATACCTACGGCTGAACCAATTTTGTCGGGACTTTCACTGGCAGATAGCTGAAGTTATTAGGAGTAACTCTCTTAGTTTTATTTTAGAAAAAGAATAAAATTATAACCCATACAATCCTATTTGTTTTCCGACATGCACGCGAACGAAGTCGCGTAGTACCTATCTACATCATTATACAATGTGTTTTCAAACCCTAAAAACATAATGGCCTTGCAGGTGTGTTTTCTCCCAACTTTTCTCAGTCACTTTCCAAGAAGATACAATAACACGTCAGAAACAATATTACCACATAGCAGTACTTATTATGTACCTATATTACACTCATTGTGTAGTTCTCCGACATCAACAATGATAACCCGCGTTGAGATTGACGTGCTGTCGTATAATTTGATAATGATTTGGAACAATAAGCAGTCGCTGAGGTTGCGTTGCGTGTGCGCAGCTTATGCGATGATCACGGAGATTCAGATGGCAAATTATTATCATTAGAGGCTGTTATGATTGTAGTAATAAAAAACTAGTAACGTAATTTTTATTTAATTTTGATGGAGTTAAGTGGAAAAAAATCAAAGGCTTGCTGGTAGTTCGAAGACTAATATGAGGAACAGGGTGTAAAGTTCACTCATCCTCCACAGAAAAGGGAGGATCCTCCAAACAGACGGGTG
The DNA here is from genome assembly GCA_949629185.1 of Apamea crenata. Classification (NCBI taxonomy): domain Eukaryota; kingdom Metazoa; phylum Arthropoda; class Insecta; order Lepidoptera; family Noctuidae; genus Apamea; species Apamea crenata. Next base: position 18,221,540 of record OX451367.1, read on the forward strand.
TTGTGTCTGGCGGGCAACTGCCCGATGAATCAAGTCTGGCTGTTGAATAGCTAATTGCGCGGTAAACTCTGCTTGCGCGATGCAGGATTTTGCGTGACGTCAGTATGACGCGTAGTTCGCATGTGGCGTTGTAGATACCGCTACACTAATTTAGTTAAATATGGGTCTATCAGTTGTTTCAACAGCCAGTCTTGCCAAGGGGTATCGTATAATCCAGGCACTGGGTTGTGGAGGTCAGATAGGTAGTCGCTCCATGTAAAATACTTATATTCAGCTGCATCCGGTTAGACTGGAAAACGACTCCAACATAGTTAGGAAAAGGCTAGGCAGATGATGATGAATTGTTAGTTTGCAAATACCTACCTATCTTTTGGGTAAGTATACCACCGAATCATTTTACTTGCCTTGACACATGCGATCTCCCTTCAAGGCCCTTCCGGCAATTTTCCCTTCAATGCGAATTTACATGTTGAATAGCCAGTTCATTGACTCCCATTATAATATTCTACGACATCCCATCACCCGTCCATTAATCTATTACACATCCGTTGTTGGCCATTAGGTTTTTTTCCACATAAAACATGTTTGTTAGCTTTGAAGTATTTAAACCTGCCCACTCCTTTGCGATGAACCTAAACTTTTAAATTAAATAAAGCAGCTATTTCATATAATTTACATACCATCGCCACTCATTATGTTATCTACTTTAGTCAAATGTATTCTTCTTGTATATGTTTTTTTTTTATTCTAACTTGATTTTTGAGAGACTATTTGTAACAAAAAGGTCCTAATATGTTATTGTTTGCAATGGAATTTGAACTTGTTAAGTAGGTATAACATTCAGTTTGTTATTCCATAACTTGAAAATGACCCCACTATTTCTATTTTGAGTGGCCAAATAAACAGCGATCAATCTGCCCAGCCTTGTCCCAACTCCGAGTATGATGAGGTCGGCTTCCAGTCTAACCGGATGCAACTGAAAACCAGTATTTTACATGCGAGCGACTGCTTAACTGATCTTCACAACCCAGTTACTGTGTAATGCAATACCCCTTGGGAAGACTGGTTGTCAGACTTTTAAGCTTCTGACGACGACGAATGTCAAAAATCCTCGAATGACAGCGCTGGCACCAACGGCATAACGTGCTTGGCCAGGCATGGAGGGTCTCAATATGTAATGTATGATCACGGTCACCCCTCTATGGCAAGCGTAGTTGAAGCTTCGGTTGCCCCGTGCGGTTGATATTATTTAACCACGAGCCAAAATGAAGATCATCAACCAATGTAATTGTAAAAAAATAAACGTCATATTATTATATGTTACGTTGTTAAGTCGTGTACTCATTCAAATATATTTTGCATACAAGTTTGCTCCATAGCCTTGCTTTCCCTTTCACTACTTACTTGTTTTCGTTTCATCATACATTATGATTTACATAATAAAAAGTGTGCTGAGACTGAGTTGTATTAAATTGCTTTCTAGATTAATAACATCTGTATTTTAAAACAGAAAAGAAGTGACTATCAGAGTAAAGTTAGATTAACGTCCACTTACTTTGGTAAGTACTAGCTTTCGCCCGCAGCTTCGCCCGCGTGGAGACCAGAAATTATCCCACGAGAACGTCCTACCGGGATAAAAGTATCCTATGTGTTAATCCAGATTATAAACTCTGTGTGGCAAATTGAATTCATGTTTGTCCAGCCGAGTTTACGTGATTGAGTGACAAACATAAATTTCACATTTATTATATTACTAGCAGCACCCCGTGGTTTCACCCGCATAAGTTTCGATCCCATGGCAATATCGGGGTAAAAAGTATCTTAGATGTTAATCGGTCTGGTTATAAACTATCTGTGTACAGTCGCCAAGGAGATAAGTATAACCAGGGTCGTCGGATATAGTTGAAGTTTAGTAAGAAACGGATAGATTTTATATAATGAAATTAAATTTGATAAGTTAACTGTCTGTTTTCTATTAATTAAACTAAATTTTATTCGAAATAATCCATAGGTTTCTTACAAAACATCAACTATATCTGACATCCATGGTTACTTATCTCCTTTGGTGACCGTACCAAATTTCATCCAAATCCATCCGTTCAGTAGTTTTTGCGTGAAAGAGTAACAAACTTGGATCCATCCATCCTCACAAACTTTAGCGTTTATAATATTAGTAGGATAGCAAGAAACGAGCATATGTAAAGTCCTCGTTGATTTTTCATGCTGTATGTACTTGCAATGTACAGTAAGCTAAATTGGCTTGTTTTTACCCGAAAAACAGAATTTCGGCACCCTTGCTCTAAAATTTAAAATATTATTTAAAGGGCTTCTTGAATCTTGTCCTTAAAAATAGACTCTTCACCCACGAAATCCTGCTTATCTGAGAAATCTGCAATCTGCAAATAATCAAAATTTGATTAAAACGAGGTTAACGAAAGTATCATGTGCTGTTGGACAGTTTGTTGCGTCACTTTTTCTTCCCAGCGAAAGCACTAGGAAGTGGTGAAGGGCGGGCGTTTTGGGGGACTGTCTTTTGTAATTTTGACGTTCGATAAATGGTGATTCTCATACTAATTTGAATATTCATTTATTCGATTTTGATTTTGATATGTCAGATGAATAGAATACAACCATACCCTTCATAGAGCTACAACATATCAAAAGCAACAACCGCTAGTCTCTCAATCCATTAAAACCAAAGATGTCGTTCGCCAGGCCATTGAAAAACGAGATCTACAGCGGAGGTACTCGTACTACTCGTATATTGTGAGGTGTTGGCTGTCGCTTACTGAGCAGTTGCGCACAATACACAATAGACGATACGCTTTATATGACTCGGGACTGGCAAGTTTGCACGTTGCCACGCAATTGTACATCACGCCACTTATTCAGGCAGGTAGGCAGGTTTTGGACGAACTCGACCGGTGTTACTTTTCTTGTCATGGTTTTCTTGGGAAGTCCCCTGCTACCAAACTAGGGGAACTTGGGGATAATATGTCTTCAACTAATAGCTATATACCAGGGTGGCAGGGACATCGACGCGCAGCCTGTTGCCATGGATTCAGAACATTCTAAATGAGCTGTTCCATACATTTTCAACACTTTCAGAATCATGTCAATCCATGCTAACAGGCTGTTCGTCGATGTTCCTGCCACCCAGTATGTTTGTTTGAGTCGATTTATTGGTCAATGCCAGATCTTACTTATGCAGGGAGATTCGAAGCTGACCTTCTTGTTCCAATTAAGTTAACTGATAGGTACATACATATAGCAACTGCTGACTGATTGACAACTGATTTTGTGGTTTCATTACTTATCAGCCTGTGGTCCTGGGTTCGATCTTAGCAGCTTATTGTATTCAGAGAAACTGAGCCCGTACTTAGACAATGAATTAAGAACCATCTTCCATCTACTGACTTATAACGAATAACATATAATCGAAAAATTTACGCGTTTTCCGGCCCATACTAAAAAGATTAGCTTCTCATCCAAGATCGTATCTTGACTGACTGTTCAGGGCGCGCCGGACATGCTTAGGCATCGTCACTAGGGGTGGGCAGTTTCCACGAACCCTTGCGTCACCACACCACATGACTACTTCACTAGTATTTATAACGTCACTGATGCAGGTGCCACTTCGACGTGCATTGACTATGAAACAGGAGTCGATTGCACGCTGCTACCGCATTCTAAATGGTCGTCACGCCACTGGTGTTGGTCAAGAAACAATGTGGCATGATTTCAGCTAATGTGTTATCTGCATCATACTTTACAGCTTACTATAAGGAACCGTGTCTCATCTTACCTAATGGATCCTTTTAAACACAGTTGCAATCACGTTTTGCTTAAATCAGCCTTTAATCTGAATTTAAATATCTGTATCCGAATTGTGTAACTATCAATCTCAATCTGAATCATTATGAAGGATATTGCTAAACCATTCCTTCATATGTTCCAAAAATGTGTCTGCTCAACAACGTAAATAACGCAATGAATGTTGTTGAACTGTCAAAATGAAAATTCCTACTGTTAGTGTGTTACGCAACTACCCCGCTACGCTAATTACTGTGACCCCGCTGCGCTGGATCACTACCATCATCGTTGTAACTACATATGTGAAGGGGATGCGCTCGGTGGCCGTGAAATTAACATTTTCTTACGTTTTTTTGCAATTTGCAGGTCAATGTCAGGTTGAAGAACTATAGTAATTAAAATCATTAATACAATCCCCTAAGTTCATATTATATGTATAGTCCTATTGATTGATATTTCATAAAATAGTTATTCAATAGAATTACATGAACATACAGAAAAATCAAAAACGTAAAAAAAATGAGTTTTGCGGGCTATCCTGGTGCTTCCCCTTTAACACTTCATATTAGTCGATGTCCCAATGTCAAAATAATTACAAAGTCTGCGTTTCATTCCCAATTAGATTTATTCCCATTTTTTACGTTGTATTTTGTAAGTTTTATTTTTTTTATTTGTCATGTGCGTTTTATTTGTGCAGAATAAACAAATTTTCTTTCTTTATTAAGATCAAAGCACATAATATGGAAAACATGTGTCCCATCCATTTTCATTCAAGGGATTATCAGCATGCAAAAAACCGTAAATCGTCGTGGGTCGCCCACACCGAGAGCACTCGTTCTAAGTGAAACCAAACACCGCACAACTGGAACCATCAATATATCGAATTATCTATTGTTTTCGAGCGGTGGAGTAGAGCAAACATACATACATACATGTTGTACTGCTTGCCCTCCTGCACCACCGTCAGGAAGGAAATCTTGAGTGGTTTGCTTTGTCTTCATCATTAATAAATGATTGGTATACATATATAACAAGTAAATTATTGGCATATCTAGGGTATGCTACATGAGGCTCTACCTAACGCAGATTACCTTCTGTGGGGTAAAAAATAACCCTAAAGCTAGAAGAAATGTCAAAATGAAGGGAATTGTCCTATCCCTGAAACTTTCTGATGGTTACAACAACATTATGAAGTTAAGACTTGAAGCTATCTCTAACAATGCAATAAACATCATCAAAAATTGTAGCATGAAAGATTCATTCAGATGTAGAGTCCACAGAAGACTGCATTTGGTAGAGTCAGTGAGTGCCAAACTTCCCATAGGTATATCCAATCGGTTTATAAAAATGACGTAGTTCTGAGGTGAAAAACATAAAAAAAAATTAAAAAAATCAACCGTAAGAACCTTGTTTTTAAACGAATTCAAAAAAAGGAAGACGTTCTCAATTCGGTTGTATTTTTTTTTACGTTATTTACCTCAGAGCTCTGTTATTTAAAAGCCGATTTGCAAAATGCTTTTTTTAATGGCTACGATGATGGTCAGGGATGGTTTCATATAAATTTTATTAACTTGCTTGGGTCGTTTTTGGGTTCGCTTCAATAATACGATTTTTTTCCACTTAGTTTATTTTGATGATGTGTATCTTCCTGCGTATCTCCTGTCACTGATATTTACATAGCACATAGCTTAGTGTTATATGAATTTGTGTGGGGTAGGTACAACTAAAAAGTGAAAATTAAAAACTTTTTTACAAAAAAAGAACAACCGGCTTCAAACCAAGTGAAAAATGACTTTAATTTCGGAAGTCGGTGTCGTTGGTACCGCATTTTCGTTTTTTGATACCGACTTCCGATATTAAAGTTATTTGTCACTTTGTAGTGTTTTTTTGGAAGTCGGTCATAAATAGATTTATTTGTCATAGAAGTACGTGCATACAAAAACGATAAGTTAACTCAAGTAATAAAGAAGAATAACAAAAACAATATGGATTAGAGTATTATGAACTAGTTTCGTGAAGATTATGGAGTGAAGGGGCGTGTGACCCTGTTCGCGGCCGGTTATAACCTTTCAAATAAGTCAATGCTGAAGGACATGTCCTAGCAATTACTATCGATAGTATAACAAACCAGTCCGAGTTTTCTTAGTATCGGTACTTAACTGGTTTTTCCCTTGAACACTTAGTTTTATTCGCAGTAGCAAGTTCGGGACCCAACCTGGGTAAAACCCAAGTACCTAAACGCTGTGATTCAAAAAGCAAGGAATCTTCCTAGATCTATTAGCGTTTTGAATCACATAAACATTATCGAGATACATAATATGTAAAATTAGCTTCTCCTGCGTGGATGTCGGAAGTTATCCCACGGGAACGTGCTACCGGGACAAAAAGTAGGCTATGTCCTTCCGCAAGATGCCATCTGTCTCCTTGCCAAATTTTATCGAAATCCTTTCAGTTGTTTAGGCGTGAAAACTTTCAAGTATATAATATTAGGGGTTAAAGTATGAAATTGCCGATTTGTACTGAAAAATTGAAATACTTACGTTTTTTTTTTAATTTAACATATTTATTTAATAAAAATAATACCATTATTATCTATAGATTGCTGCCATCTAATAGGAAGGTCATGTATGCCTTTGCGATAGAACTCTCGTAATCTAGATTCGAAAAACTGTGTGAAAGCATTTTGTACTGTCTCCTGAGAAGAAATTTTTTTATCACGTAGAAAATTGTCCAAATCACGAAAAATTGGTAGTCCGTTGGAGCAAGGTCTGGCGAATACGGAGGGTGACGAATGGTTTCTAATTGCAGTTCCTGTAGAGTTAAAACAGTTTCTCAAATCATGAGGCACCCATTTCTCATATTTTGTTATTTTATTGATTTGACGCAAATGAGTCAATATTGTTGGTAAGGTAACGTTAAACCATGCCGCTAATTCCTGGGTAGTTTGGCTCGGATCGGCTTCCACCATCTCTTTCAATTCACTCTCATTCACTCTCTCTTTCTTTCTTTTCTTTTTTTCTCTTTCATTCTTCTTTCACCTGTGTGGGCGATCTTCCACGTGGTTCGTTCTTCAAATCCAAGTTTCCATCACGAAAGCGTTTAAACCAAAATCGCACGGTGCGTTCATTAGCAGTCCCCTCTCCAAACGCAATGGAACTCGTATTAAAAAATAACTCGAATTTTCGAAGTATCCATCTTTCTTGTCTAAGCTGAATAAAAAAAAAACTGAAAGTCGATAATCGAATGTTGCACATTTTTTAAAAGAAGAACTTCATAGGTGTAGACGCCAGCGGGTCAAGCTACCCGAAACTGTCAAATTTTCCCAATCAACCTTAAACCTTAATAAATAAAGCGATAAAGTTGAAAATCTACTAAAGAAATTTGACAGATTGTAGTAGCTTGATGTGCTGGCGTCTGTACCATGTGAAAAAAGTTTCACTCAAAAATCTCAAACCATGAAGGTTCTATGTCAATTCGAAGTACCTACCTATTACAATAAAACGGCAATTTCATACTTTAACCCCTATTATTAGTAAGGATTGCAGGCAGTAAATAAGCTGATTCTGACCCCCACACAGACTCAACAATAGTGCAAAAGTTTTCTCATTAAAAAGGGTACTTACATTAAAGGTGATTGATTGTCATTCTATACGCCGCGCACAAGCAGCAGAGTATCAATCTTTTACACTGTGAAGGGTTCACTGGAAATATTGAACTGGCTGGTGTAATGACTCACTTCTAGGTTTATAAAGTGGCACCCAGAGGCACTATTGCTCCTACTTACCTTCGCAGTTCTTAGTCGCAGTTGCATGTTATGTCTTCTCTTCGGCTTTCCATTAACTGCCAGACAACAGACACAATAGAAAATCTATTGTGTTGAAAATCTGTTGGCAGCCACCGTGTGACCGCGGTGGCAGTCAATGACTTGAGTACTTATTTGGCTTCTAAATGCTTCACTTCATTGACAGATTTAAAAAAAAGTATTTATCTTTGCAATTAACAGTGGCTGGCCGCATTGCCACGTTGGCAGTGTTCATTCGTTGTCCCAGACCCGTCCGAGATGATAAGGGGCCGTCTTCACTCTCTTAGAACGTGTCTCCAAACGGCCTTAAAGTAAGACACAATGTTTGACAACATGCGGCCTACAAAATTCGAATCCACGCGTGAAGGAGTAAAAATAGAAACATACCGAGCAGTTAGCAGGGCATCGCTAATAGGAGCCGCTTTCTCCGTCTGCCCGTCTTCCGGCGCTCCCAGCTCACGGCCAGTAGGGTACTGCTGTTGAGCTACACTACTAACATTGTAGCTGCACAAACCTGCTCTATTTCATGCACTATGACGTCTGTCCTATTCCCCAAACAGATAGTTAAAAGAGCCAAAGTTGGAGGGTCATACACAGTTACACAGAGGTGTGAAAGTTTACTGACACTATGGTGTTTTATTTTCGTATTGAGGGCTACCGCCTGCTTACTGCACTGCTTTTTTGTTCTATGACTAAAAAAGCAGTGAAGTTCAACTTCTGCCCTCCTATAAGAGCTGGCGGTAAGCCCCCTGGACATATTTCCATATTCGGGTTAGGTCCGGGCAACTGAGAAATTTTGACAGCTCCAACAACATTTTACCCAGCCCAGCAAGAGGTTAGAGGAGGGCCTTTTACCTTCAACAACAGCATTTGACCAAACTATTGACAAAGTTACACCTCAGTGACCACTTTACTTTTCGTAATTGATTCTCTACCCCAATCAATCGTGCCATTGTTGATGATTGATTGATACGAATCAATCAGTGAAAGTTGCGTTTAATTCCGTTCGGATATTAGACAGGTAATATGAAAGTGTAAGTAATACGTGAATGTGATGGTAACATCAACGGTCCTGTGGTAATTGGTGCCACTTCCGTTAACTTTTTTTCATTCGTTTTAATTTTCATTTTGGACAAAATGTTGTGTTGTGTTGTTGGTATGCAACAGTAGCACCAGTCTAATGTCAATGATAAATTAGAAGAGTGCCAGACAACCAAGTAACTATTGGCGTAACAGAATGTACTTAGTTGATTGACAATTAAATGAAATCCGATGATGGATGATTACGAGACTTGGTCACTGGGTTGACTATGGTTTAGTAGTGTGTGTGGTCACAGGGATGACTACAAGTTGTAATCACTAAATGATGACGAGACATGTCACACGGATTACTAATAGTTGTGTGTGTGGACACTAGAATGATTAAGTGGCATGATCACAGGGATGATCATGATATTGTGAGAAATGGTCACAGGGATAATCATGATATTGTGAGAAATGGTCACAGGGATAATCATGATATTGTGAGAAATGGTCACAGGGATAATCATGATATTGTGAGAAATGGTCACAGGGATAATCATGATATTGTGAGAAATGGTCACAGGGATAATCATGATATTGTGAGAAATGGTCACAGGGATAATCATGATATTGTGAGAAATGGTCACAGGGATAATCATGATATTGTGAGAAATGGTCACAGGGATAATCATGATATTGTGAGAAATGGTCACAGGGATAATCATGATATTGTGAGAAATGGTCACAGGGATAATCATGATATTGTGAGAAATGGTCACAGGGATAATCATGATATTGTGAGAAATGGTCACAGGGATAATCATGATATTGTGAGAAATGGTCACAGGGATAATCATGATATTGCGATGGCTTCATATTACGATGATTATCAGAGGCCACACGGATGACTGCGAAATTATTTGCTGCAAAGACAGCACGCGCCGCTTAGTTTGTTCATTTGGTTGAAGGATTCCCTGCTAAGGAAGACTATTAAAAGTTCCGATATTTATTTCTGTAACCTAAAGACATGGGTGATTTCTTTCATGACGATTACATGTTCTAGACTGATTCGTAATCAAATAAAAATAAGAAGTTAGAATTTCGTTGTTAAGTCAGAATGACCGAACGAGAAGTTGGTATACTGTGTGGAAAATCTGTGTTCATGCAGATACACACGAGGACGTGTGCCATGTAGATGACTCCTTTGTTTGGTGTTGTGCGGAGTCTAGCGGTATGGTGTCGATATGACCAGGGTGCGACAGTGATCGTTCGTTGAGACGTGGTCGCGACATATACTGGCCTAGAAACTGCACAGTGTTTCCCTTTTAAGTTCAGAGTATTAGTTCTGTAGTGTTAATAGTAATGTCCCTATAAAAGACTATCGCAATGATCAGTATGGAAGTTTGCGTTTTGGTCCAAAAATCACCACAAAATGACCATAATTCGGTAGCTGATTGACTTATTTATTACATAATTATTGTGATTCTCAAAGGCGAAGGATATCGGTTCATCGAAGTCCAAAGGCCTTTTTAAAATAAGGTCACAACCTACTTAGTGACTTATTAGGTCTTATTTTATTAATTTATTTAAGTTCTTTGGAAGACTTACAGCTAGCAATATATCACTCTAGTAAATAATAATGAAGAGAGCTAGTTGACAGATAATGGATTCCATCCACTACGTATTAATAAATAAGTACTATAAGATTGTGACCTTTTCCTCGGCCGACTTAACGATTGCCGTGGGATCTAACCAGGTGGTAGGTACCGTCATTAAGTAGTCATGTTAGTCATGTGTGTGTAGTAGCCTTATTCTTGAACTTTTCCAATGACAGTAGGTTATCGTTGAAAAGTAGGTTGGTTGGTAGTACGAAAACGATGGATGGACTGAGTGAAAGATGATATGGTAAGAAAGGGGCTGACGACTCATAGAGAAGTTAGAAAGGGGGTGACGACTCATAGAGAAGTTAGAAAGGGGGTGACGACTAATAGAGAAGTTGGAAAAGGAACAAGAGAATGATGATAATGAGGTTGGTTGGCACTTTAGCAGTACAGACAGACCTTAGTAGAGCTGAAGAAATACATATTTACCACCATGCCTATATCTGCCGCTAAGCAGAGCACCTGAGGGTACCCCCTCAGGTGCGTTTCAATCATTACACACTTAAACTGGCAGTCTTTCATTTTGACAATTCAACAACATTCATTGCGTTATTTATGTTATCAAGCAGTTGAATTTTTCAAACATATGAAGTTATTTGAAGGATTTTGAAGAAATTCCTAATCCATTATTAGGAATTTATTCAAAAACCTTCAAATTGTAATAAAAAGTGTCTAAAAAAATTTGGTTGCTGTGATGACTCTGTTTTTGCAAATGTCCATAAGTGGTTAACTGCCAGGAACTTCGCATCAGGTGTACTGCCTTCTGGTTTGCCACCCAGTACCTGCATTCTTAAGCTTACAATATTACAGACAGATCGGTAGAACTTACACAACCTTGAAGAGTACATCAGCCAGTCTTAGTACCCATTTAGGCGAGTCAATGACATAATGTTTAAGCATAATAAACTACTGCATCACGGTGTGGGGTGGAACTGCTGCATCACGGTGTGGGGTGGAACTCCTAAGACCATCTTCCTGCCTCTGGAACGAGCACAGAGCGGTTCTCAAGGTTATGACCTCGAAGCCTTTTAGGTATCCCACCACAGCTCTCTACAGCGAATGACAGCTCCTCACTGTGAGACAGCTCTTTATACTATTCTCCGCAAACAACCATTTGTGGTTTACGATCCGAAAGCTACCAAAAAACGATAGACACTTCGAAGTATGTTCAACTCACGGATGTAGAACAGCCCTTGCTCACCGTCATTTTGGTATACTGTCAAACCATTTATATAACAAAATAAATAAACTCTGTTCCATTGCTCCCATGTGTCTAAATAAATGAAAAACCAAGGTCACGAAGTGGCTCCTGACATTGACCTATAACAAGACTGAAGATTTACTACAGATATGTTAATAAAGTAATATATTCATAATTAGTACCGTAGTCCAGGGATATTGTTATTATAATTATTTTTTAAACAGACTTACATAAACACCCCTCATACACGCAAATACACACACACATATGTACATAGCTACATAATTAGGACACAACATTACCTTGTAATTGAATGAAGACGTTCTTACTGTGCTCGCCTTACAACTACTGCTACATGTTCAAATCTTAGGCAAGGACGCTGCGCTGGCACCCTAAACACAAGTTAAATTTTACATTGGGTGCCAGAGCTCATCGAAAACACTCGGTTTCCTTAGTTGTAAAGCTTAATGTTGAGTTAAGTGTTTTTTGTACAATTGCAGGTAATAAAACTATTTTTTTTTATTACACAGCTTCTCAAATCTCGGCCAGATTTTACAACCTAGTTCTAGCAGTGTCAAGTGCCTGCCTAGGAAGATATAGTGGAGGGGGGAAGTGCGGGGCTGCGTCCCGAGGGGGCAAATCTGATTGGATCATTGAGCAATTGTTATAGGTCCGCGTTATGCCATAGCGAGTCATGAACTTGAGTAATAAGATGTCTCTTGGCAAGAATGACTTGTGCAATGTGGGTTTTTACGTGCGTAGTATTCGAAAGTTTTTCTCAATGAATCGCGGGGTTACGGTGACGATGTAAATCATTAAAGTATTTTGATAATAAAGTTGTAGCATAACATTGTTTTCAGATGTAAGTAAATTATGTAAATGGTCTAAAGTTTTATTTATATACCGTATGTATGTTATTACAGGTAATATCACCTAACGGTCTGCATTACCTACGAATGTGCTTCATGTGCATAATATTTAAATCAACCTTGCATTACGTTCTAATGATTCATTGTAATCTTGTGTGATATTACCATGGTATTACTGTATCTAATTACTTGTAATGAGTAGATAGGTAGCTATAATATTAAAATGGTACATACTACAATTTGTAAATGGGTAAGTTAAATAATAACCAACTTCGTGATTTCCTCGATGCAATTACAACAGCTCTCTGTTTTTGTCGGGGGTTGAAAAGAGTTAAGTAGGTATGTCATAACTTTAAAACTTTGTCTGTTTGGCTCTGTCTGTAAGTGTTGCTTCCAAACGAATGAACCGATTTCAATGCGGTGTTTAATCGATGATAAAAAACCTTATTCTTATATCGAAATGCAAACACAGCCATACTTCTTTGGCTAAAATACTACATTCACATGACTTTCATGCCAGCTTTCAATACCCCTAAACTGCAACCAGCAGCCTGGTTCCACCAATAAAATTATACTCTGCATTCCATTCTCTAATATTCTGCACCACCACAAAGACATTATTTCCTGCTCATCGGCTATGTGTGTCAATAAATACATTAATTACCACCAAGATGCTCACAGACTAATAAAATGCACGCCGATGCTGCGACCAAGTCATGCGTATAACCCACTTAGGTATAAATATACCGAATGGCTCCTAAGAGCATTGATTTTAATATAATGTGGTATGATGTGATGTGATATGAGCAGCATATAATATTGCAAAATCCCGAAACAGCCTGCGCCGGCCAACGGCGCCTGCGGACAGCCTGCCCCTTGCTGCCCTCTCCCAGCGACGCCCTAAGCCGAGGTCCCTATTCCGTGCCCATAGTGTGTAATCGCTTAGTTTTTATTTTTTTAAGCCTTTGCTGGGGGCCTTAATTTATAGAGGCAACCACAGGCAAGTCCGTTTAAGCAGTCAACAACCTCCTAAGTTGAACGGCGGGAAGCCATACAAAAAAAAAAAAACTAAAATGTTGCTCACTCGCGAATGTGACCATCCCGAATACACGTGCGGTACTGGCGAGTACAGCATCGTTTAAACAACACAACAACTATAATATGATGATGATTATACTCGTAGCATAACGTTTGTGACGCGCCTGTCTGTCTGGTGATCCAGTTAGTACCTACCTACCTACGTACCTGCTCATCTTAAGTAATTTTGCCTGTGTACCTATTTGTTTTCAACTAACTGACCAACTTCTTGACAATTCAAAAGTGCCTGTAAATGGTTTGATTGACATAAATGCCTTGAGTTTGAGATATAATCTACACGGAATAGGTTACTGGATTGAAAGATGATGTCGCAGCATTAGAGTTACTAGAGTTCGGGGTCCGTGTAACATGGAAAAAAAAAACTGCCGCAAAATTAAAATCGGAAAATTAAAATTAAAATCGCAAACGTGATTCTGTCAAAAGCCGGAAAATCGTAGTTTCTTAGTATGCGCTGTTTGTTGCGCATTCTCCGACGTCGTCGTCGTCCTCGAACCTTCAAAAATTTCCTTTCTACAATGGATGTATCAAATAAATTCAACGGCAAAATGAATCAGCATTTGGAAAAAATAACAGTTTTTTTTTTAGATCATAGGTTCGGATATATTATTGTTGTAGAAGATAGTAGGATGGCGAAATGATACTGCTGCTTATAAAGTCAAATTAAATATAATATCCGGACCAAAGGTTTGGTAATACAAAGGAGCGAGGGAGCACACGCGATGACCGCTAATCGTGTACTAAATGCTCGACTAATATCAATTAGTAACCTGAGGTAAAATGCACGAAATAAGCATTTGTGCATTATTAGTGTATGGTTTCACCGTACAATTGTATTTTTTATAAGAAGTATTTCAATTTGATACAATAAGAATGCTCGAAGTTGAATATTTTATGGTCTTGCAGTGCTTACAAATTCAAACACAAATCCTTTTCTTACTTGGCAACATCATCCAATTAAAAAAATAAATAATAAAACACATTTTTTTAATTTTAATTTTATTTATTTAACATAAAACGGCCAAGGCCGATTACATTAGTTAAAGACAAAGACACAAACACATTTTAAAAGTACAAGAAACAAGAGTATACAACTACTCGCCAGTCATTCGCTCATCTCACAATACCCCAGAAATACTGACAAGATCTTCTTCCATCCATCCGCGAACACAGTCAGGCTTAGCGTCCAAGAGAGCGTTGAGCGCAGAGAGTGTGCGAGGAACAGGAGACTGGGCTCGCGCGACCGTTCGACTCCAAGGCACGGCGAACAATCTATGCCTCCTGCCACGATTGTAGTTTACCGGAGCAAAAAGATGGGACAACTTGTCAAGCAGTTCAGAGCATCTGTTTTACCGTGAAGGATCTTAACCATATTAATAATTTTGACATTATTTCTACTGACCTCGAGAGAATTGTAACACATCATGCGCGATGATAATAAACAATATAAGCGCAAAATTTGTCTAAAAATAAATTATATATCCAAACGGAAATAACAAATACTAAATTATAAAGTTGCTGCAACTAAAGACGTTACAACTTACTACATAGCTGATTTTATGTGAGCTTTAAATATCTATATAAACTTATGTATTGTGAGCCTTATAATATCTAAAGTTTTTAATGAGCAACAATATAATTATTATTTCAGGGCAATAGTATATTCCAAAAAATAAAACTGAGACCCTAATCATTGTCCAATACTAAGTAATAACTGGGTTGTGGAGGTCTGATAGGCAATCGCTCCATGTAAAATACTGGTATTCAGCTGCATCCGGTTAGATTGGAAGCCGGCCGCAACATAGTTGGGAAAAGGCTAGGCAGATGATGACTAAGTAATAAACTTTTCCACAGATAAGGGGTTTATTTATAAACGTTGCTTATTAAAGTAAAGAGTCATTGAAACTTCAATAATGTATGGTTAAACAATAGCTAATCATTACTTAACTTCAAAATGGATTATACACTGCAACGCGCCACGCGACGGGGCGCGGGTAACGGTGCCAAATTCCCCGCGGAACCACGTTTGTATTGAATTTGTGATGCGCATTATCCCCGCCGCGTAGCGCGTTGTAGTTTTTGATCCACCTAAGCAACGTTTATGAATAGTAAAAATAAGTACCTACTCAGCGGCTCGGAATTACCAGTAAGCTAGGCACGTTAGCTTAACACCTTGACTCTATAAGTGCACTGGTTAGAAAAATGTAACAGAGCCAAGGTCACGCTCAACACAGTGCAACGCGTTAGTCATACTTCACTGTTCCTTTCTCAACTTCTTAGTAAACAACTAGTTCCGACTGCAATGCGACCTCGTTAAAAGTTTTCCTGTAAAAACATGAAAAAAGCTAGTAAAAACCACAGCAACAACAATGCATCAACTGCTGTCAACTAATTTAAATAAGAGTAGGAAACGCCCTTTCTTGATGCACTTATGTTGTAATTTTCAAGGAGTATACCTATCGTGTTACCCAGTAGAGTTAAAAAGTGGAGGTAAAATACTGGGTATTCTGCTGCACCCGGTTAGATTCGAAGCAACCCCAACGTAGTTACGAAAAGGCAAAGCTGATTATGATATATGCGATACACGAAAATTCCATACGGACATTCATAAACCACTATATAACAACACCTGTGCCTCACTACCATCTCAAAAAGATAATGCTAAATAAGCAGCTGGTTAGCGTAACTACCTACTAATTTATTTTATAATATGTGCAACAAACCAGAAGCACTACTTATCACAAAAACCCATTAACCGCAGCCACTTCATCTCAGTTAGCCAAGTTGTGCAACATAATGTGGCACAAGGATGCGTCTGCGCATAGTATAGCCTAGCAGGTCAACTGAAGCAGTCACTGCGCTTACAAATGACGTGTAATTGGGCTGTTGCATGGACGATAATTAAATAATGGCGACTATATAGTCTAACCACAGTGCCACAAGGTCAATCAACAAATTGCTGGGATTTAGAACCTTGTTGCTGAATTTTTGTGAAGCAGAGTGTACACATATAATATGCTGATGATCTTTAACCATTATATGTTGGTGTCTCACTGACTATGAGGATTGAGGACGCTGACGACGAGGAATGAATAATAATTGGGTTATTAAGCAATGATTACGATAGTATTAATGAGGTCCTAGCGACTAGCCGATCGATTCTGTAAAAATCTCACCGTGAAAAGTTAGGTGAAGTGATTTTAGAGTACGCCCGGGTGTCACCACTGCCAGGATCGCCCAGAGGACACGGTGGAGCATACGGTGGCGGTCTGCCCTGCTTGGGCGGAGCCCCGCCGTGTCCTCGTAGAGGCGATCGGCAACGGCGGCGACCTCTCGCGTCCGGCCCTGGTGCAAGCCATGGTCCGGGGCGAGAGGGAGTGGGAGGCAGTCACCTCCTTCGTGACTTCGTGACTGTTTAAGCAGTCATGCTAGCGAAGGAGGTGGCGGGGAGGCTGAGGGAGAGAACCTCACGCCTCAGCCGCCGCGGGAGACGCTCCGGGCGTCGGGAGCCGCGTGACGACTCCCGGCCACCGTAGGCGCGAGCCTGCGGGCGGTGAGTAATGGGTAGCTCACCGTCCGATCAGGACCAGGCCCGTGCCGGACGGCGCGTTGTGTTCCACGCGCGCCTCAAAGAGATGTCAGCAGAGGACGGGGCCCCACAGGGCCGAAGCCTGCCGGGGCGGCGGGATTTTCCGAAAGGTTAACCGCTGCCCTGGAACAGAAAGGGCTAAGGACGGAACACGGGTGGGTTTTAGTCAGTAAAAGTCTGACACTCCCTTCCGCTCCACCCAGAGCGGGAGGGGTCATTTGATGATTTCCCATCCACAAAAAAAAAAAAAAAAAGTGATTTTAGAGTGAGCTGTCAATAGTGTCAATCCCTAGCATTAGTTAGAATGACAGCTCACTCCACGCTCACTTCACCTAAGTTTTCACGGTGAGATGGTTACAGCATCGCACTGTAGATGCGACGTAAAAGTATCTGATGAAAATGTAAGCAAATGGATCATATCAAACGTACCTGTGGATGCCAATTTGTAGTACCACTTACAAATTGAATGCTTTGATTTGATTACTTGGATACTTAATTAAACCCGAAATTCTAATTCTAAATCTTTTTACAAAGCTATATGCTATGCTTCAATCAACTCAGCCTATCGCAGTCCGCGGCTGGATGCTATGCTTATTAAATCGTTACCTGATTAAGCACTGAAATTTCACGACTGAGAATTAATAATGGCGTATATCAATCGGCACGTTATACGAATTGTTGCATTGTGCACACTCGCTTACAAATTGCGCATAATTGGACGCCGGGTGGTGGTGTCCATATGGTGTGAATGCAAGGTCAAGCAGAAAATGGTTGTTTGCATTTGTAAACCATGAATGAACATGATACAGCAGATATTGAAGCAGAATTGGTAGTTTGCAGCTTAGGTAAAGGGAAAGAAATGCATAATTATGTATGATCAATATGCTACCGCGTATTGATCACACATAATTATGTATTTTATGTGTTTTTATGCAGATGAGTCCTGGGGTGGAGACCGCGTATCGGCAAGCTTAGTATGGGACGCTCCCCAGCTAGATGGACCGACGACCTAAAAAAGAAGGTAGTTGGGACAGACTTGATGCGGAAGGAGGAGGACAGGGTGTTGTGGCGCTGCCTGGGAGTGGACCGCAGTCCACTGCTGGACATAGGCCTCTACCAGACTTAGATACCGCATATTCAATCACCTGGCAACCGGCTGAGTTGATTGAATATGTGATAAGTCAAACTGGTTTTTGTTGAACTGCTAAATATTGACCTAGAAAGCCGAAAATTATACGCCGAGCAACCTTAAAAACGAATTATGAGCAAGCTATCGTTACTGCTATTATATATCAAAGTCAATCCAAATGAACTGGGTCAGTGTCAAAAGGTCGATGATGGAGATAATAAAGAGGTAACAGCTTAACAGCAGCCGTAGCAATGCATCAAAAATAGTGTGGTAACAAAATATCCGGTGGCTGTAGCAACACGGATAGCGGCGATGCGCCACACTCGGCATGCATACGTAATTGCTAATGACGAGTTTAAGACATTGACAAGGAAAGATTGCGGTAACTTGGTTGTTACTTGTTACCTTTTTTTGTTTTGATTTGATTATGTCTATTAGAATTGCGTTCTTGTAGGATCAGCATCTTTTTCCAAAGCGTGAGATAAGTTCTTCCTTTTGATGCTTTGCTCCTGGTTGTTAGGTTTCACACCAGTAATCCTCGATGGGTTACGCAGAGGCTTAGCTATACACCACATTTCAGCAGTCACAGGGGCCCAGCCGATTGCCATCAACCGGCCACAAATCCAGACTCTGGGCTGCTACTGAGAAATAAGGTTTACTTTTAAAGCAATTTGAATTTATAGCACTCTAGAACTTTTTTAAAATTATTATTCACAAAGATATTTTTATTATTCTTACAGTTCTACTCGGCAAACTTTCTAGTTTGATGGCGAGGAGCATTCTTCTTCCCAGCATTCCTCACCCAAGTAGCACGTTAGTGAATTTTGGAACTTATTTTGCAACTGTAGGTAGCATATAAGTGATGTAAGAGTGTACGGTATTACTTATAGATGCAAACAGCACTCGAATTTGCATATGAGTAGCTCTTATCACTAACACTTGCTTTTGAGTGATTTTTGTTCCTGCTTTATCACTTATGGTGGCATTAAGCCGAATTTATTACTTATAGACGCATACAGGTTTCAATTTTTACTCTTTTAGAACTCAAAGAAGCATATGACATCTTAAAATCTCCCCTGAAGAACCGTGCCCTAATAAGTGGTAATTTTTCTTTATTTGGCACCTTTACTACTAAATAAGTAGTATATATAAGTTATTTATCACCTGTAGTGGCTCAAGAGTTATTATTGCAGCTCATTTGGAACCTAGTGTAATTGCCTTTGTAAGGTCTAATATACTCTAATATGCCACTGTAACGCGTAGACCGATTCCAAAAGATGGTTCTTGAAAACCTTATGCAACAATTTTCACTCATTTAGAACCACTTAAGATCTAACAGTTCTAAAAGATAGAAATGTAGAACTTATTTTTTATTACGATTCAGTGCGGTACGTGCGTTATAAATTTATTTTATTACATACAAAGTTTCTGTTAAAAAAAGGTCATAATAGCTAAAAGAACTTCTCAAAATGAATACTGTAAAGTGGAAAAAAGTTAAACGATGTGGTAATTATCATCGGCAAGTTGCACGTACTTTTAAGAATATAATGGACGTGGAAACAAGTGGTACTAGGTCAGACCTTGAAAATGTTATTATACAATCAAAAGAGGATACTCCAATTGTTGAAAGGTAAGTAATTATCAATTTAAAGCATAATAAAAGGTACAGCAAGCAGATTGTAATAATAATAATTTTCTGTTTTGAGCAATTGTGTCAAGAGAATTTTACTATCAATAACGCAGGTTCCGTACATATTAATAAATTTAAAAAGAGTATGATTTGTATTTAAGTAGACCTACATTTTAGGTAATTGGACTAGTTTATATACCTAACAGTTATCAAATCACTTAGTTCACTTTGTAATTTTTTAATCTACATACGTTATACTG
Organism: Apamea crenata; assembly: GCA_949629185.1. Lineage (NCBI taxonomy): Eukaryota > Metazoa > Arthropoda > Insecta > Lepidoptera > Noctuidae > Apamea > Apamea crenata. The sequence goes on from OX451367.1 coordinate 18,241,612, forward strand.
GGTGTAAATTACAGATTGGTAGGCAAGGCAAGATCAGTTTACATTCATGAGTTACCCTTCTAGACGTCTCTTGTATTTCGATTTTCAAGTTGTAGGCAGATACCTATTTGTCAGATTTATACTATAAACATTTTTTTTTTGCAGTCATGATCCTAGTGAAAGTTCTACTGAAATTACTGATGGAAATTCAACTGAAATAAGTGATGGAAATTTGGCTGATAATGACAATGTGAATAATGGAATAATAATAATTTAAGATTTAAAATAAAACACATTCAAATTCATGTCATACACGGATTTTATTTTCAATCACACAACTAAAAACACTGGGAATAGTCTCATAATTATAAGTTTACGTGAGGATTATTGCAGCATCACAATTTGAGTTAAGTAATTGTTTTACATTTAAATTTACATTTTTTAGAAGTCTTCTTAGTAGGCCAACTTAAAATTCCGTTATCCACCCATCCTTTCGGACAAATTGATAGTTTTTTGGAACCGTTTTCAATCGTTTCAACTATCAAAAACGGCATTCTGAAAAAAATAATAATATTACTGTAAAGTACATATTTTTATGCAGCATTATAAATTAAAATTAAGTAAGTCAATGTGCCGTGTGCTGGTGGCTTAGAATACTAGCACCCCATCTCTTCCCGTAGGTGTCGTAAAAAGCGACTAAGGGAAAACCAAGGAATAGGCAGAGCGTTCTCTGTGATGTTAATGTTACACTTTACACTGCGCCCGCCACCCGCCTGCCAAGCGTGGCGAGTATGGCATTTGCCCCCGATTGGGGAGGCCTCATCACACACTGAATGTTACGGCTATTTAAGAAGAAGTAAGTACCTAATAAAAGCGAACCTATGAACCTGCCGCATACCAGCTCTCTTTCTCATCTCGCAAATGATGGTTCCGAGCAACAAAATAGGATAGCAACATAGGAAAGTGCGATTCCGTGCGGTTAAATGTGGTCCAACCCTTATTGTGTGCCAAATGTGGCCTATTAAAGCTTGATACCTCCTTTCCGTTACACCCTTTATATTAAGTACTTCATTTAGTCAAATAAATACTAATTAACACTATTACCTTTTACACTAATATTTTGATTATATGCCTAGTTCTACACATTGATAAAAATTACCTATTGCAAGTTAGTTCAAACCTACTAGTGTAGGTAGGTACTACATTATATTGTAAAGAAGAACTGCTAATGAAAAATTACAAATTGGAAACAATCAGTAGGAAATCGGGCATCGAATTAAGAAGTCTAGGATTATATTCCAGCCAACATTTACAATTTAAATAAATTTTACTTTATTTACCTTCATAAATGGGTTTTGTACCCGTCTTGAGGATCCCCAATTCAACGCAAAGACAACGAGACCTGTAAAGTGAAAATAATCACTACTAGGTACTAATGAGTGAATTTAGGACCTAGGAGCTCCAATAAGGCAACAAATGAGTGGAAATATGAACTGCAAGGTCTATTTTAAATCGCCATGTTTGAAAATGGAGTTCTTGAAAAGTACCTTGTTGAATGGTATTTTATTACAATAACATACAATAAAATGAGTTTTGATAACTGTTTTTGATGTAGTTTGACATTATACTTTTTGTAAAACCTTAATGTTAGGTTTTGATCAACCATATTTTTATAAAGTATTATCTAATTTATTTGATCAGTGCATATTTTTTGATAATTCTTGATTAGATCTAAGGCGCATCAAAATTTACTTAGTAAATATACCATGGTTTCACGATAAAAAACCATTTGCATGGGCTCCATGATGGTTATCCCATGTTACACACATATTTTTTTAATACTCACCAAATAGATGCAATAATCCAAATAAATTTGCTGTCACAACACAAAGCACAAACAACCGTCTTTTTGTTTATCTCCACCGAAAATTAGAACTTGTTAAGATCTCATTTGTCACTCAACGAATGAGCTGTATCGCTTTTTCGTGCAATCATTCATTCACGGCGCGCAATTTGCACCGTGAGTTCCAAGTGCCACTCAGGATAACAATTCGAACTCTTCTGCATCGCTTTTGCATCTATAAATAAGCTGCAATTTTTCTCCCTTTGGTAACATACAGGTTGCTTATAGGTTCTAACCACCTTTATAGAACTTAATCACGGTGGATTTTATTACTAAAGTTTCCAAAAAAATACTATATGCAAGCTATTTGTCACCAAATGTGTTACTTGGGCAATTTCTCTCAGTGCATCTTCATTTTCGATTTTATCCCAAGGGTCATTGAAATTAATAATAACTCCTCCAACTTAGGTTTAAAGAGATTTTATTTCTCATAAGAACTTATAACGGTTCACTTAAAATGAGATGCAAAGTGCTTACATCTAAATAATATCATATTTGCCTCTGGGGCGTTGGCGACGTTACAGGGTACATACATGTTTTTTAACTTTTGCATTAAATATGCTATACTATCACACTTCTCTAAATCCTCCGGTAAACCATTTTTAACTTCAACTTCCAAATGTAAACCAACCTAACTTAGTTTTGCGTAAGAGTTGTTAACTAAAACAGTCTACTATTGTATGTTTCTCCTTAGTCGCGTCAATGTCAAGTGCTCGGTTTCCCGAGCCCGTAACAAATCGTAGTGTTTATCCGCACTGGCGCGGTAGTCACAATAATAGAATAACAACATACGACGCAGAAGTTCCGATGCGTGTTGCATTTTCTTTCTATGTATATAAAACGCTAGTCTTGAACTAGCTAGGTTTATTTATGTGTAGGTACACATTGTAATATTAAACTGTGGGTTAATTTTTCAATCGACAGGTAATTTTTATTCGTGGAATAAAATTGACGTCTGACAGATTTTGTATGGAAGCATAACTACATAAATTCAAAATTATTTTTCTAACGCCAGTTAGGCGCGTATCTGGCGCTGGAAAAATCAGCCCTGACATTATAAGAAGCAGGGGCGGGTCGCTAGTAAATTACAAAACATCAAATTACTAACATTCGTGTTAACGGTGTTGGCCTTCTACCACATCTTGTCTCATGTTATAGTTTCCAAGCAACACCTGATTGAGGTGAAAACTAACAAGGCGTATAGAAAGCGGCGCTCGCGCAGTTTCCACAGGCACGGGAGCATCGTGAGAGCTCACAATTTAACGCTCGAACGATGCTAGCCTTTGATATGGAAAACTATTAATTAAATTGATTAATAGAATTAAATTTCCAGTAGATAATAGATTTATTTGGTGGGAAAATCTCACCAAGAAGAGAATGATTAAATGGCTACCTACTTTTCTTTTGTCGAATAAAATTGACGAAACAAAAATTTGGTTTATTAGATAGTAGTAGTAGTAGTGGTCGAGGCATATTTTGATGATTTTAAGGGTCCTATCTCACTAGGATACCAGTGGCGGCTCAACGTATGGTTGGTTGCGCAACCGATTGGACGACTGGTGAGATACCCACCATATAGCTGTGTATATTTTGGTGGCAGCGCGAGTGCGCGACCATGGTGTCCTAGTGAGCTAGATATACAGTGTAGCGATTAGGTTATCACATTAATTGAAACCACGTATTCTACAATACGTATTTTAAACATATGCAATTAAAATAATTTATAAGAATTCATTCTAGCCGTGGGACCTCTTTTTTTCGTTTTAGTGTTTAACATCATTAAAGTTAATTTGTGATTATTTGGTGATACCACTGTCCCGCGCGTGTCTGGTGCCTTATTATCAAGGGTGGTTTATATCGTGCTAATTTTTAAGCTATTTATTTTGTTGGAATAATTCAGTTTTCTATTTTTAGTAAATATGATTATTTTTTTATTTTAAAAGATTGATTACGACTTGTAATAACCGCTGTACTGTTTAATGTGATAACCTGATCGCCACTTTGTTTATGGCTAAGGGTACAATACATTGACTCTGACGTTTCACTTACACATTGCCTAATTAATGCATGCTCTGTACTTCTGGTATATCGCGAATCTGGTATATAGATAATCTGTTATATTGCGAATCTGGTACTTTGAGAATCTGGTATTTTGAGATTGAGCCGCTTAAAGGAGCCTGTACCTAGGTAGTTGTCGGTTGTCAGTAGTAGTACAACAAACATTTCAATGATATGGTTTCATGTTATGCGTGTTAACACAGTTTCCTCAAATCTGTAACTTGCGGAATCGAAATCGACTAGTTTTAGTAGTAAAAACACATTAGGAAATACAGTCGGCGTGTGGTTGCGCATGCGCACCCGAGTGCATCGATAATTGTATTTTATTCCGTGTTCATGACTGGATGGCAGCGGTGGTTGCAGTGATAGTACCAATTCAGGTTTTAAACTTACATCAGGACCTTGCTTCCCCGAAGGTTAGGTAGAGGTACAACCGTACCACAGTCTGTTGACTAACTATATTGACAACCTAGTGAACCTAGTTAACGTAGTAGAGGGGCTTGTGGCCAAGAAATAACAGCTGCACGGCTCGTTCTATTAGGTTAAGCTACGCTTGCCACGGTTTGTCTGTGGATGGGTTACCATCCCTACACACCAAGACCCCTCATTCCTCAGAAAGCACGTTAACCGTTGGTCCCGGCTGTCATTCGCGGATCTTTAACAGTCGTTACGGGTCGTCAGAAGTCCGAAAGTCTGACAACCAGACTTACCAAGGGGTATCGTATCACCCTTCAACTGGTGGAGGTCAGATTAGGCAGTCGCTCCATGTAAAGTACCGGTATTCAGCTGCATCCGGTTAGACTGGAAGCCGACTCCAACATAGTTAGGGAAAGGCGAGGCAGATGATGGAGTTTGTGAGCGTCACGTCATAGTGATGAGTGACAGAGACTTAATAAGTAAAGTACTTCTGTGTTCTATAACCTGAAATATTCAGCCTGTGTCGCTGCTGCAAAGCATCGAAGTCTCGATTGCCTCTTCACCTCCGCCGGTGCCTTAAATATGCTCATCATCATATCATCATACACAGCCCGACTTCACCTCACATGCCTCTTTTTTCTAGTGCCAATCCCTACGCTCATACGCTCCTGTACCGGTCTCATCCAAGTTTTGCTCGCTAGGGCAACAATGTATGGTATGTTGTGTAAATATGCTCAACCAGTCGTACTTAAAATCTTAATTTTAACTGTACCATCATTCTGGAAAGTCAATCACCGCCACCATCTTGACGGCTGATATATCTTCCACGACAGTAACTACCTACTCTAATGTTCGCCCCTAAAGAACTTTTAAATTAAATAACAGCAGACTGTGTAAACACCAATTACCCAGTGTGTGCCTATAAAACTACCAATAAACACTATACACGTTTCCGGCAAACACGTTCAATACCAACCCTTCACCTTTAAGTGACCAAAACATTACACAACCGGACGGTGCTAAAACTATGATAAGTAATTCAATTTGCCGGACATCCAGCGCACTGAGCGACCGGCCGGAGCTGAGCGAAGCCTTTTCAGTGTTAACTAGTTTATTGTTTTATATTTTGTCATTTGCGCATATTGCTCACCAAGCGATGTTGTTCGGACTACGAATTATTCTTTGTTGTTCCGTAACTACTAAATTCCTAAAAACTTAACATTCTCTTTACAGCGAGAAGGGCTAGTACTAACTAGATGATACTCTAACAACAACTTAGTGGGGACGATGAGGTGGGGACGACCGGGAATTGACCCATATTTTCTTCTTTCTAACAAAAGACCCACTTAGGTACTTGTTTGTCCTTTACCAGTTAATTAATTCTAAAACCGTTCTGCTACTACAGCGATTGCATTGTAATAATTGCAAGTTTATACCTAAGTATACCTTCTCGTACCTGCTTTATTTTTACGATTGCATTGTTTAATTAATGTGCTCGCATCTACGTATGTTATCCAAATGATTTGTGATACCTGTTTAAACTTAATCCTTCATTAAACCTTAATAACTTGTAATTCAGCAAATCCCGATATCCCTGAGCCCTGTAACGCCACACCCGCGAAACTTTCTAGAACTTCTCCCGTCTAAATCCAGGCATATCTACAGCCACGTGATCCGTCTCCGCCTAGCCGTTGCAAGCACAATGGGCGCTCGGCACGGCCACAATGCTGGACAATGGACCGCTTATTGATATGTCCTGGTATGCACGACGATCGCACGGCTATTTCCCTTGCCTGGCCAAGTGGCCAGTAGGTATGCCTCGGGCTGGCGATAGGACGAGAATGGAGAGGGATTGCGTAGGTGTTATTAATAATACCTTTGTGGTAGTTAGAGTTAGGTAGAGCAGGGATAATATCCACACAGGAACAAGGTAGCCGATCTTTTTTTTAAATTATTGAATAATGTAACGTACACCAATAATGTTGCTGAAGGTATGAATGTCGATGGCTATAAGAGTAGGGGAAACCAAAGAAACGATGGATGGACTATGTGAATGATGATAAATATGGTTAGAAAGGGAAACCGAAATGACGTACACCACCTAGCCGATTGAGACAGGCTTAACTAATGAGTACAGGACTGACTCGGTTAGGACGCTGCAAGATAAATTATAAGTACCTACTGATCTACTTAGGACGAACTAAGAGTAAATATTTACGTTTTACAAAAGGGTATATCCGCGGTATGTCTTCCGTCAAGTACACTGCTGTTCCAAATTAAAAGGCCGCGGTGGAATTACAGGCACGTGAGAGTTCCCTCCATGGTTGGTAGCGCAGTTTTATTCAGAAGTTCACTGACTTGTTCCAATAACAATAAACATTTGATCACGCGTAGATAACTATGTAGGCTTAGGTACTAGAGATTCGCGAGTAATAGGGCCAAGGGCCGACCCTAAAGGACCTTGACTAACACGTCGTAGACGGACTGGGTCAACATCCCAGTAATAGGCGATATACTTACGTAACGTCCGGTCAGTGACACTGACCACTATAAGTGGTCGGTGGTCAGTGGTCTGACCACTTTCTCCTCACGACCCATAGAACCAGTCCCGTGTACTTGCTCGTCCCGGTATGAGGATATCCTTCATTTAATTACGGAAGCGATAACTGATTTCTTTTAATTATGGAAGTGGAAACTGGAAATTGATATTCCAGTGGTGTGTTTAGTTACATTATGTGTCTGATTTCGCGACAATTTGTGTGATGAGCTTTATGTGTTTGGCGGATGTGGATATAAAGTTTCTGATTCTGATTTCTCTTTTTACTCGACTACGGCAAAGCCAAAAGGAAGGCAAGTATGTTTTGTTTGTATTTACGTTTCCACATCCACATATTGATGAATGAGGACATAGGCAAGCTACATTTTATAGCAACGAAATTGTATTGGTACTTACTTTTTAGTTAGCGTTTTTGTCGTAGTTGGGTTTAGTTATTGTACCTAACTTTATATACAGTGGACCCCAAAAGTTAGTTGACATTTTTCTTATCAGTTGACTTCAGCTGCGACACACCACATAATGATTTAAAATTCTAGTGATCCAAATATTTGAACTGCTGTAACATTTATATTGACTAATTTTAATATTTTTAATTACTTTTGACTTATCATACAAAATTATCAAGTAATTCCTTCGGAATACCTACCTGATTATTTCTTTAATTTTAAATCATATTGTGGTATCACAGCCAAAGTGGATAAATGAACGCACGGCACGGCACGGTATATAATTATCTCAGTCTATAACAGACCAGAAAGTCCTCTCTTTGTTTTAAAACCTGTCGTGCTCATCATCCTTTCCTCTTGTTTCCAGTGACGAGGACGACACCGGTCGCCTGCTGCGGCAGCTCAGCAGGATCAACAGGCCGCTAGGCGTCTCCTTCCCGCAGATGGTTAGACTCATGGCGCAGTGCCAACAGGTAAACCTACATCTATATGATCGATACATTGATAATAGAGTTAGGGGTGAGGTAAAAGAGCGCAACTGGCTAGGGACTAAAATGTAGGCGAAATAACCCAGGAAAAACCGCGCAAGATTTTCCGCTTGCTCTCTTGCCACCATTGGCACGGAATAAGAATACGATTTCTATTCTTTGTCATAGGGGAGGCTTACCTATTAAGTACTGATGAAAAAGTACCTAGGTAAGTACTGCGGTTAAGACATCACAATCTGTCCAGCAATACTTATGCGTTGCCACTGACAAACATAATCATGATGGTGATGTATCTTGACAATACTCAATTTGTGGCGAGAACCGATTTAAGTACACTTAAATATATTGCCTTTTTGACATTCATGTGACACTTGACATAGGTACGTTTAACTTTAAGTTTAAATAGACAAGCCACGCGACGCACGGGGCGCAGACTACGCGCGTGATTTTTTACATACAAAATCAATAAAAAATGTAATAGGCTGGTATTATCCTAATAATTGCAATATCTTTTATCGTCTACCTACTAACGATGCAGGTATAGTAAATACCTACCTATACGCTTTTACGAAACTTTCTTCCAAACTGATAATTACATGGGAAGAAAGACAATTCATTTATTCCACGGTTGTCACTTTCAGTTCATACTATTCTAAGTAATTAGTGTAATTAAAGACATTCATAAAACCGTAAGGCTGCCATCAGACGGACTGCATCGCAGCAACCACGCGCAGTCGATATATTCAGCTGCATGCAGTTATCTGCAGTCGGATCTGACTTTGCGCAGTAGACGCCACGCATCTAGACCAGGAGCTCAGTGTAAGATTTGACGTCGAAATGGAAGCACAGACATTACTTCTCTTACTGTATGCGGTTAGCGATGGACAGCGTGTGTCGACGCTACACGACTGTAGCCGACGGCGTAAAGTTGAACTCACGACTGCAAGCAATTAATATTGACTTCACACGACTGCAGCCGACCGCGTCAAGTTGATATCATGACTGAACTAAGTCGAACGTACAACTGCATGCAGTTGAATATATCGACGCGCGGGTTGCTGAGATACAGTCCGTCTGATGGCAGCCTAACACATCGTGAACTATGGTAAAAAAATAACATAGATAAGTACAAGATCGTAACTTCTGCGTGGTTCTCAGAAAAGAACACGCCTCTCTTTTCCATTTCCTAGGTATCCGTGGTTAAAAAATTACTTGATTAATTTAGATAATAGGTAAGCATAATTTAGTTATCATTTTCTATTTGGCTGTTTCTACTTATATTTTTCATGAAAATCGAAGACAGTCAATGTTTTCTGTGCATCTGACAATCACCGTCCACCAACCACAATGATTGCCAGTTGCCACTACTTGCTAGTTAGATCGAATCGTGTACCCCAATCGTCAGACAAGTATTAGGAATTGAAAGCACGGCTAAAATTGCATGTTTTCTCTAAATCTTATCTCTTTACTTTCTTCTTGTTTATTTTATAATGTTCGTCTTATTTGTGCAGAATAAACATGTTTTCTTTCATTTATAACTTATTTCTGTCTGTACCTACCTACATATTCTTTTTTTTTTATTCGTACGTGACTACGTCAGTCTGACGGCCTTCTGATAGCGGTAACCTCAGTCTATTGCAATTTCAATTAACTATAACCTCCGACTTCGTAGATCGTCCTTCGGGTCATTGCTTTCTCCTAAAGTCGTGAGTTGTGCCTGAGTGCAAAGACCACAACCCCCCCTCCCCACCCCTTTCATTATGATGGTTTAACTCCGTATTATCTTACAAGTATAAGGCATGTCACGACACGTAGGCTTTCATAATGAGCTCCACTTCTGTGCTACATGTTGTGCTGCCAGCCTTAGAGGCAACCACGGGGGCAACAGCGCATAAGGTTGTCCTGAAAAATTAAATTAAATAATTATGTAGATAGGTAGGTACCTATTATCATTCGTTATTTCCGACCCAGACCGCGACATCCGCAAAAGCGATTGGCATTAATGCCCTCTTCGAACCGCTTATTAGATTCTCATTATATGCCACAATTTTTAATACCTACCACATCGACCTCAGAAACGTCCTTAACCCGAAATTATTGTGCTGTCAATCAATCAAAATTGAATATAAGTAATGTTTATTTTTATGTCTATTACCCATAATTATGTCGGACACTCCGACCAAGGTAATAATAATAATAATTATGTTGTGTCGAAACTAAACACCATTGAAATACTTGGAGCTATCTGTTAGATCTACGCGTGATCTGATTCGAAATTGTGATATATGACGAATGTGATGCACGCAAGCATGTTACATATGTACAGACAATTAATAGCAATTTCCTCATTCCTATGTCGGTTATATCAGTAAATCAGAAAAGTTAAAAGTATATTGTTAAGTCCCCTATCTATGAATATTCTGCATACTGGTTACGCCATCTAGCGGCGAATAGCTAACCTAGACTTGAAAATCATAAAATTCACAAATACATGCCATGAAACAAAATATATAAAGTCACACTGTCATAGTTAAAACTGATAACTGGTCAGAACCACTTCATAGAGAGTCCCGATTGATAGAGAATGTGTCTGCAATTTGGTAAGTATAGTGGACACAGCTAACAGTCAAACGAGGATTTTCGGGACCAAGCAGTTTTCAGATCCATATTGATTCTCACGCAATAAACAATATGTTCCAGGTGGCAGGTGTTGAAGTTTTCGACGAGGGGCCTGACACACCCACAACCGGCAGCAGTGGCGGCGGCTGGCAGGAGACTGGTGCAGCGAGGGCCAGGCTGGATGCAGGCGGGGCTCATGCAGGGCTACTTGGAGGCAGTCCACTTACCCTGTTCCAGGGGATCATACCAGGTAATTATGGAGAAAACAAAATGCATTTTTTTGCGCTAAATGATAAAACACAAAAAAAAATAAGTTGGGAAAATATGCGGCACATCCACGCGAAACGGGTATCGCTCAGCATAATTATTTGATGTGAATCGTGAATTGCGATGCTAGGTAAGTTAAGACATAGTGTGGCTGGTGGGTGACCAGCGCGTCGTTAGCCAACTACTGGAACAAACTACTGACGCGATACATCGATATGATACTTTATGAGCATCATGCTGAGATTTATTTATGTATACAGGTCACACCACTCGCCCCATGTAAAACAGAAATTCTATCCTTTAGTCTAATGTTAATCAAAATACATCATAAAAAAATAATACGAACTGATTATAATCTTCTGTTTTATACTCTGGGTAGACTGTTGAGCCATAAAGATTATGTTAAAAATACGAACAAAAAAAGTGAATTCAAATTTTGTTTGTTTCAAATTGACGTTATTTCAAGTTAAATAACGTTGCGCACGGAACGGCAACGCCGCTCGTTACGTACTCTGAACAAAAAATTTGATATTTTTGGCGCGAAAACTGTTTTTTGTTTATTACGTGGAAACTACAAGGCCTAGAGATTTGAAAATTTTGCTGCCAATGGCAGTTATTATGCCTTATTTTTTAAGCTATAATACATAATCATATCTTCTTTCGTTTGGAAGATATGAATGAGCAGCTGGGGTTACGTCTCTCCAGCTTACACACACGTTTTTGATCGTAGTGTCAACACGTTTTAAGTATTATCGTTCAGTTTTTTCCTTCATTGTGCAGCTATTATGCCTTATTTTTCTGACTATAGTCCAAAACCCTAACCTCACTGGTTTGCCTGTATCGAATGAGGAAGCTGGGGTTACGTCACTCCAGCTAACACACACTAAACGACTGATATTAACGAAGTTTTTGTGGCAGCTAAATTAAGACTGGGAACTTTGATTGCAACTATTATGCATTAAATATTGGCATAGGTAGAATTATTCTATCACATTTATGAGGAAGCTGGAGTTAAACACACGAAATTAAGTAGATTTCAGAGTGACTAGCACTATTGAAATAGTTATAAAAATGCTTAAAGTTGTAGCGTAAACTGAACTTTATTGTGTAGGAATTAAAAGTTATTTTTCTATAAACTCATATTTGTTTAAATTTTTGGCGAATATAATATCCCGGTTGCTGATTAGGTATGTACAGACGCCAGCAGTTGACCTGCTGGCGTCTGTACATACCTAATCAGCTACCCGAAACTATCAAATTTTCCCAATCAACATTGAACCTTAACGATTAAGCGATAAAGTTGAAAATCTATTAAAGAAATTTGACAGATTGTGGTAGCTTGATGTGCTGGCGTCTGTACACAGTTATGCCAAAAGGGATTTATTTATAAACGTTGACATGTTTAACCATACATTTGACGTTTAAACGTCTCTTAACTTTAAACAACGTTTACAAAGAAAGGTGTATAGGTATATATCTTTATCTTTATGTAAATTATTTCACTCCAGGTACAAAGTGGTGCGGCACGGGTGACATAGCAGCAGACTACCACGACCTGGGTGCCGACAGGCGCCTGGACCGCTGCTGCCGCACGCACGACCTCTGCCCCACCAAGGTCCGCGCCTTCTCCAGCCGCTACAACCTCACCAACAACTCGCTCTACAGCAAGTCGCACTGCACCTGCGATGATATGCTCTTCGAATGCCTGAAGACCACTAACACCTCTGCCTCACACCTCATGGGACACATCTACTTCAACATCGTCCAAGTTCCCTGCCTCGAAGACGTCGACGACGCGCGACGGTTTCGTAATGCAAGGCTCGGCTTTTAACTCTGTCTAGCGGAGAATAGCGGAATTTAACTCATCAGCGCCATCTAGTAGTCACGATAGTGTGTCAAGCATGCACAGATTTCTTTTGATGCTGTAAATTTTGCATTTTATTAATCTTCGTGTTATTCTCTGATTGAGATTGTAAATAATGATTAAATTTTAATAATGTTCTTATAAAACATTAGACATCAAGCTGTGATACGTCTGTGCCTTTAAATGTACTAGAGAGTATTTTTGTTAGAGGATGGCGCTATACAAATAAAAAACATTGTTTTAAATAGCTAATAAGATATTTATTTATTTGTTACAATAATTCATGACAAAGATGCAGATTTTCGATTGTTATAAATAGTAACAATAGTTTAATATTTGTTTACTAAGACAAAGATATTTTATAATAATGTAGAGAATTAAATGTGAATTAGTTCATACCAAATAAAATTATTTATTTTAAATCCTGTCTGCATTGTATTATTTTCCTCCGATAATCAATGAATTATAGAAAGTCTGAGTTACTACAGATTAGGCTCACAGTCACAGAAGTAGTGCAGCTACGCTACGCCCACTAGGCAGAGGTACATACCTACGCCTAGAATTTTCAAAGACAAACCTCTCTTTTTGTAAAGATACACTTGACTTGACTTGTAGTCTTGCGTATTATGCGCCACAGTTATGCGCAAGACTACCTGCAAGGATCTACATTGTGTTATTTTGTTTGTAGCTATTTCGCTGTTATGCTTTAGTAATGGTAGTTTACTCGCGAAGTTAATTCATTTATCACAATTTTTTTAAATAATTTAACAATTTGGAAATTCCGCAAGGATATAAGTATTTTTTTAAATAGGTACTTACATACTTCTACCTCGTTAGATAGCTGATTTAATTAAGATGTCCTCTTCGTAATTTGTGCGCTTATGAGAGAGTGAGAGTGAGAGTGAGATACAACTGATATCAAAGTTCACATTACATTATAAGTGGATGATTTTTGAAATTGGTCAATGTTTTAGAAAATTTGCTTATATCAAAGGGTTTGTTAATGTATTAAGTACCCAATGGAACAGCCATGAAGGCCAATTTGAGAGTTTCTTAGAGAAAAGTGATATTTAGTGATGAATTCTGTGATTTTTTGAAATAAATAAAAAGTGGATTTTCTCGAGTCCCATGCCTAATGCCAAGGCGTGCTTATCATTTTGTTGCAAATTTTGGGTCACACTCGTCCTGGATAGTATACGTCAAATTACAAGTCACTATGCCTATGTTTTTATTTTATGTAGCGTTTACTGTTTCAATTTCGAAGGTAAGTATCGGTTTATTACAGGTGGATTTTTTCTCTATGGTAACAGTTTAAATGGTCTATGTTAAGGGGCGACTTCTTCCAGCATGCAGTAGTTCTAATTACCACTGTCTTTACGTGGGCCGTGTTTGAATGCCACCCAACACCATAAAAAGTTAAAGGATTTGTAATTAAGTGTACTTTATACATCATACTAATTTCATCTAATCTATAGCGATCTTAGACCAAATAAATATGAATTATATATTCTGACAATTTGCATTGAACGCAGCCTAGGTTTTTTAGTCTGTCAACACATTAAAAACGTCAACTGAGAATGAGAAACGTCAAATAGTTTTAGTGATTTCATCTTTTTCTCTGCAATATTCGTAATTTATAAACTTTTGAAGTTGTAAATCTGTGCAATAATGCGAATAATTCGAAGACTACTATTATTTTAGCAATAACTAGAGTTAATGGACAGCGAGTACACGATGTCAAGTGATACAACAGAGACTGCTAAAGGTGTGTTATTTTGTTCAATTATTGTTTGCTAATTTAGGGTATAATGTCTTCCGTAGAGGCACTGAATGGTGTTTCTGTTTCAAGTGGAGGCCGCGGGCGAGTGCAACGGCCCGGCCCCGGACGAAGCGAGACGATTACTTGAAGAAGAATTTAATGTTCAGCGAGCGAAAATGAAAGAGTTGTTCTTGCAAAAAGAAGGTTCGTTGTCCGTTATCAGCAGTGTAGGCCGCGCGGGGGTATCGTAGGCTTTGGTTCTGGTTTGTTGAAATGCATGAAATTACAATTATTCACGTGATAACATTGTTTTTGTTGTGGCTGTATTATGTCAAAGTTATTGAAATTTCGTAGTTTGTAGAGTACCTTTGTTCTGCTATTGGTCGGTTCCCTGGTGATTGACATCCTGATATGTTGACCTTGCCCTTGTGTTACCTGTTTGACCTGTCCCTGCAGCTGCACAAACTGGTTTGTTCATAACATCAGGTAGTGGGCCATTTTGACAACATTCACTAACTGCATTTTAGTTCCCTGAATGCATTAATTTTGCATGTTTACCTCTTACAAAGCAAAGACAACATTAACACCTATTTGTCATTTATAAACTTCACCTTGCTCAATGTTTATGTCACTTTTCTAAAACAATTCTTGTTTCATTATTTACATTTTCAATTGTTATTGTGCCATATTTACAATTACATTTAACCTGTGCATTCAAACACAGTGAAAACTATACCGAGTTGATAAAGGTCACTTGCTAACTACTAAGAAGTTTTTACATCAATTTGTTAATATAACAAAAAATGTCTATTGTTATTTGTGTGAAATAGTGGTTTTAATCATGTGATTGACTCCTTCAAGGTGGCAGGGACATCCATGTGCAAACTGTAACCATGAATTCAGCACATGATACACACCCCCCCCCCCTCCCCCCACCCCTTAGTGTAGAAATTTTTCATAGGCTATCAAAAAAAAATCAGAAAATACAAAAGTGCAAATGTGTTCAAAATGTATGTGACAGCGTTGATATCCCTGCCACCTTATCTACACAATACTTGATGTTAAGTTGGTGACATTTTAATGATTTAGAAGAAAGACTTACGATAATTTAGAAGCTGTAGTAAATCTTGTTTTGTTTACACTTTTTGAAACCAAGAAAATTGCTTTTTATCAGTTGTCATGTTTCATATCAACTTATATTTTGTTGTTGTTATTTTGGGTAGTATAATCAATCACCTGATGTCCAATTTGACACTTGGATAAACAAAAAATAAGCGCATCATTTGGTTACCAATCCCCAAGAACAAGACCCTGTTTAAAAATTACCACCAGATGCCATGCCATGTACCATGCTGTGCAAAACCAAGAAGATTCAGAGTCATTCTACCATCTATTATTATTATCATTATGACTAATTAGCACTTACAGTGATGTGGTTTAGAACTCTAGACGGGTCTACACTTAACAAAACAGTGACATTGTTAGGATTATGAAGTAGATACTACTGGTAAGTAATAGTGGTGGCTGGTTATAGTGTAGCATTTAGGGTACAATAATAACATCTAACGCCTGCTGGTAAGTTAAGGTAAAGATTAGATTATGTAGATGTTCCTCATTAGTGTAGTAGTCTTAACTGTTTGGTCTTGACAGTTAATAGAGTCAAGGCATTTATATTGTGACACTAGCTGCGCCCTGCGATTTTACCCGTATAAGTCTATCCCGTGGGAATATCGGGATAAATAGTATCCTATGTCCTAATCCAGGTCATGGTCTACCCATGTGCCAAATTACATCCAATTCTGTTCAGCCGTTTTAGTGTGAAAGTGTAACAATCTACCATACCAAAAACATTTTTTTTTCTCTTTATAATATTGTAATGTGTGAATTTAGTTGCATGGTTACAATTCAGGGCTTCATATTACGTAATATATCTCCTATAACATTACACTTCTACACCATTAAAACTAATTACTTTTGACCAGTTCCATCTCAGTGCTGATTAAATCCACAATCACACCAATACAACACCACTCCTAACAGAACCTGGTTTATACCATAATATTGAAGTTTATTACCTTCCCTCTTTGCAGAGGACATGAGGAAGATGATCCAGGACAAGGAACAGCTGGAGTCAGAGGTGCTGGGGCTCCGAGCTGAGCTGCAGCAGCTGCAGACCCTCAGCGAGAACCAGAAGTCTGAGATACAGAGCTTGCAGATGCTTGTTAGTGGTATGTGATCCTGCTTGTATTGATTATTATTTATTTATTAATTAAGAATATAATTAAAAGGTACCTTCAAAACGGTAGGTAAAAAGTTAGACACACTAAATTGTTTATCCATTGAAACAACACTGTATTTGAAGCAAATTTTTAATAGCACCCCTCAGTTCCGTCGGGGGTTAAAAAAAAAACTAAAAATCTGACTGCATGAAAAACAAACTAAGAATACAGTAACACAATAATGTAAAAAATAAGGCTACCTACGAATTCGAAAACCTGCGTTTGCTGTCGCGCAGTTGGGTACGAACCTTTGCTCTTAATACATTATAGTTGTAGACTATGATAGAAAGAAAGAAAAAGTATTTATTGGGACTCGCACAGGAATATCACAAACTAAACTAAACACACTTATAAATATAAAAAAACACAATAATAAAATAAAAATAAAAACTGAAAGTCCTGTTGGCCAAAAGGCCATCCCAGCATGATGTTGTGACTTCTTCTTGTTTTGTTTTTTTTATTAATAGGTTGTTTTAATTAATTAACTATAGTGTTTCTACCTTGCACAGGATTATATCCATATCTGCAACAGTATCCTACACATTACTAGGAGCAAAATCCATTTCTAGTAGTTTTATTCCATGCAGTAAAGTTTTTAAGAATTCCTAAAACTGTAATAAAAGCTCAGTGCATTTTTTCATATCAGCAGGATATTTTTTTATTTTTATTTTATTTATTCGGGAAAATAAACAGTTATACATTAAAATCTTACACTAAGTTATAATTGTACAAGGTTTATAAATGTATAACCTACGACATTTTCCACAACATACTAAAAGTTATATTAACAGTGCGCTATTCTAAGATTTTAAAGCAGAAAATTAGTTAAACATGAACTTAAACGTAGACAGGCATGCAAACAACAGAGAAAGAGAGAGAATGAGCAAATATTAAAGTAACAAAGTAACTAACTGTTATATTCTAAAATATTCTAAATATTGTTCCTGCTCTGAGGATACTGATAACCATACACATTTGAACACATTCAAATATGTATAATGTAGTTCATTAATTAACTTGATGGGAAGTCATGTAAAACTTTCCTGTTATCAATTTATTTTAATTAGTCAAATAAAATTGATACTATTACTCTTGTTCTGCTTCACTCATAAAACAAATGCAATATAATAAAGGATAGAATACTTACCCATTCTGCAAGGGTACATAACTGCATTGGACCAGAGTATTAAAGGAAAAGGATAAAGCTAAAGGATAAACAAAAAAAAAAGCTAAAGGATTTACATAATCAGCCTATGTTTCCACTGCTGGGACACAGGCCTCCTCTCTGTAAGAGGGAGTGGGCCGTAATCCACCACGCGGGCCTGGTCCGGGTTGATGTTACATGTCTTCGATTATTTAGTTCTAGGACATGCCGGTTTCCTCACGATGTTTTTTTTTTCACCTTTTTGAGAGCAGTGGTGATGAAATAATTTACACAAAATAAAGCGCCTGTCTGGGTTTGAACTTACGACCTACAACTCGTAAGGCCGTTACCACTAGCCCACCACTGCTCTTACACGGCTCGTACTCTTGGTGGAAAAATCGGCTAGTTTCATAGGTAACATCAGTTGCATAACCAACACAAGTCTTTACAAACCAACCAACTAACTATTGACATGGATATGTATAGTTAGAAATGAAATATACAGTAATTAGTAAATATCCATGGATAAACCATTTTCCTTATTGAGTTGTGTGATTAAACTAAAAAGTGAACAATGTTGCAGTCTTTCTGTTTAGGATGGGGCACCAGAGGTAATTTAAAATGATATCAATGTTTAAACAAGTATGATAAATAATTGAAATATAAATTAAAACAGCGAGTTTTATTTTGTGATTGAAGTGAGTTTTAAACGCAGAGTTTTAGACGCATGTTCGCGTGCCTAAATAAGGTTTATTAAAAATTGTCATTTAATGAAACTAGGCTACTAGGAGAATTAATGACTGACTTTTTGAACGTCAAAATTACATGAGACAGTCCCTTAAAATGCGTGCTCTTGACCACTTTCTAGTGCTTTAGCTGGGAAGAAGAAGTGGCGCAACAAACTCCCCAGCAGCACAGGATCACCCATCTAATTGTTACATCTTATTTTATGTACCTACAGTCCAAGAAAATGAATTTTACTTAAAGCCGTTTCCCGTAATTCGTAAAACTAAAAGCCAAGAAGACAAAGAGTCTCGTGATCATGTGAAATTGAGTTGAAGTAGATAACTGATAAAGAGAGAAAGAAATTGACTCTAAACTTACCAGGAAAACCGTCCCAGCTACAAAAACGGTGACTGTTCGCTCACCGTCTGCTGCACCGGATGACGTTCACGTCAACGCCGGCTGTCGCTAAAACCCAGCGCTGGGGCTCTGTCTCGCATAGGGTCGTAGCATTATGCTGAGCGGTGACCGTTTTGCGTGTTGATGTTGCGTGATGATTGCGGATGTGACAATGTTCCTTTTTGTGTTTGTGTTCTTTCTCTGCGTCAAAACTACCGCAAATAAACCATTTTTCTTTCTTTCTATCTCTCTTTACAGCTATAGGAACCACGGTAACTAATTGAATCTCTGATTTGGTCAACAGAAACAGTGGAAGTCTCATCTTCAGGAACAGAAGAAGTAAGACGGTTGCGAGCCAGGAACATGGAGCTAGAACAACACCTGAGCCAAATGAGACAAGTCGCACAGCAGCAGGTGAGCTAAGCAACATCCAAACACATAACAATAAATAGATGTAGGATGACCTGCACCCCAATACCGTAAGACACAATCACAATCCGCAGGATTTCGACGGAAATTAATACATTGCTTGAAAAATTGGTCTGTTTGACAACATAAATAACACAATGAATATTGTTGAACTGTCAAAATGAATGGCATCAATACCATTGTAAGACCCTTTATACACGGCACGGTTTCTTTACGGTACGGCGTTTAAACCGCTCCGTAGAAAAAACGTGTGTCACCAAGTTTCTATAGTGACCATACAACACGGACGACCGTGTCTACACACGGCGAATAAACTGTCGTTTTTTCACGCCAAGAAAAACGTGTGTGTACAAAGGACCTGAGTGTATTAGGCTTCCGAAAGTAGAATTTCAATTAAAAAATAATAGGCCCACAATTCATAAGAGTTAGAAATATGTAAGTAAATATTACCTTTATAACCGTCAATACATATCGAACCCCTCCGCTTCTCGGAAAGCATGGCTGTTATTTAGATATTTATTGTTGTTACAGTTAGCTAGAAGCCCGAAAGTCGGTCTCCAGTCTTGCTAAGGGTGTCGTATTACCCAGTAACTGGGTTGTGGAGGTCAAATAGGCACTCGCTCCATGTAAAATACTGTTATTCAGCTGCATCCGGTTGGGAAAGGCTAAGCAGATGATGATGTTGATCAGATCTCACAAGAGTTTTTCAATAAAGAATGAGTAATTTACACAAACCTGAAAGTTATCTATTTACCGACTTTGTTTCGTCCTCACATTTACATAGTGTTTACTTTTTAAACCATATTTAAATGTTTAATTTAACACGCACGAAAGTAAAGTCAACAGAAACATGTGTATCGTTGACGCTATTGTAACTGGTATCAGTATCTGTTGAATATTAACGCGACAGACGCAAGACCGATACTGGCGCATAGCTTAGTTAGATACTAGTACAGTCAGCAATTAAAGTCGAATAAGTTTTTACACACATAAGTCATCACAATGAGTGAACGGGAACACAATATAAAAAATATGGAACTGATAACTACTAAATTTAAATAACACAAATGAACTATTAGGTACTTGCATGAAGTGTTTAAACTTGTAAAGCAGTCTATCGAATAATTTTGTGTCAATTTAAATGATGTGTGAAATAATCAGTGGTAATTTCGTTGTAGACCGTATATTATGTTACTATAATATATACTGATGCAAGTTCCAAAATGTGACTACGAGAATCCTATCCGTTGACCTCAGCAGACAACAAATGTGTTGTTCTTTATCATTTGAAGGTAGTCCATGTTGACTTATCTTCGGGCGAACACACTGTGTACATATTTGAATACAGGCTGTGTTTACTAGAGCAAGCTGTAACTATATTCATAGTTGTATAACTAACACAAGGCGTCCGATTTCCCACCAGTAAACTAATAGCGAACTTCCATACAAACTTTCATCGCTATTTTTAAAATCCCCTAATGGGGTTATTGGGGATGAATTTTAAAAAATCCTTCCTAAATGCTCACTTTCGTTACAAGAGGAACTCTTGTGCAAAATTTCATTCTTCTTCACCCAGCGGTTAAGGCTGTTCAGTGCGTTATCTGTCAGTGAATGAATGAATCGAAGATTTTTGTAATCAATACACTCTAGGAATCTTAAGATTTTTTCAAGGTCAAAGGCAATTTAGTTTGCACGACAGCGCAAAAATAAACAACAAAGCTCACACGGCATTCATAAGGAAAAACAAGATAAAAAAAATAAGCAACAAGGAAAAACCATACCTATCTTTCGAAACGCACCTTGTATAAGCTCAAATTACTATAACATAGGTTTAGAAGACCGTTTGGCGCACACACAAGAATCAAACTATACACGATATCGCATCACTTTAGTACATAAACTTAAGCAGACCGGTCCGGATAAGTAAAGTGACTTAGATGTAACTTATTCCAGTATAGCTTACAGAACAATGTCGTAATTTATGTCTGTCGTGCGTTTATCGAGAAATTTACATATCGTCGGATCCGTGCAGTGAAACAAGTGTACAATTATCATACTTACTTACTTGGATAATACTTAACTGTTGCTTAGAAGTCGGTAGTGTTCTGTGTTTGTGTAGCTGTGTTGCGTAAATAAAATTGGTTGTTGTGTTTTCAAAATGTATCTGTTTTGTAATAAATTGGGAAGGCGAATAACGGAAAATACGTAGTTGTAACAGAAAAAGTGTCTGATAGAAAAACTAAATAGTCACTTTTAGACCGATAAAGTGATATATTATTTCGTCTCAATTTCCTGCAACGATCCAAGTTTGACTTCACGATACATTTCCTCATCCTCTATCCGTATTATCATTTTTGACTCCCTAAAAATAGTATTCCCAAAAACGACGCTTATTAAAATTCTCTGGTTGAAAATAAGCCTTCAATATCTTCAAAAAACACCCGTAAAACTGCACGTAAATAAATGATTCTCAGACAACCTCTTACCCCAACCCGTTCTGCCACGGATAAAACCACACATTCCCACACCCCCTACAGTCCTGCTTACCTCCTAATACGTAGTCTAGTACTATGGACGAGAGGTACTTGCTAAACGCTCGCGCTGTGTGGCAGGAGGTGTCGCTGGCGCCCGCCAACATCGTGCGCTCGCTGGCGCGGAAGTTAGGCGCCGAGGCAGAGGAGCAGCAGCCTAGGAAAGTACGTATAACTGTACTATACTACATTATCTTTTAGGTTTACAGCAGTGGCGACTTACGAGTACGACGTACGGTAGGTGTAGGTTTGAACTCGGACAGGTGATTCACTTTGTGTAAATTATTTCATCACCATTGCTCTCAAAACGATGAAGAAAAAAATTCCTAGAACCAAAAATTCTAAGACATTTATGACATCTACCAACCTTCACTGGGCCCGCGTGTTTGATTACGGCCCACTCCCTTTCACAGGGAGGAGGCCTGTGTCCCAGCAGAGGGAAAAGTATAGGCTGATTTGCATTATGCATCTTTTAGGTTTCAAAGTGTTTAGATTTTAGTGGCACTATCTACCGTGTTTGTATGAAATATCTAGCAGTAAGTTATACGAAGCTTATCCTGCAGTGATGAAACAGGTGATTAGTCGCTGCTAAATGCCGTGTTTGTTTTTTATGCCAAGCCCAAGACATCACATAACAGTTGCTAGTTTATCTTGCCAAGTGCGCCTAATATTTCTAAACTGTTCTTGTGGGTGTCCTAGAGGTACGCCTTTGACTAAACTGTTCTTGTGGGTGTACTTCAGGTACACCTCTGACTAAACCTTCGAGGAATACAGGTGTGATGTTATGATGTATTGTTTTTCGAAACTTTTCTTATCGACATTTCCTATAAATTCGAGATGATTCATATTAGTTACAAAATTTTAAATATTTTGACTTGGTCTTCATCGCATACTCATGCAATTTATACAAAACTATCAGCAGGTGTCGTAACTGACTTGTTTCTCTGTACGCAGGAAGAAGAGCTGCTGCGGTCCATCATACAGCCTCTGGAGATGGAGATCACAGCACTCAAAGGCAAGCTGCGGGAGACTGACGCACAGCTACAAGATGCTATGGCGGTAAGCACTATTCTTTGTTGTATTTCCTGCCTGCTGTGATCGTCATCTGACGTGCCAGCTTCAGTGCCGGCGGGAGTTACGGGCGTTATATAAGATGACTTTGGGGCCCGAACTAAGACTGAATGGCATTACGATTTGACAGTTGTCCTTACTCTCGAAGTATTTTTGTCCGTTTGAAAAAGGTAATTAATATTTTTTATTTAAATTAATTAATAGGGAGCAGGAATCACTCAGATGTTTCGGACGGGCTCGTATCTTCGTTGACAGACTTAAAGAGTAGGTCCCCAGGAACCTGCACAATTAATGCTAAACTAAAAGACGCTGGTTTCATAATTTAAAGCCAGCATCTATTAGTTCATCTAAAGTTTAGACGATTATCTAGCAGGCTTCAACTGGCAACATGCTAATATTTTTGCTTAGGCCATATTTTACGTTTCGTTTTTGTTCCAGAAAGCGAAAGCATCAGCCGCTGCTACCTCAAGTGGAGACGCTAAACCAGAAACAGGTGTGTATTTATCTTCAGTCTTAGTAGTCCTTACTTGAATTCAGAATCATAGATTCTATCCTCCTTTCTCAACTTTCTTTTTTTAGTGTTTTGAAGACAAAATTGATTTTTGAGTGACCAACCTATATAAATAAAACAAAGTCGGGTTAGCTACGCCATTTATACCTCTAGAACGGCTGGACCGATTTTTATGATCTTTGATTTATGATTGAGATTTTTCGAGTCAGTATTGCATGTAATAAAAAGGATAAGTATCATTGTTGATTCCATTGAGTTAGTGGTTCCAAAACTTCATAATTACTTATACTCCATTCGGAATAAGATTAGACATTTAAATAAACCTTTTTTTACAGTCCGTTTAACCGATTTTGACTTCTATTGCGTTGGTGGCATGACAAATGGCAGCTGCAGTAAATAGTTGGTATTGTAACCATTTTTTTGCTTTTAATGCCATCCTAATGCCCACGGAACAGAAGTTAAAATGGGTTTAATGGACTGTAAAAAGGTTTGTTTAGGTGTCTAATCTTATTCCGAATGGAGTATAAGATTGAATTCAAATTTCGTAATTAATGATAGAAATAGTACAAATAATGTTGTTAACGTTGTATTTTTGTAGAAACGAACAGACAATGCGACATGTGTGCAAACTATGAGAAGCAGCTGGTCCTCGAGCAGGCGAAGGCTGAACAGTCCCGAGACCGCGCCAACATGAAGGAACTGGCGCTCAAACAGGTGGGTTACAACTACCGTGCGTTTTGGTAAAGTGAGCGTTAATGCCAAATTGGATAAAGTTCAGTATTCATTGCATTTAAAACCTTTTGACTAACTTTTAATTTGGTTGTTATTGTTCTATTGCTGCTAATATTGACAGTTATTTAACTTTTAATCTCCTTTGTTTTTTGCCATATTTCACGTTTAACCACAGTTGAAAGTAAATGTTACGTTAAAATGGTATACTGAACTACTTGGCAGTTCGTCCCACCATATTGTTTTGCTAGATGCAGAGCAAACTGGCAACACTCCCTGCAGCACTTGACGACGGTTGCCATGTAGTGTAGTGTAATAGACCGCTGTACAGTATGTTTATCTCAAGAAGCAGCGCGCGCTTTACTTATGTTTACCAAGTGCACAAATACGCTGTGAATGTGCGCGTGAAGACGTGTAGCGTCAGCACATAGCACACAGTTTCGACATTTTTTCGATGATTTTTTCACATATCGTCTTTCTTTAAGGGCTTTAAAAATATATATATATTTTTGATAGCAGTCATAATACCCTATTTTCTTCTTTCTCCCAGGCCACAGACGAGTTAGAAGGCGTCCGCTCCCTCCACGACGAGACAGTCAGATCCTGGCACTCAGAACGCCAGTCCTCCGCCCAACAGCTGGAAGAACTACAGGCCGCTGTGAAGGCCGCGCGCGAATCCCTAGGGCTGCAGGTGGCGCAGGCCGAAGCCGCCTCTCAGAGAGCCCTGCAGAATGTCACCGAGTTGACCGTGGATAGGGAGACGTTGCAGAAGAAACTTGATAGGTTTGTGGTGAAGATTCCATCTTATAGCAGCTATGATATTTTCTTTAACAGATCAAAACACGCGTAAAGCGACGCCTGTATTTCCCGAATGGGTTTGGGGGCAAGCTAACTGCCATTTCATCATCATTATCAGCCTACAGCAGTCCACTGCTGGCCTCTCCTATTGCAAGCTTTTCAAAAAAAAAAAAAAAAATTGTATATAAGTAGTTTATCAGCCATCTTGTTACCATAACACAAGCATTAGGTTGCTTAGCTTGGGACAAATGGTGCTGTGTAAAATGTCCAGGGATATTATTATTATTCAACTCGATTTTCGGCAACTCTCATCCAGCTGCTACCAGTCATCCTGTGAAGATCGTCGCTCTAACAATTGCCATTTACCGGTCAGAAATCCAGACACCTGGCGGCTACTTGAAAAACGCATTAACACTGCCCTACCTGGAAATCAAACTTAGGACCCCACGTCCAGTATCAGTCAGATCTTTATCACACTTGTTTTAATAACTTGCAATCATTTTAATGGTTTTATGTTTTTTACTTGCAGTTTAGAAAGAGATAACGCGATGTTAATAGGTCAGTACACAAAGAGAGCAGCCGAGATGCAGAACGAAATCATAGACTTACCCGACAACGTAGAGGTCAGTACTACTAGTTCATTTTTATTTTTTGTCTCCCCTCTTACTGTCTCGCTTTTGTTTCGGTTTTAGGTTTGGTTTCGGAACCTTTGGCAAATTATGATGATGTTGAACCATGTTTTATTGCTGGTTTCTTTCCCCAGGAGCTTCAAGAGCACACCCTCCGACTACGCGAACAGCTGATCTTCTGTCAGATAGGCAGAGAAGAAGCTGCGGACGCAGAGAGAGAGTTGCGAGCGCAGCTGCTGGAGCAAGGCAGCCTGTTCCACAGCCAGGAGGCCGAGCTCAACAACCTGCGCGCGCAGCTCAAGCAGGCCAGGTAACTTGAGTCTTTATCGACACCAATCTCCTATGTACAACAACCTGAAAATAAGTTGAAATCCGTGCACCTGAGCCATCATTACGCTACTATCGTTAAACCAATAATTATGCGGTCTGCCGATCGATTCTGTAAAAATCTCACCGTGAAAAGTTAGTTGAAGTGATCTTAGAGTGAGCTGTCAATAGTGTCAACCCCAAGAATTTGTTGGAATGACAGCTCACTCCACGCTCACTTCACCCAAGTTTTCACGGTGAGATGGTTACAGAATCGCACTGTTGCTCCCAAAGTATCTGATGAAAGTGTAAACAAACCTTGTTCAGGTTACATTCTTACGCAATCGTTAAAGAGAATTAGTAACACATTCAGCTGTTTTTAGAAAGTTTCTTCCAACTCAATTTTTCATCTCACTTTCGATACTTTTTGAACAGGACAACCATCTAAACATCTATTTAATATAAACCGTGCACGCGAGCTATCATTGAGCTACTATAGTTAAACTAATTCATCTGAATTCTAGAGTCAACTTTCACCCTCCGATCACAGTATAAAAACACGCTGGTGTAGACACTCCCTGCCTACATTAATATGCAACCGATTTGCACAACTAGGTCACCAGAAACAAAACGACTTTGTATGACACCCTCAGAAAAGGTTTACCACTTAAATTTACGCTTTGTTACATTCTACTCGATATTGGCCGCTCGATAACTGTTTTTATGACTAGTGTATTACTTTACTTTTAACTTCGCCATTTCCATCGTATCATATAATGAGGTTCTATATTATGTCCTTAGTTTTCAAAGTTCTACTAATACCACTTTTTAAATTGTTTTTAGGGATGAAGTAGACCGACTACAAACGGAACACGAACATATGAAAGACCTGGGTGACAAGCTTCGTCACTCCAACGACATGATCGAGAACCTTCTTGAAGACAAGAAGCGGCTGCAGAACTCGCTGCACGAGGTGCGCTCGCGCGTGTCCGTGCTGCAGCAGGAACTGGACAACAGCGAGAAGGTGCAGCAGGACTTTGTCAGACTATCACAGTCGCTACAGGTACGACGTTACACTTCACAATAAGCGGTTGCAGAATTATTTTACCGTGTAAAAGGTTCATCATCATTCCGGCTGACGTCCTATGCCGGGATCGAATAGGCTAGATTCCAAAAAAATATCTAATTTGTCCGTCAGTTAGATTATCAAAAAATATTGAACCCGTATTTTTTCTTTTGTCAATTATATAAAAAATGATGAAGATATCGCCCGTTAAAGTTCCGCATGACTTCACGCCTTACTACACTTTTTAGCATGGCGTGACGTCACGGCCCCACTCCCAAATTTTGACGCGCTTCTTGCAGGTCTTCTTCCATTCTCCCCTGCCAACTGTCACGATATCATTGCTCATTTAAAACAAATTAAAATCTCTCTCACTGTCTATCCTATAGGTATTGACATAAGGTTTAAAATCCAAGTATACAAGTGAGTGTGATGACAGGTGCAGCTGCAGCGCATCCGCGAGGCGGACACGGAGGTGCGCTGGCAGCACGACGACGACGTGCACGACTGTCCCGCCTGCCACGCGCACCTGCCCAACAACAAGAAGAAGGTGAGCACGACTCGTCGTTTATGCAGGATACTCAACTAATGAATATCTTGACGATTAAAGCAATAGTATTTTTTACAAAACTATCATCATATTAGTTGGCTAAGTGATAGATTTGTTGATAAATATATAATAATATATATAATAATACACTAGGTAACAAGTGTCGTGCAGGTACTTATAGACACAACATAAATTAAACCAACAGCGCCTTAATTTAAATACAGCATTAGTTCATTTAAGAGACAATTGTAATAAGATTCTCGGTTTCATCATACATTAACTTCTGTAACCAATCTGTAAGTTTCATTTTGACTTCGTGTTTAGTTAGGGAGTAAATGGGTATAAGTTTATGTATTCTATTATACAGGCTTGCAAACTTGGGTGCAAGTGCGGAACGGCATGGGATTATATCGCACACGGGAGTGCTTTTACGTCTTTTTAGTTTAGCAAGATCTGGATGTAGGGTAGAGTGTCTTCGCAGCATAGCGCGGAGCACAAAAAGCTGTCTCACAGTCAATACTTTGGCTTCTGAATAAAGTTGATTGGCTGAAAAATCCCTGCGCTTAAAGTGCATGACTTTCAAGATGGCCCTTTGAGCTCTTTCAACTTTGAGTAAGGAGGTTTTGTAGGTTCCGCCCCAAACCGGGATACAATACAAAATAATGGACTGGCAAAGACTCTGGTAAACCATCAAAGCTAGATCGGGGTCAGCAGAGTGCCTAAGTTCCTTAAATATGTAAATTAATTTCCTGATCCTTGTACATAAGACTTCGATATGGGCTTGCCAGCTAAATTTGTAGTCGATGTGGACTCCTAAATATTTTATGTCAGTATGAAGATCATAACGGGTGTAAAAAGACATAATATTACGCGATATATTACAAAGAAACGAACAAGCAGATCTATTAGAAGTGTTTAGAAGCGCTCATGAAGTTGTCGCATCTTGGTTTTTCATTTTGACCTCGCTATCGGTTAAAAACCACGAAACTGACATACAAGACGAAAAATTTTAAAGTTTTCTTGGAGTTTAATTTTGAACCTTTTATAATTTTATTGGCTTTTGCACCCTTTAAAACCATGAAATCCACGACGAAAAATTTTAAAATTTCTGCAATCGCCATCTTGGGTTTTCATTATGACCTCACCATCGGCTTCAGCACCCTGGGAAACCTTGAAAACGTCACCAATGACGAAAAAAATTAAAATGTTCACAGCCGCCATCTTGGATTTTCATTTTGACCCCACTATCGGCTTTAGCACCCTCGAAAACTATGAAAACAACACCCATGATGAAAAATTCGAAATTTTCGTTGCCGCCATCTTTGATTTTCATTTTGAACCCACTATTGGCTTTAGCACTCTCGAAAACCCATGATGACAATTTTTAATATTTTCGAAGTCGCAATCTTGGATTTGCATTTTGACCTCACTAACGGCTTTTGCACCCTCGAAAACCATGAAAACTATTTTAAGTCGCTTAAAGCTTTTTCTACCAGTTCACTACGACGGCAAGCCGCGTTAAAGAACTTCGTTTCAAAAACATATTTTTTCTGTACTTATGTAATTTCTGTACAAGGAATTACGGCCGCAGTCGCTAGTAGTACAGCACGTTGCCCCCCAGGTCCACTGCCGCCACTGCGGGCGCATCTTCTGCAGCGCGTGCGTGCCGCACGGCGTGCCGGCCGGGCCGCGCGGCGCGCCCGCCCGCGTGTGTGCCGTGTGCCGCACGCTGCTGCAGCCGCACGCCGCGCCCTACTTCAGCACCGACCCGCCGCGCTCGCCCGACTAGCGGCCCACTGGACCTGCGGCCCGAGGAGACCGTACCTGCGCTGGACGCGCCCTCGTGCGAAGCTAAACATTACGTTAACAAGATTTAGTACACATTCATCGTCTGCCTCGCCGTTTCCCAACTGTGCTGGGGTCGGCTTACAGTCTAACAGGATGCAGCCGAAGACCAGTATTTTACATAGAGCGACTGCCTATCTGACCTCCACGGCCTCGTTACTGGGTAATAGACTTTCGGGCTTCTGACTACCCATAACGACTATCAAGGTTCTACAAATGAAACTACGGACCGATTTTCCAATCTTCAGACTTGCTACAAATCATCTGACGATTATAAAATCGGCCCTGCTACGAATTCAGTCGGGAGATTCGACTCGCTTATCCTCCTAAACCTTATCTTCCGATACACGACGTACAAGACCCAGTGGTAAATATGAATTAGCTTTAGAAAGAAACTGTCACACAGATATAAGTGACAGAGATGACGTGAGACAATGACACTTTTCTGAAGCTTGTTGTTCCATATTTACCACCGAGAATTACTGTACTTAATGACTTGTGCTAACTCTTCCAAGATCTTTATCAAAATAATATTTTCCTACAAGAAGAGAGCGAGAACATTTGCAGAGTCTTTGAATACTTTGGTTTATCCAAATGTATTCTTTCATCATGTCCTTACGTTAATCTCTCTAGCTCTATTTCTTGGTTAATCTCAAGCAACTTTCTCAAAGATCTATCAGACATCGGGTGTCTGACTACTATAGGGCGGATGAACGGACCCTGTCCATCCACCTATGCTTATTCACTTATCACCATTTCGGTACGGTCCTTACAAAAGGTTCAAGATGCAATAAAATGTGGCTTTGAAAACCGTTTTCCCTCCAAATAATACGTACAAATCACGAGATTTGTACGAGCTAAAGTACCTTATATTAAACAAGGAATTATATTCACCTCATAGGGTAACGGCGTCAGTTATAAGTAGAACAAGTGTAGCTAGATGATAGTTTTTGTGTTAAATTATTTTTGTTGTTGACTTGTCTGGTTGACAGGTGTGCATTGTAGTATATCAACAGCCATGGACGGTGATCGATGAAGAAAATAATCCTGGATTATGGTAGGGCCTATGCACATGGCGTTTTTATATAACGCGCGTCGGGGGCGCGTTTTCTACCCTGCTTAACTTGATTTGTTGCGTTTGCCGCGCGTATAATGTGTGGTCTGTTGGCGCCTGAATGATATTTACAGGGGAGCGTTGCTGGTAAACATTTGTGAAATTGTCTCAGAAATTGTATTGACAAAACAAGATGAGGCGGCATTAGTTCCGATTTTGACCACGCGCCAAAAGAACGATGCAGCGATGTACTATCGCCAAAGCCTATATCTGACCATTTTGAAAACAAAATCCCGTGCACATGATGACCACAGCTGCGTCCGTAAGTAAAACAAAAATAGATCCTTTTCAGGTCGACTAATAATATGCACTGCAAGCAGGTATAGTCCTTACGGTGGTCAGATATATATTTTGGCGATAGTACGTGCGTGGACGGTGCGCGTCAAAAGGTTGTAAAAAAACGACGTGTGCTTAGGCCCTAAAGAATGGCCATGAAAACGATTTAGTAATAAATTATGATGATGATGATATTGCATAAAAATATTTATCTTGTGGGCTTCATTTATGATACATACAAGACTCCTGCGATATTTTCAAACAATTACCGTACACATCTGGGGTTAATCTGGAAGTTTACTGTGCAATAATTAAGCCGCTAAGTTAGTACTTCCGGAATTAGTGCGTCCGGAATACGGATCAGAAATCTCAGGGTGTATAAGCCGACCAAGAAATTTAGACAACTGGGTAGAGTAAGGCCCACTCACCATCTCAGGTCCCACGATCTCTATAAACGTTGCTTAGCTCAAGCTTTGACTTGGACATGTTCCTGTCTCTGTCTTGCACTTGTAGTTTGACAGATGTGCGACAGTTACAGGAAAAACGCTAAGCGCAATAACGTGCTAAGTAACGTTTATAGATTTCGCCCTGAGTATCGTATCCCCGAAAGATTTGCGGATTTAACGTCATTATTGACAGTTGTCTAATCAACTTGGTCGGCCAGTTGAAGGCTGTTGATCGCGAGGGGAGTGGGTGCGACCGGCAGGTGCAGTGATAACGCGTGCTGGCACTTGGATAAGTAAATTATGACACCTAAAGATAGTGTAGCATAAGAGTTGTAATATAAAGATATTTTATTGTAAATAAAAGAGCTCCATATTGACATGTTTTGTTTTATTCATCTATGTACCTTATTGGGTATTTTTTTTTTATTGATTATAGCCCGAAAGTATACTAACAAAGGTCGGTTATTCCGTTTATCTACCCTAAGGTGGATACGCGGAAACGCATGTCCGAGAATCCACCCTAAGGCCCTTTTTACACGGCACAGCTTGTTTCCGGTACGGCGTATAAACCGCGCCGTAGAAAATACGTGTTGGTAGCAAAGAGTATAATCCTACTAATATTATAAACGTGAAAGTTTGTATGAATGGATGGATGTTAGTTACTCTTTCACGCAAAAACTACTGAACAGATTAGGATGAAATTTGGCACACAGATGGTTTATAACCAGGATTAACATATAGGATACTTTTTATCCCGATATTCCCAAACTTATGCGGGTGAAGCCGCGGGGCGTAGCTAGTTACTATATAAAGAGTTGGTGGGGAGGCCCAAAGGGTTTTTAAGCTTGCATATGGAGGGTGAAAAGATGATAGCTGAGTAGGTGCAGCGTGATGAGAGAAAACCGAAAATATATTTGAAAAGTTTCAGATACGACGGTTTCAGACCTTACAGTTGGAAAAGGAAGAGGAAGGAAAACGTACGTAAGGAAATAATCGTATATTCAATTAAACACAACATTATTCTATGCTTAACATTAATATAATAATTAAAACGCTTCTCGTAGCGACGAGTCGACAGTGTGACAGTGAGGAATGAAGTAAAACATCAATATAAAAATATGTTAATTATTAAAATGTAATGTTTGTAGTTAGTCAGGGTAGCTCTCCAGGCTGAGGGTCATCACGTCGCTCACCAGGCAGTCTGCCGGCTGGAACAAGGGAGACTATGTTTAGAATGGTGGACATGAATGACGAATTCACTTAAAAAACCTATGAACAGTATAACTGTACCGACTGTACGTGGATCTTTTGGCGTGTGACCAAAATCGGAACTAACATCGCCATTTTTTTTTAATGCAATTATCGCTTTTTTATACTGAAATGTGATGAGCTGCGACCTCATGGGACAGCAATGCGCGCTAGGCTTAACTTAACACTTCTACGATAACAATGGTTTAGTGCGAGTCCTGACTACTGAGGCACAGCGTCATCAATGCGAAAATACATACTACTGTAACCCGTTTGTCTAGGGTGACAAGGACTTCGTCTTTTAAGTAGATCTTAGCTCTTACCTCTGAACAGATCCCGACCAGCGCGTCCGCGCAGCCGTAGAACTCCTCCTTGAGCGAGATGACGATGGTCTGCAGGTTGCCCTTCTTGGAGCGAATGTAGGAGGCCACCTTCCCGATGTTGGTGTTGTCCAGGGCCGCATCGATCTCGTCCAGGAGGAAGAACGGGGCGGGTTGGTAACTGGAACGAAGTTTAAATTAATATTTCGATTGTGTCGAAGGAAATACAAAGGTAAATAAGTTAGGGTAACTGAGAGATGTGCGGCAGACTTGCAATTAAATCATTCCTACTGATCATTAGGAGCGTCATAAAACTCTCAGAGATCATGTTTAAGGACTCTGTTTCTCAATAACTCAAAGCTACGCATATGCGAATGACACTTTCGAGTTGTCAGAATTATGTTGGAAAGAATCCTGACTGGCTGGACATCTCGGATGGTATCGCGAAACGAATTAAAGCGAATTTATAACATTTATAAAATACATTTTATAAATGTTATAAAATACATTTTATAAATGTTATAAAATAAATTCACTTTTCGTGTCTGTCTGTGTGACTGCGTTGCTCTTCTACATTACGCTCCGGATTTTGATACGGTTTTATAATTTTCGATCCCGTGGAAACGTCAGGATAAAAAGTATCCTATGTGTCAATTGTCAATCCTGGTTATAAACTATTTGTGTGCCAAATTTCATCCAAATTCGCTCAGTAGTTTTTGCGTGAAAGAGTACCAAACATCCATCCATACAAACTTTCGCATTTATAATATTATTATATTATATAGCAGGATAGTAGGATTAGATTTAACTATAATAAAGATATCTCTTATATGTTGTAAATACCATAGAAGCAGAGGCGGGTCACCAATTAAAAATAAAACGAGTACCCTATAAGTTCTGGCGCAGTACCTGTGTATCGCGAACAGTAGCGCGAGCGCGGCCACGGTCTTCTCTCCGCCCGACAGGTTGGACATCGGCTGGAAGCGCTTGCCCGGCGCGACGCAGTTGTAGTTGATGCCGTCCAGGTAGGGCTCCTCGGGGTTCTCGGGGCCCAGGAACGCCTGTGCCGACTGGTTCATGGCTAGAGCCTGGAACGGAAAACATTTTTAGCGATTATAGGTAGTCTTTAACTTTGGTAGCTCATATTTTTGTGTTAATTTATTCTACGATGCGGGTCAACTAAGAATAGGAAGGTCCGTGCGCCATATTGGTAAAACAGCGCCTCGTTTACACATTTTGGAGCAGTCAGTGAAATATAACAAAAACAGTTTATTTTCAAGTGACAGTTCATTAACGTTCCACTTTTTTAGTTGGGACGCATTATAATTGGCAGATTGTCGTTAATGTTAAAATAAAATAAGCACCGCGAAGGATGCCTAACCTGAAATTTATTTCAATGGTTTCCGCATTCAATTCAATGCATTCGGTATGCTGCGTTAACGCGACCAAACCATGCCAGACACGAAGGCACATATCACGGCATTATCAATATTATGACGTGTGAGGAATTATATTTACCTTGTAGATAGCATCAATTTCATTGGCCACATGCTCGAAACATTCTATGAACTTGTCGTGACGCTCCTTTTTCACCTAAAATATTTAAAAAAAAAATTAATCTGCATTCGCGACATTTTCGCCAAAAATGAAAACAAATATGAATTTATGGAAAAATAACTTTAATTCCTACACAATAAAGTTCAGTTTACGCTACAACTTCAAACATTTTTATAATTTTTTCAATAGTGCTAGTCACTCTGAAATCAACTTAATTCCCATTAAAATAAAGTTGATATTTATTTAAGTTGAAATAACGTCAATTTGAAACAAATAAAATTTGAATATAGATACATTCATAGACCGTAGTACAGTACACATACTGTATAAAAAAAACAAGTGCGAGAAAGAGATGAACCTATACAAGATGAATAGCGCCATCTCTTTTTTTAACGAATTTCAGTATTAGTAGTAAGTAGTATTATGTGTATGATTGTTTACCTTTTCGAAAGCTAGTTTAGCTTTGTGCGCTCGCTTCCTGGCGGTGACGAACGCTTCGTTTGTAGCGTTTACCTTCTCTCGCACCTCGTTTAGTTTTTGCATCGCCTGCAAACCACAAGTAAATTTTACTTAATAAAAATCTTAAACAACGCAAAGCCTAAACCGCTGGGTCTAGAAGCATGAAATGTTGCACAAAATTTCCTTACATAACGAAGGTGAGCACTATAGATGGATTTTTGAAAATTCATCCCGGGTAAAATAGGGGATTCAAGTTTGTATGGAAGTTCGTAATTTCTGCTGATGAGAAATGCCATGGGGCGCACGACTTGTTACCAATATTTCCGGTAAAGGTTTGATCAGTTCGAAGTCTAGATCTTAAACAGTTTCTGAAAACATATATCAAATCGATTTTTTTTTATATACATCTTGGTTTATGACTAATTTATGTTATTTTGGTCAACCAATCACAGACTTGGTTGTGGTAGTCAAGTGGTAGCAAGTTTCTAAAAACAGACTAAGAGAGGGAAAAAACTTGGAGAATACTCTCTATTCTCCAAGTTTTTTCGTTGGTGAAGGGCGGGCGTTTTGGGGGACTGTCTTATGTAATTTTGACATTCGAAAAGTGCTGATTCCCAGAGTAATTTAAAAGAATGACATTTGAATTTGATTTCGCAAAAAAGCGCGGTTTTTTTTACCGTGCATGCGACTTTAGGCTAGATTAGCGCCGTGAGTTGAAAATCCAGTGCGCACTTTTCTAGCGCCGCATTAAATAAGCGCCCCCGAGCGCTACCGGTAGTGTCACCGACCCTCATGTTAGGAGCCTGTATCTTGTCCACAGTGTTCTGCAGCGAGTTGATCGCCTTCTGCAGTTTGTCAGCCTTGCGCTTGATCTCGTCGTGTTCCTCCAACTCCTTCAGGTTTTCGGATAAAGACCGGTAGTCTACGCGTATCCTGACGAATGGACAAACAAAAGAAAATGAGCAAAGGTTTTAGATACAGCTGGCTATGAAAGTTTACCATCACCGACGTGCATGGTGATTTCGGCAACATTCACAACCATACCAACCAACCTGTAAAAGTTCAACAGGCTGCGGACTCTCCCTAAACACGCCATTGAATCATTTCAATGCCAACGCCATGGAATAATGGAAACAGACATACATTCCGCGCATACACACATACGGTATTTTTATCTCACGAAGCGGCGCGAGCTTTACTTGTGGTTACCAAGTGAACAAACACGCTGTGAATGTGTGCTTAAGCGAGTAGCGTAAGCACATAACATACACACACAGGCAACTTCGCCGTTGTCTCGAACGGTACCGAGTTTCTGCGCTTACGCATATATTCACAGCGTGTTTGTAGTCGGTAAACACAAGTACAGCGCGCGTCGCTTCGTGAGATAAAAATATTACAGCGCCCAACGAGCCGTCATGCTATATGTACAGAATCTTTAACAAACCAGTGGAGGTCTTGGTCGGCAGCCTAAATAGTTCAATAAGTTTACATTGAATGAAACATCCCACAATAAAACGAGTTACCTGGAGTCCTTGCGGTACTGCTGCGTGGTGGACATGGACGAGGGCTCCGACTCACCGTCCGCGGTGTCTTCCAGGTTCCCCTCCAGCAGAGGGATTGTTATGTCATCGATCTGTTTGGAAGAGACCATTCTATAGCAATCTAAAATTCACTTTATGTTGTAGAAGTTAAGGTTTAAAGTTTTAGTTTTTTGGCGAGTTGCAAGTTTTTATTTGAAGGATGCGACGATAATCCCGGTATACAGGCTGGCAGGGACATCGCCACGCAACCTGTTACCATGCAGTTAGTGCATGCTTCTGATAGTTATAGTTTGCGCGTCGATGCCACCCAGGGCATTGGTGAAATGTAACATGAAATGTAAAACCCCTTGAAACAAATTCGTCTAGTTGTTGTGTTACTTTTCTGAAATTAGAGACAGCTAATTTATGTTACCTACATTACATGATACGTATCACCAATGTGTACACGGGAATAAAGAGGCTGTTTCAACCCAATTAGTGAAAACCATTTGATCAAAAGGAGGCTTCAATCGTCATTGTCCTACAAGTAAGCTGGAAGTTTAAAGCGCCTATGAGCTTCTGCTCTTAGACTAGTGGAAGTTTATTTAGTTTTAATTTATGTTAACAGCCGCCAGCTAGGTGTCGGGCGGGCCAGTCGCACCTTGCACTGGCGCAGCGTGTTGTGTCGGTCGCTGCGCTTGCTCTCGATGCGTGCCTCGATGCTGGCGATCTGTTTCTGGATGGTCTGGATCTCTTTCTGGATGCTCGTCAAGTCTTTGCGGGCCTGTTGAAGGGTGGATTTGTTTGTAACTGGTGGTAAAAATATTATTATCGTGGACTGGTGAATGTTTGCCTCACTCATTCGTATTATTGAAATGGTTTACGTTCTACTTTAAATTAAAACTAGGAGTCGTAAGGTACTCTTGAAGAGATGCAAGAGTTTGGGTCTTTTAAAATAAACATGTATGACTAACATACAGTTTGTAAATTGTTATACTAATACTACCGGTCTAGTCTATTTTACTTAAAAATACATGTATAAGATTCTCCGGAGAAAATTGGGCTTGAAAATACAGCGTCGAGATAGCACCCGTGATTTGGCGAAGAGTCGAATAGTGTGGTTTTGCCTCGCACCTTGTTGACGGCGTCGTCGGCGGCGTCCTGGCGGGCGCGCGCGGCGGCCCGCTCGGCCTTCAGCGCGTCGGCGCGGCGCAGCTCGGCGTCGATGTCCTGGCGCTGCTTGGCCTCGGCCTGCCGCCCGCCCTCCAGCTCGTCCTCCGCGTCCTGCACGGCACGCTCCCAGCGGGTCACGTTCTCTGGGGACACGGGGTTACATCAATATGGACATTATTATGAGCCTAACGGGGCTATAGGGTGCGAAACTGCCCTGCGAAGATCGTCGATCGACCTAACCTGAAAGCGAGACCGATGTCCAAAAATTCAGTTTTTAGGTAAAGTCTTTCTAAAGTCAGGTTAAAATGAATGATTAGATTGCATCATACGCACTCTGTGTATCCCTGGAGCGCTCAAACTCCAAGTTGGAGGTGATCCTGTCGATGTGCGCGTCGAACTCCATGCGCCGCTTAGCTCGCTCCTGCTGCGCGCGCAGCTCACGCTCCTCGTATTGTCTGTAGACACAAAACTCATGTTTATTTACTTATCAAATAGTTATTTCACTTCTGACAGCCACTTTATTGCACCGAGAGAAGAGATGACAGTGATGCAAGATCAGAGGTAAAATAACTGACTATATATGGCTCGTAGTATTGAAAAGGAGGCGCACAGTTGCAAATTATATTTTGGAATAAGACTGTCACACAGGTATGAGTGACACAGTCACACTTACTAAAGGCGAACTTTTGATTAAAATCGCTATATAGTCGGCCTCGTAATTACTTTCGACAACTATGCCCAGTAAATTGAAATTACACTATTTAAGGTTGAAACTATCTCACTATCACATAAACAAATAGACCTCGTCGTTCTATGACACGCTACTAGCACGTGCTAGCTGGTGGCATTCAACCTTAGGGTGGTAGAGCAGTTACGAGGTCGAGTATACAATCTAAGAGTGTACAATTGTACATAATAATGTTACCGTATATTAGCGACGCCGATATCGCGACAGAAGCCGCGGAACACAACATCTTCCACGTTGTTCATGTTTTCCTTGATCTCCTGTATCTTCAGGTCTCTAGCATGGATCGTTCGCTCTATATCCTCGACTTGGGGCTGCAACAAACATGATTCATTTTAGTACCAAACACAAAGCTCCAGAAAATGATTTAATGTTATGATGTGCATGACAATTCACTTTTCATTCTTAAAAAATAAATTCCATACATAATCCATTGCACTAAAGAGAAGCATATCGGACCGACTTTCAATTTGCTCTAACATAACTTTGTTTGTTGGTTCCAAAGTGACAGTGAGTGAACAAATAAGGCATACTTACACCAAACATTTCAATCTTCCTTTCGAACTCGGTAAGTTCCGCGTCCAAAGTTTTGATTTGTTTTAACTGCAAATAAAACAAAGTATTAAAAATCTCTACCCCTAGCGAGAACTGAAAATAGTCCATTATGTAAGGGCGCAGCAGGCGGCGATCTGTACTTACTGCCTACCCCCGTGGGAAAAGGGAAAAATGTATGTAATTATTTTTTACATATCAAGGGGGCTTGTGGCTAAGTAATAACAGCCGCACGGGTCGATCGATCAGGTTAAGCTACGCTTGCCGTGGATGGGTGACCATTTTCACATACCAAGTCCCCTCCGTGCCTCGGAAAGCACGTTAAACCGTTGGTCCAGTCTGACAACCAGTCTTACCAAGGGGTATCGTATTACCCAGTAACTGGGTTGTGGAGGTCAGATAGGCAGTCGCTTCATGTAAAATACTGGTATTCAGCTGCATCCGGTTAGACTGGAAGCCGACCCCCAACATAGTTGGGAAAAGGCTAGGCAGATGATGATTTTTTACATATCAAATGAAATATTTATAGTTCTTAAAATCATAGAAATATAAAAGTTGGTGATTTCCGGGATGACTTTTGGTAAATATAGTTGTTACATACCGTGGTGTCCCTGTCGGTGATGGCGTACTTGAGCCGGGACTCGAGGCCTCGTATCTGCGAGTCCACCGTAGTCAGCTCTGACTCCTTGCGGGACTTCTTCATGGACTCGCGGAGCTCTTCTGTCAGTTTTTCCTGTAAGTTGAGAAAAGGTTTGTCATGAGCCAAGTCCGTTCACGTTATAATAATAAGATAATCAGCGTGTGAAAATTATAGTCGAATTAATCTTTTTGTGTAGTGGATTAAAAACTCCTTAGACTGTGCTTAAATTGGAAGCCTTTTTGAATATAACCCTTTCGCTACTGAAACACATACCTTCTTAGACTTAAGCTGTGATAGGTGTTTCTCGTCCCACCGCTTGGCCTTGCGCGCCAAGTCCAGCGAGCCTCCGGAGATGATACCAGACTTCTGGTAGAACGTGCCGTCGAGTGCCAGGGCCTGCAAAATGAAGGAAAACATCAAATAAGTTGCATTAGAAAAAAAATATATATAATAATTGTTTATTCAGCCTACTAACACTCACATTATAAAATAAACATAAAATTATACAACGTAGGCCCAAAAGCCCCGTATTTGACAATAAAGTAGTACAAAGAGAATTTCAAATAATTTATGGAAACTCTTGCTGAGGACAATCATTGAAGCGTTTACTTTCCAAATAATTGAATAGGTTATTTTTGACATTTTTGATTTGCATGACGATGGCATGACGCGATAACTGTGTTTGAACGTTACTACACGAAATAAAAAAGTGAAGCACATGAACTGCCATATAATCATGTATTCACACACTATAACAATGAATATCATTAATAAGCAATAGATTTATTTTCATATGAATTTACACTACAAAACACTATAATTTTTTATAACATTTTCGTTGCCAAGGTAACCGTTTTGTTGCGACTGGTTTGTTATTTTGACACATCTCCAGAATAACTTATTCAAAGATTTATAATAATAATAATATCCCTGGACATTTACACACAGCACCATTTGTCCCAAGCTAAGCAACCTAATGCTTGTGTTATGGTAACAAGATGGCTGATAAACTACTTATATACATTTTTTTTTTGTAAATACATACATATTATAGATAGAAAAACACCCAGACTCGGAACAAATACATGTAGGTCATACAAATATTTGTTCCGTGCGGGAATCGAACCCGCGACACGCAGCGCAGCAGTCAATCGCTTAACCACTGCGCCAACCGTGCCGTCTTATTTGGAGATTAAGTAAGGAAAACAACCCGTCACATAACCCGTTCTTAACGAGATTAAGGCCATTTAACAGGTCCCTTTGGAAAAAATCATAGTTTTGTTGATACTTACATCATATCTGCTGTTCTTGGACCTGTCCAGGTCGTACGCGACGCGCGAGGCGTCCTCGGGAGTCTCGCAGACCAGCGCGTTGTTGGTGACGAACAGCACGGCGCGGTGGATGGCGGGCGGCTCGTAGCGGAGCACGTCGAACAGGAGCTTCACGTTCTTCGGCTCTTTTATGTCCCTGGGAGGTGACAACATGATCATTAATGACGAAAAAGGTTTCGCACTGTGTGTAGGTGCGTGTGAGACTAAAACCACTAAAGTACGTAGGCCTTGACGCCGCATGTACTCTGCGTAAATGAAAATGCTAGCGTCGATGCGTTCTAGTTTCGATAAAATTAATCCAACTTGTAAAAAGCTGGTGGCGTTGTTGTTAAATGTTTAAAATACATTAGAAATTTTCTTGGATCTAAACTAATGAAAGAAAAATGATATACCTAATATAAGATTTGGTTTTTTTAAAGTGTGTAACTCTGAAAACTGCAAGTGGTCGAACGTAAGACTCACCTCAATCGCTCCCGTAGTGGCTTCGCCTGGATGTAGTCAAGAGGCAGAAAAGTTTCCGGCTCCAACATCCTTTCTTTAAGCACCTGGAAAAAAAAATACAATTTCAATCTGGACCTTCATGATAACGTCATCTATAAAAAAATATATGGTTGAGCTCTGCTCATAATGTTAAACAGTCGTAGCAGCTTGTTAGAAAAATTAGTTTTAAAAGCAGGAAACAGTTTGTATCAAACAAATCCTCCTTAATTGTGTGATAATAGGGATAATGAAGTGTAAAGTGAGTTGTTATCAAATCAAATCAATTCAAAAGTCATTTATTCAAATTAGGCTGAGAATCAGCACTTTCTGAACGTCAAAATTACAAAAGACAGTCCCCCAAAAACGCCCGCCCTTCACCACTTCCTAGTTACCTGAATGCACCTGCGGGCCGTCTTCTCCGTGTCCACGACGATGGCCTCCATGTACTTGCCGAGCACCTTGGTGATGGCCACGTTGTAGCGC
The DNA here is from genome assembly GCA_949629185.1 of Apamea crenata. Taxonomy (NCBI): domain Eukaryota; kingdom Metazoa; phylum Arthropoda; class Insecta; order Lepidoptera; family Noctuidae; genus Apamea; species Apamea crenata. The sequence goes on from OX451367.1 coordinate 18,283,320, forward strand.
TTGTGCGTCGGCTGGCACATGTTGATCATGCGGTCGTACTGTGGGGGAGGACATATTGTTTAAATCGAGGTATAATTACAATTCGCACAAGGACCGTATTTTTGGCTGAAGTCACGGACGGGTTTCCTACACTGTATCACTTACGGACATATGATTAGTTCGGGGCCTAACAAACATGAATGAAAACACGATTTGACAGTTGACCCTACTCCTGACGTATTTTTGCCCATTGCCCATGCCCCGTATCTTCGTTGACGGACTTTGAAAGTAGACGCCCTGTTGCTGGTGCTTAGCCCAAGCTAAAGTGTATAGGGCACGCTCAAGTTAATCTGCCACTACAACACTGTTATCTATGGGACTTTCATATGCATTGCCATTATAAAATACTCCAAATAAACAAATTTAAAAAATTAAACCTATTACACTCACCACGCCAGGAATATCTCTTTTGAAGCTCTCGACGATCTCCTGCTTCTTCCTGCGTCGCGCTTCCTCGTGTTTGTCCACTCGCGCATCTCCCAGCGCGGCGGCTACTTCCTCCAGCTGCGACTGCAGTTCTGCTGCACGGCCGCGGCACTCGCCCACGTCAGCCTGGACAAGAATCAAATTGTTAGAGGCGCTAGAATGTAAATTCGAATGCTGAAAGCTGATGTAAATTCCTGAATGACAAGACAAGTCACAATATCCTGTCGAGTCAGCAAACATTTTCTACCATAAACTTTACCATTTCAAAGCGTTCCACACGTAAAGAATCGAATTCGATAGCGAATCGAGCGGCTGTGAATAACTGTGCTGGTCCGAAACTGGTGAACTGGTGGTCAGACACTTCGAGTTGGAGAGCCGCAAGTGTCTGACACTCAGAGATGGAGTATTAAACAGAGGCCATATGTTTTTGCTATGACGTGTGACGCTATAGACTACAGCATAGCATAAGCATAGCACAATCAGCCTATAATGTTCCCACTGCTGGGACACAGGCCTCCTTTCGGTGAGAGGGAGTATAGACCACAGGGTCAAATTAAATTAGCTAGCAAAACTCCACAGGCCTGATGTGTATCGATAACTGTGCAAAATAAGAATGATTTGATGATTTTATAGTGTAAAGTGATGCGAGTACTCCTGACCTGCAGTTCAGCGCGCAGCCGCCTCTGCTCCTCCAGCGCTTGCTCAGAACTTTTGATGTGCTCGTTCAGCTTGTCCACACGCTTCATAGCTTCGTTCCTCTCATGACCCTGGATATGAAACGAAATTATTATTAAATGGAATTAAAATGAAAAGAAAACAGTTAAATCTATGTAAGCGGCATATCTAATAAACTATTCTAAATGAACAACGCAACAAAATCTTTGCTTTGGCTTTTTATCATCAAATCACCAGGAGTGGAATGGAGATTAGACGGCCGATTAGCTATGAGCTCAGGGGCCGTACTATGACATGTTTGATCCATCATTGTTCCGGTATCAGAGAGAGATGGAGCTACACAGGACCAACAGTGCCATCCCTTTTTTGCAACGGAACAACGACGATTTTGACACTTGGGTCCTATCAGAATATCAGCGCCGCGGTAAATCTTGCAGCATTATGCTGTAATAGGAGCCTTTTTGGCCTCACACGTTTTTTTTTTTGTTTTCCTAGTTTTAAATGTTCAATTTTTTTATAGATTGTGCATACCAATTTTTTTTTATACTAGACTACTCTGTCCCACTCCTGGGCAAAGACCTCCCTCCACTCCTTCCACCTATCGCGAGCCCGCGCGTCCTCCTTCCATGTTGGACGGAACCTATCCAGCTCGTTCCGCCATCTCCTACGTGGTCTGCCACGACCTCGCTTCACTGTCTCCGGGCACCACTTCTGTATTATTTGGGCCCACAGTTTGTCCGGCATGCGGCAGACATTTCCTGCTAAGTCCCATTTAAGTTGGGCAGCTTTTTCAGCATCCCAAATACAATTTTTTTTTTCTACCTACCTTCTGTCGATGTTTGTTCTCGATCTCCCCCTTCCTCCGGTTTTCGTTGTCCAGCCTGTCCTGGTCGGCCTTCTGCTCCCTGTTGACAGAGTCCAGCTCTTGTAAGTATCGCGCCGCCTGGCGGGACGCTTCCATCTTCAACTCCTCGTATTCACGGATCTGGATAAACAAAACCAGTTTAAAAATTATTTAAACTGTCCATGCAACAGTAGCTGCAGTTCAGCCTTAGTTTTTTCAGTTGGGAAATTCTCAGTAGCATTTACGAGTTTTGGCCAATAAAAGACCACTGCGAACACCCTTTTGCCAATAGTCAAGTTTGAAGAATATGGCACAGCCTTTTACTTTGTGTGCATGTACTGGACTTTCCAGTCCAGTAAATGGAGACGTAGAGTAGAGGTTCCCCTCTCCTCTTCTACTTCTCCATTTACCAATTACGATTATTTACCTTTTTATTATTAGGTTAAATGAAAACTCATTTATTTCAACTAGAAACAAAAATCTCATGGTCTTTAAAGAATGCCATGTCAAACCATCGATAGTAATCAAAGAAACTGGACAAGCAAAACCATTTGTAAAAAAACTCGTTTTTGGACATAGAAACTGCAGATATTAAAGAACACTGCTGCACTAACCTGTGCCTCCTCAAGATGTACATCAGCTCTTCCCGTGTGAGTGGTTCCTAACGTCGTTAGCTCCCACTGTGCTTTCTGCTCCTCAATCTGGCGCAGTTCATCCTCCAACTTCTTGATATCAGCCTGATGAGCCTCGTGCGCCTTGCGAGCCTGTTCCAGGGTCTTCAGAGCACTTTCTAGCTTCTTCTGGGTGTGGGTCACGCGTTCTTTGGCTTTTATGAAGGTCGGACGCTTCTTTGAGATTTCAGATTCCTGTTGGAGAAAAAGGTTTGTTTTATAAATATCGTGCAGATAAAATTTCTTATCTTCCCTTTGCTACACTGTAGTCGGGTGATAAAAAGACAAAAGAACTTATTATGTATATTATAAATTAAATAATGTATTAGGTGTTATTTTGGAAATTCAATCATTTGTAATAATATGACAGTGACAATTAGAATGACATGACATAATGTAAAAAAACAATAAATATAATGTATGAGTTGAAACAAAGAGGCCAAATATTGTATAAAGCAGAACTAAAAGCTGATGACAATTTAGTTTTCTCAGTACACTGTAGGTATAGCGCTTCAAGGTTATTTTGGCGCGTGGCTGAAATCGGAACTAGCGCCGCCACCAAAAAAAAAAAAAAAGTAATATATTGCTGTATCAGCCCGGAGACTGGGTTTCCAGTCTCCGGGCTGATACAGAGAAAGTTTTTGGAACAACACTATAACACTTTGCCTGACCTCGGAATCAAACCCAGGACCGCATACTCAGCAGTAGCACTTGCGACCACTAGACTAACAAGGCAGTATGCTTTCTGTCTTTCAAATTGTAAATACACTGCTACAAGGATCAACAAGTCACAGTCAACTCACCACTTCCCGGATCTCCTGCTCAATCTTAGCTGTCTCCCTCTGCACAGTACCGGCTTCCTTCTTCTTCTCCTTAAGCGCTTCCTCCAGCTTCTGCCGCTTTTTCTCAATCTTGGTCTGCTCTGTCTGCTTGTGCTGAAGGTCTTCTTCCATGGATTGGATCTCTTTCTCGTTGTGGTACAAGTGATAGAGTTGGAGCTCTATTTTTTGTTCTTGCTGTCAAGGGATGACAAAGGTTATAAATAAAATTATTATCAAGCTAGACAGAAGACTCTCAATAACATTATTAACACAAAGGAACATCAAGTATGTAGTACTGAAGTTAAAATATGACATTGTAAACTCTGCTACACGCAGCTATACACCTTATACCTACCACGGCCGCCGGCGGGTAGGTAACCGCTGGAATGTGGCCAACAACCACGGCTTCATGCTCGGCAGCCTTACCGCGAGCGGCGAGCATAGTATGTAGCGAGCAAAAACCTGCATAGAGCTGGAAACAGTGAGCTTAGCTAGACTTTTCGTATCAGTCCTAGTTTCCTATCCTCACCAGTTCCTCCTTGAGCCGGGTGTACTTCTCAGCCTCCTCCTTCTCGAACTTAGCCTCCTTCCTCTCAGCAGCCACTCCCTTTTTCTTCTGGTAAGAGAACTGAGCCTCTTCGTCAGCACGGTTCACCTCCGCGCGGCAGTGCTCATACTGTTCCTTCAGAACTCCAGATCTGGTGGAATCAAATCGTCGTATGTTTTCTTTGAAAACGTGTCAAACATAGCAAGCTAGCTAGCTTAGTAATTTTAAAAAGATTCGTTATTAAGCGTTTAGTGTTAAGCATGTTAAGGACAGGCTTAACATTCCGTCGCCTAATTTCGGCAGAATTACCACAAGCATAATCAGTAATCACACTATAATGTTCCATAAATAAATAAATCAGGATAAAACAATTACGATTGGAGGATAGGTGATCAAGTACTTTTTATTCAACTTCAGACATTAAAACCCTAGTTTTCTAAATAGTGTTTTAGTTAAATGTCCGACCGAAGGTTCGACCAGTCCGACCCAAGTTGGCGTTCGTGAACTGTTGGTTTTGACAGAGTACGAACGGCTAACAGAAAGACAGATGGAGGAGACTTAGTAATGGAGTCTCGTTTTCACCCACTTTGTACAAAACCTAAAAAAATCATGCAGGTCTTAGCAGACATGCTGTATGCTTTATTAAATCGCTTGTGCTAAAATGATGCGGTGTTAAGAGCTTAGTAAGCCTGTATCGAGCTCTTGAAAACTTCTAATTCGCTAATCGATGCTAACAGTAGCATGTCTATTTAGGCCTTTATTTAAGTTAGGGCTGATTTTTAACATTTTTACAGTTTTTACACAAAATCTGCCAAGAGTCATGTCATGGACACTTACGATCTGTTCTTGTATCATGTAAATAGTACACCACAGACTACCTACAGTACTTGTCTCTCCTTCCCCTTTTATTCCATCCAAAGGTTGACTTTAAAAGATTGCTCTTAGCGCTAAGACCGCCCATTATTTATGTCTGTATTTTATAATTATGGTGTACATATTAAGGAGTATTATCGGTATTAGTCTAGGCAGCAGTCTCGCTATTCCACCTACCCACTGATCTCCTCAAACAGTGCAGTCCTCTCCTTGGGGTTCTTCATGGCAATGCTCTCGACGGCTCCCTGGAAGACCAGGAAGTTCTTGGCCTTCACATTGATGCCCAGCTTCTCCAGCTCACTCAGGTAGAGGGATGTGTTTACTGACTGTTAACAAATGTTAGGTTTATTCAGTTAAGCTAGGTTAGGCTAGATTTTTAGACTATCATAGCACCATGTTTTGAAAATGCTTAAGAGCGTTGACAATGTTCGGCATTTCATACAAACTTTCAAGTCCTTGTTTTTCGAAATGCATGAACCGATTTTAATGAAACTTCCTACGCATAAGCAGGATATATAGATCTAAAAAGTAAATTGAGAACATTTTTGAAAAATGGTGTTACAGCTAAATTAGACCGATTTTAACATGCTCAGCGCCATGTGTATCTTTTGCGATACACACTGTCCTGTGTCACTGTGTGTGTATCCTTTTTGATACACAAGCACCATTCCAGTCTAAGCGCCGTGTATCGCTAACGCGCACACTTTCCATACATTTTGTATACAAAAAATGTTGCCCTGGCCTAGGGAATTTTCCTGGTGTGTTTGGGTTTTGACATATGGGGCTTGGCGCTGAGCATGTTAAATTTTCCATAGAAACAGAGATTTCCAATTATATTTTTTTAAATAAGACATTTCGAAAATGTTATTAACTAACTTTTTAGACCTATATATCCTGCTTATGCGTAGGAAGTTTCATTAAAATCGATTCATGCATTTCGAAAAAAAAGGACTTGAAAGTTTGTATGAAATGCCATATATACGTTGTCAACCCTCTTAAATTTTTACCAACTGTTCTTTTAACTTTATTTTAGTGTTAACACAAAATAATTATTATGGTAATCCTCATTGTTTATCGGTGAAATATGTATCTTAAACCGTTATATTTATTTAAGTCTAAAACTTCTGATGAGTGCAAGAGTATTCATAATTTTCTGAAACTATGTAGAAAGCAAGAAATTAGATTAATTATCTGAGGGAGAGAAGAATAATATTTGTAAAGTAGATTAAAATATATCTACAGCTACCCATTGCTAATATGGTGTTATTGGTAACATGCTGGCTGCCACTGCAGGCTGCATGCTATTCCATGTGATATGATACGTTTGATCCTATGAGACTGGCTTAGTCATCCAGAGCAACGAAGCCAGAAACTTATATGTTTCCTATGAGACAAATGTTATTTAGTTTTTGCGGATACAGGGGACGAAGATTTCAAAAACTAAAACCTAACCTAATAATACAGAAACCTCAGTAATAACTAATACTCCTTTATGAAGCTTGGTATTGCTAAAAAATCGAATTTAAAAGGATTTTCGTTTAAATTCATTAAAATAAATAACAATAAGGCATCATTTCCTCTAAAAAATGAAGCTATTACTATTTAGTTAGAACATTGAAAGAGCATTAGAGCTAAATAAACCCATACATGACACTAAGGGCTGATTTTCCCATTGCCAGATAACTTTTATTCGAGGAATTAAATTGACGATTGACATTTTTTGTATGAAATAACTGTTAGAATTTCAAAATTATTCATCCAATAAAATTATCTGGCATTGGAAAAATAATTTATTTGAAGAAGACAACAAAAAACAACATGAAAAATGATATAAATCAAAATCAAATGTAGAATAGATCTGACCTGTCCATCAATCTTGTGTTCAGATGACTGTCCTATGACTGATCTCTGAAACTGCTTCTCCGTCAGGTCTTCCAGTACAAATGTTGCTGTTACTGATGCACTACAATACAAAACCATTACTTTTATTTGCAATAATTGGATGTTTCATACATAAACTTAAAAGTAATGTCAAGCAATATTACTAGCTGACAAATATGAACATGGAGGGACAAACAACTCCTACCAAAAGCACTGGCCCGCACTGGCAGCGGACAGACATGTGGGGAAAAGAGAAGGGAGGCCTTTGCCCTTCAAAACTGGTTGACAAATTATTATTTTTTATACTACATGTATGAAAAAGCATGTCAAAAGATTAAAAATTAAATATATTACGAAGTACCTAGTAGTATTGGTAATCAAGCATGATTTTGTTAACATGATTGATGTTAATTTACATAATAGCAAGAAGGGACTGTTGTAATGTCAACCAAAAATCCTTGCTTTGCTGAAAGCAGGATTCTTATTATATACAACTGTTATAATATTTTCAGTCTCCACAGACAGCTCATTTTGTAATAAGATGCACTGATACTTGGTAAGTTGGATCAGTGTTCAGTCAATGCCTGAAAAAGTACAATACATATTGCAGTTTTGTGCAATGTTTAACAAAATAGAAAGACATGAGATAGAACTAATTAGAAGTAGTATTACCTTCTAGACACAGGTTTGTTGATGGACGCCCCGTGTATTAGATCACTGAGGCGTTTCACACGGAGCAGTGATGTCTTCTCACCCATCACAAAACTCACTGCGTCCATGAAGTTAGACTTGCCTGTGAAGGAATAAAATACGGTTAGGTAAGTCTTATTGTTATCAGGCTACAGATACACAGGTCACAACTGTTTTGGAGGCAATAAGTGCCGCATAAAGTTACATTCTGGAGAGATACAAGTTATACAGACAAACAAACTTTTGTTCCTGACCCAAATTGAATCTTGATTTTTACACGTACGGTTAAATACTTCAAAAATGCTACAGACGTTTTCTAAAACACTTGTCATTCTTACCTGATCCGTTGGGGCCTACCACCGCAGTGAACGATTCCATGGGGCCTATGCGGTGGTGTCCCCGATAGGACTTGAAGTTTTCCATATCAATATACTTGAGAAACGCCGGCATTTTGGCTCCTGATAAATAATTTTGTATCACCATTCGAAAATATTAGAGATAAATCACTTAAATAAAATAATAGCGCCAAACATCGTCACATCAACAATGTTTGCCAGTTTGCTGTCAAACAAGTGTCAAACAGTGTCAGCCATTTAATAAACAGGGTCTCTAACATGCTGGGCTATAAAAACCGTTAACTCAATTATTAGTCGATTATGAGAATAGACGGTTCTAAGGTTGTGAATTTCGTTATACAGTACTTTCTGCCCGCGACTTTGTCCGCGTGGAATTTTTGGTTCCTCCGACCCAACTCGTCGCAACACGTCGCCTGTTCGCGCTATTACTATGTTTTCACAAACAAAACTCTTCAGCTTTATTATTATCTCTGAAACTTTATGACCAAATTGTTACAAATTATATTTTCATCCAAACGTAAGCATGTGAAAATAATACTTTTTTAAATCATAAACGTGATATTATAAGATAAAATATAAAAATGGTCGCGGACTTTTTTGTAGAACTATTGAAGGCGGACCAGATTGTCATACATTGTTTTTAGTTAGATACAACTATTGAGGCAGCGCATGCAAACAATTCTGTTTTAAGAGGTATTTCTTTTCGACTTGCTAGACAAAAGTTGTGATAGCTCAGCTAAAATGCATGATGTAAGCAAAATGTATAGCCTATAGCACTCACACATAATGTAGCTTGCTACCAGTGAAAACATTTTAGAATTGGATCATTAACTCCGGAGATTACCCCCTTCATACCATACAAACAAACGAATTTTACATCTTTACAATATTAGTATAGATTTGTCACCAGCTTAATTGTTCAAAACCAGCCAAATGCGTACAGGCCCACGCATAGTGAAGGTTCCATATTATGGATGGATATTTACAAATGAACGGGATAGATTTTGAGGGGCTCGTGGCTAAAAATTAATAGCGGCACGGGTCGTTCATAGGATAAGCTACACCTGCCGCGGTCGGTTCGTGGATGGGTGACCATCTATTACATAGAACATCGTCTTTGAGAGTCGTTACGGGTAGCCAAAGCCCAAAAGTCTGACAACCAGTCTTATAAACGGGTGTGCTCCCCGAACCAGCAACACTCCCACTCGCAGAGCATTTCCCACTGCGAGAGCAATTAATTTATTAAATGACTGTATAAAATATATTCCTGAGGCAGATTTATTTTTTGAATTCGGTATGAGCGTCGAGTCGGCACCTTCGTCGCTGGTCTTCCCCCACCGGGCCTCCCCCATGTAACTGGGGGTCTCACCTGGCGGGGACAGACCGCCGAGGTGTCGTGAAGAAAGCGACGCTGTGAGTTGGCGTCCTGATGCGCCTACAGAAATACGCATAGCAATCACTCACATAGACGCGCGCAACTCACGTGCGTCAATATTACCAGGGGCCATTGTTGCCAACAGAGAGAGGGGCCCGTATTAGCGGGCCACCGTGTGGCTATCTGCGGCCTGGTGGCGAAGCCCTGGCGCCGCTCGCCACGCCCCCTAACAGGGGCGTGGCGACTTCAAACGATTTATTTTTTGTTTGACTCTCAATGGACAGTCGCTAAACATGTGTATATTTATTTAAATATGAAGAAATAATTATTGTTTAGTTTCTAATTTTAAGTTTAAGGTTGTTTTTGTTTACACATTTTATGTTACTCCGTTTTGTTTTTGCATTTATTTTTTTATTTATTTTTTTAGTCTAAGTAGTTTTAATTAAAATTTTAATGTAATTTTGTAGAATTAGCATAGATATAAGCGATTTGGTGTAAACTGTTAGCTTATATTTGATGACTAAATGAATGAATAAAGAAGTTTCTTGATACCCAGTTAGGTACTGGATTGTAGAGGTCAGTCAGGTAGGTAGTCGCTCCATGTAATATACTGGCATTCAGCTGCTCCCCGTTAAACTGATCACTCAATTAGTATATCGACAGCGTGGTATATCAATTTATTATAGTATCCACTGCAAAAAAATAATAATTACATTTCATAGTATTTTAAAAAACAAAGTTATTTCTGCGGTTGTAACCGGATGCCATATCTGAAAAACTAGTGTCACTTAAAAACATCATAATTTTTTTAATTGTGATCTAACCCCACACAGTAGATTTTTTCTCATCCCTCTATACAATACATATATAATATGTACAGAGAGTGTCGTCCCATTTTTTTTTGCAATTTCATCGAACCATTGTATAATGTGCATAAAATGCACCTTCTTTCCAATTTTCATCGATATAGTTACCCAGATCATAATCTCCGAGTAAAATGGGTGGTTGTCATCTGAACAGAAGGACTTATCGAAATTGTTAGGGTACAGTTTTTTTTATTAGGCTACACAACCCTTAAAATGCCTAACCTGGAACGCGTTATTATCATGAAACGTCAAAACAAAACGTCAGGCAGGTTTATTTATTGACTTCCTTCCTTCATTGTAAGTATTTGAATTATATTTCTATTGATTATGGGTGATGGTACTGTTTGAAATTTATGACTGCTAAAGCTAAAACCATGGCAGGTGACCAGAGCCCCGGTAGTACTATTGACTTAACTGATCCTGAAGAAGTTGTGCTAATGGACCCTATTGACCACGATCGCTGTCGCTACCCTTACTGTATTGTTTGGACGCCTATTCCTGTGCTAACGTGAGTATTCACAATTTCATTAATAATTACGACACAAGGCTTACCATATTACAAATCCCTATTAACTTTGTGTCCGCCGAACTAAGCACAAAATAATAGTACGACCGGTTTCTACTCAGAGGCCAAATGACGAGGAGAACAATTTCTTTTAATCATTTTTCTTATATTTTAAAAATAAGTGTCACGTTTTGCCTCATTTTGAGTAAACAAACGTAAGAATGTTTTAAGACTTCTTTCCACATTGATACCTATGCTTGCCATTACATTTTCAAATGTTAATCTAATAATAAAATTGGTGGAAGCCATAATCAAATTTTGAGTAGATTATCTAATTTAAAATTGCACCCGAGGGGCACTCTTGTTAAGTCCACAATAAATATTAAAATTTAGTTGAAGGGTATTACAATTTTAATTTAGAAAATGTAGATTAATTTTGCAAAAATATGACGATTGATAAAGTACTAAAATATTATTGATGTTATTACCACTGTGTGTGTACTAAAACTTGCATCATAGCAATTAAAAGAACAAGTGAAATATAGACTTAGCTTATCAATTTTAAAACCACTTTTCCTTTTAATTAGTTGTGTAACACATAAACAACTCTATAATAACTGTGATGCAGTAATCGTTCAGAATAATAAGGAAAACAATATATTATATTTTCAGATGGATATTTCCATTCCTCGGCCACATGGGCATCTGTATGTCGTCAGGAATAATCAGGGACTTTGCTGGTCCTTACTTCGTATCTGAAGATTTGATGGCATTCGGGAATCCCACCAAGTACTGGCAGTTGTCTCCGCATCAGGCTGCAAATGGACAAGCAGGGTGGGATGCTGCTGTTTCCGAGGCCTCAGAGATATATAAAAAGAGAATGGTACTTGGAACTCATTTCATTTAATGTATTTTCATTTAATTTAGTGGCAATACTTGTGCTTTCTCTGTATGAGACTAGGTTTTTGCCCTGCAGTGGCACACTAATGGGGTGGTAATTCTGTATTTTACTAGCTTCTACCAGTGACTTCCCCAACATGCAATTTTGCCCCCCTTATAGTGCGTCACCCCCCCTCACACATTACTTCGTTTTCATTTAGCATTCTTTCTGATTGTTTTTCTTTTTGCTTGGCACCCTCGTCTTAGCGTAATAACCTATCAAAATAAAAATAAATCTTTCTAATTCAACTGGTAGTTCCTGAGATTATCGCATTCAATCAAACAAACTCTTCTGCTTTATTATATTAGTATTTACTAGATGGCAAACAATCCAACTAGAAAACAGTAGAACTCGGAATAAAGTAATTTTCCTATTCATTATTCAGTGCGAATAAATCTGTAATCTATGAATGTTTTGATAATTTGCAGCACATTTTGTTTTATGACAACTGCCACTCTCACGTGGCTACTGCTCTCAACATCATGAGCTATGGTGGCTCCAGGAATTGGAACATGGTGAAACTGGCTTTCTACATGATACCTTACTCCAAATACGTCAGGTAATCTAATTGATCATCATGAGTGTGCAAAAGTACAGTGTACAAAATTTCATTTTTGTATTCACTTGCTTTGTTAATTCATTGAATCTTATTAACATTGTTAATTTGTTTTCCAGTTTTGGAGCATTTTTGAAGACTTGGGTACCATTCCTGATAATAGTAGCATTTATAGTTGGCTTGGCAGCAATGATATAAATGATTCTACAAATGCTATAATAATTCAGAATATTGCGGATAAGTAAAAAATCCACATTTTCTACTGTGGACTCCTTAGTGAAAGACTATGTGGAGGAAATGATGGTGCTGGTTGTAGGATGGTGGAAGTTAGGGGTAGTGGACTAATGTGATGTGCAGGATAGAGTATGGTTCCACAATGTTTAACCAGGTTTACTAGTTATTATTTATAGTGTAATGAGGTATTTTGTGTAAGCTATGTGTCTGTTACATTCTCCATAATCATTATTATTGTTGTTAATATTCTGATTTTATGCTAAATGTTCCAATGTCTAGTAGTACTATATTGATAATTTTATGTTTTAAAGCACCTGTTGTACATTAGTCAGGAGAATTTAGCATTTTATTTTATTTTTGCCACATCTTTTAAGATATTGTATCTAAATTATTTTAGTTTTTATCCATTGAAATAAATATTTTCCAGAAGGGGGGTAGCAAGAGGAAATACTGCCTTCTTTTGAAATCAATGTTTGAGAGTATTATAATAAAATATTTTTATTTAGATTTTAAAAATTTTATTTACATCTTTATACATTTACTTATTAAATATATTTTTATACATACCATTATATATATTTTTACAGATACGATTCAATTATTATTATTATTATAAGATCTTGTAAGGAATCCTATTACCAAAAATGAAAAATATACACTTTCCTGTAGAACACTATTATTCTTGTGAATGCCTAACTTCAAGATACAAAAAATAAATGGAGTTTTAAGTTTCCTCTTATATTAGATAGTTTGGTGTCTTGGACGGACCTACTTGATCTTGGAACTACATGTTATTTGACAAAACTGAACTAATAAATGTAACAATTTCTTTAACATTCCAAAACATAATATTTATGTAACATTTTCATGTCTGGTAAAAAAGAGGTTTCACATACTTTGTTGATCTCCTAACTTAATGTAGTACCAAACTCTAATAGCATAACCTGGAGTTATGGTTCCTCTTACGACCAGCATTGCTATGTCTAACTTAACATGGAAGCATGAGATAAAAATTTAAACCATCAACTTTTTTCTAGGCCTACTTGAACTTTTATTTTACAATGTGTTTATTGTGCTTTAGTTTGGATTACAAACTATACATAGTAACTTGATACAACACTCTTTGTGATTGCTGATTCTATACAATACTATATATTTTTTAACTTTATGGTAGAAATAATCCAAAAGCAAAAATAAAAAAAAAGCTATGACCTTATATAAATTCTTTTCTTTTCTTTTAAAAACATATCATATCAATGAATATTTACTGTATAATAAATGTGTCAAATAATACCAACTTACATAGTATTAAATATATTTACTAGCATATTTGATTATCTTGTTTTCTATCTCCTCACCGTAACAATATTCGTAAAATGAGCTAAAATAATAAAAAGCTTGTTTCACATACATATCTCTATTCTACAAGTTTCTTATCAATCATTTTTTTTTACAATAAACAATAATAGTAATCCTGAAAATAAAAGAACTTCCAAATCGTTAAGATTCATTGCTGTTGATTTCTGTATTGATTACGAATATAACATTAACATTCCTTCAGAACACTCCGTTCTACAGAGAAGTCATAATCAAAACTGCTCACATTAACTTTGTTGGTGAGGAACGCAAGAAGATCTGCCAATTCCGTAGCGAACGTATCTTTGTTTGAAGCCATCTGCAGTGTTTTTGACATGGCGAATGGGACTCCTTGTAAGTAGTGGAATGTGAGATCTATTCGAGCAACTCTTGGCGTAGGCGCGGGCGGCGCTGGTCTCTGCGCGTAGGGGGCAGGGATACTACCACCACCACTCACGTTTGGGTAGAGGCTGTTCCTAGGTGAGCTAGGATCCACCACAACGAACCCATCGTCCACCCGCGCTCCAGGAATCGGAGGAATCTCGCCCTCGACTTCTACCTCCACTGGCGAAGATCTTCGCTTACCAAATATCGATGAAAACATTTTTTATAGAACTAGCACTGCGTCACAGACACGATAGACTTGAAGATTTTTGTGTTTATTTGTGAGTAATAGGTAATAGTGAGTCAACCTGTCAGCCAACTTGTGTAATTTTTTTTTTTTTTTTTAATTTACCCCGAAGGGAAGGCTATAGTCTTTCAACCATATTGCCTAGTCTTACGTCCAAGTATTTTCTTTCGTGATAAGTTTTAACAATAATGTCTTTCGTATTTTTTTTTTTTTCATATTTATTTATTTAGTTTTCATAATGTTTTTAATAATTCCATGAAAAATTCGTCCATTTTTGTCAAATCCAAGGTAATTAAACGTCATTACAGATTTCTATGTCAATGTCAACTTGTCAAGTCAAACGACTTGGACATACATCATCATAAAGTCAAATTGAAATTAAAACTTCTCCTCAAAAACTAAACCTACAAAATACTATGGTAAGAAATGAACAACAATTTTAATAAAGGTTAAATTTACAATTTACAATTAATATCTTAAAAAAAAAAACGAAATGTAACTTAGATGTCATTTACAGTCTCTGTTAAAAATTTGTACAAATATATATAAGTTGAGGCATTCCTAAGTAGCTCCTGAATGCATTGCGGGACCCTATCAGGTTTTTTATAAATTTTTAGAAGCTCTACGACAACACAAGGCGCTGAATGTTGAAAGACGAACACTCAAAGAAGATATGATGCAAAGATTGAACTTTTTGTGATTGACAATACTCACAATATGGAGAGTTGACCATTTTAAGCCGATGAAGATGATAATTTAAACGACAATGACCAAAACGCATACGACAAATAAATGAATAAAACTTTCTATTTATAAAACTGCTATTTCTGCAAAACCAAGGTGTGGAGTTTATTTGTTTATCTAGAAACGCATACCAAGTGCCTTTATTTTCAATCTGTGTGGACTGGTATGAATGTCTCCCCCACGATTGACACATACGCTCTCTTAAAAGACTAACAGCGTCTGTATGCGGTATGGAAACATTCATATCAGCATCAGCATTTGGAATTAGTTCACCTAGATCAATAATCTTTTTGGCCAGATAATCAGCCTTTTCATTTCCTGCAACGCCAATGTGTGAAGGCACCCAAACAAAACTAACTTTAATATTGAATTGAGACAGTTCGATCCATAGTTCTTTTATTAGATAGATTAAGTAGTTAGTGTTAGCATGTAATTTATTATTCGCTAGATTTTTCAGAACACTCATGCTGTCACTTACTACAACCCATTTGCTATGACCCGAATTGCAATTTTTTATATGTTTCAAAGCACTCAAAATAGCAACAGCTTCAGCTGTAAATATACTAGCATTTTTATCAATTTTTCGACCAAGACCTATATTTGAGGTTGGCTCAAAAATAGCAAAAGACACTGCACTATTGTTTTTAGAACCATCACTATAGACAAATTTATGATCTGACCACTCTGACAACAGTGCATTAACTTCCTCTTTTGAGGACAGGTCCTTTTTATTTTTTATAATTATATTTATGTCTGGAAATTTTGCACTATAAGTTCCTTGATAACAAGGCAGAATATAAGATGATTGATAAATGTTTATATTTTTAATGAAAATTATGAAACTATGAATATCCTGTAACATATAAAATGACTTTACACCTAATCTAGAATTGGAGTGCAACAAATTGTCCAAGAGACTATTATTAGTGACACTAAAAAGTTTTAGTATAAATCTTTCTTTTAAATAATCAAATCGGATTCTTAATGGTGGAATGTTACATTCAATCTGCATTGCATTTATAGGAGTACTTCTGAATGCCCCAGTGATAACACGCAAGCATTTATTTTGCAGGACATCTAGACTATATACAATTTTGGTATCTGCAGCAAAACAGTAAAAACCATATTCAAAGTGACTACGAACTAAAGATTTGTACAGCAATAGCAAAATTTTTGGGTCTGCACCCCAGTATGTACCAGATAATGATTTCAATATATTAAAACCTTTATTTGCTTTATTAATTACATGTTTGGTATAATTATTCCAGGTTAAATTATATGAAAAAAGGACCCCTAAAAATTTGACTTCATGTGAACTGGGCAATGCGCAATTGTTATATTGTACGGGAGGCATATTATGACACTGTTTACCAAACACAACCACTTTGGACTTTGACGGATTGACATTCAGATCAAGGTAAGAGAAATATGTACACAGATTTGACAAGGCATCGTTGACTATATGAACAACCTGTGATAAATTGGTTCCAGAAGCATAAACAACTAAATCATCTGCAAATTGTAGATTTTTAACTTGAGACCCTAAAATTAAATTTAATCTACGTATATACAATATAAATAATAAAGGAGATAGTATACCTCCTTGACAAACTCCCTTTGAAGCAAGTCTAGGACCATATAGATGTCTATTAAATTTAGCGAATACTTTTCTGTTGCTCAGAAAATTTCTGACCCATATTATAATTTTTCCAGGAATCCCTATTTGTAATAGTTCATGGCATAAAATGTCTATTTTTACACTATTAAAAGCTCCAGCCACATCAAAGAATACTCCAACCAAATTATTATTGGCCACTAAAGAGTTATGTATATCCAGCTGCAATTGACAGACACTTTCCCTAGCAGACCGATTTCTACGAAAACCAAATTGATTAGAAGGTAGAATATGATTTTTTTCAACATAAAACTCTAAACGCTGCTTCAACAATTGCTCAAATAATTTACCAACACACGAAGTAAGTGCTATTGGGCGGTAAGAATCAGGACATAATTTGGGCTTTTCTGGTTTTAAAATTGGTACAAGACAATCCACTTTCCACTCTTGAGGTATAATATTATGTTCCCATAACATATTCAGGACTTCTAAGAATATTTTTACACCAGAAATGCTAAGTTTTTTAAAAAATATGTATGGCATTCCATCAAGACCATAAGTAGTGTCTCTTCGGGAGGAGATGGCAGATATTAATTCACTGATTGTAAATGGATTAAGTAAAAAACTATGGCTGGAGTTAGTACTGTAATCAAACGAAAAACTTGGGGTATGTGGCACAAAATCTGGAGTGTATTTCTTTAAAAAATCGAAAATCCATGTGTCATTTTCATGATTATTAAAATTATATGTTTTGTTATATTTGCGCATGAATTTCCATATGATAGATATTGGCGTGCATCTGTTGAAAGTTTCGCATAGGGACATCCAACTTTTTTGACGTTCTGTTTTTATAATTAGTTTTTTAAGTGCTCGTAGTCTTTTAAATTGAATATAAGTTTCTTCTAATGGATTATTTTTAAAATTTATGTAAGCTGTTTTGAAATTTGACACGGCCTCTGTACACTTTTGATTCCACCAAGGAAGGGCAGTTCTACTAGTCCTTTTTGTAGGACATGAGTGATTGTTGGTATTTTTATTGACCTTACAATTTGGAATGGAATTAGCAGCGGCTGTATGTAAAATTGTACCAAAATTATGATATGAATCGAGAGGACATATATTAACTGTTTTGAAATCAAGTAATAATTCATCCACATTATTACTATACATTTGCCAATCTACCATTTTGTAATTTGGATAGGTCGGCAAATGTTCAGTACTTGAACAATTTCCACAGGAATCATTATTTTGACTATTACTAATCACCACTTTTATAATTGCAGGGATGTGATAACTACTACCAAGAGGACTATCATGTACTTGCCATTCACAATTAAGTGCCAATGATGAAGAAACCAAAGACAAATCCAGTGCATTAGGACGCCATGTTAGAGAGCCAACAGTTGTTGCCTGACCATTATTAAGCAAAATTAAATTATTTTCGTCAATGACTTCTAAGACATTTCGACCACGTGGAGAGTCAGAACCACAACCCCAAGATGTGTGATGAGCATTAAAGTCCCCAGCAAATATAAAAGGACCAGGGATAGACTTCACCAATGAATCAAATTTATCCTTACTGAAAGCTGGATTAGAATTTAAGGGACTATAGAAACTGACTATACTCATCTCCTTATTATTAACTGTAATTTTTACACAAATATTTTGTAAAGAATTGTCGTAATAAGTGTTAATTTTATTATAAATAATACTTTTATGAATTACTAGGGCAACTCCGTTGTGTTTGTTACCACAATCATTACTTTCAATATTGTAATTTTTTATTTTAAAATTTTGATCAGTTTTAAACCATGTTTCACTAATTATTGCAATGTGAATATTGTGTGTGTAGAGGAAATTGGTAAATAAATGTTTGTTGCTATTAAGACTTTGTGCATTCCATTGCATTATGTTTAAATTTGATATACCCATTATGGAGGTGAAGGATTTTTATTACTTAGAGTTTTTTTTAAAACCTCTTTAATTGATGATGTGTTTATAGGGACATCTTTATTACTAACTATTTTGGTAATTGTCTCTACTAATATATTTATAAATATATCGGATTTCATTAAGTTATTAATTTGTACATCTATATTTTTTGCTGTTAAAGCTGGAAAAGCATTAATATTAAAAAGATCGGAGTATGTGGCACTTTTTGACTTAATTTTATTTTCTTCAATTTTCTGTTTTTTTATAGGACAAGATGAGGAGATAGCTATGTGATCGCCCTTGCAGTTTGCACACTTAGCATCTTTTGGATTGACTAAACAATTCTTAAAACTATGATTTAATGTACAAATTGAACAAACCTCGCTATTGCGACAAAATTTGGCAATATGTCCATACCGTAGGCACTTTAAACATTGCTTTACTGGTGGCACATATTTGCTTACCTCGTGGCGCCATGAGTCTAGATAAATATAAGGAGGAAGAATGGTGGAAGCGAAGGTAACAGCAACTGCCTGCGTTGGAATAAATTCAACTCCGCCGAAACCCTTTACCCTGCGCATGAAGCGCCTGACCTGTATAACATTTTTCGAGCTACCGATCAATGAAAAAATTTCCTTATTGGCCATGTCAACAGGGACTGAAGTGAGGACCCCAGTTACCTCTGTGTCTGCGGCAGGGATGGATGCTCTTAATGTTAACTGTTCCAATAATTTTTTATTTTTAATAAACATATTTGCATTATTCGGCAAATCAAATGTGATGCCGACCTTGTATTTATTGATGGAGCGCAAATGCATGACACCTGAGACTCCATGCTCACGTATTCCTTTTGATAAAGCCATACGATCCCTATCACTAAATGGTTTATTTTCTTCTAAGTGGTTTAAGAATACAACCAACTCTTTTTGATTGGTATCTTCTGGGTAGTAGCGAGTGTATCCCTTAACTTTAAAAATTTTATATTTTTCCTTCGGGTCCTTGTCAGCAATAGTTTCCTTAAAAGAAAAGCAAGTTACCGCCGATTCCGCTGAGTCGGAATCGGTGGATGCTACCTGCTGGGGATCCGGAGGCGGTTCCCCCTCCTTCCTTTTTCTCTTCTTCACCATTCTAATTAATTAGGTAACTAACACTTAACACTTTAATAAATATTTACAGAGATATTATGCAAAATGTACAAATAAAATATTTAGAAATCAAAAAAGCGCGCCTTAACCCTATCACGTTTTCCCGCCTTTTTCCATTATCCCAACTTGTGTAAGTTTTTGACAATCGAATGACATTGACAGACAACGACTGACATTCTTTCCTCTCGTTAAACAAACAGACCGCCCAGTAGATTTTCCACTGTTATTGCTTGGCTGATTTACATTGTTCCAGTATATTATAATTAAAAATTAAATTACATTTATTAATATTTTGGCTTGGTTTTTAATTTAATTTACAGTATTTCTCTAGATTTGGGGTGTCCCAAGGACCGGGGGTCCAGGACATAGCGTGAAAAGATAACAGACAGAAACATTTTCGCATTTATAATTTTGTTTCAGATACTGAGCGCTCTGCATGACAAAGAATAAAGAAATAGAAAATTAAGAATACTAATTAAGAATATTATTAAAAATCTATACAAATAATAAAGTTAAAATGTCCGTTTGTCTTGATGTACGTATGTTCCGGATTGACGTAAAAGCGGCTGAATGGATTTGGATGAAATTTAGCACATAAACAGTCTAAAAAAACAATTCATCTATAACCTGCATTGACACTTAAGGTGCTTTTCATCCCAATATTACGATCCCATGGGATATTTTCCGACATCCACGCAGGCGAAGCCGCGGGCAAAAGTTACTACGGAATAAATGATGTACGTGAAAAAAAACGACATTCAAAAATCACATAATGAGGATTTTTTGGATTCAATTTAGTTGATTTTAAATAAATCATTAGAGTGGGGTTAAGCGCTGCAAATCGATTAAAGAAACCGAACTTTAGGATAGGACGGTTTTATTACCACAAACTAGGATGGAACTATGTTTTCATCGCCCAGCGTTGTTCTGATTGGCGACTTAATTTCAAGTTTTCCAATATGAATCTGCTTGGCCAATAAAAAATAAGAAAAATTGCTTAGAAGTGACATGAAGAAAATGCGAACGAACTGATCATTCGACGTAAGTATTACGTCAAAATCTGGTCAAAACATAGATTTTTGGCTTGTTTTGAAGCGATATTATGTGAACTTTAATACTTTGAGATGAATTTCTCATCAAAATGTTGTTATTTGTGTCCATTGTGACGTTAAAAGGATACAAATTAGTATGTAAAACTGTAAGATTGTGAGTTATATGGACGTTTCTAAGATCGAGTGTTTGGAACCCCAGCTGGTGTAAGCAAGGTACCAATAGTTGATGTAGTGTGCTTGTTTCACTTATTTATGTACCGTGTTAAGTTATTTCAATACCTTGGAGGTAATTTTTTCCATATATGATGTAGTGTTTGTTATTGAAAGCATCACCTTGTTGTTATTGTATGTTCCACATCGCACAACAGAACTATGTCTTAGACTCGTATAAATTGTAATTAAACTACAAAATTATAGAGATAACAAGATATAGAGTTGTTGATACTGTGCTTGTTTTGCTTTCAAACTAGAATCTGTGATAGTAATACTAATAAATGATGATATTCCATTAAATCTATTAAATGGGCTTGGACAGGTACCTTGTATTCATTAATAAATTTAATTATATTTACTTTGAGTATATCTTCACAACAAGGCTGTTGTTTTTCTGTAGATATTGTACAGAAAATATTTTGGTTTTGATGACAAAATATTATATTGAAATGATATTATTTACAATGGATAAACATTCTGTAAAGTTAGTAAAACTCTGTAGCTATTTTTTCTGTTCTGTTTTTCATTGTCTATTTATATGTGTGTACATAAATGGTAAAATAAATAAATAAAATATTTTTTAAATTCGACCTAAATAAAAAAGCATATTATTAGACTTTTAATAAGTAAAATTACCTATTATAATATTGAATGGAAAAAGACACATGCTGTCTACCGACCTGTTACCATCCTGTTTTGTATAAGAAATAAAGACACAAGAATGCTCTTGTTTCAATGTTACATCTACATTTCAATAAACAGTTAAACCGCTTCAACATTTTTAAATCTGCCTAGTACTTCGTCTTTCTCCTAGGCAGTATGACCCGTTTGTCTGTGATTTAAATCTGCCCAGTACTAAAAGACAAAAAATATGGGTATGAAGTTTAGCTCCAATATGTAAATTTTATTTATCAAATCAACAATATTTGCACCATCTTATTTCTTCACTGGTAGAAAATGCCTAAGGCATTAAGTCTGCCTTTGTACCTTATTTCTGTGTGAGAATTTTAAATAGATAAATTCTTATCCCAAATATAAAATTATGGATTATCGTTGACACCAACTAAGATGCCAAGCGAGCATGCGACCTTGAGAACTATTTAATCCAAAAGTTAATAGTCTGACACCATTATAACAGTTGACAGGTATTTTTATTTGTTTTCTAATTAGTTTGCTCTCTTGCAGGTAACTGGAGAAATGGCTGATGAACCCGGCCGCTCTTCAAACAACTCTGGTAAGTGTAGTTTTATATTTAAGTTATTTGTACTCTACCCAGACTAATAGTTTGCTTATAAAATCTGTTTCTCCTGTTTTTAGATTACTTTGTATATTTAATCAAATCAAAAGCAATTTATTCAAATTGGGCTGAGGATCAGCAGTTTTTGGACATCAAAATTACATAAGACAATACTCCAAATCCCTCAAAACGTCCACCCTTCACCAGTTCCTAGTGCTTAAGCTGAGAAGAAATAGTGGTGCAACAAATTCCCTAGCATTTTTATTTCTAGGCTTTAGGACTTTAACCTTTTGCCTGTTCCATGATCATAATATAATAATTGTAAGTTTAACTAAAGTTCACTTTCAGTTCACTTCACGGTCAGTGACCTTTTTTTTTACAACATTTAATCACAATTGCGTATTCACACATATATTTGCACTCAATCATTATAATAATAATAAAATATGTAAGTGCCAACTACACATTCTGCTACCTGTTGACCTTACCTTGACTACCTCAACAGTAGTCTAGGTGGACCAGACATACTTTATACATATTCATTTTATTATTTGTTAAGATTGGGCCCTGGATAAGACACACCTTTTATAGTGACTTGTTTTTTGTGTACTGTTGAGTTAAAACACGTTATGTATTTATATACTCGTATACATGCTGCTTTCATTGACTAAATAATTTTTTTTATATAAAAACAGGAAATCGCTTAGGTCCCAGCTCACGCACTCTACACCTCCTTTTTGGTTATTCTGAGCGGACTATTTAGCCGAATTTTATTAAGTTACTATTTTCGATCTAAATAATTCAGAGCTGCTTTAATTGGGTAAAAATAATAATATCTCATCTGTAACTAATTTAATTTATTAATAAATGCAGCTGTCTAAGAATTTCAGTATTTGTTTCATTAAATAAAATAATTAAGGTAATTATTTAATTTAATGAAAAAAACAAGGGTCTAATCAATGACGTTTTTTGAGATAAAAACAGACGTTTTGGCGTTGGAATAGTTAAATAGAGAATATAAATAATTAAATTAACATTCGAAAGGAACATACGAAAACTGACAACTTATTCGAAAAATATTATTCGAAAGGGGGTTGGCTTTTGAATGTATTTGTTTTATCGTACCATGCCACTTCCCTGTGTTTTAGCTGGAAAAATAGGCGCAACAAAATCCCTAGCAACACGTCTCACTGTATAGTACCGTATTTACATCTGTAGACTATTGTTGACAACATCGTATCGTCGAACCTCAATTCGTATTTCCCGCGCGAAAGCACACGTTTCCAAGAACGCTGGCATGGTGCATCTTCCACGAAGAAAAATCTGTAGGGGGTCTGTCATTCGGCCGCCTCAGCCAATCACAGCGCGGGGGAAAGTGGGTGGTGGAGGGGAACGGGCGTACCGGGCCACAGATATAATGCCATGGTGTGAGTAATAATTTGATAAATCTCAGTTGTTGCTAGGGTCCGCCTTTTGGTCTCTACATTTACATTTTCTTAACACAAAAGCATTCATAGTAATATAATAATTTTATATGATAGGTATTGCTGAGATTTTTTGTCCGTATTTTAATTTCAACGGAGGCTTTACGCCATAGCAACATTTGATACCCAAATGGAAGATTTAAGCTCCTTTTATCGCGAAATCAAAGCATTTTTCGGGCACATTTCCTTGACGGAAAATTTTCCACGCTGAGTAGTACAACCGGACTCGGGGGCTCGTCACGCACACCCATCTGTCGCGGCTCGATCGATGCCGCCAAGGCCACGGGCGCCCTATCGATTTTATATAAATAGAAGCAGCCCCTCGCAACCCCCGCCCCGTATGCGCTCGCTCACCCGCCCGGGAACCGGGAGCAGCAGGTTCGATGCCCGTCCTTGCGTTCTACGTGTCTTGTTTCCTTTGTTTTATTTGCCTTTGAGGGTAGTTCAAAAATATATTTGGTGATTTTTGTTTGTAACGGAGAAAATATTGTTTACGGTCGTTTGTTTTTAAATATTGTTTTTGTTTAGGTATATGTTACTTAGTCACGATAGCAAGGAGTGCGCTCTTCTTCAACACTATACTATGTTCTTGTATGAACTATCTTTTTCGTAACTTTGTGAATACAATACAATGTTTATCCATACGGCCCATCGAAGCTCTGTCGCTAGTTCAAATTCTTGGAAAAGTGAATCATTACCTACCTATTTTATAGAGAGTATTGAACAGGTTGGTTGCTAGGGAACGCTTCCAGACGAGCACGTCGCTTGTAATATTGAAACATCACCCTTGCTGGTGTTATGTTGATCGGTAGTGAATAGAAAAAGGTAACGTTTGATACAAGATTAGGCCACCGACTTTCAACGCGTGAGTATTTGAATACTTAGATGACTTAGAGATTCGGTCAAGAAGACGGACAACAGCGTATTCAACTCAAAACATTTATTTCAATTAAATAATTAGACACATGGAATCATCGCGTTTCTTGCCCGTTCTTCTCCATCGAATCGATCCTCCGCTACACCGTTGCATCTGCCTAGCCTTTTTCCGAATACTTATGCATCTACGACCTTCATGATACTTCTTAACCGACTTCAAAAAAGGAGGAGGTTCTCAACTTGGTTGAATATTTCTTTTTTTTTATATTTATTGCCTCAGAACTCCGTTAAGTATTTATATCACCATGTTCTTTTATTACACTGTGACTCCATTTTATCCTTTCCAACTTTATTTTATAAATAAAGTTGGTAGGTGTAAGGAGTCACGTAAAATGACCATATCATTATAAATACATAATTATGATTTTAAAAAAAGGACCTCCCCAATAGGTCGGTACTGTTTATGTATGAGTTTTTTGATAGCTAGCTTTGTCAACATTCATGCTGAGAGTGCACTTTTTGGCTACAGCACCGCTCCCACGCAATTTTCTATTAAAATATGTCCGTTTATCTGTTTTCGGTTCCCTACAAAATGGTTGAGCTGGATGGTGCTGGTCCACGCATCATGTTCGTGAACGGGTGCCGTCTGTTTAGACTGGTCACCTCTTAACTGCCAGGGCTTATTTTTAATCTTACATTTTGGATTGTTTCTACATTTTTTTTTTTACATTTTTATCACATATAGAAGCAACAAGAATAATGTACCCAGGATTTTTTAATAATATCTTGATTTAAAAGAGTGTCCTTGGAGTTTCTTGCACGTTCTTCTCCATAGAGATCTACGTTTTGGAATAGGCGACTAGCTTCAACTTTCTGACTAACTGACCGACTATTTAATTTTGTCAAAAGTCCACGCGGCAACCATATTGGTAATGTCAACAGTATACTTAAGGTAATAAATTGTGCACACATAATAAATACATTCATTGCAATCCGTAATGTGTAGGTACTTAGGTGGTAACTTCAATGAAATCATTATGTGTCCTGTCGGGCAGAGGAAAATAGTGAGAGAGAGGATGCTGCAAAACTTATCTAAGTATTCTTAGCTAACGCTATTGGGGTTTTTTTTTCTAATATGTTTGAATTTTATAGTTTATCGTTTATTAAATATTCGTTTACAGTATAGTAGCACTTTTTGTTATTAGAAATGCACATAATTATTTTACGGTTATTTGATGACGCCCGTTTCGTTTGGGTAATTCCTCAGTGGGTGTATCTTGTTAGCGTAGATTTGAATTTAATGTCAAAACAATGGTCACTCTTACCTGGTAAAAACCCAGAATGCTAATAAACCATATGAACAAGCCATCAAGCCATTGTGACAGAATAGAGTGGGCGTAGCCCGATGGCGTCCCATGTCGTTCCCATTTGACCTTAGCTCCGACATATTCTATTATTTGGGTTGCCGGGGTTAGATGACACATAACTCTCCACTGTTGGAAATGGGCTTCTCCTGAACCATTCACATGGAAATTGCACTAATCATGGTTTGTGCAGGTTGTTGTTATTGTTACGAGCTTCGGGGTTCGTAATTAACACTGCCGATATAAATCACTTACCAAAAATTACACTTTAATTTAACAACACTAATAACAACTAAAACACACTAATTATAAAACACAATTTATTGCACTTAAGTCGCACTTGAAGATAGCTTTCGATGTATTCGCTTGTATCGCATATCCGACTCTCTCCGGTTGTGGCTCATCCCGACCCTATATAGTGCCGCAGATAGTTCTAGAACCTTCTATTGTAGAAACATCTAGAATGTTCGAGTACATACCGACCCCGACTGACCAGATGACGATAGTTCTAGAAAGTTCTAGCATCGAAATTTCTAGAAGGATCTTAGTGGCAACTTTATTAGTTCCGCTACTCGATACTAGATGGCGCTAGTGACCCTATTAGACCTGCTACTCGATACTAGATGGCGCTAGTGACTGTTAGTTCTGCTACTTGATACTAGATGGCGCTAGTGGTAACTAATGTCACCATGTACCAGGCATTAATTGTGGCGCGCAACATTATAATCTCCTAGATCCTAGAGATACAGGAAGTCGCTGCTTATCGCCTTTCGGAACAAAATAATGGAATTTATAGAATCTACAATCATTTGTTCAATGGGAGTTCCCAATCGGCAAGAATTACTAAACTTCCATACAAACTTTTTAGGGGATGAATATTGTCAAAAATCGTTCCTTAGTGCTTACCTTCGTTACATAAGGAACTCTTGTGCAAAATTTCAAGCCTCTGAACTCCTCAATTTTCTAACCTAACCCAACGGTTTAGACTGTGCGTTGTCAGTGAATTAATGAATTTTATTACGTAGATTAGTATCTTATCGAAAATGTATAAATATAAATAATAATAATC
Organism: Apamea crenata; assembly: GCA_949629185.1. Lineage (NCBI taxonomy): Eukaryota > Metazoa > Arthropoda > Insecta > Lepidoptera > Noctuidae > Apamea > Apamea crenata. Next base: position 18,310,337 of record OX451367.1, read on the forward strand.
TTTACTAAATATTGGCGCCGATTCCCTTGTTCACAAACTAAAGTAAATTTAAGTTCAGTGCATCTTTTTCTTTCTATTTCATTAAGAAAAGGACAGAAGATAAAATATTAGTTTAGTCCTGTCAAATTATGATACTCCATAGACAGTTTAGACGTGATTTAAAACATGGCTACTAAAAACACGTCAATTTACGTCAGGCGCTGACTAATTTGACAGGACTAAACTAATATTTATCGTCTGTCCTTTTCGTAATGAAATAGAAAGAAAAAGATGCACTGAACTTAAATTTAGTTTAGATTATGAACAAGGGAATCGGGGCCATTGTCAATGTTATTCAACGAATAAGTTATCTAGATCCGTGTTAGGACTTAGTCATCGGAGTTTTGAGAAAATCCATTTATTGACCTTAAAATATTGATTTATTTAGAGAGCTTTTGTATACAATATGTACTGTTATAAGTAAAGGTAACAATTGGTCTTGGAATTACACAGTCGCTAATTACAGTATCTTCATCGCAGGTGAAATTCGAGTGCAGAAAATAAACTCTGCTCCTTCCATCTTTATTTTGGATGGAATTCGGCGATTTTTGGCAACTCTATTTGGTGGGTGGCGTGGAGGCGGCAAAAGCGCTAAGGTTGACATTGCATGCCCTTCATAAGAACAAATAAAACAATTATGTTTTGTTTAGACCACCCCTTTCAAAGCTAAGCGTTTCGTGAAGGGTGCCCCGTTGTTTGCCGCTAAAAGCGCGAGGTTGCGGGTAGTCAGTCGGTCTTCGCCTGCGCCCCGCCTCGCATAGTGATGGATAGACAGAATATTCTTCTTTTCGACGGAGAATAGTCTCGGAACATGGAGAATGTAAAATTGAAATAGTTTAAAAGTAGTAGTTAATTATGATGAGCAGGAGGTACATAATAGATCTAATTGCCATTACCAAGTAACGACCAAAAACTTGTTCAATTACACCGTCTGTTCCATAGAAATCGTGATTGTTATTTTTTGTTTCTAATTATTTACCTTTCCCATATATTTATTTTACATTTGATTAAAGTTGAGTATTTATAAATCATTAAGTTTGTTATAAAACAGAAATCCTATTTTAACATTTTACCATACGAAATTCAAGAGAATTTCTCGAGAATGTTCTCGCTCAGGGGGATTTACTGAGAATTTAAGTTGTGGAGTTCAGTTGTACTCAACACGATTACTATAAAAATAGACGGATACAATAGAGACATCCATTTTATATATTCTCGTATTATTCAAAATTCTTGCTAGAATAATCTCCTAGCAAGAATTTTGATTCTCGGGAATTTGTCATCACTAGCCGCGCTACACGGCTACTCCACCCACTACTTGCGCCCACCGCTGCTGGTGGGGGTGAAGCACTTCGTTTTTGATCTTTTCCGTAGGAGTTTGTACTGAACTGAAAGTAAATAAGTCGTTGGTCACAACCATTACAATGTCGTAGGTATTGTTTACGTGATTTATTTTTCTTAACAACAATAGCAAAAGTACCTAATCGTATTATCACGATCAATTTAGCATATCGCAGATCACTGCTGAGGGGCTATTTTCGTATTTTGAAGAACGTTCGCATTCTAGTGTCCGTCTCAATATGTCAATGAAACCCAAAATTATCTTATTTTTTTTGACATTGCTGTCACTGACATGAGATTGCGACTAGATTTTGAACGTTTTCAATTACGGGAGTTAGCCTCATGTGTATAAATCTCTAGTCAAAGGTGTAAAGTAGAGATTTTTGCAAAAAAGCTCCCCTGGAGAAGTTCGGTACTACCACCATACCCGTTACTGGTGCGAAGCAGCGTTGCTGGGATCCGGTTTGAAGGTTCACGTGTAGTTACAGGCACATTTTAGTGGTGGCCCAGTGGCAACGGCCCCGACTTACCGAGTTGTAGGTCGTGGGTTCGAACCCACGCAGGCGCTTTTCTTTATGCAAATAATTTCATCACCACTGCTCTCAAAACGGTGAAGGAAAACATCGTGAAGAAACCGACATGTCCTAGAACCAAAAATTCGAAGACATATGACACCTACACGCAAGCCCACTCCATCTCGATGAGAGGAGACCTGTGTCCCAGCAGTGAGAACATTACTGGCTGATTATGAGACATTTCAACGTTGTTTTTGGGATGAAGTCCTGTTTATTCTGGAATCCTTATCAGTTCTAAAACGTTTTGAACTAAGGAGCATTGCCTGCTTAATCTCCAGCATATAGTTGCATTCAATTGAAAGCAGTATGTAGGTTACTTGACCGCATTACTTGGCACCGAGCCAGAATATGTCAATATTGGACTAGCATTTATATACAATGTAGAATTTAACAGTATAATGACTTTAGTAGGTTATTCTTACCAACTAAAGTCATTATAGTGTTAAATTGTATCGTATATACGAGTACATATGATATTTTAATGATATACATAGTTCTTGGAAACGTAGCTTATAGTACAAAGACGTAGGCGTTAGAGAGTAAGTGGGCGTTTAATGTCGAGTTGTTTATTCGTAAATAAATAATACAGTACCTCTTGTCTACATTTGTTTAAATTATCCAATTATATTCAAGCGATGATAAAAAATCTTGGTACGAAAAAAAACACTAGTAATAGCATTCTGAAGGTGTTAGTGGACAAAGACTCGCCGATAATGAATCACTTCATGCAGGTGTTGGTTAGGCAGGCCGCAGGAGTGACTCATTACATCCGGTGAATGTGTGTAAATATTGCTTTTCTGTGAGATTAGTACCTAGTTATAAGAACACACTGACATAGCTTTAAGTTTTTTTGTACCTTACTTAAGGATCATTGTTGTCTAGACAAATAAATAAATTCAATTTAATTTTTATTTCTACTAAACGTAATCAAGGGATATAATCGCATGATCTCATTACCTTATAGGTTATCAGCATGATTGGCTTCCCTTCCAACACAAAGTCAAACGTCCCGACATCGTCTGCGCGTACGTTGATCATAGGTACATCAATCACGTATTGTCAAACCCTCGGATATTGACGTTATCGCCACGTAAACTGCTTACGTCACTAAATCGTTGACTTATCAACGATGACCCGGTTATTTGTTTTGCTGATTGTGGACAACAAAGTATTGTTGCTACGTAAACTACTTCTGCTGAATGATTATCATGACTGCTGCAATGAAAGTGCAATGTGCGGCAGAAGAGATATTGTTTATGATCCTAATTTATTTGGGGTAGGCGCTGTATGTCTTCTTTTTCCATATACATCCTCAGCCAGCCTCAGCCGTCATCTCAGAAGTCACCTTTCGAAATACTTCTTTAGGTACATGTTAATGTAATGATTCATTTTCCAAAACTGCCCTTTAAAGAGCGTGGAACACCCCCTGTTGAAGTTTGTAGAGGAAAGTACGTACTCCGCGCGCACGAAGTTGCGGGCGAAGTGCTACTTATATTTATAATTAGACAAGGCTCTTGACTACCCTTGTCCTTGACTGACATTGACATAAACCTTCATAACACGTTCAACTCGGCATTGTTTTTCATGCTACTAAATCCCCGAATGGTTTACCTACTAACTCTTGTTTGTTTCGTAATAAATTGGTCAAGAAATAAAAACAATCGCCAATTTAATTCTTGTATTTTGATACTAGCTGCGCCCCGCGGTTTTACCCGCATAAGTTTCGATCCCGTGGGAATATCGGAATAAAAAGTATTCTATATGTTAATCCTGGTTATAAACCATCTGTGTGCCAAATTTTATCCAAATCCGTTCAGTAGTTTTTGCGTGAGAGAGTAACAAACATCCATCCATCCATACAAACTTTCACATAAACATATAAGTGGGATTAAAAATACCATTCATGCAAAAAATGTTATCAATCATTATGATGACGTCACAGCACCGGTACCTCCTAGTGCACTGTAATGGAATATTTTTATATCAGTTGGAATATCTTAATACACAAATCTATAATCAATTAATCATGATACTTTTGACTCGTGTAACAGATTGTAATTATAATTCCTGCTGATATGAAATAATATGATATGTGTGTGTGTGTGAGGATGTTTAATGTGTATGGACTTAGACTAGACGAAGTAAAAGGAGTATGTAAGGATGGTAGCAGGTGTTGTTCTGGAGTTTCTGCTTACCCCCATGGGAACAAGGCGTCAGTATATGTATGTAATAAAAAGTCCCTCAAAATATATTAAAAGCGGTTCTAACTTCAGCTGTGTTGAGCAAAGATAGCAAACAAGGTCACTTTCCCTCTTAAAACTTAGTCGTGTGGATCATAATTTTATCTTAGTAGACGACCCATCTTTATCCACTTTTAAGCCCTTACTCTCTTAAACCAAAATATAATAATAAAAGTCACATCAAAGCCCTGGCGACGAGAATAAACTTTCGTAGGCCGCTACGAGTCGTAGCGCGTAGCCGAAGCCCGTAGCCAACGCCTACGAACTGTCCACCGTCCCGTATATTAAGCAACAGGGCGCGATGACTAAAAGCTGACACCAACATAAATCTATGCCACTTTTAGTAAAATCAACATACATCACGCCTGTGTTGCCCGAAGGAATAGGCAGAGGTATTCACACGTATCTCAGCATTTCTGTTTTAATCCCATGTAAAATAGGGCGAGGGCTGCTACGGAAAAACATCGAATAACTACCGTATATCAGTGTTATTGGATTTTTAAATTCATGTTATATTTACTAGCTAATGAATAAAAAATCAAAATCAAAAGTCATTTATTCAAATTAGGTTGAGAATCAGCACTTTTTGAACGTCAAAATTACAAAAGACAGTCCTGCAAAAACGCCCGCCCTTCACCACTTGCTAGTGCTATCGCTGGGAAGAAGTGGCGCAACAAACTCCCCAGCAGCACAGGTGTGTTTAATTAAAAAAAAAAACTTGATTGTATACAATACTAGGTACCATGTTTAATTGCTAATAAAATCCGCAGTGTAGGTAGTTTGGCTACTGGAGCATAAATTTCTGAGTGATCAAACTTATCTTCTTGCTTAAAGCTTCTTACAACCAATCTAGCTTTATAAAGATCTTTATTTCCTTCTTTCTTAATCTTAAATACCCACTTAGTATTATTTCTTCCCTTCTGGTAAACTAACTTCTCACCATGTATTATTTTTATTTAGCGCTTCTAACTTTACTTCTATTGCTTTTAGCCATTCTTCTTTATGTTCTCCACTAACAGCTATATCATAAGTTAAGTGTTCTTCTCCTTGTGCTATCATTGCATTGCCATCTCATAATCTTTTGTCCATACAGCCTTCATCACTTGCCTTTTACTTCTAGAAATTGACTTTTCTTCAGATGTCTCTTCTTCTGCATCTAAGAATTCACTTGATCTTTCATCTTCTACAATACTTATTATCTTGTCTTCTTGCTGCTCAACTTCTTTGCATTCTTCTATCTCAATCTCTTTATTTTCTTCCTGTAACTCAACTTCTTTATCTTCTTGATTCTGTTCCCTGTTGTCTCTGTCAAGAGGGGGTTCTTGTTCTTGTGTAACATCTTCATCTGTTAGTAAAATGCTTGAACTTATATTCTTCTTTCCTTCTTCATTCTTGTTTTTAATAAATACAACATCCCTATAAGTTTCAAATCTTCTTGTACTATACCACATCCTGTATACTTATACAGTCACTATAGCCCACAAAAACTCCTCATTTACTCTTTAGAGTCCCACTTCAATCTTAGCTGTTTAGGTACATGTGTACATACTTTAGTACCAAAAAATATGGTGTCTTCCCAATCACCTTACTTTTACCCGTTCTACTTATTGTAAACACCGCTGTATTCACTGCTTTAGCCCAAAGTTCTTTCCCTAAACCTGACTGAATAATCATTGTTCTTGCAGACTCAAATTCTACCATTTTGCTCCGGAGTATAACCAACTGTTAACTCATGTACTATACCTTTTTTCTTAAATAAATTCTCTACTGCTCTATTCACAAACTCTGTTCCATTATCTGACCTAAATCTTTTTATTTAACACCTAAACTCATTTTCAAACTGCTCTATAAAATCTTCACTTTTCTCTTTAGTTTCATACTTATTCTTGATAAAATAAACAAACCTGTAACTACTATAATCATCCTTCAATAAAAGAAAATATGAAGAGCCCCATACTGATATTTCCTCCATTTGACCGCATAGATCCATGTGTATGGGTTCACCTGGTTCAACTGATCTACTACTGCTCTAATGAAAAGGTAAGCTATGCTGTTTTCCCTGGATACACGGTAAACAATGATCAGTCTGCCCTTCATATTTTATGCGTTTTGAATCTAAAAACTCTTTTACATACTGATAATTTTGGTATGCCATCTTACTATGCCAATCTGTTAAAGTTAACAAAGCTACATCACTAAATTTAAATTCATCACATACATTTTATCATATTTGTCAGCTACACCCGTTATGAACCATCTTCATAAAACTTACATCCATTAGAATCTGAAAACAAATTAACATTTAGTTGAGGCACATACAACACATCATGTAAAGTACAGAAAGTATACTCTGTACTTTCTATAGTGTTGTTTGTTGCTATAGTGTTTTTTTATAATTCCGTATACACTTACTTCGAAAAATTTAATTTATTTTGCAATGAGCAAAAGGGGTTCAGAAAGAACGTCAATGTTAATATGGCACTTTTTGACCTACTATCTAGTGTCATGGCATTTGTCGATAAAAAAAAACATGTTTGTGCGATTTATACAGACATGACGAAGGCGTTTGATTTTGTAGATCATAAAATCTTACTGCAAAAATTACACGGTTATGGACTTAGAGGGAACATCCTTAAACTTATAGAGTCATACCTAAGTGATAGATTACAATGTACGGAAATCTCTAGAATATGTCCTACAACTAAACTAGAAACCACATATACATCTGAAGCAAGGTACATAAAATATGGCGTGCCTCAAGGCAGCGTTCTGGGCCCACTATTGTTCTTGATATATATTAATGACCTCCCAAAATCCACAGGGCAAAAAATGGTGCTCTTTGCAGACGACAGCACAGCCATTATAGAATGTAATAATCCAAACAATTATCAAAATGACATTAATAATTCTCTATATAAAATAATCAATTGGCTTAATGATAATAATCTTGTAATTAATTTAAATAAAACCAAGGTTATGCACTTTCACCAGCGGCTTGAAAAACCACTAGTTAATATAGCTTATGATGATTCTGGAATAGAGGAAGCTAGTAGTGCGAAATTTTTAGGCATAATTATAGATGATAAACTAACTTGGAAACCTCATTTGGAGGAAATTTGCAAACGGTTAAGTAAATCAGCATATTTGTTATCCCAACTCTCAAAAAGGGTAAATACTGATACACTGTTAACAGCCTATTATGGACTAGTCGCCTCAGTTCTGCGGTACGGTGTTATTTTCTGGGGGCAGTCAACAGATCGCGAACGTGTTTTCAAAATGCAGAAAAGATGCTTACGTTCAATGTGTGGTCTAAAACCAACAGATAGCTGTATTCCATATTTTAAAAACTTTAAAATATTACCCCTACCAGCTTTATACATCCTGGAAACTGCATTATTTGTAAAAATAAATCCACATTTGTTTAAAAAACTATGTGCAGTAAAGAAAACACCGATGCGTGCTCAATACGTAAATGAATTATGCCATGTAAAATGTAAAACTTCTCTAATGAGGAAAAGCTTCTTTGGTGTTGCTCCAAAAGTATACAATAAAATACCAGATGAAATAAAATGTATGCCACTACAGAAGTTTAAAAAAACACTTAACGGGTTACTGCTTGAAAGATGTTATTATACTCTTGATGATTTTTTTAATGACGAATCTCTGTAATCATAATTATAATGCTGACATATTTTTTTTTAATTTTAATACCTTTATTATTTAATTATTACTAATCTTTTAAATTGAATTGACATTAAATTCTGACATGAAATTGACTATGAACTGTAATGAAATTTAATTTGCATGCATACGTTAATACAAATAGGTACCTACTTAAATACTTAAAATATTATATCGTAATAAATTTATCATTGGAATTTAATAGTACCCACTCATTATTTGTATTTAATCAGAATCATATAATCATTTGTATCTGGTCTTTATATTAATCATTTGTATGCCAATATTGGCAAAGCATAGCGCACTACTAATTTTTAAGATCTCTGTATGTAAATTACCTATGTTTTACAAATAAAAAATATTCTTATTCTTATTCTTATTCTGAATCACTATAGGCATATACATCAACTTTTCCAATACCCAAAAATCCCCCAAATCCTAAATTCCTAAATTCTTACCATCGCCAATTGTAACAAATCTTTTATTGAAGTGAAAACTTCTTTAGCGGCGTTGTGCACTTTTGTTGTGATGGGTAAAAAATGTTAAACTCACGTCAGGACTCGTGACCGGATCGAAAATTCGTAAGGCGGAGCTCGCGTCAGGACACGTGACCTGATCGAAAATTCGTAAGACGGAGGGAGAGTAGACCGCATTCCCTAATATCAAAAATGCACAACGTTAATATTCAAGTTTTCACTTCTGCCGGCTTCACACTACACACTACACTCCCGGAGTAACCCGTTTTTTTATTTCACAAAACTCTGAATACATATCTTTAATATAACACATAATTATGGTCACTTGCCCCTGAATCTAACACAAAATTCTTTGAATTTAATAAATTACCCTGAATCTCTCTTGATACAAATGAAGTTTCAGAATCGGTATTATTATTTTTCTCAATAAATTTATTTTTCCGCAACTTACAGTCTTTCATTAAATGAATTTCTACACTCATTCCTTTTATGGCCTATTTTACCACACTCGAAGCACTTTATAGTTTTATAGTACGCTGCGCACCAACTACCAATGCAGAATTTTGCTGTTCGCTGCTACTGGCACTGGAAATGACACCATTGCCACTGCGCTCCTCCTCCTGCAACTTCTGTTTTTCTTTTAGAATACCTTCTTATGTGTCCTGTTCCTTATTTGTCGGGTAATGACATAAGTATCTTTGTTATTATCATATTTTCAGATACCTTTTCTCCTGCTGTTGCCAATTGGTTAACACACTCCTCAACCTTCGTTATGAACACAGCTATGGGGTCCTCATACTTTATATTAAAAAATCTCAGTTGCAACCAGTGGCGTGCATTGGTTATCAGAACAAGTAGGCAGGCACTTTAAGTAAAAAGTAATTTAAATACTGGGTATAAAAAATAGTGTGTGGTTGTGGGGCCCCCGGCAGGAATAAAGTTCAAAATTAAAATCCAAGATACGGGAGCAGAGGCCGTCTGGCGACTGCCTACTGCCGCGGGGGTTTGTATGAAGGTTTTGTTTTTTGTTAGGTATGATCATTTAGTGATTTTCTTAATTGGGGGGCACACACAATAAAATGTAATAGACAGGCGTATGGTGATTTATCGAGATAGGCACAGCTTATATGACTTTATGCAATGCACGCCACTGGACTTGCAACAAATGCACCCCGACTCTCGTTGCCGGTTCATATATAAGGAACATAGATTCTGCCACATTTCATGACTACTGGAACACGAAATCAAATACGTCATCGCTGTCTCCTCGACTCTTGTAACAATCACCTCTTGGGCTTTATTTTCTCTCTCATCCCATATTTCTTGTGTCCAACTTCCGCGAGCCTCACTTCAGTGCCTGTCACGATTCCCAATAACTTCTTTGAACGAAGAACTATTGTGTTTGAAAACGCCACGCTTGCCAATTGCGACCGTTAAGAACGATCGTCTTACCAATATTCTCCGAATTCGACATTTTTCAATTGTTTATCACACGCAATCTCCTCAATAGAATTGCCGCGCAAATCACTGCCGCCACTAAACTTCTTGTTTGCTTGTTCGAACCACGGGCTACGCAGGGCTCCAACCTTTGCTACACCGCGACTTAATCGAATCAAACTTGCAAATATTTACTCTCAATCTTTCATGTCTGGACCCATAACCTGATAGAGTATGTGGGACACCAGATAAAGAAAGTGTTAATTTTGGAGAAACCTTTTATTTAGTAAATGCAACACGGGGGCATGCAAAACCGGAAAGTCATCAAAACCGGTTTTGAACATCGTTTTTTTGGGACCAAAACCGAAAACCGGAGCTAGGTCCGGTTTTAGCAAAACAAATCGAATGTAGTATAATTTAAAAAGAAACACCATTTTTTTTAAATACCCACTAAGTCTACAAATAAAACAAATTGTATGATACATTTCTTTTTAATCCAAACCATAATAATTGTACAGATAACAATGAACTTATAATACTATAGAACCCAGCAATGCATAAATGTGTAAGCTGTCACGCCCTTTATGCCTGGAGGCTTTTATTTGGGTAGTAAGTTTTTTTATTTACATTTTAATTAATTATTTTTTAGCTTGAGTACGTATAGTTTTTATTATATTTGTTGGTATATTGGCGTGGCTAGCTGACATATTATGGCAAATAATTAAATTTTATGTTCTGGTTTTGTAATGTTAATTACCGAACATAAGCACCTAGTATTGTATACAATCAGGTATCTTTTAAATCGAACAGACAGCTGTGCTGCTGGGGAGTTTGTTGCGCCACTTCTTCTTCCCAGCGATAGCACTAGGAAGTGGTGAAGGGCGGGCGTTTTTGGGGGACTGTCTTTTGTAATTTTGACGTTCAAAAAGTGCTGATTCTCAGCCTAATTTGAATAAATGACTTTTGATTTTGATTTTATAAAGATTAATTAACTGAGATCAAATCAACAACAAGTAAGTTTTTGGTATCTTTGGTACCTATTAAGTCTGCTATCAAAAATAATATATTTTAAACATAGAAAACACAATCAGCATCTTCAAATATTAAACACAGCCACCCACAATTACCAAAAAAATCAACATTTTTGTAACTTTGAACTTTGTTACTCAATAATGGGAAAACCGGAGCTGAGTTCCGGTTTTGGCTCTCAAAACCGGTTTTCAAAAATGGTTAAATTTTGGCCGATTTCCGGTTTTGCGCAAAACCGGAAAACCGGTTTTGCATGCCCATAACACGGCATATTGCAATACGACTCAAACTCAAAGTATTTATTTAAATTAAACCAATTACAGGTACTTTTGAATTGTCAAGGGGTCGGTCAGTCAGAAAAATGAAGCTAGTTGCCCATTCCAAAGCGTAGGTACCTATGGAGAAGAACGGGCAAGAAACTCCATGGACACTCTTTTAAATCAGAATAAAATGATTACAAAGTATTGGTTACATCATTCATGTTAGAAATTATGCATGTGAGAACGATGCAGAACATTAAAAGCGTCCGTAATGAACAGATATAAAAAAAACAATTCAAATATAAAATTAAATAAAAAATAAGCCATGGCAGCAAAGAGTTGACCAGTCCCTACTGACGGCGCCCGTTCACGAACATGACGCATAGATTAGCACCATTCAGCTCAACCATTTTGAAGGGAGCTAAATGATCCAACACACGCGCCACCATCAGCGAGACATTAGAGTGAGCATGACATACTCTCAGCCGCCAAGCCACAAGTCAATGAAAGACGTACCCAGTAAATGGTAGTATTTCTAGTTCTATATGTGTGTCTGCACTGAACGCAACCGCTATTGTAAGAGAGATACCATAGTCAATGTAGAAACCACAGACTAAGTACTCATAATAGTGATGGCACATTGTAATCTCTAATATTTACTCTGCAGATTAGTTACCGCCTTACTGTAAATGTGACTCTTACGTACAGGGGAATATACCTACTGATGTCGGTAGTCCAAGTTCCGAGATTCGAGTTAAACATAATTTTTTTACCGTCCCAGCTAATAAGGCAATTCAACTCAAACATAGTAATTACGGCCGCCAAGAGATACCTTAACGTTCTTTGATCAAATTACTAGAAAAGCAACCTGTGGCGCCATCTGTCGACAAAGGAAAGGTACTTGGATCTTGATAAAAGCTTCCTAAGTTACTGTTACACTGCCTTGTTTACAAGCTGTAAACAAGTCTTTAGTAGTATAGTACACAAAACCTTTTTCAAATTAGCTTTATTCAAAATCTGCAATTCTCCCGGACATCAGTAACATAATATGCCTGAACGTATTTACTCTAAACGTGATACCTGCCTGTCGCTAGGGACCGGCCTACAACTTCGGAGCCATCCCCTGAACTCAAAACAAATCTGTATCAGAAAAACAAATTATCATCCATCCCTTGTTGTGACTGCGGTTGTTTGGTTACCAAGGTCAAGGGCACATTTGGGCAGGGGGAGGCGGGGTGCGGGGGGCGGGATGGGCGTGGCTGAGCTTGGGACAGAAATAGACACAGCAACGTTTGTCAACACACGCCTACGCAGCGTGGCTCCGGCCGGGGGGATTCCCGGGAGCGGAGTTTAGCGGAGGGCCGAAGGGGGGAGAGTCCCCCTCTTCTCGAAACTGGGGGCAAATTTTGGTAATACGTTCCTGGAAGGCGAAGTGTTTTAGTGGATGATGGATCGCTGCTATAACGTCGTGGCCCGGTGTAATGTGAGCTGTTATTTAAATGATGTGACGTGTACGTTGTATACCGAGCAGGATCAGGGATGATGTTTGTTTTGCTTTGAGAGAATTTGGGTTGGAATTGGTCAGAGTAGGTACCTGAGGTCGTCTTTCTTACTTCACAGTAGAATAATCAAAGTTTACCAAAAGTTTTCATCTCCTTCACGTACATTTGCAGATGAACAGACATGGTTTCAAAAATTCCAACTATTCCCTTGTGGTTTCTAGTAATATAGCCGTGCCCATATTTAATTAATTTATGTACTTCAATGCGGCCGAAGACCGCCACAATAGAGAATTGTAGATAAATCACAATGGCCCCTAAATTCTGAGAATTATAATCAAAATGTAGATTAGTGAAGACTAAATAATCTAAACGTAATTTAGAGGTTACCTACCGTTTCGAGGTTAACTAGCGTTTGCTTGCGTCTTCGCCCGCACGTACATATGTCAGAAATTATCCCAAGGTATCGTACTGTAAAGGTTGGCTGCTAAAGTCTGCTTTATGTAGTGCAGGCTGGCAATAAAATAATTCTGGTTGCATTCGAACAGTCAAGTTTAGAATGAGCTTTCCAATTTTGGTATTAGGTTTTTATTTGGAAGGAGGAGTGATAATATAGCCGGGGTGATGTAAAGACGTTCGCTACTGATGCTTTTTTATTCAGGTGATCTATGGGATAGCAAAAGTGTTTTTATACATAACCTTTAGGTTATGCCGACTCCGCCCCATACTGTAATGCAGTAGCAGAGAACTGATTCACATAATGCCACATACACCAGGTGTAAGGTCTTTTTGTTAGCCGAGTTACGTAATAGTTCATTACGTGAGTCAACTTTCTGATTCGCTTAGCTACTAGGTCGATATGAGGTCTGAATGAAAGACGTTGATCTAGCAGAACCCCTTAGTATTTTAGAGATTCGACCATTTTAATTTCCTCACAGGTGCACGGGGCTGTACTGCAAGTTGAAGGGTGCATTTTAAGTTGTAAAGGAAGTTTTGGTGCTGATGTAAGAGTTTTATGGAAGCAGATGTAGTTAGTTTTTTTAATGTTAAGTGAGAGAAGGTTAAGGTCGAGCCATTTTTTTATATTAGTTAAGCCGTTTTGGGCTTTTTCGCGGACTGTTTCCAAAGATTTGCTATGAAAGATACTACCTATCCGTGTCATCTGCATAGCAGATGACTTCTGCGTTTTCGGTAATAGCGTGGTGAATATCAATAAAATAGATGACAAATAGTGTCGGGCCCAAGACACTGTCTTGAGGCACTCCAAATTCTACACTGCTGTATCCCCAATTTTCACATTGCCTTCTGTTCGAGAGGTAGGTCTCAAACCATTGGAGTGGCAGTCCTCTTATACCAATCGTCTCAAGCTTTTTTAGTAATATAGGAATGGCAACTGGGTCGAAGGCTTTCGAAAGGTCTAGGAATATTTCTATGTACTTTTCATTCTCATCTAAATAAGACGTCACACGATTGACTAAGAGACTTACTGCATCTTCTGTAGATTTTCCCTGTCTGAAGCCAAACTGCTTGTTGGGTAGTATGTTGTTGGAATCTAGGTATGAGGTGAGTACTGAGTCGCTTATTGACAATTTTTCGAGAATTTTGGAGAATATGGCTAACAGTGAAATGCGTCTTCAATTAGTAGGGTTTTGTTTTGATCCGCTCATCCGTACTGGAGTGATGTGTGCCTCTTTCCATTTGTTAGGAAATATACCTGATTCTAAGCTAAGGTTAATAATATGTGTTAACGGAATTATGATTTCACTTTTTATTCATTCATGTTTAATAAGATGTCGGTGTAAATTTATCCGGGCCTGGGGCACTATCGCTTCTCAGATTTGTGATTATTTTATCTATTTCAAAAACTTCAGATGGTTGCATAAAGAAATTTGTGTTTTGAGGATCTCCTAGCTGTAGTTTGTTTATAATTGATTCCTGGGTTTCATTAATGTCTGCAAGAATTTTACTGGCTAGGTTTTTGCCAACGGAGGAGAAGTAATCATTACAGCTGTTTAACGAAGTTTGTGCAGTGGATCCACTTTTAAGCAGTTTGTTAAGAGTACTAGTGTTGTTGGTATGTTCACTAATATTTCTGATAGCTTTCCATAAACCTTTAACGTTGTTTTTGTTATCTTCTAATTTTTGACTGTCGTGTTCGCGTTTAAGCCTGTGTACGATATTTGTGAAAAAGTTCCTGTAACGATTGTAAATTAGTTTTTGTGTTTGGTCATTAGGGTGTTTATTTTAATCACGATGAAGTTGGTCCCTGTGGTTCATACATCTAATAAGTCCTGGTGTAATCCAGGGTTTTCTGATGTATTTAGAGCGGCTAATTGTCTTTTCTTCCGTGTGTTTTTGTACTTAATTTGTTAAAATGTAGTTAAATTCCTTGGTTGCATTGTTTACATCTAGTTCGGACACCACTCCAGACCAGTCTGCATCTTTAAGTTCCTCAATCAGTGCAGGAAAATTGATTTTATTTATTATGCGTTGTTGACATTTTGAACCGGTGGGCGTGAGCATGTTGTACCCCATCATTACCATACGGTGATCGGTGATATTAATATCGCAAACTAATCCTATAACAGTCTGGAATCTTGATTTAAGGAATATGTGATCTAAGCATGAGTTTGGGCGAGTTGGTTTTGAAATAACTTGTTTCAGACCGTGTTCGGACATTAAACATAAATTATCCGACTTTGAAACATCTGTCGTCGATAATAGATTGATATTAATATCTCCGGTCACAATAATTATTGTTTGATATAATTGCTTATTGAGGAAAGTACTTGATCTAGAGAGGAAATAAAGCTGGCAGGTTTGCGTGATGGGGATCGGTAGATGGCAATTAGAGAAATGTCATGGGAGAGTTCAACTAAAAGAGATGCAGCGTCTTGAAGTGGGGGTTCTGAAACTGTCGGGTTCCAGCAGTCCCTTACATGCGTTACAACTCCGCTTTGGTTAAGGGTATTTACTGTGTAATATGAGGTGTAACCTTCAAACTGACCAATCAAAGAGCCATCTGATAACCAGCATTCCGTAAGAACAATAACGTCACATATGATATTAAGCCGCCTTAACGCTATACAAAGGTATTAAAGTTACGCTGTGGTATATACAGGGTAGAAACTTTCAGCGGGGCAGTAAGGGGAAGTACCTTATCCGTTGCAGCTACACGAAAATGGTCTTAGGAGACTATCCATTTCCACCCTGTATAGGTATAACTGACAGAGTTACTATTGCATTTATAATATTAAATATGGATGTTGTGGTTAGATGGATTAGTCCATGTTCGACCCCCACAATCTTTACCCCCGACCATGTTCAACCCCTAAATGTTGTCCATGTTCAACCCATGGGGGGTTGATCATGGACTTTTATTTTTTAATGTGTTTAATCCACGTTCAACCCTCAATGGACAGTAAAACGCAAAAGTTTTTCTCATCTACCCTATGGCTATTATGATGTTACATTAGCAACCTGACAAAATATTTTTAAATAGCCCCAGACTAGGAAAGTTCAAGCTCATGGGCTTACTTAATAATAAAATGTTATTATATCATTCTTTCAGAGTGATTTGACGTTATTTCCTCTTTCCTCCCTTCCTAAAATGCTTTCACGGAACTTTGTGACGCACATTAACTTTAATTAGCAGCAACTGATTCGTAATAGCTACATTCGAAAAGTTTATTACCTAAGTGCGTCGTTGATAACAACTACATAACATGACTGCCTTAGGAGTAACTGTACATACTTTATTGTTGTTTCTTGGATCGAATGTAACCTAAAGTTCTGTTATTCTAGCAAATTTTTAATTTATATTTGAGGTTATGTTACTTGTTGTTGCACAAGTAGAATTATACAGAGTGGCAGGGACATCAACGCGCAGGTTGTTACCATGGATACAGTACATGATTCGGAATACCCCTTTTTTATTTTTTTGTGTGTGAAATCACATATGACTTCTCCCGCTCGGGCGGAGCGGGAGGGCTTGTCAGACTTTTACTGACTAAAACCCACCCGTGTTCCTTCAGTTGCCTGGGCCAGGGGCCACGGTATCTCTTTCGAACAACCCGCGGCCCTGGCAGGCATCGGCCCTAGCGGACCCCGTCAGTTCGTGCTGACATCTCTTTGAGGCCCGCGTGGAACACAACGCGCCGTCGACCCGGGCGGCGAGCTGCCCATTGCTTGCCGCCCGCAAGCCCGCGCCTACGGTGGCCGAATTCGGAATGGAAAATAATAAAGCTTTTTTTACTACCCATTCGGAATACCCCCGCTTTGAAAGAACAATGGGTAATTTTGTTAGGAAGCCGTACCCACCTTGTAGCATTTTAGACTAGGTGTCATTTAGAAGAGGTTTAAATGAACAACTAAAAAAATGAATGAATTAATGTGAGACCGAAGTTATGATTTGCATTTATATAACCAGTCGTTCGGTTTTATAGAGAGATTGAACCAGCTTTCTAAGGTTTGCTTTTTGCCCAACAACGATGACACATATACTGGACTTCATTGAGGGCTATCAACCCTAATCTCTTCAGGGCGAGAGTGAATAGGCTTCTTCTGGGCAAGCTCGTTCCACCGTAGATCTCATCCCTGCCTCTGGGCTGGATTGAGGTCAAGAGTGAGCCCATTGTCAATAAAAAAAAAAAAAAAAAATCTGAAAAAAAATTACCACCCTAAGTCACTAACTTAAAAAAACATGAGACTTTAAAACCAAAATAGTAGTGTTATTCGTTAAAAATGCTGTCACAAAGACGCCGATAACGCAACTATTACATTAGATGTATGATAAATGAACGACAGTCAATTCATAATTACTAACCTCATTTATGTTAATCCGTTCCGTCACATACTCTGTGAAGCCCGGATTTTGTTCCAAATAGGCTCTGGTTAGGATATGCCTGTTTCGATCGCGAAGAACTGATCGTGTACACGTAACACACGGCGTTCACATTCCATTTCGTCGAAGTAGATGAATAGTATCTAATGCACAAAATCCGTTGTGAAGGTTGAGGTTGACAGTTGCTGATTGTGTCTTTACTTAATATGGCTTGCCCGTGTCTCAAGCGCAAAAGTATATAGTTCGAATAACAAATTGCAAAAACGCGGTCGTTGAATGGTTGGTGGGGTGAATGTGTGGTGGCGGTTTTTAGTATATTTCAACGTCGAATAACTTTTTTCTCCCGTGAGCTACAGAGTTTTCGCCATACAAAATATATATTATGTATTTTTAAAGACCTTTCGAATGATACTAATCTCAATTTGGTACAAGGTGGGTACGTCTTGTTCCATGTTCTTTTTCGCAGGTTATTAACCAAAAATTTGCTGTTCCTGCTGCTGAACCAAACATTTTGACCGCGTAGGTATATTGCACTTTTCTTTTGCAACCAACGAAAAATTTTTACGCTGGGTTCTAGAATCATGTGCTGAGTTCATGGTTACAGTTTACGCGTCGATGGCACTGCCACCCTGTATACATACTGTTGATTAGGGTGAAGCGGGTTAGCGGGTACCCAGTGTCTGTAACATAGAAATGTAAAAAACAGGAGAAGTGGCAAGGGGCGTGTCTGTGTCGTCGTGTTATGTTCAAAATGACCATATTTAGGCAAATGGCCGTCTCCGCGAACTAGTGCGCTTTCGACCGTGATCGTGAAAAAATATAAGAATGCCGTGTTGTTCAGTGATAAAACTTTGTAAATCATGGAATCTATATTTGTCTTTAAAATCATGAAAAACAAATTGTAAAATATTTCTTGCTTGTACTACGTTAATTTTGTTTTCAAATATTGCAGCGACTGTACTATTTTCGCAGTAAATACATTGCTCCTTAACCACTACCTAACTATGTCGCTAAGTGACTAGACAAGATATGTAAAAATTACAAAACGATACTATATTTATGCGGTTCATCGCATGGTACGGCCGCTGCTTCTTGCGGCCAGCTAGTGATGTGGCTGTGCAGATCCACTAACGTAGGCTATCGACAGCAATGTCGATTACCAACGAATATTAAGTTAATTTTACAATTTTTCAACCGTTTTAAACCGGTTGGAATACCTAAATGATGACGTTGAAATCTGGTTGAAAGACCCTTGAGAAGACGTAAAGTAATGTAAAAAAAATTAAATTACAATTTTTTTGTTGCTATTTATTGATTTATAATATAACATTTTCTAGACATATCGTTTTTTACTTATTTTATTTTCAGAACACAAAATATTTTTTATTACAATTTCCGATTTAGTCAATCACTAGCGTAGGTATATGTAAAATAAAAGGCTTTTGCACAGCACAACGATAGCGACACAGATGTTTTTGTGTGAGTAAGTTGTACGGTGCATGGTGAATGCACGCTGTGTTTGATGAGTTAAGGTTTATAATTGATTGTGTAGTACGTTCTGATTTATGAATTGCAAGTGTGTGCGCGACTTTGTATCTATTGCTTTTACTGAACTACATGTGTAGTAGTGGCGCGGTAGTGGGATCGTCTTAGCGACATGGAGTTCTGATACATTTTCAACTAGAGGGCATATCTCCTTCTATCCTATATCTATGGTCTGTACCTACTAACACTAGAAGTTAAGTAAAAGTGTTACTAACCCTATAGAATCTACCAGAAAAGGTTTATTATTATTTTAAAAATGTCTTGTCATATCGCGGGACCCTTGGGTCTCGGACCGTTGGAAGACGTACGAGGGCCCAAAGCCAACTCGCAGAGGCCCGTTAGACAATTTTAACTGGAATGAGAAGCCAACCGACGACGATTAGCCCTATATGCACTATGCAAGTGCACCGAAGGACAACCCCCCGTTGAGGCAGGACTATTGCGGAACATGGAAATATTCACGGATAAAATGGCAAGTCACCCCGACTTGCACACTCAATAATGGACTAATAATTTATTAAAGCGGTTTTCACGGCATGCCTGCCGACTGCATTGTACATTTTATGCATGTATTTACTTGGATGCTTCTAAAACTACAAGACCAAACACAATGTTTTTCATCAAAATAAGCATAAAGATCCGTTTTGCTTACATACGTACCCAGTCTGACGAGTCTATATATAGTCAATTTTACAAGATCTATGTTCAAATACCGCACCAAGGCTATAGCAGAAGGCCAATTCTCGTAATTTAAAACGTTAAAAATCTAGTCGCAGTCTCATCTCGGCGACAAACAAATTTTAATTTAAAAAACTTGTCAAAATGAGATCAGACTGTGAACGTTCTTAAAATGAGAGGAGCAATTCTCGTAGAATTGCTCCTCTGGTCGTCTCTCAGCGAGATGGATCGGTAAACAAGTTTGTTTGATACCTATTGATCCTCCTTACTCTCTAGAAACTCGGCTGTTTCGAGCAAACTAAACTAAGGACTACACTTTTAAAATTTCAATTTTATCTAAACTATAGAAGTTAGAGATTTAAAATAAAAAACGTTTTATAGATTATCAGCTTTCTTTGAAATAGTAAACTATACATTATTAAAATTTTAACTTTAAATAAAAGATAAAACAATAAAAATAGCAATTTTTACCCTGGTGGTAGGTGGTGGTTTGCGGCTTCTGACTAGCCTCCCTAGCTCATCCCAGGCTGCTCAATCGGGTTGAGATCAGGACTTCTTGATGGCCAAGCCATCACGCTGATACCAACCTCCTGAATATACTCTTGCACGACCTGAGCCGTGTGTGGCCGGGCATTATCATGCATCAGCATAGATCCATCACGCATATTTGCTAAATACGGCCTTGCATACTCGTTGAGAATCTCTTGGGCATGTCTTTCCCCCGTCAGAGTTCCATTTCTATGGCCACTAACTCTGTGCGACCTTCTGAAGATATGCCAGCCGATACATGTACAGTCAACAGCAAAAGTAGATGATCAAAATCAGAAAGTTAATACTAATGAACGGAGTTTGCGTCAGAACTGTGTGGCGTCGAAGTGATTCAAAAGTATGTCAGACTCAGTGTCATACTTTTGAATCACTTCGACGCCACACAGTTCTGACGCGAACTCCGTTAATTAGTATTGAATTTCTGATTTTGATCATCTACTTTTGCTGTTGACTGTACACTGCCTCCACCGCACTGGACTCTTTCTGAGAATCAGTCTTGAAGGTATCGCTCACCAGGCCGCCTGTAGACACTTCGCCTTCCATCAGAAGTGTAAAGTGAGAATCGAGACTCATCTGTGAACAAAATTCTTGACCACTCTTCTTCATCCCACTGTATGTGTTCACGGGCGTATCGCAGTCTCGCTACTCGATGCTCTCTCTCGAGTTTGGGGCCACTCGTTGGTCTTTGGGGTTTCAGATTTGCTTCAGCAAGTCTTCTTCTCACTGTACTGCCACTAATGCCCCTTCGGGTCTGAAGAAGCTGTTGCTGGACTTCAACTGCATTAAGGTGGCGATTTAACAACACAGTGGAAACAATATAACGGTCTTCTCGGGCACTAGTACACCTGGGTCTGCCATTACAAGGTCTCCTCAGATGGTATCCAGTCTCTTCGTACCGTCGCTTCACCTTCTGGACCGTTCGTAACGTCACACACACCATTCTTGCAGTACGACGCGTACTGATGCATATAAATAATAAGAAATTGCTTGTGATAGGGCCGATTATTGTACTGCTGTAAATTTGTTAATTTGTTCACTTCGTCCTGTTGGTGCAAAATAAAATATACTTAAAGTCAAAATCATTTACTTCCAAAAGGCTATTAAAAGGCACTTTTGAATGTAATAAATTAGGTATTCTATCTAAAAGCCAGAAGTCGAGTTAAGAATTGTATTAATCAACAATTTCTGGCTGCTTTTTCCATTCCAAGCCATTGGAATGAAGCCTCTCCAAAGTAGCTCCTCATAACCATTTCATGACGCATCCGGTCCAACACAGCTTCCCCAAGTCGCAAAATAGCAACCGTGACTCCGTTGACCTCAATCGACCATCATAACTACAAACTTGATTAACGCTCATTCCACAAAAACACGTAAATAGGTACATTCCAATTAGTTACGGGCTACAAATATAACATGCGTAGGACGATCCACGTAACATTTATAAACACTTTCAGAGCCATAACCGAACTTTAAAAATAAACAACAATAGCGAACTGGACTGTATAATATTAACTGTATTTGGTAACAGTAAGTTATCGCAAAATGGCATTCATTGTGTTCGCAGCGGTACTGAAATAGCAGGTAAACAAAAAGTTCGGCGTGAACACGTAACTTGATTGGCAGCCCGATTGTTGCCGAGGGGTACGAGCGCCTGCCCCTTGTGGAGCTAAATATATCCCGAATGATCTGTGTATTCCCAAAGTTGTTGTGTACTTTTGATTAATTTGTTGTGCTTACGAAATTATAAGTGAGAGGGTAGCAAGAGGTCGAAGTCAAACTGCGAAGATCAATAGCAGAAAGTCAGTGTAAACGGAGTTACTTCATACCTCATATTGTGTGTGCCCGTCTGTCTTGGTGAGTCGGGTGACTAATGGTATTGACAAAATAATCCTTATTTGGTGATGCCATTTGATATGAAATGATAAATTAATAAGATATTCATGCCACTTTACACTTTTACAGTATCGCCACTTTTTTATTATTATTATTTACAGTATCGGTAAAAATGAGGCCTAGCTAAATCACCTATGTTCAGAGGAAAACATAACTTACCTATCACTACTCAAATACAATTTTATTATACGCAAATGACCACGATGACCAACAATTCGAAGACATGTGACATTTTCCAACATAGTTTTCCTTGTATCACATAGTTACCCAGTTTGAGTCACACGGACACCTGAGAATCTTGATCTATGTACGAAAATGATGACACAAATTAAATGTATATTACTACAATTACATGATATAAATCGTCACGTGGAGAGAAGTATATATAAAATGTATTAGTATATCAGTAGTTTACCTACATGTAATATGAGAAAATACGCAGATAATAGCGTGTATCAGCGATCCGTATCAGAATCAGGGTTGATTGTACTAAGATAGTAAATAATACTAACATGGCTGCCTTGTTAGTGTAGCGCCGCAAGCTCTACTGTTGAGCGTGACGTGTTGGACTCAATCCACGAGTCAGGCAATGTTTTATTATTTTTCATTCGAATTTTCTCAGAAGCAGCCCAGTCTCTAGCTTTGTCCTGCATAGCTATTCACAACCATTAGACAGGTTTCGTCGTCGAAAATGACACATTTCGGGCTAACTGATTGGCCTAGTCCCCTAAATATCTGTCGGAAAAATAGCGGACGTCTAATTTGGTTAAACTGTCAAAAGTTTCAGGTTTGTGAACAGCGTTTAGAGGAAGGAGTCCTCTAAACACTGTAGATCTTTATGGAGAAGAACGGGCAAGAAACTCTTATATCTATACGATGTAACTGCCATTTTGAAATGGTAATATGTACATGATTTCATTAAATATTCATATGCTTTTGATAACTCTTGTGCAATTCGCATAGGTATTAGTCAGCCAACCACAATTTTGCGGTTTATTTCCATTAGGTACCCTGGTGCTCCAAGTTATATAAAATTAACAAAAAAAGTAAACACTTTTTGTCCTAGTTCTTCTTTTTTTCTCTAGAGCCCAACGAGCCATGTGCTTAGATGCACGTAGGCATTGTTTATAGGATAATGTGCTAGATAATGTGGTTTATTTGGCAAAAACAGTGCTTTACAAGTTTACATTAATTCCATAGACCTTTTGTTCACACACGTTTTTCTTGCCGTGAAAAACTACGGTTTATTCGCCGTGTAGGCTCTCGGGTTCACATTTTTTTTTTCTAACATATGAAGCATTGGATTAGCATTATCCTTTAATATGATTCAGATTCTGTTTGAAAATGTGTTACGCAATGGCCAAATGGCCTCATTGAAATAATTTATTTGTGTTTGCATAAACATAATCAGCCTATGATGTTTCCACTTTTGACACAGGCCTCCTCTCGGTGAAAGGGAGTGGGCCATAATCGATCACGCAGATCCAGTGTGGGTTGGTAATGTCATCGATTTTTTTAGTTCGAGAACATGCCCGTTTCCTCGCGATGTTTTCCTTCACCGATTTGAGAGCAGTGGTGATGAAATCATTTACACAAAGAAAACCGCCGGCCAGGGTTCTAACCTACGACCTACAACACGTAAATCGCTGCCGTCATCACTGGGCCACCACTGTTCTGTTTTTCTCTGATTTGTCTTTGACTTTATGATAAAAAATATAAAAAAATACATACTTACATAAATTGGAAGGCGTGAGTTTGTTTCTCGTTTAGGCAGAAGCTACAGACCGTCCCCTGCCACGGTCCTTACACACTCCATAATAACAACATATCTATCGACCTATCTGTACCACTCCAGCACAGCTCACAACAAAGTAATTGTTCTACCAAACAGATTTTCATCTTCGCAAAACGTGCTTCCTTAAGTGGAGCAGCTCTACATTAATTGTTGCAACCCCTAAGAGACAGGACTTAGCAAACGGATTTCGCAATGCGACGTTATCGGCGATCGGCTGGACGTCTCTGTCCATCCAGTTGATATAATCCCTCCGCTTGAACACCCCTGGGAGACGAGGGGCTTGGGGGTCACAATTAATTACCTCCCGGTAACAGTTGGTAAGAGGAACTGCATCAATACGAAGCCATTAACTTTGGGTTTGGAATAACCATGTCATTGCTGCTTTGCCCGTGTGCCCCTGCCGGCCTGCGCCCCTGCCGGCCTGCCCCTAAGCCATGATACTAGTATGCATAGATCTATGGCAGTCATGAATTATTATGAAAATTTGAACTTTTCCCAATTATGTTGAGGTAGCCAACCTCAACATAATTGGGAAAAGTTCAAATTTTTCAGTCTAACCGGATGCAGCTGAATACCAGTATTTTAAACGAAGCGACTGCCAATCTGACCTCCACAACCCAGTTACTGGGTAATTCGATACTACTGGGTAAGACTAGTTGTCAGACTTTCGGGCTTCTGACGAACCGTTACGACTGCCAAAGATCCTCGAAAAACAGCCGGGACCAACGGCTTAACGTGCTTTCCGAGGCACGGTCACCCATCTACGGACCCACCACGACAAGCGTAGTTTAACCTGATCGTTCGATCCGTGCGGCTATTATTACTTAGCCACAAGCCTCGACGAGACGTGATTAGTATGATTAGCACTTAGACGAGATTAGAATGAAATAATTATATCAGCTTTTTATCAAGATTCATTTTTGTTAATTATTGTATGTTGTTCGTTCTTTCTAGAACATGGGCATTGGGCATGGGCATCTGTTGTTGATAGGCTTTGCTCAGTAGTGATAAATTTGAAGGATCAAATACAGCTCTGTAACTGTGAGAGTTTTCCTAACAGGAAAATTAAGCACACTTTGCTCATCCTGTCGGTCGAAGCCATTTCCAACTTTCCACTTCAATATTAATTGTGGCGATTTGACGGTAGTAAACAACATAAATAACATAGTGGTCCCGGAAGTGTGTCAGTGTTACGTAAGGGGTGGGGCACTCCAGGCGTGTGCCGCGCGGATGCGGCTGCAGGGGGGGGCAGCAGGGGCATGGCGCGCTGGGGGAGGAGACGCTGGGGCGCTGCAGCCATGTTATTAAATTAATTAAATTATGGATCACTTAGTTATAACTTAGTTAGCAACTTTCTCTAATAAAGTTTCTAATGGAATGGTGTGCTGCAAGCTGCAAGGCATAATGCTCCTAAGTTAAGTTACGCTAAACCTGAACAACACTGACAGTGTTTTATAACCAGTCAGCCGAGAAATTGCGAATCATCTATCTTAGTCACAAAAAAAAACCATTATTCAACCTGAAAACAAATACCTTTCACGAACGCTCGCTAAAAGCTTTCTGAACTTTAATTACTTGGATGGATACAAGAAAACCGCCAAGTGCTACCAAACGGCGATCTAGTTCAAACAACCTGCCATAACTACGTACAAAATGGGCACATTAAACTTGCTACTTGCGAAACTAGTGAAACAGCATTAAGAGTTCCACAAATAGAAACGTTGCGAACATAACGCCTACTGCACTGCACACCAGTTAGTTATACTAAGTCGATAGCATAGTATACTTTGCCATACAAACTGGTTACGTATGCGCCTTTGCTCTAAAAATAGCAACAACCCTTACTTACATAATTATTATTGGTCGGAGGCTGTGCTTCCTGGGCGCATCCCCACCCCGCGTGCCTCCCCACCCTGCGTGAGACCGACCTCCACCTCCAGTCGAAGTCGGCTGCCCGTGGCGAGCGCACGACCGTGGCCCTACACTCCTCACCTCACCTGGAATGTATTACGAACAATTTTGCTTCATCATTAAATAATCCATGCATGACTTATCGGGCTCATATACCGGTAATATATACTGATGATACAATAATAAAAAAACAATTAGTGTCCCGCATTTTGTATTGGCGCCCAATAACCACGAACTATGAAACGTTATCTCATGTAAATAATTTTTCGCTTTATTACTAACAGTTAATTAATGTTGTGCTGATATCAGTGATAGCGATGTAGGTGATAATTAGTAGAAGTGAAATTAACGTGTTAGACAATAGTGTAGTTGAACATTTAAGTGTTTTTGAAGAACAACTATTAAAAATGTCGGACAATCCTACTGCTGTTGCTAAAGGTAAAGTTTTAAACGATAGTAGTCGTTTTAATGTTTCCCGTTTTCACACGAGACAGCCTGATCGTAATGTGATAGCAATTACTTCCAATGTTGATCTCTCGACTTATGGAGATAATCCCGCTTGCTCTTGAACTAGAGGCTCTGTAAATAACAAATGAAATGGACAGTTTTCTCTGCTGTGGAAATGAAGTGTATGTCTGTATGTATATTATGTTAATGGTCCAGTATTATTTACTGCATTGTGTTTGTGTAAAATGTGTAAGTGCAAAATATTGTCCGGGCCGACTGACGTTGCAGATAATAATGCATGAATATTACATTTTGCTGGGTCTGCCCGTAGGGTCTGTGTGGGGCAGCTATATTAATTATTGACCTCTTTTTGAGGCATTTTAATACGTTATGGGACTGATGGGATGGTTAACCAATTAATACGGCTGGCCCTTTTTGGACCAGACACCAGTATTAATGGTGTAACCCCGTAAATGATCGATTAGTTTAAAAATAGTCAATGCAACGCGATCATTTTTCATCGCTTTTTCTCTACATTGTTTTGTTTTTCGTTGATGTCTTTCAGTTCGTCTCTTGGTTCACTTCCTACGGGCTTGACCTAGAACTTGGGTTGACCACCGAAAGGCGGGTCGCTCCAAAGTTCAAAGCGTCGGCTATCGTTATTTACAATCCTATTGATCAATACTGTTTGTGTATTGACGCTTGTTTATATTGCCGTGTCTGTTTTACTAAATTGTGGTGGCGACGGTTGATAAGTGTCCATATATTCATTCCCATTCATTCGTGCTTGACAATTGCCTAGTGATATTTTATTTCAGGACTGTAATTTATTCTGTATATCATATTGTGTGTGTCTTCAGAAACATATGGTGGTCCATGATACGATATTTTTCAACTTAAACATTCATGATAAATAGTGTAAAGTTTACTTCTGTTTTCAACAAAAACGTGTTTAAATAAAATTTGAAACGTCTACAGTTACAAAATTAGTTTGGTTTTATGTTAATTTTGGCTTCTAATAAATGGAATATCTTTACTGAATGCAGCATTTTAAAGTAAAACTGGTGGTTCGGTAACTAACATTTAGCACCAAAATAACTTGGACTGAATGTAAATCTAAAGATACTGTTTGTATAGATAGAAGCGTCTTTTCATCACTTTTCAATTAATTTTTGTTAATTTCTGAGCCATATAAGTATTAAGTTTTTAATATGGCGTAACTGCAACATGTTAACATCAAACAGCTCCCCGAATCCTCGCCTTAATAACATTTGGGCAATACTGATGCTGTACTTCGACGTTTTGTTTAAAGAGTATCAGTTTCCTCCACTATGAGACGAGTTTCAAACTGCAACACATTGCACATTATTATATTCAGCGAGTGCTACAATGTGCGACCTACGTGCTGTTACGTGTTGTCGTTGTAACAAGGTTGACACGCTTCTTGAGCCACGAAACGAGTTCATTGCTCCTGTTTAAATAGGGTTGCTTCTTTAACTGTTTGTTATTCTTTATGTCTGTGCTTTAGACCTGAAGCTTTCTCTTTTATGTCTTTATTTTCTTTCTGGTTATTGGAACTAAGTGTGTTAGTGTGCTGGGTTTAGCAACCAGATGGCGCTACTTGTCACTGATTTTAAGTTTAATAAGTTTTAATCCACTGAAAATAATTTAGCGTGGTAGTTAAGTCAAGCTTTGGAATATAATATTAACGTCTGAAAAATATCATTAAAAGGATATCCTTACCTACTTACATTATTTAGTATCCAAGTACACTTCTTAAACTGACGACACGTTTCGACGCGACGCGACGATCCGCTTTAATAATAAATGATGACTTCGTCCACGCCACGTAGACCTTGAAAATAAAATAATTACATTATTTTCGTCAAAACGTTGTGTGCTTAGATGACTTGCTGAAAGTTTATTTAGCACGTCTGTTCATTCACCTTGCTTTCATTCCGGTCTGTTTCCAAAGACTATACAATACTTAAAAGGAACATTTATGAAATTACCATCATTTGGTGAAACCCCGGGGGCATGACCCCTCCGTACTTAACCTTAGGGAAACTAAGTATATGTAAGAAGATTGTTCAAGACACAAGTGTTTTTATTACGTTTCCTTTCATTAGTGTTTATTCGTAAGTCATAAACACAACATACTAACGGCGACATTGAGTTTCAAACTGCAACCTGTTGTCGAGTCGACCGCTCTTTGTTAATCTTTATAGTATCTGTATCTTTATTATATGAACTTACCTGAGAAATTCGTGATACGGGCAGGCTATGGATTGGACCATTGTTATCAAACAAATTAAACCTATACCTACCCATACATATATGAGAAACTTTCCATGAATTACAGCAATCGGTGAAAATTGACTTTTTTATATCTTTACGTCGATTGGCATCGGCATTCAGAACGATCCGTATAGTAACTAATCACTATCTTCCAATCGTTAGGTTAACTTGCAAAAAACTAGATCATTCTAGTTATGACCGGTTCTTAAGATAAGCTGTAAGGATTGAATGGTATTGTTGCCTAGTGTCTGTCTATCATGGTTTCTACAAAACACTGTCTGTCTGTTAACAGATCAACTAAGATCATATAAACTTATATTTTCATGAAATAAGTTAAATGGTTTAGTTATAAAAAACACCGAATATCACATTTTTATGCAGCAAAAAGTTAATTTAAACGTTTTTGTCTTTTTAAGTGACGAAATATGCTTTTTATATAAGTAAACTAATATATTTCCTATGAAAGAAGATTTATGTATAATTTAAATATTATACTGTCTTAATTGTGAGAGAAGGTTAGATAAAAACTATAAGTACTAATTATTTCAGGCAATAGTCTGCTTACGCTTCACACCTTTACCATTCAACCATCATAATTAGATTGCTTTTTACTTATCACTTAGTATGATGTCACACGAGAAACAATTCGATCTGCCGGTCGATTCTGTAAAAATCTCACCATGAAAACTCAAGTAAAGTAAGCTTGTTGTGAGTTGTCAGCAGTGTCAATCCCTAGCATTATTTGGAATGACAGCTGACTCCACGCTCACTTCACCTAAGTTTTCACGGTGAGATGGTTACAGAATCGCACTGCTGTTTGCATCTTTGGCGGATGTTCCTGCTTATCATCAACCGTTCAACATTCCTAGTTATTATGGATCATAATAGACTGTTACACTACACGGTAACTAAGAAAGAATATGCCATATTATGTTATACTAGCTCGACTCGTCGGTTTCGAATATCGGGATAAAGTGTCCTTTGTCCTAATCCAGGTCACGGTCTACCCAGGTGCAAAATTTCACCCAAATACGTTCAGCAATTTTAGCGTGAAAGTGTGACAAACATACAAAAACTCAAATCTTTTCTCTTAACAATATTGATTTAGATTGCACGGAAGTTCTGATGTGGCTTTCTGAACAATCTTTTGCCTTTCATTGAAAATAGATTAATTCCGTCTTTCCAGTTTCTCTATTCAATTCTTATTCTTTTGTTACCACGCAATTTATGATTATAATTTCCTAGGTATTAGCTACTTATTATTATTTACTTGTTTATATCGCTTTATCTCTGTTGATTGAACCGGAACGTTTCAATGAATTTGCTGTTATTTAACTGATTAGGTAAGCTCTGTTGATATCGACAGATATTGGCTGATATATTGGTGTATTGTTGGTGCGTTACTACTTCACCAAGGTTAGCTGTTGATAGCGTGGAATTCATACAAGTGATTTTGCTAGCAAACGGACTACAACAATGTAGCGGTCTTTTAAGTGCTTACTTAATAGTCCTCCAGACCAAATTGCGGCCATGGCGACCAATCTCAGCGGAGACTAGCCTTCGACGCTTTATAGCATATTATAGTGCACAAACAGGTGCACTCCCTCTTTCCTCACATTCATAGTCCGATGGGACGGCAATTCGAAACGACCGGAGATCAGACACAGAACGAACGGCTTAACATGCTTTCCTAGGCATGGAGTTATTACACCGCCAACTTCCAAACTCGGGCTGTTACTAAGGAATTCCTAATGGAAACATCCAATAACACTTTGCCCGACCTGGGAATCGAACCCAAGACGTGGGGCCCTGGGTTCGAGTCCAAGGCCAGGCTCAGCACTCATGCTTGCGACCACGAGACCAACGGAGCAGTTAAGCCCTTAGCAATACAGAATTAACTTATACCTGTTCCAGTTCAATATAGTCTGAAAATATACTGTTCTAAATCCTGAATAGCGTGCGACACTGTAGGGTGAGAAATTTGAGACTTTTGTAGGTATAATTTGTTCTAGTAAAACCTCAAACGCTTTGAAAAGGAGTGGCGAATGGTATATAACGTGAATCGGTTGGCTCCCCATTTATAAAATAAACAATTATAACTCAATTCTTGTGCAATTTCTGCTCCGGCTTCCTGTACGTATGAGTACTTTCGCCTTCGCTCTAGGGAAGCAATATAAAATATTGAAATGTCGCTCGGGGAATACAATAGAAAATACTACTGCGCTCTTAGATAAAAGTCGATTTCTTGAAGTCTTTCAAATAAACAAGAGTTCTTCGGTTTGTATTATAAGACAGAAATTGTTTCATCCGGCTCGAAGCACCACAATTTGGAGCACTTAGGCTTAAGCTTGCCATGTACAAATTGACAAGTAGTGGTGTACTCATTCCTGAAAATCCTAATAGATGAATAAATATTCTCTGCGTGGGGTAATTAAAACTTACTATAATCTTGACAAGTATAGCTGGCAGGCTATAAAAATAACATATTTTCATATATAATATATTTCACATATAACCCACGCTAGTTCCATCATAGACCTCATCCATCGCTTTCCGCCAGGTGTGATCGAGTTCAAGAGCAGGCCCATTCAACAATAAAAAAGTCAACTTGAATTCCATATAATAGTGATTGCTGGAAACTTGATATCAAACTTGTCTGGTTGCGATACGAAACAGTCCCATCTCTCATCAAACGATAGCTCCTTGCTTACGTATGAATACTGTGAATAATTAAGTACTAGCTTTGTTTCAAATGTCAGGATCACCTCTAAACTGGAAAATACGAAATGTCTGAAATATTAATGACGACATTTTACCTACACTGTACACGTGTTTTGATGGCTGACGTCAGCTACCGTGACGGGGCCGATACGTCACTCTCATTAATACAATTCATGCTTACTGACCTAAATATTGGATATTATTGTGATAAGCTTGAATCATAGAAACCGGAAAAAAGTTAAATGTTATGTGCTATACGATACATTGTAATTAAATTGTAAATCATTCTGATAATTTATTGATCTAAATTCGTCACCTTTGATGAACTCATTTGGCTAGTAAATCTTGAAATCCTAGTAATTTGTAAACAACAATAAAGATCGATTATAAATTATTCATCAGACGTGTCTCTATCCGAATTGAAAAGATCGAAATTAAGATTTGGGACAGACATCGGAAATTCGGAAACTCAACGCGACACCACTGTTATCGAAAAGAAAATATCTTTATCACTCTTCCTTGTGGCAGAACAAACCATTATAATTTCCCAGAAAGCACTTTTTTCTTTGTTATTTTTTTATTTTTATTGAGTGAAATACCTTCATACTAATATATCTTTATTTGCGTTCCATAATGTCATCAAGGTGTTAGCAATCCTTCCGATAGTCGAAGTCCAGTTTTCGAAGACCGAGGTCATTCACTATTAGGTACTATAGCAATAATGGTCACTGGCCGTAGTGACTCTGACGAGTGACGTCAATGACGTGTACGATGCGTGACCAGGCTCGCGTGCTCACACCATAGAGAACTCTCGCCGCCATATTGTTTTTGGAACGATACTCAATGAACGGATCATACGTCATCGGTGGAAAAATGCGGATTTGTTTGTTGTGAAGATAGCGCGGCATGCCATGTTGTGACGAGGAGAACACGATAACAGAAGATTGGTTAAACAAAGTCTAAGCGCTTGTTATGTGTTGGTATAGCTTTGGCGATGATCATTTTGTTGGAGTCAATTCCTTGCAATTCAGTCTTTAGATTTGGTCGAAAATGTCCAAATCCGCTGTTTGACTGAACTGTTCTTAGATTGAGATCCAATAAAAACTTGTAAAGTTAGCACAAACTGTCAAGTTTAAGGTCGTTTTAAGGAAACAGGTATTGGAAACTGCTTTATTAGCTGGTCTTCGTGCAACCAACCGCAAATGCAATGTAAACCACCTGAATAATAATTTAACATTAACAATGTAAACACCTAAAGTCAAAGACTAAGCAGAAACAATAATTGAATAGTAAAAACCCAAATTTCCATTTTTAGTGCCGGGAAACTACTAAAAGTATCTGCGGTTTGGCACAATGACCCTCCACAATGAGCAACAGTTTTGAAAGCTAATTCATTGCAGTCCACTCATTGGAATGGAATAGTTGATTAATAAGAAAGCATAACACGCGGAAGAGCGTCTCCTAGTTAACCGCCAACTGACCGTGTATTTAGGACATTGACGCACGACGTGATGACTGTCTGATGCCCCAGGGATGCCAACGGCGTAATATGCAGTGGTAAACAGTGCAAATTATGTTTTCAGTTTTTTTTGTTGTCCGTCTTCATCGCCATCACTCAGCTGAAAGACGTCAAATGTCACATAGGCCTCTAAAGCATTGCCACAACGACCGGTTCTTGGATTGTTTTTCCGCATCCATCGGAATGACAAGCCGTCCCTTCAAATTTGTTTGTAAATTTAGGAAGGGTTAAGTTTTTTGAAGTGTTAGGCAGAGGTGAACTGCCGATCTATTCTGTAAAAGTGAACTGTCATTCCACCTGATACTAGGAATTTTCACTATTGACAGCTCACTTCATCTTAGTTTTCATGGTAAGATTCTTACAGACGTCGACGAATGGATCGGCAGTTCCACCATTTTTCGCCAGTTATGTTTAAGTCCCATGTAATACGGGGCGGGCACGAAACTTATTTTAGTCTATTTTATAGGGATCATTAAAGTGAACCTAGAGAGATAGCTCAGTGTGCTCTTGTATGTAAAGTCCCCAAGCGATGGGGAGATTTTCAGAAGTTAGTGTAAAGTAAAGAGTTGTGAGAAGCGTATGGTTCATAAAATACGGAAAAGCGACGCTTGTTAACCGCGATCTTTTTGGTTTATTTAGGGCATTGACGCACAATGCGCGCAATTACCGTCTGCCGGCACCAGGGCTGACACATTTACTATTCACTTGTCACGTTGTAACGAAACGAGCATTCATTTCGAAATGTATTTTCAGTAAGTTTGCTTAAGTTTTAACCAATATACTGTGGGGATAAATACTTTTTACGTGTTTATAACCGGGAATAGATTTACTTTATTTATGTCTTGTTGCAAAAGCTTTGTGAAGAATTTCTTCTGCGTATCTGTTTTGTTCTACTGATTGCAGTAAATCAGTCATGTTTTGCGATTTGAACAGAAATAGAAGCTTACTTAACATTATACATCGCGTTTTTGACAAAGTTGTCACTCTGGTCCAAAAAACCGTACCTACATGTCTAAGGAATTCCAAGTCTTTCAGATGCGCTGCTGTTCTCAACGTTCACAAATTCAGTTAAAAAACTTTCGCCATCGATGTCATAAATCCAATATACTCCCATTTTCTTCGCTAGATGTGCTCAGCCTTGCTTCATTGTGAAAGCTATTAGCCTGTAAATGAGTTGTAAATGTAGGTTACGTAACCGGCAGCCCTGTTTACTACTGGGATTTCCCAGAGGAGTGACTCACAGCGGTAATGTCAACTGCCGAAATAGTAACTTCGATACGACATCTAGGTACCCTAGATTTGAGATGATTCGTTGGCTTGTGTAAATTAATTGTTAGTCTGGCTCAAAACTGGGACTGGCGCTGTTTGTTATGATGAACTCTGTTTATTTCGTACAAAGTGGTTTGGCATTACGTTAGTTTGGTTTTCGGATTAAAAACACCGAAAGAGCGAACTACCAGAAACACATTCAAGTTAAAATGCAAAAACTGCATAAAGATGTCGCTTTAATTTTTTTTTACGGTTCGATCGTATAAAACCTCACCCCTATAAAGTGTCGGGATTTCCCAAAGGAATGAATCACAACAGCTAATGTCACCTGCTGAAATAGTATCGTCATGCTGCGCACACGCATGTCAACCATGTTGTTACATCTGTTAGTGTATGCGGATCAGCTGTTCCGATCCGTTTTGGAAGTTTATTCATTGAAGAGACAACATCCGTTTGAAAAGTTTGGCTCGACTTGTGGAAACTTGGCATCTATTGCAGATTTATGTCCATTGTGCGTCATTTTGTTATTAATAAACATACGTAATTTGATTGTTAATTAGTGTATATGATAATATGAATAATAATAATAATAATAATATCCCTGGACATTTCACACAGCACCATTTGTCCCAAGCTAAGCAACCTAACGCTTGTGTTATGGTAACAAGATGGCTGATAAACTACTTGTACCTATACAATTTTTTTTTTTGTAAATACATACATATTATAGATAGAAAAACACCCAGACTCGGAACAAATACATGTAGGTCATACAAATATTTGTTCCGTGCGGGAATCGAACCCGCGACTCGCAGCGCAGCAGTCAATCGCTTAACCACTGCGCCAACCGTGCCGTCATGAATCGTCATGAATCGTCGTGCCGAATGATTTGATCATTCTAAAAAAACATTCATTCAGGCTGAGAAACTGTACTTTACGTCGTGAAAAGTTTTAAAAGATATTCGCCAAAACGCTCGCCATTAACTACTCTTGTTATTCCAAACCATATCTTTTCAATGTCATACATATTGATGACAACATTTATGGTATAAGTACTTCGTACTGTGTCGTCGACCACTAACGTACTTAAAGTAGTAAAACAGACTTTTTTCTTTGGCAGTGATCCAATTGCTTTACAATTTAATCGCTCAATTAGTATCGTGAAAACATGTATCCGTTTCAATGTTTGACACATTTTATCTAAACTACTAATATGCGATCATTTTCACCGTAGTCATTTTTCATTCATCCCAAATGGGTTTAATTATGTGGTCCCTTGAAAAAGTGGTGAAGGGTGTTTAACTGCGTCCCATCATCACCAATCCCCCAACAATTAATTAAACTCACTTTTGAAGTTCTCTTATAATATAATTAGCTGTGCCCGCGACTTCCTTCGCGTGGATGTCGGAAAAGAATAATATTATGTCTCTTTACTGATTCTTTTTCTAAAAGTTACTCCTTATAACATCAGCTATCTGCCTGTGAAAGTCCCGTCAAAATCGGTCTAGCAGGTTTTTTTAAACGACGAAGACGATGTTTTTTAAATTGTTTTTTTGTTATCAGTCCCTTATTACAATTGCATTTTGTAAAAAGCTGTTAGTTTGACACAAACAGACACTTAAATTTTAATTATCATTATCATCCAAATTCCGTTACAACATCCGCCTCCTCACCCAAAGAGTTGCAGGTAATCGTTCGACCTGTCCGAGAAAGGTCCACGATTCTTTCATTATTTCTGGCCCTCATTCCCACCAGATACACAACAAACACTGATTCGTACCAGTTAATCCGGTATTCTCTTGATAAAGTTTGACTAAAATAGTGCTGCGGTGCTACCTGCACTTGCCCACGCGCATACTAATACAATCAGTGTCGTTTGTAGGAGAACCACTTGTCTCGCTATTTATAAAGTTTATTATGTTAGCGTGCTGTTTTACATGGATTCTTAATAAAAGTAACAATATCTATCTAACTTTTGTGTGGGTTTTAATTGATTTATTTACCTACTTCATCTTAAACTGTATGAAGATTAAAGGTATATTTAAAACATTGACTGGGCCATAAAACTTGAATTCTACCTCTTCACCACTCTAGGTTGAAAATATAGAATTGGATTCTCTATATTTTAACAGAATCTGTTTTTTTTTTAATATCTATAGAGTAAATACACAATTTAAGACGAAGTAAGACGTAAACAACGACGATAAACAAAATAATAATTATAATCCAAATAGGCAATTTAATATAACAAAATAAGTAACTTAATTATAAATCATACTAATTTAAAATAATGTTTTGCCAAAACTTAATCTATTTTCATATTGTTCGTCCCTATCTGAGAGAAAAAGCAATAGATATCGATCATGTTATTACACACAATCGTTTTCGATCAGTCTGCTTCTTGCTGTAAAGAGCAACAATTCGATTCATCATAATAGTGTAGTACGAGTAGTGTTCCCGCTAACTGAAAACGATTTCGTTTCAAGTGGGCTCCCAAAAATAGTTCAACCTTGTATCTTCGTTTCGCGAGTTCCCGGAAGAAAGGGGCGATGATTCACCTAAAGCCGTGTATTCAATAGACGACAGATGGCGGAACACAGATCGCCTGCAACCCCTGCAACCTCGCTAAATGCTCAGGAAATTCTACAATAAGTGCTCCAATTTCTTGGTGGTTTGCAGTCGCAGATACGATTTCCACATCCATATGGTGGAAACCCCAGCAGCATATACAAATGTTTGTTCCATATGGGAAATAAACACCGGGACACTCTGCGCAGAAAACGTCACTCTCATCCTCATCAACGACTGAATCATAGACTTCCACTCGCTCGTTTCTCACGTCGCTGTTCAAAAACCGTCGCCCAGTGAATGCGTAACTCAGCTATTAGATCGACTATGATATAAATACTATAACACTTATATCACCGTGACGGGATATTTTGACATGGCGCCGGCTATAACCGTTTATGTTAGTAACCGTGAGTCGCCGGTGACGGTCCAGCGACCGGCGGCCGGCGGACGGCACGGCGGCGACACGGCGACGCGACGATCGCGCGGTAAATATAAACTGATGAGTTGCTGATGCTTAGCTCGTGGAGATGATGCGGTTTGTTGAGTAATGCCTAGGTTGAGAGCAGATTAGGTTTTGGCTAGATAATGAAGTTTTGGAGTTATTGTAGACAGCTGTCACCAACTGATGTCAGATGTGACACTTTTATTAGATCTGTTAGTTTAGTAAGTCTTTTCTCAGTAACGATCAAATGAATAAATACTTCATTCTTAATTTTTCCTAACCTAACCTAAAAAAACAACACAGTGATAGCAGATGACTGGACTTTGGAAATAATCGAAATTGAGATAGAATCCAATAGAATTATGTTAGCGGTCACGAACTCCCGACTTCCATTGTAAATCATAAGCACTTCATCAGATCCGATAAGTTTGTAAATAGGTATTTTTTTTTTTTTTTTAATAAACTGAAAGATTTTTAATTTAAATGTCAACAGTTTGAAACCAGGAAGCATGCTCCAGACATGCGAAGGAAATGAGCCGGGATTCAAGGCTGGAAGACACGGAATGGCATAAATAAAAAATATAAAAACGTCACACGATGACACCACATTTATTTATAATCTACTATTTAATAGCTAGAGAATTTCAACCGCAGAAGGGGAAAAACATACACATATGTATCTAGTCAAAAAAACCCTACATATTTTTGCCACTACGTGTGTTTTAGAAAGTTTTTCAAAATTAAGTAGGCAATGCTGTAATGATGGTATTAAGGCCACAACCACAACTCGTCATGGCACACGGCTAAGAAGGCCATTAAAAATGGCCATGATAGCTATAAATTGAGGCACCTTTCCCCATAACATTGTTTTAATAATACCTGTCGGTAAACTACATATTATATAGCTCTTATGTTATCTGGCAAACAGATTAGTGACTGCTGTATTGTTTTCTTAATGTAAATAGTGATTGTCCCCTTTTTTCTTGACTTTCCTGAATTCCAGACAACTTCAGAGTTCTGAGTCCACTACAAGAATTTGCTTCTTTTTGTGTAAATATACTGATTCTTCATAAGCTACACGACATCCTGCAAAAAGGTAAAGTCCTGTACTAGAATTGCTAGTCCATTGACTTATATGTTTAAATCATTCGTCAGCTCGACATCATAAATGACGCAATAAATGTTGTTGAATTTTATTATCAAATTGAAAGGAATTGCCATTGTAAGTGTGTTACGCAATCTCCCTGCTGTTCTTTAATTGATTATGGCTATTTTCGCTGCATCATCTAAGTTATCTGATACTATATCATCTACTAGTACGACAGGGAGAGATTTCTACGATACATCAATTCCAACTGCGAATATGATTATTCCTCCATTAGAGAATCCTGATTACTTATATCCTGCGCAGGAGTGCGAGTGATATCTCTATCTGTTTCCCTGTTCTTTCTTCAAAACGTATAAAGTGTGCCTGAAAACTGTAAACGATGACTAATAATGAAGTAGTTACGTAAATACGGGTTAGTCAACTTCGGTCTAGACAAGGTTGATCACCCACGTCGCGCCCGGCGCCTGCGCTCCCAACCGTTGTACGTTATTAGTTCGCTGAAATTATAACTTATTAATAGTGGATTAGCTAGTGGCGTCAGTTATCCCCCAGAATTACTCAAAGAACAATGGTTTACAACATTATGACAATATTTTGATTTCAAAGAGTGTCCGTGGAGTTCTTGCCCGTTCTTCTCCAAAGGAACCTACTACGCCTTGGAATGGACATAGCTTCATCTTATTGATTGACCGTCTCCTTGACAGATCAACAGTACCTTCTAATGGATTACTTGAAATAAATGCTTTGAGTTTTAATAAAAGATTTTTTAACCGTCTTGAAAACGGTAAGAAAAAGCTTTTCAGTTCAATGAATTTAATAAATTCATTGAATTGAAAAGCTTTTTTTAAAAAAAAAACAATTTATCAATATGTAAGTGGCGCTGCCGTCGTCTATTATCATCGTCGCTTGTCCTATCAACACCAACTTTTCTTCAATCCACTCCGTCTTCAAGACATCATTAACCCACTCAAAGCCGCAACGTAGGTAACGTGCAATAACTGGCTTTGTAAGTTCACGTTTCGGTTCACCCTCATATATCGTTATTACGATTTATCTTATGATACAGGTTTTAACGTCACTTTCAGGGGGGGGATTGTTCTTGTAACCTGCATTAATTTTATCTGTTCTAATTATTGCATCTACCGATACTATGGAAACGGCTGACTGAGTATAATCTCTTTTGTAATAAATGCC
Organism: Apamea crenata; assembly: GCA_949629185.1. Lineage (NCBI taxonomy): Eukaryota > Metazoa > Arthropoda > Insecta > Lepidoptera > Noctuidae > Apamea > Apamea crenata. The sequence goes on from OX451367.1 coordinate 18,349,697, forward strand.
ATGTAATTTAGCTGTTTATTCTGCAATTAACATAATCATATCATCAAGATCTCTTCGAACCTCAGCAGAGATTTCATTTAATATTCTTTCAACAGACAAAACATGCCATCTTAATCATGAAAACGTAGACAAAGTGAGTTACAGAATTAACTGAATTTTGGCAAGTGAGGACACAAGGTTGTGTGTGTCACCGAGTGACGCGGGCGCAGAGTTAAATCAAGAAGTTAGTGATTCAAACTGGACTGTCTCTGTTGTGTTATTTGATACTGTGGAGAGTGATATAATGTTAATTGTATTTTTAGTGGCTCCTGCTTTTTATGTCTGCTTTGTCAGTTAAGTTGGGGGTGTCAATGTCAGGGTTACTATATTACGGCTCGGGAAATGTGTCAAAGTTGTCGGTTCGGCTTCTGGTCAACGTAAAACGTGGGTGAACTCATATTCAATGTTCCATTGATTACATAGCAATTTTCGTTGTTGTAACTCTTTCAACATCTCTCTGTTTTGTAGGATTTGTCTTTTTGTTACTATATTAAAATACCTGTCTCGTTTCTAGTGTGCATGTTCGATGTGAAATTTTTTTAAATGCAAATTTCAAATTTATTTAATACAAAACACGTAGTTATTTTATCTGTTATTTAATTTTCATTACTTCCTAACGTGCAATAAATTGTTAGTCACACGATGACTGGTAGATTATGTTGACTACGAAATGTAACTCGTGTTAGAATAAACTTAATATTTTTATAGTTACCTGCAAAGGTTACGGGCTGCGCCCGCGCAAGGTTATGTCTGGTGTATAATAATGATCAATGACGCTGCCTCTCACAATGATAATCATCGGCCTAAAATTATCTATCGTGTCATCATGGAATAGACGAAAGTGTTTAAGGTTCATAAAGTCCACGGCTTGTCTTCATGCGGGTAGTTAGAAACTACAGAACGAGCTAAGATTCTTGATTCATGATCTGACCAAGATTATAGTTTAAAAGAGACCTCTGAGTTGGTTGCGGGTTTTCTTTTTAGAGTGGTCATATAGGAAACGCCGACCTCATCTAGTTTTTAAAATATGATTGACGTTACGTGACGTGACGTGAGTTTTTAAAATACGATTATTGTAAAAACTGATGAAACCAAAACCGATTTTTGTTAGAAAAAAACTATTTAACAAAAAAATTAAACCGCGAAAAGACTGAAAAGCAAAAAAATAATAAACCTTTTTTATTTAAACTTAATAACTAAGTTCTTAAACTAATGTAAGTAGTTATATTGAGCCGACAAGTCTTTATTTTATAATTTTTTGTGGCTATAATCTACTAATTGTTTGCCAAAGGGCAGGCATATGTGGCACTGAGTAGAGTAATAATACACAACTCAGCATTCAAATCTGTGAGTGAACAATAAATCACCCCTGTTTTCCCACCCTTAGGGTTCGAATATTTTTTCAAATTTATATGGGACCAACTTTGGGGCTTAGCAACCCTTTCCAATAAAAAATGAATTATCAAAATTGGACTAATCTGTAAAAAGTTATGCGTGGTCATACATTAGTAGTTTTTTTCCACAATGTTCGTTTTATGAATAAATATGGGCGGTAAAATCGAATATACATATGTCATGTGTGATGTGAATATAGGTCTAGCCCGAATTGCGCCAAGTTGATCCGAACATGATTAGCCAGGGGGTCTACTCCGAAGTGGTAAATGTATCGTATCGGCCGAATGTTCGGCCATTTCCGACTACGAAGTTACTATTTGGTTCGGTCGGTCCCGACCGAACCGGTCCGATCCGACTGAACTTCATTTTGACATTTGTTGTATCGTAAACCCTACTCTGAACGAGAAAAGACCTACCGATAATTTGATTTTGACAAGAGTTACAGCGTCAAATTACTGTCAAAATACACGACAGCAAAATAGCTATCGTTTGAGCATCGTAAGTATCGAATTTGGGATCCTGCCGTTTTGCCGAAAAGATTTTGCCAAAATTTCACTACCCAAACTAATTTTAGCAACCTTTTTTATACCAATGCAATGTTTACAATGATTTTAGTACGCACATTTTCATTTGGTCTACTTGGCAGAATATTATCAAGGATAATGCCATTTAGGCATTTGGTCTTTAAATCAAATGACTTATTACAGAAAACTTTGTCAAATGATGTGAATAATCTTGGCCTGCTGTGTTTTGCACAACATGTGCTTAAGGGCCGGAGTGAGTGCTCCAGAGTAGACCCAAGGGGAATCTGAGGACTCCCGGCAGGTCATATACCAGCCTGCTACATCCACCACAGAGGCTTTCAGGAGACAAAGAGAGAATATAGCATTCAGCGTGGTGCAAATTTATTCCCACAGTCGATGATTCAGCGTACGACCGTCGATGCTCCTCAAGTTTCCATGAGCCAAATCTCGATGCTCTACAAGGAAATTAAAGAGAGCATTCATTTGTGCCGCTGTCGGTCTGGACATGGTGACTTCTTCTTGCAGAATGTTTGTTCATAACTTTCATTTCCAAGCTTCCAAAACACGAACAACGATAAACCCAATGGGCCTTTATCAGCGTAAAGTGAATAATTGAAGTAGTTTATAGTATATTTAGCTTGTTTTTGTATAGATCTCATAAATTCACTTTAACACTTTAAACTTCAGTCAGCACTTGATGATAAACGTCCGAAATAGGTACGGTTATTGCTATAACGATAGAGACAGACGAGATTTGGTTTGAGTTTATACTTTTTTTCAGCTTTTTTCTCAATTTTGCACTAATAAAAATATCAATCTATCCAATTGTTTGTTTACTTGTCACCCTTTGACATTTATCGTTTTTCTTTTTTTTTTGACAATCGGGAATGCCATCTGTATGCCAGCTACAAATATAGTTTTTTCGAGAAATAGTACAATGTTTCTAGGTATGAATATTGAAATAAAAGCCAAGTTCCATTTTCTTACTATAAAAAATGATTTTACTCAGTAATTCAATAGTTTAATTATATCGACATGAATAATAATGACTAATAAAAACATATCGATAAAACGTTCACCTCTGGCACTACATTTCGTTCGGTCCTACGTTCTTACGAATATTGACTATGGTTCCGACCCAACTGAGCCGATCCGAACTTTCTTCGTAGTAGGACAACAATATTCGGTTCGGCCATGTGTCGGGCCGATCCGATCATTCGAATGTGTCACTTCGGAGTAGACCTCCTGGATAGGATCGGATACCGATGCCGAACGGAGTTTGCTGATTGGAACGAGCTGAATGAAAGCTGAATATGTGTAAGTAGTACTTATTTCGGGTCGGCTTTGTTGTTTCATCAAATACTTACGGCCGAATCGAATGTGCGACCCTGACATGTGTGCGCCACCCCTAACTGCTGCTACCGTCTAAAGTTCAAAGTCACTACTAACAAACTTGTTATGCACATACTAACTTTTTATTAACTATAGCTTAACCTTACCAGACGTTTTGAAATAGTTACGAGGGCTGCACTAAAAGTAGGTATCGGGAATGGAATATTTCCACTGTTCCTGTCATATTAAAATCTTTTTAATTGAAAACTCCTTGGTTTTAAAAATTGAATACCATTTATTTATTTAAAAAAGATTCTCGGTCTTGTCACAAGGTTTTGTCAAACTTGTTTAGTCGTTGAGAAAATGGAATTGACTCGAGAAAATTCAAGAGCGATGATTTATTATGACTTTCGAAGTGGTTTAACACAAAAACAGTGTGTTGACCGGATGATTTCTGCATTTGGTGATGAAGCCCCATCCAAAACCACAATTTATCGCTGGTTTGCTGAATTTCAACGTGGACGTGTCAAGCTCAGTGATGATCCCCGTCAAGGTCGTCCAAAAACTGCAGTCACCCAAGAAAACGTTGATGCTGTGCGTAAACTGATTGAGGAAGATCGACATGTGACATACCGCGAAATTCAGGCAACTTTAGACATTGGCATGAGTCAAATACAAATAATCTTGCATGAACAATTAGGTGTAAAAAAGTTGTTTTCCCGATGGATACCGCATTCGCTCTGTGAAGAGCAAAAAGCGGCTCACGTTACTTGGTGCGTCAGAACTCTCGAAAGATTCCACGCAGGATCCTCAAATGCTGTATACAACATCGTATCAGGTGACGAATCCTGGATATACGCGTACGAACCCGAAACAAAAAACCAGTCACGAGTTTGGGTGTTCGAAAATTAGTTACAAGCCAACAAAAATTGTTCGTTCACGGAGTGTTGCAAAAAAAATGGTGGCCACGTTTGTCTCCAAAACCGGCCATGTTACGACTATTCCTCTTGAGGGACAAAGAACGATTAATGCAGAATGGTATGCTAGCATTTGTTTGCCACAGGTCGTTTCTGAACTCCGTAAAGAGAACTGCAACCGCCGCATCATCCTCCATCACGACAATGCGAGTTCTCACACCGCGCACAGAACAAAAGAGTTTGAGCAAGAAAACATAGAATTATTAGACCATCCGCCGTACAGCCCCGACCTAAGCCCTAATGATTTCTATACTTTCCCTAAAATAAAGAATAAATTGCGTGGACAGAGATTTTCATCACCTGAAGAAGCTGTGGACGCCTACAAAACGGCCATTTTGGAGACCCCAACTTCCGAAATTTATTTATTCCATACAAGGTGGCAGGGCATCGACGCGCAATTTGTTACCATGGATGCTGTACATGATTCTGGAAATGTTTCGTTAGCTCGAAAAAAAGACGAAAAATTTCTACGAATTGCGAATTCCATGAATTTAATGTGCTGAATTCATGGTCACAGTTCAGCGCGTCGATGTCCCTGCCACCCTGTATACATTATTTATTTAGATATTTTATATCCCCGTAGACTTCTTCTTTACTGGCTTCTTTGAGTTGACAAATACCGGGTTATCTAATATTCTTTTCGTTTTTACCTGAATCGGTGAGGTCTTTCGCCAAACATATATGAATTTAATTTCAGTTCATACAATTGTCTTCATTTTATCTGCGCACTCATAGACAAAGCCGCGGTATTACACAGAATTTCTAATTATTAGTATAATTAAGGAAATAATGCTGAGATGACCTTCATAAATCGAGAGATTCATCTAAGGAAAAATTAAAAGGAAAAACTAGGCGGTAATTTGTTTGTCCTTGCTACGTCATCCTTTTCCCTGAGGTACCTTGACTACGTCCCTTTCTTTTAAAATGCCAGCACTACTTAGGAGATGCCTATTTTCTTTATAAATTTTTCATTTTTATTAAATATATTCTTTCCTTTTGCCTACTTCAATAGAGCCTTTAATTAAGGACTTTATCACTTTCACGAACAAAAATATCTATGCTGAAACTACCTCTGCATGGACAACCATTCATATCTTCGGTATTACGGTCACATTTGTGCATTTATGAAATAAACTCTTTACACAAATACGTTATATTCCTAACAGTGTCGTCAGATAGTGCGTGCGGGCGATATTCTCATAAAATAGCTGCGAGGACACGCGGCTAATCAGCGGTGCAATCAGTCGACGTCACCGCTACGTCACGGAGCGCCCTAAATATTCAGCGGTTGACCTATAGCCGGTGTGAGCCGCTCCGCTGACAGCCCGCCCGACCATCATTGTTTATGTACCCGCCATCTTAGAGCTGTGGATCAGCATCCATTTTGGTGAAATATGAATTTGGAGATACATTTGCTTTTTCAAACAGTTCGCTTTAAATGTTTCCATGTGCAGCATATAGCTTTGACAAACGTTTTCTGAACAAATAACCCAATTTGCCAAGAAACAACTTTATTACGCGTTGTGTGAAGACTGGAAAATACAATTTTCCATTACTCGGCTTAAGTTATGATGGACATACTACAACTCTCCAAGTAAGCAAATGCAATTTATTTCCTTGAAAGCCACACTAAATACTTTTACATTCACGTCGCGTAGAATTAAATTCCTGGCAGCCTTGTTTACAAAATTGCTTTAACATATTCTATTCAAGTTTTCCCATTTCTTCATTTTATTGGTTCTCGTACAGGTACGTAAAAAACAACAAATTGATTTCCAAACCTAGCGCGTTGTGCATGTTTTGATCAACATTTTCCTGTATTGTTCGCGTAATATTTGCTCTTACACAACACGGCTCACTGCTACAGTTGTCACGTCAATCGATTTGCCAGATTGTGTTCAAACATTGTTTTGTTTGTCAACAGGTGAAAGTTTGTTTGTTTCCAGAATATCTTGTATTTACCTACATCTCTCACCTTTGATCTTTTGCTTTGGTGTCATATCTGTCCTTCACAAGATCAGTATCGGCCATTATTCTATTTTGTTTTGGTTGTTGTAAGTTTATAATTACATAGAATTATTCTTCATTTAGCGACTTGTTTGTTCACTTTTGGCGTGTTGTAAATTTGTCTGTAACCTTTGTAAATATATGTTCGCACATATTGCGTCATTGCCCATTTTAAAACTTTGAACTCACGTGTCGGTCATTTGGGCAGTTTTTGTGCTCCAGTATCCTTGTCAGATAACTTCGTAGATGGTCTCGTTAATAACCAGTGCTTTAATAGCGTGCCAAGTATCATGCATGCTGTCCGTCGATGACTTGCGCAAATTACTAATTACTTAATTTTAGACTTGAGAATATGTAAATAATAACATTACCATCCATCATGTCAGCGCTGTACGTTTCTCTGGAAAAGTTCTCAGTAATCTGGTGAAAATTGATTCTTAGAAACTGCATCCTACAGTCTACTGTGTTTTTTGTATAGAAACTATTGCCAAGATTTAAGTCGTTTTAGCGAAATCGTTGGTGCGTCAGTTATCAGCGGTTGTAGCGCTGCAGGGCGCTGGCGTGGAGCGCTGCGGGCGCTGAAAGCGGCTGCGCGCACGCCGCTGCGTCAGCGCGCCGCCGCCCCGCGCTGCCAGCCGCTCAGTCAGTGTTCGACCGCGATCCGAGCTCACCTGTCGCTCCATCGAGTGTCGCGCTAATCCGTTCCGTGCCGTTCGACGGCAAGTGCTAGTGCCACCATAAGATGCTTGCGCTTGTCGCAGTGGTTTCTGTTTGTGTTAAAGTTTTTTAGTGCCTCAAAGTGGATTCCGGCGGACTGTATCAGGCCGTGGAGCATGCGCGGAGGCTCGAGCGCTCCCAGGCCATGTATGTCATAAATTTAGGTGAGTCCGCTTCGACATACGGCGACGTCGCAGATCCACATTCCTCGATATGTTGCATGACATAGAATTGCGATGCGCTCCTATAATTGGAACTAGACTAGACCGGTACTTGGTGAGAAAGAGGTCCCGGTCTTATTGTCGTTTGAGCCTAGTTTTTATTGCGGTATGCAAATAAATTCGAGGTCGGTTCTCGAAATCGGCTTTCACTCTGATCGTGTTTTTCGCTCCCCGCTTGCTGGGCGGGTATGCTGCGGCCGCGTCCTGCAGGAGGTCGTGTTAGCTGGAGTTGTTCACAATCAGCTCGCTCGTACGATTCCATTTCAATTTGTGTCTTATTCATAGCGCACTGTGCGTGTCTATGTATGTTTTTATTACAGTTCACGTACAACGTGTGGGCGTGTGTTGGTGTGTTTGCGCTATCGGCGATGCTATTTTTGTAACGTGCGCGTGTGTGCGTGCGTGCTTGTGTCGGTGCTGCGAGAGTGCGCGTATGGACGTCGTATCCGCGTTCGGCCTGTTATCATTCTCTTCGCTTGATATTGTTGCGAATTACGTGATGTCTTCGTTTATGATTTTAATTTTGAATAGATACAACTAAAATTGAATTTATTATTGAAATCAGTTTGACGCAGGTTTATAATAGCTTAAATTGTATTTAAATGCGCAAGTGCGTTGTCTTATTGTCTACCGAATGAAACACAAAAACAGGTAAAGTGTAGAAAAACAAAGTAAATATCCTTAACATGCATAACTGTCACATAATTGTCACTCATGTTAGCAGTTAGCACACTTTAACTGTCGTACTTGGATTTTCCTCCACTACTGCAGGAGTGCAGGTGCACCTTAGCAACACACAAAGTCATTGCTAAACAATACCTTATTTGCGTCTATTTATTTATCACTATTGCGTGAACTATTTGTCTATCGAAACAATACAGGCTCCATTTTTCTGTTTTGATCGATACTTGTTGCTACTCTAGCACCGAAGTGTTTTTTCATTAAGTATGACGTTGTATTTATTAGTGTATTTTGATGGAACTGTTGTCATGCAAATTAGTTGATTATTAATGAAATTTAAAATATTAATTTATTTATATTGGCAGATGATAAACAGGTTTTTTAGTATCGTATGTTTGCAGAGAGTGGGAGCACAATCAATACATATGTTAATGATACTTTAAAACGAAGCAAATTCTAACTCTATTACACAACTACTGATGATAAAGCGCCTACCTAACCTAGGTTCTTAAAAAAACAGTTGCCCTATCAGTAGTTAGTTAAAATGATCAACAAGACAGTTATCTCCACAAAATAAAGTAGGTATGTTTAAATAGAGGCCTATTAACTACCCCTATGCAAATGTGAATGTAATGTTTAAATTAACAAAATTATATCCTAAATTAACTAAACTATTTACAAACTAAAATGTAGCGTCGAAAAATTCATCCGCATCGCTGTCGACTGGTAATGTACCCAAAACACTGGCGGCATTGCCACGTTGTATGGCAATGCTTAGCCTCTGGCCAAGGTAAAAGCCAGCCCTTGGGTTATGGGAAGTGTCAACCAGTCTTTTCAAAATTTCCTTAAAAAGACCATGCGCACTCGGACCCCACGGCCCCGAGGGTTTCAAGTTTTCAACCCCAAACGGCTCGAAAATATATTATTAATAAGGTTATTATATTTACGCCGCTTGAGGTTTTCCGCAGCAGCAGCACCAGCGCAGCAGGCAGACTCTGGAAGATGGGATGGCGCAAGAGTAAATGTTTATTGTTTAAATTAACATACATTTTGGACGCTTTACATGCCTGGAAGTCTTAACACTATGCAATAAAGTCGTCTATGAATCCTAACTAATGTTATAAATGCGAAACTGAGTTTGTTTGTTACTCAATCACGCCAATACGGCTGGACGGATATGGATGAAATTTTGCACACAGATAGACCATGACCTAGGTAAGGACATTGGCTATTTTTCATCCTGGATCGCAGTCGAAGCTGCGAGCAACAGCTAGTCATACTATAATGACAATGATGCACTATTTCGCTCGAAATAGGCCTAACAGAATAAATGATTGAAGATGGCAAACAACTTGTAGACGACTTGCAAAGCGGGACAGATCTGAATGCGACGGACAGAAACTAGGGAGGCAAGGAAATCAAAAGAGACTCTAATCACCTCAACACTAGTGAGTAGAACAAAAGCTGATGATGAAACCAACAGGTTTATTTATAATACTCAATCTAATCTAACTCCAGCTATCACATCAGAATACAAAGCATTGCATAATGGCACAGTAGTGATGGAACGTGACGCTGCCCGTTTATCTCCCACAGAGCGTTTCAATCTTTATCGGATGACACGAAAATATACACACAGAGTATTCTATGATACTTCTTTTCTTAAGTATGGTTAACAATGTCCGTATAATGTAATTCTGCCGCCAGGACCTTTGTTAAAGCCATCACTTTCACACGTCATAACATGTCATCAAAAAACAATGCAAGCAATTTTGTTTGCAAATTCGATTTCGTTTTTGTTTGATGTAGCCAACCCTAACATAACATTTCATGTATTTATTGTATCCGCTTTAGTAGTCAGATTCTCATCCAGTCTATTGCTGATATTTCTTCTCCTTGACTCCAATAAGCTATCTAAATCGGTCATCTAGTCGTGTGCCTGACTTTCCCCCACTTTTCTATCTCCATTTGCTCACTAAATTCCGTCTTACTGTCCATTCGTGTTATCAGCTTATAATAAAACCATTAATGCCTTATCTCATCTACGGATAAACCCAAAGTTTATCATATAATACTAATATTAGGTCCATTGAAGGTGATTATGATATGATTTTGATGAATTCTGCGACATTCTGCTAGTCATTTATGTATTTTCTCTCCAGCTGTGCCTTTAAGCGTCGTCGTTTCAGAGAATAAGCAGTAGTGTCGTGCCTTCCACTTCTGTTTATGTGTTCAGAAAAAACACCGCGTCTTTTAATATAATAATTGCACAATAAAACAATCATGTCGGCGGCCCTCACTGATTTCACGGTTGTCGACAGTTCGATGGGTATCTTCTATAAGTGCTGTTAATTGCTCAGTTAGCAGCTGTCGCTGGTGTTCGAGTAGAAAGCTGCACGCTATACCCAGGCACGACGAGTTTGAACCCCGTTGATTCTGTAAGAGGAATCGGTACAATGTTCTCAAAAATGGCAGATCGCTAACTTAATCAAGCCTCTTTCTCTGTTCTGTGAAAAGGTTATGTTTAATGTAAATTGTTACCTTTACCCCTTTATTACCATTTGCATATTTAGTTTATTCGTACAAATTACTAATTAATGTGCCTATCTACTATTTGGCAGATAATTTGCATTGAATCAATTGTCTATTATGTGTCATTGTATGGTAAATAGAAATTCGACACGGTCAATCATTAGTAAATGTATTGGAAATAGCGATTATAAATCAATGCATATGTTTATTTGATTTTATTAATTTGGTAACTAATCAGAAACACTAGTACAATGAATGGAATAGGTACATGTTACACTGCTCATGTTCCATATGAATTTTCGGCGACAAAGCACGACAAACGACGACGTAGAGGTTCACTTCATACAAGTGCAATCACAAATTCACGACGCAGCGCTACTAATAGGTACACGCTGCTAAAATGCCAACATTAAACAGCAAAACCTCGCCGCATACATGAAGTATTTGAGTTCTCTCGATGGTGAGGGCTAAATAATTGTCGTGATTGACACGGTCCCGGCTCCCGTTACGCGGAACCTGTCTAAGGGCCGGCACAGACGCACAGGCGCGCGCGCAGGCCACTGACCCTCAGCCGGATACTACCAAATAATACAGGTCATGTAAAGATCTACTGCAGAGCCTTAACTTGTCTGAAAACTGCAGTTATTTCTAGAATACAAGTAAGTTATTGAAGAATATCTTGAGTACTCTTGGATTACTGCTACAAATGTTTTGACGCAATAAAACATCGAGTACTTACTATTGTTGATGTTCATATCGACCTCCATAATGAGTGACAACTCGGCGTTTGGAGTACCATTAGGTTCTCGTAAAAACCTTATCAGTTCTATAAATAACCTTAATTGCCTGCACTGATAACGGGCTATCTATGGACTAGCGTCATCGGGTAAGCATTTAATGATGGATCTGTATAACGTAGGTAGATTTAAACGAATCTGTCTAGTTTTTCACACTCGTCTACCTATATTTATGTGTGCAAAACCTTGACATGTCTTTATACTCAAAGATAAGTTTTCCAGTTCTAAGAATTATTTGCTAACGTTTAAGTTGTTATTTTGATTAGCGTTTTTAATTATCTAATTATACACGTATATGAGCAGTAATATTGATTTAATTCCCAGTGTTTCTCTACACGATTTCTCTTACTGGGTCTCCGCTAAGTGACTGATTAAATTCCATTGTTCGTTTGATATGTAGGATAATAAAAATAATGCTTACTGTGGTGGTGGCTGTGCATTTCGTGTGGTGACAATCGATGCGTTTTTTTCGGTTCATTGCGTCAAAGCGAATGACGCACGCGTCTTGGATTCACGACAGAAATAATTACGGAACTCCTGTCTAGACGAACTGCGTGCGATGGAGCACATTTATTTTTCAAACATTTCATGATAGACAATTTTCAATTGCAATACAATATACGTCATCTGAATACAATCAAGGAAAAATGTTTTGTGTCTCTTATAGTTAAGTCACTCCCTTTATAACATAAAAAGCTATACAGACTTTTTATTCGCAACAAAACAACAGTATTTCCTGATTCATACCAGTAATTCCCATTTGTTTGCTTTCGTTTTTATTCGTTTATTATCCTGTTATGTGTAGCTTGTGGCTAATCGTCACCGGAGTCATAGTCGCATTGGCTAGTAAATAACAACGAAATGTTACCAGTGTGCGTCGTTGTACATAATTTATTTATTTATGTATTCACACCAATAAGTACAACATCTTACAGTACCTATTCCAAGACGATGTTATACAAACTTAATAAACTATCCATAAACTATACTTAAACATAAAATTCAACAATTTAAATAAAATAATAAAAATTACAATATTATGCCTCCTTCAATGCACCTTTGTGCTCCTCACACAAATGTTTTATGTAAGCATATAATATAATCATACAATGTTGAAACCATTTGGTTTGGTCAGGTGAACTCAGGTGTGAACAAAAGCAGCTAGAAAAGTAAAAAAATGTGGTGGTGAAAAGATTTACACTTCGCTAAGTTTGTAGGGCCTAAATAGAATGAATAGAACTTACGAACGAATAGGTACAGCGTTCCTTAATATTCTCAAATCTAAAGTTACTTCAAATCAAGCATAAGCTTTGTGTAAAGGCTACGGTTTCCAACCACATTGACGTCAACAACTTGTAGGTACACAAAATTGAACTGGCAAATTACTCAGCTAAATTTCCGGTTCTTTAAATATTAGATACCATTACCGGGTGTATAGTCAAGTTCATGTGGACAGATCAAACTGCTTATAATCGAACCTCACTGGCCTAATTACTATTGTTGTGGTTCAAAGAGGTCATTCAGGGTTAGTGAATGGGCTGCATCATCGGTGCGGTCCGGTAACAGGAAAATACTGGCGTGCGACGATGTAACGTTTTTGTTTATCTCGATGACTCAGTAACAGGCAAAAGGAATATTTATTGGAAATACAAACCGTTAGTCGGCAGTATTTAATGAGTTAAAGCAATAAGCACAAATTATAGGCTTCACGCCATGAAGTTGTAAAGTCTCGGTATGCAAGACATTTTCTTTATATTATATTATTTCTATTTGGACGATTGTGTAGGGTGAATATTTTTATTGTATCGCGTCTCGCAGAACTACCATTAAAGGTTAAAAGAGTTCTAAGAAAACAGTTCGACCTTTGTGAAATATTGTGTTTGCCCTTTTCTTTAATATAATCTTCTGTTCTATGAACTCATTCCACTTTTTAGGAATGCTTTTATCGCGTCGTGAATAAACTATTTACTGTTCAAATCACTTCGCTTTTTCGTCTATTGTTGGACATATACATACATATATAGGTTTCCTTATTTGTTTACTGTTCATCGTTGTTTATTGGTGTTAGCACTTGTAGTGCGTTCGTCAATGCATGGCTGCGTATATTTGCGTGGTTCTTGCTTCCATCACGGCAATGGACCGTGACACTGCGTACAAAAACTTCGAGCCTTGAAAACTTTTGTGTTAGTTTAGTTACTTGTAAGACTTCAGGTTTCCGTGTTTTCGTTTTCCGCATGTACAGTTAAGAACAGTTACAATAAAAACAAAAGTTTGTATAACTTCTTTGGAAAACGAGCCTTCTTTCAGAAAACGATTGCAGAATACCTTTCTTTAGCTAAATACATTTTGCCTAAGGGTAAACAACTGACGTCAGAGGATACCTGGAACTAAAGAGTTTGTTGTTGCTAATGACGTCTTCTTCAACTCTTGTATTTGAACTCGACCATGATGAATAAGTCATTGTAAGATGCTCTTTCTTATTTCCCAATGCTTTGCATCGCCCACATTTTACTCCATTGTTGAAAACCAAAAGCGTTTTAGAAGTTATATGGAACAAATACCTAAAGGATTAATGTTAAGATTATATTGTTCTTGTCGTAATATGGGACAAGACAAAAGAGTATAAAATACTGATTGTTTGCCAAGAACTCTTCTGAGGAAGTCGACTGGGATTAAATGGTAGTCAATTTCGATCCAGCCAACTGTAAAATCGAATCAATAGTTTTTTCTCCATCAAATATAGGCTTCCGTAACAAAACCATCGGAGTAGGAAGTTGGACATTGAATTTATATTATATTTAGTAGGTTTCGACCATGATTGTGATTGGTGCCGGGGCAATAAAAAAAAAATCGATTAACCGGTTTAGGCATTACCTCCGGGGATCGCCTAGCGGTATTTGTTTTAGGTAAATTGCAAGGCTTCTCATTACAATATTTATGCTACTTCTGTTTACATTCCTTTGATATTTAATAACAAGTTCAACAAACTCAGTGCTGAATACTTGTATTAATTTGTTAACAATTTATTCACAAAACATATTCAGAGATTTTTTACCAAAATAGCAACGCCCACTCGTGCGTGGGATCTAAGATAATGTAATCTAAAGAGAATATCGTTCATTTGATTCAGAAGTGCGTGTAGGTGCTGACATTACTCCTTGACCTTTGGCGTGGTGGCGTGGGAGGCCTGTTTACCTAATAACAAACTTCCACGAAAACGTACCAAGAAAATTGTATCGTTTATGGGAAAACTAGTCTGTTTATTTATGAGTGAGTGAAAACATGGAAATGGTTTATTCCGGTCGATTAGCTTCTATACTTATGGAACTTTAGTGCTATCGTGACGAATACACTCAGCAACCTCGGCGGTCGATTTCGTTCATGAAATATCTTCGTTTAGAGGTTGATCTCTCTCTGATGTTTCCGCAAAACGTTATCAAAATAATAAAACGGACTTATCTATTTGTTTTGAATTCTGACAAATGTTGGCATATAAACCATAGCATAATAACATGTATTCTGCGAAATTATTAACGAAATAAATTGTTGAAAAACGAGCTCTTCTCGCGTGTTTACGTCGACGAAATGTTTGACGTGGCTGCAATTAAGAATAATCTGCTCGTTGGCCGTATTGCAATTAGATATAAAATTTATGTCACCTACCTCCGAGAGGTTTAACAAGAACATGGCATCATAATCGTGCGTAGGTATGTTATTTTTAGATATGCGAAACTCAACACGTTTAATATGTCTAGACTCAAGATAATATAACACTGCTTCAACTTGAACTTTACAGGTTATATAAGGAACATGAGCTTTGGTTATTTCTAGTCTTCAAAAGCGATTCTATTGTTTCGTCTTGTTGTCTGCTCATTCAAGATGTTCAGTTGATCACAAACATTTCATGAAGTGAAACGTTATCTTTATGGGTGAACTAAATGTGGACTGTGTGAATGTTTTGCAAATTAACATTCGTGTTTATTTTCATTGCCTTCATTAACTGGTCTGTCTCGAGTCGTCTGCTGTTTTAATTATTTGCGCTGTGAATTGATAACATTTGTGTTACTATTTTTATAATTGGGTTTCTCATTAATGTTCATCTATATGCCTTTCAGCCTACGACTTTGATTTTATTTACTCTTTTAAAAATGTACTATTAGCTTTATTAAAAACAACTATCACTAATTCAAGTGCCATACTATGATACTACACGCAGCTATCAAACGCTGCGTTTTCACAGGTACCACTTACGGCACGTTCTGTCCCCATAATTACACCCCATTCATGCTGAAGACCACCACTGCTCTACACACCTGCTAGCCTTGGCAAATTCCCACCAAAGTTTGTGTAATCAAATATGTGATGTAATTAGTGCTATAACATTAATGCCACGAATTTTGGACTTAATGGATAACACGTGTATGCGCTACATTCAGCTTACACACACTGCGTACACTTGCTCAATGGGACATATTCTGTCCTATCTTCTGCCCGCGACTTCGTCCGCGTGAAATTTCTAGCTCCCCGACCGTCCGCGTCGCATCGCATTATCTACTCACCCGCGCTATTACTTCGTTTTCGCTTAACGTTCTTTCTGCCTTTTTCCCTTTACCTTTTTTTCTTAAGAGTCGTAGCATGATGTTAATCATTTAACCTTCCTCAAGAATTGAACTAAGTATCAAATGCAAAAATATTTTTCAAATCCGACTGGTAGTTACAGAGATTACCTACTTAGCGGTCAAACAAAAACACTAAACAACTAAACACTATTAGGATCGTTATCAATAAGTTCGAGGAATATCAGTCGCGTGGTCGCAAACGTGACCTAAACAAAACATACTGATTGCTCTCATTTTATAAATAACACTACTTACTATCATGTAGGTAACTTTATAACAGTAAATGCCTTTCAATTTTGAAAAGAAATCAAGACGCGTAACCATTTTTTGTTTCCTCACGCTACAAAGTGAAAGTATCGAGGCGTGCAAACCTCTTTTGAAAAAGTGACGCAACACTCAAAAATGTTTTGGTGTCTGCCTTCCAAATTGTATTTTGCAATGCTTTAGAGGCGTAGCTTATTGTTATTTCCAAACTTAGAAACAAAAATTTTGATTGAATATATCGTTTCGTCATTTTCATCAATTTATGATTTTTGTTAATAGATGTTTCAGTTTTATTACAAACACTGCAATAGCTGTGTGCAACTGTGCATGCTCGTCCAAATATCACAGTTGCGGTTAATGTCAGTTCAAGTTTTAAATCAATCTGCCGAGCCTGTTCCGAATTATGTTGGGGTCGGCTTCCAGTCTAACCAGATGCAGGTGAATACATGTTTTTTCCATGGAGCGACTGCCTGTTTGATCTCCACAACCCAGTTACTGGGTAACTCGATATCCCCTGGTAACTCTGGTTCTCAGACTTTTTGGGCTTCTGACTACCCGGAAAAACTGACAAAAGTCTACGAATGACAGCCGGGACCAACGGCTTAACGCGTTATTCACGAACTGACCGCGGCAAACGTAGCTTCTTGCCTACGATCGACAATCTTCGATTACTACACTACAAGTTCCAAATCGTCTTTTAATATTTTCACACGAATGTAAGATCAAAACACCATTACACAAGTATAGCGAACACTATGCGACTCGTTTCTTTCAATTAACTCTCACGAACGAAATAAGCGCATGATTCACTCCGAGAAGCATTCATAATATAACGATCCATATAAAATTATGGCGAAGTAATGAAGAGTTAGCAAGAGGATATTGGCAATGATGTCCACTTATGTCCACATTCAAATTAATTTCAATCGTTACGTATATAATATCGTTTCTGAAATCTTCGTTATTAAGATAGTTTCTCGAAAGTCGCAATCGTATGTGTGAGAATGACAATGGTCGCTGGCTAGACGTCATAAATTCCATAATGCCCACAACTTCTGTTGCCCAATTTAACTTTATAAATTTTTACAATCTTTGCCTGTAACGTCACCGCCTTTGTTTTGTTTTCAGGCATCGTAAAGCTTGAAAGGTTAGCTTTTAAAGGTGATTTGTTTTTAGGTTACTAAAACGTTTCTTGAAGCACCTTTAATTTTGCGGTTTGTGTCTTCCTAAGATTTTCCTTGATCATACATTCTGTATTTATTACCTAAGAACATTAGATATTGTTTTGAGTGATTATTATTAAGTAAAAACGATGTTTTTATTACTGTTATTAGTGTTTTGTGGTGTGTCAATCAACCTTTTATTATTTTGTTACATCACCATTTATCTTGAATGATATTTGCATTGTAGAGCACAAGAATTGAACTGGTTACATTTATAGACACAAAGGTTCACGACAATTGGCCTCATTGCAGTCGTGGGCAGGAAGCGGCAATAACCCAGTGTCAGCGGATCAAACTCAGAAATTGACTAGAGTAGACCACCACCTGCCGGTTAGCGCCAACGTTGGGGCAAATATATCCTCGTTAAGTCGTCACGTTGGCGTATTGGTTGTACGGCCTCCGGAACTGCGTGTGTTGTGTACCAGAAAGTACTAGCGGCGACTAGTAACCTTCATTGGATAATGCTCGCGTAATACACGTGGCTTGGTGGAGGTCGGGTCATTGAATAAAATTGTCGACATGACTTGGTGTGAGTTTTCATTCATATCGACTTCGATTGGCGCTATTGTTCTTATTGGATGATTGTTTGAAGTCAACTTGTAAAGACGTTTGTATGGTATAATGCGCGTGAATTATTCTAATTTGAGTCTGGTTCCTTTTGACCAACGTCAAAGAAGTTGGGCTAATGACAAGTGCGATACTATTAAGTGAGGAGGTTTCAGTCATTTTTATTTTATTGTTCGGGTTACCTTCTAGTCTCCTTCACGCTTGTGGTCCACATCACTCGCCCGAGATGACCTCATTGGCATTCAGTTGAGAAGGCTTGATACTTCGCACCAAGCACAGTTCAATGAACTTCTTGTTCTACAAATTAACAAGCAAGTTTCTAACATTAATGGTTAGTTTGATAACGTTTTTTATTTCCTTTTTTTCTCACATAGGTAATACGTTTTTTTTATTTTTATAATACGATTTATAACGAATAGGCTTCCGTTACATGATTGATATCTATTTCAATTCTCAAATAAATTTTATCGGTCTCTTATTTTAGTATCTTACCACAAAAAGCTTAATTCACAAATAAATAAATTCTCTACTATTATTCACGTAACGACCACCAAACTTGCCGTGGGCATCACATCGTTCCATCAAATACTTCGGTGTTACGTGGTTTGAATCACAAACCCATCGGACTCTTGTAATAGCTGCAGTATGTATAGTTTGCGCATCAAATGCACAAATGTAGGAAGTTTCCGCCTGCACTCCTGCCAAATTGTCGATATCCATTTATCTTCACAGTTCAAGATTAGACGAGATTGCTGGTGAAAATAGAATCTTTGATTTTATATTCCTCGTCAGTTTTGATCAATAGTGGAAATGTTGGATAACGTATTATTTGGAAACTCAATCAGATTACGCAAACAGTGGTCACAATTTTTTTGTCCTTGTTTTGGGAAAATCCGCACAATGCTTGTTCATGGTCAATATTCCTTTCAAGGAATCTATGCTCATTTGCAGTAGTAAAATATTCCTAACACGGATCAGTAGTATGACATCGCCAATTACCAAGCAAGCTTAGTAAGCTGTCAGCTTCCGCTGGGTCACCGCGACCTACCGCACGCGACACCGGGACGCGCGCGCAAGGTCTAGGTCCCGGCTCCGACTGTAAACACAACAACAGGTGGTGATGCTACTTTATCTTCATCGTTTGATTCCATCCTTTTATCTTTCAATTGTCCATTGATTTGTTGCTTGTCTTCTGTAGCAGCACCACGTGCTATGTCACTAACGCTATCTAAATGTTTATGTCTGAAATGTTGATGACATTGTTGAATCTCGTGATTTTCCGATGGCTCTGCTGCCAATAAATCAGTGACATTTAAGTCAGGAGTACTTTCAAACGGGTCAATGTATCAATTGAAGATAATTATATGAAATAATACGTTATGAGGACAGATTTTAATTTTCTTTTATTTTATTATAGTTAATCGTGAATTAATTACTTCTGTATGTTAGTAATGTCTGTAACTACATGATTATATTATGTTGTCACTTTTCGGAAAGAAAGAAAATTATTTAACTAAAAAAAAATCGTGAATGACTAAAGTCAGGGTCTTCTGTCAAAATGTTTGCCAAATTATTTACATAAGATAGTGAAAAAAAGATGTATACAGTGACATAACAAATAACAGTTGTGAGTACAAGTGTACCTACTCGAGTCGGTTCGGTTCGGCGGGCAAGGATGAGGCGAATCGTTTTGTATTTCATTATGTATGTGAGAAATTGAGTATACCTAAGGGCTAAAGGTTTTATCGGCAGTATTCAACCAGGAAGTATGTTATACACGTGTACCCATACTTTATTAAATATAACTTTTTCAATTATAGCTTTGTATGATTCCTTGTTCCTTGAAACCAAAATATGTTTAGTTTTAAAACAGCAGTGACATCGGCCCAAGTTGAACAATGTATATTGGCTAGGCGATATCAATTAGTGGTGACTAGAAACTTGGGCTTATGCGGTAACGTCTAAATATATCGTCATGATCACCGCTCCGCTGTCTCGCGCACATGTCGGCTAATTGATGATGTGAACTGTTCCGCTTACAAGAATGTTTGCAGTAATGACAGCAAGTATAGACAAAGAAAAGTTGGGAAAAAACCAACAAATGATGTGTACATACAGAAATATTTTATGTTAGTTTTATAATACCCTTCAATGAAATAGTTTCGGAACTTATATCTAATTTTAGTATCAACTCTTCACAAGTAGGCGGGCCTACCGGAAATCTAAAAGGGTTCGGACTCTAAATAATGCACCACCGGAAATGACGCGCGGGCAGCGTTGCCAGAGTTGGCTGCCAGTGTTTTTGGCTCGTTAGCGCTCTCGTACATACTCGCCTGAATGGCGCTCTCACTGAAAACTTTATAGTTTCAGATGTGCCAGAAACCGTATTTCATGCAGAATCGTGGAGCAATTTTCTGGAGCACTGCAAGATATCATTCGAAGAATGCTTTGGATAGTATTGCGCCACATTTAATAAAATCTATCGTCGTATTATTATTTGTGATGCTTGCGTTAGCGATCATTTTGAATTCAGCATTGGTAATTAATAAACAATTGTCAATTCCTTTTTACAAATAAGGTATACGATTGGAAAGTAAACTGCCTTATTCCGCTGAAACTCCCGAGTCATCCGCTCTTACAACACTGATGCACGCGCCTTTCGCTTCGGCCTTTGATCCTTATTCAAGCACCGATTAACTTCGACTAAAAGCAGTTTCTATTATAAGTATTCCGTAAATGGCGTTCCCATCGCCGTCTAAATCTGTCTCGACATCGGACATATCTATCGCTGCGTCTATATGTTTGGCTGGCTATTCTGGTTAGGCTATAAATGGCGCCGCTTCGACCGGGTATTATTAGCATTGGCCGCGCGACTCCCGAACATAACGCTTCGCACCTGATTGGATGGTGGCCAGATATAGACCTCGTTATGCTCGCTCAGGACTCGAGTGTCAACTATGACTATAATGGTACTGGTCAAGTGCGAGTGGCTAGCGAAGTTTGGCTGCTTTGCATTCTTTGGTGCGTGGCAGTTTATGGCAGAGATTATATTGGCTTATTGATTGATTTCTTCCGTGAGAAAAAACAAGAATTATATTGCTGTATAAGTGCACATCTGTTTGATACAAGAGAGTTTGGTCTACCTCGGTAGATTTGCTGTGGTGGGATATTTTACACGTTGTAAATATGTAATCATGTTAGTCTTGAGTCTGTAGCAGGAACTTGGTTAACAATCTTAATCTGCATTGGCACAGTAATAGCATCACGGGAAATTTCCCTCCGTCCTGTCTGCCAGTTAATCCGATTAAATGCTTATTTGATTTCTAGTAGTAGTTGGTTCAGTCGCTGCTTTGCGAACGTCCTAATAGAAATAACGAAATACAATTTTGGATGTTGGTTTCTTAATCGTTGTGATTTATTGACCATAAGGTGTGGAAAAGAAAGTGGATAAAGCTAAGCTGATTAAGCTGATTTGATTTCATCGACTAATCGGTTCTGTCTGAGTATTGAGTAATCGAAAGTTTATAAAGTCTGGCTCTGCAAAGTCATTAGCCTTCACTATGTACTGCTTTTTTGTCTTATAAGCACTACTGGACGCAGTGTCGTTCTATTCGTTTTCCTATCATCCAAAGTCAATCCCTCAAAGTTACTTCATGAAAATTAGTTTGATCTCGATCTTATCTTTTAGCGACATGTCTCATGCCAAACCAGGTCACTACGAAACCTTCACCAATTTGCCACATAATGGATGTCCTACTACTCCTACTACACGTTATATTTATGTGGGGAGGCGCGTCGTGTCATCGGATTTTGTTTTAGTTGGCGTCCGCAGGCATGCCGCGAGGTCGCCGCTCCGGATGCCGGCGGATCACAGCGGATCCCGGTTGCCGGGTCGTGGAAACTGCATGTTACACGCAAACTGGGTTACGACGCGTTTCGTTATGTGCGATGTGGTTTTGTTTTTATACGAGTTTGGTACAACAAAATAATCAAATAGACAAATCGTCGCCAACACCGCAAAGGGGCGAACCTCATACAAACGGTCAAAAATGAGTTAAGTATACAAAAATGCTCCATTTGTTGAGCTCTATGTCGTCACAAAAAGGCGAAGCTCTAAGACTAATAGAAACGAAAAAAGATTGACGGCGTATCTCAAAATCAGTTCTAGCGAAATTTTACGAAAAGGCGAACTCGAAGTACGCCTTTTAGCGGCGACATGTATCGAGTAATGCAGAAAGCCCTAGTTCAATTTCGCCCTTTCGTCGCGTCCCGAAACTGAAATGGATATTCAGACGACCGACGATTAGTAATATTACCAACTGTCCTTCTGATTAAAATAACTCGGTATTGTTTGAAAACATGGATATAGCTGACGTTGAGGATCCGGATTATCACCCTGAAAGAGCTTTATCACCCACGGTTTTACAAGACTACCAGGAAATAACTGTGGATCAACCTATGTTATTGTCATGTGAAGTACCTCATTGTGGAAATGATATTTTCAATTCTTGCAATAAGTGTTTCCTATTTTTGTGTTCCGAACATTTCGTAGAAAACGTATCCTGCACTATACATGGACAAATTGTTGAAAAAAATGGCTTAATACCACATCATGAAATTCTTTCTGATCAAAGTAAACAGGTTATTCAGGCACACTCAGCTAGAATAAGTCCCATATCTTATTCTGCTTTAGATGACATAGAAACACATAGGAGTTACAACACTGACGAATTCAGATCACAAACTTGTGAAGTTCCTGACTGTTTAGGCGATGATTTTAGCTCATGTTTTAGATGCAATATACTTTTATGATGGATGAAATGGCGACAGGTCACAGGAACAACTTGCGACCCACGGATGCCCCTCAAGTTAAAGGGGAAAATTTATAAGTCTGTGATAAGGCCTGTCGTACTTTATGGGTCTGAATGTTGGGCTGTGAAGAAAACGGATGAAAGAAGATTGCATGCAGCGGAGATGAGAATGTTGAGATGGATGTGTGGAGTGACGAGAATGGATTAAGTAAGAAATGAGTATATAAGAGGAAGTTTGAAAGTAGCGCCAGTGACAGAAAAGTTGAAAGGAAATCGTTTAGCTTGGTATGGGCATGTGATGAGAAGGGACGAAACGCATGTGACTAAAAGAGTGATGAATATACATGTTGATGGATGGAGAGGGAGAGGAAGGCCGAAGAAAAGATGGATGGATTGTGTGAGGAATGATATGAAAGAGAAGGGAGTGAATGATAGCGTGACAGTTGACAGGGGAGAATGGAAGAAGAAAACGTGTTGCGCCGACCCCAAGTAACATGGGATAAGGGCAGGAAAATGATGATGATACTTTTGTGCTGGACTCATTTCGACGAAGATATTTCGTGTGAAAACCACAAAAAAAGGAACAGGCCAAAAAAAACAACAGATACTGAAGTTAACATGATTAATCCCGCCGAAAGCTCATATTGAAAAACACTATCCCATTGAAGGTTCCAGACGTGAATTTAACTTAGCCAAGGAAGAAAAACTAGACAAACGCAAATTAGCTAAAATGTTACGAAGTACTGGCCAGGAATATATTTCACCTATAACAAAAAAAAGTGTACCTGCAAAAATTGTCGGTGCATGCTGTAATGTTGCAAATTGTAAAGAGAACAACCGCTATTGTTATCGCTTCACAGAGATTGATAGAAAAGTTATTTTCGCAGATTTTTATAGCATGGGTGAAACTTCGCTAAAACGGGATTTTATTCTACGACACTTTACTGAAAGTGAGCAGAAACAACGAACGCAAATACCCGGAGGTAGACTTTCAAGACGTAAGAGATCACTCAAGTATCTTTTGATGGGAAAAAATACCAAGTGTGTAGAACATTCTTTCTGAATACACTTGCGGTTTCGGAAAAATTTGTTCGAAATTCTTTGGCTAAGCCTAATCAGTCAGGAATTCTTTTTCAAGACACTCGTGGTGGACGTGTGGAAAACCTCAAACAAAGAGACAATAAAATTAACAGCATGATACGGGAACATATAAATCTTTGCTCCAAGACACGGACAGAATGAGGGAGACTCTGCACATAGTGCCATAAGTTACGCAGTGCAAAAAGCTGGAGATATATTCCTTCCATCCCAACTGTATCCCACTATTCAAATGGCTAGATCTTCACAACCGTACATTCTTCGACCCTTACAATACTCTGATTTTAAAGACTACAAACAGCTATCACAAAACATAAAGATTCTCAGTCTTCGCAAAGACAATGAATCTGGTGCTTCAATAAATTGGACGGTAGTAGTAGAGTTTAAGGTAGATAAAGAAACCCCGACTTCATTGTATTTTAAAACAAGTCACACTGATGTTGCTTACAGGTCAATTTCTGTAAGAAGATCGCAAGCCAAATTCTTAAAAGAACCTATAAGGCTATTAAATGATTCACAAATAAAGATTTCTAAGCCTAAATTTGACGATTTGCTGAGTATTTGTTCTGGAGCCCTATCATTAGGTTCCATGAGTATCAAAATTACTATAAAAATTTGCCACATGAGTAAATGATAAAGATTAAAACAATTATGTTTAAAACTTATAATATAAGTCAGTTTAGTTTGTTTATGATTTATGACTGAAATTCTCATTGATCTCTTTACAATACTAGTCTTAGTATTTTTCAACTAGAGTTTATAATTACTGCAGCACCAACTTATTCGCCTATTACATACAAGATTAGTACTGTACCTAAATTTAATACATACACACTTTATTTCATACTTTTTTTTTGCAGACTGTACTTCAGTAGGTCTAGCATCGATTTATTTTATTTTGTTATTAAGAACATATTTCTGATAGTATTTGTTACCTATGTGAAACACTGTAATAATACCAAATTGTTTTTATTTGATTTTAACCATAATACACAGGTATAATGACAAAGAATCCAAACTTACTAAGTCATTTGGTTTGTTTAAAAAATATTTTTAAGTCAACAAGTTTGTGATCTCATAAAAATATTTTTGATTGTATTGAGTATAGTTTTTTAAATTAAAACAACGCATATTATCATAGCGCATCGAGGCGTAACTCTAAGAGAATATTAGTTAAACGGGATGTCTTGGTGATAAAGTGGCGCGACGAAAAGGCGTATATTTTTTCACGGCTTTTCCTCGAAAAACCCAGCATTGTAAAATATTATATTTATATTAATTTTGTAGTCCTGTTTCCTCAGTGCACCGTCGCATTTGATTTTTTTCATTATTATGCATATTTTTTTTAATATCATCAAAATAAGCGCGTCATCGGGAGAAAAAAAACGTTTTTTGGCTCTCCTGTAAAATTTTCTCATTTGAGGTTCGCCCCTTTGCCGCGTAGGCGACGAAATGTGGGAACGAGACATTTCAATTTAATTAACGTAGTACTCAGTATTACTCTTTTGATTTAACCCAATTTAGAATGATAAAGATCGGTTTTTGAACTCTATCAGGAATAAAAAAAGTGTGACCAAAACACATGACTATTTACAAACAGTTTCTACGTGAATTGGCTCAAAACATTACTGAATCATTGTCCAATCTAAAACAATTATATCATAATATTGTAGAGCGGCCGAGCCACTCCGTACGTTTGGCAGAGCTGTGCGACCGTGATTTATCCTCTCTGAGGTGTGGAGTAGACGAGGTGCTTGGCACTACTATATCTCTTAATTCTAAAGTAATTGGACGTCCTATTCTTGGAGCCTCATCACAATAGAATGTTTTACAAAGTTTAGAAGGGATGGTAACTTCTGCTCCCGTATTACTCACGTGGACAAACCTGGTGTCATCAGTGATGAATGTTTGACACTCAATGTCTCACCGCTGAGCTCCCGTTTGATGTGCGACATGACAGCTGAGCCGTCCTACGTTTACAGATAATGTATGTGCGAAAAACTATTTAGATATCTATATTCTTCAAGATTTCGGACCAATACAAAATGGTATCTTCAGATTTTTATACATTTTAAATCCAATCGACGGGTTTCTGTCAGCTGTCAATAAGAATACAATAAATAGCTGAAAGCATCCCGAAGAGTTATTTCAGTATTCACAAAATGCCACCAGAAATGCTTTTAAAACATACGATATCAGACACATTCTTCTTCAAACATTTGAAAAGTGAGATGTTAAACCGAGCTAAAATATACAAATAATTATTTCACAAGTTTGTTTTCAACATTTACTTCAGCTTCAGCGGTCGGTTGCACGGTAAAACGGAGTTCACACCTAGATCTATAATTAGGTGGCTAGGCGTGACGCTGCGAGTAAATTTAAAATAATTATAATTAAGTACGCGCGGTGGGCATGTTAATCGGCCGTTAACTGCGACTAACCTTTGTGATTTATGTCGTATGGTATGCGTAGGCGCAGCTTAGAGTATATAAAACGTTATTGTTAAATATTTATTTGTTTGGAGATATTTGATTTTGGCAATCATTGTTTACAACAACTTACACATCTCTGATTTGATAGTAGCTGACTTAATGCAAAATACAAACAGATTGCTGAATGACATTTGCAAAAACATATCGCAGAAATCCTTAGATATATCAAACGATACCGCTATCTATAAAGCATAAGTCTCGTACAGAAAAGACAATACTCCTCTACCAAGTAATTCAAGGTGGCAATTACTTCGAGGACTAGTTCTCCACTTCCCCGTGGTTCTGTGTTAACACAACAGGTCCAAAGTGTAATGAATGCATCTATGTGTAGTGCAGTCGCCTTGACCGCGATGCGGCAGACTGTGGGTCGCCGCACGCATGCGCTGCGGCCTGCGCACGCGCTCCGCTTAGCGAACTTATCGCCTCCGATTAGTACAACACTAACTATGTAGCAATTACTGTGGAAAATTTTATTGGACGATAAACTGTCGGTAATTAGAGCAAATACTACTGTTCATTTTGGAGTTAAAATTGGTATTATTGATACTTTATCCTGTTATACATATTTTCCCGTATATGTATATTTGTGTTCCGGCGATAATTAAGTCCGTATTTAGACCACTATAATTAAAGTGCTATATTATCCCACAGTTCTATTTGTGGTTGCTCTTGTTGCGGTTATTGGCTATTCATTTTCAGTATAAATAGACTCAGTATCCTGGTGTTATTTACCTGTTTCATGATATTTGGGGCACACAACTACTGCTAAGTTCTTGATTAGTTGGTATGAGTTACTTAGTTTAGTTTTTGTAAGTTCAAACCATTCTTCAAGCAAATTATAATTGATTTGGTAACCATGCTGATGTTTACACACCCAAATTGTACAAAAAGCTATGAAAATTCCGGAAAATTTTTAAATTTTACCCCCCGAAAAGGGGAAAAATACCTCGAAATTCACCATTCATATAGCCGTAAGCTCTAAAAACATTGATCCGATATAAAGCGATCCCCTATCCGTCTCCCTACAGTGTTGTAACACGGGCAAGGTGATGCATCAGAATAGTTCGTTGTGCAACGCACCCCACCGGGCCAAGGTCCCACCGAATTAACAGCTGGTCACCAGTCAGCGTGCCCGCTGTGACCCACTTCGAGTACTATTGATGTACCGAGGATTTGTGGAAGACGCTCCATGGCCAACTGATTGATGCTTGATAGCTGTACTTTTGACACTAACGTTGGAAATTATGAAAAAAAAAAAGAATATCTGTTGAAAAGATTGTGTATATTATAACTGCGATGATTGGTTATTATAAAGCATATTTTTTTTTCCGGCATCTTTGTTTAAATTATTGGACTAGAATCTGCTTAGATTATTTACAAGGGGGTTTCAAAATTCTTGAGTTTTGCTTAAAAAATGTAATGGTTCGGTAAATTGTTTCATGAAATATTGCTTTTTCTTAAACATCCTTCTGGATGTTGTATCATGTTGGTATTCAAAATGTGCAACTTATCTATATTCTAGCCACTAATGTCAAAGTCATATTCAGAACACGTAGAGAAACTGACTACAAGCCAAAAATACTGCAATAATTACATTCTTACACATACTCCGCCTTCCGTTTTCCGCAAACTATTTGCCAATCCCATCAACAGTCTTATCACATCATGGCTTGTCGCTGTGATGAGTGGCACGCTTGCCAATCACGCCGCGTGATGGATGGGGCTGGTGCGGGCGCCAATTCGCCTGGCAACCAACAGGGAAGCGGGACCGATGCTGCCAGTCAGCCACAGAATTTGGGACGGGTCAAAGAACATGTTTCAGAATTTCACACTCTTCCAAGTGAGAGTGGAACAGATGTTCATGTTTCATTTGGATCTAACATCACGCCTGTATTCCCCGATGGGTTGGCAGAGGTGTTACTGTAGTAGTTACAGCCACATTTCGCTAGGTATGTTTAGGCCCCATGAAATAGGGGGTGAGCCTATTGGCATTGCATGGTTGTTAATTTTCGTTAAGTATGTCCAACCAGGCTAAGGCAAATAACAAAGAGAATGGTCGAATGGAAAATGAATTAAGCTTAGGTAGGTACCTACAACTATTTTGTAGGTGCAAAGGGTACAGTATTTTCCACATGAGTGTATTATGTGTACCTACATTGTGTTAGTACAATGATCTAATTAGAAGTGACATACTTATTCGTGTTGTGAACTTTGGACTTACACTCTCGCGTACTCATCGCGTTTACTTTCCGTGGAGTCCAACTACACAAACAATATTAATTAATAACTAAACCAATATCTTAATTGCACAAGTTATTTATGTACACGATCTACAATAGAACATCAAGGAATGTGATAGGTGATAGTGTCATTAATTAATTCCAAGGAACATAAACAAAACTTTCTATTAAACAAATAGACAAAACAGTGTGACATAAATAGCGAGTGTTTGGAGTAAGATAAACAAACACGTTGATAACAGAGGTATTAGCGGCCGTGACGTCACAGGTCAAATGTCGCAGTGTTACGAAGCATTAGATCACTGCGAAAGTAAACAACTATAATTACTTGTGAGGAAATAAGGAAAATATATCAGTCTATTAAAAATAGACGGCAGTATCTTTCTGTGCGCTAATTACTACTTGTAGCACCTACTGTGATTAGTTGTTTTCCTACCGTGTTGGTGATCTTGACGACCTCTTTTGCTTTGATTTAAGCAGACTCTGGTGAACACCAAACTACGATGTATCTTTCATTTAAGACAATAAGAAACATAAAACAAGGATAAACAAAACAATAGATAGGCACATGCCTACAGTTCTACTTACTCTATTAAATGATAGCATCACACATGCTTACTATCAATGAATGGAACGTATCCCCGAGGCCGCGGCGGCTGTTGCTCAACACAAGTGTGTCAAAGGAAACTCCCGTGCTATCGTATCGGTGAGTGCATTAATTGTAGGAAAATCACCGGCGCGCGCGCAGACGGGCAGTCGGTGAAGTTTCCATTGTTGGCAGGTAGTTTGAGTTAGATTGGAGGAATAATGACATGTGATGATGAGTGGTTTTGACCTTTGACTGCAAATAGGTATAAGGATTTTTTTTAGTTTAAAGTTTTATTTGTCTCTATTCTACCCAAGAAACAATATTCTACTATTACAGTAGGTTCCATATATTATTATTTTAGGACGCTTTTTAAATTATGTAATTATTTAATAGGTAACCTAATAAATATAGTTCTTATTTGAAAGTCAAATCGGTTCGATATTATAATATAATAAAATCGTCTAAGTATAACACCATTGATGTCTTCCTTTGATTATTATAGTTTCGTTATTATTTCTCTTTTTGAGCTAATGAAACAGAGATGAGTTATTGCTCTAATAGACGTCTTTGAATTGGCTGAATGTGACTAGAATCTCAGATCGATTTTCCTCCTACTTGATTTCCTATTCAATATGGTTAGATAAAAAGAAGGAAATTCAAACTAATGAGGATCATTAAATAGAATTTCTTACTTTCAATAATTTATATTAAAGTAATAGAACCTGCAATTCAGTCTTTTTTATTAGATAACTACTCATAAATTGAAATTGCATCTATGAAGAACTACTAACTAGTTATTCGATAGGGATAAAACATTTATCGTTTCATACGCAAACAATTTGATTCAGACTTGGGACATACATTACCGGCACTGAGTCCCTGTTTTCACCGCAGTTTTATATGAAACTCATTCCAAATGACAATTCATTTCTTTACTAGTAATTAGTAAGTGAGAGTGTTCCCGCAATGTCAGTGGGAGACGCCAGCTGACCGCTATCGCCGGAAGGGCAACGACCTCGCCGGAAGCCTTATCAGCTGGATACACCACGCTACTCATCCCCCACCCACTTGTCGGTACCAGCACTTATCAAGGACTAGCTGTGTCCCACGACGAGGATGTTTATGTCCTATATGTACAGTACCTATGTATGTGACCTGAGAGATACAGTTACAAAGATATCGTATCTGTATGGGACGTGTTGTATCAATCACTTTAACTAAGTCTACTAGTCTGACTCCGGTTATGAATCTTACAGGCGTGGTAGGCATGTCGGACTGTAGGTAGATTTTAACAATGAGCCGTCTTGTGGCTTTCCTTGATTCAGAAAGTGTCCCAGGCTTATAATAATAATTATTATAAAACGATTATTAAAAGTTGCCAGACTCATTTTGTTTGTGTTGTGTGCCACAGGAAAATCAGTATGGCGGGTTTATATTGTTAAGTTTTATAGGTTTTTTGGTACCTATTCAGTAAACAATGACACATCGACGTGTTCACAGATCGATACCTACCTAAGGGTTGTTTTAACTTGTTTCGACAAGTTCTCCGAATATAGTTGCGTGCTCGGCTCTCTGCCCACGTGCCCACGTGCTGGTTCTTAGTAAACATCAGTTATATAGGGGCTTTTTATACTTTTCATGTAAGTACCTGCTTATGTACTTTGAGTCTTTGACAGTAACTTGCAGGAATTAGGTAACTTTGAGTAGGTACCTAGTTTTATATGAAGTTGGTTTTAAGTACTTAGGTGTTTCAGAGTTCTTCTTCGTGTCGCAGGCACGACGGAATTTTAAAAAAACTTCACCCCCCCCAAAACTTCACCCCCCCCCCCTGTATTTCAGTAAACCGCTCATCGTATAAATTAACTACTGAATTATTTACATTAGAAACTAATTATTTATAGGTAATGCAAATTTACCTAAATTGTAATGAACAAAAATGTTCATTTGGCACTACCTACATAGGGTAAACAGCATTATTTTAAATAATCTAGCTAATAGCTATTATTTTTGTACGATTGTGGAATAATAATGCATATAAAATTGATGCATCTTATAAAATACGATTGTTTTGCACCAATACTTATAAGTTTATTATAGCCAATCCATCTTTCCGATAAAACCTTTAGACGTTAATATTTGAGTAAATATATCAATTCACGTCCACTTCACAGCTCATATTCCATTCAAATCGCTGCCTCGTGCCGGCCTCTACCTTCGAACGTATGATATTGCTGGCTCGCGTTGAATGGGATCGATTGGCCAGAGTGGGCCATGGCAGGTGGCTGATGGCCCAAGTTCAGGGCCGCGCCAGCCCCCGTACGCCGACGACACGACCACGACACGTCGCACTCACACGCATCACAAATATTGTAACGTTTATTTTAGAGGAGCTATAGGGTTGACAAACATGAAAAAGAGGAATGTTTGACATCATTTTTATGGTATCGCTTCGTTTCATGTTTTATAAACGAGAGGCGTGTCAATCAGTGCATATTTTGAACTGACTTTTTACAAATATTTTCCTTGTCGTGACGCGCTGCACACATCATTCACAAATACAATGATTGATTACAACGTGTTTACTTGCCAAGAAAAGAACGTTTGCGTTTAAAACGTTTGGCGTCTAGGCGCTGTATTTCAGTTTAATAATTTTCACGACCAGCATGACCCTGGAAATTAACTCGCATTTTAGCTATTTGAATACATAATAAATTCGTTGAGACATCAAAATAAATTAATATAAAGCGGAATAATGATTCGCTAAAAAATAAAATGGAAAGTCGTAGCTTTGCAATATTGTAGCGAACACATTATCAGTTAATTTTAGAAGCGATAGAGATCGTACAATGTCTGCAATCAGCCCTAGCCACACGTAGGTGTGTGGCAACACCGGCAGTTACAAATAGAATGGATGTAAAAACTCGCTCGCGGAAATCCTATTTGTATAGTCGCGAAAATAGAAGTTTGCGACAACGGCCCCGCGGAACGCGAACGATGTTAGCACGGCGCGGTCGGCGGGGTAGCACTTACACTATCGGAATAGTCTTCCTAAATAGACATTTTATCGCCGGCTATATTGAGCAGGCAGTCCTGAACTGAACGGCAATATAATTGCCTAGCGGAGATTCCTAATTTAGTTCTCGGATATCTGATTCGACATTAGAAATTGCATGCCATGCCTTCTAAACTTTACCATAAACATATTATGTACAATAACTAAGTATAGACGAATGACAATGTCAGTCAAACAGTTGTATTTTAACTTAACTTTAAACGTTAAACTTAACTTAATGGATTAAATGAAATCCATAATTAAGTTTAATCCATTAAACTTAACTTAGTGTATTAAACTTAATTATGGATTTTCCAAATTTGGTATCGCTAACACTTTTCTAAACCTATCTAATCTTTCTTTTCCAGGTAAGATTGAGTCACGTCGAGGACGTTGAAGTAATCGCCGTTCAATCCGTAGGTATCATCACCACACATTTCCATCTATATTTAGAAGCAGATAAGCCTGCATATAACGTGATTCATATTACATATTTACATGATTAAGTGAGGGTATGTTTCAAACTCAGAGGTCAACAAAGTGCGTCTTTATCGTGTCCATGTAGCAAGTGTGGGGGAACTGGAGCACTAGACTGTTTGTCTTGGCAGTGTTGAAATTGTAAAATATTACACATAACATCACGCCTGTATTCGACGTTTAGTAGTAAAAGTTTAGTACACCCACATTTCCCCAGTTATGTTTAAACCCCATGTGATAGCGGGCGAGCCTATTAGATACCTTCAAGCAGGCATAAATCTAGAGCCCTGGGCCCCCTGGGCTGCTACCTACTGAGAAATACCACATAGAAAAACCCAATAACACTTTGCCCGACTCGGGCATCAATCCCAGGACCTCATGCTCAGCAGTAACGGTTGCGACCACTAGACTAAAGAGGCAGACAAAGTCAGTCAAATGTTACATCCTTTACAAAATCACTGATGACCTACAGGTTACCCTTTATGCCCTTTGTTATTTGAAGTATAATATAGTGATTTTAACGAAAAGCTCTATGACGAATAATTTATGTGCATAACATATAAAATAAGATAAAACAAATCCATCGGATATGTCCCTATCGATAATCAGATAAAACAAGTAACTACTAATGATGCGGCAAATCACTATAATTATCCCCAATGACTGCAGTTATCGCATTGTGTATAACTGTGCGATTATCCGCTCATTAGGCCACTAATGACTCCGTGTGTAACGTTGCTATTTTCAGACATCCTGCGTAGTAGGAACCATAACATTTGGTGCTATTAATACGGCCACTGTGGAAATATTTGCCTTTTTCAATAGTTACGTGCAGATTTCAAGGTTAAATCTTGTTCAGCGTTTCTAATTTTAGATGGGCAATCAAATAACTTATTTATAGTAAATCAAGTAATATACTAACTAGCTGCGCCGGTTTCACCCGTATAGGTCTCAATCCCGTGGGAATATCGAGATAAAGTATAAAGTATTCTTTGTACTAATCGATGTCCCAAATTTCAATCAGGTCCAAATCCGTTTAGCCGTTTTATCGTGAAAGCGTAACAAACATACAAAAAAAATATATATTTTCTCTTTATAACATTAGTTTAAATAATACTGGATAGTTGAGTTTTACTCTGTTTGCTAGGACTGTAAAAGGAATGAAAAATCATCCACCTGGAACTAAAGGGACATCAACAATTTAACTGATGATCTGTAAAACTGCCCTATTGTCCTTCATGAAGCACAAAGCCAGAGTAAATGTTGATAATCATAAGATCTTGGAGCTTAGCCTTTTTTTGGGTGGGAAAGTATCAAATGACCTCTCCCGTTCTAGCTGCTAGCTGGCTAGCTGAGCGGAAGGGCGTGTCAGACTTGTTGGAGCTTAGCCTCAGAAGGTATTTACCAAACGGACATAGAGCTTAACTCTCGCCGTAGCAAGACTGCAAGTTAAACTATATATATACTATATATGATAGAAATAAATTGGAAAATAGGCTTTATGACCTCAAATATACGCGTCCTATTAAAATCACATTCATACATAATGGAACCAGCTACTCCACGGTACCCATTTATATTCCCCTACAGTACAGTACATACAACCCACACAAAAACGAGCCAAAAAACAGTTGTCTCATAAAATCGGCATAACAGCTCATGATTTCGACACAATGACCATATTAAATGTGCTATTTATAGAACGTTTACCATTCGCGGTGTACACAGCGATCAACATGGCGGACGTGTTATGCTGATTACAAGTATATTGTTTTAGTGTTCTATATTTAAAACGTGCTGACGTAACAAAATGGCGGTGTAGTGACCCGTTTGGGTTCGGTTATGGAAACGTTCCGTTATTCTTTGTATGGTGGTAATGGGAGTTTATAAACACTTTTTAGGTATATGGTATATAATTATGTTAGAGAGATAAGTAGCAACGTTCATGTTTTGTAATAGTATCGAGTATACGGTTATCATGTGATCGGAAATTGTGGAAATACTGGCATTTCATGGAAATATTACTTCGTACCACCTCAGAATCAATAAATATGAGAAAATGAATTCTTCATCATTTTTTTTATTGTGAATTTTTCCCCGTAGACAAATTCAACAAAACAAAGGTAACAACAACAACAAAAAAATCGGTCCAGCGGTGGAATTATAAATGGTGTTACTAACCCGACTTAGTTTAATTTATATAGATAGAAGATATTTAAAAAATAAAGACGGTATGTGAGGTCAGTGATGTGAAAGAATAAGAATAGGTATTCGTTCATAATTGGGTAACTTATGTCCGTTTATCAAACAACTTGAACAAATTAGAGTCAACTGAGGTACGTCAACACGTCGTCAACCAAATAACAAGTAAACGTTTCAATGTGTAGTTTGAATTACATTGAAATTGTAAGTGAGGCCCTTTAAAAACAATGATTGGAGCTTACAACTTGAGGAAAATGTTGTGTACCTGACGGTGACCGTACTTGTGCCGGGGGAAATCCAAGGAAACTCTTTATTTTTAAACTTCCTTATCTAGTTTGAAAAACACCTGTACAGGTAAGGTTAAAGTTTAGGTATACACATTACTCTTATAGTTTTCTTTTGTTTTTATAATTTGCTGTAATGCCATTAAACGCATTTTTCTTTCTTTCTCATATTATGAGCCAAAAACAAGAAGCAAGGGCACTACCTACCTTTTCTCGAAGCGCTTCGTCAATTTTCAACATTATAATTCGGTCTAACACGCTAGCAACGCGGCACACACATCGCCACATCTACATAATGTCGTAGTTAGTACCTATACCTACACAAAACTATCCACCAATAGCTAACTTTGAGCCGACCCCTGACTTCCCCTGACATAAAAGATAAATTATTAATGATCTTCTAATAATAGCACTTCGATAATTCACCAACTTTTTTGTCCTAATAGTAGAAAATGCCACGTGACCCGAGATATATGTGCTATTTTAAGTCTATGGTCTGTTTCACGTTTTGTGTTCGTATGTGTGTGTGATGGTTTAGCTAGTAGACTGGTTGTTAGTGCTCCTAAGTTAAGTTTAACGATTATTATGTTTGTGTGTAGGCGTGTGTCTTGTTTGACCGCCAGACTAACATCTTGTTGCAATTTAGGTAGCCTTGCCTTGCTAAGAATGGCACGAAACTTATAGTCATGCCATCTTGTCTTTGGTAATTCCCACTACTTTGTGGTTGAGACGGCACTCGGTCTGCGTAAGACACTATGTTCAATGCTAATTAGCATTTTCTGACTACTTATTTGTTATCAATACAGCAGAACCATAAATTCAGCCTGATACAAAGAAATGCTTACAAACAGATTCGTAATTCCAACTGCACGTAACAACATGTTTACGTACATATTCATGAGATAATTAAGTATGCACATATTATTATACGAGTATTATAATTGTCTATTATTGTCGCGAGCGCCCCCAGCACGAGCGAATGCAAGCTTCTTTATTTATGTACCCATATGAGCTGTCGATATACCTAGTTTACTTATATAGGTAAACTGTTAGGTAGTGATGGATGGGATACACATAAACGCATTGTCCTTTGAAAAAAAAAAACACTCAAAGTCAAAGCATTTATTTCGATTAAACCATTTACAGAGTAAACTTGACTTTTGAATAGTCCCCTCCCAAGCTGCGCAACAACACCCTGTCGTCCGCTCCGCCTTCCGCATCCAATCTGACCCAGCCACCTTCTTTTAAGGTCGCGGTCCATCTAGCTTGGCGGCATCCCTCACTACACTACGCTGGCCGATACGCGGACTTCTCTCTAGGACGCGTCAGTTAGAGCGTTTCTACCCAAGGAATATTACGCATTGTAACAATAAGCACAAGCTAACAATATAAATAGCCAAAGTAGGAGTGGTAACACAGGAATTTTCGCAAGCATGTTATTAACATTCCTCGCTTCGCAAACATAGCTAGGCAATGAAGATCATCAGTTGCATGTAATTCCTACTTGTAAAAGTGAATGGAATAAAATAAATAGTTTTAATTAATATGGTTGCACAATTACGTGCAATTTGTACTGCACTACGCGAGCTCAATATGCCATAACCATACATTAAGTACCTATTGCAGGTTTATGTAAAGTTTTATGACAGGGTTTAGAAAACAAGGCAGTTGATTTTATTATGCTCACGAAAACGTATAAGAAAGCTTGACTCTATTTTGTACTGTTTTGAAAAGAACTTGACTTTTCAACGCAAACTTTGAAATTGAGAAAAACGCAAAATTTCGTAAAATCAGCTTATGTATATCTATATTAAAACGCGGCTTAAATATGTAAATAGCAGCTGAATTAAAAAGACAAGCCTAATTATATCGAATGTTTGAATAAAATGTATGCTCGTCGTGTCCTAAAGTTCTCTCACTCTATAAGGAAAACATGCAAAGAACCAGTTAATTTATGAGTGGTTCCATTTGTCGCTTTGCCCTGTAATTAGTACTGTATAGTTGTGAATTTTTCCCTGTTTGTCGTGTAAACAGCGTCACGCTGGGCCGTTATTCGACCGTGTATAAATAGATGTGTACAGTTGTTATCGCCCTGACTGATTACAGCACGATTTTGCTAAGCTATTTCTGTATACGGATATGATTGCGTTGCGGTTATGTTTGTTTCGGAAACTAGGTTCTCGAAAGCTTTGCTAACAGTACTCGATTTCGTAGAAAAAACATTATCTGTCTCTCTCATCTAATGAAATTCTTCTTAGCGTGTCGATAGCACTCTAAATGGACTCGGCCCAGAATTCGATAAATCAGAGAAAAATCTAATTAACTAATTAACACTTAAGTTATCCCTTCTTAACATCCAATGTCTAGTTTACTAAATAAGAAAATGAATGGATACTATTTCTACTAAACTTTACTGTGATTTAACTCCATTTACAGGATAGCTGTAAATCCCACCTCAGAAAAACCTTTTATGGTCATTCTAAGAGCGTGAAATGACATATTAGCTATGACCAATTCAGTACCTACCTTTGTCATCAATTTCCATTGACTGCCCCACAGGACAGTCCAACATTATTTCAGTTGAATCCCATCAAAAAATGTAAATTCCCGACATTCGTGTAACGTAGTTGTTGTTCGGTGATAAAAACAGAAATAGCAGTGCGACCGCTATAAATATAACACATTGACAGGAAAAGTGTCGGTAATATGTTGTGTAAAAATAGCTACCATTGTTTGGATTATGTTCGCGATATAAATAACTTTAGTGGCCAGCTTTATGTGCTAGTTGGCGACAATCACTTCGTTGAGCAGTGACTTGATACATAGCGCGGCGTACATAACGTGTTTATGTACGTAACCGGTAGTCTCACACGTAGTGGGAAATAGACATAGGACTGATATGGGTATGTTATTGAATTTATATTTTCTAAGAATTTATAGCTTGTGGTTATTCGGAACATTATGCCAAAATGCAGATTGCATCCGTTAACATAAAGATACCTACAGCTACACAAACTTGAAGTAATATTAGCTGATTTCATTTAAATATCACCTTTATAACTTTAAAATACATTTAATGATACCAATAAAAATACTATAGCTGTTAAGAAGGAAGTAAAAAGGTTTGTATACAAAGGTCTGCCTTCAAAAGTTCATGTTATTTCTGATAATATCGGCGTGTTCCGGTCTGTTCAACAACTTAGTTTATAAATAGGTAGAAGGTACGACATGCTTCCCGATCGCTGATACAGCACTATTTTATTTATTGCGGCAAATAATGTCTATTTTTGTAACGCTATTCTTGTTTCTGCGACGTCGGTGTGATTGAGCACGTTTTATTTTACTTCCTTTTTCAGCTTAATGTTGTTACGAATATAAACAGAAATAAAAATAAGAAAACAAATAAAAGTGGCTGAATATGCAAACTTGGACCGCTGATTTATATCTGCTGAACCAGTTGTGAACAAAAGCTGAATATTTAAATCAAGTTATAAAAATAGCATGTTGAATTTATTAAGTATTCATATTCTTATTTGATGCACACATTAGCGTAAATGCATAAAACAGCTATTATGATAAATCAAACACTAACATAAAAATTAACCAAAAAGTTACCCATCTTACGTCACATACATAATATTATATTCTATGAAAATAATTTCGAACATACAAGTAAAGAAAAAGAAAGTAATTCACTCTCACCCTTTGTAACTGCGCTGGCCCGAAGTATGGCGACTAAGACTTCAATGTAACGCTTCGCTATCAGGTAAAAAGTAGAAAACTGCTTGGCATAACCAGTCTATAGCGTTACCACAGCTGGGACACAGGACTCCTCTCTTCGAGAGGGAGTGGGCTGTAATCTACCACACGGGCCCAGTGCGGGTTGGTAGATGTAATGTATCTTCTAATTTTTGGTTCTAGGACATGCCGGTTTCCTCATGAGGTTTTACTTCACCGTTTTTAGAAAAAAGGAGTGAATACTGACTTTATTGGTACTTTAAGTTGAAAATCATGAAAATAGAAACCCATAATTATGCCATCTTGTTCGCTTCCCCGCTTGAAGTGAGCCAAGTGGCTATTTAGTGCGTCGCCTCAGTCAATGGCCGCCTCCATAAAATGCACGTGGCGCACTAAAATCTTTACAATTGTACATAAATAGTGCATCGTCTACTAGTGCCATAATAATTCAATTTGCTTACACTCATAACTTGTGGGAAATGACAAGCAGTTGAAAGGTAAAACCTTCTGTTTTACATTAACTTTCGGATGAACGTGCCATTGCAGTTTGCTCATAATTCATCTTCGCGGTATCTCTCTGCATCTTCTTCCATGTTCTTATGACTGCATTCAATATAGTAGGTACACCAAGTCAATTCAATTTCAATTCAATCAAGCTATCCCTTTGCTGACATGTTCCCAATTCATACAAAACGTGCCTTTATTTAATTCGTTATACAACAACAACCATCTATGTTGATAAAGTAAGTCGCGTGCGCATAAAAACGCGACTCACTTTCAACATGCATGACAACATCCATTGTCATCTATTATTGAACGGTTATTTTCCTATTATTTATTTCAATGAAGCTCTTTTTTATTCAATTATGCATCCGCACAATTGTATGTGTAGGGCTTTTACGGAAATAGCCGTTATAGAGTCATTGATTAGCATCGGATCACAATAATCCTATTTATACATGACATGGTTGTAAAAAAACTAGCTAATGAGGTTGTCACACAAGATAGCTGTACTCTTTGTCACATAAACAATGTAACTAAGAATACTGTTAGACTTATTAACAAGATGAGAAGAGTAACTATGAGGTTTATTTTCCATAGGAATCTACTCTACAACGTGACAATCACAGTGGTAGCATAATTATAAATTATCTCTCAACCCTTCGTAATTGTGGTCTAAAGTTATAAAGCTTCGTTTTTTCAATCAAAAGCATTTGATTGTTTGTTTGGCTCGCCCTCGCACTCGTCGATACGTCGGCTATAACTCGCCGGCTATTTATAGCCGCCGGCTTCAATCACGCGCCGCACTCGTGCAACTTTATATATAGCCGGTATATAGACGGGCTACTTTTTGTTTTATTTGATATTTCAATCGCGATATCTTTTGCGGTTTCTTGTGGGAGCGGGATAGGTAGAGCTCCAAGTGATAGAAAAATTACAAGAATTGGGAGTGACAAGTACCTTGTATGTAACTATCATTAGACTACGAGTATCTGGCAAGCATTCTGTTGAAGTTGAAGTGTGAATTGATGATGATATGCAATGATTGTGTCGTGGCGAATGGTATTTCGTCTATGGACCTACACTTCTACTGCTCGAGTCTATTACATCGTATGGTTACTTGACTATGTTATACTAATTGGTCTTATACCAAAGGCTCTATTTTTAATATAAAGTTCTATAAAAGCTCGTATTATTTAGCGTTATTCAATTTCCTAGAATTATTTCTTGAACCAACTTGATTTACGAGCAATTCTGACTAAACAGTTACGTGATCATGCTCAATTTAACTCGATTGCCCAACATTAAGTTAACTGGAAAAGTTCGAATTGTGTGACGAGCGTGCATTAAGACAAAAGAGTTAAT
Source organism: Apamea crenata (assembly GCA_949629185.1). Classification (NCBI taxonomy): domain Eukaryota; kingdom Metazoa; phylum Arthropoda; class Insecta; order Lepidoptera; family Noctuidae; genus Apamea; species Apamea crenata. The sequence continues at coordinate 18,390,441 of OX451367.1, forward strand.
TGTGGGTTATGGTTAACGAACCCATTATTTGCTTATATTTTAAAATAACCACATACAGGTACAAATAACACTGTGTCTGGTATTCATATACTTGAAGAATATATGCAGTATGTAGATCGTTGTGCAAATAATAATAGTGCGTGTGTGTGTGTAAAGTGGTCTGCGTTGTTTGATCAGGTTTTTTAGTTTTATTTGAGTTTAGGTTAAGGTCACCTGTTACTTCTATTAAATACGAATAACAAAGTGCCATACATTTAATATTATTATCGTGACTATGATTTATTTGGTCCTTAGAAGGATTTGCAGATACAAAGATGAATGACTTGGCAACAATACTTAAAGCAAAAATCGAGGAGACCGTAACCTACTTCCCACGGTCAAATGTTAATGGGAAATGGGTCGCCATGGTGTGCAAGCTAATGGTCCGTCACCACGTGCACATGACCTGCTTATGTTATGGTGTTTTTATAATCAACAGCATATGTTTTACTTGGGTTTAATAAGTTACTTCCGGCGGGTGACTAATTTACTATTAATAAACCGAGTTGGAAGGCGAATGAATTGGCTTTAGTTGTAAGTTGTAATATCGACACATGAATTCAAATTACTGCTGTCTTGCAAGTTCTTCTAATTAAACAATTCATGCACTTTATCCGCTCGTGTTCACTTAAAACGTGACTTTGAAAGTCAACCTAAACAATTTACAAAAATGATAACGGACACATCCAAGTCTAACTGGACATTTAAAAATGTAACCAAATTATTTTGAAATTAACATTACAAGCGGCTAAAGCAAAGAAACACAAAAACTTAGTATTTGTTGCCTAATCTAACTCGAACAATACGGGTCCCAAAATAACTCCTTGTATAACCAAGCCTGGGAATAAACGTAGTGGGAAAGTATCGACCGGGTTATTATTAGTGCCTGCGAGACAACTTGTTCCACTCTTTGTTGGTTCAAAATAACCATGCAAACCCCCCTCTGCCCGCCATGGCTGGAGAGTTTACTCTGGGTTTATTATGGGTAGCAGTCCGGTTTCGATGTACCGACTTTAGTAAGACATTTGAATGTCTGCATATCTCTGAGGCCTTACTTAATGTTACTTGAGAATGATTCATGAGCTAAAATTAGCTTGTTTACGTGTTATGGAGAGTTGATTATAAAGGTAAATATTGGTTGAAAAAGAAAATATATGCAGATGATATTATTAAGATAAATATGGTAATCATGTAGAGATACTTAATTTTATGTATAGAATTTCTGTATTTACGTTTCGATTGGGTAAAACATGATTAGAATTTGTATATAATCCAAGGTTCATCGGTCCTTCCCATCTATTTGCGTATACGATGTATATACATCTTCAAACCTTTTATTTAGAGCATTGCCAATTCGAGCGCTGAATCCAAACAAAATTAAACCAACACTAACAGAAAACTATTTTCCTCCAACCTAAATGGAACTCAATCATAACTACTCATCTATAAAAACTTGATGTTAAAAAAACTCACCAAGAGTCGGTGATTCCCGAATTAGTACAACTAAAAATAACCCAGGACGGAATGCGCCCATCTGTTTATAGAGCAAGCGGGGGAGATTTACTAGTCTATTTGTGTTAGCATGGGGGACAGGTCTCGACAGGTTGACAAAAAATTGAACTTGTTCAGTGACAAGTGAATGAGAGGGTTGAAGCAAGTGAAGTGTGTCAGGGGTGTATAATGAGGGGAGACCTGTTCGACACGAGTGATCTGCTAGTGATATAATCGCACGTGAAGGTGCATTATGCAGATAAACGGTGAATGTTTGACATTCATCATAGACCTCTTAAGACACATGCAAGATGGTTTTATCAGATCCTATTATTAATAGATGTTGTCCTCTCACTTTTTGCCTTATTTTGGCTTTGATTACATAACGAAACCCGTTCAATTCATCATCAACAACTTACCTATCACAGCAGCGGGTCGGTGTTCACAGCCTGTCTTAAAAGGAGTTATTGCTTCACCTTAAAATTCCGCTTCTTTTGCAAGTTTCGTAATATGTTAAAAGTCCCATACGTTGATACCAAACAAAGAGTATTCACACATGACTCAATCAGATCCTTAATATGACTAGCCTTTGTATGGCGTACTAATTATACACCGGCTAAATATAACCGTGATTCACTCCTGCCAACTCTGTCCGCGTTAATAGGCGTGAATTATTGCATACATGTGCCTACATGGCCTATTTTTTCCACATGTGTCAAATGAGTTTAGGTCTGTTTAGTCCGTAAATAGATCGGCCATTTGGTTCTGTTCGTGTTTAGGAAAACTCAGTGCTGATGCGTTTTCGTTAGTAAATATGAATTTGGACATGGTGCTGGAGATTTAGTAGCTTTGTTTAATTGTATGTTGGTTTAGAAAACGTTTCCAATTCCTTATTTATGTGCTTATCATTAACGCTTATCCTGCTCATTTATTTAATAAGCTCTTGATTATAAACCAAGTTTTCCACCGTTCTTAAGATTATTAACTTCTATTGAATATGTAAACTATTATTAATCCGCTACACCAATATTAGCGATAACGATTGGTCAAGAAAGCTTGTTAAAAAACTCATTATGCCGATAGTCACTTTCATTGCTAAACTAGTTTTAAAGATTATTTCTTGTTTTATTTAGCTCACCATTATAACGTGATACTTTTTTAATGTAGGTAATGTTAATTAAGCCTAGCTAAAAATAAGAGAGTTGCGTCTGTGATGTAATATTCAAACCAGTTTCTTTCTATTGCGGAATATTAATCGAAATCACTTTTTCCATGTAAGAAGAAGAAGAACGAGCAGCAATATTTCTTTCAAAGTTTTCCTATTTGCATCAATACTCGAACCTCGTTGTATAACATCTGAATCGAGACGTAAACACGCCAATTCGTTTCGTCTTATTCTATAAGTGATGGCGCCTACGTCACACGACCAGATGAGCGTATGTTGGGAACACTGACTCGTGGGCGTTCTGTAGTACTTTTGGTAGTGATATTGTAATTTGTAGGCCGAATTCTTTGCAATGTTATGTTCAACAAAGTAAAACAGATAAAAACAAACAATATCATTTTCATTTTCTTTGCTATAGGTGTAGTAGATGAAATAATATGAATACCTATAATAGATGATGAATATTTATAAAACCTGCATATCAGTTCATCAATAAACATGCTTAATTTATATATTAAATCTAGTTGAATTCCTAGTTCTTTAACTAAGATGGTGTGAACAGGACCATAGCCACACCACAGGGTAATAAATGCACACCAATTAATCTTTAGAAAAATATCAACATGAAATCTTTAAATAAAGCGATGTTTCGCTAATCAATCTGTCTTGGATTCGGTTCAGTATTTGCATCGCGCCACGCGTGCGGCTCGTGCTGAGCAGATGTATAATGTATACAATATACATATATTATATTTATGTATTTAATATATTCGTACATCGAGGTGTTATTATAAAAGTGGGGCCGGACGCTCTGCTCAGTGCGCCTCGGTTCACAGAAACGGAACGTAAATACAACATCGAAATACGCGGGAACTTATCCTGAGAGTGAACGCCTGCTAGTGAGAAAATGTCCTGGAATGCAATCTAAACAGATCAACAATATTAAAACTTATTTTTCTGTGAGAGCTTTTAAAGATGAGGAGGAGGGTGAATCATCCTCTTTTAAGTTAATAACACAAACTGCTACTAACGATCGGTTTGCTAAGCGTTGTTTTTATAGAAATACCATTAGGTTAAAGTACATAACATCACGCCTGTAATCCTCCATAGGGTTAGGCAGAGGCACCCATAGCACACCCATATTTCGCCGTCCCACGTAATAGGTTAAAGTACCTAATTAGTTACCCGTTTGTTGTTGGAGTCTAGCTAGTAAGAATATAAACTTATAGCAATTTGCCGTATATTCATAAAACTTAATCTTATGATACGAAACTTTCGTTTTATTATGATCGTAATTCGTAGCTCAAATATAGTTGTATGGTATATTTCCTGTTGTAATTGTTTCTCTATGTTATTTGTGTGTTACTCCTATACAGGAAAATCTAGCATTATTGTAGTGTTAAAATTTACAAACCTGTTTCCTGTTTTGAGGATGTAGAATCGACAAGACGCTATGTTTAAATATTTATTTTTTCGTGAAGTGTTGATGGATTGGAATATAAAGAAAATCCACCCTCATTGAAATATACAAAGTGAACTTGCAAATCACTAATAAAAATAAAAGAACGCAACGAAGCACTCAAGGATGTAATCAAGTTAAATTGCAAAGAATTCTGAAAAACTCAATAATTCAAGTTTCCAATGAAACGATCGACGGTACTTTTCTATTTATGCTCCAAGGTTTAGATCAGCGGTAAGCGTCCTCAGGTCGCGCAGGTAGACTTGCATATTTCATACTTAATTGTTACGTAGGCTTCGTCTAGGTCTAGACTCACTGGTACTAGTTTCGAACTAAATGTCGGGTAGATGTCAATGACTATGAGCTTGACGTTTTATTTCTGCATGGCGCCGATTTCCTTGTTCACAAACTAAACCTTAAATTTAGTTAAGTTTGTGAACAAGTGAATCGGCACCATTATAGTTCTACTTTATTTAATTCAGAGTTCTCTTATGAATGGACCTTTCCAACAAAAACAATTCCCTTGGCCATTTGCCCTCCACCTACTGGAACAATAAGACTAATGAGAGAAACAGCAACAATACAAAACATAGTAGCACATCATAAGACACATTACCTACGCCATAACCTCCGGCTCTCTCCAAGATCAATGAAACGCGACGCGCGCGCACGCCATACATTCCCGTGAGTACTAGCGTCCGAAGCTATAATGCTGTGACGTTATTTTTACATTAATATATATTTAGGCTGTGTGTTTTGGCGCGAACACATTTTTAGAGGTAATTTAGGCATTCTTTATGCAAATTACTTACTTGAAATAAATTATGTAATTTTATTACGTAACATGTTAATTTTATGTATGTAAATAGTTCAAGTAATATTATCCGACAATAAATTTAATTTTATGTTTGCCTACACATAATAGACTAGATACATGGTTAGTTTTCAAAGACCAGCCAAACTAAGAGTACGGTACAGACCATCAGACTGAACAATTTTCTCCATGGGACCAACATCGTAATCGCGAATGAAAATTCAGCCGTCCCATACGTTTAGGTCGAGTAGGTACTGAAGTTTTCTATGGGACAGTAGTAAAATTTTTCGCGATTACGATACTGGTCCCATGGAGAAAGTGGCTCAGTTTGATTGTCTGTATCACACCCTTAAATTTGGCTGGTCTTTGAAAATAAACCATGTATAGATAATATACAGAATAGTAGGTACCACGTTTAGTTTCAAAATCAGCTCATAATGTAGGCCAGTGTCCGAGCTAGCCACATATTGCACATTGTAAGATATTGCACTAATATTTCAAACTAATGTGCACATTGGTTAGTATAAGGCACACTAAATCATTGTAATACCACCCGCGAGTGTTTCAGTAGTGCGTACATTATAGCAATGGCTAGTAAAGACATTATTTACCGTTAGCTAACTAACTGAATTTCAGCCATAAAACACAATACTGGATAGGCTTTAAACTTTTCCACCTAACTATATTTCATCAGGGGGGCAATTCTCGTAGTGTTAAGATCGTTCACAGTCTGATCTCAGTCTCATTCTGTCAAAAATGCCTCTAATTTCCCTACATTTTGCCAAGTTTTTGACATTCGTTTGTCGCCGAGATGAGACTGCGACTAGATGAACGTTTTAAATTACGAGAATTGGCCTTCTGATTTCGCAAGACTTACAAAAATTCTCAAATCAGAAAACCAGCTGTCAAAAACCCTTGCGAATGGTCAAACAAAATAGCAACAGACATTAGATTTGACATTATTTTAAGTAGAATTCTGGCTTTTAGAAACTGGGCGTAAGTTAATTCCCTCTTAACATTTCGTAACGTGGATCCACGCGAGACACAATGGCTTTTTAATTGTTTCTGTAATTACGGCATTCAACCTGTTAATATTAATCCGTGACAACGGTCCACGAGCTTGCCAAGAGGCTTTTCATTTCCTAATCTTCATCCAGTACAAAGCCAACACTATTCCCTGTGTTAAGACGACATCATACGTAATTCTTGGCACAATTTAACTATAAAACCCAAACTGAACATCAATAGACACCATACAGAATCCATTTCTAATCTTTCCGGTGGCTGCTGCATTTAGCCGGTTGAAAATAGCAACGGACGGAGCGCCCGCGCATACGAATACTGTAACAAACTGTTTACACTGACCGAAATAGCAGCAGTTCGCTTCTGGATGTGGAACGGGTGAACACTTGGCTTTTATGGACAGCTATTTTTGGTGGAGCCGTCTGTTTAGGAGCTCGGAATTGTGGGAAGATGGGATGTGGCATTGTGGTCGAGTAAAGTGCGTAGTGCGTACTACGCGCTGCCGTCCAGCAATTGGGCGGATGTTTTTGTGAGGTACAAGGACATTCAAATGTTTACATACTCGTCCTGGCGGGCTCGGGCTGGCGGGACAACGACGCGCAACCTGTTGCCATGGGTGCAGGACATTATTCTGAACACCCTGCATTGACATTGTTCGTTGGTTACAGTTGGTGCGACATGTCGCTGCTCCGCTGTACAATGGCTTGATTTAATAACGTTTTCCAGTGTAATCTTTGTAGAATAATCTAAATGAATAAAAATATAAATATGTATGACTGTAGGTATGTACTTACTATAGCAATAAATGAACACGAAATTGTCTACTAATGAACGTAGGTAACGCGTACTAATTTGAATATTCAATGCGTACGTTCATTATTCCTCTATGTGGTAGTTTTTCTACTTACACGTGTCAATCGAGTTTTAATAGTGTGTAGTAACTTGGTCCTTGCCCAGCCCAATATGAACTTTACAGTATTATGAAAGACTTGTGTAATAAATTAACTCGATCAGTCAACATCATAAAACAACAAGTATTTAACAACCCGATCACGTGCGGAATCCTTTCATAGTTATAGCTGGGCCTAATTTCCGGTAGAGTCACGTTTACAGGATCTTTCACAAAAGCCTTCATTATACCAGAAGAGTTTCACGTTGCTAAAAACGGTGTACAATTGATTGTTTTTCACAAAAAAACTCCGAACAGACGAGTCTGCACAGTTTTTTGGCTTCAAGGGTAGCGAACAGGAAGATGTTAGATGTTTTTGAAAATATTTTTATGGTATGATTTGCCTTTTTTTGATAAGCCTTGAACTGGTTTGATAAAATACAGGGTGAAATTAACTAAGCAATCATTTAGGGTTGCAGAATTTAATCAAATAAAACAAATCTTAGGTACTTAATGTTCCAGTGGCTGCTTTGCTTAATGAGTTAAAAAAAAAACATAAATGATATTTATTGTAACATTCCAATTCAGTCGCTACGTCACTTGATTACACAGACGCGAAAAAACATATTTTATTGAAATTAAATATTTACACGAATGTTAAACCAAATTAATTTTGACAACTCGTTTTCCGCAATACAAGAATAGTCTCGCTTGTATGCATAAAAAATATGCCAATAATTATTTATGCGGTGCAAATGAACTGTTCAATAACGTGCATCATTCATATGATTTTACAATATTTTGCAAAGCTGCAAAATCGAAATAATAACAATAGTAAAGTTAGAAAAAACAATTATCTTTGTTCAGTGTTTAAAAATACTAGTTACATCAGCCGACGTGGCGACAACACAACACAGTTACGTGTTGTGATGCATTGCAGACGGAGTCGCGTGTCGCAGTACTACACACGCCGATTTCCGCGAATTTATCAAATAATTCGACTGTGTCACGTTTCGAAGCTCGCGTGTATGTTCTATTTTTAAAACTCAATAATTTCGCTCTGTATTGTGCTTCTTCTCGTTTGCACAAGCTTTGTACTAAGTGTGTGCGAGAGGGAGGGAGAGAGAGAGGCGCGGGCGGGGCGCGTCCTTCACTTGTCGCGTCGCGCGCCGCGTTGCCGGGTGTTCTAAATATAAAACGCGGGAGGCGCGGGGCGCGGGTGGCGGCGGCCGGCTTTGTTGATCTAGCTTTGTTGTACTTCTGCCATTATAATTCTCTGTTTTTATTTTAACGACTTATAGAGGCTTGGCCAAGGTCCGGTCAAAGTCGCGATCTGCCCACGAGCCGGATACACAGCCTTTTCAAATCACTTGTAAAGTCGTAACATCTAAGGATGTTAAATTATAGTGAAGCATGTTTAAAAATACCTATTTAAGTGAGTAAAAAAATATACAAAAACAGCATCAAATGTATTTAAATTCAAAAGCACGCGTTCAGTTGAACAACCTCAAAGGTATATATTTCTGGAGGACACACATTAAATTTATTTTTCGGTGACGAGCGAAACATATTTCCATGTAACACTATAATTATTAATTTCGAGAATTTCTTTGTCGAAAATAATCCTTCTGGAGCTTTCTTTTATTTACATACACACACACATATTTATGTATTGTACTAATCGGGGAGAAAAGAGTACGTAATTCAATTATAGGTAGTAAAGAATCCTTACGGTTGACTGCCTATAAGCAACTGTTGCTATTTTAGTATTGATACTTGTAGATAAGAATAGTATGAGCACATACTTAAGTGCACGTGCTTCGAATCTAATCTGGATTTCAAACATATATTTATAGAAAGCATTGGCTACCTATTTATTTTGCTTTATATTGCAAGAAGATAAATACACTCTTAAAATAAAACTATTTTCTATGAAGTAACAAAATAAAACAGCCTCTATCTTGGGGGTTACAAAGTAACGCTACGCTAGGCAGGCTCGTAGCCGGACGTAGCGTAGAAAGTGCTACGTCGTAGCACGTCCCGCTCTCGTAACCCGCTACCATCTCCCGTAGATCTATTCGTAGCGCGCTACGAATCTCTTTGGTCTGTTGCAATTTTTGTTTGTTTGTTTTTGAAATCATGAAATAATTGTTAATGTTTAAATACATAAAATATGTATGCAGAAATGAAGTAGTTAAAGATATTCTCATTCAAGATGTGAAAGTGGGGCGGAGCTGAATAATTGAGAGGCTCTATTAGGTAACTCAGTATAAATTAGGTCTTCTAAATAGAACTAGGGTGACAGGTGAGCTCGGAATATTTTGGGATCTTGATCCAGATATTTTCATTTTATTGGAATAATTTGAATCATTTTCTTAGGATTAAAATAACATAGTAATGAGGATTATAATTTTAAATTCATAGTAGTGAACAAACACCAACAAAGGGTAGGTAGACGATGGTAAAATGTTAGTTTAACATTAGCTAAGAAAATCCAACAATAATTTACGTATGAAGTAAACGAAAACGAAGCAAAAGGATCGTAGAAGGTTCGTTCGTTATGTACTTTCTGCCTACCCCAATGGGACGAAGGCGTGAGTCTTTTATGTATGTGAACGTACCTAAATATTCATTACGTATATAATAAAAAGCTAATCACGTTAAGTAGTTTGTCTAAGGTCATGTAACACACCCATAACTTTGTCTGAATATTTAGTTACGCTTCGTATGCTTAGAGTTTTACACTTCTAAATGTCTGCAAGATGCGCAAACCGGTTTTGCACGATTTGGTAACACTCAAAAAATAAACCAGTTTCATGAAGAAATATAATAGAATGTGTGGTCTGTAAGGCGTTGTGTATCGGTTTTGGAATTCAAAAATTTACGTATTTCAATATTTATTCTAATGTCGTTTTAAACGCGTATTTTTCTCAAGATATTGCGTTGCTATGATTGACCTTAGCCAAAGCACCTCTTACCATCCCGGAAACAACAGGTCAGACACACAAAAAATACATCATTAAAAAATTACGTAATCAACCAAAATGCCTTATATTTTAGTCGCCAAAAAAATCCCCAAAACGTGTATTCCCAAATCACAGTGCTGTTCTCAAGGTAGGCTAAAACAAGAATTAACCTTTCACGGCGATCTTCACTGAGATATTAATTAGCCCTCCGTGACCTCCAGCTCGGACCCCAAGTCCTTGGTCCCGGGCGGCCAGCTCTTCTAAATATATCCAGAGCCAAAAATAACTGTCGCTCCCCCTTGTTACCCCACCCCAGGCACCACCGCTTGGGGGTGGCCCGCAGGCTTCGCCGCAATCCCCCGACGACCTACATTAAAACGGGTGAAGCGGGTCGCGACGGGACTCATAACATCGCTTATGCAGTATGCAGTCCTGAAAGTGCAGGTCAATACTATTAGCGTGAGCGCATTTGTTGCAGGTGTTTATGAGCGGATGCTTCGAACGTATCTCTGGAACTAGGTGGAAACTATAGATTTCTTTATTTCAAAACACGTAATTACTTACATTGTAAATGTTCGAAAACAAATGACTAACCGATAACGATATAAAACGTAAATACCCAAAAATAGCATCATCATAAACGCTGAAGCCTTTCGATAACACACAGAAAATCAGTAACAATAAACACGAGGAGGAAAATAATAAGGGGGTGGTGAAGGGTGGGGGGACCCCCTACCCTTCACCACCCTCCAAAAACAGCCTTTACAAGCACACAAACGTAAACACTCGCGTTTTTGGAGGACACCACTCAGTCTCAAACAATTGAACCAGCAAAGAGCGTTACAGTTGTATACTTCCAACCATTTTTCAAGCATTAACTAGGTACACTAGGTACCCCCTTCCACCTTTGCTAGGTTATTTAGGTCACAGGCATAAGGTCGCGTACACACAGCGGCGTACAGACGTGTGCTGTGCCTGCAATGTCGTTCCGGACTTTCGTGTGTCATTATCCTAATCTATGATCTTAATCGAACGTTTTGATGGTGACAATTTATTCGTGGAACCAGCGGTTTATTGTGCAGGTATGTGCTTGACTAATATTTATTCGAGAATTGCAATCGTTCAAAACAAACAATTATAGGCATATCGAGATTGTAGGGAAACTTTTTCCAAAATGAAATCAGACGAGTACGGAAAACTCCTTGATTGAAACACTCCTAGACTACGTATGTGGCCGACTAAGAAGCTACTGTCCAATTTAAGAAGCTGAGTGGATATTCAATCTAAACTTTATTAAACAAGAATTTGAGAAAGTATAATACAAGGTGTCGTTTTGCATCCTCGTCAAATGTAAGGAGGTAACTATGCTCCTGATTCTCGACACGAATCAATAATAAAATAAGTAGGTATTTTTTTTCTTCTAATTTTCGGAAATCGGCCTGTGTGAGACTGCACTGTAACTGCCCTATTACACACACATAAAAACACGGCCGCTTATACGATACCATAACGCGATTCTGTTCTTTGAAAGTGCTGTATTCTGAAATACTGTCAAACTTAAATAACTAAAAAAACAAGTATGTACCTATTCATTATTTATCAGGGATCGTAATTTTATTTGATTATTTATGTCTTTCATAACAGCCTCCTGAAATTTGACGAGGATGCAAAACAACAGCTTGTATAACAACAGCTTGTATAACAATGCTTTTCCTAAGGTTTATTCTACAAAGGACTTCCTACACAAGGAGTGTTCTGATTGCAGTTCCAATAGCAACAATGATGTACCGCTCGGAGATGTTTAAGGATATGACTTTCTCACCGCCCCGTTTCCTCGCAAAATAGTCGGATTATCTTCAGATTAGTTTTATAGATATACGAGTGGTTGTTTTAGGATTAAGGACATCTGCAGCCGCTGCACGGACACGGCTCGGCGTCATTATCAACACTTTGCATATGAAAAAAACGTAAATGTGTGTCACCGTTTACTTACACTAAGATAAATGATGTATAGAAACTGACGGCTTCGAAGCCGATCCATGATTTAAGTTGTGCGCTTAGCTCACTTTCGGCACGACAAATTTTATTAGTACTGCAGACGGCGACGCGGCAATTCCGTGTTCTATGGTTTAGGAGTTTTTTTATTTAAATCATAGTAGTTTTGATTTATAGTTTATTTATGCGGTATTTTGGGTGCAGCTTTATAACTGATTTTATGATTTTGACAGCTATTATCAGCAGCCTTGCTTTTTCCTGACTATGTGGGAGTAATGTTGCAGTCTAACTAAAGACTGAGTGGCGTTAGTTTGGAAAATGTTTTAGCTCCAAGCACACGTATACAGAGCGCCTCTGTTAGTGTGTTGTAACTTAAATCTCAAATCGTTTATTGCAATCCATAATCGTACAATTACAGGTGATAAATAAAAGAAAAATAATAGAAACAATTATGGAGGAAGAGCGCTTTATTAGTTTTCTTTGTTATTATGGTTGAATTATTTTATATCTATATATTCGTACACTTAGGAACTCGATACTGATACGCTCTAAAACTCAAATTCCCGATGTAGGTCGCACGGCTGCCAAGCTAAAATGGAACTGGGCTGGTCACATCTGTCGCATGTCGGAGGAGCTATGGGCCAAAGTAACCACACAATGGGTCCCAAACAACAGCAAACGACAACGCGGCAGGCCCAGAATGAGATGGCGGGATGAGCTCGACTCTTTCCACCAGAATTGGCGTTTAACAGCACTGGATAGGGATAAGTGGAAGGAGGGAAGGGAGGCCTTTGCCCTGCAGTGGGACAGAAATGGCTGAATAAATAAAAAATAAAAATTCGTACACTCACTTTGATCACTCTGGGTATAAATTATTAATGTCTGTCACAATTCCACGTCTATATTTCATACGAGAATATTTAAAAAGTTCAGTAGGATATGCGCATTCACTAGTTTTTATCTACTTTATTTCGATGAGTTAAGTAGTCAATACCTTGTTGAGTTTTCTTTTTAGTTTCTTTACCTATGCCATTATCATCTCCATTCTCCTTGTATATATCTTCCATACTAACAGTGGTTTCCCTCTTTGCAGCAGACATGGCGCACGAGAGCGGTGGGGGCGCAGACGAGTCCCCGCAGCACACACCCTCCCCCCCGCACGCGCCGCGACTGCCCCTCACTGACACCAGCTTCCATCAGCAGATCATGCAGGTAAGCATCAATAGTTGTTATAAAGTTACTCTATTTTAAAGATTTAAATTCTCTCTATGTTTTAATCTCTCTTAAGACTTCTATGTTATTTTCATCTTTGTCCAATGTCTTTGTATATTTGTCCTGTTATGTTTATTTATTTATTTGGGTTCGTCTATTTCTGTAGTTCGGTCTTTTATGTTTTTCTCAGTTTTTCCTTTTTCTGGTGAATTTAGTACTTTTTACTTTTTAGCTATTCCAAAGCTGCCCTCAATCTATTATTTGGAATGTTCACTTTTATCAAAACGATCTTTATACTTTTGCCTTTCGTCATCTCAAACCTTACCATACGCTTCAGTCACAATAATGACTCACGAATTGTACAAACAAGGTTCCCAGCTATTACATCGCTCATTCTTTTATTAGATAATGTAGTGTTTGTAAACACAGCACTGATGGGAGTGGGCGGAAGGCCCGATTACATCTCATACGTACTACAAGTCTTTACTACTTAGTCAATAAAAATAGCTCAATATACAATTATTGGTATTCTTTAATATCTAGGTAACATTTTAGATAACGATTTATATCTCTTTGATTGTGATAGCTATAAATAGTAATCCGATTAAATGATTGTTTAAAATAGTCTTTTTCTTGCAAAGTCATATCTTTTGATTATATTACTGCATCGTACGTTGATAAACGTGTCCAGTACAGAGTTAATGAAACTGTACAATCTAGTAATAGCATTACAGACAAAGCAAACAATATTCATGAATAGATTATTATTGACAATTAGAAATTATTATTATTAAAAATACAATTCGAGACAGAGGCGGAGTTTTATAATTAGCTGACAGAAATAACAGATTTGCTGACAGATCTGTAGTTGATGAATTGATTTATGTCAGTTCTAAATATAGCTTGTTTATTTCTTGGGGCGCGCTATCTTCTGCTAATACAACGAGATATAAAATTACTCATTCCGCGAAAGATAAAGATAGAAAGTGATGATAGCCAAAAGTTTTGAATAAATGTAGCACTTTCCTGTATGTATTTTCAACAGACTATTTGGTTTCAAAAGCCTATCTAAAATGATACGAATGTCTTTTGATAGAAAGGAGGCATACTGGTTACTGTAATAGAATCTTCCCGGTATTCGCTAAAACTCAACTGGCTCTGTCATCCCCTTGTTCGCCTTTAAGTTCACTTGTATCCTTAACATCTATTTTCCCCACATTATTACCTTAAGAAGTCCTTCAAATATTCAGATTTCTATTTAAATCAAAATCAGAATGTGACCCGTCATCATTTAAATAAGGAACTTGTACAAAAACTCCACAAAGCAGATAACAAATGCAGGTGAAGGAGCGAAGCCCGCAGATTACCGTGACCTTTTCCCGAAATATAGCGAACGCTCGCCGCATACACATATTATTTTTACGCGATATTTATACCGACACCGGCGCGCGCGCACTATTAATATCGCGTATACGTTCGTGTGTATGTATGTATGTGTTTAGCGTCTGCATATGTTATGATTATATGCGTATTATACGGATTAAATTTAGATATGAAATTATTCGCGGCCCCTTTCTGTGTGCTTTCTGAATATTGCTTGTAGTTCTGTTGCTATTTAATGGAATAGTAATTGTTGTATTTCTCATTTTAAGAAGAAAGTACGAATTTGCTTGCAAACATTCGATGATAACGTTTCTGCATCTATTAGTACGCAAAAATGTTTTTTTTTAATTAGATATAACGAGCTGTTTAATCTATTAAACAGGTGCTGTAAAGTGTCTACACTTCTAGGTGTTTCTTTTTGTTGCAAATTGCTCAATTCATTTGCAATGAGGGGTTAGAGAACTGTATAAACTTTTGCGGTTCAATTGGGATAAATAGATGAAAAGATCCCATTTATCTGGAAAAAGTCTGCAGTCATTCATCAATCGTCGGTTGTAATCGACCAAATTTACCAGATCGTTTAGATAAAAGCAACGACCCAATCATAAGTCATTCAAAACTACGGAATATGTCATAACTTCCTGACTACGTCCTCGCACGTGAATGTGGAAGTAACGTGGTTTGTGGCGAAGCCCCGGGCTCCCCTGAACCACGACAATATTCGGCCCCGCCCACGCGCCCGCGCAAAACATCCGTTCGCGCGATCTATTCGCGGCGCATTCCGACCACCCGCCATTTTTCCCCATCGAACAAAAATAATGCGCGCGTCGCCAGAAATACGCGCACGCGCACCTCGGTGTGCTTTTTGATGTATTTTTTTGTAAATCGTACGCTTCCGATCTGTGGTGCAAGGTTGCATTGTCTGGTCAATAGATATACATATGTTTTGGCTGTGGAGGGAATGTTACGTAAATATGTTTAGATGTACCTATGTAACATAGAAGTTTAGAGTAAAGTTTCGCCAACCTAGGAGCACTAATACACCTTATTTTTCTGTCTTCATTAAAGTTTCTTATTTTTGTTCATACTTTTTCAAATTATTTGAATTCAATGTTTTTCACGATTTTCTTGAGAAAAGAGCTTTTGTAGTTGTGTTATATTTATTAATATTCTTTTTTCTTTAACTTTTAAATAACGACAATAAAAACGCTTTAATGATGTGTAAACGCTGCGTATTGGTGCACCTTGTTTGGTCCTCCCCTAGAACTAAAAGCTCCCTCCCCACCCGGTCGTGGTCGTCTGGTGTCCTACATGTATTTTCATCTCTCGTTGTCAGAATCAGAACCCAAGAAAGAACCATATTGCTGAGAGGGCGAAACAGACATTAGAGAGTAGTTTCCTGCTGCAAGTGAGTTCAAATTACAATAATAATGTGTACAGTCAACAGTGTTCAATGTGTCGCATTCAATGAACATGTCCAAATGTGGTCCAAAACATATTTGAGAAGACGCCAAACTTTCTCGCCATAAATTCTGGATCATTCAGCCTGACTCATGTGTCTCATTGTACCATTAAATCATAAGATGCCATTTTTCGAGGCATTTCTACAGAGACTAATTTATTAATCAGCGAAGCCATACGCCTGTCATCTCCTAACACGCAAAAACAATTTAGCAAATATATTTCACATTTCAAAAATAATGTCATAATTAAGACAAACATTTGGACATGCTGATCAACATACTGTAATATCTATTAATATTCTTATGAGTAGTGAATCAAACAGTACTAATGATGAAGTAGTTGAATGTGACATAGAGGTTTTGCCTAATTCAAAAATAACATTAACTAGTAGTGGTATCAAAGGGTGATCAAATTAATACAATCAGTGTGAATACTTCGACAATCTATGAACTCGTAACATTATTATAGTTTGTAAATTACTGTAAAATAGCTTATATTTTTCTAGCACGAGTAATAAAAACATTGGTTTTTCCATCTCTAATTTAGAAAATACCAAATTAGTTGTTTTTTTTTAATGAATGAAAACGGCCTTTGTTTTGAGAGGAGATAAGACTTCTAATTTACTTTTGTATTGACAATAAATAATATCTCAAATCTGCAGATGATGGAAAGACTAAAAAAACTAAATTCCATAAAAAATAAATTAGAAATCGTCAAATCTCCACCCACAATATCGCCGAGAGTGTGTCAAACATCTCATTTAGTACTAAACCAAAGATAGATCCCTGAGGGACCCCTTGCCTAATTGTTCGGTCAACTTTGCAGTTGAAGAAACAGCAGCAGCTGCAGCAAGAGATCCTGCTGCAGCACTTCCAACAGCAGCGGCAGCAGCTCGCACAAGAGCATGAGCAGCAGCTAATGCACCATTTGAAGGTAAATATGCTGCAGGTAAATACAAATCGAACACTTTATTTATTAGATAATAGTTAATTTTAGTTTCGTTTTCTTTGTTTTGTGCGATTTTTCTTTCGTAAGCAGTACTTCAAGAGGATGCACACCAGTTGATACACTGCAATTACATATAAGATAACAAGAACCCAAAAGAAACATGTTTCGGTACAAAATAAGCAGTTTTATCTACCTTCAATTAAACTACCAAACATCATGTTTAAAAATAGTAATCAACAAAACAGGTAATAAAGTTTTTTTACAAGCTCACCTTAACAACCCGTCGCACCAGTGTCATGTGACGGACCGGACCGGTCGCCGAATCGTGAGCGAGTCCAATTATTTTATTTCGTCCAGTCGATGAACGACCGTGATTGATACGCGTATCACGCGATTGGGGTAACGTACCGAGTAACTCGTGATCTTGAACTGATTCAATAGATTGAGATAGGTCTATTCGATTAAAGAAAAAGAGAAGTTCGACATTTTTTCCACTACAGCAGGACAAAGCCCAGTCTAGGCTAGGCTGTTTATATTTCTTCAATTCATTTCTGGGCCAAAAATTCTAACGAATATAATTAGGATACCTATACGATAATTCAGCATAGGGATACAGTACGGAGGAACGTTCGCCAAATGCTGCAATAACCTCAATTCCCAGTGTCGATCCTCAAGATTCCCCATAAATCTATAAAAAACAAACAGCCGAACGTAACTCCTGGCTGGAATGTGGCACAGAGCCGGCTCGACATCGCCGTATTAATAGTCATGAATGGACTGCACAACTGCTAGTAATTACATCATTCATACTTAGTAGTACTTTGTGTAATTGTGTTAACCTCCGCCTTAGTTCTGCCACTCCCTTGCGCATGAGACGTGCAGGTGGGCTATAGTTCGTCATCATTATTGACCCTTTGTTGTTATTATAGATTGTAGGTATGTCGTCTAGTGTAATGTGAAATGCTACTGTTTGTAGTTCATACCTAAATAGTAGTTTTCTAGGAAGGTGGAATGCAAATGGAATGTGTTGAAGTATATATATTGGTTTTGTCTTTTGATGGCAATATGTTTAATAGCTTTCTTTTTTATTAAATCGGTATAGAAATTCAACAATGTGCATACTAAAGATTTTAACTATAGAGTACTAACAATCAATCTAATCTCTATAATAAACTATGCCACGACAGACCTCTGTTGGCTTACTTTATCACCATCAATCAGACCTTTACACAAGTATTAAAAACTTGAACACATATTTTTCCACAGTTTAAAAATATAATAATAATCGCACCGCTAAACAGATTTTTGCATTAAATCATAGATACAAATAGCTACGGTAAGCTATACGATGGTAAAAGTACGACAGCGAATTGATAAGCTATGATTAATCAAATTGATTAATATGCACTGTAAATACTGTAGTAGTATATACTGTGTAGTATCAACACTATAAATAAATGTAGCCATCCATGATGACTAGACATATTTCACTTTACCTCGGCACATTGAAAACAAGGAGGTTTAACACTTGATTGAACTTAAACGAAGCTACTGCAAACAGCGTGTTTGTTGAAATAATTTCGATTTAAAAAAGAAATAGCATCAACAAAAACAGCTCCGAAATACTTTCACAATAAAAATGACAGTAAATAAGCATGATGACATTGGCAAACGATGTAAACAGCGTTATTTAGAACGGCATGCGCGGGCGCCCAGTGATCTGATGATTCCATGTTTAACGGGAATGGCATCCGTGACGCACCTCTTACTCACTACCGAATCACTCGCTGAATTTTTGTGCTAGTATCATTAACTAGTTTGACAGAACGAGGTCCTGTGACTCATTGCGAAAGTGTTCGGGTTGTGGAGGGAAGTAAATAATGTACATTCTTCTGAAGTTGCTGTTTTGATTACTTTAGTTTATGTTATCACAGCTAGATGATTGTTAGCCTGCACGTTACCATCTCACTTCACAGACCAAACGTCTCTTCCATATTTCTAATGTACCAAGTTTATTGAATTCTGGGGACATTCTTTTCTTTTTGGACTTTTCCGGTCAATGCTTAAGGGAAAATACAATATGTAATATGACCACAACATCCTCCCGACAGATAATTGATGCTATCGTTTGATAAGGTTCTTTATCGGTGTATATGGACAAAAATCATGATAGTGATGTCAGCGCATCAGCTATTAATTAGCCAACTTCACCACAGGTTACTCGCGACTCCTGACTGACTTTAGCCCAATAGTGTCCTGACACTTGGGACTGACACTTAGAACTATTGCCGATCTCATCTAATTAAAAAAAAAACAACGGGTTGCGCTCCAGAAGTGCCGGCAGAAGTGAACACTTGAATATTAACGTTGTGCATTTTTGATATTTTGGAATGCGGTCTACTCTCCCTCCGTCTTACGAATTTTCGATCAGGTCACGTGTCCTGACGCGAGACATTTTTTACCAATCACAACAAAAGTGCACAACGCCACTAAAGAAGTTTTCACTTCAAAAATATGATTAACGCGTAAAAGTGTTTGTACAAACCTACTTATAGAAATAAAATCATTTATCATTTATTTAACCAGAACAGACGTATGTCGATACGAAATCAGTATTAATAGCTTAATATCGTGAATTACAACAAACAAATTCGACAACACGCATTCATAAATGATCGATATAAAACTCCAGTGTCACCGTGATTCAGCAAACTTAATAATCAGTAGGAACTTATTTCAATCTGATTGAAGGTAATGGGTGAACTTTGTTACTAACCACCATTGAAGATTCGCAAAACGTGCATTAAGATAGTAATTTAGATTTGTTGAAGTACTGTTTCATGTAAAGAGAAATCGCACGAAAACATTAAGTCTGTGTCATTGGACTTTAAAATATACAAATCAAATTCAAAGGCCAGGCAACCTATTCAGATAACAATCCAGATGTGGCTATAATGTTGAATATTAGACAGTCTAGTCTAACAGAATCTCTATGAAAATTTCCCAACTATCTTGCACTTCAATCTGAATGACTGCCAAACCGCCTGATATTTTACTGTTAACCCTCCCTAAGAGGGGTCTGTTAGCAACAATAACGGCATGACTAACGTTCCAGTTGTGGGAACAGCAGAAGGCCATGGAGGAAGCCGCGCGGCGAGAGGCTCGCGAGGCGCTGGAGGCTCGAGAGGCACGCGACCGCGAGCGGCACGAGCGTGACCGCGTCGAGCTGATGCGCAAGAAGGACAAGCACGAGCACAGCGCCAATGCATCGACGGAAGTCAAGCAGAAGCTGCAGGTACTAATAAAGATTATAGTTCTCCGCACAAATACAAAAGTCATTTCAAGTGTCCCATATGATGAGAGAAATGCAGAGGTACATTTCTGTAATGTACCATCATAAGTCATTGAGCGACCTTTGGAAAATTTAATTTTGAAATTAAAGTAATCAAAGTTTAAGGTTCTACATTACCTTTCGATTCTACTTTGCCTTCACAAGTAAACAGTAGTGTTTGCGTGCATAATTTTAGTGTCATGCAAAAGTTACTTTTTGGACATGATAGCAGAAATCTTTATTCTTTACAGCAATTCCTAAAAAAGAAACAAGCGACTGCAAATGGAACAGTACCTGGTTCGTCGTATAGAAATTGGTAAGTTTATCATTCCTCAAACTTCTGCATGACTTTAATTTCCCGAATTCTTCACAAGTCTCAACGCCCCCCTCTCCCTACAGGGGTATAGTAAAGTCATCATCAGGCGAGTCGATAACGTCGACGGGCGCGACGGCGACGCACCCCTACCGGCTGGCGGCACCTCTACCCCTCGCGCTCAACGCCGCGCCGCCGCAGCCCTCCCCGGACTACCCGCTCCGGAAGACCGGTACGTGTCCGATAGTTACAGTGTGATGCATCCGTGTTGTGTGGACGTAGCCTCAGATTGAGATGTGACGTGTGACTGAGAATAACAAGAAGAACTTACAACAAAAATACTGTGTAAAGGATGTTGTACACACGGCGACACATCAAGCTATACATTTCCAGTTTTAGCTGACGTGCATTGTATAGGTTTTTCGTACAATCACAAGTCAGCTTATACTGGTTATGTATAGCTCGATGTGTAGCCGTGCATATACATTAGATCGATAATACGCGTGAAATTGCGCGGTCTAAAATCTACAATTACATGGACCGTATTCAAGTGTTAATTTAAGGGCTTCAACACTTTCTATTCTATTGAGAAAAAGAGATGGTGCTAATTTGTCTTGTATAGCTCCATCTCTCTCTCTCGCCCTAGAACAGTGATGGCTCTAACATTGCATACCATAGCCCTGAAACTTTCACTTGACTTGAAAAACATGACGCTAGAATAAGTTAACATTAATGTCGTGAGTTTGTCTTAACCCGTTAACGTGAGCATGCGTGTGCACTAACCCACAGCGTCGGAGCCGAACATGCTGAAGGTGCGTCTGAAGGCGCGCGTCATCGAGCGACGCGCCTCGCCGCTCGCGCGACCTCCCTTCAAGACGCGCGTCAAACACCGCAGTGAGTTGATGCCTTTATGTCTTAGATGGAATGCTGTTGTGTGTTATTTTAGATGTTTTTGCATTTGAATGATGGTTTTTTATAAAGAAATTCTTTATTTGATGATAAAGATGTGTGACAAAAAAAAACAACCAAATATAAAATAGTTCTTTCTACCCCTAAGTTTTTCAGCACTACTTCTCAAAGAACTGAGGGGTAATTCTCGTAATTTAAAGAACGTTCAGTCTGTCAAAAATATCTCTAATTTCCTTACCTACATTTTGACAAGTTTTTGACATTTGTTTGTCACCGAGATGAGACTGCGACTAGATTTTGAACGTTTTAAATTACGGGAATTGGCCTTCTGATTTCAGTGAATTCCAAAATAATTATATTACATAATTGAATAAATCACTTTATTTCATACGAGTCCATAAGTGACAAAATTAAAACAACTATTATTTTACAAATACTTAGATTCAAGAGAGAAAATTGAAATAGTGACCACTACAATAAAGAAATTGTCAACGCAAAGAACGAACATTGACGTAAGCCGTCACAGTACTTCATCACTACAGTTAATCTCGTACCCACGGGCAATTTTTGACGATTTCTTTATCGCGCTCTGGAGTTCAGCTCATCGCCTAGCACTGAGAATCCAACAGAGTCCATCCTAGCGCGTCAAAAAAATACACTGTTGTATATTCAGCTCTCGGCGTCAAGCAATGCGTTGAAAATCCAGCGCGCGATAAAGAATCGCCCGTGGGTACGAAGGCTTACTGTTATTTGTGCATATTTGAAGGTTGTTGTGTTCCCTGTAGACTGCGACGGCAGTTCTCCCCGCGGCTCGCCGCCCGGCGGCGCGGGCTCGGGGGCCACGGCACCCATCCGCGAGGAGGAGGAGGGCATGGGCCGCGCGGCCGAGCTGCTGTTCTCGTCGCCCTCCATGCCCAACATCAGCCTGGGCCGGCCGCACCAGCCGCCGCCGCCCATGCCGCCCGTGCCGCACCCGCACCCCCCGGTATGTTGCACCTCACGCCTAGTATACTAAGTCAAATTTAACTAGCGAAACTCCGCTGACGTGTTTGAAAATGTCACTTAATTTGAAGTAATTGCAACTGACTACGGGGTCAGCGGCAACTGGTAGTGCAGCTCCTTGAAATTATGAGCTTAAAGAAATATCGTGTTATCGTGATTACATATTGATACCTATCACATATATGCGATTTCGCTCTTTTAATTGTAAAATGTTATTATTTCTTTTTGATGTGTACAATTGTTTATAAAAACTAATTTACAGAAAAACAAAACCAACCCATGTTTATGCATAAACATAGTGGTAAATCCAGTTCATTCATCATCATAACCTCATTCTCTCAACAGGTGGTGTCGTCCTTACCCCCGGTGTCGGAGGCCCCGGGCTGGCCCCTGCCGCACGCGCGGCTGTGCAAGCGGCCCCTGGGCCGCACGCACTCGGCCCCGCTGCCGCTCGGCGACCCCGCGCTCACGCCGCCCACGGCGCACCACTACCTGCGGGACCAGATACGGAAAACTGTGAGTAGCTGCTGACCAAACATGTCACACTTCGACTGTATCATTGAGAACACATTAAGCGGGACTGATAACCCGAAAGTCCCCATAATTAATAACGTTCAAAATCTATTCGCAATCTCAACTCAGCGACAATCAATGTCAAAAACTTGTCTAAAATGTTGGGAAATTAGAGGTATGTTTGACTTAATGAAATTGAAATTGGAATGCCAACGTTCTTAAAAATACGGCCCCACTGACATTTTACATATTTGTAACATTAACCCCTTTATTCATAAACGTTGCTTAAAGTTAAGTAGTGATTAGCGACTGTTTAACCATACATTTTTGACGTTTAAACGTTACTTAACTTTAGTCATCGTTTATGAATAAACCCCTAAATGCTTGACATAACAGAACAGAAACATTCCAAGAAACCAGATCGTTCTGAAAAGACCAGACAACATGAGAGTCCGTTGATATTTGAATACATGACCATTTAAAACCAACTAAACATCTTCTACCACCACCAGGTGTTAACCCGTGCGCACGACGCGGCCGCGGCACAACTCCGCGAGGAGGAAGGCGAGGTCATCGACCTCACGTCCCGGCGGGCCCCCGCGGCCCCGGCCCCCAGCAGCCCGGGCGCGGCCCCCCCGGCGGCCCCTGCGGCCCCGTGCGAGCCGGCCCCGCTGGCGCGCGCGCTCAGCTCGCCGCTGGTCGGCGCGCGCACACCCGCTACTGGGCTAGCGTACGACGCGCTAATGCTTAAACATGGGTAAGTCAACACAACCATTGTAAAAGATCCCGTAACGAGAAAATTTATGCAAAAAAAAAATTTGCCTCCTCAGAATAAAAGTTAATTAATATGGCAAAACTAAACTGAAATACATCGTTGGGTTATACAAAAGTGAGCGAGGCAAACTGAATAGTCGGCTAGGCTAATTAGGGACGCTGCAAACCCTACTAATTAGCTACCATGTGATGGCATGCGTTTTCGCTCTTGCACGCGAGAAATGATAAAGTCCCGAGACTACCGGTCGACTAGCTCGTCCCGACACAAAACATAGAGTTGCTTTTGTCTAATCCGCCTAAAACGAAGCGAATGTTAATGAACTCGACCGTGTGCAGCTGCGCGTGCGGCGCGCACGCCCCGACGCACCCGGAGCACGGCGGGCGGCTGCAGTCCGTGTGGGCGCGCCTGTGCGAGACGGGGCTGGTGGCGCGGGCCGAGAGGACGCGGCCCAGGAAGGCCACGTTTGAGGAGCTGCAGGTATGGAACGAGCTAATGTTTCGATACCTGACATATAACTTTTGAATTCAACAGTTTCAGCAAAGATTATTTTTGTTACACAACATTTCAAAAGACTTCTAATGATCGTAGGACTTTTATATTGTGTTTCGTGATTCATGGAAAACAAAAGTGGCGCATGATTGTTGCATATTGCTGTAATAAAGATGCGCAACTTTTTTACCACGAATGTTAGCCTAAATATTATTTTTTTTATTCAGTTTACAATTATTTTGAACCGATTAAAAAAAGGAGATTCTGTATTGATCGCGCCTCTCCCGCAGTCGGTGCACTCGGAGGCGCACGTAGCGCACTTCGGCGGGCGGGGCCGCGAGGGCGGAGCGCCCGGCGTGCGGCAGCTGGTGCGCCTGGCGTGCGGCGGGCTGGGCGTGGACTCCGACACCGCCTGGTCCGACGCGCACACGCCGGCCGCGGCCCGCGCGGCCGCCGGGGCCGTGCTGGACCTGGCCGTGCGGACCGCCAAGGGAGACCTGCGGAACGGGTGAGTGTCGCCACGCCTATTCTATCCCCTCCAGTCTATTTAGAGATGTTGACGGACCTTGAACTCACTTTGGACGAGCTATTTATATCGATAAGTGCGTTTATCGATCAATTATACAAAGTGTTTTTTATATCGAACATGTAACAGATACGTGAAACTATCGTAGGATTTCATTGGCTCTTTTCTCATGTTTTTTGGCATACTTAATTTTTTGGTAGAGTTGTTCATAAAAAATTGAAAAATTAACAAAATCTGAACAGCAACACTGTAATCTCCTAACCAGCGCCTCGTAACCCTCAGGTTCGCGGTAGTCCGCCCGCCAGGTCACCACGCGGAGCCCAACCAGGCGATGGGGTTCTGCTTCTTCAACTCCGTGGCCGTCGCCGCGCGCCTGCTGCACACCCGGCACCACCTGCAGAGGATACTTATTGTGGACTGGGTAAGTGTACATACAATAATGAAGTCGAAGTTTTTTGTACTGTTGTATGAAAAATATCCATGCAGCTTACAATTTAAGACTTTGACTATTTTATGAATAGAAAAATGCTGGTAAAAATACATTTAATAGTTGTCCGTGCTATTTCTACTACTCTATTTATTTATGTTGTTTTACTCTATAAAATGCCCTTCATTATTGCGTAGTTGACAAAAGCGATAGTTGGTAGTTATCTTGGTTATTTGGTTGCCAAAATTGTCAATAGCTTGAAAAGCTTCAAAGCACGTTGTTAAAATTTCGTATGCTATTTCGACCACCCTTTTCATAATCGCTACTATTTCAATCAATCTCGCTATACGAGCCGTGCTAATGTGTCCGTCTCCCAGGACGTGCACCACGGCAACGGCACGCAGCAGATCTTCTACTCGGACCCGCACGTGCTGTACATGAGCATCCACCGGCACGACGACGGCAACTTCTTCCCCGGCACGGGCGCGGCCAGCGAGGCCGGTGCCGGGCCCGGCCTGGGCTACACCGTCAACGTGGCCTGGTGCCAGGGCACCAACCCGCCGCTCGCCGACGCCGAGTACCTGGCCGCTTTCCGATCTGTTATCATGCCTATTGCTAAGGTACTATCACTGCATTACTAGCTAATATTGGGACAAATCAATAAATTGCTCAAATGATTGGAACAACTGAAAAAAAAAAACTTTTTTTATGGCCTAAGGGTCTTCCAGAATCAACTTAGTAAACGACATCGATCGTAGCAAGATTTTTATCCAATTGAGATAAACTTTATTTTTTTTTATTTTTTAGTCTTCTAGATCATCTAAACAGTCTTGCTGTTGGTATTTTAGACTTTCTAAGTTGCAATTGTGTGATTCATAAGATACTGTTCGTTATAACGTTACTATTTTGTGAAACGGTCACTAACTCAGTGTACGTTCCGCAGGAGTACGACCCAGAGATAGTGCTGGTGTCGTGCGGGTTCGACGCGGCGGCGGGCCACCCGGCCCCGCTGGGCGGCTACAACGTGTCGGCCGCGTGCTTCGCGCACATGACGCGCGAGCTCAGCCAGCTGGCCGGCGGCAAGCTGGTGCTGGCGCTGGAGGGCGGCTACGACCTGCCCGCCATGTGCGACTGTGCGCAGGAGTGCGTGCGCGCGCTGCTGGGCGACAAGGCGGCGGGCCCGGCGCTGGGCGAGCTGGCGCGGCCGCCGCACGCGCGCGCGCAGGCCGCGCTGCGGGCCACCATCGGCGTGCACCGCGCGCACTGGCGCGGCCTGGCGCGCGGGGCCGAGCTGCTGGCGCTGTCGGCGCTGGACGCCGCGCCCGCCGTGGCCGCGCTGCGCCTGGGCCGCCTGCAGAGCGAGCGCGACGCCGCCGCCACGTGCCAGGCCATGGCCACGCTCAGCATGCAGCAGGCGCAGCCCGAGCCCGCGCACAGGTCGGTGGCGCGACCCGTCGCGGATGTCGATGATGTCTCGTGTACCGTGTCCTCGCTGACGCCGTTGTTCTGTCGCAGGTCTGCGGAGAGCTCCCGCTCGGCGTCGGAGGAGCCGATGGAGCAGGACGAGGGCAAGTGAGGGGCCCGGGCCCCGCCCCGGCCCGGCCCCGGCCCCCGGCCCTGCCCCGCCACACTTCAACATTCCGGTTCCGGTAGTTAGCCGTTAGTAGCGTGGAGTGAAACGTACTCGAATCTGTGCGCGTGGCGCGTGTCGTGTGTATCTTCAGTCGAAAGCTTTAACGTGTAACGTGTAGTGTAATGACGATGACGTGATGATCGAGGCGTAGTGAGCGGTCCGCGACGACGCCTGACACCCGACGCCTGACGCGACATACTATACCAAAGATTGTTTCAAATTCTGATGTTACAAAAAGTATTTATTCAATGTGTATATAATGGAAATTGTGAAAATCTATTGTTGTAAACTAAAGTAAATTTTTATGGTGGATATAAAATATTTGTATATCAATGTCCCTGTCACACGTAGCCGACGTCGGCGCGAGGCGAGCTCCCTGTACAGTAACTGTTGTCGCCGCGCGCTAGTGACTCGTATCTTGTATTTATTGTTCCGATTCAACTTGTGCAAGTGGCAACTTGTTTGGTAGTACATTTGTACTTGTGCGTCGCTGTTGGACGCTGCTCCCACTTTTTGTAACGTGTGATAACTTAATATGAAACGAATTAGATTTTTGGACATAATGTCTTAAAGAAACTATTGAAACAATGAATTTCTTATATCACCTCCGCACACGTAGACGTGCGGGGAGGAGAATGTTGTGTATCTGTGTTGATTTAATATTTTCACTATGTGATCGGATCCTGAAGGATCCTTATCGTCCGCGAGGCGATGCAAGCTTATAAGAGAAGTTAGATTTATGTAAAGTCAGATGTAAATGTTTATATGAGAATGGTATATTTAACTAGCAGAATATGAGATGTTTCTGGATGGTGGAACTTGTTGACTATAGCCGACTACTTGTCCTGCGTTCGTCGCATCCTCTAATTATATATTTTTGTATGACGGCTGTCTGTGTGTATACAACGTACCTACAGGATGGGATCCTCGTACGATAAACAGAGTTAAACAAATGTTGTGTCTTTGAGAATTTTATTGTTAAATTGGAATAAAGATGAAATGATTATTTAATAAATGTATATATATTATTATATATATTTGGAAATATAATCGAATTTTTAATTTTATTCATTTCCCTCTGTCTATTAGATGAATAACCTTAAAATCCTTCGTTACCCTTGTTGCTTACATCCAGTAGTAACAAGCTGCAGTTGGAACATGGGGTGACATTTTATTTCCCATGAACAGTGGCAAAATAAAATACCTTCCTTTTCCTAACTTCATCTGGTAGACTGCAAAAGAGGCTGATGATTTAAACAACAAATGAATATCATAAATACTTTATACAACACACTCGGCATATCGACAGACGTAAGTATAACAAATAAAAGACGACATTTAACAGATTAAACCAGTTTTCTAAATTTATTTAAATACGACAAAAATGCAACAACAGAATGACGTGAATAATTTTAATAATAACATAATTCATAGGAAACACATTTAAGCTTATGTAGTGTACAAAAATAACCCATCTCTTATAACTAGATAGAAAAATATCCGCGACGCGTCTTTCCCTTTCCGTTTTCAATTCGAGACACCGGTTTTGTAGCTAGCTTGGTACATGTCCACCAAAAACAGTTAACATTTTTTCTGAGATATTTACGAGAAGCTCAATTTTAAGTTACAATTTTAATATACGGTGTTCGAGGTAGTTTGTTGTTTCCTTATATATTGATACCAAACCACCTGTCCTTTGGGCTTATGTTAGCTTGCCGTAAGAAGCCACAAATTTTAAATAGTAACAGTTTTAAAACATGGAATAGTACTGGGTTTATCTCCAACTCCCCACGACCCTAGCTCATTCTGCTAAAATTTTAGCTGGCTGGCAATATTAAGATATAGCTATAGACACCTACCTAATTTGTAAATGATAAGGTAAATTAGTTTTTTTTGAAGGTTTACCTTTTATTGGTTTAGATTTTTTTTTATAAATATACGGTGTTTGAGCTGGTTTGTTGTTTCCTTATACATATATCGATACCAAACCACCTGTCCTTTGAGCTTATGTTAGCTTGCCGTAAGAGGCCACAAAAATTAATTTGTAACAATTTAAGGACATAACTTACGATAACAGTGATAATAATAACATGGAGGTTCATGCAATATAAATCCAAAAATAATTAGACAATGGTCACGGTCAAGTTTAATTAAAGGTCATCCATTATTCTGTAGACAAACCGTAAACTTTACATTATTACAACTAGTTTAGTTATTACAAAACAAAACAATTGACGCACACTGAATACGATTTTGGTGAGTATGTCACCGTGCTACGAAACCGTGGTCTAACTACACGCAACTGATGTCTCGAATTGAACACAGAAAGAGAAATACGCATCCGCAACACATTCTTACTTACGCTATGAACACAACATTACTTAACATAGTATATACATATTAAACATAGACGTAGCTGGCGTTGGAATTATAACAAGTGCCATTGGTAGGTACAGACCGTAGACAGAGTATAATCAATAGACAAGTCACTAAATAATAATGAGATAAGGACACTTATTAGCTTCTTCAGAGTAGTAACAGCAAACGAGACAAATGCATTTTCTCTATCTCCTTCGCCAATGCAAAGTTTTTGTCTGAATGCAGTTGCTAGTCATAGACTGAGGCGTAACAAAACTTCTGTCACCATTTCTCGAGGTATGATTTCTTCGGAAAGTATTACCCGACTACATTACAGTGAAAATGTTGTGAAAAAACAAGATGGCGACAATAGTTCCGATTTTTATCACGCGCCTAAAGATCTTTGTACTGTTGGAGATGTAGATAATACCAGTTTATAAGTGACTGTCGAAGACTATCGCTATTTCATAAAGGCGGAGACCGTATCAAGTTTTTGTAACGCGTTACAGTAGTCAGTGCAGCGATCCGCTCGCTGCACTGACTACTGTTACGCCGTACGCGTCGCACCACGATGCGAGCATTGCGAACGCACGTTTACGAACAAGTCAGTGCAGGTTGACGCTTCGCGGCAAGCACAACGTATCCCGTTATAATTTCTAAAATAAAAAATTCTCTTCCAAAGTAAATCCAATATCGTTTTATTTTTTCTTCTTCTTCCAATTACAATAACTAAATAAAATTAATGAAGCACACACAACCTCTACGATTCTCCTCTAGCTTTCTGAATAAAAATGGAGCGCGCTTGACCTATGTACTCGAAGCGAGCGTTAGCCGTGTTTTGTGTATCGCCGTTTCGTATCCAAGCTGGCCTCGAATGATACATTACAAACAAACGTTGCAAGTTAGTCTCCGCCTTAAGATATACGCTGACAGCTCATCTATAACATATTCTATCTACGGTACTGACAAAGTTTTACATCATGGACCAATTTTATTTTATCAGATCTATCTCTAGAAAATATAGAAAATCCCCTTTATTCATAAACGTTGCTTAAAGTTAAGCAGTGATTAGCAACTGTTTAACCATACATTTTTGACGTTTAAACGTTGCTTAACTTTAGTCATCGTTTATGAATAAACCCCATTGAATCTGATTATTGAAGACGGGCCTAAATCTATTTAAAACTACGCCTTTTACAGAGTTGCAAAAATTTAATTAGGTATGTGGATGTAGACCTTTTTGAACTCTATAGAGACAATAAGCATGATAAAAATAACCTCAATTTTAATTTTTGACCTGAGTAACTAGTGGCGCCCTCTACATTGTCTCGATAGTGTCCACTACCACAATAATGCGAATAGACTAGAATGGTATTTAACAAGTTTAAGAATGCAGTAAGTCTTACATTACATTTATCAAACCCGTAGCCATATAAAATTGGAAAAATAAAAGATGGAATCCCTTTGTGAATGCTTCGTGAGTCTGTGACTAGACTACGGTTTTGCAAGCTATAAATGATTTTCTCGCAACTGTATTATTTAATCTGTACAAAATAGTAAATTTTAACAATAAAATAGAAGCTTATTTACTAATAAAGTCCTTCCAGTCCACGAAAGTTCAATTTATAACGTATTGCATAGACATAAGGTTTAACCTGCTATAACTCGCGCAAGATCATGAAATGCAACAGTTTTACCTGAGTAGTAATAGTATAGTTTAGTGACTGTTCGGCTAGGTTCGGCTATCCTCGGCTAGTGTCTGTCGGGCGGATCGAGTGTTGCACAGTGACAGTTACACGAACTTACTGGACACTCTGTGTGCTCCCTGTGAAGGAAAATAAAAGTTTCATGACACAAAGTAAGGAAATAAATGAATTAAAAAATAGGTTGATTGAAGATTCGTCTAAAACGGTTTATGAGCTCAAAACGCCCGTCTTTATTCATGAGTTTGTACGGCACTACGGAGCTGATTAATTGCAAGGTACAGTTTACTTTTCGATTATAAAGTAAACATTTGCATAGATCTACAATCTATGCAAATGTTAAGTTAGGTAATTAAAATATGTGTCTGCTAGATTAAACTAGAGGTAAAATATCAGAAAAATTGTTGTATATAATAATAATAATAATATCCCTGGACATTTCACACAGCACCATTTGTCCCAAGCTAAGCAACCTAATGCTTGTGTTATGGTAACAAGATGGCTGATAAACTACTTATATACAATTTTTTTTTTTGTAAATACATACATATTGTAGATAGAAAAATACCCAGACTCGGAACAAATACATGTAGGTCATACAAATATTTGTTCCGTGCGGGAATCGAACCCGCGACATGCAGCGCAGCAGTCAATCGCTTAACCACTGCGCCAACCGTGCCGTCAAGTCGTCATATGGTCTTTTGTAATGTAGAAGCAAGGCAAAGTGTCGCACACTCACTTGAACCAGTTGATGAGATGCTGCGCGTGGCCGCCGTGCCTGCAGGCCACGCACCAGCTGAACCACGCGCCGAAGGCCGCGCCCGCCGCGCCCGCGCCCGCGCCCGCGCCCGCCGCGCCCGTGCCCACGTGCAGCGAGCACACGCCGCAGCGCGGCAGCGGCTTGCGGCAGTTGGGGCACGACGAGATTTGCTGCGGGACACGTTTGTGATGCAAAGTGACGGAGCGAAACTAGTTTACATTTTCTACTAATTAAAAAAAGCAAAAAGCGGCTGCTGCTGCTTAATCTGTGCAAAAAGCTACAATACCAACAGGTTTCAATGAATATTATGCTACTAAAAATGATGAGCTGGTAAAAGATTATAAATTATACTTATTTCTTTAAGTAGTTCTATACAAACACGTCAATAATATTTTAAAAACTGTTTCAAAATCAGTTTGGTGAGTAGAGGAGTAAAAGAAGATCCTGAAAATGATTCAATAAAAAATTTGCTTTTACTTAAAAAGCCTCAATAAGATGTTGGCCAAATGCCTTCCTTTTAACGATGCTATCTGTCTTGGGCCTGAGGGTGGTCGTATCCAAGTGTAACTCAGAACTCCAGTATCGTTAAGCAACCTCTCAGCAAGACTTCCTACATTCCTTATCTTTCAGTCACCGTTCTATCAAGAGCTTCCCAGGTTTACCTTCATCTTCGCCGCGGGCGGCGGCAGGCGCTGGAAGGCGACCCTGGGCCGGTTGTGGCCGGGCGGCGCGGCCACGGACTTGCCGCAGTAGGTGCAGGCCACGCACACGTGGCGCGGCACGCCGCCCGCGCCCCCCCCCGCGCCCCCCGCGCCCCACTCCGCGCCCCCCTCCGCGCCGCACACCCACGTGTCCAGTGCGCAGCGCGCCCACCACAGCTGCCAGCTGTCCAGGATCGTGCGGTAGCTGCAGGAACAATTGAAGGCATGGAGTTAAAGTAACTTAAAATATTTTTTTTAAATCAATTATTCTAATAAAATCCTTCGATTTCAGCATACCTACGATGGTACCCAATGGTAACAATGAAAGCCATTCGCTTTGAGAGTTTAGAGAAAAGTGATATTTAGTGACCAATTGTGGAAATTTTCAATAAATAATATAATATCCCTGGACAATAATACCTGATAATACATATAATATGTAAAAATTGTTTTTTCTCCAATCCCATGAATTTTCGCAGAGGCTTTGTTAGGGGTGCTAAATTATTGCAAATGCGTCACACTATCACGTCAAGAAATACGTCAGTCACCCAGTCAGTATAGTTGTGTATAAAATTAAGCCTTTGCCGCTATGTGTGAAGAGAGGACGCGCCTTTGTTCAACGATAATAATATTTGGCGAAGACCTGCGTATGTTCTGTCGCTGTCTAGTATTAAAATGAGGTCGAATTATATTCGCAATAAAAGTACTTTTGTGTGGACAGACATAAAAGATTTTTTCGACGCAATAAATGCATTGTAAAATCAGGAAACAGCAAAAAGAGTATCTGGCAGCGGTGGGATTCGAACCCACGCCTCCGAAGAGACTGGTGCCTTAAACCAGCGCCTTAGACCGCTCGGCCACGCTACCCGCTGGTGTTACGGTCCATTTAGCAGCTCGCTAGGATTGCTATAAGAAAAATTATTTGTAAAACAAGCAGTGTGACGCACTTCGCGGAAACATTGTTTAATATTGGCATTCGTTCAAGTTATACGGAAGTTGTTGCTGCAGTTGAAACTCACGATTTTCTCAATTAAAGATGGAATTGACACTTTCTAAAGTGTCGTAGAAGATGACTAAAACGAACGTACTGAAGAGTGATAAATAGCAATATTGAATGGACCTTCGTCAAATCACTGTGCCTCTATCATCTAGCCATATCTTTCCACTAAAGAAGTTAGTCCTACCGTGAGCAATGTCGTGTTTTAAATAACCTAACTCATCTAACAAAATAATAATACTTATACTTACATTTACCGTCGACTCGACAACCAGAAGAATAACCCTTCGTCTGACGTAGTCGGGTAAAAATAATATTTTCAACATACTAGCGATAAATAAAATAAGCTTACCAATTGAGATAAGTTACAGCATTCCAATATTATTTTTGAGATAAGAGAGTGCCGATCCCGATTTAAACTACACTATAAATAAACCGCTTGACTGTTAAAAAATAATATTTGGCAGCGGTGGGATTCGAACCCACGCCTCCGAAGAGACTGGTGCCTTAAACCAGCGCCTTAGACCGCTCGGCCACGCTACCCTGTGAGAATAACAATCAAATCTATCACCCCATCTTTTCGTCTAAATTAATTTATTATATAAAACTCCACATTTCAATTCCGCCTAGTTAATACTGTCCCGCTCTCACTTTGGTGGACATTATGAAACACCAAATGATGCCTGATCATTACATATGACAAACTGCAGGTTATAGTCGACACACTAAGGTTGAATGTCACTTACACTTCATTAAAGCTAAGGTGTATTTTTGTTTTATGACCAATGTGAAAAATATGATTTGTTCCAAAAGTTTCTGATGAAAATGGATCAGGAAACGTACCTGCGGGTGGATGCCAATCTGTAGTTACCCTTACAAATTGAGTGCTTTGATTTGAATGCTCAGGTTACATTCTTACGCAATCCACTCACTAAAGGAAATTAGTAACACATTCATCTGGTTTCAACTTTATGTATCACCACTTTTTCCAACAATTATTGTAACATAATGTACCTACATACTCACAGTTACTTTCATTCATTCCTCCAGGTCAGAATAAGTATTCCTTTACCGTTAGGTGCTGATCTGAGTATTTCTCACGACACCAGGACACGTTTTATCCACATTTAGTACACAGACAAACTTTAACATATGACTTCAACGATTCAGTGTCAACCATGGGTTGATAATTGCGTCCACATTGATTCATATCATTTTTCCTTTAAACACTATACTTTTATTACAAAATAACTATAGATTTTATTGTATTTTAATAATATTTATTTTATTATGACAGTTCTGACATTTGATGTTTAAAACGTCATGGTAACGTTTACTTTCAAATCCTTACCTGCCAGCATCAACTACTTAACGGCCTGATAGAAACATATACATACTTAGCTAAAGAAATAACACTGGTTGCATTCGTATCTCAAATTCATATTTTCTACATGATGTTGTTCTACGAGTTTTCCTTATTGATCCACGCAATGCAGTGGTCAGTTCGAGTTTCGCCTCTAAAGCGAACACTAAGGTTAAGGCCTGATACTCCAGAGCCGCCTGTCTGCTCCAGAGCCACCTTACTACACCTCCGTGCTCCGTCTTCAAGGCTACGGACCTGAACCTGTCGGGCCGCATCTTGTCTGAGGCCCGCCTTACCTGGAGGGTGCGTCCTCGCCGTACCTCTGCCTCCTGCTGCTGTGCTGCGACCGGCCTAGCTGCGTGGGCCCTCCTACGAGTGCTCTCCGTGCCCGCACACGCATCAACTTCTGAGGGCCGCCTTACCTGGTGGGCTGTCAGCGCCCGCCGTGCCTCTTCCTCCTGCTGCCGTGCGGCGACCTGCTTTGCTGCGTGGGCCCTCCTGCGGGTGCCCTCCGTGCCGCGCACGCACCTGCCCTCACCTGTACCTGCACCTGAACCTGAACTTGGACCTCTGTACCCGCATCTGTTGCCAGCAACTGCTCCACCTCAGCCTCCCCCACCTCCACATATTACACTACACTTTTCAACCCATCTCCATTTTTTAAACTGTTTGTAAATATATCTTTAATTGTTCTTTACCTCCCTTTCTTTCATTGCATCACCCCTAACTTAGTTTTTCTTGTCGCTACACGACATTATTATATAAATAACATTCTTAAATTGTTATTGAAAAATCTTCGACGAAAATTAACTTCAATTGTCAAATGAAAAACAGCTTTATGCTGTATAAAAATTATTAATATAATAATTTCGAGTAGAAGTATTCAAATAATCAAATCAAAGCACTCAATTTCAAAGGAATCCTAATTTGGGGTCCAGGGAGTTGGTAAAATTCTAGCGCCCAAGGCTCCTACGTAATGTATTACTACATTTTAAATACGGTACCATGTTATGTAATCCGAATAAAGTTTTTATTGTTATATTCAAAGGCATACTATTCCATAAACGACTACCTAGACGATAAGAATAGTTGGTCACCCTAGTTTAACGCAAGACAATGTTTATGTTCTTTCTCCAGAATTAGCTTACTGACAGGTTATTGTTATTAACTTATTTTACTTCGATGGTCTTAGTTTATCTTTGTGTGACTTCAGCTTCAACTTCAACAGCTATGTGAACAGAAACCAGCAATGCATTAATATGTAAGCTGTCACGCCCTTTATGCCTGGAGGCTTTTATTTGGGTAGTAAGTTTTTTTATTTATATTTTAATTAATTCATTTTTAGCTTGAGTACGTATAGTTTTTATTATATTTGTTGGTATATTGGCGTGGCTAGCTGACATATTATGGCAAATAATTTAATTTTATGTTCTGGTCTTGTAATGTTAATTACCGAACATAGGTACCTAGTATTGTATACAATCAAGTATTTTTTTAAATTAAACAGACAGCTGTGCTGCTGGGGAGTTTGTTGCGCTACTTCTTCTTCCCAGCGATAGCACTAGGAAGTGGTGAAGGGCGGGCGTTTTTGGGGGACTGTCTTTTGTAATTTTGACGTTCAAAAAGTGCTGATTCTCAGCCTAATTTGAATAAATGACTTTTGATTTTGATTAATTATTTGTAAGTGCCACTACAAATTGGCATGCACAGTTACGTTTTCTGATTCGCTTGTTTACATTTTCATCAGTAGATTCAGTACTGCTCTCCTACCTGTCCAGCCAGTTCCTGGTGCGCGGCTCCCGCAGCAGCTCGGCGGTGAAGCACCTGGATCCCACCAGCGCCACAGACTGCACGTCACCCGTGTTCTTCGCCAG
This sequence comes from Apamea crenata, assembly GCA_949629185.1. Lineage (NCBI taxonomy): Eukaryota > Metazoa > Arthropoda > Insecta > Lepidoptera > Noctuidae > Apamea > Apamea crenata. Next base: position 18,426,963 of record OX451367.1, read on the forward strand.
CGCTATACCTTCATACTGCTCTCCTACCTGTCCAGCCAGTTCTTGGTGCGCGGCTCCCGCAGCAGCTCAGCGGTAAAGCATCTGGCTCCCACCAGCGCCACAGACTGCACGTCGCCCGTGTTCTCAACCCAGCGCTGCAGCAGCGCTATACCTTCCGTACTAGCACCTGTAGGAAACACCAGCTTTTTGTAACAACAGCTAGCAATACAAAAATATCTTTAACTAGTCTTCGTCCGTGTAGATTTCAAATCCCATACAAACTTCAACACCCACAGGGGATGTTTATTGGGATAAAAATAGCCTATATCGTTCTCCGCCCCGTTGTACTAAAGAAGGGCAAACCAACACACCTATTTCATATTCCAATCCTTGTTTCAAATTGATTTTGTTTCCACTTTAACAAATATCAATTTTATAATAGTGTGAAATAATTTCAGAATGACTATTGAAAAAGTCATGAAAAAGTTGTTGCGCAAACTGAACTTTATGTGTAACATTCATACCCATTAATGTTATATTTCCAGTAACAGATAGATATCTGTTTACATGTTTGGAAAGTAATTTCGAACAGACAACATACAAACACATTTATAATATTAATAAACCATTATTGCCAATTCTTACGCCTAATAAAATGCACTCTTCATGCTTTATGAATTAGCACTCAATTTTGTTCTAGCTAAGGTTCAAAACACAGAAACATAATTACATAACTTACCAGTGAGTAGTATCCCGGACAAGTCTCCTTGTTCGACGAGCGAGTCGCATGTCTGTCGGATGTACTCGTGTAACTTCGCGTCTGATAAGAAAATGCACGCGAATGCCACGCGGTCCTCTAGCCGCATTTCAGTCTCGTTCTGTAAGAAAAACATTATTACATTATTTGATTTTGTTTCGTTAACTGTACAGTTCGGAAGCGCCCCCGATTGGAACGAACCTCCGCCGTATTTTCAACTGTTATCAATTAGTTGTAGGGCGTTATTTACGTCGTTAAAATTTGTAGCGCGTATATCCTTATATATACCTTAAAAATGAAGGAAGTATCGTCAGCAAATAACACCAATTGTGATTGATTTATTAATAAGTGGAGTAGATCATTAATATACACTACAAAGAGGAAAGGACCAAACATCGAGCCTTGTGGAACACACATTTTTACTTTTAAACCGAGTGTACTGACACCATTTATTAGAACTTGCTGTTGTCTATAATTTAAGTAAGATTTTACTAAACTGGGCGCCCGTTTTACAAGTCCGTAATGCTCAAGTTTCAAGAGTAAGGTTTCGTGATCGACGCAATCAAATGACTTGGAGAGGTCACGAAATATTCCTATGACGTCTTTAACGCTTTAATGTGTTTTAATAAGGTAACACCGGCGTCGGTCGTACAACGTCCTATTCATTGTATAAACACCTTTACATGTTAATATTTTTTATTAGTTTATTAAAAGCTTTTATTTAGTTTCACTTGTCCCGATGTTTGTCTGTAATCAAATCTTGCAAGTTAAATTTAATCCACTTCCCGGTTGCCGATTGAGCTGAAATTTTGCATGCATGTGTAAATCGGACGACAATGCAAAATTATTATCGACATGACATGGAGCTGATCTGATGATGGAACCGTAAGGTGCTACCGTAAAAGCTTGTTTTTAAAAAGTTTTTTGAAGTGAAAACTTCTTTAGCGGCGTTGTGCATTTTTTTTGTGATGGGTGAAAAATGTTAAACTCCCGTCAGGACACGTGACCTGATCGAAAATTCGTAAGACGGAGCTCGCGTCAGTACACGTGACTTGATCGAAAATTCGTAAGACGGAGGGAGAGTAGACCGCATTCCAAAATATCAAAAATGAATGACGTTAATATTCAAGTTTTCACTTCTGCCGGCACTCCCGGAGTGCAACCCTTTTTTTTTGGTTATGAGCTTAAGAAACGATGAATGGACCGTGTGAAAGAAGATATGAGGATGTAGCGCTGACCCCAATTGGATTGGGATAAGGGTAGGAGAATGATGAGATTTGCTTAACACATCATCCAAGGGGCAGATAATATCCACTTGGGTCACATACATATAACTGTGTTGACTGTGGCAACAAAAGGACTTATACCAAGGGGTGGGTGATTCCAGGCTGAGATGATCATTTAGGAAATAGGCAAGCAGTCGCGGAAACTTTTCATATATTTGGAAAATGTCTTGGATTCGAATTACACTCTGAATCTGTCTGCTATGTTGAAATGTTCTGAATCTGCTGTATTGAGCCACAACCACAGTATAGCACTCACAAGTACAGCAGCTAAATCTGGATGATGCGCGGGCGCCTGGTGGTGGTGCGGGTGCGCAGGCGCAGACGCGGCCAGGAAGCGCAGCAGTGCGCGCAGGTACGGGTCCGGCAGGGCCTGCGCCGCGCCCGACAGGGCCTCGCGCCACAGGCGCTCGTCCGACAGGCCTGGCAGGACCGACAAGGTTATGGTTTATACGTTGTAGTATCAATTAAGGGTTTCCTGCGGCATAGGAAGTTTTTATTACGGAAGCAGGGCGAAACATCGAAAGCTTTAAATGTGAGCCGGTTAAACGTTTTGTCCGTCCTTCTCGTCGGTGTGTACCTGCGAGCGCGAGTGCCACGACGCGCAGCATGGGCTCGTGCGCGCGCGCCAGCACGTCGAGCGCGGCGCGCACGCGCAGCTGGAAGGCGGCCAGCGCGGCGGCGCGGCAGGGCGTGCCCTCGGCCTCCGCGCGCTCCACGCCCGCCAGCGCGTTCTCCCAGCCCCAGCCCCAGCCGCACAGCTGCAGCGCGCGCGTGCGCTCTGCGCTCCTGCAAGCGGAGGACACACACTACCATGAGCTATGATATGGCTCAGGAAAACTGACAACACTCGCAAGAAAAAACCCGCTTAACTTCACACTTCACTGCTCGCTCGCCTCCACGGAGATGATCTATCTATAAACACACGGCATTACTGACCTGTAAATAGTAACTCTTCTATTGGGTAGGTCTGGTAGAAGAGACGGCACGATCTCTGACCGGTACCCGCCGTCGCCCACGGAGCGCAGCACCGTGCGCACTCCGGGATGCTTCCACGGACTGTTGCGGATACAACCTGACACATAAGCATTTGTTGGTGAAAAGCTTCTTAAAGGGAAAATCATCATTATTGATTTGTAGTAATCGATCGTGTATTTGCTTTTTAAGTGAAGCTTCTCAGGCGGCGATTCGATAAATGGACGAGAATTGAGAATTAAATTTCTAGGACGCGTCACGTTTCGCCGCATTCAATAAATCGTTGGTGTGTCAATAAATAAATTCCATTACATGAGAGAGAAGAAAGAATAACTCACACTAAATCTCACTTATTTTTATTTTTAAGAAGTTTCACTTCTATCACGTGTACGGTGCTGCGCACGCCATTTTTTTTTTAATTTAAATTATAGTGGAGATTTTTAAGAATACTGCATCATCATATAACAGACAAAAGGTTGCAAGATGAAAAGTAGAGTGAAAAGATCAGAAAACAATCGATAAACACAAAAATCTTACCATCTTCAACAAGTGACTTGCTGAGTGCCAGGAAATGCCAGAGACCACTGAGTGAGTCATCTTCTGCTAAGTCTGCGTTCTGCCATAAATCTGGCTGTAACCAAACATGCTACTGTTTACAACATATTCAAGTCAAAAAATTCATCGCACACGCATTAAAACAGAGGGCACCACACTAGTCTAGACCATTTAACCTTAACAGTCGAATTCTGGACATCAAATATTTGTCATTATAGGGTAGTTTCCTGGGTAAAAAAATAATAATTATATTTAGTCCGTCAGTTAGATTATCGAAAAATAATGGACACGTATTTTTTCTTTTGTCAATCAAAACAAAAAATGACAAAGATAAAGCGCGTCAAAATTTGGAAGTGGGGGGTCGTGACGTCACTTGCAAAAGTGTAGCAAGGCGTGACGTCACGCGGAACTTTAACGGGCGATATCTTCATCATTTTTTATATAATTGACAAAAGAAAAAATACGGGTTCAATATTTTTTTATAATCTAACTGACGGACTTAGATTTTTTTAGGAAACTAGCCTATTTCATAAACCAACTCTAGTGAATTTGTGACCTGTTCGAGGTGTTAAACCAGTTTTCACTTACATTAGGCCTACTTGAATAAATTTTCGGGATTTTTGGGATTTTCTGTTTAGCTCTGAAATCAAAAGTTGAAAATTCAACAACGCGCTTTTATTCAGGCATTCAATTAGGTGTCGCCTAGTCATAGTGTCACAGACCAGTCACCTTAAGTCCATAATCAGTCTGAGCTCTCTTCTTCATGACGAAGGAGATGTCCCTGATGGCGCCGTAGAAGTCGTCGTTCATCGTGCGCAGGGCTCCGCCCCCGCCCGTCCACACTAATGAGCCGCCGCCGCCCCATGATACTGTCACACGCTCGCACACTGTGTAGTCTACTAAGGCCCCTGGGGAATAAAGTGAATGTGTTCAAGACATGTAATTTATGACAGTCACTTCTGTTCTTATAACCTAACAGACAGACGCGCTGTTGAGTTATGTGCCGGCTCTGCCACTTCTTCTACAGCTACAAAACTAGGAAAAGCTCAACTTTTCCTAGGTGGATGTTTTGGGGTGTTTTCTGTATTTTTTCACGTTAAAAAAGCCTTATTTGAAAAACTATTTTTAATTTTCAGTGACAGCTATTTCATCGATGTGGAGTGTCAGACGGATTTGCTAGGAAAAGAGGTGCTACATGCTGCTGAAAAAACACGCTCGCACAGAAATAACTGTAATTGTAAACAGGGTCGTAGTTTCTTCGCTTCACGCATAGTTCTCAATTTGGCCATTTTCTCTGTATTTATATGACGCTATACTGTACCGCAGTACCACAGCTTACCTGTAGCACAAACAGCCAACAACCTTCCCTCATGTGTGGGGTGCCAGGTGAAAGCGACCAGCGGCGAAGCAGGTGCGCTGCTGACACACACATCTCGCTCTATAACGCTAGGGCCGCGAGCGTACTGCTCTTCAAGCTCAGCTTCCACTGCAGGGGCAGCCATCTGCATAAGACAATGTTTTACAGTTACATATGGACCATTTACTGAACGAAATAACGTTCTCGTTGATTTGAGTAAAGTATTTGATAAAGATAACATTCCATAATAATACAGAAATAATAAAAACCTAACTATTTTATGATCACATATTGACATATGATGGATTTAGTCTTAAAACTTCGGACTGAAAACATTTACTTTAATTATTAATTTTAGAATTAGGACGTCAATATCAAACCGGAATGCCACGGGGGCCTATATTGGCACCGCTCTTTAGAGTTCCGACAGTCAATTATTAATGGCATCACATATTTATGTAAATACAGGACCTTCTGCTTGAAAGTCAATTAAGAAAATAATAATAACATTAGATTTCTTATGAACTCACCATGCTGTCGGAAATGTTAACTTTACTATCACTGTTGGCCTGTTGTATGTCGTGGATGCGTAGAGTACTTGAATCGCGCTGCAGCGATACCAGCAAATTACGTCTAGAACAAGAAACAAAGAAGTAACGTAGAAGGAGCGTCCTTCGAAGCGAATCATAGCAAAGGACTGACGTCTTATGCCTTCTGCTAGCCTTTACCATAGTTGTTGACGTTAGCGAAAACACCACATTTTTTCCTCTTTCACTCTAGGTATCTAAGTATCGCGTCAGAATTGTCACATTGTCATTCATTCTCTTTTCAGTCACATCATCACTTACACAATTTGTGGAGCCAGATAATGTTTAGGTGGCTGTAGCTGAAGACTGTTGGTCATTAGGCACGTACCTCGTGGGGCACCACTGCAGCTGCGCCAGCGGCCGCGGATGCTGCATGGTGAGGAGAGGCCTCTGCAGCGCGCGCGCGTCCCACACGCACGCCACGCCCTCCCCGCGCGACGCGATCTGGTACCCGCCGCACGGCTCCGCGCAGACCCCGTAGCAGTACCTGGTCGTAGTCATACTTACCGCTTTGTTTGATAAATCTGGAAACGATGATTGAGTGAACATGTACTTACAGTAAAAAAATAAGAAACAACTTGCCGGTCGATTCTATAAAAATCTCACCGTGAAAACTCAAGTGAAGTGAACTTGATGTGAGTTGTCAGTAGTGTCAATCCCTAGCATTATTTGGAATGACAGCTCACTCCACGCTCACTTCACTTAAGTTTTCACGGTGAGATGGTTACAGAATAGCACTGCTGTTCGGGCATTAGAACTCTGAATGCCTAGCTAGCAACACTAGATTAAAAACCTTCACTCCGAATGCCTAAAAAACGATTGTGTACTTTATAAAATTTCAATTCAAATTCTCAGATAATTGTCAAGTTTTAGGAAAACAAACTCAACGTCATACACGACAACGTTCAAATTCCATTGCAACCGAAAACATTCTAACTTTTTATTACAAAGGGTTAATCAATCAACTTACGACTACATAACGCTAGAGTAAGTATATATATTTATAGTTGACAAAGTGGCAATACATGTATGTATGTCGCATCCGGTCATTAGTACGGCACGAAATGACGAAACGAATCGCAAACGCGCCTCTACAGTCGTGATGTTTCAAGCCCACGGCGAGGATTCTAGATTCGACTATCTGATCGCATCAGAATTAAGACGTCGCGGAACTGTACTCGATTCGTTGTGCTCGGTTATTGTGTGAATCGTAATCCATCTTCTGCCCACGTGATGTCCGAATCTAACGGGGTATTATCTCCTAACGATCCTACATTTGAATTATCTACGATTGGGTTTTCAACTATAGAATACTATTGAACCGGAAAATAATGATGTCTTTGACAGACCAAGGAAAAACTAGAAACAAGAAATAGCACTAAACTTTAGGGACCTAAAATGATAATGGGAAACCTCCCAAGTTTTCCCATTATTCAGTAATATTCTGTGAATTCTGGTTCTCAGAATACCACTAACTTTTTGAAAATCTATCTATATATATAAAATTCAAAGTCCTGACTGACTGACTGACTGACTGACTGAGACATCAACGCACAGCCTAAACCGCTGGTCCTAGAGACATGAAATTTGGAAGGTGTATTCTTCGTGAAGAGTAGGTATCCACTAAGAAAGGGTTTTTCAAAATTTCACCCCTAAGAGGGTGAAATGGGGGGATTTTGTTTGTATGAAAAATCTTATTACTTGAGTTAATAAACTTGAAACTTGGCACGAATACTTATCTAAGTAAATTATGAAGTTGGGCATTTTTTGTTTTTATAAACTACCCCCTAAAAGGGGATTGGGGGGTTTCAAAGTTTGTATGGAAGAATTTTAACGCGCGGTCCGATTTAATCGAAACTCAGTATTTATACCTAAAATTGAAAGGAAAGAATAATGTGTATCAGGGTTTTTCGAAAATCTACCCCTGACGGCCTGAAAAGGGGTAGTCAATTTTACAGGGGAGGATTTTACAGCTTGGCTTGATTAACTCGAAAATTGGTATAAATAATCTTTGAGTCAAGTTATGAACACATCCCAAATCATTTTTCAAAATTCCACCCCTGTGGGGGTGAAAAGCGGGGATACAGTTTATATGAAAAATCTTATTCGTTGGGTTAATAATCTTGAAAATTGGCATGAATACTCGCCTAAGTAAGCAATAAAGTTTATCATTATTAGTTTTTCAAAACTACCCCTCAAAGGGGATATAGGGGTGTTAAAGTTTGTGTGGAAGAATTTGAACGCGCGGTCCGATTAACTCGAAACTCAGTGTACTGTGTGTGTACTTAAGACTAAAAATAAATAATAACACGTATGAGGGTTTTTCGAAAATCTACCCATAGCGTGGTGAAAAGGGGTATAAGTTAATTTTACTGAGGAGGATTATAATAAGTGGCTTGATTCATTATAAAATTGGTACCTATTAATAATCTTTGAGTCAAGTTATGAATTTTTATGATTTTTTTAAAATTCCACCCCTGTGAGGGTGAAAAGCGGGGATACAGTTTATAAAAATCTTATTAATTTAGTTAATAAACTTGAAACTTGGCAACAATACTTGCCTAAGTAAGTAATAAAGTTTATCATTATAAGTTTTTCAAACTACCCCTCAAAGGGGGATATAGGGGTGTTGAAGTTTGTGTGGAAGAAATTGAATGCGCGGTCCGATTAACTCGAAACTCAGTATTGATACTTTCGACAGTAAGTAGTAATAATAAGTATGTAAAGTTGTCGAAAATTGGCCCCTGTCGCATATTGGCGGGGCAAAGGGGGTAATTCGGTTCTTATGGGAGGATTTGAACTTGAAACAGTAGTACGTTCCCGTGGGATAACTTCCGACATCCACGCGGGCGAAGCCGCGGGCAGAAGCTAGTTGTAGACATAATTGCTTTGCTTGCGTCATTTATGAGTCAGTTATACGTCATCGTCAAGAAATTGGGTCAGTTGAAGAATAATACGTCATTGCAGCTGTGATTGCGGTGTAGGCATCTCTGTCAACAAGTATTGTGGCGACCTTGAAAATGCTTTAACGTTTGCACATGTAATAATACTTAATAGCATCACAGAGTGCTAGTAATAATACCCAAACTTAAATCGATTTATTAACTTTTCATTAAGCCTGAGAAGAAAGCAAAGCAAGACTAGTTACTTTTAGAACCCTAAGGCCGCGCCGCGTCCGTCAGAGCCTACCGAAAGGCTACGGAAACTTTCGGTATAAATGTTTTGCTTTCTTTCGTTTTTTTCAATGTGTTTCTTTTAGTGCAGATGTGATCTTTAAATTTTTACATTTCTTACCTCTAAGATCAAATATCTTGATGTACTTGAGGTTCATCGAGGCGATGAGGGTTCTGCTGGAGAAGTTGGCCCAAGTGACACAGTGGGCCGTCTCCGAGAGCCCCATCTCGGCCAGCGGACGAGGGGGCTCATCAGCAGATGTGGAGTCGGTAGCTGTTGGGGAAACTGAAGATGGAAAATGTTTTGTTGCAGCAAAAAATATTTATCACGACAAAAAGGAATATCGGATTATGAGCTAATGTAGAACCGACCGCCATCTAAAACATCCTATATCCTATAGTTTTGAGGGGTATCATACTTTCAACCTGTTAGCATTGTAATTCATTATATTATTTTTTAGTATGTATAAATTGAGTATAGCATGTATGTTGTGATATTATCTAGTAGGTGTGCAACATTTTATGTTGAGCATAACCTAAAATGTTCCTATGTGCTGTGCCCTAACAGGGTCCCACTCATAGCGTTTAGCCGTTCGTTTAGCCTATCTATACCCTGTAACTTTATGAACATTGTGCAATGAATAACATTCAGTCTGGCTTTACATCAAGACGTTCCAAATGTGATCAAAATCTCACTTTTTGCCAGTTTACAGTATTGGGGCGTATGATATGCCATTTACGCCAAGTTTTGTTTTTATATGAAGATTTATTTCTTCATTCTCAGTGAAAAAGAGCTAATTTACGTTTAGCCTCCTCAGACAGCGTGGATCCCCGGTACACATCCCACAGCAGTATGCAGTGGTCACTGCGGTGCTTCTCCATTGCCACCGCCAGCATGTTAGTTTCCATGTGGCTCCATGACACTGAGTTGCAGAGCCGAGGGTAGCGGGGAGCTGGGGAAACATTAAAAAACCAAATTAATCTATTTGCAAAATAAAATGAAATAACCGATATTAGTTCTGTTCTGGTTACCATAAGAGGAAACCTGTGTATTTTAAACTAGGTAAAACTATTGGTTGATAGAGACGTCACTCCTCTCTACTATTGCTGGAATCCCAATACTAAATGTTACTAAAATAAACAGCTCTCAGTAGAAATTTTTATTTGAATGTCTCACTCACTTTCCTCACATGTCGGGCCGCAACAGATCGACAACATGCTCCTGCCTTGCCTACTTAATTGATGGTGATTGGTGAGAATATATCTCCTTATTTTGAAGAACTGGCTGTTTTCCTAACCTACAAGACTTCCACTATCACACAATTCCACAACTATTATTTATTATTTTTTCGTTAGGCTATGCTACTGGGCAAAAGCCTACCCCAAATCTTTTAAGATAATAAAAAGATATACATAAAACTATATAAATTCTTTTTTTTTTGTTGCTTTGTCAAGACTAAATCCTAATTAATTTTGGTGCATGCATTTTTAATTGATACTTACTAAATTCTCTCCCAACAAGACCCAATGGGTCATATGTCTGCTTCAGTGTAGTCAGTGAAACTCTTCCACTAGCATTGCCCAGTGCTAGCAATGGCTCTGGCTGCTCCGGGATGGCACTGATATCTACACAGCGGACACCACTGGCGCTTTGTGATGCAAGAACTGTTGCTCCACGGGTTGAAGATATTGGAGTGACTGGAAGACAGTTAAATGTTACTTTATAATGAAGTTATATTTATTTATATAAAAGTAATAATATATATATAGTCTATCAATAGAATTAACTTGAGAACATGAGGGTGGCGCTAAAAATACCCACACAATTGTACTCATTAGTCCATAATGAGTATGTTTTGTGCTTAAATTTATTTATAAACTTTGGCTCTAGTAATGATAATACCAACAAGAACAAAGAAATGAATAAATTATGGAGTTTTACTTTTTAACATTTTTAGCATAAATAACAGAGCTCATGAGTTCTTCTCATATTTACCATAAATTGAATAAATCTGTAATTTTGTACGTACATGTTGTTTTTTTCTCGATTTCCTTTATCCGAGAAACTTCGTATAGGGTTATGTCTGGGCCCCATAATATAAATTTGTCGTGGTGTATCGGTGACCAAAGGACTTCCAATTTAACACCTGACATCATTTTATTTTTATATTACACGTTTTCTGAAAGAATTAATTAATATTCATGTTTGTTTTGCAAGTAAATACGCAACTTCCATGAATGTTTTGACTTTTGACGTGTGAAACGTTTTGTTCTTAAACTAAAACAAACACGTCTAGGTCACGGAATTGAAAAAACAAACGTGAAAATAAGCCACTAGCCATAACGAAACGTTTTAATTTATAACCATTTTTGAACGTGATTTTGACTGTCACATGAATTTGGTGCTGCCACCATAAAATTAATAATATCCACTTTTTGTGCAATCACAAACTATTGGTGTTAAAAATGCTTTAGATTAATAAAGATTTAAATAATTACAAAGAAGCTACAGAAAAAAGTATTAATTAATTTTTATTTTGATAGGGAAAACAAACAGTAGTATATTAAAAATAAATAGAAACTTAATAATAAACTTAACAAATATACATTTTCCAATGCCTATATAATTCTTAACAAAAAAAGTAGATCTTCAAATTGTGGCCTGACACAATTTAGAAAATTTAGAACGCAATCGATTCGCTAAAACGAAGAATATAAATCTGACACATTCCTTTATTTAATTCGGCGTGAATATCAAGTCAGCTTATCGCAGTCCACTTCTGCACCCTAATTGCGTAACACACGATCAATCGGAATCGGTGTCACAGTTCAACAACATTCATTGCGTTATTTACCTACGTGTTGAGTTGAGCAGACAAATTTTTCGAACTTTTGAAGCAATGGATTAGCCATTTGCTTCAAAATGATTCAGATTGCGATTGATTGTGTGTTACGCAATTGGGGTGCTGTACATAGGCCACTCCCGCCGGATTGCACCACCACTGCACCCTGTCCTCCGCCTTCAGCATCCAGTCTACCCCAGCCACCTTTTTAGGTCATCCATCCATCTAGCTGGGGGGCGTCTCACAGTACGGTTGCCGATACGCGGTCTCCACTCTAGAAGGCCAATTCTCGTAATTTAAAACGTTCAAAATCTAGTCGCAGTCTCATCTCGGCAACAAACAAATGTCAAAAACTTGTCAGAATGTAGGGCAATTAGAAGTATTTTTGACAGATTGAGACAGATCAGACTGAACGTTCTTAAAATTACGAGAATTGCCCCCAGGGCTCGTCTGCTCCAGCGGCCATCGGTCCTTCCTTTGACAGAAATGGCCAGCCCACTGCCACTTTAGTTTGCTTACTCTGCAAGCTATGTCGGTAACTCCAGTTCTTTTCCGGATAATTTCATTCCTGATTTTATCCTTTAGAGACTCCGAGCCGAGCATACCACGCTCTATAACGCGGGCGTGAATATATTATAAAATTATCACATAATATATTTTTGCCAACTATTTTTAGATTAGGTACTGATATTATACATGCTGGCCTCATAAAAAAAATTTGATGAAACTATTTTATCCTAATGATCATACTTAACGTAAACCAAATCTCCCTACATTCAAGGAAATGTTTATTTCAATTTAGAGTACCGCCCTAAAGAGGTCGCTACCTACGACATCGACACCGATCATCCATCAAGACAAGACAACCCTTTTTGACAGTCGCGTAAAGTGAGTGACCATTGACGAAATAAGTGAATTCAATTTACACCGAAACACTAAAACGGAGGATAAACCGTCGAAGTCTTATTAATTGAGGTAAGTTTTAGAATTCACGCAAAGTGTCGTTCAGAAAATGTAGCGACGGTCGGCTCGGCGGCGGAGCGGTGTAGGTCAATGACGTGATGAATGTTTACTACAATGGCAACGCCTCGACTTCTCCCACAGTTTCACGCGCATTGTCTTACGGTTCTCACGTGTTAATGCACTTTTCCCGACCCGGTTAGCTAGCCGAATACTACTGTATTGTCGTCGGTCGTGTGTGCTACAGTTAAGTGTTCGTACAAGTTTCCATAAGGCGTCCCAGCAGACGTTTGTGACTCACTTGTCGTTTTGTGATTGATTTTCCGCGGAATTTCCTCGGAATTATCCGTCGTCGCTAATGATAATCATCCGTTAATCGATTATTGTTGTAACGAGCGCATCGGGCGCAGTGTGTGTGTATCATGGTATTGTTGGGGCCTTCTCTCCCGTCTCCCTCGTTGTGGAGACTGTGCTGAGCCCCCAGTGATGTTCTCAGTCCTAGCCTACCAGTTATCTACTAAGTTTCTGGAAGAGCAAAAGGTGAGAGTGAATTTTTGATGTACCACAATATCATAATCTAGACAAAAATAAAGCTATTTCAATACAGCATTTTTGTTAAAAAATACTGTACTGCCATAAATGAGTTCTGTATCTAAATACAAGACTATAAGTAATCTTCTAAATATATTAACATCTTTGTGTTATCCTTCCAGCTATAAGAATGTGCTTTATAATGCCCATGTGACAATTCTAATACAAATAACTTGCGACGAGCCGCAGAAGGACTTATAATGGGATCCCTTTCCCTTTGTGCTCAACACATTACAATATAATACATACATTTATTTACTGTGGTTAAGTATAACAGCAACAAATTATTTGCATGACTTTCACACATTTATGGCATGGTTTTCTCTACAATGCTCATAAATAATGGTCCACTTGAACAATGGATTGAATGTTAATGACTGTTTATCAATTAATACTGTAAACCTGTCAATAGGCAATTGTTTTCCTGGTTTCAAACCAACAATAGTTCATGTTACTAGGTCCTCACTCAGAATTCCTAGATTTGGTATTTGCATAGATGCTGTGGAACAGTAGATAACTAAACATATTTATTTTTCGTTCAAACTTCATGCTGATTATACCTTATTTTATGGTAAATTAATCACCATTGTTTTATGATTATCTTAAATAAATACGTACGTACTTGTATATAACTACTTATTTTACTCAAAAAGTGTATATAGATTGTAGCAGATGGTGTTCTGTAGTTTCTGCCTCAATGCAGAGAAGGCGTGAGTTTATGTATTGATGTATGTATGTTTATTCAAAAAAACTATTGGCCGGAGATTACACAGAATAGAAAAGACGCAGAGAAGGCCTTTGCCCAGCAGTGGGACACAAGGCAGGCTAAAAAAATAAAATTAAGTACTTACATTCAATGAAAGTGACATCATCCCAATAGGATGCTATACTCATCAGCAGTTCCTAGTTTGACAGTAATTACTTCATAGATTATCATAACAGCTAATGTGTTTGTAACGACTTTGCCAATAGGCAGCCCACTAATTTAGAACTAATATGTGTGGCGATTAACTGCTCAGTTATAACCAGATAACGATTCTATAATGTAAGAACCTACGTTGTTTACTAGTTGCGGATGATTGAGACTTACTTATTTGACCATGTATGGACAGAAAGCCCTTAAAAGTCTTCAAGGTTATTTAATAAATAAATAATTGATAAGTTATGCAAATATGCATGTAGTACATAAACTTCGTCTTTTTTCATGGTGGTAAGCAAACGACTGCTACATTCCATGCAGTACATTTCTTACTATCAATCACTTATCTTACTTAAAATTTCTTTCAAGGTAGGTACTCATCATCCGCCTGCTTTTTTCTAAATTTATTTCAGACCAGCACCTTAATTGCGTAACACACTTTGGGAGAGTTTTGAAGGATATTAATGCTAATCCAAATTTGTCTGCTCTACAACATAAATAACGCAATGAATATGGGTGAACTGTCAAAATAAAACCTTTAGGATCAATTGTAATTTTATATGTCTTATGCAGAAACCCCTCTGTGCACAGCACTTCTTTTACTTCCGTACATCTGTCAGCCATCATCCCAGTGTTCAATGGTTCATTTTCTTCCCATTCAGTCAGTTTTCTTTCGCACAACCCACCCATCTCTTATTTGAACTGCCTGTTTTCTTATATGCCATCCACATTCATACTAGACCTTTTTCTTGTTATATGCTCTTCATTTACATTCTCAATACTCTCTGTAGTTATTCTTAGTATCTATTGGAGTCTATTTTTATAAGATCAGGGTTTTTTTTTTTTGTTAATCCTTTTACTGAAAGAGATTGTGCTGAGAGTGACCTTACATTGACAGTTCAAGGTGAGGTCACATCTTGCCAATGTACTCTCAACTCAAGCACACCAACATATTCTTTTGTTTTATTCTGATTAGATTCAAATTTGCATACTGATTAGATGGAGTCATTGCTTTTTTTAAAGAGTATTTCTTTATCTTTTTGCAACATTTGCAACATTTCACTGATTAGCTTAGACATAATCTTTTTTTCAATTTATCACACACTTAATAGCTTTTGACAATCGGTTGAAATCAATATTTCTTGTTAATATTATCAGTATTGGATTGGTCATCAAATATATCTGACAGTTTTATCTGTGAACTGTAATCTTAGGAAGAAAATTACAACACATGCAATAAGCAGCTGATATGGCCTTATCAGATTTTCAGAACAACCTGATACAGTTGATGCTGGTTTCTTGATTCCACATCTTGGGTACAGGCTATCTATAAAAATTATATTATATCTTAAAAGATAAAGATGCAGGCGGCATTGTCGTATTCGTTATTTCTGAAATTATGTTCCTAAATGCTTTGAGTAACACCACTTTCTTTACCAATTACGAATCTCTGACCTACGTTAAGGTCGAAATCCCTCCTGTAATTTTATCATCGGCACTCATGGCAGCCAAGAATGTCAGAGTTAGTAGCGCAGGTTATTCGCGATAACAATCTTGATAAGATTGGCTCGGGCGATAGTCGGTAGTAAAAATTTTAATAACCGTTTGTTTTTTGTAAACATCTAAACCAAAGCGTCAGCATGATTCTGCTGATCCGATTTCCTATGAAAAATGAGTACAATGAGCATATTGTCATGTATGACGTATGTCCACTGAGCCCTCATTGCTTTTCAAAAGCAGAAACACTTTCTCACTTTCTCCCATGGCGCATGCCGCTGGGTCGAACCATAGAAAATCACGTTTTTGTGTAAATGATAACACGTGAAAGCGGTTCAGAGTACAGTAGGTACATACTCCACGTATACTTTTAAACAATAAGCGGTTTCTATTACACACGGTGATCGGATTCAATGATCAATAATTTATTATGGCAGGCCACAGTACAGCTCAAGCAGTGAGACAAGCCAAGGATTTTCTAACCGCGGTATGCTCATGACCTTCCGCTTGCGATAAATATTAAATATGTACATCCATCCATTGATGAACCGTGGGTGTACGAAAATAAACTGCTTACTCTCTGCAATGTTTTAACTGAAGTAACCATACAGTATGATTAATGATTCTCGTATATTTGTTTCTCGACATACAGAGCTTTGAAAGTCGTTAATCAGAAACCCGAAAGTCAGACAGACGACGGACGGCGGATGTTTCTCTTCCCCATCATCATCTGCCTATCCTTTTCCAGTCTCTTTTTAGCCGGATGCAGCTGAATATCACTTCTGTACATGGTGCGACTGCCTATCTGATCTCCACAACACAGTTATTAGGGTTATGTTAATCTTCCCTATAGATTATACTGCAATGTACGGTCGGGTTTTTAAACCGTGTTTGACTTTAAAACGGTTTATTTAAAACATACTCAACCCATTCCCCAAGTAATGTATGTAGTATGAGGACATCAGGCGGCAGCTGCTCTGTGAAAACTGAAATACATCCTCCGGAAGCTGACTCAGAGATACAAGAAACCTTATCTCTTATCATAGTTCGTGTACGCTCTTACGGGTTTATTCAATTATCACCTGTACCTAAATAGCCCACCATGATACCAGTAAACAAGCCCACAATAACACACAATTAAGCCATATTCACGCGAACCGTGTCGGTCACTCGTCCGTGACTAACGGTGACACCATGTCCTATAGTCTGTAATGTGACCTAGCTGCTAATTACATTAACTTTCGGTCGTTGGTCTGGTCTAGTGAATAGTTAAATATGTGATGAAGTATGTGCGTCATTCCGTGTTGAATGTCATGTGGAAAAAAAATGGGTTATAGAGTTTTTTGAGAAAGGGTAAACGTCCCCTTGAAACCTTGGGCGGTCGATGAAGTCTGCCAGATTTTTACTGATCATAACCACACGATGTTCCTTCCTTGGTCCGATTGATTCCATCCTCGGCTAGAGTAAACGGGCTGAAACAGTTTTTTAATGTCATCAACATTCTCCTCCCCTTATCGCAATTTATTTGGGGTCGGCGCTTTTGTGTGTGTGTTTTTCTTCCATGCTTCTCTATTAGTCCCCATCTAGGTAGTCATCCTCTTTCTAACAATGGTCATGATCATGTGACTAAAAGAAATATGTTAATGTTGATGGACGGAGAAGAATGTTATGAAAGTAAATGTTAGCGTGACGGTTGACAGGGGAGAAAGTAACATGGGACAAGGGCAGGATCATGATGATGATGATCAGCACCCTAATTGCGTTACACACCATCAATCTCAATCTGAATCATTTTGAAGGATATTGCTAATCCTTTGCTTCATATGTTCAAAAAATGTGTCATAATTATGTCTGCTCAACAACGTAAATAACGCAATGAATGTTGTTGAACTGTCAAAATGAAACCGATTTCGATTGATCGTGTGTTACGCAATTAGGATGCTGGATGTTTTTAGAAGTTATTTCCTGCAATGTACCCGTAGAGATTGATTACAATGTTTAGTCGTCCGCTTAGTTATAAGCGTCGCGTCCGTCGTCGGTTCAATCCCCTTATCTACTAAACGTGTCCCCAAAACAACAAATTATCTCCTTATACCTTACCGAACGTTGCATTGTGAGGAGAGAATTTTCATGCTGGTGGCGAGATTTATCATTCAGGGAAGTTAATGAGGTCCCTGAGGAATAGCGGCCTTCCTTTGGTATATTTTGATCCTCTGTGCGGTGAAAATGGGTGTTAATTACTTAATACCTATCGGCCACTAGTCTAGACGGAAATGTCTTTATAATATTCGCATTTCTAAATGCTCCACCTGTCTCTAAATGTAGGCATACAAAGTGTATGTGTAGCAGATTCCATCTGAACAACGATGAGAGCTTCCGAATACAGTTGTGTAGTAGGTATGCGAAACGTGATGAATGAAAACAAATGCATATTTTTAGCTAGAAAGCGACCAAATGTGAAACGTCTGATTTCGCGATAGTGGATCTATTAAATTAGTTAGAATGTGCTCTATTCAACGTTGATGTATTGATTTTATAATGACTCCTTTGGAATCCGTTTCACATAACCGTTGACTTTCATAGAACCACTGTAATACAATTTCTCGACGATAGTAAGTATATTATGGTTCGAAAAAAGTATTGCACCACTGAATGCGTTCTGTATCTATCGAGCTGTTCCATTTTTTTAATACAATCGATATTGACAAGTAATGTGAAATATTTTTTGATCTCATTTTTTGTTCCTAGAATTATCATTTGGAGTAGTTTGTGCAACGGTTCAGTCATTGTTTATTGTCTTCCGGCTAGTGATGTAGTGCCTGTTTCAGTGAATCAGTGACGTATTCATGAGTCAGCTGCGTCGCGTTCAATGATTACATTTTATCTTTTTATGTATTCGACGCTGTATGTTTCACTCGGTTGATTTGCATATTCACGATAACCGTGCCTTGGGAACATTTTTATACTGAATATTGGCATTCAATGTTTTTATAGTCATGCTGATCTTATGTATTCTAGAATAACTGCCTTGTTGTGTTGCTCATTGGTTTATTGAAGAAATGCTTCACATGTTTGTGTAGTATATCTTGCCCGGCAAAGAACTCTGTATGAAGTCTGATAAACAGATCATCATTGGCGAACTGTAAGTTTCCGTTCATGTACAGTCAACTAAAAAGAGATAAGTATGCAGGGTCGTCGGATATAGTTGAAGTTTAGTAAGAAACCGATAGATGTTTTCAAAATTTAGTTTGAAAAATGAACTGTTTCGTTTTCTATTAATTAAATAAAATTTTATCCGAAAACATCAATCCGTTTCTTATATCGCACAAACAACCTATTTCCAGAATAAATATTAAGTATCGGTATAGCTTTAGGCCTTAGGGAATCCCAGTCGTCATAAGAACCTTTCCGTTGCTTAGATGTTGCTCCAAGTTGTCTCACTGCACCACAGCACACAGTGCATTGTCACACAAATTTCTATTTCGCGCCAACTCGTCTGGAAAGCGACGAACTTTTTCCGCACCAGTGCTGCTGACGTGAAGTTTTTACTAAATTACCAGCTATTATTACCAGCGGTACATGCCGCACGCGATCTCTAAGGGAAACCTCTTACATCATTTAGATGATCATAATTGATTTAGTGGTCAAGACACGATGATTGGATGTTTGCAGGTAATTAAAACGATAATAGTGCTGACTTAAGAGCATTGCAGACAACGTTCACGCATTTAGCGTTTTTTGTCGTGTATGTTCCAAATGCATTGGCCATTCACTGCTCCATTCAATTGCATTTGTAGTTGCAATATGTCTATAAAAGAGACCTACGTACAAGTAGCCAAGAACACCATATAACCCGGTTTTACTTCCAAGATTCTTGTGCAAAAGACTGATCGATTTTGGAAGCGAAACCTGCGTGGCCGCGTATTGAATCATTACCAGCCTGCGATGCAAATTATTGCAGGTGTTAATAAATGACCAGCGTTCCTTATATGGCGCAGGTCATAAGGGGCAAGGATAAAACGCACATTTTTTTACGACGCAGACGCATAATGTTGCACCTGTCATGGCAGACACGTGATCATCATAATAATTATGATTGATGCAGATTTGTATGGCGTGTTTATCAATCAATCTTTGACATCAATTTGTCTTTGATATTAATTATCTGCAGCTGAATTGAAATTCTTCCTATATGTATAGGTATTTACGGTGCACCAGCGAATCAGTTTCAATCCTTTCTGTATATATTTTTTAGTACTAATGAAACAATCTTTTTGTTTATGCTTGATTGAGTTTAATAATACCCGGTCTAAGAATAACATAACTATTGTTCTTAAAAAAGTAGGAAGCAAACCTTTCTGATATCGATATAGCCTAATAATTGGGTTGTGGAGGTCAGGCGGCAATCGATTCGTGTAAAATAAGTATCTCACAAAGAGCCGAATCCGATCCCATTTAGCATCTTATTAGACCGGAATGGAACCTTACCTGAAAATATTTTTATAGAAGGTACATACTTAGTAACTTAGCTAGATGACGATGAGAAAGCTAGGGATATTTCGAAGGCTTGCTGATGAAGCTGGAAAGCTTTTAACGAAATTGTACCTCTGTTTTATTTCAGTAGTTCTGTTCATGATACCTCTGAGACTATTTCTAGCTCAAATTGGAAACGCCATCTGCGGGGTAGTTACCTAACACACTACCAGTAGGAATGACTTTCATTTTCACAGTTATATAACACTTCTTCTTAGCGTGTCCATATAGCAGTCTAAATGGACTCTGCCCAGAATTCGGCTACTTGTTTGGCGCCATCGCCAGCGTCCATCAGTTCCTGTAACGTTCTGACGTGCAGCTGACAGAACACGCAGGACAACAACACTCGAAGCGTTATTTACGTTGATGAGCAGACAAATTTTTCAAACATATGAAGCAATGAAAAATAGGGCGAAGTGGTTAAGTGGGGGGAATTAGATAGCATTCCATTTCTTCTAAACACAATATCGCAGTCAGTATTCCGAATTTCAGAAATCAGCACCTGGATTGCGTAACACACTAACAATCACAATCTGAATCATTTTGAAGGATATTGCTTATCCTTTTTCTGAAATTCGGAATACTGACTGCGATATTGTGTTTAGAAGAAATGGAATGCTATCTAATTCCCGCCTGGTTGTGGGCATCAGCTTAATCAGCCCATTTAACCACTTCGCCCTATTTTTCATGGCTTTTGTCTTTAAAACTGGAGCCTGTGGTAGTATATTAGCATCTCCAAAAGAGCTCTCGTGATGCTTTCCTATGTATCTTCCTCTGATAATCGTAGTCAGTAGAGTTGCAGCCGTACCACTAGCAGCCTGGTACCGATCGACCATTTGCATACTATACCTACGTAGGTACCTACTTATTTTATCGCTGAAACTGTAATGCTTATAATGAAATAATAGCCTGACTGCAGGTCTCTTTTATAGCGACTAATGCTAGCATTCCCATTATATTATATCCCCTTATTTTAATGACATAATGTCGCGTGCTCAGCTTGGTTCTCCATACTAAATTTTAAAGACTAGGTAAGGGGGTTGATATAAATGTATTTCATTGCCGTTAATTTTTACTTTAGGCAAAACAAATAATAATACTATATCCTGGAGTCTATAACCACATTAAAAACTAGGCCTGCCAAACTCATACAAAGTAGGCTAACACAATGACGCAATGGAAGTATGTTGCCATGAAAAAAATTCATTTAATACGTCACACCAATTTACAAGTACAAACACAGCGGTAATTGATCGTTATCGCATCTGTGGCAACTGTGACGAACCACGAAGCTGCGCTTGCGCATATACTGCCCGCTTGTTATAAATAATGGCTAGTTAATAATTATCTTTGTTTATAAAATGTAAGAATCACTTTCACTTGCCGGTTTATTGGATTTTTAGTATAATCTTAGGTATTAATCAATCTAGTCAGCCAATCGCAGAGAACTGCTAGATTAAAGTCAGTTTCAATAAGTTACAACACCGTGTTATATGCCCGCTTTTTGCATTCAGCTGAAACACTTTCTGCGAATTTCAGTCGGATATCTATTCGACTGATACTAATGACAGCAACAATTTACTCCAAAATTGCATGTCAGTTCCTACTACCTTTTCTTTTGGCATTGATGTTAAACGAAATGGCCGTCTTTATTGCTCCCCCGAACTTGCCAATGTCTTGTCTGCCATGCTCAATTTCACATAAATCAATACAGTCCGCGGGTCGTTGCCCTAACTAAGATAGACGCACCAATTAGAAAGATTAGATCTCTCCTGCAAATTGCATATCTGACGGCGGCGTTTGCAGGCAATTGAAACCACTTCACTGCATTCTTTATATCATTGGCATACCTGCGTAAAGTCTCTGCTTAGACCCAGCTGCGGTCCGAGGTAGGAGGGGGGGGGGGGTCGTGGGGGTCGTGACCCCCCCAAAATCATTCAAGCTGTCGAGAGTCTGAATGATTTACTTGCCTCACTAACTTAAGTTACTAACTTACTACTTGGTGACCCCCCCAAAATCTTGGGCTGTGACCGCGCCTTTAGACCAATATTGGATACACATAATTTGTTCGCGAAAAATGATCAACTGTCCCATACAAAACTTCAATACCTACTCGACCCTAATGTATGGATGTATCGATGACCTTGTTGGTTCCATGGCGAAAGTTGTTCAGTTTGATGGTCTGTGCCACACATTTTTTGACGACACCTTTCTGATACAAGATGTACCTATACCTAAGCAATTATTTTTTCACATTTATTTACAGCCTATAGCATCCCACTGCAGTTCAAAGGCCTCCCTTCTCCCTTCCACACGTCTGTCTAGACTATTACCCGAGGCAAGTTCGTTAGATAACTATGAGTCCATTCATCCGCCATCTCCTTCTGGGCCTGCCGCGGCGTCGTTTACTGCTGCTTGGGACCTACTGCGTGATTGCTTTCGCCCTTAGCTCATCCTGCCTTAAAAATAGTTCTCCTAGATACGTCCTAGTGGTCGTCAGTTCTAGCTCTGTATTTGGCCTGGCAAGTTAACTTAACCTAACATGGCTAACATTTTATTTATAGTTGGATTCACTAAGTGTGGACGATGGAAGGCCAGGCCTGCCACGCTAGCCTATTACATGTGCTTGCATCAAACTTGATTATGCACAGCAAAATAAAAATGAATTATTACTCGTCTTACATATAGGTACCTCGGTAACTTTGATAGACATAATTACTTTTCACCGCTTTATTTATAACTCATTTCGCTATTTTACTGCACGAAACGCATCGGTGGACACCCTCTGCTTACGGAGTTGAGGTTAAGCGTTATCAAAACGTAATGCGTATGATTCGCAGTCATTCGCAAAGGTTAGGTTGTGGTTTGTCTGGAGTACATTTAGACAATAATAACCATGCATCATCCCATGTAATAAAGATTGTGTGCCTTCCGTCATTTATCGGACATAATTCCAATATTCAGCAATGTTTTTTTTACAGAAATTCCAATAAATCTTCATTTTTGGCCGAGCGTGTGCGAATCACACCGATGACGTCTACATTGGTGGAAGCCACACTCGTTAGGAGCACTAGACTACTTAGACAATGAACATCATCTATGTCATCCTGGTTGCCCTTTGACACATTTCGTCATGGTGGGGGAAACCATACAAAATTTTATATTTCCTTTAGAGTCTGACGCGTGCAGTCGTGTGTTTAATTAGTGAGTTCTCCCGCGCTCTGGTTCCGAATAAAAATAGTTTATATATCTGTGTGATGGCTCGTTTGCTTTGTGTAAGTACTCGTTGATTCACATAATCGTGTAATGAGTCATATTTATGATTCAAGCGTTTCAAGGTCACCTATTGTTTGCATTTATCTCAATTTCACTGAAGTTGGAATGAGGCTGTTATTAAATCCTATTAACTAGGTACTAGGGCTTCGTATCTCGGCGCCTAGTTGCACTGTGCAAGTAATTACTTTAGCACGAGTGACTGCAATTGGCTGTAAGTATAGGTACTTGTATGACTTGTACCTGTCCGTCGTGCAAGTAAACGACTGGCGCTACTCATGTAGTACCGTCTGCTTCTAACACAAATATTAACTGTCTTGTCCTGACTGCACTGATCTCTCTTTTTTTCTTATCAGCGTCTGTGTATGCTGTTGATAACGCCTATCTACTTTTTAGGTGGCAATTCCTAAGTATTGTATCAAGTGGATAGGCGGGTGTGGGTGGTAGACCCACACCCGCCTATCCACTTGATGCCACTCATATCACTTCTTTTGACAACTACTTGAAAATGAGTCAGTCGTCACCTACTGAAAATTGAGAATATCTTCCATCACCCACCTATTCTCCTCGCACATGGTGCAGTGTGCGCCCATTATTATAAACTACTCAAAACTAAATAGGGCCCACCATGTTTTTTTGCCTTAACATAAAATTGAACATAATTGTTCAGTTTTTATGAATGTATAAGTTTCAAGTGGGCATTCAGGAATAGTGTAAACACAAACAATGGAATCATTTGTTTATTTCCTTTAATAAAAACACAAATAACAGTTTTTAGGAAAAATTACACAAAATAAAAGATAAACGTAATCTGGTAAAGCACACGTCTTCTGAAAAAAAATATGGTGCTTGTTATTTTTTAATAACGAGTGGGTCCTCCTCTGCTCCGTATGCACTCTCTGAGCCTATCTGGTACACTTTCAATCAAGTGAGTCACGTTTGTGTGCGGTATTTGTTCCCAACAGACTTTCAGGGCGTTAATGAGCTCCTGCTGGCTGTTCACATCACTGTAGTTTTCTTTCAGGCTTCTTTTGAGTTGATCCCATAAATGTTCTATTGGGTTGAGGTCGGGACTCATGGCTGGCCATGGCAAAACGGTGATATTGGCTTCAGAGAGGGCTCTTTGTGTGGTGCGGGCTGTGTGTGCGCGAGCATTGTCATGCATAAAGACAAAATTATTGCCCACTCTTTGTGAAAACGGGATGACATGTGGCCGGATTACTCGCTCGATGTAACTGGCGGCGGTTACGGTACCTTCATTGAGAATTACCAGCTCTGTTTTGCCGTGTAAGCTAATTCCACCCCATACCATAACACTGGGACCCCCCCATCGGTCTGTTCCATGCACGCATGGTTCAGAAAAACGTTCCCCTTCTCTTCTCCACACGCGTATCCGTCTGTCATCACTGAAAAACTTCACTTTAGACTCGTCCGTAAAAAGCACATTCCTCCAGTTATCCATGGTCCATTCCAAATGTTCCCGGGCGTACCTTAAGCGTGCTGCACGATGAGCCCTCGTCAGTTTCAGTCGAATAGCGCGTACTCTGGAGCGTTGTCCATCTTCGTGAAGCCGATTCCGAATGGTTTGGTCGCTGACTCTCGTCCCTGTGGATTGCCGTAGTCGAGTTTGTAAGGTCCGAGCGGTAACAGTACGCTCCCGTCGTGCGGTTAACCTTAGATATCGGTCTTCCTGGGCAGTTGTAGCTCTAACTCTTCCTTGCCAGGTCTCCTAGCTACACTTCCGGTCTCCTGATATCGTTCCCAAACATTTCGGATTGCTCGTCGTGACACACCGAGGTGTATAGCCACAGATCTCTGAGACTGTCCCTCTTGAAGCAAAGATACTGCTCTTGCAGCGGTTTCCATGTCCATATGTTGGCGAGAACCAGGCATAGTGATCACAACTAACACAGGAACCAAACAAATTGTTAAAAACGTGAGTATTCCACAGCAGTGTTTAGTGTAGACTGAAAACTTAAGTGACCGAGAATTTGTGCATTCGATGTTTTTTTCGAGTACTTCACTTTTTTAGCTACCCTCTTGAAACCAATATGAATGTTGTCGAAATAAATATTGATAAGGGCTCCTAAACATGTCAGCTTGACGGTTCAATGCGTAACTTTGACAACAACTACTTAGATAACTTTATTTTGACCAAAATAGTGACTGATCCGAGGTGGGCCCTATTTTGTTTTGAGTAGTTTATATGCTATTAATTTAACCAGCTGACGACAGACAGACGTCATCCTGTTCTAATTGCAATAAATCATACAAAAACTCCCATAGAAAAGAGGACGTTCAGTTTTTCCCGAATTTCAAAACTTCCACGACGACGACGCGACGTTTCCGATTTTTTAAAACAAAAATAGCCTTAGCTTACCAACGAACAGCATTTCATGTTTATTTTTAGATACAATAACAATTGAAGTGTATTTGAGTATAAGGAAACATTTCAGTTTGCTAAAACCGAAATATGTCCTTATATTCGAACTTTAAACTAAGTAGGTCCCAAAGGATCAAATTACACACCAAAACATTGCTTACCGAAATATTTCGGTTATTTATAATGGGTGTTTATTCAGAGGCGGAGAACTTTAAATTGAAAGTGAATGCCATAAAATGATCTGTCAAATAAAGCCAATTTTATGGATATTAAAAACATTTTTCTGAGTTTTAGACTAATTTAATGAGAAAAAATTAAAGTAAAGGAAAATATAACCGATATATTTTCTTATAATCGAATAGACATCATGCAACTACCGAAGGACTAAATCACAAATAACGCTCATAATTATATATTAAAAATAGCTTTCGAAAAATAACTTCAGCGAAGGAGCAAAAAAACGTATAGATGAAAGACGAACATAAACCGCTGACGTATACGTATACGTATCCGCCGCATATCTGAAGTTTAATTAAAGGAAATTAGTTATTTTAGTCTGCGAAGGCGGCGCGGCGGCGCAGAGGCTGGCGGTGGTATCTGACTTTACTGATCTAGATAAGTTAACTTTAACTTCTTGCATTCAAGATTTGAAGCGCATGAACGGTGGAAAACAAATACCTTATCGGTGTATGCCGATACAAGACGCAGAACAATCCCTATGCCGTTCTGATTCATAAATCTTGCTAAGTACACATATCAGCTACAACAAGTTCGAACGCCACGTGTGTAACTAAGATTGGAAGGAGACACACAATATTTTGAATAATAAAAAAGAGACCATAATAGATCGATATCGGACGAGGTCGCCAATAGGGTCAAATCTAAGATGGAAAAGAAAAAGTAATTTTATT
This sequence comes from Apamea crenata, assembly GCA_949629185.1. NCBI lineage: Eukaryota > Metazoa > Arthropoda > Insecta > Lepidoptera > Noctuidae > Apamea > Apamea crenata. Next base: position 18,453,539 of record OX451367.1, read on the forward strand.
CCCAATCCTCATTCTTACATCAAAAACCTGCCTCCGATTTTGGGGTTAGAGGTTTCAGAAAACACCCCTTTCTTCGTTATTTTCGACTTTTATAATGGTTCCACTGGTCTTCTAACATACAAGGATTACACAAGAAACCGTAAACCTTTTTCACCACAAATGCACAGGTGATTGGATCCCGTTGCCATCAAACAGGAAATCGAACAGTATTGTTTGATAAGTGAACTTCTCGCTACGTGCGACGCTTACCGATGATCTGCTGATCAGTATGTATGTCACGATGCTTCATTGTTTGTGGGTTGTCGGAAGAGGAGCGGTTTTCACTGAATATTTTGACGGAATATAGATTTTGTTCGGGAAGTAAAGGATAGGGTTAAGGGTTGTGATTGAATTAGTTACCGAACTGTTTGTTTGTACTAAGCTTTTGTGGAGTGGCGCTCTCGATTTCAATAGCTGAAACTTCTGACTTTGACATGTTTGATTCAGTAAAACACGCCACTTGACTCCGATAAATTAATATGTGTTACAAAATTTTTAGGTTATATAAATATATATTATAATCTAGCAATTAAGTTAATTTCTCGTTCTTCATGGTTTGCGCAAATAAATGTACTTACTTGTGCACAAGACTCCCAAATAACAGGAAAATCCACACAATAGTACTACCTCATTGTCCTCATAATTAATTCTGTTCACGTTCAGCTTTGTCTCACGATCTGTCTGCTAGCTCCCAGACCGACACATCATCTTTTGTTCACATTCAATTAACTCTGAAATTACCACACACATTCATACTGCACTTGGCGTAGCAAGTAGAGGCACCCTGAGGTAAAACCTGCTGATTTTTTTGTGCCGAAACGACCTAAACCTTAATTGTGTAACACACTTTCAATCGCAATCCGAAACATTTTGGAAATTTCTAATCCAAAATCAGTCTTGAATATTCCCACTGCTGGGACTGCTGGGAGGCCTCACCCTCTCGGTGAGAGCCGCACTGGGCCCGCGTGATGGATTATGGCCCACTCCGTAATCCATCACGCGGGCCCAGTGCGGGTTGGTGGATGTCACATGTCTTCGAATTTTTGGTTCTAAGACATGCTGGTTTCCTCACTGTGTTTTCCTTCATCATTTTTACAGCAGCGGTGATGAAATAATTTAAACAAAGTAAATTGCCGACAGTCGCGGCCACCACTGCGCCACCACTGCTTGTTCGTCACCAATTGCTAGTCCACTGCTTCCCAATTATTCGTCTGTTCAACAACGTAAATAACGCAATGAATGTTGATGAACTGTAAAAATGAAAAGCATTGCCATTGTAAGTGTGTTATGCAATTACCCTGTAGGGTAAAAGTGATAGTTTGGCCTGTTTTGGGAAAGCATTTCTCACGTTTCAAGGTAATCAGGCTCTATTGTTTACATAGTTATTCAATCCACGTTCTTCTTTGTCGGTTAACAGCGATCAATCGATGCTTGTGTTTAACCGCGACCGATACTCGACGTTTGAAGGACACGATGATGTGTTTTGGTTCACTGGTTCGCACCCTAATTGTGACGTCACCGTCTACGGCTTTTAGCACAGTTTTAATTATGTCAATAAGATTAGACTTCAATGTAGATTTAAGGCTGATTTTTCAATCATCCGATAGCTTTATTCGAGGAATCATTTTGAAATGTTGGCAGTTATTTCATAAAAAAACTGTCAAACGTCCATTTTATTTCTCGAATAAAAGTTATCTGGCGCTGGAAAAATCCCTCATTGACGTTTTATGATAACAATAACAGCTAACTTGCACAGGTTTGAATATAAATGTAGATATAACTATTATAATTTGATCTCTGTCCAGAGAAATCACTAATCATACATCCATCTTATCAACTGGCTTATTTTGAACAGTGATAAGAGCTTGTGCTTTGTTACACAATAAAAGAAAAGTAACGGCACGGTTTCTTTACGGTACGGCGTGTTAACCGCACCGTAGAAAAATTGTGTGACGTCGCATGTGACACGGGTCTATGGTGTACGGCGCCAACCCCGTGTCGGAGTGCCGCTGTGTCGTCAACAAACTTTCATAGTGATCCATACAACTCTGACGAAAGTGCCGACACACGACGAAACCGAATAAACCGTAGTTTTTCACGACAAGAAAAACGTGTGTGTACAATACAAAGGGCCTAAGCAGAGTATCGCGTGGAGTGACACTAATGATCACTATCTTTCAAAACCGACAATACTGCACTCATTAGAAATTGACGTAATCTCTCCCATAATTACTGTTGACCGATTTGATAAGTATATCGTTAGCTTATCGGGTAAATATGTATGTTACCTACCTCTATGTATTTGTTGTCATCGACTCAAATTGCTAACCGATAGGCTATGCAGCATTCTTTTCTTTATCGTACATAGGTAAATGCTATATTTCCGGTAACGTGGTTACGTGGTTGTAAAAAGTACCTATAGTTTTCACATCGAATCTACTTTTATACAAAGGCGGTTTACCTACTCTGAGATTATCGTGAAATGCTGAATTTATATAAAGTGGAGAAAAACAAAATCCCCCCCCCCCCCCTATGTCATCTGTATGTAAATCAGAATTGGGCAGGGTCTACCGCGCTATTCATATTTTATGAAAACCCCTCGGGGATCCATCATTATCCGATACAGGGAAAATAGAGCCAAATTATCCAATCCCCTAAGGCTTTATAACAGCATTCTGTGTTCATAAGTTTCGAAATTGAGTATAAAATATCTCTCCTTGTGTTTTGTCGATCATAACCTAATATCTTACCGCCCTTTGTTATATCGATAGTGGCTACGAGACGGAAAGTTTATTTTCTAATCGTCTTAAACGAGTTTTGGCAATCCAATAGCACGTGTCATAACCACGTTCAAGGTATTGCAGGTGCTTACTAACCCAGTCAAGTTCAATGTCTTCGTCGCCATACACGGCCGCTCGGTTGCGACACATAATATAAATATTGTTATGTATCGCAGGACCAAGCTTGGACGACGCCAATCTTTTTCGAGGCCTAGCGCCCACAGCTTCACGTTAATGAATTGTGTGGCTTATTTAGACGTTTTTATTGTCGTGATGTAGATTCGAGAAATTCCACCGAGCAAATTGAGACATCATACGACACAATCGTGGTTCTTAAAATAACTTGGTATTTATGAATTCTACAAGCTGCGCGATTTGCGTCGGTTACTTTAGATGTAAATACAGAACTGAGTACTTATCTACATAGTCTTTTTTCTCAAGACATGGTAAACTGTAAGTAAATTATATAAGAAATGGAGCTCTTTGCCAGCTAATGTGGCGTCTATCTTTGTAGCTTCTGAGAAGGCTTTAGTTGTTTACACACATTTGTTGGTTTTGTATTTCTCACAGAAATCACATTTTCAATTTTTTTTACACAATTTCGGAACGCATCCTTCAAAGCTACAGTGAACAGTGAACAGGCATCTTCTGGGTACGCTTATTCCACCGCCGTTAACCTCGTGCTTCTTTTTACATCAGGCCAGATCGATGTTAAGAATGACTCCATCGCTGAATAGGCACTGTGAAAATCAAAGAATGTTGCCGATGTTATTTATTAATTAAAAATGGTGCGTATTTCAGTGTTCGTGTCTGGAGCCGCGATTGAAGTGCGGCAACATGTCGAAGAAGCCGGCCGCGCAGCCGACGCTGCACAAAGTGATCATGGTGGGCTCGGGCGGCGTGGGCAAGTCCGCGCTGACGCTGCAGTTCATGTATGACGAGTTCGTGGAGGACTACGAGCCGACCAAGGCTGACAGCTACAGGAAGAAGGTTAGGTTCTACTTCGTTAAAAGAGACCTCATGGTTTCGCTATTTCTTCTCAGGGTTCAGTCAGCTAGGAAATGCCGGTGCCATCCTGTTTGTTTTTATATTAACAAAAGAAATGTCTTATCAAAGTGTGTTAAAAGATCTACTTACGTTACTGTTAGAAATAAACATCATATCAATTCATTAAAATTTGTCATAACATAAAATCCTGTATTCCCGAGCAACTGTGGTATCATGTTGGAGTCAATAATGTCACGGTCTGGGCTCTGGCCAAAAGATACCGAAATCTTCGCAAAAAAGAGACTAATCCCTTGCCCCTTAGCTCAGTTGGTTGGAACCACATGATTTCGGTTAGCTGGATCAACCGTTATGGACAAGAAAATAGGCTAATAAGATAGGGAAAGATGAGTGTTACCTAAGGCTGCAATCAGACGAACTGCTACGCAGCAACCGCGCGCAGTCGATATATTCAACTGCATGCAGTTGCAGGTTCGACTTCACTCAGTCATGATATCGACTTCACGCGGTCGGCTACAGTCGTGATAGTGTCGACGTACGCTGTCCATCGCTAACCGCATACAGTAAGGCTGCCATCAGACGGACTGCATCTCAGCAACCGCGCGCAGTCGATATATTCAACTGCATGCAGTTGTACGTTCGACTTCGTTCAGTCATGATATCAACTTCACGCGGTCGGCTGCAGTCGTCTGAAGTCAATATTAACTGCATGCAGTCGTGAGTTCAACTTTACGCCGTCGGCTACAGTCGTGTAGTGTCGACGCACGCTGTCCATCGCTAACCGCATACAGTAGGAGAAGTAACGTCTGTGCTTCCATCTCGAACGTTAAATCTCATTGTGCTCCTGGGCTAGATGCGTGGCGTCAACTGCGCAAAGTCAGATCTGACTGCAGATAACTGCATGCAGTTGAATATATCGACTGCGCGCGGTTACTGTCATGTAGTCTTTCTGATGGCAGCCTAATACATTTATAATAGGCTGTTTGATAGCTTACTTTGACTTACTCATAAGTCGTAGATATAAATAAGTAGCTATACACACCTGGCACAGTTTCTGTGCTAGCTAAGAATTTCTACTTGATATGCACAAAGATCTGCTCTCACGATTAGGGAGAAAATTAGAGATATTAACTCAATCTCCGCAATCTACCTATGTGTGATTGACGTGGGAATCAGCACTTGCAGCTCATTGTGAAGCTTCCCATGTTTGAATAAAAAACGTAGGGTAATCAGCTGTTTACTATTTCGCTGTATGAGTACCTATTTTAGGTTTTATAGCGACGGTTTTTTTGGAGACTTCAGATACGCAACACGGCTTGGCGCGGTTCGTCACCGCACCTCTTTCGATGTCCATTGTTTGTCTCGTATAAAACGGCGTACATTCGAAGTTCTGATGTATTCATATCGTGCATTTTTTCGCATCAATGTTACAGCTTATAAAATATACAAGACCATTCATTCATACAGCTTTATAAGTTTATAACACACTGCTATCCATTAAGATTCGTGATCACGAACCAACCAGTCAACTAAGTGCTATGTGTAAAGATCTCGCGACGTGATGCAGCTAGACGACACGACCGTACATTTATTTCAAGGTTTCATAAATTGCAGTGGGAATAATAATGTTTTGCAAGTCATTTTATCTGAATAAGACAAGACTGCACTTAATTAACTTTGTAAATGAAATCTACGCCTTTTCTGAAATATTTAAACATTTTGTTTTCACTGTGGCCTAATTTTTTTCTAGGCACCGAAAAAACAAATTTAAAAAATTTACTGAGACCCCATTTAGCACTTTTCTCTAATACTCAAAAAGTCTTTGAGAGAGTGTACGTTCCTTCGTGTTTTTATTCAACTTGATGCGAACAATCAGGAGGTCAATTCCCGTAATTAAAAACGTACAAAATCTAGTCTTAATCTTATCTCAGCGAATTGATGTCAAAAATGTAGGGAAATCACAGGAATTTTTGACAGATTGAGATAAATTGGAATACGAACGATCTGAAATGTATGGAACCTGCCATAAAGTGAGATAAGCACCAGTTGTGATAAGTATCAGTTTGTGAAAGTAGGTTCTAATACTCCTTTACCTTGGCGTCTCCAGGTTGTGCTAGACGGCGAGGAGGTCCAGATCGACATCCTGGACACGGCGGGGCAGGAGGACTACGCCGCCATCCGCGACAACTACTTCCGCTCCGGAGAAGGGTTTCTCTGCGTGTTCTCCATCACCGAGCCTGAGAGCTTCGATGCTACACAGGAGTTCAGGTAGATAAATATTATAGTCTATCTTTATAATAGCTGGAAGGCATATCTACCTACCTTTCGAAGGCCTTCATATATTCCTAAAAGAATATAACACCTTTGGACATATCACTGTTATCTTTGGACATATCACTGTTATCTTTGGACATATCACTGTTATCTTTGGACATATCACTGTTATCTTTGGACATATCACTGTTATCTTTGGACATATCAGTTATCTTTGGACATATCACTGTTATCTTTGGACATATCACTGTTATATTTGGACATATCACTGTTATCTTTGGACATATCACTGTTATCTTTGGACATATCACTGTTATATTTGGACATATCACTGTTATCTTTAGACATATCACTGTTATCTTTGGACATATATCTGTTATCTTTGGACATATCACTGTTATCTTTGGACATATCACTGTTATCTTTGGACATATCACTGTTATCTTTGGACATATCACTGTTATCTTTGGACATATCACTGTTATCTTTGGACATATCACTGTTATCTTTGGACATATCTCTGTTATCTTTGGACATATCACTGTGTAGCGGTATCTACAACGCCACATGCGAACAACGCGTCATACTGACGTCACGCAAATCCTGCATCTCGCAAGCAGAGTTTACCGTGCCATTAGCATAGATACAATTTCCCAATATCAATCGTTGGGCAATTGCCCGCCAGACACAACACCCGTCTGGTCGGAGGATCCTCCCTTTTCTATGGAGGATGAGTGAATTTTACACCCTGTTCCTCATACCTCCAAAACTGTTATCTTTGGACATATAACTGTTATCTTTGGACATATCACTGTTATCTTTGGACATATCACTGTTATCTTTGGACATATCTCTGTTATCTCGGCCGAAATACGTCCACTGCTGGACTTAAGCGTCTTCCAACTTTTGTGTCGGCTCTCCTGAATTATATTTTCGATAGAAGGAACTGATTTGCAATAATATCTCTGTTTTGATTTTGTAGCTGTTAGAAACAGAATAAGGCTTTTTTCATTAAAATCACGATCTACTAGATTTTTCGCCTATTCTGATATTGGACCCTACATTGTAGTACATATCTATATTTTTATTTCTGGTTGTATTTTGAACAGCAATTTATTTTATCTCTACATTATCCTAAGGTTTTTTTTATACTTACTTATGCATAAAGTGTTAATAAATTAATAATAGTGCCATGTAAATCTTGTAACTTCCAGAGAACAAATCCTCCGCGTCAAAAACGACGAGAACATTCCGTTCCTGCTAGTGGGCAACAAGTCGGACCTGGCCGACAAGCGGCGCGTGCCGCTGGACACGTGCCGCGAGCGCGCGCAGTCCTGGCAGGTGCCCTACGTCGAGACCTCCGCCAAGACTCGCGACAACGTGGACAAGGTGCGTGCGGGGGGAGGTGGGGGGAGGGGCGAGAGATACATAGGAGATACTCGTATATTTAATGGTACACTTAAACAAAAAACATCGGATATAACACTTGTAAGTGATCGCTGAAAGTAATTTCTAGAGAAAGGCAAGTGAAATTATTGACTTTTTTCTGCTGTTTCGACTAGAAAGTATTTGGTCAGTACCGTGGCAAGAGCTGAAGTAGGACTTAAGTGCTCGCCAATACGTGGTGTCGTAGCCGAAGTGTATCCAAAATGATGGTCCTTTATTACGTAGCAGTAAGGGCGTTTTCCTTATTAAAGGTTTATGACTGATCTGCGGTTGCCTGTACTTGTGACATAAAGTTCAAATTTAAATGCTACTCAAGTTTCTGTCACTATAAAAACTTGTACAGTTTAGGAAATCCTAATAAACAACACATTAGAGCCTCTCTCCACCTCTTAATACCTACCAAATCTAAATCATTTAAGTAATTCTTCTTCCTCTATGACCCACGCGAGCCGAGCCTGAGCTTTGCACGCTTCTGACCACGTTGACTGACACTGACCGACGACGACCAGTGCGGCTCCGGCTGGCTTGTAGAGTTGCGCTGCGCATCGCTCGCCTAACGCTTTTCTATTACTTCACCTACACTTACAGACACACACTTACACGTTTTTGATAACAGTGTTTTCAGGAAATTGATCCGAGGTCTAGTTACTCATGGGTTGTTTCATTGTAGGATCATCTTACTTCAAAAGCGTTAGGTTTTAGACCAGGCAGTGCGCGGTGCAACTCTAATTCAACTTAAAAACTCTTTTCTCTCAAATTTTCTCATCCCATGATAAAATAGTCGAGGGTCTGGCAGTAACAAACCTTCCCGTTTGGCTGTCATTACGAATTTAACAAAGCCCTGGTTTTACATTTGCGACTTGGATGCTTGTTTTAGTAGCGCTGCAGAGACGATGATCTTGTCGACTGTCGGTCCTGCTAAATCGTAAATACAGAGACGAAGCAAAATGTACTGATTTTCCCCAAACGATAAGTTCGGGCTATATTTCGCCCCTGAAACCCTAAGTTGCAAGTGTAAAAACTTACAAGCATACCAAGATAATGTTGTGGAGAAGTTTAAAGGAGTGTTATAAATGCTAGCCGCATTTATAATACTCCTGTAAACCAGTGCTTGGTCAATGTGAGTGGTGGGGGGAAGTGTGAGGGTGTTCGCTTCTGTGTGGTATGTCCGGTGTGTGATGGTGGCTCGTCCGCAGGTGTTCTTTGACCTCATGCGGGAGATCCGGTCGCGCAAGTCCGACGACAGCCGCGCCACCAACGGCGACGTCAAGGGCAAGAAGCGGAGGAAAATCAAGTGCGCCATCTTGTAGACACGGCCGGCGGATATGACGACACGCGATCTCAAATGATTATGATATTACAGACACCACGTCTATGGGGTTCTTTTGTATGCTCAGGGTGTCAGTAGAACGTTAAGTTGCCGTGTGTAGTGTCCGGCGGTGTCCGCAGTCGGCCTCGCGAGTGTCCGGGCGCGTTGTGTCCGCGCGGCTTGTCTTGTCAGTGATATCGTCTTCACCTGTGCCGGTCTGCTGTGTGTGGGTGCCGCGTTACATAGTTGTGTATGTGATACTTGTCCTATGTATCAGACATTACAATACAATAATAATTTAGAGCAATGCAATAAACCGTTTGACTAGATCAAACAATTATATTTATTTATTTTCATAAAGGTTCATACCATAACAATTATCACATACATCAACACTACTCAAAAACACATCTTGTAAATTCGTCTATTGTATTTTGGAGTCTGTGCCGTTTACGTTAAGGTCGACAATCGCGTGTCATGTGTCACCAGCACGTTCACATGTACTAGGTGTAAGCAGGCTATTGTAAATTTTAATATATTTCGCCCACTTTGGTGCTTGCATTTATTGAATACCGTTTGTAATGATGCAGTCGAAATTATATTCAAAATAAAATAGAAGTATGATTCCTCCAACCCATTGCGTAAGAGCAATTCTGGCTGAAACTTCACTATCTAAGAATCATGTTTTACAATAACTTGCTTAAATAAGCTCATTAATGTTTGTTGTAATTCAAAATACAGCAATTTTCCTTTGACTTTTCCTATCTTCTACAACCTAAGTTTAATATACATTTAAAACAAAATACCTTTTCAAGAAATATTTTGACCGAACTCATTACAAACAGAATTCCATAAGTTTTTCTATGGATTAATTTTATTATTATGATTGTATCAAAGCTTAGTGCTTCGCGTTAACGATGCGTGTCTACCCGCCGCGCCGGGGTGACGTCACTCAGCCAAGTGTAGTGTAGGTCTACACTGACAATAAGTTTATTGTTACATATTGTTCATATTATATGTCTTATTACAAGGCTTTTCACACACTACACTAAGGCCGAAATCTATAAATGTTACTTAGCTCGTGCTTTTGACTTAGGTATGTTCCCGTGTCTATCTTGCACTTGTATTTTGACAATTGTGCGGTAGTGACAGCAATAACGCTTCGTGCTAAGTAAGGTTTATAGATCTCTCAGCCTAAGAAAAGCAGCCTTATTATGACGATTTAGATCCATAGTTTTTCCGGTGCAACAGAGATGGAACTATACAAAACGGACGGGACTTTTTCGCAACGGAACAATGATGGCTTTAACTCTTCTTAATACAGCCCCGGTTCCCGCTTGGTGAAATAAGGGCGAAATTAAATGTATTTAATACCTGGATGCGCTTGTGATAGAAACGCGTCAAGGTTTTTCACTTACTACCTACCTTTTACTCAGGTCATAGCTAAGAGGCCTAATTAAGATATTGTTGATTGAAAGCGAATTCCTTGTTCAGGGTTTTGCACTTACTCACAAATGATTATATAGGCGCATTAAAAAGCACTTTTTATGTAAAATATACCTATGAATGCAATATTATTATCGAGGGGAGAAAATCTCGTATAATATGAACAATATTGTTCTACTCACACACTCGAACACGCATGGTCGGTAGCGTAAGTTTTGTATTTATTTTCTATGTAATAAGTGCTAAATGTATTGTGTTGAGCGGGGTACTGTTATACGTGTTTGCGGAAATAGTATTTATTCAGACTACACAATGTAGGTGCTAGTCAGTGTAGATGTCTCAAAAATATATTAAGTTATTTGGTCAAAATCTCACGGTATAAGAATCTCTTGGGTAAAAAATATTTTTAGATTCACGAACTTTTGGGAATTTTTTTTAGATGTACGCTTTCTTTTTGTAAGAAAGTGAAAACACGAATACTATTTCAGTGAACAGTTAGTATGTGATGTCTGCACCGGAATGTATAGGTTCGCTTCTCGGAGTAGCCGATAGTTGTCATGTCTTGTTTGTTAAACGGTTTAAAGTTTTGATTGCCACTATTCAAAGAACATTTTTAATTGAATATTTCTTGCAGTACCCAGTAGTAGCATTCCCAGTGCAAAAACTTAAAAAGAAACTAATTTATTCATTAATATGTATTTTCTTTCGTATTGCGCAGTGGCAGTCAAAATATAAACCTTAACTATAAATGTAATGCTAAGTTTTGTATGCAATAAAGTCTGATATTGTTAAATGTTCATGATTTACTTTTTATATTTGACCGTTGATCCGCCACTTTGGGCTGTTTGCCTTCTGTGAACGTACGCGTTTACTATGAGTCTCTTGGAATCACATAAAACATACATACGCTAGAACTTTTATAGTGGTTACTGAGAGGCCGGATTGTCCTGTTCAAACATTTTAAATAGTAAACACAACTAATGAAAATCAAATGGTTTTCATTAAAAAAATTAAGCAGTTAGTTTACTTTGCGTCGAACGAAGGCTTGTTACGTCACGAAGTGAGCGAACGCAGAGGATCAATCGACGAGAGTTGAAGTTACGTTGTAATGCCATTACGATATATTTGTCCACATAGTGCTATATACATATATAGCACGCGTAGCAATAACATATTAGCATAATGTACTGTTATCGGGGCCAGATGTGTATATCTTTAGATGGTCCCCAACTGCCAAGACGAACTAATTTTATAAGTCCATTCGCAAAAATAGCAATCCTTCAGTAAGGGTACCTATTCTATAGCGTCTCGCCTCTAAATGACGTCACGTGTCGATAGAAATTGTCGAGAATAGGCTTAAACTTTTATAATTATCGTGTTTCACAGTTACTGTCGACAGATGGCGCTGTTTTCAAAACTTATATTCCTAAATGTACTTGTAATTTTCTATAGGCTAGTAATTTTAGTTCACAAATGTATGGATTATGTACCTACGTGTATGTATGTATATCGAAGTCACAGGAACAAAATGATTGATATAAAGCAGGAAATATACAGATTTGCAAAATGATGTGTATTATTTTACCAAAACTCGATTATATGTTGAGGGTAGTATAAGACATTGTAATGTATAGGAATCAACCATATGTCTAGGAAGAACGGGATTTACCATCAGAGATGCAACTACATACATGTCGCACCTAATAACATATCCCAGACTAATACACCTGACTCGTTAGGTAAGTGTTCGAAATAACGAATAATCCAGCACTAAGTAACAAACAGGTACCTAATCATTTATTTAGATTACATTTCACGAACTAAAGCATGTAACTTGTAGATTGTGTCGGCACTTAGTTATTTTAATATCCCTTAGTTCAACTGAAATGACAACTATAATAGTTGACCAGTTCTTTTTAGTAGTTTTTATCATTCTGAAATCAACTTACTTCACTTGTTTTTAAAGTTGAAATTTGTGTTTTTTTTTTTTCATATTTACTTTTATTTGGTAAGTATGTAACGTCTTGTAAAATAATACTGAACGTTACTCTTAATTGGTAAATATAAAACCTACAGGCGTTCCTGACACTGATCCGGCAGATGTCGCGCATAAAGAAGGGGCTGGCGGCCGACGAAGAAGAGGAAGAAGTCAAGAAGCGAGGACCTTGCTGTGTCGTGTGCTAGCTACTCACTCATTGCACTCGACTGATCACACACTAGCACAGTGCAACGACTTACAGCAGTTCATCGCCCATGCATTTGAAAGGAGCTGTTACATTTATACGGTGCGATTTAATTGCCTGTGGCATGCCATAAGTTGAAGCAACAGTTTACCTAAATCAATCTCAATGTTATAATATACCACAGCCACAGGCAAGAAACTTACATCGTGTAAATGGGGTTTTAAAGTTCCGCCCACTTACCCCCCGCCCCACCGCACGATTGCGAAAACGTTCCCGTTGAACAGTGGTAAGTAGTTACACTGGCATGGCACTAGTATGAACGTAGCCGCAGGAAAGAGATAGCTTACCTCATACAGGTTTCACTCTGTTCCATCACAGTGCTTATCAAATAAAATGGCATACAGTTTCTGCAGCGTCTGGTAAGATCAACCGCAGCTACCTCTTATATACACACTAAGTAAGTTAGAGGTATACTTAAAGACTAATCGCGCTAAGATTTTACCTAATAAGCGTTGGCTACGTTCATATATCTAACAAATTAGCACTGCCAGGTTTTCTAATTATATTATACATGTCTTCGAGATGTCAGTTATTATGGTAAAGTGCCATAAACCAGAATTTTCAGGATATAAGTATTTTCTAATGATAACTGACTATTTGATATAAGAGTAGTGCTATATACTAATTTAATACTTAACTGGTCTAAAGTGTATCATATATAATAAAATTCAAGTAAATCTCATCTCACTAATCGATTAAATTTTTGTTACATTCCGAACAAGGACTGATTATAAAAAGACCATGCAGTAGTGGTGGCGCCATCTATTATTTATATGATCTGTGTGGCTGTCATTCTCAGGCGGAAGTAGATATTTTTATAGTTGTGATATTTAAATACTGACTGCTCGCTCAATCTCATAAGCTCTGCTTGTGCCAATCATAATCGAAACTCCTTTATTAAGTGTGCTATAGCAAAAGTGACTTAAAGGACAGATTTGGGCATTTATAATATTTCATACAAAATAGAAACCAGGAGGCCAATTCCCGTAATTGGAACGTTCAAAATCTAATACTTGCAATCTCATCTCAGCGACAAATACGTGTCAAAAATGTAGGTTTCAACTACAGGTGTTTTTGACAGATTGACAAATTCAAATGCGAACGCTCTTAAAAATACGGGAATTGCCTCAGATCTCGGGAGTTCTAAAAACCTGTGTTAGGTCACTTTCGCTCTTGCGATGTTATCGGCTATCTTGCCAAAACCAGCTATTACCTAGTTACTCGATTAATATGAATATTTCTGTAAATAATTATTATAATAAAACAATTTTATTATATTTGTGCATTTTAATTTATAAAAGATATCTGTTACAAAATGTACCCTTAATTCAGTCTATGAATACACATTTATTCTTATTATTACTATTTACAATGCGTTAGTTGTTCACACTTTAAGTGTTCATAATGTATTATTAAAATCTACTATATAAAAATAAGTCGGGTTTTCCTTCCTGACGCTATAACTCCAGAACGCACGAACCGATTTCCACGGTTTTGCATTCGTTGGAAAGGTCTCGGGCTCCGTGGGGTTTATAGCAAAGAATATTCAGGGAAAATAGGGGTAGGGTAGGAGTAGGGTAAGAGTAGGTTAGGAGAAGTGTAGGAGTAAGGTAGGAGTAGTGTAGGAGTAGTGTAGGAGTAGGGTAGAAGTAGGGTAGGAGTAGTGTAGGAGTAGGGTAGAAGTAGGGTAGAAGTAGGGTAGGAGTAGGGTAGGGGGTAGCACACCACGCGAACGAAGTAGCGCCGGGCAGCTAGAAATAATTTATATGGCAAAACAACGTTTGCCGGGTCAGCTAGTACATATATACAAAATTATATTCACACAATACCTTATTTAGCTTCTATTGCACATTATTATATAAGTTTAGGTCTCACATTGATACAGAAACTATTTACTGACTGAGTTCTTTTGTTTCGAAGGTATTATTATATTGCCAAAATAAATTACCAATAAATAAGAACACAAAGATTATCAAAATCTTAACTTATTTACTGTGAGACAGTAATAAATACCTTTTTTTTTGGTCCGGCAAGCCGATTATATTAAAGGTGCAGTTTTAGCTTTAATGACACGGACATAAGGATAATCTGAATGATAATAATTTACGTTTGCTGTAGGTGGAGTTAGTGTATTTATGTCAAAAAGACTAGGAATCGACTAGGTGTATCTTCTTCAAAACCCGTCGCTGGAACAAAGTCTGGCATGGAAATATTTTGATACACATATGCTATGGAACAACTAGATCCACCGAACCATTCGTGTAGGAATTCCGGCTTAAACAGTGGCAGAATTTGCTTCAAGTCAACCTCACTTAAGTATGGTGGGTGTTATGAAAATTGGGACGCATTTCGATGACATAAAGCTCATCAAAGCACACTTACAAGCATAGCACCGGATCAGCATCGCCTCAACTCGAGCCGTTCAGGATTATTTCTACGAACTTCATACTGCAAGGCACACTTGATGACACTTGAGCATCGTAACGGCATCGCCTCGTCTCGGGATCAGCTAGTAATATGAGGTGAGATGATGCCGCTCCGGTGAAGTGCTTATACGTTTGCTGTGAATTTTAATGGTCGTCAGTAACGCTAAAGGCCCTTGCAGGTGGGAAACCTTATTTCCAGTATTGGCCGGTCACGCTAGCTGGCACTGATGCCCACAGCCGGCGGGACACAGCTGGTGCGTGTCCATCCAGAGCCGCATGTGGTGCAGGTGCCCACCGTGAGAACAGCCCTGGCACCACGCGTACAGGCCTCGCACCACCTGTAACCAAGAAACCATTTGACGAAACGTGAAGTCTCAAGTGAATTTGAACGATGTGCAGTACTAACTGTTAACTTGACCTGCCCTACACTTAAAATTACGGTTATACACCCTGATCATCATCATCTGTCTAGCCTTGTCCAAACTATGTTGGGGTAGGCTCTCAGTTTAACCGGATGCAGCTGATTCCCAGTAGGTATTTTATATGGAGCGACTGCCTAGCCTATCCGACCTCCACTACCCAGTTACTGGGTAACATGATACCCCTTAGTAAGACAGGTTGTTAGACTTTCGGGCTTATGACTACCTGAAACGACACAACGAGTGATATGAGCACTGATAACAGGCAGGTAGACAGAGTGGCAGTAGAGGCGTACATCGAAAATAAACTGTTTGCGGCTAAACCATTATTAGTTTGTATTAATCGATGGCGTACTACTTATTTTGCTAATTTATATTAATACACTAGTTGACCCGGCAAACGTTGTTTTGCCATATATAAATTATATCTAGCTGCCCGGCGCTCCTTCGTTCGCGTGGTGTCCTACCCCCTACCCTACTCCTA
This sequence comes from Apamea crenata, assembly GCA_949629185.1. NCBI lineage: Eukaryota > Metazoa > Arthropoda > Insecta > Lepidoptera > Noctuidae > Apamea > Apamea crenata. The sequence continues at coordinate 18,469,410 of OX451367.1, forward strand.
CATTACTCCTACTCTACTCCTACATTACTCCTACTCTACTCCTACACTACTCCTACCCTACTCCTAACCTACTCCTATCCTACTCCTAACCCACTCTTACACTACTCCTTTTTCCATATTCCTCTGCGCTTCAGAGCGATCTAGCCAACAAGATGCATCTAAATTCAAGTAAATGTTACCATGTTAAATTTACGCGAAAACATAATTTAATAGACCAAGACTATTATATCGATGGAGTAAAGATTGCGGAACTGGACACAATAAGAGATCTTGGTGTTATGTTTGACCGTAAGTTAACTTTTATTCCCCAGATAGACAATATAATAAAAAAGTCCTCTAAGATGCTGGGATTTGTCATGAGGAATTCCAAACAGTTTAGGTGCTGTAAGACTAAAATTTTGCTTTACAATTGCTTAATACGAAGTATGTTAGAATATTGTAGCGTGATCTGGCGTCCACATTATGCCACACACTCGTTGCGTCTAGAACGCGTTCAAAAGCGTTTTCTATGGCACCTGTAGGCCTAGCCAAGTTACAAACGTTTCGTATCTAATCTCTTTCTACAATCGTTAACGCCTCGGCGTAAGCGATCTTAGAAAACGATAAGTTGGTAGCCAAGTTGACACGACTGAGTCGAACGCTCATTCTACAACGTCTTTAGAAAAAACCTATACTTTAGTCTATGGTGAGCGTTCTTACAAACGTCAAACTAACGTCAAAGTCACAGTTGAATAAATATTGTGGTCTGTGGTTGTGTACTTTTTGTCACGGCGCGGGCAAATAATTGTTTTTTAGGTGTTTTGAAAGTAAGCAAAATAAGGTAAAGTTCTTCATTTATATTGGTTTAATTATATCAGTGTGGAATTTAATTTTAAACATTACTGTGTCTCGGAATGTTGTGATATAATTCTGCATATGAATGAAAGATACCTTAATTAATGAAGTAATAACTTTAATAGGATGGAATCTAGATCTCGAGCAAGCCCAGAACAATTTGCAGCTTTATTGGAATTCATGGAAAGGTATGTAAATTATTAGTTGTTTCGTAAATATCTTCCTTTGTGTTATAAAAATCTATCATAATCGGGCACTTGAAAGTTTGAAACATAAACAATGACGTGATACGCGACAGGATTAAGTACATTACGTAGAAACAAACAATACAATTGTGTTTGACTCTTAACCAATAGACCCTTTGTTACTCTGAAATAGTTTTAACTTATGTTTAAGCCATGACGGTTGACAAAGAGCATGAAAAGTGGTTTCGTCTAGCCGAAATTGCTGCACAAATAACGTTTCCGGCATTTCGCGTATTGTCTCCATGCACTGACGATTTATGTTTCGTTTTTGACGCCCTAGCCACACTTCTTCATTATCAGCGCACCACAACATATTTAAAGTATGCATCTTAAATGCTAAATGGTAAATATAGTTCAAAATTACGGTAAATAAACAAAACACTTCTCGGTCGTATCACAGCTGTTCATAATAGACGCCATTTTTTTATCGTTTTCTCTTGGGTCTCGGCGATCGCTTGGATAGCGTTCAAAAACTACGACATCGTTTCGTTAGCGCTTGTCAAAACTGTAACTTGGCTACCATTTGTATGGGATGTAGCGATCAACGTTGTAGAAACGATTACATTTCATTCTAACATTTTGAACGAGTAAACTTGGCTACGAATTTTCTATTCGTTTGTTCTGACCACGTGACTTAGCGTTGAGATGATGTCATTCCTATACATTTGATTAGTTTTCTACTATCGTTAACGATTGTAGATTGTCAACTTGGCTAGGCCTACTGGCGTTTTCTAGCGGAATAACTAAAAAAGTACGTTCGTACAGCAACAGACTTATACATTTTAAAATGGTTTCGCTTGACAATCGCCGACGCATCAATGACGCAATGTTTGTGTGCAAAGTGATGCACCACAAAATTGACTGCCCACAAATATTGCACACTTTTAATTTCCGTGCACCCGCAAGAATTCCTCGCAGTGTGATTACACCACTCTGCCCGCCGCAGAGAAGAACGGTTCTGGGCGCCAATTCCCCCTATGCGAGATTATGCAAGGTTGTAAATAGCTGCAGTGATCAAATTGATTTACACTTTGAAAGTCTGGGCAGATTGAAGGCCAATTTTTTTAAGCATCTTGCTAAGTAACTTACTTTTCATTGTCTCGTTTGAGAGAGAATATATTTAAATGTAATTAGTTCCATAAGTTGTTATATTATTTAGTCCTTTAGATAAGTATTTTTCGTTTTTTTAATAGATTAATATTATAAAACTGTACAACTTCTTTATGCATGCGGAGTTTACCTATAAGTGATTGTTGCACTGTTGCATTACAGTTCTGCATGTTACTTTTTAGCATACAACCTGTGCAAACAATTGTTGGTGAACCAATAAAAATAAATAGAATAAAATATTTTCTGACCGTTTAAACCTTCCCTGGATTACGAAAAACATTTCAAAACCAAAATCAGCTAAATCGGCCCAGCCGTTCTTGAGTTATAAAATTACAACGAAAAGTGGCATTGATTTTTATATACATATATAGATAATCAGCCTATATTGTTCCCCGGGACACAGGCCTCCTCTCTTGTAAGAGGGAGTGAGCCGTAATCTAGCACCACATTAATAATATAGGCAATTTGTGCAGACCTTTACGTTTTTATTTTAGTGCTTAGCAGTGGAAACTTCATGTCAGATTTACATTTCGACCTCACTACTGGCTTCTCACACTCGAAAACCATGAAAACGACACCCATGACGAAATGTTTTATAATTATTGTAGCCGCCATCTTGGATTTTCATTTTCACCTCACTAAAACTATGAAAACGACACCACTGACGCAAAAAGTTTCAGCAGATGGCTTTTGACTTTTTAAGCCAATGGCTTCAGCACCCTCGAAACTACGAAAACTATATACATATCTCTTTCTCCTTCTATTACATACAATAAAAAGCATGGAGGGCATAAAGCTTTTCGTTACGTGACGATTTCTACCAGTTTACTACTACCGCAAGCTCCGTAAAACAAGTTCGACCCAAAACAACAATACCTGATGGCACACGGCGCACAAGTCGGGCAGGTGGCGCAGGTGCGGGTGGCACGAGTCGCACGCCGCGTGCGGCCGCGTGCGGCGGCCGCAGCGCCCGCAGCACACCGCCACGCTGGTGGACTGCTGGGACATCACCCACACGCTGTTCAGCCAGGCGCACCGTACCACCTGGATGAGGAAGCGGACGTTTTAACATATATCAGACAAGCCTGGCGAAGACACAAAAACCTAACTGGGAAATTATTTTTGATTTTAAAACAAAAATATAAGCAGACAACAACAATACCTCAGTGGCGACATTCCACAGCTTGTGTCTCTGCAGCACGTCGATGTATCCCAGAAGCCAGTGCTCCTGCAAGCTCTCCTCAATGTACGGGAACAAGTCACTCCTGAGATAACAAACAATATTTTCATTCTGGTCGTCAGCCGACTGAAGAGACCAGAGGGGTAATTCTCGTAATTTTATGAAACTTCACAGTCTGATTTCAGTCTCAATCTGTCAAAAGTACGTATAATTTCCCTACATTTTGACAAGTTTTTGACATCTGTAGGCCTAGCCAAGTTACAAACGTTTCGTATCTAATCTCTTTCTACAATCGTTAACGCCTCGGCGTAAGCGATCTTAGAAAACGATAAGTTGGTAGCCAAGTTGACACGACTGAGTCGAACGCTCATTCTACAACGTCTTTAGAAAAAACCTATACTTTAGTCTATGGTGAGCGTTCTTACAAACGTCAAACTAACGTCAATGTCACAGTTGAATAAATATTGTGGTCTGTGGTTGTGTACTTTTTGTCACGGCGCGGGCAAATAATTGTTTTTTAAGTGTTTTGAAAGTAAGCAAAATAAGGTAAAGTTCTTCATTTATATTGGTTTAATTATATCAGTGTGGAATTTAATTTTAAAAATTACTGTGTCTCGGAATGTTGTGATATAATTCTGCATATGAATGAAAGATACCTTAATGAAGTAATAACTTTAATAGGATGGAATCTAGATCTCGAGCAAGCCCAGAACAATTTGCAGCTTTATTGGAATTCATGGAAAGGTATGTAAATTATTAGTTGTTTCGTAAATATCTTCCTTTGTGTTATAAAAATCTATCATAATCGGGCACTTGAAAGTTTGAAACATAAACAATGACGTGATACGCGACAGGATTAAGTACATACGTAGAAACAAACAATACAATTGTGTTTGACTCTTAACCAATAGACCCTTTGTTACTCTGAAATACTTTTAACTTATGTTTAAGCCATGGCGGTTGACAAAGAGCATGAAAAGTGGTTTTGTCTAGCCGAAATTGCTGCACAAATAACGTTTCCGGCATTTCGCGTATTGTCTCCATGCACTGACGATTTATGTTTCTTTTTTGACGCCCTAGCCACACTTCTTCATTATTAGCGCACCACAACATATTTAAAGTATGCATCTTAAATGCTAAATGATAAATATAGTTCAAAATTACGGTAAATAAACAAAACACTTCTCGGTCGTATCACAGCTGTTCATAATAGACGCCATTTTTTTATCGTTTTCTCTTGGGTCTCGGCGATCGCTTAGATAGCGTTCAAAAACTACGACATCGTTTCGTTAGCGCTTGTCAAAACTGTTACTTGGCTACCATTTGTATGGGATGTAGCGATCAACGTTGTAGAAACGATTACATTTCATTCTAACATTTTGAACGAGTAAACTTGGCTACGAATTTTCTATTCGTTTGTTCTGACCACGTGACTTAGCGTTGAGATGATGTCATTCCTATACATTTGATTAGTTTTCTACTATCGTTAACGATTGTAGATTGTCAACTTGGCTAGGCCTACTGTTGGTCTCCGAAATGAGACTGCGACTAGATTTTGAACGTTTTAAATTACGAGAATTGGCCTTCTGATTTTTTTTACATTCAGACAGATGACTGAATGTAAAAATCAATAAGGTCACAACATTATTAGGGGTCCTTGACGTATAAAATTTCAATCAACTCATATAATGTCGTTGTATTAATTTATTTATGTACCTACAATATAAATAAATTTTCTGACATTGTATGGTTTTTTATTTTTTATGGATGATTGGAACCTGGAATAAATTTGTCTCTGGTTATAATTAAAATGATTATTATAAGTTATTCTCACCTATGTTCCTGCAGCACCAACATGACCACGGCTGCAGTCTGCACGTCTCCGAGTTCCGCGTGCAGCTTCAGCGCCGCAGCCAGCAGGGGCGCCACTTCTAGCTGAGGACTCTTGGCTTCTCCCACACGGATTGCCAGGCCTGAGTCGCCACCCTCGCCATCATCCATCTGATTGGATAACACTCATGGTCAGGGAGTTCACATACGCTAAGAGTAAATTCTACCGAGCGGGCTATATAGTCTTTTGAGGGGTAAAATCAGAAATGAAATTACCTGGAAAAGAACCGGAGTCACTGATATAGTTTGCAGAGTAAGCAAACTGAAGTGGCCATGCACAAGTCAGAGGTAGCAAATAACAATAAACCATTGAGATAGGAATAAACATGGAGACGCCGCGATAATCTATACATACATTTGCTTATACAAATATGAGTGAAATATGATTCAGAATTTGAAATATCGTTATGTCTCATTCTTTCTAGTGAGATAATCTTATTTGATAAAAGAGACAACTATATTTTAAGTTGTTGCTAATTATGGCAACATTTTGTCGTGACGTAGGGACAGTTGTAGGTAAGTGCCGTAGCAGCCATCATATGCGACGAGTTTCGTGGTAGTTTTGCTGTCAAATGGTTGTTTGTTTTTTGTAAAGTTGAGATTTGCGAGAAAATTACGAGGATTTTACCTTTTAAAACTGCATGTAAATGTTGGAAAATAGAAATTGAACATGCCTCTGTGTTGTATTGTGAAGTGTGGTGCAAGAAAGAATGCAAATCAACCTCAATTGTCTTTGCACAGGTTAGTAACCGGTTTTCATACATTAATACATACACTATTACACATTTGATGATACAATTGTAACGCGATCATGAATTTATGGCTAAAGTATTGATATTTGGGTTCATTTCCATATAACAGGCCTTTTTATTATATTTGTTAATTCATTCGTTTGTTTACAAACATATGTCATAATGGAATAGTGATGTACCGTTGCCTACTTGCTATAATAGTTTCCGAAACTAGTTCCTCCGCTGAAACGATATCCGTATATTCTGCGATGTTAACAAAAATAATCCTGCATCTTATTCGGTCCGAGTGACCTAGCTAGCCGCTAAGTCCGGCCTGTGGTGCACACTAAACTTTACAGCACCAAAATAAAAATATTTCACATAAACCTACATGGACACTTATGAAACGTCAGAAGCTAGGTGCATGGTAACAATTGGTTGTTTCCTATGGAGAAGAACCGGCAAGAAACTCCACGGTTACAGTTTTAAAAACAATTGGCTTTTACATTGTTTTCTATTTTGTTAAGGATCCTGATACATGTTGACAGACCTACACTGTCCTCCCCTACCTATTTTTTTTCTTAAAAGTATTGTTTAGACGATAAGCGTTTAGTAAAAAGCTATTATTTTGACATTACCAACAGACACTTAAATTTTATTTATTTGTATAGATAACAGAAGGTAAGATAACCTACTCATCTTTTTCTGTTACAATTAAAACGGACTTTAAGTAAGTACATAATATTAGGTATGATCCAAACGTGATTAAAAAAAAATTAAAATTAAAAATAGTTTATTTGATAACCTTAAACGTACAACAAATTTGAGATTGGAGCCTCCTTTTAAGCAAAAGATGCCTGTATTAGGAGACTCCGCTCTTTCAAAAACAAGAAGTGTAAACTATACAATACGAGTACATAATCAAAAACAAGGTGATTTGAGTGAATGAGGGTGGGTGTGTGTAAGTGAGGGGGTGTGTGTGTGTGTGTGAGGGTGTGTGTGTTTGTGTGGAGTATAGTGTTAGTGTATCTGTTGTAGAAGTGATTCAGTCTCACTATAGGTTAGATTTCTTATCCATTCCGTTAGCATTTTAAAATATGATAACTAGTAAAACTCGTATTTAGTATCGATACTCGTTATAGTAACACCGATGTTACTTGATTGACACAACCCTAGCAATGGCAGCCATTTTATGAGACAATACGAGTTGTAGGTATGCACCCTTTTTTCGTAGGTATTTCCAGTCCATACTTTTCTAGGTCAATGCAATAAACTCACATGCATATTGTTGTGGTGGTACCCGGAGTGGTCGAGGTTGGGCGGCGCGGTGCAGGCCGAGCCGCCGGAGCCGCTGGAGCCGCCCGAGCCGCCCGAGCCGCTGGAGCCGCCGCCGGGCGACGAGCTGCCGCCGCCACTGCCGCGGTGCGATGCTGCACAACATCATAATACAACCACACATATCATCAACTCGTAGGAAAGTACGCGGCTATTCATATGAGTTGTCAAGGAGCAATGTTTTTAAACAAACTCCGTTACCGCGTAACGGTCGAATGTAACTTTTTCAAACTGTCAATTTCATTCAACACTGATATACCTATACAGATAAATATTAAGTTTAACATAGTTATTCTCTGCTGCACTAACTATCGTAAATTGCTTTAGTAATAGCTTGGTTTATTTTACTAACGATAAAGACAACAGGTTCTGCCGTCAGACAGCATTCTTGTTTCAGTTTGGTTTGGCTGAGGTTGGTGACTTTATGCAGTTTGAAAATAGATCGACGAACTCCGTCGTTCGAAGTTGAGTATGTCTGAAATCAATTCTCATCAGGTTAAGTCGTCGATCAGAATAATTCTTTTTGCATCTCATAACATCCTGAAAAAAATGTATATAAACGTGATGAGCTCATACCGTTATGCTCCTTATCGTCATGTCGCACGTGGTGCGGCGAGGCGTGGTGCGGCAGGTGCGCGGGCGCAGGCGGCGGCGGCGCCGTCCTGAGAGGGAAGGCCTCCTCGGGCAGCGACCAGTCGGCCGCCTCCGTGTCCACGTAGTGCGCAGACGCGGCCGACACCCAGCCCGCCGTCTCTGTGCGACGGGACATGCTGTCATTATTTGGCCAACAAACGTTAATATTATAAATGCTAAACAGGAACGCATTCAGTTGTTTAGTTTCAACTGACTACACCATTTTTAATTTGTGAATGCGCTCCTTTTCCGCGAGTTATTTGACATCTAAAAAAATTGGAAAATTCGAAGTAAAATAACTGAAAGGACTGCAAACGACGAGGACAAAAGAAAAATACTAACAAAATACAATTGTTTTAAAATTTTAAACTATTAGTTCCTAATCGTGTCCAAGTGACAGGTATCAGAAACAAACATTTCATTTCATTTATCACTACATTTTATAAAACAACAGTCCCCCGCCGCGTCTGTCTGTCCGATCGCGATAAACTCAAAAACTACCAAACGAATTATCATGCGGTTTTCGGTCTGTCCCACTAGTCCCATGATGGGATAAGTGGGATTATATGTCCCACTACTCCCATGGGACAAGTGATACTAACATATTTTTTAGGGTTCCGTACCTCGAAAGGAAAAAAAAAACTGGATTTCCATTTTTAGTTAAAAAAAAAATCGATTTAGATAATTTTAACCCAATTTTTCCAAAAAATACCGTACTGAGATGTCCCCCGCTATGAGTTCCGTCTGAATTTTTTGTATCAAAACGTTACGTCGCCGTCGTTATCTATATTTTTAGGTTTACGTTGACGTTAGCGAAAACAGACACGGAACGTGCACATAGGCGAATTATAAACTTTTACTTACCGTAAGTGCCCCTTGGGTTTATCGTTTTCTCATGTTCGTATTTTGGAAGTTTGGAAATTAAAGTTATTGAAAGTTATGAGTGGCACGTCTTTTATACAGCCCTACATTACCTCACAGATGTTCGCGTAATTAACACCCATTTTACTCGAAAATTTCCCTAAGTCGAAACTTAGCCTTTATTTTAATAGATTTATACTATTAATCCTACAATATTTGTTACATAACCTTTCTTATACAGGGTTATTTGTAAAACACCAGCAACCTCTTAAGAGGTCATTGAACTCATCATTATGAACAACTTTTACTATGGGACCAAAACTGGAATCGCGAAAAAAAAATCAGCAGTTCCCTACATTTACGTTCCCATAACTCTTCAAAATGTAGCAAGCAGCTGATTTTTTTTCGCGATTCTCTTCTTTAAAAGTTATTCTTCCAGTAAAAGTTGTTCATAATGATGAGTACAATGACCTCTTATGAGGTTGTTGGTATTTTACAAATAACCCTGTATATCCTTTAATCATATTAAATAACAATATTTAACATATCTTTTACAATAAAACAAAACTAAAACATAAACCTTAAGAAATGTAGGTTGGTGCATTTTCCTTACACAAATCTAATACTTAATATCTTCCGAATGCGTGGTCCGATTTACATATCCGATATACAATCCAATTGGGATATTAGTTTTATACATAACTCTATTATTTGTTTCTATATCTACATAAACAAAAAATCACATTTTCAAGTTACGTAATTATATGACAATCCTTACATATTCCAAAAATGCCTTACAAACAGTGTTATTGGATTAGAATATGAAGACTAATAATAAAATTAAGCTAGATAAACTAATAAGAAACAGATAGACATCAAATTAAACTAAATCTCTTTAGATAGTAAGTGGACTGCTGTGGAAAACTTATGATCTACGTTTTATGTATAAAAAATACCTTTGTAACAGGCTCAATTGCATGGCTATTACGCTTTCGGGGTTACAAGGGCACAATATACTGGCAAAGTGATCGACTGAGTCTGTAATTAGCTACAAACTCAAGGTCGGGCACTAAATTGTTGAAGGAGTCATGAACTCGTCTGCGATTCCTTCCACGCTCCAAACGCTATTCTCCGAGAGCCTCTTCCACCAAAAGCATACGTACTGCCATTTCGCTACAATTTTAAGTATAGCACATTCACTTTAACACTTTAAACAAATATAAAACTCAATGAAATTGTAATAATTATATCTACGATAATCAAAAGTATACGATACAACAAATGTAAAAATGAAGTTCAGTCGGATCGGGACCGACCGAACCAAATAGTAACTTCTTAGTAGGAAATGGCCGAACATTCGGCCGATACGATACATTTACCACTTCGGTGTAGACCCCCAGGTTATAAACTATCGGTGTGCCAAATTTCATCCAAACCCGTTCAGTAGTTTTGGCGTGAAAGAGTAATAAACTAAACTTTCGCGTTTATAATATTAGTATAGGATATAAAGATGCGTGTTGACAGTGGACTACACAGAGCAGTCCTAGATTTGCAATTTAGTTGCCAAACATGTAAACAAAAAGGTTTTTAAAACATTACTTTAATACCCAAACATAAATTTCCGTTTTTCAAATATTTTAATTCAATAGTTATTCGAAAATCAACTGGATCCACGCTAACATAACTGTGTGTACTCTCAGTCATTTTTCCTTATTGGTTCATTAGAAAACCAGCGGCATTAATACCAGACAGCATCTGTCTGGTATTAATGCTGAAATGAACCTTTTTGGTGCAGCCGTGAGACACACACTATTGTTGTCTGAAACATTATTTTTTATTTTATTAATTTTTGTATTTTGTGTTTCACGAACTGTGTCCAAATAAACTTTTTTCTTTCTTTCTAACATAAAGCTGATATATTTGTTTGCAAAAAGAATATCAGCTGAAAACAAGGATTTGGGATGGAATATACTTAGATGTCGCAGATGGATTGTTAAATCCGCTGTTGTCGGGGGGTTGGGTTGTTTTGAATTTAAATACAGGACACAGAGCTACACTACTCACTCGTCACAAAAAAGTAAAATTGAGGAATTCTATGGAGTTGTTCGAAATTTTCGAGTCAAATAACTACAACCGATTAGTTGGTAGAGGGGAGACACACTTGACTCTAACGAAAATTGGTACTTTAAAGCTTGATAAGTCACGAACGGTTTACTTAATCAAAAAACGGTCTGCCAAAACCCCTCATATTTTTGAAAGACCTATCCAACGATATCCCATAGGACGAAACAAAAAATTATCATCCCCACTTTACAATATGTAGGGGAGGTACCCTAAATAATTGTTTTTTTCAAAATTTTATTTCACCACTTTTTTGGCGTCATTAACGTGTATACTCACGCCAAATTACAAGTTTCTAGTACCAATAGTTTTTGAGCTAAACCGCGGACAGACAGACAGACGGACATGGCGAAACTATAAGGGTTCCTTGTTGACTGCGGAACCCTAATTAACATGACGTGAAAACAGTGATTTTAAGGACAATATTAATTAAAAGTTATCAGAGTTTTACGAAACTCAGTCCTAAAAATACTAAATAGTCAAGTATCTGCGACCCATTTGAAAGTAGCACTCGCTGGTCGCTGGGCTCGTGCGCTGTTTGTGACAGTTCTAACCTAAACAAGGGCGTAGTCAGGATTGTGTATATGCAGACAAAGAAAATCCTAATTTATATTGCTCTGATCGTCGTTCATTTTTCTATTACAAAAAAACTACGCTACCCTTGTCGTTTTATGTGGCATTTTTTAGAGTAAGAAATGATGTAAAAAGAAAATATATATTACTTAGAGATCACATCCCGTGTTGATGAATTTCAAAAGCCAGCCTTCAAGCTTGTTAGTTTCTTACGTCTTATAAGAAGCGTCGCAAGCTATGAAGCTCGTCAGAATTACAGTTTACCAGCGAACGACCGCTCTTCTAAAGGGGTTCCGATACGGTCAAGCGGCTTGACGGCAAGCGAAAATCTACATGCTTGCCATCAAGCCGCTTGACTGTGTCGGAACCCCGGGGTTAAGGGGGGGCAGCTGCCCGTCCTTGCCCGTACCTCGCTACGCCCATCAACCTAAACCAATTCGTCAGGGTGCCCTTAGCCTAGTTACTGCGACCAATTCGGTATTGGGAGCCACACCAAATGCGTATTGTGACTGCAGATAAGCCATTCTGCATATACGTCTAAACGTCGGTAGCAGTTTTGTTAAACGTAGCGCAATGGCAATCCAGCTGAACGTTGTTCAGTCAAAATACATAACGGGGCTGTATTATAAATAACTGGCGGTTTTGTAAAACAGCGAATTTGACAATCCATCAGCGACATAGATATCCTATTCTAAACCTAATATTGTACTCACCATCAGTTCTAACATGCTTGGCCTGCTTGGTCGGCGGTATGTAGATGCTCAGCGTGGGCTTGCCCAGCACCCCACTATTATGGAACTGTGTCTCCGCCCAGTCTTCTACTTCTTCTAAAGGTTCCTCTTCTACTGCATTACTGGTAAACAAAAACATAATGATTTTAATATTAGACTATTGATCCTTTGTACTTTCTAGACTGCTTGCCATTTATTTATTTATGGTTAATTAAAACGGTACAATACCAATTATATTCATTAACATAGAAACTATTAATATTACATTGACAATAATTATGTTGTATAAAAATTAATTTAAAAGTAACACACACGGATCAGTGGATTCCCTTGCATACTTTCTCCATTCATCCGCCAACACATCACACTCAGGATTGGCGGAGTCAGAAGGGCATTTAGCATTTTACACAACTGCGCAAACAGATTTGACGGTGTCCGATGTATTTGTCGGGCACAAATAATCGGCAGAAAAGGCCGTGGAGCTCTGGGCATAATGTCCGGCACGATAGTGAGCACAGGTGGGCAGGAGTGGGGGCAAGCTCGCGCAGGTACACTTTCGGACAAATTGATTTCGTACCGCTTTTGCTCAAATTATTGATAGGTACTTACGCAAACTATAATTAAAATATTAGTGGTACTTGAAATTTTACTTTGATACAGTAATGTTGTAGGCCTTTGTGACTTACGGCCAGTTTATTCATCAACACAATCAGTCAAAGTATTAACTTTTACTTGACCTTTACTGATACTACGGCAAATGTTTTCTTCATTCAAGTAACTGCTAAAATAGTGAAGAAACAAATTTAACCGTTACTTTGACTTAACAAATACGAATTAAAAAAATAAACTATTTCAAAATGAAAAACGTAAGTCACTAAAAGTGCACGAAAGTGTACAGTAGCCGAATGACACGTGAGAGTCCAATAGACAACGAGCATCGACAGACGAACCAATCGCGTGCATCCTCGGTGCCCCCCGCCTTCTTCATTCCGCCAAAGAGACCGAAAAATTAACTACTGCGCCGGTGTCAGTTTGTGCTCACGACTCATGCCGGTTACTATAGCTGATACGTCCTCGTAAGGTCTTACAGGCTACCGTGAGCTGATCAAGGCGTCTTCTCGCCTCCAACGAGTTAAAGCCCAACGTCCCTTAAAGGCAGTTGGTAGTGTAACTATGCGGAAAGAAATGGTATAATCTTTGGAAGAGGCAACTTGGGAATTGGGTCATATTGCAATAATTTTATTTCACATAAACCTACATGGATGACTTATGAAACGTTAAAAGTTAAGAAGAGCCAGCAAGAAAGTTTCCTTTTCAAATAATGTTGTTGGTAACTGTGACTCACTTGGGATAAGTGTGTGTGTAGGGCGGCAGGGGCGGCGGCTCGGGGCGCGGCGGCTCGCGGTCGGCGCGCGGCGGCGGGGCCGGGGGCCCGCGCCCGGCCGGGGGCCCGCGCCCCGCCGGGGGCCCGCGCCCCGCCGCGCGCGCGCCGTACACGCAGCGCACCACCTCCCACACGTGGCACACCTGCGGACAGGGGCCACTTTTAAGGGGGGATTTACAGACCACACTTTACTACGTAAGCGTTTCTATGAGTACAAGCCGTGTGCCCGCTGAGTATTCCCATCGGCAACACTGAGCGTCGCGCCACTGTATGAACCTCTACATGCAGAGGCAACGTTTGTACGTTTTGCAATCACTACTAAAAAGCGCGGGAGTACATACATACGCGCCACGATAGATGCACGCAGCTATCATTGCGAGTTGAGTTGAGCTATTAGCGTTTTTCCGAAGATTCCTGATGCACATACTTTTCTTGGAATGTCTGTACATCAATGGATCGTATCTAACTCACCATGTGTCTACTATGTGCTCTAGCAACATCCGCGTTGTGCCTGGCGAGGTCGTGCGGCGGCGCGCCCCGCATGCGGTAGGAGCGCGCGCACTGCACGAGCGCGAGCGTGCGCGCGCTGGCCGGGGCCGCGTAGCGACACAGTGTGGACGACGCTCCTCCTGGAAATGCACGTTCTAGGGCAGCTTGTGCACTAGGAGATAGGGAGCCGGCTGTTGGTTGCTTGCGACTGGAGAGTTGAAAAAAGAAATCGTCAAAATCGGAGAACTCTGTAAAAAGTTATGCGTGGTCCATCGTATAAAAAAAAATCAAATTGACGCGTCCACTTCAGAACCTCCTCCGTTTTTTCGTTTGGTTAAAAGTGAAATTTCAAATTGCTGTCAAAAAATTTCATGTATGAATTTACCCACGTCTTCGCTCCGCATGGTCTATCCCACAGGAACCATACATTTTCTGGGATCAAAAGTAGTTTATTTCTCTTTACGGAGGCGTATTATTTCTAACCTATATATTATGTATATCTAATCAAAAAATCACATCTATTCGTTGCGTCCCTGCTGCGTTAAAGAAGGACAAACCAGAAATCCCACTTTTGCATTTATTATATAAAAGTTAGTAATGAAGCATCAGTCACCCCAGCCCCGGCACGTGCCGGTCGGGCTGCGCGGGCAGCGCGGGCAGCGCGGGCAGGGGCCGCTCGGGGGCCGCGTGCGCCACCTCGCCGCGCGCCGACACGCACACGCCCTGCGGGTTGGCCCACAGCACCGGGTGCGCCGCCTCACTGAACCTGTGGCGGTACAGGCTGCAGTCCTGGATGAATACATGACACAACCAATTTTATAACTATGGACTGTTCCAATAACACATTCATATGTACTTGTATTAAGAAGATTTCAACTATACATATATACCATACAATTATTGTTTGAATTACATTATTAAATTGTTATTGATAAATCATCTACGAATTTGTCAAATAAATAACATATTTTGAATTCCGGTATGAATAATCAAATCAAAGCGCTCAATTTGTGAGTGGTATTACAAACTAATATCCACAGGTACGTTTTCTGATCCATTTGTTTACATTTTCATCAGATACTTTTGGAACAGACTATAAGAAACGACTATCTTTTTTTAAGTTTAAACGAGAAAGCGGAAACGTCTGTTAGCGAACCAAAATAAATAAATATATTCCCGTCCGTGCCCGCACGCAATTTTGTTTGATATTTTTTTGCATACCCAATGATTTTAAGAATATGTTACTTGGACGGAACTACAAACAACTCACGTGAACTCACCATATTTATATTTCAAGACATGTACTTACCCTACTAGTAGACAAAAATGTGTGTGGCTCAGCTAGCCACGCGATGGCGGTGGTGACGTCACGATGTTCCGCGAATGTTGCCAGCGGCACATGTGGGCGTCTCACGTCCCACACGTGGACGGCGCAGTCCAAGACTAGGGCGCAGGATGCTACTTGGTACCTGATCGAGAACAAGGTTTTTTTTCCAAAGACCGAATCATCTAGGCCGTTTATCATTAATTTTATTTTTGGTTGGATGTTTTGGAATTGTCTGATTCCAAAACATCCAACCAAAAATAAAAACTGAGGTTATAGTGAAACAGCTAGCGGTTATGTGAAACAGCGGATTCGACAATCCATTTGCGACAGATACATTGTAACTGTCAATATCACCAATACTATATTAAGGGAATTTAAGAACAATCGGAAATTAGTTTTATGTATCGATTCGAAGAATTAAATTGAACAGGTTTTCAGAAAACAAGGGTCAAAAAGATAGACTAGCATTTTTTTAAACAGCGAGGAATCTAGTTATTGCACTTACTTTTTCTGCGGCCTCCATTTCACATGTCCGACGGACGCTATGGTGTAAATGGTATGCTCCAAGTTAGGCTTGCCGTAAATGTCCCAAACCTGGAATTAAATTATTTTGTCTACGAATTATCAAACCTCAACAGTCATCACAATCTGGGCTTGTACACACGACGACACATCAAGCTATACATTTTTAGCTGGCGTCGCTTTTCGTACAATAAGAAGTTAGCTTATACTGGAAATGGTTATATGTAGGTACAGACGATTCCATGACAGCAACAGGAGATTGTTCCTTTTTCCTAACGGGCCTACTTCTAATGGGCCATTTTGGTCAGCTACACACATCAAAAGTGTCTAGGGATCAAGTACGTTTTAGAGTATCGCCGCAATTGAGGATTATTATTTTAACTTTTTTGGATCGTTATTGATTCTTCTTAGGTAGTTCATTTCACTATTTGAATAAATAATTTCCTTACATTTTCATTAAAAATAGAAAATCCTGTCAATCAGGATTCCTATAAAAGTGTGTACTCGTAATAGCGTTTTTACAAAAACCATTACAATTTTTGCATCGGAACTGAAAAAAATTGCATTGATATGGAGAGACGACATCATTTGCAGCATTTTTTTTATTTTATTTACAGCTCTTCAGGCTTGCTGATAGGCTTGCGACCAAACCATCCGAAATCGTTTACGTGAAGTGGGTCTGCGTGCCCGAAGGCCACTGAGAGTTCCACCTATAGCACCCCGCAATCGAGGGCCCGTTTACAATGGTCTCGCGAACACTGAAATTTGGAGGAAGAAAATTGGCGTTGTGTTTGCTTTTCCGATGAATCTCGTTTCGGTATGAGGCCGGATACAAGACGGACTAAAGTTTGGAGGAGCTCTGGACGTCGAGAATGTTTGAAATTTTGTCAGGAAGTTCATTCAGCAATAATGATTTGGGCCGGTATTTGGATCGGTGGAAGAACCGATTTCATTTGGATCAGGGGCAGGGACCTTAATGCTCAGATTTATGCGGAGAGGATTGTTTCAGACGTGATCATCCCTTTGTGAAGCCGGTTGGGTGATTCGTTTCGACTAATGCACGATAATGCACGTCCACACGCGGCCAGAGTCGTAATACGCACTCTTGCCGATGCTCGCATCAACGTTCTGGCGTGGCCTGCTCAATCGCCAGACTTAAGCATGCCAAAACGCTGTGATTGCGTGATTCGTGTCAATGGTGGAAACACAGAATGTTATTATTTTTATAAATAATATTTTTTTTTTTAATCTTAATTTTTGCCTTCTTTGCCATTTAATTAACGACATTAACTAAGGTTAATTTCCCACAATTTACAAAAAATGAAATTTTTCTTAATTTTTACGAAATATAGGGATAAAAGTTGTT
Organism: Apamea crenata; assembly: GCA_949629185.1. Lineage (NCBI taxonomy): Eukaryota > Metazoa > Arthropoda > Insecta > Lepidoptera > Noctuidae > Apamea > Apamea crenata. The sequence goes on from OX451367.1 coordinate 18,486,742, forward strand.
AACTTAAACAGGAATTAAAGTAAGAAGACAGTCTGGACGACTAGATTTGGTAAATATTAATTAGATAATTTTTTATAGTTAAAAAAAGACACTTCTGATGTGTGTACATTGAGGGAGTAGAGGCGACGTAAAAATAAATTTAATTTAATTTTACCTCGCAAATAAGTTTAATTTAAATTGAATTAAATAAAAGAAAAATTTCTGCACGTAAGTAAGTAACCTAACATAATCGTGCCTCCCTGGATAGTTTGACCTCTACAAAATCCTGTCTTGGGACCTCTCCGCCGCAATAACCTACCTAGCGTTGTATCAATTACACGCGCCACGCTGATAACAGCTACACTGAATAATTATCCAATTAATTGTTAAAGTGTCACACTGTCTCGTTACGGTCGTAACTAGACGTTGTTGCTGAGGAAAATTGCTTTCTTACTTAATTATGTCAATTGAACTTTCGTTTCAACTACGAAAATGTCAGTTAGTGATTTTTAATCATACTTCTGAAGTTAGGTAGGCGCTATTAGCCCAGGTCCGCACGGGGGTATTTTTCCCACGGCGATTTCTTTTGCGCACTGGATTTTTAACGCACTGTTTAGCTCCGAGAGTTGATAATCCAACAGTGTGTTTTTTTACGCGCTGGGATGAGCTCCGTTGGATTTTCAATGCTCGGGTCAACACCGAGAGTTGAAAATCCAGTGCGCGATATTTTTACGTAGGGGCGAACGTGGGCTTTATCCAGGTCTAATAATGGACTGCTACTTATAGGCTAATGAAGATTACGATAAATATGCTCATTCAAGAAGAACCGCGACATTTTTACATTGTTTTTGTTGTTTTTTCATTAAGGACGTAAAGTTCAATATCCGGAATAATTTAGGTGGTTTTATAATATTGCAGCGACCTAACAAATATCATTAAAAGAAAAAGATGACTGAAAACAAACTTTGAAAATAATGAAACTGTGAATTTGAGTATTTATAAAAAACCGATTGTAACCCTAGCCATGACATAATAATGAAACGTGGCGATGTAACAGGGCAGTAACTGGTCTAGGAGGTAACATCGCAATTAGCATGTAATATGAACTAATATTATAATAATATCATCGCGTGAGCAATAGGCGCACTATCTGTGACCCAGTTGTTTATCTAGGACTAGTAGGCGCTGATAACTGAGGCGCGTAGCCTCTTGTTCAATGTTATTTACTCGTACCTGCTAAATATTTAAATTATTAACAGCAAAATTCTTGAGATTTTAGGCTGTTTGTCATCAACCTCACGTTCTATTTATTTCTTAAAGATAAGTAAAAAAATATAGCCGCCGTGTTGGATTTTCATTTTGATTTTATTATCGGCTCCAGCACCCTCGAAAACCATGAAAACGACACCCATGACGAAAACTTTGAAAATTTTCGCAGCCGCCATCTTGGATTTTCATTTTAACCTCATTATTGGATCCAGCACCCTCAAAAACCATGAAAACGATACCCATGACAAAAAATTCGAAATTTATTGCAGCCGCCAACTTGAATTTTCGTTTTGACCTCACTATTGGCGACCTCATTATCCAATCCCTTTCTTCCTTCGCACGGCCATTACGAAGTAGGTATATTTTTAATTTTAACATTCATACTCGGTTGGTTATAAGTAGGCATGCCTACATAAGGGTGATAAATTGCGAAGATCGAACGTCATAGTATTACGCGGGAGACGTACGTATTTTAAATTTCGTCGTATTAACTTGAACGAGTAAACACAGAGCATGTAACCCGAGTAAAGACTAATGACAATGTGCGAATAGTACGGGAGCCGAGTAGGCCTTCTGGCGACTGCGTACTGCCGCGTATGTTTGTATAAGGATTTTGTTTTTTCTTAGGTAATTTAGTGAGCTTCTTAATTGTGGGGCACACACATTAAAATGTAATTGACAGGCTTATGGTGATTTATCGAGGTAGGCACTGTTTATATGCCTATATGCAATGCACGCCACTCCACAAAACCAAACTCACCTTGATAGTTTTATCCCTAGAAGCGGTGGCCAGCCAGGGCATCTCCGGATGCCAGTCACACGCGAACACCGGCCCTGAGTGGGCAGTGAACTGCAGCAAACAGCGCTCATGTCTCCGCACGTCCCACAGCTGCACGTTCCCGTTCTCGGATACCGCCGCGAACGTGTGCGCCTGGTGCGGGCTGAACTGCACGTCGCGGATGGACTCCGTATTGCTGTTCAAGAAGAAATTATAAATAAACCTACTCAGATAGTATCAAACACGCCTAAAGATTCTCTACAATAGTATTGTTATTGTAACAAAAACAGAAGTTGGGAATGTACAACATGCTGGTAACACTGCCTAAGACTGTTTGTGGTCGGTAGACCAGCCACTTGAATCCAAACTAGAGGTCTTGAAAAAGTTTAAGGGATTTTAAAGCAAATTGTTTATGAAAACTGAGCTCAAAATTGAAAGAATCCTTTAATATCATTCACTTCTCATGATCTCACCTTATGAATGTCCTGGCCACTTCCTTCATGCGTAGATCGAAGCACTTCATCATTCCATCCTGAGAGCCAGAGATGAGGAGTGCCGGTTCTGTCAGGTGGAAGCTAACCTGTATTCAAATGTACCACATAGATAGGTATTAGGGGGTTAAAAGTTGACATATTGGCTGTTGGCTTTTCGCTTGTTCAAAGGTGGTCCTATTATTTATACCTAATGCTTCATGAACCTTATCAATGAATAGTGAGCCTCGTTATTCTTTACCAGTTTTAACTAAAATCCACCGGGATTTTAGTTCTAAAAAACTTATATAATACTAAAACTTTATTAAAGTTGAAACTTTCTAGCTGTCACATAGACTACTAACCCATGCCATTTTATACCATGCAAGTGATGCAAGGGACATTCACCATTAGGCTGGTACAGACAGTTAGTGACTTAGGCATTTTTTGTGAATAGAATTATGGGGTGATGCTGTGAACATTATATTCGTAGCTTGACCTGCTGGCGTCTGTACAATCTCTTAGTGATTGTAATAATTTTATTTAAAATAATATTATCAAATATTATTGAACTGTAACCTATTTGGGGTCATCTCAGTGCATTGTGCCAAATACAGATTTTATCATTAAGTGTTAATTACAAAAATATTTAGTATGGTTATCAATATTTAGCCTCATTTTACCTTGTTAACAGTTCTCTTATGGTCAGAGAACACATGCTCCTGTTTGGAGCGACCGGATCTGCCGAGGTTCCACACCACCACTGCACCATTGGTAGCTGCTGTGGCGAGGGTGTTTTCTGAAAGAAAAAAATAAAGAATGTACCAGTGATACTGTTTAGGAAGAATCTTCTTTTTCTCAGCGTGTTGATGGAAAAAATATACATAGTTTTTTTTGTTTGGCCCGACATTCAGCCAATACCATTCACTGACATAGTCATTAGGTCCTCATGTAAGCAGGTGAATTTAGGAAGAGTGAAGATTTGGAGAGAGCATTTAAAAACATTATGAGCATCTTGATTTATGATTTAGATTATGTATGAGTATCTTGTGAGATTATTCCGGCGCCAATGACGCTGGGCCATAATGACCCGAGGCAACTTAAATCTGTCATTATTCTTTTTTATGCCGAACGTGCAATTTTAGCGTTTGTGTAGCTGGAGATACAACCTCCTTCTAACCGAACCGCAGGTGCTAAGTGCAACGCTGCATACACAGCGAGATATACGTGCATCAACTCAAAAAGGGTAAATATGACACTGACATAGTATTTTTGTGACATACTTTTATTAGGTCATTTAGTATTTGATGTCAATTCACCTTGTTCTGTTTTAAGTTTTTGTTAACATATTGACTGCCCGACAACAGACACAATCGAAAATCTATTGTTGGCGGACACTGGTGACTGCGGTGGCAGTCAATGCCTTAAGAGCGTTTACAACATACGGCATTTCATACAAACTTTGAAGTCCTTGTTTTTCGGAATGCATGAACCGATTTTAATGAAATTTCATACACATAAGCAGAATACATAGGTCTAAAAAGTTAGTTAGGAACATTATCAAAATGTCTTATTTAAAAAAATATAATTGGAATCCTCTGTTTCTATGGAAAATTTAAAATCGGTCTAATTTAGCTGTAACACTATTTTTCAAAAATGTTCTCAATTAACTTTTTAGATCTATATATCCTGCTTATGCGTAGGAAGTTTCATTAAAATCGGTTCATGCATTTCGAAAAACAAGGACTTGAAAGTTTGTATGAAATGCCATAATTATGTTGTCAACACTCTTAAATATGGCACTGATAGACCACCTTGAGAGAATATTTGCGGTGTTAGAAGAGTCGGGGTCTGACAAAGAAGAGTCAAATGCTGCTTCGACAGTTCAATCAATCATTTATTATTTGTAAAACATAGGTAATAAAAAAATACAGAGAGTGCGAAAGAATTGCAGGTTTTGTGAGTGAATCCATCTAGGAACCTCCAGAAACTCACAGAAGATGTCAAATATCACCGTCACAAAGGGATAAGAAGACAATATCTAATACTTGTAATGCATGCCAGATTTACATGTGCCCAGAGGAAGTAGAAGACTGATTTGTTACTATTATTATGATAAGAAGTTTGTTTGTTCCCTATTTTATTATGTATGATTAATAATTTATATTATTATTTAGAATCATTTAACAAAAAATTAAAAAATATTAATGTTATGTTTTCAGAGTAGATTTTGCATGCCTTATTATGAAAGCTAGTAAAAGTTTTAATAAAATATTTGGATTTATTTATTTTTTACTAGATATGCAAAAAACTCTTGTACAATATAATATAATTAATAAAATTTAGACAACTTCTTAAATTTCATGACAATTACTTGATAAAATCTGGGTCATGATGACCCGGTGTCATCGTCGGCGTAATTATGTTCACGTCATTTGCCCCGGGTTAAGTATGAGTATCTTGTTGCTGTTTCGGTTTTATAAAATTGTAGATAATATGATACCTTCAATAGTACTCCAGGCAACATCAATAGAAGAAAAATTCAGATTCAAGTTCTTCCCAACCCTCAAATTGCAGACTTCCGAAAATTCATTTTCACCAATCGAAAACACTTTGAATACTGTAACAAAAATTATCATTAAACTTAACTTAGTCATACATGGCAAGTAATTTTATGCAAATTAAATTAATGTTTTATTTGATATGATTTACCATTGCGCCCAGCTATGACTACTTGTGAACAGTCTTTATTTAGAGCCAATGCGTTTGCTGGCCCCTCCTGGGACACGCATATTGTGTTTGACGGTATCATTATAAATAAACTTTAGCAAAACAATTTATTGAAATACAAATTAATTGTCACATAGACAATCAAATCAATGTAACACAGAAGGCTTTTCGAAACCGACGAAACCTTGTTTGTAACTGGGGACGAACTGATAACTAAGTTAATACATCATTTTTACTTATTAAAATAATGACAACAATAGAGATCGCTTGTTTATTTTGACTGATTTTGTATTTTTTGAGGTTGCTTGTCAACTTGCCAATTGTCATTTGCAGTTGGCAAATGCGGAACGTTCCACGCATTCATATTTAGGAGCGAAGTGCAACACGTGCAACCCTGACAATTTTTTTTTTCATTATTCCATTTTGAAGTTAATTTGAATACTGAGGTGCATTGCACAAGCAATGCAAAGAAGTTGAATTCGTTATTATTTCGTTTATGCTTTGTTGTTGTTGTAATAAATCAAAATAATTTGTTTTGAAATCTGCTTTGTTTGGATCAACATAATATGCGATTCAGTGCTATTCTATTTAAAAAATCAAAATGTCAGAAAGCAGACGTCAAACGCAGGTTTTCTTTTTTCATGGATGTTTCGAAAAAACGAATTAACAGCGTATGGGTCGCGTAATTAATTGCTATGGTATTTCGAACACAAAAAACTGTTAGTATGTGAAGTATAGTGCAAGGCTCATCCATAAATTTGGGACGATGGATAGTGGAGACAGGATTTTGGTGGCTGCGGGGCTGACGGCTGCTGTAGTGGTCGGAGCCTTCGTGCTGTGGGGTCCCGGCGGGGCTCCGAAAGTTCGCAAGAGACGCGGGCAGATCGCCGGCCTCCAGAACCTCGGCAGGACCTGCTTCCTCAACACCCTGCTGCAGGCGCTTGCAGCCTGTCCCACTTTCATCGACTGGCTCAAAAACTATGCTAAAGCAGACAGCCACAACAGTATGATCACTACATTGTATACAGTTATTGAAGGTAATGTTTCCCTCTGAATAATTTAGTCTTAGGTAGTATTTGAGCCTCATAAAATAAAAAACCAAAACTCAAAATAGTTATTCTATGTATCAATAACAAGTAGCATTCTTTTAATTATTCAACAATGATGTGGTTATAAATAAACTAAACTAAAATACTCCAGACCTTTATTCAAGCTAGAAATCCACCAGTAAACTGAAAGAAAAACCTAAACATTCACAATACTTGTGATGTAACTGAATAATACAATCTAAGAAGTGCTATTTATAATTTAAAAAATTATATCAATCAATCATTTCCTCAAAGTTCAATAAAATGAGCTACCTGTTGACTTAGATGTTCCTTACAAATTGGTAAATTGATCAACTATTTTCTTATATAACTTCACAGCTCCAATAACTCATGTATTTTAAAAACATCTATTGTTACAAGGCCAAGATTAAATATTTATAGAATGAACAGCTCAAGACAGTAATGGAAACCAACCATATAAGTTTATTTAGAGTGAGTGTGCACATGCTATTATACTATTTAAAACTTCCAGCATACAATGTACAGAGGCAGACTTAACACATTCACTGTTCAGCCACAATATCGAAATTATGTCTCACATCCAATTTAGTTTTTTGTTCCTATGTACTGAGATAATTGCCTTTATATCACTTCCGGTCCATAAGGGCCATAAAAGTAGGGGGGGACCCTTTATCCCCAATTTACAGAGTGACCCACATGTATGTCACGGACATAGAAGCAGATTATGTATGAAAAGAGCAGTGACCCACATGTGTGGCACGGACGTCTTATTCCAACCCAAAATGACCCACAGGTGGGTCATGGACAGTGAATGTGTTAATGCCATAGGCATTCTCTACCAGTCAACCTTTTTTACTACCTTTTACTCAAGTTCTGCATCCCTTTGAACAGGGTCTTTCACAAACTTTTGTTACTGTTGTAACACAACTGTAGTCTGGACTTCCAGCATCCACATCTAGTTTACCCCTGATTGTATAAAATTTAACAAAATACTGCAACTCCTGCCTTTATCCCAAATTATTTGTGGTTGGCACAACAAGTAGTGTTCTTCCGTACTTCTCTATCAGTCATCATCTCTGTAGTCATCCTCCTTTCTAAGTATATCATCATACACACAGTCCATCCATCTTTTCTTAGGTCTTCCCCTACTCTTATAGCACAATGATTTAATATTGTGTATAAAAATATTTGTTTTACCAAAATATTCCTTATCTTCATGAGTGATGCAATAATAAATAGCTATGTAACAAGTGATACATGCCTGACACAATCAATCACAATATTGTGTGGGTCAGGCTTAGAAAATAAATATTTTGAAAATAGGATCATCTGGGTTGAGGTCCTTGAACAATGCAGCTTATATGCCCTCATTGTGACCAATTAAAGAAAAGAAAGAAAGAAAAAGTATTTATTGCGACTCATACAGGATCATAAAGTAAACACAGTTAAATATAAAAATAAAACAAATTATATAAAAAAGTAACAAAAGGAAAAATGAAACAGAAAGTCCTATACGAGGCCAGAAGGCTCCTATCTCAGCATGACGCATCGACATTAAAAAAAAAATCAGTAATGCGTCCCTACCAGTTGGATTTGAAATTTTTTTTTGCTATTGGTAGACCAATTCTATAGGAATGTTATGGGCTATTTAATATCATGCTACGGCCCTTAGGAGCCGAGCGAAAAGAAAAATATCTAGAAAGAAGAATGCGAAGCGGAAAAGAAGTAGAAGCACAGGCGGGCGATAGGGCGCAATACGGTGGGTCGGGGCCGAAATTCCACGCGGACGAAGTCGCAGACTAAAAATTGCAAGTCCTCTTTCCATTCAATATCCTCTCATCCAAACAGTCGTAAACGGCACCCACGAGTCGGCGCGCGGCACGCCTGTCTGCCCGCTGGGCGTACTGCAGTCGCTCCGCGCGGCTGGCTGGATGGTGCCCGCAGACCAGCAGGATGCTCACGAACTGCTCCATGTGCTGCTGTCTTGTATTGAGGAGGAGACCACCAGTATGTCTAAGAAGGTAGGTCTTCATTAAATATACAAATTTGTTGGCTAGTTTTAATTTTTTTTTTGGCCATCCCACATAATGATGGGTGGCGATATGTAGTGGTGTCGTAATAAACTCAAAACTACAAAACTCCACACATGGCGATACAATAAAGCATGCAATGCAATAAAGTTAAAGTTTTTATTTCAAAAACTGATGTTAAACCCAACACTAAGTTGTCAATTTTGCATTAAGAACTTTACGTTTATCGGAATAAAGTTCAAAATACCTAACTGGCTTGAAGGTTCAGGCTAGAGGTAGGTAAAGTTAGAACTCATTTTGTAATAAGACGGATACAATTGATACTAATTTGAGAGGCGGTATCATCATGAAAAAATACATCAATTATTGTAACAATGTACATACTTACATTTATGTTCATTCATTCCTCCAGGTCAGAACAAGCATTCCCTTACTGTTTTGATTATCCCTCACGACACCAGGCCACGTTTTATCCACAATCCACGTTTCATACACATTTTTTAATTCCACGTTTTATACACAGACACAGCCTCAACTTTTAACATAAAGATACGACGACGATGACTTAAGGCCTGCGCAGGCGACGGACTTTTCTCCGCGGCGGAGAAAGCTCCTTAAGTAAAAAAAACGTTCCTTAAGTTATGTGTAAGTTCCTTATGTTTTATGTATGTAATTTGTGTTGTATTAGTTGTGTTTGTTCTATGTATTTTGTAGTGCTTATTATGGGAATAATTTCCTGAAATAAATGATTATTATTATTATTATTATTAAGTAGTACTTAAGGAGCGTTTTTTTTAATCCCTCGCGTACTTTAAATCCCTCGTTTGAGTAACTATATATTATATACAGTTGTAAGCGATCTATTTTTCTTTCAAATCTGACAACTTTTCTTTCAAATTCTTAACGGCCTGTAACTTTTTTAGCGGATTATATATTCATACTTCTTCAAAAATTACTCATGGCTGCTAACATAATTATCTCAAATTCATATTTCTACATGGTATTATTCTACGATTTAAAAACATTATAAATCCACGCAATGTGAGGATCAGTTCCCGTTTCGCCTCTAAAGCGAATACATCAAATAAGCCTGATACTCCAGGGCCACCTATCCCAGGAACACCCAGCGTGCCTCTCCTAAAGGCTCCGGTACCCGACGAACCCTCCCTACGCCTCCGTCCTCCGTGAAGGTCTCCAGTATCAGCCGGACCGCCGGCGCGCCTCGCCGGAGGACTCCGAAGACCCTCCTGTACCTATTGGGCCGCGCCTCATCCGAAGGCCGCCTTAGAAGACCCTCCTGTACCTTTTGGGCCGCGTCTCATCCGACGGCCGCCTCACCTGGCGGGCTCGCAGCGTCCCCGCCGTGCCTGCTCCTTCCTGCTGCCGTGCTGCATCCTGCTCATGCTGCGTGGGCCCCTCTACGGCTACCCTCCATGCTTCACACCGCACAATTCCGCGCGTGGCTGTTGAAGCCACCTGCTTCGCGTCGGCCTACACCTTCAGCTCGCAACTGCAACTCCACCTCAGCCTTCTCAACCCACCTATCGCGCATTGTCATCCAAACCCCACCTCCACATTATACACACCACTGCCATTCCATCTTCATCCTTATCTTGTGAATAAAACTTTAACTGACTTCAACTTCTCTTTCTTTACTTCCTTAATTTAAAGCTAAAGTTAGATTTTCTTGTCGCTACACGACACAATATTACCTAATGTTCCATTTGCTAACTTAGTTTAATTAGAAAATTGATAATATACCTATAGTAATTTCCTGCTTATTCCTGGAGACCCTGAGTCAGTTACTATATAATAATAATCTTCATTCATTCTAACATTATAATACAACATACCTAGTCTTGCCATAAATATTGTCACGAAGAAAAAAAAAATTTTATTACAAATAATATTTATTACTTTTACAGTGTGTTAGTTTAATACATAAATATAAAACAATTTAAAATATAAAAAGCTTATTCGAAGTGATCTCCATTGGCTGCAATACAGTCCTTTAAACGTTGAGGCCAGTTATCAATAGAAGCACGCACTCTTTCCATGGGAAAATTCTTCACTGCCAATCGTATGGATTGTTTTAGGGACTCCAAATTATCATGGCGTTTAGAGCAAGCCGTACTCTCTAAAACTGACCATAAATCATAATCCAGCGGATTAAGATCGGGACAAGACGACGGCCTGTCTTCAGCTCTGATGAAGTCCGAAACGTTCACTTCCAACGAAGACTGCGTGGACCGAGCTTTATGACCCGGCGCCGAGTCTTGTTGGAAGGACCATACTTGGTTATTGAACATGGTGTTGTTAAGGGGCTTAACTACTTTCTCAAGAATGGTATCTTGAACTTGATACACTTGTGCCGATGTTTTGATACCTTTTTCACAAAAATATGGCTCCGTCACTCCTTCATTAGCTAACACCCCACCAAACCATCACTGAAGTCGGATAATGCCCACGTTGCACTCTATCGACTAATTGGGAAGCTTCCTTAGAGCTTTGAGCATAAATACGGTCATTTTGTTTGTTAAAATGTTGCTCAATTGTCAATTTTCTCATCCGTAAACAAAATTTTACTGTGACCTCCCTTTGCGTACCGCTTCAGTAGTTGTTTCGATTTTACCACCCTATTCTTTTTTAAATTATCAGTTAAAAAATGACCAGTGCGTCTCTTATAGGCTGCAAGTCCTAAGTCATCGTTTAAAATACGCGACATGGTTCTGGGTGCTATCTTCATCTCCCGAGATAAAATCTTTTTCATTCGGACAGGATTTCTTCGAATTCTTTCCCTTACTGCTTTGACCACCTTATTCGTACGAACACTACGTAGACGGCCACAGATCTTTTGCTGTCACAAACAGAGGAGGTCTCATTGTACCTATTAATAGCCCGGTACACAAACATTTGACTAATACCAAGCGTATGGAGAGTTTTAAAAATTGCATTTGGCTCCATACCAACTTTGTCTAATGCAATCACAGCGATTCGGTTCTCTTTATCACCCCACTCCATTTTAATATCGCATAATATTGTACAATGTATTGGCACCAAAATTTGAAAACTCAATGAACAATCGTATAAAAATGACAGATTCCAAATCCAAATGTAATATCTTTCTTATTTCTAATTGTAACAGTATTTATGGCCAGACTGTGTATATACAGTACACATATTACATGTCATTTAACTTCACAAGAGAAAAAAATAAACAATTTATCTCTGGCCCCCACACTAGGGTTCCCTGTATCGTGGGGTCCAGTTACTCTGCAGCGATTTTGTTAACCACAGATTACTCTGTCACAGACTTCCCTGTTCATATTTCTCTAGTAAATACGCGAGATGCGCTATAACTATAGGTAATTTAATTAGTCATTTATCTTCCTATTTCTCCATACTGCCACTTCCTAAGGTTGCTAAAATCATATGAACTCTTCCGCCCAGCCTGGCTGTCTCTCCGACGCTCTCGGATTAGGCGGCAGCCGCGCGTGGTCTGCGCTGGCGTCGCCCGCGTCCCCGCCCGCTGCGCCGCACCCGCTGCGCGCCGACTCCACGCCGCCCACGCCCTCCGGCCTGTCCATGCGCCCGGCGTCTGCCGCGCCCACTGATGAGCCCGATCTTGTGGAACCAGGTAACATACACTGAACTGACTTATATACTATGTATGATCGTAAAAGTGGAATGTTGTTGAGTCCAGCCGCCAACGACATATATGTATTTACAAGGATAGTAAGAATAGGTAATCATGAATCTTCAATATTGAATACCATCAGATATAGTTAAGAATTCAGCTTCCTCTACTATTTTCCTCTGTCCATAATGATCTCATTAAAGTTTAAGTGACTCATTCATCCTCATCTTCCTGTTTGTCCTATGTTACTTGGGGTGTGCGCTTTTCTTTTCTTCGTTTTCCATTCGACCATGTCAATTGTCACGCTATCACTCACTCCCTTCTCTTTCATATCACACATTGTGGAATACAATAATAAATGATTGACTATAGAGTAGTTTCTCCCATTCATCTTTCTTCTGATTAACCAAGCCAAAAGCTATTACAACTAAATGCTTTTTGTTCATCAGAGCCAGTAATGGAACCCCCCCGCCTCACGAAGGGTGTCTCCCGGTCACTGTGCCACCTGAGCTCCGTAGGGCGGCGCTGGGCCACGCCGGCCCCCGCCCGGCCTCCGCCCTCGCCGCCCTTCCGCGGCACCCTGGCCTCCAGGCTACAGTGCACTGTATGCTCACACAAGGTGGGTGGAATAGTTTAGTGAAGTCTTCCTGTATTTTATCTATTTTAGCAAGTTACAAATTATAATAATTTATTAAAAAAAATATGTTTACTAAAAAAGGGTTATCCTTGGCCTGCCTTGTAAACGCAAAAATAGTTTCCATAAATACATTCTAGATTAATTCTGGTACTTACAGTTATTCGATAGCTTCAAAATAGAAGATATTTTCTTGTTAATCCCACGACAATAATAGAATTTTTAACACCCGTTTTTATCGAAGCTATGTACTTGTCTAATATCTCTCCGGTGACGAGAGTGAGGGAAGAGAGAGTGCACCTATTTGCACACACTTTATTGTATGTGCCCAATAAAACAAGCCTGTAAACATTGATCTCCTTGCAGAGTCCAATCCGGTACGACAAGTTCGACAGCATCTCCCTGTCGATGACCAACGCCAGCGTCGGGCTCACCGGCTCCTTCAGCCTGTCAGGTGAGCTAGCTATTTAACACTCATAATATTCTAATGATTTCAATGCTTATTCTTGCAGCTAGATAATCATCAGATGTGTAAAAGGTAAACCCTGGGATTCCCAAGTATTGCTGTCGCTATAATACACCTTAAATATTAATAAATTATAATACACCTTGTGCTGTGAGATCTTGAATCTTGTCAAATTTTATGATTCTAGGTCAACGGGAAGTATCCTATGGTATCGATTTATTTGCGAGTGTCAAATTATGTCGCATAAATTGCCGTGTTTTTTTATTGCGTTGACTTATAGGCTTGATTTTTTAGAGCTCCAAGAGACCTAGGTATTTGATATTAATTTCAACTTGATACATCAACTTGAGAAAAAGGGTCTGGAACTCTTGACACACAGACAGCCGGACGGATGGACAACGAAATGCTATAAGGGTTCCATTTTTCCTTTTGAGGTACCTACTATGTTTTTGCCACCAAGTAAATTTTTATTGGAGTACGTTCAAAAAAACTTACTAACATTTTCATAAGTAGATATTCGTACTGCATAGTAACATTCCTATGTTTACAATATTGACTGAGCAAGGTCGAGCGAAAATCGTGGAATAACACAGAACTAACATAAACAGAGCCTTTTTGTTTTGGTATCAATGTTTCTTTGATCGTGATTCATGAAGATAGGTTTTGTACATTATAGTCTATACAATTTTACCTGCGCACGTTGTATAAGCGAAATTGAACTTAATCACTGCATGTTACAACTGTTATTTCTATGATTTGAGATATTTTTCTTTTTTTTACGGAGCCAGCCATGTCAGTCAGGACTGTATTTGTTTAACTAGCGCGTGGCTTCTATTACAATTTGAACTAGAGTGCTCACGAACGTATACAAAATATTGTAAAACATTTTAAAAGAGTAACTATGAAGTTTCTAGCCCAACAGCATTACAAAACCATTCATATTCATTTGTTGAAAGTTAGGTTATCTAGGACCCTAATTACTCAGCGTCACTGGTCCTTCAGGCCTTCTCCGCGCGTTCACGGCCCCGGAGATGGTGAAGGGCGTGCGCTGCAGCAAGTGCTGCCCCGAGCCCAGCGAGCCCGCGCAGCCCGCGCAGCCCGCGCCGCCCGCCGCCTACACCAAGCACATACGCACTGTCAGCTTTGGGAAGGTACGCGAGTCTTTTCATTGAATTTAACCGTCTTTTAATTACAGGACAAGATTCATTATAACCTGAAATATACCGTTGACCTACGTTGAGTTACCTCCTGTTAAACTATTTTCAATCGGTCTGATAATTGAAAAAATATTGTACTTCATAAGGAAGCGAAACTGGGCGGATAAGGAAGCGAACCATAAGTTCTAGCATAATACGTGCGTGTTCGGAGCGTGTGATACATTCAGTCAGGCAGGATTGCACCCGCTGTAATCGTGACAATATAAATTGTAACGTCCGGAGTATGTGTTACAGCTGCCATACTGCTTATGCTTGCACATCGGGCGCGTGGAGTGGCTGGGCGGAGCCTTAAATAAACGAGGCGAGTTCGTGGCCTTCCCCGAGTCGCTGTCCATGGCGCCATACTCCACCGTGCAGCAGCCCAAGGTACGTCTCATCACTTACGCCACCAAGCTTTACTTTTTCAGACGGACTAGTGGCTGCCAGTTACATATCCATAACTCTTTATAACATGTCATCAAACTTGGAATGGGCAGCAGATTTGCAATCACCCTGTTATTTGATCAATTTGCAGCGTATCTGTATCCCACAAGTTCATTAAAGTTTCCGTTTCCATGGTCCACTTGGGAATCTCCGAACTGTCTTCGAATCCAACTAGGAAGATGTAACTCCAAAGTCGTAAAGTGGGGCCGTCTCGACGGAACGGCAGCGTCACGGCGGGGTGTGAATATAAAGCTTTGTCGCAAACTATGTTTCCCCCTCCTATCCGGGCAGGATCTGTCTGCCCCAAAACATGCAGTCAGAGTGACCTCTGCGCTGCCACCAATGCGTGGAACTGGTGTAGTGTTGAGCCAACAAAATTCGACATGCTGTCGTGAAAGCGACGCGAAGAAGAAGATTAAAGCTCCTCGCGATACCTAGCAACACCTCCCGTGTGCAGCAGATGGAGCTGGTGTCGCTGGCGGGCGCGGCGCGGCTGCGCGGCGGGCTGGCGGGCCTGCCCGGCGGGCTGGCGGGCCTGCCCGGCGGGCCGGCGGGCCTGCGCGGCGAGCCCGAGGCGGGCGGCGCGCTGTACCGCCTCACGGGCGTCGTGGTGCACGTGGGCGGGCCGCGCTCCGGCCACTTCGCCACCTACCGCCGCGGGAACGGCTTCGAGGCCAAGAGGTAGGAAGGAATTGTTTTTGTTGTGTATAAATCGGAGTATTTTATTTCCACAACAGAGTGCCGCTCGATGAGATTTCCTATCGGCAAAAATTACGAACTTTCAAAGATTAACCTATGTTAAACAACATTCTGTCTGCCCCCAGATGGTGGTACACCTCAGACACGCTGGTCCACGAGGTGTCCCTCCAGGAGGTCCTCCGATGTTCAGCATACATGTTGTTTTATGAGCGAGTGCGGTCCGAGGCCAGCATGTCAGCCTCTACCAACTCGCACCACTTCTAGACCGGACACCACCGGACACACCCGGACATCCGGTATGGCCGGACACCAGGGTTATCACTCTTGAGAATATCCAGTTTCGCGGCCGGACATTATGTCCATTTTGAACAAGGCTATCATTTGGTATAATTAACTATCGCATACGTAACTACATGAGATCCTAGACTTGGGCTTTAACTTGCGAGAAAATATAGTTTCAAAGTGAATGAAAAAAGTAAATGAACGAGTTTACATTCAAACACAGAACTACTGCCGTGTCAATGCAAATTAAATTATAAATAGCTCTACAAGCATAACAGCGCGGTATACATTTTTTATGAAACTACGTTTTCAAAAGTGAAATACCCTTTGATATCATCACTAAAACTGACATCTCCAAAAATTCTAACTATAGAATAAGACTTAAAATCACAAAGTTTGGCTGTGCCCTTATCAAGTGTATAGATTGCACTCACATGATAATAAATTATTACTAACGTGATTTCACTCACTTATAGCTCATTTTTGAATAAAATCAGTATTAATTTTAAGTCTGTTTTTGATATAATAAATGTTGGAAGTACACTGGCGAGAATAAAAAAACTTTTCTAAATTCTTGAGTATTTACTGCATAAACTTGAACAAGTACGGTCCTGCCAAGAGTGCCAAGTGCGGCGCGATGCAATGCAATTTTCCAAACATTTATCGAATAGCAAAAAAAACTTTTCTTTTTACCTTGAAACTAAATATGTTTCTCGAATAATACCTTTCAAAATATTTTTATTTTATGCCAGTGTACAAAGTTAAAACGATTTCACGAATTTCTCGAATTTGATACATTTTCTCCTGCATTAAAAAAAACTACATATCGTATGTAACGGTTTCGTATTAGCTTCGGACTCAAACGTAGTGTGCTGGGTTAGTTCCTATTGTAGCCATAGATGATACCATCATGACATACAATAAGATTAATATCACGTAACATAGCCGTCTCCAAACGAATGGCGAGTGTGCGATATGATTAGGGGACAGGGTTGGACCTATTGTACTTATCTACCCAATGCTAAATTAAGATCTTTAATCTGTATACAGTGCAATGTACTTGAAATTTGTGGTAATAAACAATTTATTATTATTATTATGACGAGGAGAGGAGAGATGAGGTACGTGTTTTGTAACTACAAGTTTCTTACGCGATCTGAGTGAAATGAAATTATATTTATTTCTATAAGGAACACCCCCACTTCTGTTAGGCACTCCACAACTCCACACTTACTACGGGTTCACTTTTCGTACAAAACTAAAAATCTTGCCTGAGACCCCTCACTTTCATTGAGCAACCAACGCCCCGTGCGTGTGCGGTGTTCCTGATCAGACCATGTCTCATATGCTAGTGTCCCAAATGTCCGTTCAATCAGGCATCCTTAAAGATCTGAACAACACCTCTGACACACTGCATAAACGTGGCCGCCTAAAAACGCCTGTTTACCCGAACAGTATAATACAGGGTGGCATGACATCGACGCGCAAACTGTAACCATGAATTCAGCACATGAGTTTAGACCCCATAGCGTCAAATTTTTCGTCAGTTATCAAAACAAAATCTTCTGTTTCATAGAAAAGTGCAATACCTACGCGGTCGAACCGTATGGAACAGCAATTTTTTTTTGTAAGACGCAGCCGATAAATTTCGACGCTATGGGCTCTAAGCTCATGTGCTGAATCCATGGTTACAGTTTGCGCGTTGATGTCCCTGCCACCCTGTATAGATGTACCTCCGATACAAAAGAATCCTCATTGGAGACCCATCTTGTCAGCCAATCCCTTTTCCCGTCGGTTAATGCCCGCTGAACTCTAGCGCGTGCTCCTCATTCTATAAAAATATCACTCTCTGTGTGTAGTAAGAATAATACCTAGCCTAGTCTGTGTATAGATCCCGGCACGCTACGTCTCCTAGGTAGAAACACTAATCTTTAGGAAGAGTCTATTTTTCCACTCGCCCAATATTTTTCAGCGGAAACTCTCTTTTATCTTTTTGTACAAATCTACACAAGTTAGAGTTTGATCGTTAGAAGGCACCTTCTTCCTTGTGATATTGAAAAAACGACTTAGATTCCCTGGTATAGTATTATAGGAGCTTACGTATAAAAACGGTCACATACTGTACCTTTATGTACAGTATGAAAATCGATTTGTAATATGTAGTAGTAATCCTGAGTTTTATACTTAGCAAATTAAGGGTCTGGTGGCTCATCGCTTGCGCATTTCCTCTGATCTAGCAAGTGTTGCAGTTCGACAAATATCTTGTCACAGCAGTTGTATTGTGGCTAGGACATAGTATGTCGCAACATGCTGCCGCCACCACGTTCTTACCGAACCCGCAGTGTATCATACACTGCAATAGATCTGTAGTAACGTTAAAACTAACTTGTGTTGTATTTTTACTAGCCGACCAAGCTATAGACAACTGTCAGTCGTTAATCATCTGCATCACCGGTTTCAACGATACGGCCAATCGCACTTCAGAGGTAACATGAACTACGAAATCCACCTATGTTGCCTACGATATAAAGTCTAATTGTCTCGGTCGTCTAGTATGTCTCTAAAATTGTGTGCCATGACTTTGTGCAATATTTTAGCTTTCGCTTCTCTCTGCGTACATGATTATGTACAATTTGTGTCTGTCAGCTGGCTGGCGCAAACGCGACATCACAGACATTTTAATAGCAAAAGATAATTAACTTTATTAGCTTAGAAATAAGGGCTGAAATAAACTTGATCGAAGTTTTAGAACATCATCTCAAAAAGTAAGAAGCATTTTAGACCTTATTTCTATGTACGTAAAGTCGATTATTTTTTTCTCATTTAAGGTAATTGTATTGTCAGATGTCGAATTGGTGAAGGTCTATAGGAAAGATAATATTATAAGCCTGAGTGTAACCAAATTTAAACGTATTGGTAGCCGATCCAAAGTTAATTATTATTACTATTGACTATACACTTTGTGAATCTATTGTAATTACATTTAATTGACTGTATTTGTCGTCCAATCCTGTACTGAAGTACCTTAGATGTATATCATTTCTACTGTGCATTTTTTCCTAAGGCGGTAGGTCACACTATTCTGTCATGATTGTATTCGAAAAATTACCAATATTTATGGGTAAATCCTCGCTATTCTGAGTATGGGTCTTCTACCTGATAATTGAACTATTAAGCCAAGCGCACATTACAGCATTTTAATAATAAAAAGTTCGGTGCGGCCCGCAACGAATGTACCAAAAGTGTTGGAGTATTTTTGCAATGCGTTGAGTTGCGTTATGGCCCGCCCCATTCTGCTTTACCCTTTAGACCTCACTATAAATACTTATTAAGATTTGCAAGTAGCAAAAAGGAGTAGGTATGGAAGAATTGTAGCACGTTGTTTGGTAGTATCTACCTCACCATATGCTAAAAATGCACTACATACTTCAAGTATTTAAGCAGCGGTCGCCATTGATTACCAGTGATAACGTTATCTGCAGCAGTGACCCACCGCCAACCTCTTAGCAAGTACTTACTTATGCATTTATTTTATACAATTGACTTGTCCACTCGTGTCCTTCCTGTACATAATATTATTAATGTAACGATTTTCTTGAAAATCAAATTTTCGAATTCGAATTAAAAAGCTCGTTTTATAAATTTAACGTTTTTGGAGGCTATGGTCCACTTCGTGTAGAGGGGAAGGTGGAGGGAGTATTGGTGCCTAAATTGTGGCCCTTTGTGACTGACTGAACAGTGTTGCCATTTTATATCGTTATCGCATAAACGTAGCTGTAGATGTTATTTATTATGTTCTGACGGTTGGAGGCTCGATGCGGTTCAGTGGTACGGAATATAGAGTTAATTATTTGTGTGAATCTTGCTTTTGTTGCCATATTTTTTTTTGTAATACCCGTTGTACACGTTAATCTTCGTCCCACGCGACCACATGAAAATGCTTATAAATCCTGTATGTTTGACTCAAGTTTAAGTTTCCTAAGATTTGTGTAGCGCCATCGGTTGGAATTTACAGAAATAATGTATTCTATAATTTGTACTTCTGTATAATATTTTAGTTTTAGACGAATATAAGGTTATATTACTTGTAAAATATGTTGCTAAAGAAATGTTTTCATTAAAAACAAAGTAAAATATGAAATTAAACATTGCATAATTATGTTTGTTGTTTTGAAAAGTTAAACATATTAAATTATGATTACTTTATAGAAACAATTTATTTTTGTAGAAATATAGTTTATTTCACGCCATATTATGAAAAATTATGTTTGAAACCCTCTCAGCATGAGTCATAGTTTGCAAGTATATTGTGCAATCACAGAATATTGTAAAAAAAATTGAGGTTTGGAGAGTCAAAATTAATTAAGGATGTATTTCTATATTATTGTAAAAACTTGTGCAAGACACTTTTTTAATTTTGTGTACTTTAGCCCGCGTGAAATATCGCCCCCCACCCACCGCGTCACATCCCATCGCCCGCCGGCGCTGTTACTTCGCTTTGGTTTTTTTTCTATAAGCTGCTTTCAGACTACGCTATAATATAATAGTATATACTCAATACTTTATTGCATTCCATAATGTGTACATATGATAGTTGGTATGTCAAAACATCGAATCAATTATGGACCCTGTCAGGCACAGCAAAGTTAGTTTTTAATAGGAGAGAGGATGAAGGCGCTATTTGTTAAGAAAAAAATAAATATTAAGTATTGAGCTTTATGCTCGGCTCCTAAGGGGTCGTAGCGTCATATTAAATAGCTTATAACCATCCTCAAGAATTGGGTAGTCCAATGTAAAAAGAATTTTGCAAATCCAACTGGTAGTTCCAGAATTTAGTGCATTCATACAACAGTTTTATTATTAGTGTAAATTATGGCAAAAGCATTTCAACATTTCTGTTGTATACTGCTTTGTATAATACTTTTTGCAGTGGTTTTTCAGTAATGCTAAATATGATGTAAGACGGAATAGCGGCTAGTAGAATTAATTCATAAATTACAACATTTTATGCAGTAATTGTACAATTTAATATTGCGTAACATTTCAAATAATCTTCTGAACTGATGACTCATGGCTGAGAGTATTTTATTTAAATTTGGTGTTTGAGCTTTCAGACTTTTGGAATGTAGTGTATACTGGGAAGCCAAGAGTTGCAATACTAAGCAACATAATCAATACATTTAAATCAACAAAAACAAGGAGGAGGTTCTCAAGTTGAAGCGTAGATTACAATATATTATGTATTTTTTTGTTTATGTATGACCACACATGATTTTTTTTCTTTCAAATTGATTCTAATATGTACAGTTGAAATAGTGAATAAACGCTACATCAATATGTATGGAACTAATAAATCAAAAGAAGGGAAATCAACATCTACATCCTTCCTAGCTGCCTGGTATACTACATTTGATTAGTCAGAATTAGTAGGAAATTATGTAAACTTATGTTTATCTTTAGGAAATTGCTTCGCATAATAGTTTTTTAATTTAGATTTAATATTGTTGTGTTGGCAATGATTGAACTTCCAGAGAAACACTTGTGGCAACTGTAGATAGGATGGATTGTATCTAACAAATGTTTATAAATAAAATGTATTATAAGTGGCTCTATGTTTCTATTGCTGTCATCCCTTATCTTAACAAATTGCATTTTACTCATTAGATGAAAAGTGCTTTAAATCCATTGAAGGACACATAGAAGTTATCATTACTTCTGGGAGTGTTTAGTCCCGCAAAGTGACATGAGTCTTGTAAAACTGAATACTATTTTTGATAATTCTACATATTATAATGGATAATGCAGTAAGTACAGGTCACAAACAGAAAATCAATTTTATTATCAATTTTAAATCAAAAGATATTCATAATATTCACAATTTATTTTCTTGTTTACAAATAAAACATAGACAATATTCAAAACTCATTGGTTTGTATGAAATCTGATCAACAGAGTTAGTTTTCTTAAATTTTTCTGTGCACTGTATGTGTATGTTACACAAATAATGTCACAAACAGTCTGCTCTACCAGTAGTAAGATGTTAGGACATGCTGTCAATGAGCGATGCTCGCATTGTTGATGTGATTGCTGTGGGCTTCGCATCATTCAGCTTGAACACACTTTCAATAACTGAGATTTCTGTTGATGTAGTATCCAGACCACAGAATGCACACCAGTCGTTGACCACCATACCCGCGGCAATGACGTCACTGCCTCTGTTCACTGTGCCCGCTACCAGCGGTACTTGTAGCAGAGATGACAACTCGTCCTGGTCCTGAATTGTGGTTTTAGGATGCACGAGCCCTCCGCGATTACTGAGCGCGGCGTATGATCCGACCAGTACGTTCCCCGCGACCGTCTGTCTGAACACCTCCACGTCGAGTGTGTCTGCGAGGATCTCCTCTGTGTCGCGGTCCAGGTCAGGGTGTACGAGGGCGACGTAGTCGTTGCAGGCGATCACATTCCCGAGCGCGCTGAGCCGCTCCTCCACGCGTTGCACTTTGATGGTGTCCGGTAGACTGTTTCTAATGTGTTGCAACTCTGTGTCTGTTGTCGATGACGGGACCAGCAGTCCGTTTTTGTTACCCACCGTCATGCGGCCGATGATCCGGCACCCCGCGACGCTCATGTGCACTACGGGGATGGTCTCTGACAACTCTGCCTCAAACACGCTGTAGAAGTTCTCTGATCCACCGATTGCAACGAGGCAATAGGAATTTGTCAATTTACTAAACACCCCAACCTCATTGTTGTTTTCGAATTGGACGCGAACTGCCATGATTTTGAATTATTCACACTTTTCTTGTAATTACAAAGTATTTCACAACAATAATGCTTCACGTGGGGAGAAAAGAAAAAACACGGGGATCTTCGTTCAAATGGTTACATTTACGTCAGTTTGACAACTACATTTTTAGTTTTATCTCACTAACGTGTTCCATTTCATTATTGAATTGTCAAACATACGTACAATGTGTCTCGATCTTTCTTGCTCAGAAATGTTATAATCTTTCTCACTCTTACGCTATGGAGTCATCTTCTATAAGATTGGAACGCGCCTCACGTCAACGAGCGGGAGCGGTTTCTTAAGAGCGCGTTCAGAGAAAAAGGTATAAATATATATTATTTTAGTACTAATACGTTCAAGGATACACGGTAGCATTGCCGACCTTTTGTAACAAATCATGAAAATTAAAAATTCATTCAATTTGTCAAACTCTATGAGTTCTGCCAATAAATTGACATCACCTGTAAAAGTAAATAAAATGGATGAAATTATGTAATTCCTTGTACTCAAATTTTTATACAAAATTGATAGTATGAATAAATGTATTCGCGATGAAGATGAAAGATGCGGAAATTCATAATACTTAATTGCTTGGTGGATTGCAATGATACGGAGCTGTTCCCAAGTGATGTTATTCAAAACCTGAGGCAGGTTGTGATTGCTCCAATCGCATACACGCCGAAGATCCAACAAGCTTTACAAAGAATCAATTTCAGATATCACAGGACTTGTAGTTACTCGAATCTATTACGGGTAATAATGACCAAATTCGTCTTTTTTTAGTATAAAAATTCAAGTCAGCATAAATGTTTGGACTTAATATATGCAAGGTGGTCATTGTTTCATTTGGTTCGTAAGTTATAGGTCCTTTCCATAGTTGGAGATTTAAATGTGAAAAATCTTTCATGTAACAAATAGAAATTTTCTGTTCCGGTTTTTGATTCCCTCTCTCCTCTGTATGTCTAGAATTATTATCAGCATCTATTTGCTGACTTAAATTCACACCTACTCCAGAATCTTCATCTCATTACACACATAGGATGTTTACTTTCTAAAACGTGACAAACGTGGTGTTAATCCAGGAATGTAATGTTGGTGAGGGTGAGACCTTGTTGATGTTCTGGGGCTACGAGCGCTCTGACAGCAAGGTTACCATAAGTATGTCCACCGATAGCTGCACCTCCTTACACTTACCGGTAAGCGCACATCAAATACTTATGTAAGTAGTTCAACACCGCAGTAGCAACAGTGAGCCTGGTCAGTGCCGTGCTGTGATTGGTTTAGTTCAAAATTTTATCTTAGAACGTCTAATATCTAATCTGACTCTGTATGAGACTAAGCGCCGGCTGTTATTGGTTGCACAGGCGACTGCACCGAACTCCCAGCGTGACAAAGAGTTGCGTTCCACTGCCCAACAAACAGATATAAGCTGTAGATACTCCGGCATCTCTTCACCAGGTACGTAGTTGTGTTCAACTTACGACGAGGTTTATCTCTCTCAAAGTACAGAATGTCAGTATGGCAGAATATCTTTTTCGGGAGTATAGAAAGGTGCCTATGGTAGTGTGCCACAAGGGTCTTTTGGCGTCTGATTTATTTTGACGTTGTTGATCTATGTACAGTCAACAGCAAAAGTAGATGATCAAAATCAGAAATTCAATACTAATGAATGGTGTACGTTACCCCAGCAAGAAAGTGTCTCCTAGGGTTATAGGAGTAAAACGTATAATTTGTGCCCTAACTGCTGTAAATGTGCCCCCACATAAAAAATGTGTGCCCCCTGTCGTTTTGGAAAAAAACGGAAAAAACGATTCCTGCTGGGGTAACGTTTTTCTAGCAGGAAAATTCTAAACGAATGATCGGAGAGAGAAAAATTGTGCATGGCCAGAGAGCTTATATGTGTGCTAAAATGTGCCCCCAAAAATAAAATCTGTGCCCCTTCAGGTTTTCGAGATATTGCATTTCCTGCTGGAGTAACGTTTTGATGAATCGTATATCTCTACAACCATTGCATGTGCCCCTGTGGAATAAACATACACGAGTAGCTCTTAATGTGTGCCCCTATGTGCCCCAATTAGATTTAAGAAAATATTTATTAAAAAAAATATTATTATTCCTGACCACTATGCAATCCTGAAACAGCGAATCCAAATGAGACGGATGAGCAGCGTCAGATGCGCGCTCGCATAGCGGACTCGCTGACGTTCTCCTCGCCCGCGTCGTCGCTACTGCAGCCAGCAGGCCGCTCGATGTCTATCCTCAGCTCCGTGTGTGCGCTGCTGCTCAACAAACAGGTACCACTATTTGGTATGACTAGGTAGGTGCTTACATTTTGTTTAGATAGTAGATACTAGCACCCAACTATAAGTGTGATTACGGTTGGCCTGATTGGTTCCTGAGGTACCAATACCAATAGATATTGTTTCAAGTGCCAGTCCCCGATTGATATCTATTTTGACGAGAATTTCATACGATAAAATGAAGGAACTAGATCAGTTTGGGACTATCGGTTTTGTTAACTCATGATATGTAGATACCTATTTGACGACTAAGAGATTTCCCGACATGTATCTCATCGACTGTAAAGTTTGGCCCTGCACCGTCGTTAGGGCGCGCAAGCCGCGAAGGAGGTGTCCAGTTTCACGGGGAGCCTTCGCTCGGACAACATCTGCCGGATCTGCTTCGGTGGCGAATCGGCAGAGCGGCTGGTGCGGCCCTGCTCGTGCAGAGGAACCATTGCCGCCGTGCATCGCTCCTGCCTCGAGCGCTGGCTGCTGCAAGCTGCTACCTCCTACTGCGAGCTGTGCAGACATCACTATGTCGTCACCAGGAGTCATAAGTGAGTTGCTTTAAAATCAAAACCACAATAAATCTGCTCGTTCATTTAATCCCACTTGTGATTCTCTTATAACCAAAACTCAAACTAAAATCCGGTATCATATAAATTTCGGGAGTCTATTACAAGTGCTTCCGTCCAGATGGTCGTGGGTGCGCTCGATGGCGGAGTGGGCGATGTCGGGGCGCGGGCGAGCTCTGGCGGCCGACGTATGGCGCGCGCTTGCGCTGGGCACGGCCAGCGTGCTGGGCACGGCGCGCGCGCTGCACGCCTGCGATGCCGTGCTGCAGGCCGGCGCGCGGAGGGGAGGCGGCGCCGCGCTCGCAGCCAATCTGTTCTCGTCGTTGCTCATTGGAGTTATCGGTGAGTGGATGGTGAATGATAGGTTTAGGTAGTATGTAGTTTAGTTTTTCAGAATTTAAGGATTCAGATCAAAAGACTAAAAAAAAACCCGAAAAAAGGAGAAAGAATCGAAAGTACCCGAATTCGGCCTTTTGCCTTATTCCTGTTAATGTCTCACTATCTCAGATTCACCATAATCACTGATGCTTCTTTCCATGGTCACATCAGGCGCGCTAAATGGTCTCCTGACAACGTGGATGCTGCTGAAGATACAGGAGCACCAGTTGTCGTGGCAGGCGTGGCGCGACAGCACTCTGCACGTGCACGTGACGCTGGCAGACGAGGTGAATACGCTCACCCCGCACACGTCGGATGCAACGGTGGTCGGCGACGAGGATGGCAACGCCACCGCTGACAGGAGCACGAATGTTGCTGACCCTTTTATGGTTTCGCTCCCGTACAATTTGCCTGAATCGTGAGGTTAGCGGTTTATTTTTCCTTAGAGTAAGATTTGATCTGGAGACTGAGGCAGTAGAATGGGTGCGGATGTTTATGGACTGATGTTGGGAAGCAATTCACACAATTATGGCTTTATTTGTTGTCTATTATAGTTTGCGACGGCCGACGTGATTAGAGTTGATGGTCTTCTGCTAACTAAGCTGATCATAATTTCGTGCAAACGCTCTCGTAGCTTTAACTTTACTGAAAGGGCTCTGAAGGTCCGTGGCATACCTATCTGTCCGCCATTATGATTTATTTTCAAAATGCCGGCCACGCTTAGCACCAATATAAATCGATAGCTGACATCAATGCAAACAGACAACATAATAAGACCATACCCCGTAGTGTTTCCGAGATATTAACGTTCAAAGTTGATCACGTGATCCATTTTTTTGTAACTTGCTTTCATCTGTTTGCATATACATTTGACTAGCTGCGCCCCGCGGTTTCACCCGCATAAGTGTCGATCCCGTGGGAATATCGGGATAAAAAGTATCCTATATGTACCTAAGTCTTGGTTATAAACCATCTGTGTGCCAAATTTCATCTAAATCCGTTCAGTAGTTTTAGCGTGAAAGAGTAACAAACATCCATCCATCCATACAAACTTTCACGTTTATAATATAATTATAATATAAGTAGGATTACTTTAAACTTTCTGACTGATTATTTCACACATCTAAGCAACAAGATGTACGCAAGTTGCGTCAAATCAAATCATACAACATCAACAAATATGACAGTCATGACCGCCTGTGACGATAAAGGATCTTTCTTGCTATATATTTATATATTAGCAAGATCCTAATGTCATTTCATTTTACCTACATATTCGGGAGAGATCCTATGTCAATGTCAATGTTCTATAAATTTATCAATAAGTAGATTTCTGAAAGAAAGAGATTATCAAATGATTGAGATTATCAAGACATTATCAAAGTAGATAATTAGCTATGATATTTTGCTCACAGATACTTGCAAGTTTCCTTGGCCGCTGAGATATCAAATCGCAGGAAATTAGAAATGATTAAAAAATATTTTCAGTCAAGAGATCGCCGAGAAAATATAATTTTACTGCAGCGACTATGGTGGCCACTTCGTTCATATGCTTCGTGCTAACCACCAGCCTTTGTTTTATCATTTTAACGAGTTTGGTAGTATTTCGGTATGTGAGAATCAGCTCGGGTGCTATCACGTCATCTATAAATTGACCATAGAAAGATATCATATGACTTGAGGAAGTTAGTCTAGTGTGGGGTTCCCAGGGGCTTGACGAACGCCATGCCTTCTTTTCTTTAAGTACTGTTCATCTGAGTTTCATACATTATGCTATTTTGAATACCTACCGTATTTAGATCACTCTTTAATAAATATTTTTTGAGACTACAATCCATTTAATGTTTGGTTTTTTCTTTGTAGTAAGTACGTTTAATAAACCAGGCAGGTACCTACCTACCTAAGTCACTAACACTTCACCATGCATTCAATGATGTACAGAGTAGGTACTGTTTAATATAACAATGATAATTATACACAATTCTGCCTACTTCTATCTTGACATCTTTTGATGCAAACATGATGGAGGTCGTCAAAATGATAGAATTGCTGAATACAGACAGGTAGGTGATTACGACCAGCCAATCGATTCTGTAAAAAATTCACCGTGAAAAGTTAGGTGAAGTGAGCTTAGTACCTACGTAGAGACAACAGTTTCGAACGTTGAGACATTTGATAAGAAAAAGTTACTCGAAGAAGTTTGAAAAGTATCTACAAAACTTAGTCATAACATACTAAGAATACGTAACCTTTTCGGTCAGTAACAATCGGTTATTTGCGTTTATTTTAACTTAACATTGAGCGAGATATTGACCTCTCGCTCAATGGTTTTCTGTATGGTAGGTAGGTGGTGGTCCTATTGGAGGGTCACGTGAAGTCTATGTAAATAAATTACAAATAAAATTATAATAATACACCCTTGTTTTGTTAATCAATATTTATTTCATTATCAATATAAATTAACATAATAATCATTAAAATAATATCAAATTTAATAAAATCAGTAGCGAATACATCAAGCCACTGTTATTATTAATGTCAAATTCAATTATAATATGTTAAATGTAATCGTGAAACTGTATGTACACTGATAAACAAAGGACTCTACTCTCTTATGTGGGTATATAAGTGCAAGCGATCCTTAGCAGTGCGGTACTACACTATGACCTAACAGTAGTCGCTCGATATATAAATGTTAGTTAAAACTTACAAGCTAACGTAGAAAAAATCACATCTTGAGATTATAATAAATAGGAGGACTGTATCGAGACAGCGCTTGGAGATACGAGATACGAGCTGGGCGGACACTGACATATAAACATTTATAACAAACGAACAAATCAACAACATACGCTCTTTGGATTTATAAAACACTTCCTAACGTACTATTTGTGACTACAGCGTTCAACTACTCGGCGCAGGCGCCTGACTCCCCACGAACGCGAACACCGTCTATTGTCAATACAAAACCTTCTAAAAGGATGGACCAACTAATTTATGAATGGAAAATCTCATGACTAAACCATTGGAGCCTTCTAAAAATAATCGCCAGCTTAGACGTAAAGGAAGTCTAATCAATTACCCCTCGAGGCTTCAGCTTGTTTGTATGACAGTACAGGATGTTCACGTTCGGCGGCTGGGCGACGAGTGACGGTCAGTCCTGGTCCTTGAACCGGCGGTAGATGGACTGGACGTACGTGAACACGCACTTCCAGTCCGGCTTGCGCATCGTCACCATGTCGTCCACATCCAGCAGCGGGTAGATGCCCGCCTTCTCACTGGAAACAAACGACTACTTATTAGTAAAGTTATTACGAGTAAGTCAATATTGCTTGAGGCTCAACTTTCGTTCGCCTCCGAAGACGAAAGATCCTATAATTATATGCGACTGTATTCACACAGCTTATTCAATGCACAGCTATGATCATAGGCCCGCCTTTGGACGTCATATGATCCTACAATAATCACTATGAATGCTTTAGCCATCGCAGTTAATCATCTTTAGAGAGCATACAGTCATGTTGTTTTCGAAAGCTCAATCCTAAGAAAGATCCAATGGTGTGGGTAGCGGGATCGTCCGAAAGGGTTACCGCTGCCCTGGAACAGATAGGGCTAAGGAAGGAACACGGGTGGGTTTTAGTCAGTAAGAGTCTGACACTCCATTCCGCTCCACCCAGAGCGGGAGGGGTCATTTGATGATTTCCCATCCGAAAAAAAAAGAAGATCCAATGGCGTTGTGGAATATAATCGTGGTTAATACTTACTCGGCAATTTTGAAGGCGAGCGTGAAGTTGTGTCGGCGTTTCTCAGGCGACAGCTGGGAGTAGTCGAAAGCGTCGGGCACGAAGTGGTGCACCAGCGCGCAGAACGCCAGCCCGTCCGCCCAACTCGTGGAGAAGTTCTCCAGCTTCACATTCTGGAGAAACAAGAGGAGAACATTGTACTTCGTGTAGAATGAGGAGGAATTTAGGACGTGTTCGGAGAAGTTCGTTAGTTTTTTTAATTTACTATAAGTATGAGAACTGGGGTTAAGGCAACTTAATCAAATGGAAGTGTACCGTCAAGTTTCCGGCGCACGTTTAGTTTGTCAAAATGAGGTTCAGTAAAATATTTTTTTTATTTAAATTTCTAATTTTTTGTGGTCCCTTAATATTATTGTGGCAAACTACATACATTTACATGAGTGTTTGGGGATATGCTAAACTACGAATTATCTACACAGGAACTCGGTGGAGGCACAGTGAGCGTTACCAAACAATGAGGTACTTGGGAGCGTTCAGATTCACCCAAGTTATTTACAACTCATACCCACATTTACTTGGACACTTCTATCTAAAGTTAACAACACAAACTCATGCATAATCCTGGAAAGTCATATTCATATTTCAATTAACGTACTTTTTATATAAAAACCCATGCAGCTTTTTAATTCAAAATTAAAATTGATTATATAATTAGTCATTTTTGCTTTGTTATACAATTCACACGAATCACATAATCCAGATTATAGGTACAAATTCGTACCAATTTTTAATAATTAAATATAAAAAATATACATAGTCCATATACCTAATGTAAGACATTGTACTGATAGATCAAACCAAAGCAATATAATTTGGTCATACAGTGACAGTTGAATAAATAAACAATAACTAGTGAAAATAACAACGTATAAAATATATACAGGACAGTAGCAGCCAAAATGAAGCGATAAGAGAAGCGTGGAGTATGAGTGGTAGTGACGTCTTTGACGTGTGTGTTAATACTAGGTGCGCGTGCGCAGCGATCGCTATCAACATGCTACATCTCGATAACGCGGTTAAATCCGTTAAATCCGAATGCCCTGACCGTAAGGCAAATGCAAATTTTGAAATATCGACCTCGGTTCGGCTTTTTACCATGGAGATGTCGATAAAAATATGCATTTGCCTAATCTAACCGCAATTAAAACCTCCCCAATACGTTTATTTACAGTATCTAAATACTAACAAACCATAAACATGTAAGAAAAACACAGAAAATCTTGCTTTTTGGTGCGCCAAAATAGCTACGTAACCCATGTAATTTAGGCGACATAGTATACGCAGTGGGGGTGTTGCGTGCGGACGGAGAGGAGGGCGGGAGGCGTGGGGTGTACCTCGTAGTCCCGGGTCTTGTCGCGACACCACTGCAGCAATCGTTCTTTAATAGTGACGGCGCTGGCTTGCAGCGCGGGATCCGTGAACTTGAAGTAAGGCTGCGCCGGAGAGCCCGGGCTCTGCGGGGTCTTGGGCGAGCTACAACCGGGCACGCATGTTAGTCACCGAGGTTCACCTAGCTGCGACCTCGCCGGTTAGTTCGTCGACGATCAAACTATTAGTTCGTGTGTCACATCGTGTGCTACGGAACGCGTGTGCTATTAATGGGGGTCGCAGGTTATTTACAAGAACGCGTGCTGATTTCATGTCAACTAGATGTCAAGCTATCTCAGCCGAGCTTCGTATGAACGATACTGAATGTTTTCATGGCAGGGTAAGTACACACGTGCGATTATAGGCAGAG
The DNA here is from genome assembly GCA_949629185.1 of Apamea crenata. Classification (NCBI taxonomy): domain Eukaryota; kingdom Metazoa; phylum Arthropoda; class Insecta; order Lepidoptera; family Noctuidae; genus Apamea; species Apamea crenata. Next base: position 18,517,989 of record OX451367.1, read on the forward strand.
GCCTCGTATGTACTTAGCCTTATATTGCTTCTCGGACTAAAATGATTATCTTATAAGCGTCTAATATACATGTTATAATGCATATCATTAACTTGTATATTTACTTGTATCTAATCCTTATTCGTATCCACAGATATGGCTGCCAAAAATAAATAAAATATATTGCATTACATTACGTATGAAGCGAAAGGATCTTATACATAAAATATAGTACTTGAATGGTAAGAAGTCTTATATATCGGTAGGTTGTTTCATGTACGATATCGTCTGAAGTTGATGCGTGGTCTTTGGTGGAAAGAAGGATGAGACTTACTTGGGACTGTTGGTTGAGTTTTGTTTTTCGAGCTGCCGGAACTTGGCAAATGGCGAGACGGGCTTGGGCGCCGGCTTGGTCATACTCTCTATCACTGTGTGGATACAACATATTCATTTTTACAACCAGTTTTTGACTTTTATTTAGAAAATAATAATGCAAAACAAGGACAGCTAACCTTTAGATGTTTTAGTGGTAGTAGTGCTATTGCTAACAGTTTTTTCTGACGAGTTCCTCCTCACGCTCGATGTCACAGTTACTTCCTCTTCCTCTGCAAACAAAACGTTCACATTAGTTGCCGTCGCTGACACGTGGACACACAGATCTAACACTAACTCGAAACACTTGGAAAACAATCAGCAAGACAGTACAACGATAACCTAGAAGCTATTAGTCAAATAACACGGTTACAGAGGGCGCGGGTGAAGATGGTACGAGGTTACGAGCACATATGTACATCGACGTGATAGCGCGGCGCAGGCCGGAGGGGGCCGGGGGGCATGCGGGGCGGGCACAAGCACAGACCCACACACACACGACTCACGCGCGTCTCGCTCGCCTCCCGCTCCTAACTAGTGGAATGTTGCGACGCTACGCTACGCGAGCGTCGACACCAGGTCTTCGAATGCGTCTTCAGTGTTGCTCTCGTCCAGGAACTGCAGCTCCGACACCGTGGGCATCGTGCGGCTGCGGCCCAGCGAGTAGGCCTGCGGCGGCGCGTACGACTGCCGCAGCGCCCGCGGCCGCGCCGCACCCACTCCTGTCGCCGGCCGCATCGGTTGATGCTGCTGCCCAGAGAAATATGCTTCCACCGTTCGCTTCTTTTCTGTTACTTCCTCGCGGGCGATGCCACCCTCAAACAGCTTGGGTACCGCTAGCAGGTGCATAGACTTGGCGCGTGCGACCACTCGGCGCGGTGAGACGGACTTGGGGCTGGCGACCATCTGGTGCCACGAACCCGACCTGCTGAGCGGACTGGAGCCGAGGCTGCCTGCCGACTCGCTGGACAGCACGGACTCGCGGGACGCGGCGAGCGCGCCGGGGGACTGGGGGGCGTGCGGGGGGGCAGGCGCGAGCAGGGGGGAGCGGCCGGTATTTACAGGGGCCCGTACCTGGGACCTCGCCGTTTCGCGTTTTTTCCGTTCGATCTGCGCGATGACGTCGTTTTTCGGTGACGAGAACTTGTCCAGTGCGCCGCGCAGACTGTCAGCCGCCGAACCTCGACGACCTTCGTCGTTGCGTGTACGCACGCCGGTCGTGATGGTAGCCGCACCACGCACCGGGCCACGCATCACACGAGTCACCACGCTATCGTGCTCCGTCGTGACGCCTTCCTCGACGCCATTAGTGTAAGGCACGTCACCGTTCTGGTACGCGTGGGGCGACTCTATAGGGTTGGTGGCTCGCGGGGAGTACGGGCTGGTGGGTGCGCGCGGCTGCAGAGGCGAGGTGCCGCTGCGATGGCGCTCCGTGTCGTTCGTGACGACGTCTGGGAGGTAGTCCACCTTGTGGGCGCGAGCCTTCTCTATGTCAGGCGTGCGCTGCAGTGGGACAAAAGTGGAGATGCCGCTGGATGGTGTGTAGTCAGTGATGGTATATGCAGGTGGTGCGGGGGGTTTGCGTTCCGTGGGGTCACCGTGGCCGTTCACGACTGTCTCGCGCCGGTTCTTTTCACGAATTTGTTTCTCGTAAAACTCGATTTGCAGTTTCTGTGCATCAACCTTGGGTAAAGATGCATCTTGTGCTGTGAATTTGGTGTCATCAATTTTCCGCACGAGTTCCGGAGCGGAGAGGTCATTCTGACTAGGTATTGGCTTCACCGGATAGTTTTGTATTTGCGGGAGCGCGTGAGTCGGCAGCGCGGGCGGGTGGAACGCGGAAGGTCTCTCCCGGTAGGGGGCGGGCGCGGGCTCGGGCTTGTTGCTTTCGAACTTGGCGGCAGCCATACCGACCACCCTCCTTGGTTTGTCTGCGTCTGTAGCCCAAGGTTTGCTCGGCACCGTCGGGCTTGTGGCGAGAGGCATTAGGTTTACCGGGAACGCGGGTGTATGGTCAACCGTAGGGGAGGTCAGGTTTAAGACGGACGGGGGACTCCATATGTAAGCGGGAGCGGCTATCGGTGACGTCACTTTAGTTGGCGGCTTAAACGCAGACAAAGGTGCGTGAGAGAACTGATTGACGGGTATAGGCCGCGCTGCGAATGGTTTGACAACCAGCGGCTTTGTGGGGGACTGCGGGACCGGCGGGTGCGACGGCGGCGCGGCCGGCGCGCTGAACGTGGGCGGCGCCGGCGTCGGCTGGGCGGGCGCCGACGTGGGCGCGGGGAGGTGCGCGGGGCGCTGCGCGGGCAGAGAGGCTGGTGCTGTGATTTGCGCGGGGCGATGCACGGGTAGAGACGCGGGCGCGGTAGACGGCGCGGTCGGCGGCGGGAGCGGGTGTTGCACTTGTCGCGGGATGTGCACGCGCATCTGCTCCTTCCGTTCGTTAACCCACGGCGGTTTAACTACGTCACTGTTATTTTCATTATAGAACTTCCTAGGTCGCGCGGCGGCCGGGTTCACCGTGGTCTCGTCTGCTGTGCGCCAGAAGCGTCTTGCGGATGACGCACTCGACGACCGACTGTTCGTCATACTGTTGTCCTCCCGCTCGCGACTCTCGAACGCGTGCTTTATGTTTCCGAACCTGTTGCTCCAGTTGGCGGGGCCGGTGGCGGCCGCCTCACGGTCGGCCGCTTCGTTCTTCTTCATGAATGCTACAAACTTCCTGTCGTTCTCGGTCTGAGGCCTGAACTCGGGTACGATGGGGCGCGGGGATGTTTCATCATCGTTGTCGCTGTCGATGCGGTACCCGGCGAGCGGCCTTCCTATGTCGATAGTGTTGGCACGTTTCATGCGTAACCGTTTGTTGTTACTATTTCCGAATCGACTGAATGGTTTAGAGTCATCTTGAGTGACAGTCGGCGGTGCCGCGAAGTTGTAAGTGGGCGGGAGTGGCATGTATAATGGTGCACGTTTTGGGTCGTCGCGTTTATATTCTTTTTCTTGGGTAGACGCGGGCTCTACGGGTGCGCGTCGTGGTATATTCTCTTTCTGAGCATGCGTATCAAACTTGTTAGCGATGGCCGCTATGCTACTCTTAGAATCGGAGGGGCGCCGGTCCATGCGCGGCTGCGGCTGGTACGACTGGTGGAGCGGCTGGGGCTGGTACAGCAGATGCGGCACCTGTACCGGTTGCGGCTGAAAGACAGGCTGGGGCGCGGGCGCGGGCTGCGGGGGAGGTTGCACCTGCTGGCGCGGCTGTTGCAGAGGTTGCGGCTGTTGGTAGGGCTGGGAGCGATGGCCGCCCGCGTCGGCGACCGAGTGCCGGTAAAAGTCGGGTTTACGAGTGGTCGGGGCCCGCTTCTCCACGACGACGCGCGCGTCCCTGTTCAGCTTCGGAGCTTCGTAGCTGACAGAGTGCGCTACTGGTGTCGGTTTCTTTCGGGACGCGACGGCGTCGTGGTAGCTAACATTCTCGTCAATACTTTTTTTGCGTTCTGGGGTGGAAGGTTCGTCCGTGCTAGTCGCCATGGAAGCCGTGGAGGTGGCGCCTGAGGACAAAGGACCTTTAGCGCCGAGCGCAAGGTCGTCGCGGTCTACGAGGCGGCGCGCCTCCTCCAGCTCCTCGCGGGTGACGCCCACGGTGTGGCGCGCGGCGCGGCTGCGGCGCCGCGGCCTGCGCCGGCAGCCGTCCAGCCGGTCGGCCGCGTCCAGCGCGTCCTCCAGCCGGTCGGCCAGCGACAGCAGCGCGCGCGCCTGCGGGTGCTCGGTGGGCGGGGCCAGCGCGGCCCGCAGGCGGCCCAGCGAGCGCCGCACGTCCGCCACCACGTCGGCGGGCGCGGCGCCCAGGCCGGCCAGCAGGCGCTCGCCGCCGCCGCCCAGCAGGCCCTGCAGCAGCGGGAGCAGGAGAGACTCACCGCGACTGTCGCCGTCCGCGCCGCCCGCCTCGCCCGCCGCCGCCAGCGCCTCCGTCACGGCGCTCGCGCATGCTGCCGACATTAAACACTCGCTTAAAACACGAATTATTACGTACTCTCATCAGAAATAAGAATAAATAATATAGCAGAAGGATGAATGTGCGAACTTATTTAAAGTTGCCGAGCGAAGAGCGAAGATCATAAAGTAAAGTATTTTCCATGTTGATGAATTATTGTTACCTTATAGAATCCCATTTGCTAACAAAGTCTGTAAATAAAGATTAGCAAAGAAACATATCCTAATGTATGTAGGTACTTATAATATGGTTTATAAATATCTACTCAGTGCCAATTTTAGCACTACTGGCGCCCTGGGCGAGATCTTTGTCAAGTTATGCAGAAAACAATGCAGGATGCAAGAGCGAGCGAACTAAATATAAGATAATTTCTGGCCTCGGATAGGTTTTCTTTTGCCTATTCAATTCATATTGGTAATAGTATTTACTTTGTGGACTCGTACAGGAAACTTAGAGAATTTAGGGTGTGCGAAGATGTTTACACCCACCGCTTTTATTTTGCATACGTGCGGGAATTTCAACTTCAAAGAACCTCTTATTTACTCAATATATTTGGCCCTGTTAGGGACTTCATTAAATAAGACTTCTGAAAATTGGTAGCCCCCCCTAGGACCGTAATCTGCAGGCACCCTTCGTTTTGCCCTGGCCGTCACCCTTCGTTGTGCCCTGGCCGATCCCTCCTGTCTGGTACCCTGGCAGTAGCCCAACCGCGCGCCACTCTAACGCCGGTACTGTAGCTACTCTCTCAATAAGGGCTAACTTCTTCCTTTCAGTTATCCAGTCCATCCAGAATTAATTAATTCAATGTTTTTGTTTATTTAGGGAATATTTAACTCGCAGCCTCGGCAAAGGATTACAATAAACTGTCCAGCTATACGTAGGTACGTGTACTGTGACAAAACAAGAAATTGCACAGACGTAAATATTATTGGAAAGTGGACATATGTCTCATGTGTCAAGGTGGTCGAGGCCAATTAAGTGTGACAACTGTGGTGGTGTTATTTACCTTCTTGTTCAGCCATTAGTGTACGGATGCGCGCGCGCAGTCGTCGACGTTGCTCGTAGTCGTTGCACTCGTCCAACTGGAATTCGAATATGGATAATATTGAAAATGTTATCAGAAGAAAAGATTATCGTGGCTTGTGGGCGAATTTTCGTTTTTATTTTTTGTGAATAATAAAGTTTCTATGAAGTTCACGACTTTTTTATTATCAGTAAACTGTAAAAGCTATTTTTTGTATTGAGAATACTGTACTTTTCTACTTTCTATTTGGTAAGCACTTAGAAAAGCACTGAATGGATTAAGGTGATTAAAAAAAAAGTTGCAAGTTTTCCACCAACTTTCTCATTTAAACGCAATTTTCCGTCATTTCCAGTACATTTTAACAAGACAGCCAAATTCACCACCATCAGCATCGCACAATAACATATACACTCTGCACACTAACTCACGCATAGCTGTTGACATCCTCCCAACATCGCGACACTTGCTTACACACAAACAATAACTATTTGATATTCAAATGTTTGTCATTCGCGCATGCGCGCCTGCTACCATGGCCACTACTTCACGGTAACTGTGTATTCACCGCCTATATTATTTGTACTGCGGTTACTCAGGTAAGGCGCTGTGCATACTGGAGAATCGAAAACCTGAATGCTTTCTTGATGTTGATGAGTAAGTAGTTGTTTAAGTGCTTGTACTCGTAAATACTGACATAGATACCCTTTTCATGGAAATCTGTTCTGTTATCTGTTTGTTTGTTCTATTGTATTAACTAAGACATGTCAGGGTAGCTGCAAATTTTGTGTATACTAAAGCTAAAAGGTATCCTTTCTTTGCTATGAAGTGATGACTCATTATGTTGTTTATCCTAATGATATTGAAAGAGGCTCTGTTCATCAGAGGACTTATAGGCTGAGATGATTCATTGACTGTATATGAGCTTTTCAATCTTTTAGCTCGACCTTTTGAGGAGGAAGGAAGGTTTCTTACAAGACCTTCGACTAGAGTCTAGTCACTAGACAGTCCTGAAATAATCCCTACAGCCAAGAGTAGGAACATTGTCATAATATGTTCACCTCGAGTTATGAATGCAACGTAGGTATTCCGCAAACCAAACTAAGTCAATGCTCAATGCGCCAGGATGAAGAGCGCCTAGCGAGAGCTTTCTGCACGAGTGGTCAACTTGTCAATAAGTGACGCTTGTATTGCGGGCGGCAACCGGTTCGAGTACCGCGCCGTGCCAGGCCGGAAGTACCTAGTCCAGCCGGAAGCCGGAAGTGAGTGCCGCCCTCAATTGCTCTGCTTTGTTGGTGACCCGATGATCTGACAATGTGTGCTCGATTCTCATCACAGTGACGAGTCGTGGTTACAGAGGATGGTTTATTTGATTTTAATTTGTTTGGGGTAATCATCGGCGATGGTTATTTACTCGTCGACCGTAGTTAAAGTTTCTATTGTGTGAATTTGTTTTTGACACCCTAAACAGATTTTTAGTAAAAAAAAAAACTGTTTAAGTCCTTCTGAACTCTTCAATCGAATCGAATATTTTCCACAGGTTTCTGACATATTATCCACACTTTGTAAATAGTACCACCACAAATAATAAAAAAACAAATTACACAGTATTCTTACTTAGCATTGACACCACAAACAAACGCGATTGTCAGCTAATCATATGATAGCGTCAACATCTCGATTGTCCCGCTAATCATATGATAGCGTCAACATCTCGATTGTCCCGCTAATCATATGATAGCGTCAACATCTCGATTGTCCCGCTAATCATATGATAGCGTCAACATCTCGATTGTCCCGCTAATCATATGATAGCGTCAACATCTCGATTGTCCCGCTAATCATATGATAGCGTCAACATCTCGATTGCCCCGCTAATCATATGATAGCGTCAACATCTCGATTGTCCCGCTAATCATATGATAGCGTCAACATCTCGATTGTCCCGCTAATCATTGATAGCGTCAACATCTCGATTGCCCCGCTAATCATATGATAGCGTCAACATCTCGATTGTCCCGCTAATCATATGATAGCGTCAACATCTCGATTGTCCCGCTAATCATTGATAGCGTCAACATCTCGATTGTCCCGCTAATCATATGATAGCGTCAACATCTCGATTGTCCCGCTAATCATATGATAGCGTCAACATCTCGATTGTCCCGCTAATCATATGATAGCGTCAACATCTCGATTGTCCCGCTAATCATATGATAGCGTCAACATCTCGATTGTCCCGCTAATCATATGATAGCGTCAACATCTCGATTGTCCCGCTAATCATTGATAGCGTCAACATCTCGATTGCCCCGCTAATCATATGATAGCGTCAACATCTCGATTGTCCCGCTAATCATATGATAGCGTCAACATCTCGATTGTCCCGCTAATCATTGATAGCGTCAACATCTCGATTGTCCCGCTAATCATATGATAGCGTCAACATCTCGATTGTCCCGCTAATCATATGATAGCGTCAACATCTCGATTGTCCCGCTAATCATATGATAGCGTCAACATCTCGATTGCCCCGCTAATCATATGATAGCGTCAACATCTCGATTGTCTCAACAATAAGACACCGTGTGAAGTGTGAACACACACGATAATATTTCACAACACAGTGGGTACTCAAGCTGGACGTGTCCAGTGTCGTGCCAGTGTCAAGCACACGCGGGTTCCCATGCGGCCGTGCTGCGTCAGCGAAAGTGATTATTAAGTTAATTACAAAGTATAAGCGGCAAGCGGCTTACGTTACGGTAGATACCTAACAGTTGATAGGTACCTGCTTCGTTCGTAACTTTTAAGTCCTACTTTATGAGATAACTTGTAAAAATAGAGAAATAAACGGGGATTTATTAATCGCATTAAAAGGTTACACCCGTTTATATGACTTAAGTACCATTACGAGTACAAGGGATAATTTAGTGATGAAATAACTTCTCTTAAAACGTACGTAACGTACTTTAAAACTAATATTTTACCGATACCATAGTAACTAATGCTACAGTATAGTGTTGGATTCATTATTGATACTACAGAAAATAATTGCTTTTAACTTGCACCACACGCCTGACAGGCGCCCGGGCACCGGGCAGTTCGTCTCGCCAAGCTTTACGCGTGTCGCTGCGTGTGAGTGGACGTCGTCGTCACTCCGTGAAAGCCTCCTCCGCTACTTTCCACGCAATGACTTGACAATATTGATGCGTGGTGACTGGTGTTAGACTTTTATAACTAAAGATCGTATGCTTCTTGTCAGATCTAGTTACAATTGTAGATCTTTTAAATGAATTGGAAAGTGAAGATAAAAAAATTAATTAACAAAACCATGAGACGCTAAGCAATCCAATCAAATCAAAGCTGTAGCTTAACAAACGCCTGTTTGCTGTTCGTGGCGAATGAATTTATACCAAGCTTTCCATAATGATATTATTATCTATGTTGCTTCTTGGAAATTCGCTTAATCCGCTAAAAAGACAAGTCAATATAATGCGCAAGAGTTGAAGCAGTAATGTTAATGTTTTGAAACGCGATTAACCGGTGGAGGACTGGAATGAGTCAGCTAATAACTAATGAATGAAAGTCGCGTATGAATGGAGACGAGACCGGTCGGTACACTCAGTAGTGAGTAGATACCTACCGGAGAGGAGGTTACTGGTGTGGTGACTCACTCTTCCCCAGATAAGTATTGTACCTACGCTATTAAGCTTGCTTTTGCTGTACATGAATAAATGACGATAGAACCTTAGAAGAAGCGATCCGATAATCCTAGATTTTGTTTTTAAAGTAAAATTCGTTCGGTAAAAAACTAAGGATGATGAAATAGATATTCATGGAGGTGTTTGCGTGCCTTCACACTCACAGAAAATCTATTTTTCTTTACAGTTGCAGATCGCAGACAGCCCTAAACTATTAGAAGAAAACATACGCATCAGAAACAGCTTTCTTTGAACTTTCCTGTTCCTAACGCTCGGGATAATGATCCATAGAACTTACTCGTCGCATTAACACACTTCTTACTGTTATCAATAATTAGTTATCAGTTTCAACTCGACGGAGAAGGGATGTTTTCCAAGAACAGAACTTTATTGTCGCAGCTTTAAATTATGCGTTTAGTCCTCATTCGTAGTGACCATCGTCCAGTCTATAGAAAATTATGAGACCCGAAAGTAAGAAACCTCTAATAGTAGGGGAATGGTATAAGAGTGAGAATGGGCAACTAGCTTCACCATTCAGAATCACCGACTCTTTTGACAATTCAAAATATAAATGGTTTATTTGAATTAAATGTTTTGAGTTTGAGATTGATTAAGGTGATAAAGAACTAACGAGTTTCCTGAGAAGACGTTCGTCCCAGCACTGGTCTACGTCGAAGTCCTCGAGGGTCCTGGTCTGAGAGCTGGTGACTTTGCCACCGCCGCTGCTGCTTGTGCGAACTGTCTCCTGAAGGACAACGAGAAGAAAGATCATTAGTATTGTGGAGGTTGAGTAAGAGAATTACAAACTTGTATTTCAACCAAAACTGTTACACATGATAATTTTCAACAAAAGGACCCCCAGTCGAATTCACAAAAATGACGATTGCCAGTAGAGAAACTTAATATTTTCGACTAACTTGATCTCACGACCCTTGTACCTAATTAGCAATAATTAATCTTTCGTCAGCTGGCGCATTTAATCTTATGTGATTACATGATGAGATTTGATTCGATGAGCTTTTATATAATTTTGAAGATTGAAAATGTCACGGGAAAATTACAATATTCCCCCGATAACTAACACATTTTCAAGTGACTGTTACATTTTTACAAGTCCAACCTTCAAACGGTGAGTCATTCTATCTATACGAATGGCTCTCTATTGCAAAACGAGTTATTTTCACGTAATAACAGTGACATGTTCACAAATAGCGCGACCTGACCTTGTTGGAGAGTTGGTCAAAGGCTGACTGCGCAGGCGCCGCTCATTTACATCGCTGTCAATAAATCATTAGCTTTTCGTGTTAGACATGTTGAGAGATTGGTATTGTGGATTTTAAGTGCTTTTAAATTCCTTATGCTCTTGTAGTGCGAAATATATAGGTACTGTTATATGTATCGATATGTGTGTCCCTTCTATAAATTCCTGAAATGTCCCAGTCAAGTCTAGAAAATTGGTAAAACTAATTTATCATACCTTCACTAACAACTACGAAATGTTTCTGTAACATCACTAACTTTGAAACACTTTAAAAAATCTTCTATTCAATTTGCATCCTATCATGTCATCAAGATATACATAAGTATCTGAAAACACATTTCAATCTTAATTTCATCTGAAATACGATGTCTGCGGTCTTTTACATAACTATATTTTTGTAGAAAGCCAGCTGTTACAAAATGTCGTGATAAATTAAAAAGCTAAAGAATGTTAAAATTCATTGATACCGAGAGATGTGGTAAAAGCTTGCAGCTAATTCCGTTCGGAGCTGAAGAGATATATACGTTCCGTGTTCACCTTGAATGTACGATAGATTTGTACAGGGCTGCCCGGTTGTGCTTCATGAAGTTTATGGCGATATTGACGTCATTATGTATGAGTAGCAGATGTTTTATTGCGGAAAAATACAGGATGGGCAACTTGAGGTAAGTATAAAACTTTTTTTGTCGCTATTTTATTTTGGAGGCAAATATGACAGTTGTTTCATGAAAATTATTTTGTGTAGATACGGCAAATTTGTTGTGGAGCGTTTTACGACTGAACAACGTGTTTTAATTATTAAAACATTCTACTCAATCCAATCATTACTGTATTGCGGAAACTAAGAAAATTTCGGGCAATTTTTGGTAAAAATCACTTACCACACATACATTTTTATAACAATAACTCGTTTAGTGATTAAATTTGAGCAGCATGGCATTGTAGCAGATAAAGCAGTTTACTTACATCAATTGAATCAGTTGGGTTTAGGAAACATATGGTTCCACAAGACGGGGCCACATGTTATACGGCACGAGCCATAATCGAGATATTGAAAAGAACGTTTCCGGGTCGATTAATTTCGAGAAACGGTGACATTGATTGACCCCAAGATCCCCGGATTTAACAGCTCCTGCATTTTTTGTGGGGCTATCTAAATGGACGTGTCTTTGCTAACAGGCCAATGAACCTTCAAGAATTAAAACAAAATATCTGAGACACGGTCACTGCAATAACGCAGGAAATCTGTGAAAATGTCATGAAAATCGCAGTGAAAAGGGTTCACATCTGCCATGCTGCTAGAGGTGGACATTTGTCTGAGATTATTTTCCATACTGAATTGCCGGCCATAAATACTATATTTAAATAAAAATCCTACTAATATTATAAATGCGAAAGTTTGTATGGATGTATGGATGTTTGTTACTCTTTCACGCAAAAACTACTGAACAGATTTTGACGAAATTTAGCACACAGATAGTTTATAACCAGGATTAACATATAGGATACTTTTTATCCCGACATTCCCACGGGATCGAAACTTATGCGGGTGAAACCGCGGGGCGCAGCTAGTACTTAATAATTTTTATATTTCATGGAATAAAATTTTAAAAGTATATACCTCTTATTTGCCCATCCTGTAGTTGTGTAAATAGCGATTTTAAAAACAGAATAATTTGAAGCGCACGTCTTCAGCGCACTAACTGTTCTGGGAAATGAGTAAATGTGATAAAATCATTGCTACGTTTGTTACACTACTCGTAGATGTTCGTAAATTAAGTGATACTAATTAATGATTGACAAAGCGGTAAATAAGAAATGAAAATAAGGAAGGGAACGATTGAACCGTCAAAATGATTCTGAACTCTCGTAAACACTGAAATAATATAGAGAACTAGCTGAAGCGTACAACAACTGACAGACAACCCTAACTCCTCTACAATAGTATTTCAGTGTAACGCTTGAATAGTTGTACTCGTATAGTCTATTTCTGAGGTTTGTGCAACAATACCTAAACATAACTATACGATAGCATTTTTCAGATCATTAGATAATCTACTTCACTGAATAGCATCTGAATAGTTTGTTGTGATAGTACACTGAACGGCGAGTTAGTTCAGGAATCCTGAAAAATCTAGGTTTACATTAACATTGTTTGTACGGAGCTAGGTACCTAGTAAATGCTAAACATACTTTTTAAATACATAGAATGATTTTCTTAGGAACAGGTAATCCTAGGGCGAATACCTAATCCCAGTTTGTCAGTTTGTCTTAGGTCTAAGAATATAAGAAACGCATAATCTAATAGAGGCCTATGTTCAGCAGTGGATGAAGTCAGCGGATGATGATGATGACAAATATCAAATGCAACCTGCGCAGACAGTGTTATAAATAATTCTAGTGTATCTCTCAACAATATAGGTGCACCTATCAACGTCAAATAACACAGAATCAAAGTTGATGTAAGTTGATGTAAGGGGACGCGGCGCCGCCGCCGCAGCGCATACGATTTATTGAACGTTTAAAAAAAAACATGATGTAGGTAGCTATTTGGCATGCGCTTGCAAACTACAGATATCTATTTCATCGGAATAGAGTTTTTGCTCTACAATTGTCATTTCTAGCACTGTTGATCCATGTACCATCTAAAGGAGCTATGAGGAATTCACCACGGGGTGGATTTGTGCATTCGCCTGTTGTATCGAATAATTTCATACGTGTCGTGTCATTCACACAATCAATTCTAACCTGATCGTACATGTACTTCAATGTAATCATAGAATTCTTTGTTACAATCCATGCTTTTCTTTTCGTCCATCTTTCTTTTGACTTTGGTCCATTTTTATTTGATTAAGACAAGCGGAGGGCACCTTGTCTTTTCTTATCGATGAATGGACGGTCCGTCATTCGTTTACGAAAAAAATTCTTGCAACATTTGTTTTGATCATTAATCAGAATTTAATTGATTTTATGTAAGAGTAAAACAAATACCAGTTATTTTGCTGTTGATAAAAGATATTTGATTGAGCAGAAGGGCAGCAGATGTTCTGATTTTCGCTTTAAGTGCAATGCATTCTTTTTGCTATACCTACTACAGTTGTCGTAAAATTCGATTAACTATTAAGTTTTCAAGCTTTGAATTTCAGCCGCGTAAGACCGCGGCCATTAATATTAGGTATATGCTAGCCACACATAAGTAACACATGATGTTCATGAATAAACTTTATGACACGGGTGATGAATACCGCGTGTTTATCCTACCCTGCGCGGGCGCCGCTCCAACGCGGAACTCGCCACTTTTACGCGCGGACACTAAACTTATGACGTGTTCTATATTAGCGCTGCTGATGTCTCCGGAGATAGGCTCGCTGTGTTTACTAGATGCACCAGGAAGATGCTCAGCTGTTGCACGAGCGCTAACTTGTCGTCAGCAGCTTAATTGTATCATTTATGTTTCTGTTGTGATCTATTGCCTGACTAGATGATAGAGTGCTCCGTCTGTTACAGCAGACTTGCGGGGAAATTTTCCATTTGTAAATGCTTTTAAGAGTTTAAAATAATTACTTCTATTAGATCGTAAGACGTCATTTTCTTACCACATGTTACGGAAGGAAATGGACGACTCTTTATAGCTAGAAAATTGACTGTCTACTTGTCAGAGCATCCATTACTTAGGACATCGGTCCATCGAAACGCATTTCAGTGCAATAATACTAAAAATAACTTAAACGTTTTGTATGGTTTATTGCCGACTTGCCATGAAGACACGGTTACATTCAAATTCGATTTAGAAGGTTTCAAAATTGACCTAACCTATCCAGACAGACGAATTTGAAAGCATGCAAAACATTCAAACTCCAACATCACTTTAACCACGTCAACCGTCTGTCAGTCTCCCGCACGTCTGTCGCAGACTCCCCGCTATTTACCAATTGCGTCGTCTTGTCAGTCAGTGGGCTATACTTAGCACATGAGTCAGCAGGTCAAATGGCCCGAATGCCCGAGGACTATGTCTTGTTGCATTCCTTTACCACAGCGGCCCGGCGCGGCTCGGGCTAATTCCAGTAGGGACAATGTCTCGTGTCCTTGCACAAGAATGCAAAGAAACTAATACTTTACAAGAGTTTTGGACATTTTTGGTCGCAGTTATTTCAGTTGCGAACAAGAATTTCAGGAACTTGGAGATGGACAAAGAGGTTTTCAAGGATAAAGAGAGTTTAGTTTTGAAGTGGGTTTTCGTTTCATGGAATCAACGGTATCGTGGTGAATCGGCAAGCTTAAATTAGTTGATCTCAAAGCGCTCTTGATAGTAAATAATTATATGAATGTCATCCTTAAGAAAAAACAGTTAAAGGAGTTCATTTAAAAAAAATCTCCTGAAGTTTTTGAAACCATTCATGACAAATAACAAATCGGTACATAAACTATCTAGAACTTTCCTACAAATGACACCAACTATATTTAAACGATCATCACTCAATGATTGGCGTCCAAAACAAAGTAACGCATACGTGGGCGTACGTTGACATCAGTGATAGGCCGTAGGCGCGATATCGACATGAGTCAGTCATCTGCGGCTGAGAGGCGCGTGCCGACTTGCCGAGCAGCCCTTTGATGCGGGGCCTTGTTTAGTCTGTGAGGCGCCGAAACTGTTAACTAGAGTAGTTGATAGTTGGAAGTTGGAACATAACATATCGTTTGCAAGTATTAATGACCAATAACTGCTTTATTGGTTCTAGTGGTAGTTGGCGTGCTCTGACTGTGAGCTAACAGTCCGATGTTTCTTTTGTTTTTTTTTGTAATTGGTAGATGCGATAGATTGATTTTTTTCTGCCGCCTCCTGGACATTCTATAGGTGCCCTTAGAGGCAAAGTGAAAAAGAATCTTGCCTGTAATTTCACCAGCAGAACAATGAAATTCTGTTATTTCCCGTAAACTCATATTTAGGTACTATTTTGATGACTTTCCATCATGTGCCGTAAGTCCGATATTCATTTTCCTCATATATTTTATTGAAACCAAGGTTATCGTGATTTGTTTGTATACCACGTCCAAAATCTATGATGATCGTGATATGTTAAAACTAGCCTATGCTAGTTTATTTACCTACAGACAGAACTGCGTGGGAGTCTAGAAATGTGAATTGTAATTATAGTGTAATGTAATTCTACACACGTTATATTTTAGTCGCGAATACTTCAGTTGAGAAAATAAAGAGAGATGAGATAATCATCTTTAGTAGTTGTTTCAGCTGCTGGGAGATTGAGATGTTTAATGTTTTGCAAATTGTGTCTGAAATTTAGGGTTTCAGGGGTTTCTGGTTATCTACTTACATATATGACGTTTTCAGTCTGCTAATATCTAGTTGAATGTAGGTTTGTTTTCGCGCCAATTTAGTTAGCTGCTGGAGAATTGTCAGCTTCTAAACGATCTTAGAATATTGATTACCGACTAGTAATTTTGCACTTCGTTCTTCCTAAAAGCTTCCTAGAACCTATCCAATCTGGTCTTTCCCACGCTAGACTCCCCATTCCTCACAACTGACATTAAAACCTGACCCTATTCCTTGCAATTGAACTACAATCGCTTCGTATAATAATAATAGGCGCGTTATATTTCAGAAGATCACTGGGCCACATTTTTGGCAGGTCGCTCCGAAACTGCGCAGTAAAAATAAAACCGCGCGCGCGCATCTCCGCTTCCAATAGATCCGTAGAGGCGGGAAGTGGCTGGATTGTAAATAAATTGTGCACGACGCGACGTAAGACGATACGATGTTTACAAACTAATGGCTGAACATGAACGTCAGCTAATGTGGGGTTAAGTACTTACTTGTGTTATTTCATGACCTTCCTCCATTTTGAAAAGAATAAAGTAACTAGTAAAAATGTTAAATGATTTTATTTCTGTAAGTTTGTTCTTACAACCACTTTTACACGTCAATCATATTTTTTTAAATTAGATGAGGTCTGTGTTTCCTATTTGCTCTGAGAAGAAAGGCTGAAACAAACTCGGAGCTCACAGTCTCTTTTAGTAAGTACAGTTGTAGTTTTCTAGTGAAATTACTGCTTTCAATATGTTCTATACATAGTTTTATAGCTGAACTAATTCAACAAGTAGTTACTTTGAATCATTACCGAAACTGGATAAGTGGTTCCCGACGGAGCGGTTTTCTTTAGTTTCCAGTGGTTGTTAAGTAATGTAAAATGGGTCCAATGTCGTATTCACTATTTCAAATTAATTTGCCAATGGTGAATTCGTAGTATTATATCTCAGGATTGTACCTAACTCTGGCTGTGTTTTAGGACACAATGTTTTTGCTATCATATATGGTAGCGTACCTACTAGCGTAGTAAGTTTAATTTGGGATTCAAATAGATGTCAAGGATTAAGTACGTTACCTATAAACCTATGGTAATACTAATAAGCTCATTAATAACGTCTTAATAAATTCTGTTGAGTAAGGACGCATACTTATTTTAATTAGTAAGAGGCCGTCATGTTGTATAATCCGGATGTAATTATTGACACATAAACTGTTAATCTGAAGAAATATGCAGTAATAACAGTTTCGATCCATAACTGGACGAAAGTGGACAAAGATACAAACATAATAATTAAATATATGAAAGTGTTCCTCATACGGAGTTTCGTAACGTGATGGCTCGTTATAAGTAAATCACGGAAAAGTGCAGTTTTATGAACCTTACTGGTATATTATTCATGATGTTGATACAGATATTGAGATGGTCGATACAGATATTATGTTAGCTGTTGACGTAAGTTTGCGTAGAGTCGTTGGATTGTGATATTAATATGGTAATGATGTAAAATAAACCTCTCGTCAAGGGCTTCTTATATCTAGCTTTGTGGAGAGGTGTAGTTATTATAGCTCTATCATGTTCTTTGTCGTGCTACCGATAGGAAACTATTGAATGCTAGCTTCTGTTATCTTCCTTCTAGTTGTGTCAGGGCTCCACGTAGTTATTTTGACCCACAGCTCACTGGGCATTTAAGGCCTTACCTCTTCCTGTTGATTATGGACGCTCTGACGGCGGACATACAGGAGGAGGCACCCTGGTGCATGCTGTTTGCCGATGACATTGTTCTTGTCGGTGAAGATGGATCTGAGATCCAGAGCAGATTGAAGAAATGGCAACAGAAGCTGGAGGATGTTGGCTTGAAAGTCAGCAGAACCAAAACTGAACATATGTTCTGCGATTTAGGCGGTCTCTCCAATTCTAGAGCCATAGCGCTTGATGGCGCGCTTCTCCCAGTCTGCTCCGACTTTCGGTATCTCGGTTCACTCGTGCAAAGCGATGGCGAAGTAGATCGGATGGTTAAGCACAGAATTAACACTGGATGGATGAAATGGCGGCAGGTCACGGGAACAATCTGCGACTCCCGCATTCCCCTTAAACTTAAATGGAAGATATACAAGACCATGGTTAGACCTGGTGTCTTGTATGGATCAGAAAGTTGGGCCACAAAAGGGATGAATGAAAGGCAATTGCATGCAGCTGAGATGAGAATGCTCAGAGGGATGTGTGGTGTTACACGAATGGATAGAATAAGAAATGAAAACGAATAGATAGAATATATAAGAGGAAGTTTAAAAGTGGCACCGGTAACTGAAAAGTTGTGTGGAAACCGGTTGTCATGGTATGGGCATGTGTTACGGAGGAATGAGGAAAATGTCGTGAGGAAAGTTTTGAGTATGAATGTCGATGGCTATAAGAGTAGGGGAAGACCAAAGAAACGATGGATGGACTGTGTGAATGATGATATGTTTAGAAAGGGGGTGACTGTCGACATGGCGGCTAATAGAGGAGTATGGAAGAAAAAGACATGTTGCGCCGACCTCAAATAAATTGGGATAAGGGCAGGAGAATGATGGGCTCACTGGGCATACGGCAGACGTGGCCAGCAGCAGTTCAGATTAGCGACTTTTTGAACAACGTTAGCAATCTGTGTTTTTGAGCGCAGTATGGTGTTGCGAATATGTTCTGTAAGTTCGACGCCTAGAATAAATACTGCGCTCCACTGCATGTTGGCAAACAAACAAACAATTTTCCCTCTTTATAAAATAAATAGAATGTAAGAAGATTAGATAGTTAGAGAAGAGAAGATATGGGTATAGAAGATAAAATTACGTGACGATTATGAGACGTTTTCGCTTAGATTAACTACGTTTATTTTCACTGGTCTTCTCTAACAAAATACCTCGAAGATATTACGATATTTTCAAAGCTCTATTTTCTAATGTTTTTTAGAATCGAATTTATAAAACGTTTGATAAATGGAAAACAGCATGTGCCAAAAGTAACGCAGGAATCATATGAACTATATTTATTTAAATTTATATTCAGTTGCAGAGTAATTTATTGACTACTAGCAAACCATCAACATTCTGGATTGCATTCGCCAAAGTTTTCCGACTAATGTGTTTGTAATTACGAAATATTTACGTCTATCATTACGTTTAGCTATATGCTTACTACTCAACACGCGTAGAAACGAAGGACAAAATGACACACGTAGAAACATTTCTACAGGTTGATGTCAAAAATGAGATATGTCTCTTTGTATGGAAAGATATATTGTGTCTTTTCTTCGTAGAGAAGATATGAAAGTGGACACGCTACGCGTACTATGTCCAATTGTCGAAACAGATCCAGCATAATTTTAGTATTTTCACTGAACTTATACTACCATAAGAAAGTTTCAAAAGAGGTTTGTACAGTCAACTGTAGAAACCTCTTTTATTCTTCGGTACAAAACAGTAAAATCTTTGACCAGCTATCATAAAGTCGGGCTTTTGTAAAAACTGCAACGATTTAACTGTGCAATGTGCATACACTAGCGGCACGCGTCAGCGGCAGAGCCAACTGCAGCCGCCGGCGCCGGCGCGTCCACGGCGATATCTGACGACACCGATACCCTTGTAAAGTAATAGCAGATGCCATTATTACAGCAATAGGTACATACTTTATGTGTATGTCAACTACATCACGAGGTTCACCTTCAACTCATCATCATCTGCCTAGCCTTTTCCCAACTATGTTGGGGTCGGCTTCCAGTCTAACCGGATGCAGCTGAATACCAGTATTTTACATGAAGCGACTGCCTATCTGACCTCCACAACCCAGTTACTGGGTAATACGATACCCCTTGGTAAGACTGGTTGTCAGACTTTCGGGCTACTGACGACCCGTAACGACTGCCAAAGATCCACGAATGACAGCCGGGACCAACGGCTTAACGTGCTTTCCGAGGCACGGAGGGGACTTGGTATATGAAAATGGTCACCCATCCACGGACCAACCGCGGCAAGCGTAGCTTAACCTGATCGATCGACCCGTGCGGCTGTTATTACTTAGCCACAAGGTTCACCTTCAACTATTATCATTTAAATGACTAGTAAATAGTTTTATGCACAATGTGCCCATGGGTATGTATGTAATATTTAATTAACAGCGAATAATTGTCAAACAAGTTAACAAATCGTGCAATTACCCCACCAATGTTTGCAGGCACTAAAATTGCACAAGCGATTTGTTTACCTATTGAAGTACTTCAATAAGCAATTTTCATGCAAAACGTAGAATCAAGAGACATTTATTCGTTGATAAGCCTTTGTGTCGTAGTCTTCGTATGAGATAATCCAAAGATTCGGTTCTTGCTCGAAAGATCCCAGGAGTTCTACTATGATCCGCTACAACATGATAATCTTAAAAATCTGATATTGAACCTCTAAAGTATTTGGGAAGAAGCTACACTTAGACTTATGATAGCTATTTACTTTATTATAGTAATTACAGTGTGTTCTAGTGCTTGCACCGATGCGTCCCACTGCGCATGGTCGGGGAGCTGCGCTCGCGAGGCCATTAGCACGTTTAAGTTTAACGGAGTTTTTCTAAAGTGGCCTCTATCGGCCAGCGGCAGAACTAATGTTAATGACATCTCGTGACGGAAAGCTCATGCCATTTCCTTTCACCAACTGCGGAGATGAAAGGTGGGTAATGTTTTCCGGAATCAGTCTCCACTCAGTCATATACATACCTACAGTGCCACATACGTACATGCTAGTGAAAAGGAAATAAACAAACGGAAATGAAACTTCATGAAATCCAGTTTTTAAAAATATTGCCGGTTTATGTATACGTATTACATAAACCGGCAATATTCTTAAAAACTGGATAGTGAGCAGTCAAAGATGGAAAACGGATGATTAGTTTTACTTCCAAAGAGTTTACTAAGAAGAAAATAAAAACAGTTAAAGATATAGAGGTATAGGTTCTTATTGCCCATAAAAACCTAGAAAACTGTAAGTAATATATCGATTATCGAATTCAAACTACAATCGAAACAATACAAAAAACGACAGTTTAGCAACAACGATAGAGAACTAGGAAAAAACATTATAATATTACAACCAAGTAAAAACTAGTACCTAGATTGTGCGGTGACAAAAACTGAATCAGACAATATCACAGAATAATACCTGCAGAAGAACCATTATAGATAATCGCATAAGTTTAAAATCGCAATGAATTTGAGGTTGCACAAGAGGTAAACCAAGCTTAAAATACTATTTTAGGAAACCCATGGGTAATTAAATTAAAAATTTGAAAAAACTTCGACACGAAATCAGTTAAAAAATTATGAAAAAATAGCCACACATAGAACAAAAAAGGTATAAACGTGAAACCTTATAATAAGAAAAAAAATAACCTTGAAATTATGACCCTACGTAAGTAGGTACGTATGAAATTTTTTGATTAAATGATGTCGCGTCGGGGGACCGCTCTGAGTTTAAAATGATTCAGATTGTGATTGATAGTGTGTTACTTGCTTAGTATCAGATAAGTGATGAAGGAGTTGCATGGAACTTCTGAAATTTATTATTTTGATAACCGACCCCCCCCCCCCCCCCGACCGATATAATTGGCGGTGAAAGTCGTAGTGGCGGGATATCATACTAACATCATTACGAGACAGTTATACTACGCTGTTTTTATGTTTACCTCATGCCACATTCAAGTTTCGCAAATTGATTTTGCAGTCCGTAAGCATAGTACTTAACCCTAGTTTTGATCCCTAAATATAATTATCATTCGTTACCGATTTAAGCCCGTGTTCGGCAGTAAATCATATGTCTGCTAGTACTTTAAACATTATCTCAAAACCATCAAAGTGAAATTTTTTGTAAGGGTAAACAGTAAAACATTTTGAACTGTCACACATCATTTTAAACACCAAAACCGCATCATGCCTACAATATAGGAGACACAACAACTTGGCATCGTATTCCAACTGTCTCGTTTTCTGGCTGGGAACGCTGACCGTTCCCACGAGCACGTACACGCCTTTTGTTTGATATTCAGATTCTATTAATAAATATTGTTTTTCTATCTATAATATGTATGTATTTACAAAAAAAAAAAAAAAAAAAAATTGTATATAAGTAGTTTATCAGCCATCTTGTTACCATAACACAAGCATTAGGTTGCTTAGCTTGGGACAAATGGTGCTGTGTGAAATGTCCAGGGATATATTATTATTATTATTATTATTATTATATTACACTACCGTACTAATTAGGGTAAGCAGAAGTCTCGAACTGAGAGAATCAAAGAATCAAAAGAACGATTTCTTCCTACTTATATCTCGTACGAGCATTTATGAGCTCTTCCTTCGCAGTCAGACTCGTGTATAGTTACTATACTCTTTGTCAGACACGCACTGCTTACTTGAACATAATTACTGGTATATGAGCAATTACGCCAATTGTTATTATTACATACATATACATGACTACGCTCCGTTCCGCCCACGTTCACGCTATCTTCTCGGAACGGTAGCAGCAGCACTGAATATTCATTTTGACACAATTATACAGTATATACCTATGTAGTTGTTATGTGAGGTGGTGATTTCCATTTCAGTTGTTAAGAGAAAATAACCTGCCATTATCTTTTTATGTGGTTTTATGCTCGGTTTAACTAATGAGATTCGTTGTATTCTAAGCTTTATAACTAACTACTTTTAGAATATTATTTCTTGTTTAATTATAATTATGTTGGTATTGCTAACGATTGCTACATTGAATAGGCATTACTAGTGATATTAAGTAATTTCTAAGACTTGTACCTTTCAACGTCCGGAGAAAATTATATTTATTAACCACGGGATATGAAACTCTATTCCTAAGGTAGTAAAGTTTTTATTACGGCAACGTTGGAAATCTGTAATGAGTTATTAGACTTTCCTTTGATTGGCAGGTGCGAATGAACGTAACTAACATAACGTCCTGGGGAAAATTAATGTATGTGGATGTTATGCTTTCTAATTTGTAGGAGAAAAATTGCGCTAGATAAGAAAGCTTGTGAAAGAAGTCTTGTAATATTCGAAAATGCTTAAAAAAGTCTAGAGCCAAATAACAATAAGAAAACTATTACTGCTGTTGAGAGAGCTGTTTCTTTGCATGTTCCAAAAGATTCGTATTATTCTCGCACAGTCTAATAGTCTAGTACTATTGTAATATCAACACCCATAAATATTTCGCAAATTCTAAACAAAAACTTGGCACACGAGATCAGGAAAAGTCGAAAGGAGTCAATGCCACAATACTGTATAATACCTAAGATAATCTACATTGTACCTAATTCCCGACAGATTCCAAAACATTTCATCTTGTCTCCTCATAATTTCTTTGTAAACCTTGGCCCTTTTACTGAGAAATATCGCGCTCCATATGTGGATATAGGGGAAGCAGAGACGTAAGGTCATTAGCTTGTGTTTGTACGCAGCTTGGCACGGCGCCACCAACTGAAAGGCGTGCGCGCAGGGCTGATGGCCGACAGATTTTGGTGGATTGAAATAAGGAAAACTGAGAAAATGTGGTGTGTAATGTGTTTGACATTGTTGGTCATCTGGCTTTGTCATCTGTCATCGTATGCCACAAGTCACCGCTAAACATAAATGTAAACATCGGTATGCGCGGTAGATATATGCTATATGGATGGATTCATAGGCAATTTCAACGAACTATATTATATGCTGTCTCAGAACCATTAAAACGACATACACTATATTTATATTATTATCTTCTTTCAGGTGGATTGCTGTTTTCCAGTTGAAATACGCAAGAAGATGTTCTGATGACAACCATAGAAGTTTGGTTGGTGGTTTATTGATCTATAATTTATGTTCTATTTTATTACGAGATTATGATCATGGTTTCCTTACGATGTTTTCAGTCAATACGTAAGTAGGCAATAGCAGAACGTGGCATATGTGGCGCTGTCGTAGGAGTAAGATGTATGGACAGACAGGTGCCAAACAGTTGCGTGGATGGAGCAGATTGTGCCATTCTACACCGGTGATAAGGACGACTAATTATAGAAAAATAAAGCGAAATTAGAAACACCTGTGATTGTTAGGTAAGAATAAGTAGTGCTATCTATCTATGCATCTCATCGTGCTCTTGTTGCTGTTACTGCCGAGGGGTAGGTAGAGATAGATAGAGGGCTAGATATATATTATGGGAAGAAGAATCGAAATAGCCGTTGATTTTAAAATCTGGCAGACCTAACATCGGACGGCATGAACATAAAGCAACACACATCAGGCAGACTAAATATTCTCAACACAAACGCTCAATTAAATTCACAGGTCCATTTCAGTCATAAACGTCCACACAAACAAACAATGCGACCCTTTCCCCGTACCGCCGAGAGACGTACAAAGTCATCGCACGCGCTCCCCACGTGGCAGTGACTAGGGAATTCTGCCACATACGTCACAGCTGTATTTCTGGCGGTCAGACTTGGACAAAGGGACTCACTCCCACGACGGAGATGCTCCTTGAATGATGCAGCGAAAATAAAGGGTATTGTTTGTTTTGGAGCAGTTTTTCCTGGTTGGGAAAATTATGTGGCTGTCGCGTGAAATATTTTTTTGGCGTTTTAACGTTTTCCGTGTTTTACCAGGAAATGAAAACCTACATTGTAACTGTTACAAAGAGTGATTGCGTAGATCAGCTGCAGTATAATGTTGTATAAATGACCTAGCTTTTACTTCCTGAAATTACCGTTTCTGGTGATCTGTGTTTTGGTGGAGATAAATGTAGGTATACACTCATAGTTTATTTTAGACCTCTGAGTTTTACCAACTTTAATTCTACATGAAAGATAAACACAATAGTTTTCCAGATGCTAATGATGAATTTTCCTAAACTAAATGGAGAGTAACCGAGTTATTTTCACTTTCTTCTCCGATCAACTACTAAATGTATTTACTATAGGCAGGGGAGCCACTCGCTTCACCTTGCACTACTTGAGATATTAATAGAGCCCTTGTGGCTTTACGAGCAATCGGGCATGTGTGCGATGTACGTGGATAGGCAGCGCGTGCGCTCGAGGTGTTCCAAATTATTTACTTGTGATAGAAGTTCAATAATGTATTTATTGTTTCTATTTTAAAGACGCAAACATTCCGCAAAAACTTTCTGTGGGAAAAATTATATGTTGAAATCTTGACAATCGGAACCAATAATAATAGATACAATGGTTTTTCAAGGAAATTGTATAAAAAAATTAAGTGAAGATTATGTTACCGAAAAAACTTTGTAGATGCTCTCATACTTCATCATAAAAATTAGGAAGGAAATGAGGACGAAGCTGGAACAAAATGGAGAAAATAAATCTAGAAGATGGTACAACACTTAGAGGGGAAGAAAAACATAACAATTTTTGCAACTCCCAAAGAGACCTAATAACCGTGGTGACCCAGTTGTGTTGGCGCGAGATTGGCGTGCTATTATAATCGGCGCAGGCGCATCGGTCAACGACCGCTAACCGCGCGGTGTGACCTGAGACGCGCGGTGGGGACGCGGAAGCGACAACTGACATTTGGTCGTTTGAATGTCGATTGAGATTGACGTTTGGAATCAAAGCAGATCGGGCTGCGAATTTTTACCTAATCGAGGGGAGGGGAGGTCCTATTGTGTCAGCTGAAAAAAACTTTCATCCAAGAATAGAACAAAATTGATAAAACCCTCTCTATGTTTGGTCTATACTCTCACTATATCTATACCTTACAACAAACACACTCGAAATTGGGCTACGTCATGATCGCCGAGTTAGAACTATCGACTTCTTTGCCTTCGAAGACAGATATTTCTTCTTATTTTTAAAGACATTAGGGCATATATCTTTGACCAATCTTTGTTTTGTTTGAAAAGAAGTTAATAGTATGATGATACCTCCAAGTACCTCTGCTATCCGCTTCCGCTCTCTCCAGTACCATATCTACGTCCTACACTCACTTGGCAAGTGACACAGCACTTCAATTCATTCAATCGACCGCCTAATTGATGGCTCTTTGATTGCCAATTAATAACTACATTTTATGCTTGTCACTATTTGTGAACCATGTTGCGTAAAGTCATTGTTTTGGGTGAAATAAGTGTTATAACAGTACGTTCCTTGTTACAATAGTTTGTGAGGATCTCACAGAGAATTCGGTGGATCTTCAGTACTTGTAACAACAAAATGTAATCGATAATAGAGTATTATTTTAAAGCCTTTTAGAAAATTAGTAGCTGTGTTCTCTACGCTATATTCAATTGTAGCGAAGACCAACCGTTTATTAGTAACGGAATATGTGATAATTGACGATAAATAAAAGCACCTTGTTGGTTTCTTGGTGAAGATGGGAAATAACACTACAGTCAGCACACACAAGACACACACAACACGCACATCGCGCACAATGTGCGCGATTTGCGTGTTGTGTGTGTCTTCTTCTTCGTCACTATTCAATAAAACGTAATATTTTATGAAAAAGAATCAGCAGCGACATACGGGTTAATGCTCTCAAAATCGTAAGATCTACACCGTCTTTATTTACTTCGTAAAATTCTGCTATTAATATAATTCTAACAAAGTGCCAAAACACATCAACCTCGACAGAAATTAAGAACTTAAGACATGTGAAACATTCATCTATACTATAATTAAGAACTTAAGACATGTGAAACATTCATCTATACTATAATTAAGAACTTAAGACATGTGAAACATTCATCTATACTATAATTAAGAACTTAAGACATGTGAAACATTCATCTATACTATAATTAAGAACTTAAGACATGTGAAACATTCATCTATACTATAATTAAGAACTTAAGACATGTGAAACATTCATCTACACTATAATATGGAGATAAAACGTACATGTCGTATGTTTGACGCATACCGCCGAATACATACAGTTTCGCATTAAATTATAATCAAAATAATGTAATGAGAACTGAGATTATACCTACATGGAATATTAATGATAATGTCAACGTTTCTCACAAAACATTTTCATAAACTGCACTTTTTAATACTTGAAGTGTCATATTGTTCTGTAGTGACATTGACTTTGTAGGTAAGTAAGTCTTACTTTTATAACGAACTTATAGGTATGATTAAGCAAACGAAGGCTTATCTAAGAATGTCTTCATGACTGGAAACTAACCATAACTGAAAGATATATGAAATTGCTTTGATAAGTGTCAAGCTTACATCTATTGCATAATGATGATGATGAGGCATATTATCATTTCCTGTCTCAGACAAAACTGCAGATCATCGTGTGAGGACATATGTGATAGTGAAAGGTGTTCATTGGCAAATCATTCATTATGATGACTTTAATGACGATTTGTTTTGACTTTGTAAGAATTTGACAAAGGCGTTTGATTGGGTTAATAAAGAAAGTGCAACTTTTTAAAATTAAGGTTTAATTTATCAATAACTTCAGGTAAAGTCTAGAAGGAGCAGTTATTGTCCTATACCTAGATGTTTCAAGTTGGGTAGATTTGTTAACCACCTTTAACTCTAAGTACCATAAGTACTAGTGAGTACGGGTATTTTCTATCAAAAGGTCAGTTTCGACCAGTTTCTCAATTAACCATCAATCCTGCAGATATGTATCTGCCCTGCCGTAACTATCTAGTAAGAAATGGATAGAGTCGCCATTACGGCTGTCCAGATAAACATCTGCCATTTACTTGTGATGCCAGTAAGCGGAGAAAGATAATAACACTGTAATAATATTGTGAAAACAATGTAATTTAACATAATCGCTGCTGTCCGCCGCCGGGGGTAAGGTCTTGCACAGACTGACCAGTATTACCGTGAAATCTGGAGCTTTGGAACAATAAAATATAAAATAGCCGATAAATTAGAGATAATTAAAATATAATCCTATTTTCCTAATATGAGCTGTTGTCTTACAGTAGTTTTCTGCCAACAAAGCAACTTAGCGCTCGCATTGCAAAGGACCATGTTCACTTCAACAATAAACAGTAGATAATGTGTTTTTATTGTTGTATCAATGGTTTAAGTTTCAATTGCTTTGATTAGATTAGACCTTTGATGGGCATCAATAATAATGCATTAAAGTTTTGCGATTGTAGAGTTATCTCCCTTTTAGCAATACACCGACTAAAGACTGTAAAATGGCCCCGTCTGTACACACCTTTACCGCCAACAACTTCAGATGATGTAGTTAAATAAATAGCAAGTATATCATTTGTTTTAAGCTGTTCGCGAACTGCATGTAATAGCTGTGGTTTGTGCAGCTCGTTGCAAGCTGTCTTACGGCTTGTTTCGGAAAATAAGCTGTAATTGCAGAGAAAATAAATAACGATTACATTATTTGCAGTGTGGTAGTTGAACTAGTGAAATTGTCGAACGGTAACTTTTCATTTGCAAAAACTATAAGGTATTAGTAGGTAGGTACTTATTTTATTGTATTGTTTAGTCGAAAAAGGTTTTTCCAAATTATGAATCTAGCTCCTCTAATTATGAAGAAGTGTAGTAAATAATAACGTTGTTTTGAATGGTTTATATTGTAAGCTAAGCTTGCAGTTGTCTGTGTAGCTTTAGTAAGCGTCTTGAAGAAGTTTTCTTTTCCGTTTTAACGAACGAAATATGTTTCAGTCACAAACCAAATATTATTATTTTAAGAAAGTATTCAACACGAAAGAAACTTGCCCTTGACTATTACCTACCCAACATTTCCACTACACACTGTTTTATTTGTTGTTTAATTGTAGCGGCCCTGTGTCGCAACCGACCTCCGGTTGACAAGCGCCTGACAGACGCACGGTCACGTTTGACAGTTGAACCGGCCGTGTGTACGGTGATTGTGGGTCACAGGTAGAAAGGGTGAAAAATGGTATAATCGTATTCAGGATAGGATTTTGCAAGTAAATTAATACTTACAAAGAAGTCTACTGTATGTATCTAGAGCATGTTCCACTGAAATTCAGTTTCAGGAAACGGGTCGTGATTGTATCTATTGGTGTTTATAGGTGACGAGCTATTAACCTACATAGAAAAGCTATATTTATTGTAATTTGTATATCATGGGGGGGGGGGGGGGGGAGGGTGTTTGTGTTTGTGTAGGTGTCTATTTCATACCTGTCTGTCAAACAGAAAAAAATTATGAAAATTGAAAAATGACGCTAATAAACATTTTGACTAAAAAATCTTTGCAGATTTTAAACTCTTGCGAGAAAATAGAAAATGATTGAATAGTTGTATGATCTCCTTTTCATATTCAGTGATAGATGATTCGCTATAATAATTATCTATTCTGCTATGTTAGCTGTACGGTTGAGTGGTTAGTGTTAAAGTTCAAAGTCCGCTGAAAGCTTGCGTGACGTCAACGACGGGTTTTAACTGATGGCCGACAAAAGACGATCGGTAAAAATATAACCGAGTCACTGGTCACAGAACCAAATATTTGAGTAATTTTCAGATTAATTAAAACGCAGAAATGAAAAAACAAGTGAAATTAAAATATTAAATTAATGAACATTGTAAAACACCAATGTCTTCTTAATTAATTTTTTCATGCATTAGGAAAAAGTGTTAGAAAATAATAGTCAAGTGTGAACTCACCACAAAAAGTAGAGCTGAAAATTATTGCAAATCCTGAAGATATCCGATAGTCACTGTGATGGGGTCTACACCGGTGTATGTTACACGCGGTACTACTGCACTATTTAATTTATTACTTATACCATAATATTATGGTTTATTTGATGGTTCTCTTGGCATATCGGCGCGTGCCGTGCGCGGGAGTTGGGGACGGACTGCGCGCGCGATCCGCTGTGACGTCAGCGTGCCAAATATAGTGCGGGGAACACACCACGCTATTTTCACCCCCACAAAATCGAACCAAGAAGCGTTTAAAGTTAATTTTCGCGTGATGTGTGATGTGCGTTAAGGCGTTAAGTAGTAGATGGTGGTGAAATGTCGGGCCGGGCGTGTTATTTTTGCATAGGATTTTCATCGCTTTCCGCGCTAGAACGCGTGGCTTTAAACGGCAATATGCCGGCGCTAGCGCATCTGCTTGGAGCTTTTGTTTACGAGAACTTCGTGGTTCGTAGTAATGTGGATGTAGGGTACAAGGGTAATGATTGCCCAATATTTGGACCACACGTCGGCGGCGACGTTCACGGCTAAAAGAAAATCGAAGAGATTGTTTAACGTTATGTGGAGTTATCTGCTGTGTTATACAAAGAAGAATGTTTGTTAATTTTTCATTGACCTCTTTCTTTAATGGGTTGAAGTGGGTCAGAGCCACATACCATGGAATAACCTTGCGTCCAGATTTAACGGGGCTTGGTTAACAGTGATCGACGATGAACATCGCGAACTTTTTCTGACCTAAGGGAAAGCTGATTGTTACAATTTTTAACGACATCGTAGCACTTTATTTTGTTTCTGCCTATCCCTATGGAAAAATGGCGTGAGTTTATGTATGTTTTATGTACATTGCCTTAGTAATTCTACATTAGGTACTGCTACTTTTAAATACCTTGAAACAGACAGAAAGCAAACTCAAACTCAAACTCAAATCATTTAATTCAACTAAACCAACAGGCACTTTTGAATTGTCAAAGGCTCGGTCAGTCAGAAAGATGAAGCTAGTTGCCCATTCCAAAGCGTAGGTACCTATGGAGAAGAACGGGCAAGAAACTCCATGGACACTCTTTTAAATCATAAAATTCTTACAAAATATTTGCCAAAATAAAGCCAAAGAAAAATATCTTAAAAACCGTTTCTCGAGAGCATTCCTTCCAGCTTCCAGTTTAACGAGATGCTGTTGGGTTTGTGCTTACGTCTAGTTCTATCGTAATTACATACTACTACATCGCTAACATTGCCCCACATGCGTACGATTGATAAACACATGGATGCGCGTGCGCACACCACGCGCGCCGCGCGGGATCTACGCGCTGCGCAGTAATTCACACCCTTATTTATCATCAGCACGTTTGGACATCCCTCTTTGTCATATAGATTACCCTATATGGAGTTTTAGTGTTTATTTTTAAGTTGAAATCTAGGGGTGTCAATTTTTTATTAAAGTTCGTCGTTCTGAGTACAAGGGCGTAGATTGATTGTTTTACGGGTTCAAGTCACCTGAGAAGAAAATAGCTTTAGGTAGACGAATGCGCTTTGTATTTAGTAATGGGTGTTAAAAGGAAGTTGCTTATCCTATCCCAAATAGAATAAACGATTTTGAGTTTCTTGATAGATACATTTGACCCAGTCGGGATGACATGCAGCCCGCCGCCCGCCGCCGTCCGTGCTACCAGTTGTCAGAGACAGTCACTTCAATGAATGATATTGTCATTGCAACCTCAAATTGTTGGTCGGGCAAGAATCTTATTCTGCAGATACGCAATGAGGAGATTTTCCAGCAGGATGACGAGTACTGTTTAAAGGTTTCTTTCCGGAAGGAATAATATACCATACCATACTAAGGGGAGGTTGCAACAGGTAAGATGAGGCTAAGGACTAAATAAAAATAATATAATTTTACATCAAAAATACTTTTGCATCCCCTAATTGAAACTGCGAAGCACCTGCACACTCGCCTGCCCCACACATCTCGGCTGCCAATCACACGCCGCTACACTGCGCCGGTTGCATTAAAAAGCGATCATTAATGCGCGTTTCAAATAAATTAATAAATCAATGCCGCGCGGGCGCATATGCGCGTGATTCATGCACATCTCGTGCCAAGCGCACTGCACACGATACTGCAATTGTACCACAAAATATAGAGATATCAGAAAAACTGCTTTTTAAAAGGAAAGACTGTGGAAGGTGGAAGGTCACGCGGTGGTTTTTTCCTAACCATTTCCTATTACTTAGCTTAGTATTTGGTTTTTAACGAAGTTTGCCCATGGCGCCTCATGTTATCAGATCAAAACTGATTTTAACTACCTCGGTGGCAAGACCACCTGTCTGAGACCCACAGGCCCTAGGTTTGATTCCCAGCGGGGGCACAATTTTCTGCTCGGTTTGGTTGACGGTATGGTATGGTACGGTAGGGCTTGTTCTTTAGTCGCTATAACAACAATGTTTACAGCATTGTTGTGTTTCGGCAGTTAGAGGTAAGATAGCTAGTTCCTCTGTGGTTGAGGATTCCGGGTGAAGCTCGCTTCCACCGTCGAGCTACTCATCACTTACCATCACGTGATGTGGAGGCCAAGAGCTGCCCCGTTGGGGTTACAAAAAAGATTAATTTTGCATCGTACTGTATTGGTATTTCGAGAGAGGCTCATTTTCGGTCTACTGGAGTTTGAGCAAAGTTCAGAAATAAAGAAAGGCAAATGAAGGCAATACATGGTCTGCGTTACCGGAGACCGCGTAGAGTACCTGGTATTAGATTAGAACAGGTAGTTCGAAACTTTTGTGTAAAATACCTGCATAAAATTTATGTCCAAGATTCGAGCATTGTAAGAAGTGGGACTTCTGTTTTCCTATAAGGTGTGAATGCACTGCAGTGTTGTATTTAGCGTAATATTGTATTGGATTAACACCTGCGTGATGTATGGTTATCGGGTTACATGTTAAGAATAGGAATACACACCGCTTTTCCCGGGTCTAGCAAGAAGCGTCTGGTCTTACTAAGTAACCTACAGTAAATTTAAGGGAATATAGGTTTCGAAAATGTAGACTGTTTTGTCTACATTTTCGAAACCTATTGCGAACTAGGACGTTTGTTAAATTGCCTAAATACCTACTTTTTCTTAGGAAAAGGAAACTTGAATGAAGACAATGTCCGTTGTTACTTCGTGATTGTGTTTGTGTGTATTTTTCACTTAGCGCGCTTCCGCGAAAACTGTTGTATAACTATGTAGGTCACTTACACTGTACTATTGGCCACTAACAAAAAACGAAAATATTGAATTCCTTCAACTATTTCTCGCTGGAGCGTATGCATGTCATCATCATAATGTGACGTGTCCCAGACAGAAATGCAACAAACAGACGAGTCGTGCTGCCGTTTTTCATTATGACAGTCCTTAATCCAACAGGCCTGCCTTATCTCCACTAAGCCAACCAGCCAGCCTTATTCTAGACGTACCTGCTTAACCACCAGCTTGCCGGTGGGCTTCTCGGTGACGTAGCTCTGCATGCCGGCCATCAGCACGGTGGCGCCCAGGAACTTGTTGAGCAGCGCGCGCGCCTCCGCGTCCTCTGTCGTATCACCCTCCTGGATCACTGGGGGAGGAGGGAAGGGTTAGGATGTAGGAATACTCGTAGAACTTAAGCCTATAAGCCTATAAGCCTACCTACCACCTAAGCAGCAAAGACAAGGCTTAAGAGTTGTTTTAAAGCTAAAAGATGTGATAACAGCGCAAACCTTTTTTGGTTGTTGCAAAAAAGGTTTCCTCTCTTTGTTGGTGCAAACCGGCCCTACAGTTGATATTCAGCAAACGAGTAAGTAGGAAGAATAGCGATAGCTGTCACGAGTCGTGCTCGTGATTCACGAGAAATATAGAAAAAGGAATTGAAAAATAGTCAAAGGTAAAAATATGTTACTACTGGCAATATTATGAACTGAACTCTAACGGGCCCATGTACAGTCAGATAAATTAATCTATTAATCTATATATTATATAAAATTCAAAGTCCTGACTGATTGACTGACAGTGACATCAACGCACAGCCTAAACCGCTAGTCCTAGAGATATGCAATTTGGGGGTATGTTCTTCGTTATGAGTAGGCATTCACTAAGAAAGGATTTTACGAAATTCCACCCCTAACAGGGTGAAATGGGGGGATTTCGTTTATATGAAAAACTTATTCCTTGAGTTAATAAACTTGAAACTTGGCACGAATACTTATCTAAGTAAAGGAGGTCAGCAAAAGCCCATACAACTTTGCCCAAACATGTACCTCGAGGCACACGTGCACCAAATCGTAGAGAAAAAAATAGAGGAATTCGAAAATAATTGTGTTTTTATCCATAAATAATTTAAAACTTCATAATAAATTATTTAAAGTTTTAAACCTGTAATACAATTAAATCATGTGGCAACTTTGCATGTACGGGTTGACATTAGGAGTATTTGTGTTCTGTGGACATTATTCAGCTACTTTTGGGTATAAGCATCCTTTTTTATGTTAGGTAGGTACATAACTTTGCCTAACGAAAATCGATTATACAATAAGAGTTATTATTGAATTCAGATTGAATTATATTAAAAAAATATTTCAAATGAAACAAACACAACAGCAGCTGAAGCTGACAGGAGACAACTGTCAACTTGACAGTTTTTTTTTAAATAGATAAGGTAATAGACCAAGGTAGTATAATTGCGCCCAAAATGGCGAGCTTTTTAGTACTTACGTTAAAAGTTATTTTATTCTCGTCCCTGGGTAACCGTAAGAAAAATATATAAATGCAATATTATTCAGTGTAATCTAGTGTATTTTATGACACTAAGTGTACCTCGGTACTTCGTTTGGGCAGATTTTGGTGACATCCTTTTGAAGTTGGCCATTTTTTGTTTTTATAAAGTAAGGGGGTACTTTATAAAAACAAAAAATGGCCAACTGGACAACAAAACAAAAAACAAAGGGACAACAAAACAAAAAACAAAGGGGGATTGGTGGGTTTCAAAGTTTGTAGGGAAGAATTTTAGCGCGCGGTCCCAAGTAAGAAGTAATAAAGTTTATTATTATAAGTTTTTCAAAACAACCCCTTAAAGGGGAATAGGGGTGTTGAAGTTTCTGTGGAAGTAATTGAATGCGCGGTCCAATTAACTCGAAACTCAGTATTAATACTTTTGACAGAAAATAATTAATAATAACGGAAGCCTAGTTTCTTGCCTTGTATGCATGATGCATCTTAACAATATGCATGCACGTAGCGTGTTGAGTGATGTCCCATTTTTTACCAGATCGTGTTAATATCAAGGCGGTAGCTACTTATTATCGCGGCCAGCCGAGCATGTGAGACCATTAGCTTTTTAAATTGAGCTAATTACTGTCCTACTGACCAATATGATCAAGACACATGTCGTCAAGTTTACAGGATAATTTAAAATGTCTTAAGGAAAGGTTATAGGGCAACTTACAGGAGTAGATAGATAAATTAGACCATCTACATGGGAAGAGTAGCTTCTATGTACATTCTGATTCCGTCAATTGTCCCACACGCGTGGGGCAATCGACGGAATCAGGCAAAGGTCTTACAGCCTCCCAAATCCGTCTCTGAGTTACCTTCCAAGATATCCAACCATCTCGCCAGCGCTTCCCTATATGCCTAACCTATTCGTATATGTACTAATACGCAGGTGGTTATTATTTTGATAGGAAATCAATAGTTCTGCCAAGCGTGACTAATGACACCGGCATCACGGTTGTAGAGAGTGACAGACTTTACTTGGCAGCCTGAGAGGTTTCATCGACTTTCCATCAACCATATACTGGTTGCCAAGTGTGGTTTCGAATTGCATTGCTTAAGGAACAACAAATCATTATTTTTAAGACTTATGAGGTCGTCCTAGGGCATTTGTGAACCTACTATAAGTATATAGGTAAGCTGAAGTTACTATTAACTTCTAAGGGTTAAAACTAATAGTGTGACTGATATTGAGAAAGGTTTGCTTCTTACTGTTTTAACCCTTATTATTAAATGAAGGATTACAGAGCAGAGAGATTAAGATGCCCCGACATACGAGTTGTAGGTCGTGGGTTCGATCCCAGGCAGGCGCTTTACTTTGTTTAACTTATTTCATCACCACTGCTCTCAAGACGCTGTAGATAAACAAAAACATTACGTAAATGACATCTATTAAACCCCCAACTGGGCCCGCGTGGTGGATTTTGGGCCACTCCCTCTCTCAGAAAACAGACCAGTGGAAACATTATACGAGTAGGCTGATTATGCTAAAGGATGGATAACTTCTTGTAAAAGGTATGTTAGTTCCTATGATTTTCTTTTTAAGAACCGTATCTACTATCCGTGATCGTCAAATGGGTTTGTGCTTACTTTGTCAGCAATTCGAATTATTCGTAATTAAACAAGATGACTTACCTATATCAGCATTCTTCATCCTGGTCAGTATATCCTGTACTCCTGTGACCTTGGTGCTGCTGTCAAGGAAGGACTTCTCTCCCCGCGCGCCCTGGTGCGTGGTGGTGCCGTGGCGGGTAGTGGTGGTGGTGACGGTCCTCACCCCCCCATCCACGCGTTCTGTGGTCACCACTGTGTCTTCCACTGAGCCCAAGCTGTGCTCACTGTCCGTGCGGGTGAGACCTGGGGGAAACGGAAGGTTAGGTACTTATGATGGCTAAACAGTTTTAAACTGTGGTTTTAAACAAGACAATAAATAGACAACTCCTAATTAAGTATATCGCATTGGTTCCGTACAGGGTAACTGAAAGGTTGCAGTCATACCTAGGATTGGAAGCAGTTAATATTTTTCACATTGTCTTAAATAAGGAAAACATAAGAAAGGAAAATAAAGAATAAGCAGATAAGGAAAAAAGTTGCACTTTGTACAAAAATGTACTAAAGATTACTTAAGTGGAATCAATTATTCACGTTAATTTAAGTAAACAGAAAAACGAGTGTGGTAGGTTTTAAATCGATACTTTTATGGGTACTTCGTTCGGGTTTTTTTTTTTTTTTTTTTTTTTATTGACAATGGGCTCACTCTTGACCTCAATCCAGCCCAGAGGCAGGGATGAGATCTACGGTGGAACGAGCTTGCCCAGAAGAAGCCTATTCACTCTCGCCCTGAAGAGATTAGGGTTGTATGAACTCGGGAATGCAGACGCAGGCAGACAATTCCACTCCTTTGCTGTGCGCATCAGAAAAGATGATGAGAAGCGCTTAGTGCGTATATGGGGTATATTAACCAAATAGGGGTGGTATCCCGGAGTGCGTCTGGACTCTCGATGGTAAAAAGGTGAAGGCGGGATGAGCTCATGTAGCTCTTGGGCACACTCCCCGAGGTACAGTCTGTAGAAGACGGACAGACAGGCAACACTTCGCCGGTGAGCCAAACTGTGAAGTTTTGCCTCCACCAGCTTTTTATCGCCAATGAGTCTCTTAGCTCTGCGCTCGACTGAGTCTAAAGTGGCAAGTTGGTATTTAGCTGACCCATCCCACAGGTGACTGCAGTACTCCATACACGATCGGACTTGTGCTTTGTAAAGGGTTAAAAGCTGACCCGGTGTGAAGTACCGCTTAACCTTGTTCAGGATGCCCAGCTTTTTGGCCGCCGTTTGTGCTTTAGACTCAATGTTTTCGCCGAAATTGAGATTTGCTGTCAATTTCATGCCTAGAAGCTCGAGGCTGTCCGTCACAGGTACAGCTGCACCCCGGAAAGTAGGAGCCAGATCAAAAGGGCTCCTTTTCGCGCTAAACAGACAAGCCTGTGTTTTGGTGGTGTTGAAACTGACCAGATTGTTGTCACCCCACTGGGAGACAAGACTTAAGGTCGCATTCATTCGGTCCACCAGGGCCTCTCTTAACGAACTGACTTCTTCCCCTCCAGCCCTTGCGCTGGACAGATATCTCTCTACGACGGTGCTGTCATCTGCATACCCAACAATACCTGGTATCAGTAGGTCATTGATGTGCAGCAGGAAAAGAGTCGCAGAGAGAACAGACCCCTGAGGAACGCCAGCATCAATCGCCATGAGGTCAGAGGAGCAGCCGTCAATGACTACTCTGATTGACCGTTTACTCAGGAAGTCAGATATCCAGCAACAAAAGCCAGCTGGGATTCCATAGGCTGGAAGCTTGCTCAGCAGACTTGCGTGCCAAACCCTGTCGAAGGCCTTCGAGATATCAAGAGACACGGCCAGAGCCTCGCCGTGTTTCTCGATGGCCTCGCCCCAGCAATGTGTGACATACACCAGAAGATCCCCAGTGGAGCGCCCGCGGCGAAAGCCATATTGGCTGTCACTCAGGAGATCATTCTGCTCAAGATATGTCAGCAGCTTGCTGTTAATAACCTTTTCCATTACTTTGGAGAGAATGGAGGTGATGGCGATCGGTCGGTAGTTGCAGGGATCGGCACGACTACCCTTCTTGGGTACTGGTTGCACATTTGCAAGCTTCCAGCATATGGGGACAGTTCGAGTTTTCAGAGAGAGGCGGTAGAGGCGAGTCAGTACAGGAGACAACTCAGGCGCACAACACCTCAGCACTCTCGCAGGAATGCCATCAGGCCCACTAGCCTTGCCCACATCCAGACACTGAAGCACCTTTCGAACCTCTTTGTTATGCACTGTGATCTCCGGCATGGAAGAATCACATCGAGGCAGAGTTGGAGGGTGCTTGGAGCCAGTGTCTAGACGCGAGTTCTCCGCAAATAGGGAAGCAAATAAATTTGCCTTTTCAGTAGCAGAGTGAGCCAGTGAACCATCAGGTTTCTGCATAGGAGGCAGCTTGGGACGGCAGAAGTTGGTTTCGACCGATTTGGAGGGTTAGAGAAGGTTCTTAGTATATCGAGTGAAAATAATGGGAGGCTTACCAGCGTGTGCTGAAGAGTCGCTGGAGACGCTGTCCTTCATGGTGGCGGTGCGCAGGATCAGACCCGCCTTCGGGTACGTGGTGCGCTCAGTCTTGGTGCTTTCGTCTACGAAGAGTTGCCAAGAATAAGTGTGATATTGACTTATAGATAAAATTGTCCTTGAGGGGCAATGGTATTCTTGAAGTAGAGTTATTAATACATAGTGTTTTTAGCACGGCAGAGCATAGGCACAGTTATGAAATTAACAAGTTTATATTAGAAAAACAGGTAAGTATGCATCTACATATGTTTGGATGTACGATCATAAGTCAGTATGGCACCTACTATTGATCCGATTTCCTTCAATAAGTAGGCAGAAATACCTCCAAAAGCCCCCCAATCTGGGTTATTTAGAAATCAAAACTCAACATATTTTTTTCCTTAATAATGAATGGATTCGTACGTAGTATGCAATTATGTGAAGGTAAACAATTGATTTGAAACCCGACCCCTTCGTCGCCGTCACAGCGTGTCACTCACTACCAAACATCCTGTAGTGACTGTAAAATTGTCATAACACCGAATTTCAAACAAACATCGTTACAAAAGGCATTTATTTTAAAGTATTTGATAACTTCCTGTAAGTCATCATGTCTAAAGTGCGGGCAACACCGCGGGCTAAGGCATACTAATGACATTTAAATAGGTAGTTGACCCCAGCGGTCATAACACCATAGAGATGAGTAATCACTAGTGTGAATGTCGATAAGATAGCACTCGAGAGCGGTGCTGGAATCTAATAACATACCGACATATTTGAGTTGGTAAACATGACTGTAAACATGCATAATAATGATTTGTTTTTGCATTTTATGAATGAGGCTACCATTTTGAGTACAACCAGCAAAAACACTTAATCAGCGAATAGTTTTTGTTACAAAACAACTGATTTAGTTCACTCGCAGTGCATTTTTTTGCGGATTCAAGTTTTTCTAATGAATTGACAAAAGCCAGTTTGAAAACCTTCTTAGAGTTGTTGAAGCGTGTAAAATCTTATTTAACAAGTTTCATTTAATTAATTTAACTCATACAAAACTTACAGTTTATCTACATCGCCATTGCGTAAAACCAAAAACATTTTTAACCACTAAAAAATAAATATGGTAAACAAGAAGTAGGTTTCCCTTATTGTATATTTTATATTATTTTATTAAAATAAAACATTACCGATTTTTTATGTACACACAGTAAAATAACATTGAGTACACACAGTAAAATAACAACAACACTTTTGAGTACAAAAGTAAATACTGCTTATTTCTTGAGAAATTAATTCCAACAGACCTGCGCAAGGAGATATGAAAATGTCTACACGACTTGTTCCAATAAATTCTCCTACCGCAGGTATCAAGGTATGCTGGAAGAGATTTCAATTGAAATAAACACCACCTTTGTGCTTTGTTTTTCGCTCTTCTTATTTTCCTATATGTGTGAACTGTACACAAATGGTTAAAAATATATATAAACCTATCTACGCTTATAGAATATCATTATTAAAAATAAAACACGACGCATTGTTTTGTTTTCAATAATTATATTCTCCAACGCATTGTTATGGTACTTAATTAATACTGTCAAAAAGCCACTTACCTAATCTCTGGTAAATACTAAGCAACAACTTAAAATTATAACTACAATCCTTGTTCGTATCCATTTTAACGAAAGGTTTTCAAAGGCACATGGAAATAGTAAGTTCTAAAGTACTGCCCACAGAACCTCGTCGGGTTAGTCCGAGAGGCAGTTGACGACTGAAAACGTAAACGCAGCCAGTGCAATATGAAAGTATGAAAGTTATTACGTAAGGAGCCGCACGCTAACGCGCTCGCGTGCGTTTACGTTACGTTATTATTATGTGATATCACGAAACTGTAGATTAATTTCCATGAGATTTTGGTGGGAAAATGTATCAAGTGTGATGCGCATGCGTTGAACACTCTGTGGGTTGTTTTTAATATCGTAAGTCTTAATATTATTTAAGGGAAGCTTGTGAACTGAACATATAATTACCGTAAACATAACATTGACTTACGTTCAGAACGGGTAGCCAACTAGGCAGGAGTGTGTAGGATATATATCCACATTTTGCCATTTTTGTATAGTTAAGTCCACTGCAAGCGAGCCTAGTACCATTACTTCAGAATGTGATCAAGTTTTGAGTATTTTTTCATTCATTCCATATTTTATCTTTAGGTAAATCTTTGCTTTAGTTTTTTTTTACTTTGTTGAATCGGTTACGATTCGATAAACGAGTCTCTTATTGTACAAACTTAGCACAAACGTATATTTTCTATTGCGTAGCGATTGCTAAGTATTGCACTATCGTAGTCAATATCAGAAAAGAAAAAAATCGTGATATTTAAACAATGTTGCAACTGTTGGTAACTCTAGTACGCTCCGATTCCCTTCATTAGACCGGCGTAGGCGCAGGCCTATTCTAGTAACTTTGTTGCCTCATTGGTCTTGTATAAGAACTTCTGTAGACCTCCCTGATTCAATACCCTAAGTATTACCCTAAGTATTACCCTAAGTAAGTATACTTAGGAGCAGACGTAACCTGCCATATACTTGGATTTTTCTATGAAATCATTTTTGTTATTTTTGGCGCAGACCTACAGCTAGTCTCGGGAAAAAAAAGTATTTTCCCGCGATGATTAGCCAGGACCATGACTGAGTCAACTCTGTATTGAGCTAACTGTACTTAATAACCTACTGGTCATCAGTTATTGTTATACCTACCTGTTTTTGATGGCGTAATGGCTAGTATTTCTGAATTACTCATTGTTAATAAAAGTTATGCTAATGTAATACTCACTGGCACTCTTGATATATTTCTCCGTGAGCGATTTCACTGAACTCTGCCTGACCGTCTTCTTGTCATCTGTCCTCTCGATTCTCTCCTTCCTCTCCTGCGTCCTGTCTCCTTTCTTCTCCACCTTCTCCACTCTTCTCTGCATTCTCTCTGTTTTGTCTTCTCTCCTGTCTTTTGCACTGTCTGCGACCTCCTCCCTGGCCTGCCTGGTTTGGTCTCTTATTGTGTCTCCTACGATCTCCTCTCGCCTACTTTCAATGCGCCTGGTTTCTCCTCCGATCTCTTCCCTTCTACTCTCGATGCGCCTGGTTTCTCCTACGATCTCTTCTCGTCTGCTGTCGAAGCTTCTCTCTGTGATGTCTTCTATCTTGGTGTCGGAGACGCGGCGGTCGCTGTGCGTGAACTGGTCTATCGCGGCGCGATCTTCTCTCTATGGGAGATAAGGTGCATATTTGTATGATTAGAGATTTGATCAGATTTTATTATTAGCAAATCAGCCGGAAGGAAACAAATAGTTGACATTCTTTAGATTGTCTTCTGTTTATTTATC
Organism: Apamea crenata; assembly: GCA_949629185.1. NCBI lineage: Eukaryota > Metazoa > Arthropoda > Insecta > Lepidoptera > Noctuidae > Apamea > Apamea crenata. Next base: position 18,559,584 of record OX451367.1, read on the forward strand.
AAGATATCTTGTTTTTAACAAGGAATGTGGAAGCGGCTTACTTATTTTATGTAATAGTCGGTAACTAGGCTTTTTGAGTTAGTTACATTTCGCAAGAAGACGCCCGAAAGATAAGGCAAAAATTATTTGAACGTATTTGAAGTTTCAAAATGGTATTTATAGTCTGCCAAAAACGATTTACAAGTAAATAAACAATATAGCTTTAAAAAAAACTTGTTAAAACATCAGTAGCACTAACAACACATTGCTATAACAAGTCCAGCAGGCGCTTACCCTGTGAGCTTCCTTCAGAGTGGTGCCAGTATCACCACCGAACTTCTTCGTAGTGGTGATGGCAGACAGGCCGTGGATGCGTGAGGGGGGCTCCCCCTGACCCTGCAGCATGCGCTCCAGTTCCTCGGGCTCCGTGGAGTAGGCGGTCACGGAGACGGTACCCTCAGGCTCGCCCCCGTTGCGGGAGTGGTACTCTTGGCGGATCACCGTGCCTTTCACTGGGTGGGAAGATGTTTTGTTAGATATTTAAGAGTTAGGCGAGTTACGACTTAGCCAAATGACGAGTTTTAATCAAATGATTGTTAATTCTAATATCGTAGGACATCTAAACCGGTTGTAGCAGGATAATGTAAGAGATTGGACAGGAAAATTATTGAAAATTATATTTTAGTAGATGTGTAGATATAAAATAGCGTTCTACATGCTTTTTAAAAATAAACAATATACCTAGATGTCGCAAAGCACACGACGAGACAACAACGCAGGGCACCGAGCTATTAGGAGTAGTCTTGCGATATCTATCTTTGTTACACTACAAACATTTCGCGTGTTACGGTGTACGTAACACTGTAGCGAAATGTTTTCAAAAGATGACACACTTACACCTCTGCTTTTATAAACGAACACACAAAAAATGTGTAGGTATCCAACATCTTAACGAACTTAAGTTTATGAGAAACAGTGTGAAATTGTAACCAACAAAGTTAACTTTAAGTTAAACTCACCAACTTATTTAAAACTTCAACAAGTCAGTCAAGACGACCCCACACTTAGACAACTACTGTACACTTTAGACAGAAATAGTCACATTCAGCTGAGCTAACATTTGTTTTGTGAACAATTATTATATGATTCAAGATGTAGAACGCTTAGTAATTCGAGTTACTTTAGTACTAAGGACGCGTCAACTTTCAGTTGTTCTGAAAATCAACGCGAAAACTAGAAAGTTGGTGACGTCATTTGTTACCGTTGTCAACTTCTTAACATTGACCCCGATACAACTGAGTGGCCCCGATAACGTTATAAAAGAAATTACTGAACGAAACCTGACTCGACTTCTTTTGATAAGACTTTTTATAAATGTTTAAGCGATGCCTTATGTTAGGCATTTACTGCATTTTCAAAGAAATGATGCTCTGTTTGTAACTCTATGCATGATAACAGCCTCAACCGGTCATTCCCCTCTGTGAATTGTATTACTTAGATAAATGTTGCTCAAGTCTGTGATTATATCAGTTATTATCTCTTCAAGATCCTCTGTTTACGAAAAGTATTTATTTCACAAACAAAGACTGCGGCGGTATACCTAACCCTATTTAGAAACGTGATGGAGCAGAGAAGTGATTCACCACCCAGGACAAATTACTAAGTATACAATGACCTACTAATTCATCTAATTGCGAAAAACTTTCATAAGAGCCCAAAACGGCTTCGGTAAAAAACATCCTGAAATAAAGAATGTACCGTGTCTCTTATAGATGGCGGTTCAAACAAAAAAGAAAAGCAAAGAGTGCTTACCTTGGTAGTTAGAGGCGCCGTTCCTTAAAGCCCTAATACCGAAGAGAGGTTTCCCGTCCGAGTCCAGTGGTCCAGGCCCGTAGCTCGACGTGATTACGTCAATAGGCTTCGTGATCACCTTACTAGGACTAGGAGCCCTAAACTTTGGCTTCTCCTCTATCTTCTTACTGCTGAACGTCCTCGTCTCTGAACTAATTTTCTTGAGGTTCCTGTTCGTCACCCACGACGGTTTCTCTTCTTGAACAGGCTTTTGTGGTTGTTTCTTCTCAACTTCATACACAGTTTTGATGATGGTCTCTTTTTTGGGTTCTGTTTTCAGCTGCTTATGTGCAGGACTTGGGGTACGGTCGTAAATCCGCTCCGGGCTTTGGGCCTTTCGGTCCGGACTTTGTGCCTTTCGCTCTGGGTATTGAGCCTTACGATCCGGACTTTGAGCCTTTCGCTCTGGGTATTGAGCCTTACGATCCGGACTTTGTGCTTTTCGCTCTGGGTATTGAGCCTTACGATCCGGACTTTGTGCCTTTTGCTCTGGGCATTGAGCCTTACGATCCGGACTTTGTGCCTTTCGCTCTGGGTATTGAGCCTTACGATCCGGACTTTGTGCTTTTCGCTCTGGGTATTGCGTCTTTCGGTCCGGACTTTGTGCCTTTCGCTCCGGGTATAGAGCCTTTCGTTCAGGACTTGGTGCCTTTCGCTCTGGGTATTGAACCTGTCGTTGCGGGCTTTGACCCTTTCCCTCCGGACTTTGTGCCCTTCGCTCCGGACTCTGACGCTTTTCTGGTGATGGTGACCTTTTATTAGTTCCATTCATCTGTACCAGCTCTATGACGTCCCTAGATGAAGTCCTCTCAGTAAAGCTTTTAGCCTTAGAGTATTCTTCCACAACTTTGTGTTCTTCTGTATGTTTTACTGTTCGCTGTTTCTCTTCTGCCACCTTCTTCGATTTAGCTTCGGCGAATCTGATCTTGTCAGCCTCACTCAGGCCTACTTTCTTCATGTAAGCAGATGCATACTCATTGAAACGGTTAGGTTTAGGCTTCGGAGTAGCTGTTTTGTTAGGGGACTGAGTTCGAGTCTTCTTGTCTGGACTGGGATGACGAACAGGACTCTTAGTTTTGGGTGCAGATTTTGAAGTGGGTTTCTCAGGACTGAGTGGTCTTGGGCGCCTATCGATCACAGATTTGCTCGGCTCCTTAGCGTGTCCGTTAAGCACTGGTTGTACATGCTCTCTAGGTTGACTGCGTTCAGGAATCGATCTCTGAGGAGTTTTGGCGTGACGATTCGGGGACGTGGTTTTGTGGAGTGAAGATTTTGGAGCCCGTTCTGGTGACCTTGTCTGTAGGCGCTCAGGAGACCTAAGTTTCTGAGTAGTCATGGTCTGTCTGGTTGTTTTAGTGTAAGTGTTAACATGTTCGCTCTCTACCTTCTTCTTAGCAACACGAATTTGGGATCTGATGCGTCGCCTCTGCTCGTAACCAACGACCTTTTCCAACTGAAAATTAGAATATAGTCAGCAAAAGTATAAATATAATATTGAAACATAAATAACAATTATGAGCATGCAAATCTTGTATTTACTGACCATTTGTTCCAGGAGGTCCAGGTCGAAGATGTCTTCGATGCAGGGGTGTTCGACGCTGCGTCGACGTTCGCTACTCGCCGTTGATCTTTCAACGCTGGTCCTTCGAAGCTCTATTCCAAACTTGCCACTACCTCGTCGGCTGCTTACTTCGGTATCCTCAACCACCTTTGTCTCCTCCTTGATTTGGCTCGTTTTTGTGGGGCGAAGATATCCAGGAACCTTATCGGGTTTATCATTCTCGGGCCGCTGGCTCGGAGATTCGGCTCTTTGCGAAGCTGGATATCTCGATAAAAGAGTTTTGGTGGTAGTTGTAGTTTCCACAGTTTGACGCATTGGAGACTTAGACCTTGGTATTTCAGGCGATTGAGCAATCAAACGAGATGGACTGCTTCGTGGCTTATCATCAGAACGAGGATAGTGTGGTCGAGTTAGTGTGCCACTTGTCGGACGGTCTTTAGGTGTATGAGGAGCGGCGTCCACTTCGCTATCCACGTCAGTTACATTAGGAGAGCCATCTTCAACAGAAGGATGTAGAACAATGGTTGAATCTGTCTTGGGAGACTTCTTTATCACACCGATGTCTGTCAGCTTTGCAGTTTTAGCGTGAGTGGTTTTTTGAGTAGTTGTTGCAATATTTTCAAATAAAGCCTTGGCTTTTTTCACAGCCTCACTACTGCGGAGAGTGGTTATTTTAACAGTAGGCGTCCTTTCCGTTGGTTTCATATTGGGGCTGCTGTAATCTTTAACCTTCGGAAGTGATGATGTAGTTTCTTTCGGTTTACGTGGCTTATCCTCACGGTGTCTTTGGTCCGGTGTCCTTCTATTATTAGTAACTTCTACATTTTCAGTATAAGTTGTTGTGTCAATCTCGTATTCTTCATCATCAGCGTCATCGACTATCTTTTGCATGATCATGTCATGTTGCTCTTTAATTTTCTTTTCCTTCTCCTCAACCTCGTGGGATTCCGTCAAGAACTGCTCAGCTGTTTTAACAAACTTATGTACTTTGTCGGAAACGCTGAGCAAACAGTCATCACTCTTTAATGAGTCATCAACATTAGTCAGGTCAGGACGTTCCACCCTTTGTGGGGTCAGTTTCACTTTAGGTGTCTTAACGTTCTCTGCGGTTTCAACAAACAAGTGTGCTTTGTCGTGTACACTAAGTTTTGTATAGTCATCTTGATAAACAGTATTCTTATCGTACTCATCGGTGACTCTACGCGACGGACTCTTACTATCTCTCGTATCCCTTGGTCCTTTAGCAAACTTGTTAACTTTCTCTGATACAGATAGCAAGCACTCATCAGATTTCAACCTGTCATCAATAAAATCAGAATGCACTCTTCTTTCCGTATCTTTAAACGTTGTAGTAGTAGTAGTAGGCTTGGTCACTGTATCGACACCTTTTGTGAACCGAGATACCTTATCGGTTACGCTAAGAAGGCTTTCATCGTCCTCAGTAACGATGTCAATATCACTTTTCCTGACAAATAGCTCGTCATCTTCGCAAATTTCAACAATATCATCGACGATGGACTCGGCCTCATGTATAGTGTGATGTGCTCGTCTGTTGAATTCATCATCGGGTTCGCTTACTTCGTCAGGATAGCGGGGAGTACCAACATCTTCACCAAAATTAACTGGAGTTGGACAGATTCGATCCGGTGAGTTCTCCCTGGATGACTTAGATTGCTGCACATCAATAATAATATCATCTTCGTCAGTGGACATGTTCAGTGTCGTTGCAGACTTAGGTTTGCTTGGCAATTTTGAATGATGTTCTTTAAGAGTGGACTTCGTAGTCTTAGTCGTTGTCTTTGTGGACACGTCACTTACTGTTATTTCTGGCTTGGACTTCATTCTTTGAGGCGATGTTTTCTTGGACTTCATAGTAATATCGCTAACAGTGCGCATGACCTTCGTATCACTGTCTTTCTTTGTAGGGATCACGCTTTCTCTGATACCTTTGGGAGTCGGGGTCCGCTTAGATTCGGGTTCGTTTGGACGACCTGTCGGTGATGGAATGGTCTTCGTAGGAGTTCTACCTGTTGTAGTTCGAGTGAAACTATTTTGCTTGTTAACAGAACTAATATTAGTAGTCTTCTTCAAATCAGTTGCTGTCTTTTCTACTTTAGTCACACTGAGCGTGGTAGGCGTCGGCTTCCTAGTCAGATGAGAGGGTATCTGATCTTTAGGCTTGATGCCACTTGGCTTTGATATTTGAGGAGATTGTGGCCTTTCACATGGTGAAATAGGTTTTTTCGGCGAAATACTTCTAGTTTTCGTCGGAGAATCTGGGCTTTTGTCTAGCTTAGTAGGCGTAGCAATACCTGAGGGTTTCTTAGTTGGGGACACAGTTCTGGTAGAAAGTTTGCTTGGCACTTTCTGATCTTTTGGTTTTTCATCCATGGGATTTTCCGGACGAGGTGTTATTTTTTTAGCGGCCGAGAACTTCTCTGTGATTTCTGTGAAATCTTCAGTTAAAGATTCATCATCTATCCTAGTATGTCTGGTTATATCAATATCTTGCAAGCTGGTTGTTGTTTTACCAGGGCTTCTCTCTCGACTTGGTGACCTTTCTTTACGTTCTGGAGAAAGTTTTCTAAGAGATTTTTGCACTCTGTCCAAAATTTCCTGTTCTCTCTCCGACATAAGGAAGTCGGTGCTCACTTCAGTGACTTTAGTCGTTTTCTTCATTGGAGAAGGAGTACGGAGCTGTCTAGGCTCTTCTGGTTGTTGTAAGTAGCCAGGTTTTGTTTTTGATGGCTCATGAGTGCGACGTGATGGTGATTCTGATGATCTTGGTGACGGATGCTTTTCTACAACATCTTCAGTGGTCTCAAGCTCTTCGGTAGTAGAACTGGTTTCAAACTTGGATGTAACTGCAGCAGTCGGCCTCATGTAGCTTGGTTTTCTATCTGGGCTAGAGCCTGGTCGAGTTGGAGATGATTCCTGTGGATATTTCTGTCCAGGCTTTTTAGTTGGACTATCTTTAGGCGTGAAGGGTTTCTTCATAGAAACGTCAGGCTGATGCTTTGTAGGTGATTCTGTACGAGAATGTTCAGGAGTGGACTTGGAACCATCAGCAGGTTTAGAAGCCCTTCTTGTAGGTGAGGTGCCTGATGTTCGAGAAGTATGGTGGTGATCTTCGGTGATTTTGGACATGGTTGTGTTCTGAATATCCTCCAAGGTGGAATCATAAGTAGTCTTTACAGACGTTGTGGATTTCAAATGAATAGGTTCCTTCTCATCGGAAGTTGGCATTTTCCTAGACGGTGATGTTTCTTTAGGATATCGATCACCTGTTTGTCTTTCAGGACTGACTCGAGGTGAAATTTCATCATATTTTGGCATGCAGTTGGGATTTCTGTCCAAATGAGGTTTATTGGGAGCACCATCAGGTTTTGGAAATCTCTGAGTGGGCAATTCCGAAGGGCGCGAAGATGGATATTTGCTTTGCACTGTCTTTATGGAGGTGGCGTCTTCGTAAACCTTGGTAGTGTCCTCTCTAGTGCTGACAGAAGTCGTGGTTCTCTTGTATCCAGGAGTTTCTGGACTGGTAGTTTGCTTAGAAGGAGAAGTCTCTCTCGGGTGTTTATCAGTGGGCTCTCTTCCATGTGGCTGCGACAGCTGCTGGTGCCCCGGTTTACGATCAGGACTAACACTTTTCCTAGTTGTAATATTTTCCGATGGATGAGGTCTAGACGGCGAAACAGCCCGAGGATAGTCACTTTCTGACTCATGCTTATCGCTTGACTGTGAGGGTTTGCGAGTAGGTGACTCAGAGGGACGAGAAGAAGGATTTTTCCTTTCAACAGTTTCTGTTCTACAGGTTTCCAAGAAGTCTTCAGTCGCGGACACTGTGTCTTGTTTGTAAACATGAGATGAAGTTGTCTTCATGAACCCAGGTGTTTTCTCTGTGCTTGGTTTTTGCCTAGTCGGAGACGGTTCCTTAGTATATTTATCAACGGGTTGTTTTTCAGGACTTGCTCTTTTTGGTGTGGTATCGTCTCTTGGTTTACGTTGAGAACTCTTATCTGTTGGATGAGTAGATCTAGATGGCGAAGTTGTACGAGTATAGTCTTCAGGTTCCGAAGTTTTTCTTGTTGGTGAATCCGACGGACGTTGAGAATGACGTCTTTCTGTAGTTTTTAGTGATGCGGTTTCTTCAACTTCTTCAGTTGTTGATATGGTATCATATTTTGATGAAACAGATGAGGTGGTTTTCATATAGTTAGGGATTTTGTCTGGCTTTGCGTTACTTGGAGAAGTATCTCGTGGATATTTATCAGCAGGCTTTTTCTCGGGGCTAGATCTAGTAGGAGATGGCTGCTCGCGGCCGTGCGGCTTCCGATCTGGGCTCTGACCTTTTGGATGAGATTGAGTAGGTCGTGGCCTAGAATCATCCGAAGGTTTGGAAGTCTTCCGTGTAGGCGAACCAGGTCGGGAAGAAGTGTACCTGGTTTGAACCGTCTCAGAAGTGGTCTCATGTAGATCCTCAGTGGACGTGGTCTCAAACTTAGACGTCAAAGAGGCAGTAGTTTTCGTATAGCCAGGTCTTGAAGGTGATGACTCTTTAGGCTTCAATGGCTTTTTCTCCAGACTCTTATCGGAAGGATAAGCTCGTCTAGTTGGAGCATCATCTGACAGTTTAGGGGCTTGACGTGTAGGCGACCCTGAAGGACGAGAAGATGGCCTGGTTTTTGAAGCTTTTGTGGTTGTAGACTCCTCTAAATCTTCAGTTGAAGATGAGGAATCGTATTCAACTACCATAGAAGTTGTAGTTTTAGTATAACCAGGTCTAGATGGAGATGTTTCTCGTGGGGAGCCGTCACTTGGTTTTTTCTCCGGACTTGCTTTAGTTGGAGTACTTTGTTCAAAGCTAGGTTTGCGCTGCGGACTCTTGTCAGATGGCTGACCTGGCCTCAATGGTTTGTCAGAAGGAGTTTTTCTTGTCGGAGAATCAGAGGTTTGTGAAGGTTTTCTTTCAGTTGTTTTGGTCATTACTGTCTCTTTGATGTCCTCCGTCGTGGCATCATATTTAGATGAAACAGCTGATGTGGTTTTCATGTAGCCTGGAGTAACTGGAGTAGCTTCTTTTGGATGTTTATCTTCAGGCTTCTTCTCAGTTGGTTCATATCCTGGTTTTCTTTCGGGGCTCAAGCTAGATCTCGGAGAGGTACCCGATGAGCGACGATTCGAAGGACCAGTGGTACGCGGATATACTGAATCTTTTGGTGCTCGTTCAGGACTCTCACGGGTTTTCGGAGTATCATCCTTGTTGATTCGCTTAGGGACGTCTTCCGATGCCTGATATGACGGTTTTCTCTCAGGACTTTGTCTTGGTGAAGGATACTTTGTCGTGACAGTTTGCTTTATAGCTTCGGTGTCTTTAGTTGTCATCTCGGACTTTAAAACGGTTTTATCTTGTATAATAATATCTTGAAGCTTAGTCGGAGAGCTCTCTCGCGAAGTTTTAGGTTTCTTGTCAGTAGGCGCATCTTCACGACGAGTGTTGGTTGTTTTTAGGATATTTTCCTGTTCACGAGATATGAAATCCGAGACATCAGTTTTGGTATCAGTAGTTTTCTTGACAGTTGGATATTCGAATGGAGTTTCTCTCGGAGCAGGACTGCGACAAGGGGAGACACTAGGTGAGCTCAATTTTGTTTGTGGTTCCTTCAAATAAGTCGCTTGCTTGACAGTATCAGTTGTAGTGGTATCATCCATCATACCGAGGATCTTGCGGCAACGGTCTTCATAAGTTTCTCTACGTTCAAAAGGTGGTTTTTGTTTGCCAACGGGAGCATCAGAACCAGGCCCTTCCGAGCGATCTTTTTTCACCACTTTATGATCAGGCAAGTCTTTTGGTTCCTCTGTCGGTGAAACACGGAAACTGGACGGGGGTTTTTCAATCGGAGACGCCTGCGTTATCTCAGTTGTCGGTTTCTTTAAGGAGCTCTTTCTCGGCAGACTGTCTTTAGACGGAGAGGCACGTTTCTCGGGAGATGGAGATCTACAAGGTATCTTAGAGGGCGATTGAGATCTATTAACATCGAGGCTTTCAGGTCTTTTGGAAGTCGTGGAGGTTTCATCTGTTGAGTGTACTTCTGAACAATATTCTTGGTCGTCCAAGTCGGTGACAACAGTCTTCTCAGTTCGTGGAGAGCTAAAGTACACAAAACCGCTCACAGAAGTAGTAGGAGAGCTTTGACCAGTGGATGGCTCAGTGTCTGTAGGTTTGGGCTTCCTGGTAGGGCTAGAAGATGGAGTGACCAGTTGCCTCGGACGTTCTTTAGTGGTCTTTTTATTAATTTCTTCGGTAGTTCTCTCAGTTGAAATAAAGTCGGTAGTATTCTTGAATTTGGCGTCTTTGGAAGGAGATTTTACCGGAGATACACTGTCTCGTGGGGTTTTCTTGGTGGGAGACGATGGCTGCTCAGGTGTTTTCTTGGGAGACTTTTCACGGCGCGTTAAGGAATCAAACTTGACTGAATCTTTAGTGTCCTTAGTTGTTGTCGTGGTTACTTCAGTGACGTCACGATCATAAGGCCTTTTCTTATCATAAGTCCCATATTTCGAGGGCGATGGTTCCCTAGGACCAGTTTTATCAATAGGAGAATCTTTATCCTTTGGAGTACGATGTTTTGTTGTTATTTCTTCAGTGAAGTCAGTTTTTTTTACTTGAGTCGTATCAAGTTGGTCACGTTGGTCAATAAATGTAACATGCTCTTTAGGTGAGGGTGACCTCTTTCTCGGGAAGTCAGGAGTATCTTTGCTAGGACTCTTCCTAGAGGGTGAGGAATCCTTATCTCTCGGAGAGGGATGATCAGGACCAGATGGTGAATGTTCCGGGTAGTTGGTCTCATTTTTGTCCGTACGAGTATACATTTTAGTTTCCTCGTCGATAAACTTGTAATGATCCGCTTCTATTTTCGTCGTGGTTTTAGAGAAGTTCTGAGGTTTGCGGTCAGGGCTTTGTGAGGCATGTTTTGCGGGTGATGGTTTGTCTGATGGTTTTGTAGGAGAGTTCAAGCTATCTGACGGTTTATTAGTAGAAGTTGGTCTCATATATCCCGGTTTCCGATCAGGACTCACACTTCCTCTCTTTGGAGTCGCATCTTGAGGTTGCTTGTCAGTAGGCTTATCAGGTCTATCAGTAGCAGGACTAGACGGCTGATAACCAGGCTTGCGGTCAGGGCTTGTGCCAGGTCTTTTGGTACTGGCCGTGGAATGGTAAGGTCGAGAAGGCGAAGTGGTTCGAGGGAACTCCGAGGTTGGACTTGGTCTACTGTCATTAGGCTTTTGATATCCTGGTTTCCTATCTGGGCTTTGACTTTTCTGAGAAGTATCCTTAGGGAAACTATCAGTGGTTCTGTTAGGACTGGATCTATTCGGAGTCGTACGTGGGAAACCCGAACTAGGTGAAGTGTGCTGAGTTGGTTCTTTTTCTGGGCTTGCCCGTGGCCTAGTTGGTGAATCCTGACGATCTACAGGACGGGTCGGAGAAACAGTTCTATGGAGATTATCCGTATGAGATCCTTTCTGTGTTGGTTTCTTATCTGGGCTAGTGCTGGACCTGAAGGATAAGTTTTGAGGGGTTTTCTCTGGACTTGTGCTCGGTCTCTGACGATGATCTTGAGGCTTTCTCTCAGGGCTATAACCAGGTCTAGTTGGAGAACGACCAGTTGGTGGTCTTTTGTCGGGACTTGTATTCTTGTGCGTCTTAACTTCAGTAAGGGAATGAGTAGAAGTAGTGGAGTGCCTGTCAGAGAATGTACGAGTCGGAGAATATCTATCAATTTTGTTGGGGCTACCACCACGGCTTGATGGTTTTCTGGAGGTTTTATCAGGACTTACACTGCTTCGTAGCGAAGATGTGCTTGACTTGAAAGTTCTACTACCAGGAGATGAGGCCCTGGTCGATGGTCGAGTGGTAGTAGGAGTATCAGCACGCAGGGTGCTTGCCCACGCCTGGTGTGAGGGGCTCCAATCATTGCTGATCTTCTTTTGGGGGTAATCAGTTTGGTACGTGGTTTGATACTGATCGGTGCTCGTTTTCCTCTCAACAGTCTCTTCAACTTTTTTATCTTTCGTAACGTGATGGACTCTCTCCTCGGTGAGCCTGGTTTGCTGCGGTACGTTATCCGTTTGTTGAACCGAATGGTCGTTGCGCAGCGTATCTGAGTCAGGACGTTCATTGCGCGGGATGCATGTGTCAGGACGTTCATTGCCCGGTGTATAATCTCCAGGGCGTTCATTAGGCGGTGTATAATCTCCAGGACGTTCATTGCCCGGTGTATAATCTTCAGGGCGTTCATTACGCGGTGTTTTATCTCCAGGGCGTTCATTACGTGGTGTGATGGTTTCCGGGCGACTGTCACGTGGTGTAAAGGTTTCCGGGCGACTGTCACGTGGTGTAAATGTTTCCGGGTGACTGTCACGTGGTGTAAATGTTTCCGGGCGACTGTTGCGTGGTTTGAATGTTTCTGGACGATCATTACCAGGTGTTATAGTCGCGGGGCGTTCATGACGTGGTGAAGAAGTGTCGAGGCGTTCATTGCGCGGTGTAAATGTTTCAGGGCGACTGTCGCGTGGCGTAACTGTGTCACGGCGAATATTGGTGGTGTCATATTTCCGGTGATGGGTCTGATTCGTCCGCTGATGAGTTTGCACGTAGTCATCTTTGTCAGTGGATTCAATAACTTTATTGACGCGTGTCACATGTCGAGTTGTGTGCGAGTAGTCATCGTCGGCTTTAGAATCATCTATCACTTTCTTGTTTACTTTAGTTTCATGGCGCTGCACATCCGAATAATCTTCGTTATCCTTCGTCGTATAATCTGCCATTTGTCTTTTGAAGTCATAGTCATCAACGTTTCTTTGAGAATCGACAATGTCAGCGGCGCGATTGTCAATTACGTGACGAATGATTTTGGAGGATTCTCTGGCATCAGATCGCTGTTGGGTGGAGTAGGACTTGTTCTCCCTTGTCTGGTATGATTGTTCAGAGCGGGTGCTTTGTACTGGAGCCCGAAATTCTCTCTTGGTGCTGGTTACTCGAGTCCCGTCAGGCAGGCACCGCGTCTCTACGATCACTCTGGTGTTGTCGTCAGGGTAATCGATCTTCCTGGACACGAGTTCTCCAGTCTCGACATCATTTCTTGTCACATTCTGTTCGTAGTCATTTTTCCTGACACTATGTTCGTATTCATTCTTTCTCACACTTTGCTCGTACTCATTTTTTCTTACATTTTGTTGGTAGTCATTCTTCCTCACATTTTGATCATAATCATTCTTCCTTAAGTTTTGTTCGTAGTCATTAGTTGTATTGATCTGTCTTCTTGTTAAAGAGGTCGCGTCCTCATTGCGGTTAGTATCATAACTTCGTAGGTCATAGTCGTCGTTGGTCAAATATGGCACCGTTTCATGTTTCGTCGAAGACATCTGCTGGAACTTTGACGAGGAAGTCGAAGAACTGGTGGTCGACGAGATCTGTGTCCCGTCGTCAGTCTTGCGGACGACGTGCTCTCGAGCGGCCGTGTTCGACGTTGTCTCGTTACGTTTCAGGCTACTGTTGTCATCGTGGTACTCGGTGACTGCTTCCTTGTGATGGTCGACAGCGCCGAACTGTCCCTTGCCACCGTCCACGTCGTATCTGCCCTCGATGTTGGCGTGGACAGACTTGACGTGCGTGTGACCGTCGTCGGTGGTCTTGTTCTCCGACTCCACATTCCATCCAGCGTTCGAGAGCGCCTTCAGATCTGCAAAGAGATTAGTATTAGCTTCTGATCGTGAACTGTGTACACCGTTACCGGTTATTAAGCGTTAGTTCTGTTATGGTTAAGAATGGGTGTGTCGTGCAGGCACCTTGGCCGCGGTACGTGAACTCCTTGGGCGGAGAGCCGGCGTCGCGGACCTCCTTGCTCTTCATCGACTGGAAACTCTGGTCCGCGAACGACTTGACGTGGCCTTGCGCAGCACTGAACTCACTACCTGTTGAATTTGGGCACAACTACGCTAACTTATGGTCTTTTGGGAAGATAGACTTTCATATTTTCAGTGTAAAGTAAGGGGAGATTTGTACATGACATACAATACATCAAAAACGTTGTACAATGGGGACATTCATATTGAAATAAATAAACAATAGGTACATTATTAGAACTAGTTCACCATTTACTCCTTGAGTGACACTAGAACTAAGCTATTCAAGTTTCTATGACAGTCCTAAACTGATCACAACCGTTTTTATACTACGAGTATAGTAAACAGATACAACAACCGTTTTTTTTTTCAATATAAATTCGAGATCTCATCAGCTGAATTCAATTTTACCCTCAAACTACAAACATTTAAATCGTTTCCATGTCCATATAAAATCCCATGCACAACTACTTAATAACAACTAGGCAGATATAACAATCATGCAAGCTTTTTCATGTATCTACAACACTACGGTTACTTCTAGCAGCCGAATCTTTGATCTACAGACATTCTATCTAAAGCCTCTAATTGAAAGTAAACAAAAGTTGTAGCTATGTTTTTATGTTGCTCACTCAACAGTGCTGCCAGCAACATTTGTTGTTGCTCAAGCCACTATTGCTCAAATTTTGTTTACCATAAATTTTAGGCCTTTTTCCTTTTGCCCTGAGGATGGGAAATCATCAAATGACCCCTCCCGCTCTGGGTGGAGCGGAAGGGTTCCTTTTGCCCTCACTACTCAAGACAGTTAAATAAAGTGGGTGTGTTACCTTTCCCATCTCTGGTGGGTTCGGGCGAGTAAAGGTTGCGCAGGCGCTCCTCCCGCAGCCGGTACATGTGCGCGCGGATCTCTTTCTTACGGGAGAAGTCCTCCGTCTGCTGCCACTGGAATGTTAGAATGGGTATATGTTAATTTAGCTGCCTTATTGTTGTGCTTTAAATTTCTATTGTTGCTGTCTGGATTATTCTGTTAGGAAATATAAAATAAACAGTGATGTTGTTGTTGCCAACATCACTGTTTATTTTAGATTTCCTTAGCTTTCACTTTTCAAAATACTTTCACAGTTGGCATAAATGGATGGAATTAGTATGTACCTACTATTATAGTACAACAAACGTCATTGTGAATCTTTTTGAATTATGCAAAATTAAGTTGTTATTACTATGCGCCTGTCGCTTTTGTAGCACCAAGTGCAAGTTTAACAGCACTGCTCGTGATTTTTGTCAGGCGCCTGCCCTTTACTTTTCATTTCCATTACTATGAGGTCAGAATATGGCGTTTTGTGGATTTAAATCATTGTTTTAAAGCATTTGTGAAGGACGCACAGAAACTGTAGCCCTTGGAGCTCAATAAGAAATTATAAAGTACAACTCCAGATAGATGGGCGGCTAAAGCAGGAACTTCCTAAGTTACCGTGAATGGTTTTAGTGATAAAATGGTAACCACGTAGGTATATTAGTAGCAAAAACTATTTCAACAAGGAAGTTAGGTCACACTGTCTGGGAAAAAGTAAAAAATATAAAACGTCTCACCATGCGGCGCAGTAAGTCCTCGTCGCGGATCAACGACACGTCGCCTTCAGACATTCTGTAAACAACAAGAAATCTATTTAAAACATTATACATTTGACTACTTACAAGACAATAACCAATGATTATTTCTACCTTCCTTATAGCAACAACTGGGAACTCAAAAGAAAACCTGACAAAATCAAGGAAAGTACATAATACTTTAAGCAATATCGGCCAAAAAGAAATTTGGTTCCAAAGTTCTAATAGGATAGCTTATAACGTAGAAGTGCGGGGTAATTTGAAAAGTTGTATTAACGTAAAACGTTAGTAGTAGTAAACATTTTATTACATAACAAAATGAACATTTACATTACTGACATTCTACTGATATGGCGCATAAAAATAATTAGCAATATATACCTAAGTAGCTACTCACTACATATAAATTTCAATACTGACAAACAAAGAAAATAGAAAATATCCCAAAGCAGATTATGTATCAATGTACAGTCAATAAAATTGTTTTAACCAAAGATTACTAAGTTTCTATATATAATATAGCTTATCATATAAATCAAATAGCAACACTTCGTACACCATTCTCCAAGCCCAAGGCCCGCGTCCTATCGCTCCTGCATCAGCCTATTGATATTTGTACCAAAACTAGTAGTAGGTAATTCGTGATTGTAATGATGCCATTCTATTCAACGAATCCTCATAAAGACTATAAGGTTTTATTAATAGATGCACCCAAGTTGCAAATCATTGGCTATATAAGCCCAAACCGAATGTTAGGGGTGCTACTCACATGTTCGGTTCGGCATGACTTGCCACAGCCGCTCGATTCTGTAAAAATCTGGTGAGATGGTTACAGAATCGCACTGCAGGCCGGGCGGCAATATCAAAAATGTATATTTTGACACCCGGCTGTGCCGAATCAAACCGACCCGAACAAGTGGCTTTTGACCACAGACTGTCAAACGCAGAAAGACTAAAAATCACGCGCTGATTTTACGAATACCAACATATTAACCGGGTGCCATTCAAAAATAAACGGCAGCCAATATCGTCGTCACCCTGGTATACCTACTCATATACCATAATATAATATACTCATCCGAATGACAGCTAATTAAACATTCGCGGTCGTACAATTGGTTCCGGACTGATGAACTGATGAGTTGATCTGTGGCACACATCAAATATCTGTCTGGTTTTCTGATTTCATTTACTAATATAATTAAGAGTTGTTGTTGGATTACTCTAAGTAGTCGTCTGTTCCACCCAGTCTGTTTTTTTTTCGTTATTAATAAGAACTAAAGTTTTTAGTAATGGATTACAATCTAGCCTAACAGACTAATAAGCAATTTAACTCTAACTTAATATTTTACGAGATAGATTATGTTATAACTAAGAATAGTGTCAATAATTATGCAGTGCTGCAGTGTGTTATTATTGTGCATTTTTACTCAGTTTCGTAGCACTTGTTTAGGGTCTGATAATTGATAAAATACTTTGTTCATGTGTTACATGCATAGCACCATTAGCACCGCACTATTATTCATTCACTATGTATAAATACTACACTAACTCAAATGGTTAAGTTCTCTTTAGCCTACGCACTATATCCGTGTTGTCTAGCAGCTGAATTGCCTCGACATTCACATGTCGGTGAAGTCTGTGTTCGTGGGCTTCAGCAAATAAAAGAAATGGAATGAGAAGTAAACGAAAACCACCTACACATCATAGCTTAATTACTTAGTTACAGTTGGCTATACGAGTATATAGCGAAAATATGATAAGGATTTTAGAAACAGTCCTCAGAAGAAAGCATTAGGTTCCTAATTATGTGAGCAGTACTGACGTAATCAAGACAACAGTGATGACTGTGATGATACAATAACGACCGATACAATCATGCGCATAGACGCAATCACAACTGCCTGCTCAAGAAAATAGAACTATATAAAAGCACGTATATGATGACTATATCGCAGCCAATTAACACTTAAGTGATCGCTAAATGAACTTGTATGAATCTCGCTGAGTATCAGAGTATCACGTTTGGTCGCGCGGTGCAATTGAAGGACCTTGGCGACACAATTAGTGGCCAACCAGGCACGTCAGTGGCTCATTGCCGGATTTATGGTCGCCGTCGAGGCTACCTATGTGATGTATCAGGATCTGCATATGGGTGGTTCAGAGCTATAGTTTTTGTATATCATTTAAAAGAAAGAATTTTGCACTAAACAGTGAAGGAAGATTATAATCCAAGATTTTCAATATAAATTGTTCAATTTCAAGTCATGTCACGTGGGCTGCCGGCTAAAGTCTAATCATCCAATTAAGTTTGCTGTCAGATTTTCAATAAAGGAATCTAGTTTACAAAACAAACAATTTTTTCAGATCAGCATAATATGTAAGTCACATTAACACAATACATGTTCATTGACACATTCCTAATAGCTAACACTAAAGCATTTGTCGTGAGCCATCTGTCAATGTAGCTCAACCTCAATCCTTACGCCATATGGCCAGTGGCCCAAAGGTCTGGCCATATACGGTACACACACGCCACCCCGGTGCCCTTGCCCCTCTTACAGCATCTTATAAGGAGACATAACTTTTATCTCGATACCACTCGGCAGAAACGAGTAAAGTTGTATTGAAGTATTTTTTTATTATTTTATTTTTCGTTACGTGTCCTAGATACAGAGGTCGTTTAGTTGTAGTTGTAATTATTTTAAAAAAAAAGATAACGCGGTTGCAGTTTTGGACCCTCCAAATGGGAATAATTTGCATTTCATCAAACGGCTCCTCCAACAGAATGTGACCTCCGATCACATTGAAACGAAGTTACCAAGAACTATTCTCGGGACCATTACAAAGAAATGGGAGTATTAAATGATCCATACTTTAATATCATTCCGTGAAATTATAAAGAGGCAGCTGTGAGAAATGCATGACTAAATAAACCGGCTTCATGCATGCACAGGAATGCCAGACAAGAGGCTCCGTGGCTTGGGATGTCCCCCATCATACTACATCAACGTTTTTACAGAACATTCCAGAATGTTTTCGTCCTAATAGTCAAACACTAGTGTCTCAATAAGCCGTGATGTCACCTAATGGCCGCCTGTTTGTCACAGCGATTGGCCCAGTGGCCAAACTAATGGCCAGTGATAAATGAGTAGAGCAGAAAGACTGGACTAGTAAGTGTTGCAACTGTACTGGACGTTAATGGGTTTGGTGATGGGGATGATAGATGTTGGGTCTGTTCTTGTTAGCTTTGGCCAAGCCCAACTTTGGCCATATTTTGTATAACCTCATTTCGTCTCGTCTTAACACATTAACGAAATTACGAGACCAGATAAAAACTTTGACTTGCTTCAAATACTTTTTAAAAGTTACTTGAAAATCTTTCCATTAAAAATAATTCTGAGCTTCGCTACAGTACACTATAAAAACAAAAGCATCGCCGGTCACGTTAATATTTAAAGCAGCAAAACTTCTACGTACATGTATAAGCCATGTATAGTCCCATGAAGTCGCATCAGACATACAAACGCAGGTGTAACACAGTAATTTCACTATAGTTGAGCAGTAAGGCACGTCCTAAAGGTCACAGGACTCAGGGCTCAGGTAGGGCGAGAGCAGGACCGGCCGCGCTGAACCTGCTAGTGACTCACGCGCATAGATCAACTGATCAAGAGGAGAAAGGGAACGCGAAACCATAGTTACGAAGTTATGTTGTATTTGTGACAAATTGTAGAAGTGTTCTCTTGGGGACAAAATATTGGATACGTGTATTGTCTTGTTCATAATACATATAATTAAAGGTATGTAGGATTACCTATCTTAACGGTGCATAAGCGCAGCCGATATTTTATCTTGCTTGCTTGCAGCCTATCTTGTTTGT
The DNA here is from genome assembly GCA_949629185.1 of Apamea crenata. Taxonomy (NCBI): domain Eukaryota; kingdom Metazoa; phylum Arthropoda; class Insecta; order Lepidoptera; family Noctuidae; genus Apamea; species Apamea crenata. The sequence continues at coordinate 18,578,372 of OX451367.1, forward strand.
CATTTTTTTTAAACATTCTAAAAAATTGCTAGACGAGTGTTGTGGAGAAAACCAATAGAAGATGGAGTGTACCAATAGCATGGAGTGGGAAATCTTATATACCCAAGTAACTACATTTTGACGGCTCTTTTTGACACCTTTACTAAATCACCTATACTTTGGCAGACTGATAAAATTGGGTTCATTTCCCAGGGTCTGCAGTGGTCGTAAATAGGGCCGCTCCTGAGGTCAGAGGACTCGGGTAGGGCCTGACCGGTCAGCGGCGCCTGCGCAACCTGACCGTGACTCACGCTCGTTGCGTAGATCGGGACAAACTGAATGCCTAACCGGTGAGCAACTCACTGAGGACGCCGAATCGCATGTCTGGACGAGATGTTTTGTAATGGGCTGTTTTATGCTTTTATTTGGTTGTTAAAGTTGATACGTTATTTTTTGATCCTGTAAAACACTGAATTTCGGATGTGCCTACAATTAGTGCCGAAGTGTCTTCTACGTCGTCATGAATATGTATTACATCAAGCTACAAGGATAAGGGGATCTGTTGATGTGTGGCTAAAATTGGAACTATCGCCGCCATCTAATTTTTTCAATACAACTTCTGGGATAACTTCACAAATGTTTATGTCATTTAGGCGTCAAAAGATGCTTCTAGTACTATAATTGACAACTTGGCAAGGTAATTAATAAACGATGTCCAATTCTTGTCTTCTTCGTGCCATCCTCGGCCGCCTGGTCTATGACCACAACACGTGTAACACGGTGAGTCGGTGACATAATGGAAGGCGAACGGCATTAACAAACGAATATTAATACGTGAACAGGTTTCTAAGTATTGATTTTCGGACATTCTGATTATTGGACGGGAGGATTAAACTTTTTGCCATCGAAATTAAGTAAAAAAATATGAATATTGAGTAATTAATGTCAAAAAATGTACCTATGTTATTTTACAAAATCACCTTTAAAAAACATGTCAGAAGCTTGACGAGGTAAGTAGGTACCTACCTACCTACCTAGATGCCAAAGTATTACAAAACGAACTGTGGTAAGCGCACTATGCTAATTCTAATAAATTATAGACTATGTGGAATTAGGTAGCATACGCTGATATTCAATCTTCGTATGAGTAAAAGAAGAAAATGCATTTAGATATTAATCAACGATGGCCTTTGACGAGCCTTTATGCTAATCCTGTGACCCATTCATTATCCATCATTACAAGTCACCTACCGAATGCTGCATAAATGTAAACAAGCAGCAATTCAATCAATCAAAATGCTTGTTTACCCAAGTCAAGACTATTTCGACAGAGAAACTCCTCATCACTATGTCGCCCACAGCCCACAGCCCCCGTGAGAACGTCACCTGATTCACGCTTCATCTTGCATCCGGCACCGGCAGAACTTTGCGCAGGACTGTCAAACACACGCGTGTAGCAGTTACGCGCTCTGAATGTAAACCATGGGTGTGGGCAGAATTGATGAGGGCCTGAGAGTGAAAGCATATTCGTAAAAGTAGCAGGATACTGATGGTGCTAATCTGGGCTAGTGGCTGTGAATGATATATTAACTAGCAGACGTGTGTGTAGCTGTAGCGTGCAGCCCACTGAGAAGAGAAGTCCTATTGTGCCGTCTAGCATATAGCCTGGATTAGCGGAATTCGTAGCACAAGAGTACTTTATAGGACAGGTAACTGATCAGAGAGCCTAGAAAGGTTGTATTCACTTTCAAAGCGTATCCTATTTCTACAACTACTTGCAACAGGATTGACTTATGCTTTTCGGTAGCTTATGTCAATCCAATACATATTTCGACTAGGTATTCCATCATTGTTATCTGATAGCTGACTTAAATGTCACTATGCCTAGGCCCAGGCTATGACATAACACATTTTTGAAATTTGTTGAAAAAATACAATACCGTTCAAGTTTATGGCGAGGTCTTCTGGGCCGTTGTAGGTTTATTTTGGACCAAGCTATGCAAGTACGTATCTAAAAAGTGTTTTCAGCTTTCGTCTTCCAGAACAGACATTAGGTACGTAACACATTACCGTAGTGAGTTACCATTGCTAAACATAACCTTTATTATATGTTTTGTAGAAGAAAGTGAGAATTTCTCACAAACGGGCAGTCGGGCACACTCCCAAAAGAAAGTTACTTCAGTTTAATGTAGGTATTCTAGTCACTCACGTGTCTCTACTTGAATAACTTGAAGTTCAAGGTAAAGCGGATTTAGTCTGACATTTAAACAATTTGTTAATTATTTTTATTTTGTGTTAAATTAACTAATGAAATGCCACAGGAAACGTTTATGCAATTGTCGGTTTTAGAATTGCAAGTAATTTTGCTTGCATCTAATCTTAATGGCAGCAGGAGGTAGAGATCAAAGAGCAGCGGTTTGTTTACACATTACATCAAATGTTTATAATTGAATTTACCGCTCGACGATAACCTATTCGGTCCGATAGATTAGTATCTAATTAGCACGTAGTAAAAGCAGGCGATATTAGTCAGTGACATTAGACTGTATCGTTTAGGATAATAATCAATCATCAGAGTCTATGCAGGAGATACCAGAGTCCCTTCAATATGGTCAAAGTATGGCACTGCTTTAGAGAAGTTCGACATGGCTCTCTGTTTTAGGAAGATTTAAGGATTTCCTCTCGAGAAAATAGCAAGTTAGAGACTATAATGTAAACATAGACAGGACGTCAAGATATCTTATGGGTTCAGGTAAGTAGGTACTCTTATCGTAAACGTAACAAATAGGTACCTACATTGATATTTCTTCTAGAGTTATACATAGACACTATGGCCACATCCGAAGTCTATTAATAAACCATGATATAAACAAAAACGGCTGCTTCTTTCTACCACCACTTATTATGGCGTCCACACAATGGCCTGTGCTGGCCACACTCCAAAGTGTATATCACTCAATTTGTATACAAAAGGCCTACCGAAGTGGTTTGTAATACTTTGTAGGTGATACTTTATGCGCATTTAAAATTACATGCAAGGCCTTAGGAATTAGGACCTTAGTTAAAAAGGACAACCCTCATCGAAGACCTTTAATTTCCAAATAACCAAAAAAGTTTAAGATTTAGTTAGATGGTGATGGCGATGATGATGGTGTGTGATTGAGCGCGAAGAAGAAGGTTTGGGTTTGACCTGCCGTTAAGGAAGTTGCTGAAGGCCGCCTATCCAGTAATCTATGAGTTGACGATGATAGTTGATCAGACCGCTATACGGTCTGATCAAAACTAACTACCTACTAGTTAGTAGCTTTTGTACTAGCTTTTGATGACACTTATTGCTAAACCTTAGGTTCAACCAAAGAATAAAGATTCTTGATTAACTTTTTAATAGCACCACAAGACTTACATTAATAGAAAAAACAGATTCATCATCCCCAAATTTGTTTAAACAAATTAAAAACTACATTCGGAATGTCACCTTTTTAATAGTCATCAAATAAATTAATTTAACACGAAATCCAGTCAAAACATAGACACAACGATGACATACATTAATGTCGTTCATATTGGCATTAGTTCGACCTTGTCAAAAGCAAGGCGCTGCAGAGGATGCGTCTGCGTCGGTGACGTCACCCCGAATTGGGACCGAAGGTCCCCGAGGTAACACGAGTCGTGATTTACTTAAGTATTTGTTTGTATTTTAAATGCATAATGCATGTTTCGCTAAATGACATAATGACTTTAAATAACATCATGCTCATAAACATAATAATCGTGCTTTGAGGACATAAAAGCAAAAGCCACTCAAGTGGATCCCAAATGGCAGGAAACGACCGCGCGGCAGGCCCAGAAAGAGATGGCGGGGTGAGCTGGAGCACAATCACAGTAGAGAGGGAAAAGTGGAAACAGGGAAAGCGAGGCCTTTGCCCTGCAGTGGGACAGCACAGGCTCATAATAATAATAAAGAGTACAAGCAGAAATTCAATAAGTTTACAATACACTCCATGCCTTGTCAATTTTCTAGAAATTTTGATAAGCTCAATGTGCTGACACGCCAGACAGATAACCTCTAAACGACAGGTAGAGAGTTTTGTTCAAAGATAAATATTTTCTTTTTAAAAACAATTAAAATTCTATTAAATTGTTCTGTAGAATGTGTTTACAAATTAGTGCCAAATGGGCAAATTCTTATTTGGCACTGAAACATTATGTCTTGGACGCGAATTTCTTTTCTTTAACGATTGAAATTAAATTGTTTGGAAATCCCTATTAAAAAGGTGGAAGACGATGCAGAATCCATACTATATTATAAATGTAAAAGAAGCTCTGTCTGTGTGTCTGTAACCATTTCATGCCTAAACGGCTAAACGGATTTTGACGGATAGAACACCTGAGTTACGTAAGGACTAGGACACTTTTTATTTCGTTAGTTCGTTCCCGTGGAATTATTTCCAACCTTTACGAAGACGAAGCCGTGTGCAACAACTAGTGGAATATAAAGAGAACGCAGGATCTGCAAGTAGAGTCACAGCCTCAGATCTAGCGTTTATACAATTCCCACAAATGACTACAATTCAGCAATTTAATATCAAAAACAATAATTCCTTAAATCGTTCAATTTATGCACCACCCACTATGTTAGCACTACAATAACATGCAATAAAAAAGTTACTCGCTTCCGCTGCGTGACGTCACTCCGAGTACATGAGATCAGGCTTAGCTTTATCTGTGCAAACTTAGCTAGGATTATTTCCGTTTCCTTGGCAGTATTTATTTTAGACTTTGAGTACCTGTGTCGATTAAATAAGTGGTTTAGATTTGTATCTCGTTGGAGACGACATTAGAGAAGTATCATTTTACTGATTGCTAATGGTAATGGTTCCCAGATGTAGTTACATTATTCGTCTCAAAGGATTTTTTCAATTAATAATTGGATGTTGAAAACTAAAATCAAATAACAATCGCTCCACGTAGAACCAAAGATATGGAAAACAAAAGAAGCTACCCATGGTAACTCCAAGAATAATAGGAAAGTGAAAACTTGGTAAGTAGTGTCGTCCAAGTCAATGGGCTCTTCAACGAAACTATGAAAACAAATAACAATCGCTTCACGTAAAAGAAAGATGTAGAAACAAATGAAAGTGTAGGTACTCAAGAATTTGAAAAGTGCGAGCTATGAAATTGTGTCATCGAAGTCTAATGTCCCTTCGGTGACCTTGGTAAACGGTAATATAGGAAACAAACAAATGTGCTATTTGAATCACCCGCCCCCGCCTGTCCAACTGGCTGTGGCTGTGAATGCGGTGATCGATCAGTCATGATCAATTGTGTTCGAGTGCTAATGGACCGCTCCTTTTAATAACAGTATGTAGGCAAGTACGAACTTTTGAAAACCATTTGCGAAAATTAACAACTAGTCTGATCATTTTCGGTGATATGGGGCTGCAACTTTATATCGTACAACTTTGGAACTGGAACCTTCATGAAATCAGTTGTCTACTCTAGCTATACAGTTCTTTCCCTTTTTATTAATTTTCCAATCTATAGATACCAAATGCATAATGCACCCTTTGTTTTTAACCAGGGATCAATATCAAAATTCCAAACTTATTTAATATATTCATCATCCATCATCACCATCCACAGCCCGAGTTCACCCACTGCTAAGTTCACCCACTGCTAAGTTCACCCACTGCTAAGTTCACCCACTGCTAAGTTCACCCACTGCTAAGTTCACCCACTGCTAAGTTCACCCACTGCTAAGCATAGACTTCTCATTTCTTGTGGCCAATTATTTTACAAACTAAACATTTCAGAACACCGCATCCCATCCTCACCTCCTATCATAAAACAAGCCTACAAGTATCACGTAGGCCAGTGTTTTTCGACCTTTTTCATGGTGTGCCCCCCTTAGTACGGAAAATATTTCGCGAACACCTTCCCGCCGCTGCTTCTAACTTGGAATTCATGTCTGTCACCTTGGGTACCTTTTGGTTAAACAGAAAAATAGAATTCTCACAAGCAACCACTGAAGCTTTGAAGTGTTTGTTTCCATTTGGAACCTCCTATTATTTTAATGAAACGGCGGCCCCATTAAAGAGGCTTGGCGACCCCGTAGTGGGTCGCGACCCACACGTTGGAAAACACTGATATAGACTTTACGTAGGTACTACATGTACTATATGGTCAGTACACCTAGGTCCTGCACCGAACTGGTTTAGCCGACCGTGGGACGTGGCCAATCCCTTGGCCAAGTTGGTGTTGGCTGTTGGCGAGAGAAATGTATAGGTGTATTGTGTTGGGCCAACATTTGAAGAACTTGAATTATGTAAAGGCAAATTCCGAAGCTGTTGATTAACATAAAGCAAGATGAATAATTGGGTAGATGATGAATGTTTCTAGAATAAGTAATAGAGACTAGTTCTGGATTCCTAAAATTCAATAAAGTGATAATTATCCAGTAACAGACAAACATGAAGATAGAGAAAGTAATATAATTAGAAATGTGAAAATAATCGGTAATTGGAAGCTATTATCTTGTCAATAGTTAAGTTGTGTTTATAAGAATAGATCGATCGCGTGCATACCGCGGTCGTGGGTTGTGTGGAGCATTCTTCGAGCGCCTCAAATATCATTGAGATGTCAATAATACGGCTTCTTATACAATCCTCTACACTTATAGTAACAACGTTATTGAGATGTTTGCATTGTTTTGTGAAAGGAGAAAACATTCGAACGATTTTCCACGATGTGGGTTAATTTTTGTGCCTAATAAATTCGTTATTGGAAATATCGATATAAGGCACACAATGAGAATCAATCCTTGACTTTGTGAAATAAAACTGGATTACAAACAAGTTACAAAAATTGGCGAAGGTACTAAAAGTATTCCAATTAAAATCCCGATCAAAAGTAACCCTTACGCCAACAAATTAAAGTTTAACTTCCCAAATCATTGCAGGTTTCCTAAAGAGGCAAAGAGGGTATTCGGAGGATCGGTAAATAAAAGTGTATTTGGTATATCCTAATATAGCGACTAAACGCCTTATAAGCGTTCAGTTCCGCCCACAAACAGTTTGGAGTTATGAGTTAATTTACCCGCACCATGTGCCGTGACACTGCTGGCGGTCAACTCAAAGACGTTGCTATGCCAATGTCTAGTAATTAGACATTCTAGAGATCAAACCACGAACTGAAGGACCATTTGTGATTCTAGAGATTCCTGAGACAATATGGAAAATGTACAGATTGAAACAAATGGAAAGCCATTTGAGATCGAAACTAACCATGACAAACATAAACAAAGTTGCAAAATTACGTGGAATGGGAGGAATTGGTCGTGAACTTGACTCTTGGTGACGTGCCGCAGTACCACGTACGTCCGCGTACTACTGCATAACATAGTGCATTTAAATAAACCACAATATTTATGCTCCACGAAGGTTCGACACATGCTTCGGCATTAATTCTAATTCTGCGTATCTCTGGTAGAGGGTCATAGAGAGGTATGTGATGTACTGTTCCGCTATGCTGTTTTGTTATTAAAATATTATATAATCCAAGCAACGCGGGCGACATCTTAATATTTATGCGAAGTTGACGGTACAGTTAAAGGGCTAGGCGGGCACTGCTTGATAAACACCTACGTGCAGCAATGAACTGCAATATGCATTGTCATTGTCAGATATTAGCGATCTATGATAGTGGTAAAGTTCGAAACTAGAGTCAAAATTGATTTTTGAGGAAACGACAGCTATCCTTAAGATTTTCTTCCTCCCAGCTCTTAAGTCGGTAGTACCACTCCTACACCATATTATTGATTACTCCCATAACAAAAAAATCTCTTAAAACACCTAACATTGCCTAGTTGTCTATTACATTACGATTCAGAGTCGATCTGTACCCACAGCGTCTGTGTTCCGAGAACCCGCAGAGTGCATGTTTTGGCGGACGCAATCTGACGCCTGCGCGCGCGCCGCCTGTTTCTCAAAACATGCACTACGAGTACATCTGACTCGGCTAGACTTTCTAGTGGGAAACTATCTTGAAGGTGGACGCACAGTTCACACTAATGTTTTGAATGATAATACGAGTCCGATTCCACAGCGAAACAGTAGAATTTTGGCACTTCTTACCACTGCGCACTAAAAAATAAAATAATAATAAAATTTCTGTATACTTTGTTCAACTGTATACTTTGTTCAACTTGAAAATTGCTTAGATGACACGATATTTTTGCAATCCTATATTGCTGGTCCTTTAAAAACGAAGTTATGAAATTGATAGTAGCATTCCCGTCTATTTAAAATATGAAAGCTCAGGGAAAACTCAATTTCTTAAATTACGACCAACTGTGGCAGCGCCACATGGGTTTAGAGTTTGTACCGTTGTTGCATAAGACATGTTCGTTCTACTAAGTGCCCATCCTACAAATACCAGAGTGCAGCCCATCCCTACTGACTGCCCATCCCACTGTTACCGGCCACATTAACCTGTAAGCCAAGTAGATAACTATTGTCTCTAATAACTTAACTACGTGTATTCAATAGCTCGTTAGAGTACGATTAAATGTTAAGATGAAGATTTCATTACTGTCGTGGCTGTTTTCGCTACTATGTAATCCCATGACAGCTATTTATCAGAAACGATTCTTTGGCCGAGAGCAACAGTTAAAAAGAAAGAGCAAAATTATTTTCAGGAAATTGTATCATTGAGAAAATTGCCTCAAACATTACCTTTTTTTTAATTTTTGCCAACTTTATTTGTTAATCACCTATAAGGGCCCATCCATAAATTACGTCACACGTTAAGGGGGCGGGAGGGGGTCGACGAGGTGTGACATTGTGTGACTAGGGGGTGGGAGGGGTCATAAATTTCGTGACGTCACATTTTAAAATCTATTATAATCTAAGTGTTAAAACACGAACTGTGAACTAAATATTTGCAACTCTATCTGTAAAAAAATAAGGTTCAAATTGTTTTGTCGGCCACTCACTCTACTAGTGTTACGCGCCGACCACCTAAGCGCTGGGTATGTAACCATAGAAAAAAATGACTCCGAAGGTAAATTCGTTCCACTGTTACTTCAGCTAGCTTTGGATCTCCGAGCATCATCACATTTGAAGCAAGTTCCGTATGATAGCTATTGCCCCAGTGTCGAGGCACACTTGTGTAAGCGATCATGTGGCCTATGATCTATGGTCTATATTTTGCATCATATAAGGCCACTAATCAACACAAGCAAAGCAATCACATAAGAGTCAACCAGAAGTTTTGCCCATCGCGAAGGTGCATCCTCAAACAATTTCTGCTAGACGTGCCAGAGAAATTCTTTGTTTGGATGATGACGATGATGCTGTATAGTTGGATGAAAAAGATGGTGACACAACGAATGTTCCTGACATTAACAACCCAAACGAGAACGAAGTGGCTGCTATGTCAGTTATAAATAATTTAAAGGAGTGGGTTCAAAGTCCGTGGACTCAAGATGATTAAGTTTTGTATCTTTAATAATTTTTTTTTTTTTGTTATGTTAATTTTTTGAAATGTTTGATTTGATGTTAATTTTAATGGAAATAAAACTAATTTGGGAAATGCTGTTCTAATTCAATAATTTCTAGATGTAAAATTGCAAAATATGTGACACCACACCAGGACGGGGGGGCGTCAAAAAATAATGAAATTCGTGTGACGTAATTTATTGATGGCCCCTAACAACAATAAACAATATTATTATTATAAGCATTGCCTGAAGCATAAACCTAAAATTAATATTGAGCAAGGCGATGATCAGGCGACTTTAATCGTACAGAACAGAACTCTCCTTATGACAAAACTATCAAGGCGATATTGGTGTCATTTCATTGTAAACTAAAACAAAAGAACCTCCTGTAAAGATTCAAACTGACTCAAATTACCCAGTTCCTATATGTACTGTTCCCTGCCGAAACTACAGCAACCTACATTCTCCTACACAAGCGCACTCGGTCCGCGGGTAGCCTTCACGGCATCGCGCGCAGGAGCCGGTCTGCGCGAGCTGACCAGCGCTGCGCAGTGCACGCTCCGAGGGACCTATTGTGTGGAACGTAAGTGGGGCGGGTAGGTAGGTTGGTGCAAGGAATTGGATAACTTGTCTTTAAGCTGGGGAGGTCTTAAGAGGTTCTAAGGAGGACTTCTATGAGTACTGACGGTTAATCTTAAGGTATGGGCTATGTTTGAGGACTTTGTTTTGTATGACGTTTATCTTTTACGAATGAAACCTAGTTATTAGTGAGGTGGCTGCGCCCCTACAAGGATCGTGTAGGTACTTATTACTTAGCCTAACTAGTCCTCAACTTTGTGAATCTATGTAGTTACATATACTATACTGTGCAATAAATATGTGAATACTTTTTCGGGTTGTAAGAAAAGATGAGATACCTTTTATTGCTACTTAGCGATTATCAAAGGCGCTAGTTTTTAAATATCTTATAGTTTATGAATGGCGTATGAGTATTTTTTCATTATTTGGTTTCCTTCAGAGTTCACAAACTCCTTCCATTACAAAACCAACCAAACTGTACCATTTTAAAGACACCATTATATTGGAAACCGTATTGAAAAGAAAATGCATGACATGCATGAGTCACTTCTTTAGTTATTACCCTTTTAAAGTTTAAGCCCTCTACTACTACTACTAGTTAGCTCAAATAAGACGATTCATCAATAAAATCTTTATGATAAATCGACATAAAGATTCACAATTAAATCATCAGCTCCCCTTTCATTCACTAATAAACTACTAAAGGCTATACAAGACTTACTTGAAAAACATGAACACCAAGTACTGAGATCAATGAAGCACTAATCTATTTAAATTCATAATTATCCATTGTCCTTATCAATCACTCGTTACTTAATCCTGTACACTTGCTAATTAACTATTATCACTCATAAACATCATTCACAATGTCGGCGAACAACAACAAAAGATGACAAATATACATTAAGTACCTATAATAACTATTATTTTATAAAAACCACTGTTACACGTACGACTGCCCGTTTTACATAATTTTCTTTGACAGAATGTCGAATGTTTGTTCAATGCGCACACACACATCGGCAACTCACGCGCATAATGACGATAGTTTATAAATGTTGGCGTAAATATATGTACATGTTATTAGTCATAAGGACCGGTTTCAGACTTTAGTGTCAAGGATTACTTAAGAGTGACGTCATTGAAGTAAAGCCTTTTCCCCACAGGAGGAGGGATTAAAAGTTCCCTTTTTAGGATGACAATGAAAATTGAAATTTTAATGTCTACCAGCTTTAATGTCTATTTGTTCTTGAATATAAAGCGGATACAGATGTATTGCCTGACTTTAAACCCTGTTGCAAGCCTTTAAAAACAAATATTGGCAATTATGTATTTATGGAAAATGGGAATTAGATACAAATAGGTACCTACAGAACAAAGGTGAATAACTCGTATTAGATTAATGAAAGCCTTCCTTTCCCTTGTTTCTTGTGAACTGGCTTTTCATGATATGGACCGCCAAGCCAATTTTAAACTGTATATATAAACTTCTGAAAATCCCATAAATCTATATTATGGCTTCTCGTATCTATATTATGGCTTCAAAGCCTTATGTTATAAAAATCTAGGAGGAAGTTGCGAGCTTATAATTATTACTTTATTATTAAAATAATGACGGGTAATGGGAAACTACCCAGGAATCTAAATAAACAATAACTAACAATATTAGTTGTTTACCAACTAGACCCAAATATAGATGCTGCATTTGCCTCGGAGGATAAATAACGGAGGATAAATAACGGGAATTCGATAAAATAATGCGGACTAATATAAATTCCGATGTTTTTTACAATTCACTGTTTATTTGTTTTTAAACATACATATTTCTTGGTATTCAATGAAACATTGCTTGAGGTGAATAAGTTGTTCCACAAAACTATGAGGAAAAATAAATAAATAGGGTTTTGTCTAATTAGTAGTAATTATATTTACCTGGTGTTAATTGAAAAACAGAAATATCGAATTTAGAAGCAAATACGGTACTAATTGGGTAAACCAATTTATTTGGGGTCGGCGCAAGATGTCAAATAAAATCTTCGATCAAACAATTGACATACAGAATTTCGTATGTCAATATTATAGATTTTGGAATTCAATAAAAAATTCCCATTACCTACTAACTTTCTAAAGAGACAATGTTTCAAGACTTGTCCCATGAACTTATTCTTAATTATTAGTTCAAACCACTAATAAGAATGACGATAAGCCAGCTCCGACTGCAGCTAACGACAACACACAGAATGACTTCACTGAAGAAAATATAAATCCCGACAAAGGAAATAAACTAGTTAAGTAGTTAATGAAGCTGAATGTTTATTGCTTCGGAAGACATCTGACATTGAGGAGATGAAGTCATGCCTTATTCTGTCGCCATCGGATAGAGACCCTCTGTGCGATATATCGTGATCAAACGGCGATTAACAGGAAAATGTACGGACTGTTACTTGTTACCGAGATTATTTTGATGACTCGTGTTTATATAATTGATGATTTGTCGATGACGACAGCAGAAGATAAAGGTGCAATCAATATCACAGTTAATGTTATCTGAGTTGTGTTAGCACAAGTAGCTACTGATCAATGATCTGAAGAGTCAAATGCAAGTTAAAGAGAAAGATCTTAATTATATCCATAGGGAGACATCAATGGATATTGAGAATTCATAAAGTAAGGTGAATGGGGACTTGGAGGAGTGTACCTGGAATTTGAACAGAAGCTTGTAGAGCATAGAACTAAGTAGAATGTTCTCAGCAGGAGTAGGATACATAGTGCGCGTGAACAAAGCCCGTCTGATGGTGAGAACTCATACAACAACGCAAAATACATCATGGAAAGTCTTACAAAAAGTAGATAGGTACTTGCTAAAACGCAAAGTTTACTCACTTCCACAGTTTCCTAAAATACCAAATTAATATTCTAACTAGGCTGTAATCTGTTTTGGAAACTCAACCGAAACGGGCCAAAGAATTCAGTTGTTAATTATAAAAAATAATATTTGTGTAGCAGATGACAAGACTAATGCTAAAACCCACCAGTAAAACCCACACTCGTAGATTTTAAAACAGTTTTTTTTCTCAATTTGTGAGACGATCCTTACAATAGACGAATCATTTCATGTCACTTCACATTTTGTTCAACCTATCATTATATTATTGCTCAAGGTTGGAAACCTACGCAAGGATTGCTCCGGTGTTTTCGCAGACTTATATGAAGATGGGTCGAGTAATGCAGAGGCCCTTTAGACCATTATTACAGGGTTTAAGGATAAAGATGCGCAAACTGTAACCACCAATACAGTACTAATTCTAGACCCCCTTGCTTATAGGTTTTTCGTCGGGTATAAAAAAAGATGCCTAAATATAAATATTGAGCTCGAGCGTGCCCTTTGGACATTACATTTAGGTGTTGCCTAGTGTTAGTGAAAACGGGCATTTAATAAATTAAAGTTCACCAATTTGACTAAAGAAATATCTTAATAAGACTGTTTTCTTCGAAGAGTGCTGCTCAGGTTAGTCTGAACAAGTCAGGTAAAGCCTGTAAAATACTGTTTAGGGGCAGTTTTCCATGTGATTCTGAGCATGGCGCACTCTTTAAAGTTTCCCAAGTTATTTACCCGAACTTCTCTCAAGATTTCCTAAAATAACATGGATTAATCACGAAAATTCACGAAATTAAAGCTCTTGTAAACTTTACTCATGTTTGATACACTGACATAGTCTTACTATTTACGAACTTTTCCATAGAGTTTTCTTCGTTTTTTTTTCATCCTTGCGTATTGCTGATGGTTTCAGACTTTTCTCACTTTCAAGTACTTATAATATTTTTATCACTCACCAATGCTATTCGAAAACAGAGGCTGCGTCTCCTGCTCGTGGATCCCAAAGACTAACGTTAGGCTGGCTATGTAAGACCACAGACGAGCGACACTGGCGGCGGGCGAGTGCGCGTCGCCGCTAATCGGCGCGGGGGCGCTAGATGAAACAATCGCTCGATCTGTGCACTCTCGCGCCCACGCTAAGTCCAAGCACAGATTCGGCGGTTTGTTTTTGCAAAATATTTTGCAATTTTTGGCAAAGTTAGTAGGTACCAGGCTTTTTGGTAGAAAAATAGTCTAAGCTATTTTAAAACATACCTACACATATTACGAACGGCTGTAGGTAAATAAATAAGCTGAATAGTCACATCACTATATAAACCACATGATGCATAACATGATTCAATCAATGACATCGCCAACGATATTATAAACTTAATCATTCAAGAGACATCGTCTGAACAAAAAATCTAACTTGAGCACAAGCAGTGTGTAGGCTAAAGTGTATATTTTGATATAAACTAAGCTTAAGTAATAAAATTATATGTTTTTATATTATATGTGGTCGTAGACACCGCACATGAATAGTCTTATGTTAATAAAACACCAATGTGCATTATATATATATTAAAATTGTAATTATTTCTAGCCAACTTTCCAACTCGTGTCTATACTTAGTGATCATCAAATTCTGACAAGTACAAATTCTCCACTTACCACTTAAATAAATGATTACAAACAATATTTCAGAGCGATAAACCAACTGATAATGCCGGTTTTATTTAAATTCCTAAAGAAATAAATAAAAATAAGTACCAGAAAGAAAACGAAAACAAACATTAGGTATCAATTAAATGACACTGAATTTAACATTCTTAACAAAAATACTGTTATCAATGTAGGACACATCAGTCAAACAGTTTTATGAGGGTATTGACTGGAAATTAGCATTTATTTACTGAAAATTAATTAATTCGTGAAATAAATTGGAAACCTCATTAACATATATAGTCTGTATTAATGTAATTATAGGTACCTATAATATATTCTGGTCTTAATTTTTGTTTTTGCAGAATATTGTTGTAAAATAGAGACAAAATGGTCAACCGCCTAATACAGTCCACGGCAGGGGCCCACCTGATGGCTTGATCGGCGCGTGCGCCGCCGTCGGTGACGTCAACAGTTCGATATTAATCGTCGCTCTCGAAAATGATCCTGCGCCACCTTGCACAGGGTCTACGCTAGTATATCAAATATTTTGGGGACTTAGGGATAAATCTCTTGCTTGGAACACACATTTTATGTCCGCCTTATGTAGGTACCTACCTACTTTTTGTACAAAAATAGAACAATAAAATAAAGAAAAAAATAATCTGTAACACCTAGTCTTTAGTTGGTCATGGGAGGAACTTTTAGTTTGGTCACGTTTTTTGAGTAGTCAAGGGATTCTCGTAGCACTCCCGGGGCTACGGGGCTACGACGCTACGCTGTAACCAGAAGTCAAATAATTATTAGGAAATTGTAACCAGCGCAATGTAGGGGTTGGAATTTAAACATTTGGGTAGTAGAGCTGCTTGCGCTTCTCCTAAGCATGGTGGTCCTGGGTTCCAACCCGCGGGTCTCGGGAGGAATTTTTCAGTAGTAGCCTGGAGGCTGGATGTATGTATGCCCGGTTGATGGTAATAGGCTCGCTCCCTATTACAATTGACTTAAACATATCGCACGAAATGTGGGTGTGCTAGAGGTACACCTCTGCCTAACCCTTTGCGGAAAACAGGCTTGATGTTATGTTATGAGACACAAACGCCTTTTTTTTTAAATGTGCCTATAACGTCAACACATCTATGGTTACACATGTTTAATAAATTTTATCTAACTAGATAAATAATAAGGGAGATAGTGCATTAGCAAGTCTCAGTCAAAGCGAAAGGATAAACGCGATCCTTGCCAATAGAATAAAAATACTTACTCACTTATGTGATAAGAGACAGCAAACATGATGATCATCAAGTCAATGTACAGCAAACATGATGATCATCAAGTCAATGTACTCGTACTATGATGAAGTGACAGCAGCTGACAGTTTCGTAGTAAGAAGTTCAACGTGCGTATGTTTTTGTTGTTCGCCAAAATTTTCTTTTTGCCTAACCTGGTTGGGAAATTTTATCGCAATTTTCTTCAAAACCTCGCACCGGGCCGTTTTTTTTAATAATGATATTATTATAATTATTTCGCAGTAACAAACTAACCAACGAATGCATCTACAATATCACAATAAATCATAATTCAATCGCTGTTTGTATTACAACCGTCAGTAGACAATACATACTTTTCTCAACGGATAAGGAAGCTAAAACTGAGTGTGATTATTTGATTAAAAATTCTTCTAACTAAAAAATGCAATCAAATATTGCAGGACTAATGCTGCAGTATTTAAATTTTAGTGACAGACGTACCAAATCCCCATTAATTTTGAATTGTTCAAATATTTGTTTTATGTATCGCATTTTTTTTCCTGTGTAGGTAAACCCACTTTCCTTAATAACTTTCAAGCTGATTCAAAACATCGCACTGATTTTCCGCTAAATAATATTTTGCGAAAATTAGGTACGAGTATACTTAGTTACTCGTAGATACCTAATGTCCCTGATTTCTGGTGAGAACCCTGCAAGTCCTTGGCAGTGTTCAAGTGGCGGTAATGGCATTGCATCAGTTATTCAGTTGCAACGTATTGTGGGCGTGTAATGACGCGTCATGTTCGCGTTAAACGCGTGATTGATTGCGTGTTCACTGCCGATGGGAAGCGATAACGATGGGTCTAAACCAGCAATGAAGGACGAGGAAGAGTAAATAAGTGGTTAAAATATGCAGCTATTTTTTTGTCTAGTTCATGAACCTGTGGCTCGAAACAGGACCTTTTTGTGGTCAGCATGATGCTAAGGTTGTATTACTTACGTCATCTTATACATGCTCGGAGTTTGGATCTGTAATTGCTAGATGGCAAGAGACTCTGCCTAACCCTGTGGGGAATAAAGGCGTGATGTTTAGATTTCAAAACATAAAAACAAAGATGACGAGTCTCTGCGCGTCGCATGGCTGTAGACAATACTAAATGTTTAACAATTACCTTCTTTATTCGTAATGTTAACACTATAAACTCTTACTACTCCTGGACAATAAAAATGTATTAATCAAGTATTTTTTTGTGTTTATTTCTATACAAGTGATTTGTAATCTTTAGAAATAAATTAATTCAAACCGTATCTTATGGTTTTTGTGTATCTTATGGATTTTGTCATTTCAGAAGACGTAGTCTGAAAACCGCAACTGAAGTGTTTGGAAGTTGGACAACTCGTTGCAAAATGAACGACGATGCAAACGATCAGAGGATCGATCAGCTTTTCGAAATGCTCATTGAGTTCGTCTGTTTCTGGGTGTTCCCCTTAAATCGTAAAATATCTTAACGTAGTTTCCCTTCTTCATTCAATCAGAGCATTTTTCTAATCAAGTAAAATTATTAGATGGAAGTTCACACGAAATGTATTTAAAGTATTCTTGCTAGGCTTAGCAGTATGCAAGGTATGTACATAGTTGCGCTTGCGCATGTGCTTCATGTATCGTCTAATGACTGTCGTGTACACCGTGTGTGGCTTTCGTAGTTATCTGTACTTTCGAGTCCACCTGTCTACGAGCAGTGGGAGCGATGCGAGCGGAGCTGAGCGGAGTGTGGTTGATTAAGGAAAATATATTTTGCGATGTTTTAAACATAACAGTTATGTTTTATGGGTTTAAAATAATGTATATTGGCTACTTTGTTTTAAATGTTGTCGTCGTCTAATCACATGCATGTAACTACTACATTGTACAAGGTTTTAATCTAT
The DNA here is from genome assembly GCA_949629185.1 of Apamea crenata. Taxonomy (NCBI): domain Eukaryota; kingdom Metazoa; phylum Arthropoda; class Insecta; order Lepidoptera; family Noctuidae; genus Apamea; species Apamea crenata. The sequence continues at coordinate 18,596,124 of OX451367.1, forward strand.
TTAAAAGTTGTACAATGTAGTAGTTCGAAGTACTAACAACGCGCTTCGAAATAGGAAAAACGGATTGGCCGTCTGTTTTTTTTAATTTCTAAGCAGATGCAAAATCATACATATAACATAGTCCATTATAAAGCCGACTCTTCGTTACGTTAAACGTCACATAGCTCATCTCACCTAGCTCATTTCCCGCTCAGCGACTATAAAATTAAGCTCATCAGCTTACTAATAGGCCCCATTACGCCATGGGATCGCACGTGAGCTTGCGCTTGCGCACCGAGGCGGGAAGCGCGGCATTTCTTATGGCTGCCATCATGGCTACTTACCACGGTTGTCTGTGATGGGGCTTTCATTGTATACTAATTATGTTGTTAGAAAGTTTTTATTTGTTGAGCTTGTTGTCTGGCAGACAAATTGATTTAGATTGTTAGTAATGTTGATGTATTATTTGTATGATGGATTTTTATTTTTATTGTTTTATTTAACATACACTGAATATATACTATTTTTACAAGTTAACACTAAAATATAATATATACAAATATTATATACAAGTATATCATAAAAAAAATAAAGAAAAAGGCAGGAATCCTTGGGCGTCAAAAAATTCGTCCGCATCGCTGTCAATGGAATAAGTGCCCAAAAGGCTGGCAGCATTAGGCATTAGGTACCACGTTACTTCGGTTCTTACTGTTTTGGCTTTGTAGTGTAAAATCATAATTTTTAACTTTCTTATACGGTATGTAGCTCTATTTGAATGAATGATTATAACCACATTTAGGTCTTGATTTAATGTTATCAATGTAAATTATAATTATTATAAAAAAGATGATGCGAATAAATGATAATAATAAAATAAACACTACCTTAATCAAAAGAGACCCCATAATACCTTAATATCGTATTAAGTCCGGTGTGAATTTCCAAACAATAATTAAAATCATACGTCCACTGAATAATCACTAAATAAACACACAGTCAGCCAATAACAACAGTTATTAGTAATAGATTCATAGTACTAACTAATAAACTAGACAAATGTCACGTTCATGCAGTATCAATACTTAGGTAAACTCGACCCACGCACTATCAGGTATAAGGCACTCCTCGGTATCAGTAGCTGAGCACACTCAACATGTCATGCACCGAATTAGACATGATACCGTGCTAATTAATTGTAGTAATGCTCAATTAGGTACAATTTGTGGCTAAACAGTCGTTAGTCTAGTAATAGGAGGCATACTGGTTAATGTCGGGACAAAGTGGGTTCTGTTTGAGGATTCGGGTCATTCATACATCCAAATATTTAAACATCAATTTTCATTTCAGATCTTCTTCAAGGTTTAGTAATTAAACGACTTAATTTTTTAAATTTAGTTTAGATTTAGACTTTGGTATCCAGCGTATTGTTGACTTTGTCTTGCACATACCATGCCATCTGTCTGGTTTCAATTCCGTATGCGTTGTGAGCATTTTTACAGGTTTAATTGCAGTCCGTTTAATTCAAGGCTGCTTATTGACTTATTGACGACTAAGGTTAAGTCAGCTGCCAGACATTCTTCATAAGTTCTATTTGCCGGACACAAACCTCAACCATAAAGTTTCATCTAATCAACTGAATTCAACATCGATCATACCACCGCGAGCCCAAAACCCAAATATGCGTGATGTGTACAACAATGTAGTTAATTGTGCGATAGACACGTGCAATCGTGCAGTGATAACTGTTGCGACAGACATCTTGCGACATGTCTTCTACGAGAGATAAACACTGTCTGCAAAGGTTACTTGTGACTATCGGAGTATCGGCTATTGAGCAAAAGTAAACCGAGTATGATGTGGCATATCGCTATCATTCGGAGAAGGCTCCTGCGAAGATAAGGCACTAGATAAAAAGGTTTTATCGAATATTAAAAGGGTGTTTCCTAAGTTAGGGAAATAGCTAACGGAGATCTAGCTTTAGCTTCTAAGTTATGAGAAAAATTAGAAATATGGACCCACAATGGAATTTAAACACAGAAAACGAACGTTTTAAATGTTTATTTTGGAGCCCAGGGGGCTTAAAAAGGCCACTTTGGCAGAATCATAATAGGATAACAATATGAATCATATTAAAAATCGTAAAATGGTCACAAACTGACAATTCATAATATGATCTGTGTGCAATTCATATCACGCAATTTACCTGTTTGACAGTTTTGTACGGAAATTCGTAAAATGGTCCACCAATATTTACACCAAATATGATTGATATGAAATGAATTGTAGGTGATTAAACTTATGTGTAACCATTTAACGAAAATTAGAGGAATTGCTAATGATCTGCTGGGAATTCGGGAAATGAATAACTTTTAGAGGTATTGCTTAAAGTGGCCTTTTTAGGCCCCCTGATGGGTTGAGATTGTCATAATAAAAAAGTACCTTGAAAATATTTACTCCGAAATTATACAACATTTATGTGGTGACTGGAGATTTATGCGAAGTCGGTTTAAAAAAAGAAATTACCGCATTTAATGCAAAACCAACAATACGGTTGAATCACCGTATGCAAGGAATATGTCACGGTCAACGTGTAACCAGTCGATACGCACACAGACAGACAGACAAATATATTGAAAACGAAACCTACACTTTTAAGGCTGCGTTCACGCTATATTTGCGATATTAAAGCGATAAAAACTCAAGAGTTCAACAATAAGTTTGAAACTGACAATTCATCCACACTATAGATTTTGATGGAAATACCTACCGATCTATGGGACGAAATTGCTGTCATGTGAAGTCACAACACTTTTGCATCTTCAGAAGTAAAATCAGGTTCTACCAGTAAGCTACTAACGCAAAAAGAATATAAAATATCTTATGCAAAACATTAGTTGTAGAAAAACTGAAGATCCTTATTAAAGAACTAATATTTGCCACACTCATGATATACTGAACTGTTACATCCAAACATGAATCTAAGTGTAACTTTGAAAGTGTCACAGCGAAGTCAAGATAAACTGACATTAGTTCCAGCACAGTTAACTACAATCTTACATTTTGCACTCAAAGGAGAACACTCATGAAAACCAATTGGTTCCATTTGAGTGAATGCTCTAAACATTCAAAGTAAACAATATATTTTAACAAAAGCAAAGCCTTGTATTTGAGAAAGATGATGTCATGCAGAACGTGTATGGCCTGCACATCACACGTGTAATTATTATAATTACTACTTTTATTAATAAGGATTAACGGGTATTGTTTCTAGCGTAGGTAGAAGTTGAAGAAGTTTTGCAATAGAGACGGAACCTTCAACTTCGATCAATGATTTATTTCTGCTTATCCCAGTTTATTTGGGGTGGGCGCAGCATGTGTCTTCATCTTTCATACATCTCTATTAGCCGTAATTTTAGTAGTTATTCTTTCTAGCCACATCACCTGTCGTTATACTCGGATATCATCGTTTCTTTAATGCTCTCCTAACATATAACCATAACAAAACTTGTCTCACGAGACTATTGTCCAGATTATGGTTGTTATAAGACTCAGTAGCTGATAACAGACAACAATAAATGGGAGCTCGTCTATAACAAGTTCATTACCAAGGACATGATAAGATTTCTGATAGAGAGTAAAGTTGTTCAAAATTGTTTCCAGTGAGGCTTTCGATAGATTCAACTCGGCGTTTTGATTACATATTATAACAATTGAAATGTTGCCATAACATGTGGTTAGTGGTCACTCGTGATCAGGACAGAAGCACTTCTAATAATGCGCAACTCAAAAACCTGTTCGTTCTAATGAAAAGCAATGGAATTCTTCTGTACACCATTTCAATATTTAATGAAATTAAGGAAGTATCTCAAAACACTTTTATCAAATTCACTTTCATTCATAATACGGAATCTTTTATTATTATTTTCGATAATTGTTTAATTAACTCGTTTAATAATGGCTGCGTGGGAACGGTGTTATTCAACATCGCGTAAGATTATTTCGAGAAACCAGAACCTGATTGCAACCCGCCGCACAGGTACTCTATATGTACGTACGTACGTACGGCAGACTACCATGTAGATGTATGGTCCGCAGTGGTCCTTTGAACATTATCAATTTTGCTTAAGAATATGAAGGGATAGAGTATCTATTAAGCTTTGTTCAACTTTCAATCGATGTTATAGGTACTTTGATCTGACGGTTCTCCAAGGTAATAATGTCAGTAATAGATGGCACATATATTGAAGAGCTCGTGATTTTTATTTAACACTAAACGAATCATCGTTATTCTTATGAATGTTGTAAGTACCTGGGTGATGTAGTTTGACTCATAGCAGTGCTCATTGATTCGTGTTTGTTTGTTTCTTGTTGTTGATAAACAGCGAGTTTATTCAATTAATATGAATAGATGAACTTGTGGATGTTTGCCTTTTTATTCATGATTTGGCTTTGTGTCTTCATAAGTCATACTCATTTTTTTTATTCTTGCTATTACTGAGTTTCACAGAACTTTGTAACTGGAATGAAACTAAATGTGGGTGGTTTTATAGACAAAAAACAGTGAGTAGGTAATGAAAAAAGTCTAGAACATAATTCCGTCTAGGTTCAAATTTATGGAGATAAAGATATAAAGGAACAGAGAAACCACAAAAAACTTACAAGAACTTGATGATGACTCAGAGTTACCTCCTAAAGGCAAACAGACAAGCATTGTGTGTGTCCTGTCCACCAAAATAGGTGATAAAGACCACAACAAGTTTATTTAGGATTACAACGACCAAGTGTCGGACAAACAATCATAGCTACTGATGACAAAGTTACGGAATACCGGGCTTAGATAAAGGGTAACTTATGGCACGCCAAAGATTATAAAGTAGGTACAAGAATCCAAGAAGCAGGTGTGCAAACAAAAGCATCCGAACCTGCCGCCGCACACCTAGACGCAAAGATAATTTGTTATGATGACAACAGTTCACAACACACATGGGATAAAGCCGGCGCATTCCGCTGGAGAGACACCAACGTAAGCAATCAACTCTTAAAACATTGGATCATTACGTTGATATTACTCATGCAACATAAACATATCAAACTTGAAAGAAAAATGTGGCTGTATCTGAATGAATACGTGACCCTACTCCTTAATTTATGCGTGGACACGTTTAAAAAATACAACTGTCAAATAACCCGCCATCTGTAGCGCTCAGCTGAGCGAAACATGAGATCGTAATTTAAAACTTAAGTCAAACTTACCTGTGTTTGAGCACAGCCACCGGCCGCTAACACAGCTCGCCCGTTACCATTTAAATTTTAAACAATCGCTCAAAACTCAGATATCTTCCAGTGCACAGTTTAATTTCCACCTTTATGTTAATTATAACTTATAATAACAGTTAATAAAGCTCACGTGTTACTGCAAAGCGTTAGTGTTAGTTGTTTTTATTCTGTGTATTCGCGAAGTCGTTTCGTTCGTGTCGGCCGCTCGGTATGCACTTTTGGGGTCACTCGGGGTCGATTGGTTTTATTGTGTTTTTTCGCGTGGTGCGGCTTTGAGCGTGCGAGCTTGGGTCGACGTGGCGTGCGGCGCAGTCGGCGTCCGAGCGATCACTGCGGCCTGCGAACTGCGAAGTGACCCGCGCCGGCTCTCCGACCGCCTCGGGATGCGCGCGCGCACCTCCTACTCCTCCCTCAACCCTCTCCCGCAGGCTTTCGTGCCCTAAAAGATAAAAGTAAAACACTTATCGAAACGCGTTCCAAGAAAGCGATGCCACAATACACACATACGAGTCTAATTAGTCTAAGTGTGTTATTTATTTTGATGCGATAAAAGCCTGTTCTTCGACAGCCAGCATTTACGGCTTCGTAACGACCGACATATTTTTGTGTCTATCGGTCCTTTTACTATTTGTCACTATAGTTTTGATCACAGAAAATGCTGCCTGGAACTTGATCGGAACACCAAGACTCCTATTGCAATACAACTCAAACCACTATGGCTTGAAGATACTACTGATGAAAGTAATGATTCATGAGACAATAATCTTATAAGATAAATGCTCCATGAGATAATCTCAAGACTCTCAAGACAATAATGTATCGGAAAGTAGTTTTGGGTGCACAATGGCCGGTGGCAGCGATGAAGCCGATACTGGACAATGACAGGCCAACCATTGTTGAAGAACCGGAACAAACCGCTGATCCGGCTAAACAATTGAATATTGCGAACAAATTGGGTCCCTATCATTTGTTTTCTGATTTCTTGCGAATTGTACCGAAGTGTTCAGAATGTGCCACCGAAGGATGGAAGAGGAACGAACTGTCCCAGATGATTATCAGTTATTGATGGCTCGAGGTCAACCTTTGCAAGCCTTGGGCAACGGGACTTTTACTGTGGATGTTGTTTCATTGTTGTGTTCTCTTTTCCGTGCCCTTCTTGGAATAAGAGGTGATTGCTTCACTCCCGCATATCCTTATAGAACTTAAATAAATACAGATGCATCACATGGCGAGATAATATCAGACGAATTCTGAACATTTGCATGTAACTGTGCAATATGTTCGTCCCTTGATCCACGCAGGAACAAATTCCAGGGTGTTACATAGTAGATATTACATAAAGAGAACCGAGAGTCGCACGACGGCCTCGATAAGGTCCATAAAATACCAACATTACGGCCACTAGATACTTGACAACTGCCATACTGGACCGATTGAATTTAAGGAATTCGTTCGCCTTGTAAAATTGTTTATGGTGTTGAATTTCCATACTGACCTGGAGGAAAAAATGTTTATTAGTCTCCGAGCTTGCTACATTTAGTACCTATATCACGCAAAAGTTGCCGTAATAAATCAGTCGAGCCGTGACCTATTGCAGGTCACCCTAAAAGGGGACTACCTGGGCTGCGCCTGTCGCACTCGCAGCTACTTCACATGCCTCTGGAGTTGATGTTTTTATTTTCGTATTGAGTATATGTTTTAAAGCTCAGGAGGCTTATTCGTTTTTAGGTATCATACCAACTTTGTCGTTCAACGCTTGCTCAGTGCGTGGAGTGGAGATAAGGGTTAGTCATGGAATGTAGAGTGCAGTGGGGCCCAGTGCTAATGTAGAGTGCAGTGGGGCCCAGTGCTACTGCTAATGTAGAGTGCAGTGGGGCCCAGTGCTAATGATCCCGACTTACGAGTTGTAGGTCGTGGGCTCGAATCCACGCAGGCGTTGTGCTTTGTGTCAATAATTTCATTACCACTGCTCCCAAAACGGTGAGGAAAAACATCGTGAGAAAACAAAAAAAAATCCTAGAACCAAAAAAAATCGAACGTGGCATCATCAACCTGCACTGGGCCGCGCGGAAGATTATAACATAACCCACTCCTGAAGAGAAGAGACCTGTTTCCCCGCAGTGGAAACATTATAGGCTGATTATGCATTAAAACTGATAAAATTGCAAAACGGAATTATACTTATTGCTAAAAATTAAAGTCATAAAGTGATTTGCTCCAAAACATGCACGGTACCTACTCTTACGTAGCTTCAGAATGCAAGGTTTGAGCACTCCTAGGATAAATTTGGAGCTAAAAATGAAAGTAGGCGTAGGTCTCATTCGTAAAAGGCCTAACACCTTAAGCCTAGGTCGTCGAAACTGATTCAATGTCTGCATCCCACAGAGAGGTAGTGTTTAAGCCGATGACATCACTCGTTTCTGATAATCGCCCACCCATCCGTTCGACTGGCGCAAGGATCGGTTTTAAAGATCACGTAATATTTGTGGTTACTTCTGTCTCATTTTGTTTCGAAGTGCCCATTGTTTGAGTAACTTTTATTATGATGAAGCATTACTCAAACCACTGGTAGCGGTAGGTACTGTCTAGAAAGCTAACTTCAAGCTCAATGTCGCCAAGTTCAAGGTATTTTTTGCCGGCTACTGAAAGGAGATAAGTATTATGGCGCAAAGGCCAATATAATTAAATGGAGCAGAAACCAATCTAGGAATTTGATTTTTTTTTCTAACTCTTATTCATATTTTATAATTCTAGCCGCGTGCAGTCATTAGAAGTATTTAGTTTAGCTTTAAACTTAGGGCTCTGCGATGAGACTGGCAAGGAAAAAATATTACCTTACAAATATTCGAAATATCAAACTCAAAGAACATTTTGGGTAATTAGGACTCAAATTTTCGCTTTTTGAACAGGATATTGTGTGGCGCCAAAAGACAGCCCGCAATAACGACGACCTTACGACACGCTGAGGAAGATATACAATTATAGACGAGAATTCATGAAGTTAGACTAGAAAGACTAATCAAGAAAACTCCATATATATATATTATATTTTCCCATGTCATTGGTACCGAGTAAGAGGTTTCCTCCAAGTGACCTCCTTTACCTGTGCGGCAAGATAACCAGCCCACTGTTTCATTCAGCTCAAAGCCAACCTTCATAGTAACGGCCTGCATGAACCACTCATACTAATTACTGCACGCGGCTAGAATAATCGCCATTTGTTTTGAAGTTACGGAAACGACTAATAATTAATATTCAATGGAAGCTAGAACAAGTCCATTACTGAGGTGATGATTATAGAGTCTGTAAAGGTAAAGGTGTTTGTATGATGATGACCTCCGTTATTAACTTAGGGTTAAAATTAATAACGACGGTGGCCAAATCATCCTTTTGGAGTTGTTAGGTTTTTCGTCTGAAGTATAAAAACCTAAAGAGGAAATGAATACTAATTTTTTATTTATTTATTTTTAAATACCTATTTATTACAGTTTCCGAACTTGACTATCAAACATCTATATCTAAGTATACTAATAATAAAGCTGACGAGTATGTTTTTTTTTTTACTTTGAACACATTATCTCTGGAACTAAAAGTCGGATTTCAAAAATTCTTTTTGCTTTTGGTAGGCTATTTAACATCACGCCGGCCCTAAGAAGCTGAGCAACATGAAAAAAGTCAGAAAGAAGGCTAAGCGAAAACGAAGTTATAGCACGGACAGGCGATGCAATGCGACGGGTGGGGTTAGTCGCGGGGAGAAATTAGTAGTTTATATTTGAGTTTATTTAAACGTAAAGTTTGAATAAATCTAGGATTATATAGATAATTTAGCTTGTATGCCAAATCCCGAATTCCATAAGTATTGTCCCATTTGACCCCCTAATCAATATGACAGAAAAACAAAAACGGCTCTGACTGTGCATCGGTCAAGTATGTATGATTCAGGCTTGTTCAATAAACTGCGCTATATAATGAGTATGACAATGTATGTAGGTACAACTTTATTTAAATACTCGCTCATCTTGATCTGAGGCGTTGTGTGTTGTGTTACCTTACAGCAGGGTTTCGCAATCACTCGGACTTTGGCTTGTAACCACACGTACTGCAGTAACCTCTTTACAATATTAAGACTGAAGTTGTCAAGAAGCAGTTGCTGAAAGAACAAAAAATTATTAGGAAAATGGGAAAAGTCTATAAAATACATAAAACAAGCAACGTGGTCTCATGGGGTTGAAGAACTTAGTAATACCTACAAAACGTCGACTTTTCTCCCTTTTCTGTTAGGGTGGGTCGACAAGTTCGGTCTAGAATATTGAATGGTATATTACATAGAATATTTAACGCTAAATAAACCCATCATAATATTATGCACGTAAGTGTAAACAAGAGAACGTCGGCGTCGTCGTGGGCGTCGCAATCAATTTGTACTTAGATGAAATAATTAAAATGTTATGACAACTGGTTTCAATAGTTTAGCGATTATGTCAATTGTCGGTACATTACCGCATGTACACGTACCTAAATATGGGAAAATTTTATCTTATTAATGGGATAATTGGTGCGATCTGTCTTTATCAATTGTAGAGCTGTTATTTTCTTGATTTATGTTATTTACCAGCTGTGCACCCGATGGGATTTCCTATCAGCAAAAATGAGAAACTTCCATACAATGTTTCATCTCCTATTTAACACATTTAGGGGTGAATTTTAAAAATCCTTCCTTATAAGTACCAACTTAGTTCCGTTGTTAAAGGAATTGTGTTTTCATGCTGTTAGACCCAGCGCAGCGGTTGAGGCTGTGCGATGTCGCTGTCTGTCAATGAATTTAAGTATCGTGACTGTCGTCAGATTACCCTTAAGGGTTTAGGACTAACCTATCAATAAAATATTAATATGGGGTCAACATGTTATAAGAATTTTATCAAAATATAAGCATGAAATATAAAACTATATTTTTGTTGAAACCTCTTAATTAATTAGGTAGATAACTTTCCTACTCACACTAAAAGAGGGTAAAGTGCAGCACCCCGACGCTGTAGCCCACGCAACTCGGCGCGGGCGTAGGTGACGTCACGCATTAGCATCACAATCGTGCGCCACCACGCATTGTCCAGCGACGCCATACGCAAACAATACACACATGACCAGATTAACAATTATTTAGGTATCTCATAGAAAAGTGACGAAGAAAAACATGAGGTGTTCTAGGTCAGTTCTAAAATAAGGTTTAGATTATTGTAACTGTATAAAAGATAAGGACAATTTGGAAATTCGACTCACAAACTTTCTGTTCTCTATAAAAATGCTGCGGTTTTTTTTTCATTAGGTAAATCTTTCTCACCTAAATGATACGGCTATTCCTTGTAATTTAGGTAAGAAATTAGTAGGTAAGTAGTTTATTTGATTTAAATCTTGCGTAGCAAAACTATGAAATAATCGAAATTAGAATGGTTTTCTCCTTTCTCAATAAATGGTAAATAGCTACATAAAGTATACTCAGCCTTCCTCACTCCACTACCTACTTCCTGCCAACGACAGAGACCGACCTGCATGAACACCGAGAGTGCGTTACTTCACAGCCGTCGAACAATACTTCGACCTATTTCTCTCACTTTACGACCACACCGATGAGCTGATAGGTAACCAGTGCAATACTTTTTAACTAACTACTAATTTAAATACGACGTAAGATTCAATTCAATTAAGTATTCGCGTTGCAACAACTGTTGCGGCTGGTGAACCAGCTGGATCAAGGGTTAAGTTGATAGCTATTAAAGTTTTTTTTAAACGTGTATGTAACGTTTAAAAAATCTTTTATAGCTATAAACTTTACCCCTATGATGAGCTGTACTCCTTTAATAAAGATTGGTCCTTAGCAGCTCTGAACAGAAAGAGGTAAAAGAAGGTATCCGGCCCCTTGATAGTCCCTTGATTTCATCTTTAATGTGTAAATGAGCTAATGTGTCTCAACAAAAAAAATGTTCTTTGTGGCTTTTTACAATCTAGAGTTGGTACTCAGGTACTGTCCAAATTACAACTGAAATAATCGGCCAGTTTAATTAAATTCTTTACAATAATGTTTTGCATAACGCTGCGCCCGCGCGTCGCTCATTGTTTTGACACTGGACACTGTATTCATACTGTACTCATTCTGCAGTAATATTATAAGCATTGTGCCTAGGTACCATTGGGAACTAGCTGCGGCAAGTTTTAGCAAAATGGTTCCTGGGAAGAAACTGTTAAACACCCGTAAATGCTGAAAAGCCAAAAAGATTGTTTGAAGATGCTGGTCCACAAACCCTCGACCTTGCTGTCTTTAAAGGAAACCACATTCCATTATGGTTTTGCATTTTATTTAATATTATGGGTATGGTAAGCTAGCTAGCTTTGTACCTACATAATTACTAATACTTACTACTATACGGTCAGTTTCAACTAAGGTCAAACTATACTTAGGATCTAATTTTGAATACCCGTCATCACCATCTGGCCACAAAATAGAACATCTAAGTAAGTTCTAACAGTGTAGCTGTACGCTGTACCCCAACGTATTTATTTACATCATTGCTCAAAATAACTACAAAATAATTCAACAGGCTTGGTTGTACCAAAACGTTGCGATAACACTAGTATGGTCATCTGAATTTATGGAATTGGAGCATTACCAGTCGATGACTTCATAAATACCTAGCACTCGCTAATATGGAAGTATCGTTAGCCTAATGCAGTAATCTTATTGGAAGGACCAATGTCTGCGATGGAGCACTGATTATGTTTACTAAGCAGGGTTTAGATTTAGGCACCTTATCTTATTTTGTAGGACCCGATCATAGAAAATAATCAGCGTCATGTTGTCATTTGTTTGTAAATTAGTCACAATATCAACACAGGGCGTTGATTGTGTTGTGATAGGACTTGACCATGACTGACTCCCTGTTATAGATGACAATCTGGCTGTACTTGCTTTTACATAAAACCTTGGTCTTAACTAATGAACTGGGACCAGTATTTAAATCAAAACGGATGTTGAAAATTGAAGGATGGAGAAGGAGAGGAAGGCCGAACAAAAGATGGATGGATTGTGTGAGGAATGATATGAAAGAGAAGGAGTGAATGATAGCGTGACGGTTGACAGGGGAGAATGGAAGAAGAAAACGTGTTGCGCCGACCACAAGTAACATGGGATCAGGGCAGGAAAATGATGATGAATGATGATGGATGTTGAAAATTAACGCTGAGATCAAACAAATAAATGCTATAGGTAGGTACAACTTTAGCAACCCGATGCAATAATGTCATTTAAAGCCATTTCCATTCAATTGCAGTCCGTCGTCAATTAATTTCCATCCTCGCTAGTAATTACATGACAGGTGACTAAGCGCTGATCAAGTCTGCGCAAGTGCTTAATCCTTTACTAGCTCGCTCGTATTTCAACCTGCCATAATTTATCTAATCCCCGATCACTACGTAAAAGGAAACGGCAAATTACTCATACTGTGTATCGGGGAGTGACAGAATAAATCAAATGTTTCATAAATCAACGAGCCTAAAGTATGGACGATGGATTTAAAGTTTAAAGGCAGGCTGTGGCCGCTGCTGCGCCGGCGACATTTGAATAGAGCTATGGAGAATATCCTAATATGAGCTACGAGTTTATTGATTGCGGTCAATCATCTTACATAGTTTATTGCAGATGGGAGATGTTGCTACAGATTTGGTTCGACAAAAGGATCATTTGTTGAAGCGTACAGCAGTCGTAGTAGCATAATCAGCTTATGATGTTCCCACTGCTGGTACAAAGGCCTCCTAATGGAGTGGGCCGTAATCCACCACGCGGGCCCAGTGAAGGTGGGTAGATGTCACATATGTTCAAAAGTTTGGTTCTAAGACATGCCGGTTTCCTCACATTATTTTCCTTCACTATTTTGAGAACAGTGATGATGAAATAATTTACACAAACTAAAGCGCTAGTCTGGGTTCGAACCTACAACTCGTAAGTCGCGGCAGTTACTACTGGGCCAGTAGTAACCAGTCCCAGTAGTAGTGCTTCTTTATAATGTTCAGATTTCCTAACCACAGTAGCTCGGGGTATTGAGGAGAAGCAGAAGACAGGTAGTAACTGGTTATCGCCTACGAGTGACACTCCTTATAAATATTAAAAGTATTTACTTATTTGGTCAACCCAGAAGCAAAATTGGGAATCCGCGCTACGTGAGGAAGTATCTAGTTCTTCAACATTCTTACAGACTGAAAAAGTCAAAGACACCATGGCCATCATTCAAGCGTCGAACCTTCTCCCCCGCACAGAGAGTAGACACTCCTCCACTAAGTATACCTATATCACTTCACCTCACTAAATAAAATATTATAAAAGCTCGGCAGACTGCGAGGCGTTATGTGTGATATCAGATCGCATTGATCACCGTAGTCTCTTGCCCACGCGCACCTAATACAGCTATTTTAGAACAAAGACACGCAAAATTTATGAAGCGTGTACCTACTGCTTTTAGACCAAATAGACATACAAAAGACTACATTAGGGTTTTTGATATATTATGCTTAGGTACTTAAACAATGTAGCCTGTTCGATTCCATCCAAAAAAGGTAACCACGATTCATACATTGTCTTCTCAGCGTTCGCCAAGGGACTCTCACAATATGTTCACCATGGGACTCTCACAATAAGTTCACCATGGGACTCTCACAATAAGTTCACCATGGGACTCTCACAATAAGTTCGCATGGGACTCTCACGATAAGTTCACCATGGGACTCTCACAATAAGTTCACCATGGGACTCTCACAATAAGTTCACCATGGGACTCTCACAATAAGTTCACCATGGGACTCTCACAATAAGTTCACCATGGGACTCTCACAATAAGTTCGCCATGGGACTCTCACAATAAGTTCACCATGGGACTCTCACAATAAGTTCACCATGGGACTCTCACAATAAGTTCACCATGGGACTCTCACAATAAGTTCACCATGGGACTCTCAAAATAAGTTCACCATGGGACTCTCACAATAAGTTCACTATGGGACTCTCACAATAAGTTCACCATGGGACTCTCACAATAAGTTCACCATGGGACTCTCACAATATGTTCACCATGGGACTCTCACAATAAGTTCACCATGGGACTCTCACAATAAGACAAGGCCACACAGTAAATCTTCAGTGTCAGTATTGGAAGCCTATAAACGCTGCAATTGCTGACGTAGCCAACAGTCTATTTTACATATGATTTACATTAATTCCTGCACGGATACGTTATGTTTATAGTTCATAATCGACCGTAAATTAAAGAGTTAACTGCCATAAGTCTAGAGTTGCGCAGTTTCACTCGAGGTTTGGTTACCCCGGTATAAACAATAGAAATGTGATAGGGAAAGTATGAAATTATTAAATGATTTCAAATCCTTTGAAATCTCATGTTTTACTATCGTATTAAAAGCTGCGTTAATATCTAGGTACAGTGAACTAATAAACAGCCTATGCTATGGTAAAGTGGTGATTAAGGTCTACGGTGATGAGATGATGTTCAGACATTGAGAGGTATGTGATAGGCACTGAAAGGTGAAAGGATGCGACTGCAACAGACTATTCAGAATTGATCTAGGTAAAGATGAAGATATATTTATTGCCCATAGAATCCGGAGCGAGGTGATCCGGCAGAGAACCAACGTTGTCGATATAGCTCACAGAATAAGCAAGCTGAAGTGGCAATGAGCCGGCCTTCTTAGCCGTAGAACCGATGACCGTTGGGGTAGACGTGTTCTTGAGTAGGTAGTTCACCCTCAGTCTAGGTGGGGCGAGGATCTTCGCAGGGTAGCTAGAAGCAGCTGGATGAGAGTTGTCGATAATCAAGCTGAATGGCGTTCAATTGGAGAGGCCTATGTCCAACAGTGGACTGCTGTAGGCTGATGATGAACATGGTGATGATATTTATTGCATAACTGTGTACCTATGTACATACAGTTAACCACCCTAACTGATGGTACTGTTTACCATAAGCTTGTAAATGACTTGCACGTCAGAAAACGACAGAGTCTATATGTCTATGTGACAGTTCGATAGTTTCACTTCAACTCTAGGGAAGTATATTAAAGAAAAGTGCAGCAATTATGAGGCAGACTAGACCAATGAAATGGACGAAACTTGAAGGTATTGCGTGTCATGATCAATGTCAACTGCAGATTAGTCCCGTGGAGTGGGTGGATTAAATCTGAGTTTAAATCACTTTGCAATAAACACTACGCAAGTAATAAAACGCTTACAAATAACCAATTTGTAACATCTCAAGCTCAACAGGTTGAAATGAACTTGGAACAAAAGTGGCATAACTGAAAATATTCAAGAAACAAGAGAAAAATTCTAAATCCTGCTAATCTCTCACAAAAAGAACGAAAGTACCCCATGGTTAAAGACGTGGGATCCTTGAGAACCCTGGGACCCCTAAGTCATTGGAACCGTGTACGTTACCCCAGCAAGAAAGTGTCTCCTAGGGTTATAGGAGTAAAACGTATAATTTGTGCCCTAACTGCTGTAAATGTGCCCCCACATAAAAAATGTGTGCCCCCTGTCGTTTTGGAAAAAAACGGAAAAAACGATTCCTGCTGGGGTAACGTTTTTCTAGCAGGAAAATTCTAAACGAATGATCGGAGAGAGAAAAATTGTGCATGGCCAGAGAGCTTATATGTGTGCTAAAATGTGCCCCCAAAAATAAAATCTGTGCCCCTTCAGGTTTTCGAGATATTGCATTTCCTGCTGGAGTAACGTTTTGATGAATCGTATATCTCTACAACCATTGCATGTGCCCCTGTGGAATAAACATACACGAGTAGCTCTTAATGTGTGCCCCTATGTGCCCCCAATTAGATTTAAGAAAATATTTATAGTTTTCAAGTTATCGCGGTTTCATGAAAAACCGAAAAAACATCGCAGCGCCTAAATTAGACAAGGCACAAGTTCGCTGAAAACTGTATTCGGTCCTTCTTGACGCTAATAATAACCATACAAAGTTTCAAAACTGTTCATGCATGCGTTTTTGAATAATCTTGCTAAAAGTCAAAACGATGGTGTCATAACTTTGACGGCAAAATACAAGGAACCGGCTCAATCCCAGATGTGTAGGTGTAAACCAAAATCATGTGCCTTTATTCAAAAATATATGGTGAAAATATTCAGCTTAGAATGTTTCGTATTAAGTAAATATTAACAAAAAACCAAAATATGTAAGCAACGGCTGGTTATCCGACCAAATTTGAATGACTACTAAAAAGCGACGGATTCATACATATCGATGACCTTCTTTACTTTACTCACTAACCGGTTCACACGTGTTGTGCCTGAGTACACTGACTTAGAAAAGTAATAAGTAATAAAATAAAGTTGTTATTGGATTATATTCTACTAGCTGTTTCTATGACCTTACACATGATTAAGTACATTATAAATAGTAGCCTAAGTGCTATTCCAAGGTAAGCTATCTTCTCGATTCTAAATTTCATTAAAATACATACAGTAATTTATGTGTGAACGAAAGAAATACATCCAGATATTTGCCAGGCCTTTGACCCAAAATTTGATTGCTCCCAATGTTTTAAAAAATATATAGTTCATGCAATGTGTGATGAATACCTGCTACTAAAAAGAGGTAGCTCTTTTTTGTATATAAATATTCTTGCGTTTTTTGCAATTTGCAGGCCAGCGCTAGGTTGTATGTTGATTAAAATATTATTCGCGGCTGTAAAACGTATGTAGTTACAGAATTATAATCATCAAAATCACCAAATACAACCCTCCAAGTTCATAAAGGCGAAGGAACAAAAAAAAAACAGAAAAAAAATTAATTTTGCGGGCTGGTTGGAGCATTCCCCTTACTTAATAGAAGATTCCCTTTTTTCGCCTCCCCACACCGCTGCATATATCTCTGGCCCCGCGGCATCCGCTGACGTCGTGTCGCAAGGAGTCGCTTTGTCTAGCTTGGAGAAAGTGAGACAGCTAGTACGCGTACGGTGTTAGTGTGACAGAGACAGTTACGTGTAACGTCGCTCTATTATGAATAATAGGTACGAAGTAATAAAAATAATAATTTCCACATCAACAAGCTGTTTCATTTATTATAGTCACAGGGTGCATTTAATATATTTTTTAATTAGCCCCCAAAACTTTTGAACGCGACTGTACGGACAACAGCTTAGGTATAATACGTCCAATAAAGAAGGTCATCGATATGTATGAATCCGTCGCTTTTTAGTAGTCATTCAAATTTGGTCGGATAACCAGCCGTTGCTTATTTTGGTTTTTTGTTAATATTTACTTAATACGAAACATTCTAAGCTGAATATTTTCACCATATATTTTTGAATAAAGGCACATGATTTTGGTTTACACCTACACATCTGGGATTGAGCCGGTTCCTTGTATTTTGCCGTCAAAGTTATGACACCATCGTTTTGACTTTTAGCAAGATTATTCAAAAACGCATGCATGAACAGTTTTGAAACTTTGTATGGTTATTATTAGCGTCAAGAAGGACCGAATACAGTTTTCAGCGAACTTGTGCCTTGTCTAATTTAGGCGCTGCGATGTTTTTTCGGTTTTTCATGAAACCGCGATAACTTGAAAACTATAAATATTTTCTTAAATCTAATTGGGGGCACATAGGGGCACACATTAAGAGCTACTCGTGTATGTTTATTCCACAGGGGCACATGCAATGGTTGTAGAGATATACGATTCATCAAAACGTTACTCCAGCAGGAAATGCAATATCTCGAAAACCTGAAGGGGCACAGATTTTATTTTTGGGGGCACATTTTAGCACACATATAAGCTCTCTGGCCATGCACAATTTTTCTCTCTCCGATCATTCGTTTAGAATTTTCCTGCTAGAAAAACGTTACCCCAGCAGGAATCGTTTTTTCCGTTTTTTTCCAAAACGACAGGGGGCACACATTTTTTATGTGGGGGCACATTTACAGCAGTTAGGGCACAAATTATACGTTTTACTCCTATAACCCTAGGAGACACTTTCTTGCTGGGGTAACGTACACATTGGAACCTACAAAGATCAGTTACGACGGGTTGCGACTGTGCGCATCTTGGAGTCAATTACAAAGATCCAATGTACTCGGATCGTCAGAAAATCCTTGGAATCTTCGTTTAGGGGGCAGGGAGGTGGGGTTACCATTTGAGCAAGGACAGGAAGGTGGGGTTACCATTTGAGCAAGGACAGGAAGGTGGGGTTACCATTTGAGCAAGGACAGGAAGGTGAGGTTACCATTTGAGCAAAGATCCAGCTATCTCGTCCCCTTGATTTTGAATTATGCCGCTCTTGAAATGACTTAAGACTTAGTGATTCTCCGAGAACATGAGAAATAATCATCGCTTGCTAATCGTATTATACACTGAGCTGTACCTGTGAGGCTGTGCTAGAGTGGTCGCCATATAAGGGTGCGCGCGCCGCGGTAACGTCACTGGCGCCTACGCACCATCGCGCGATCTGAGCTGTGAATGAAATCACCTTATGCAGGGAAATTAAGTGTTTTCTATGAAGCAGTGTGTAAGTTGTTATTGTTAAAAATAGTGGTATGTATAAGGCGACCCAACCGAGGCCAACCAACAGGCTTCTCAATTATTTAGGCGCGTTTTTTAAAGTAAATTAGCGGTCTCTACTAATAGACTGCACCCTAATTGCGTAACACACTATCAATCACAATCTGCATCAGTTTGAAGGATATTGCTAGTCCATTGCTTCACATGTTCGAAAAACTTGTCTGCTCAACAACGTAAATAACGCAATGAATGTTGTTGAACTGTCAAAATGAAACCCATTGCTGCTGATAGTGCGCTACGCACTTACCGCGCAGGTCGCTCCGATAGCAAGTGGTCCTGTCATCCTGTGAAGAGTGAAGACAGTGATAGCTTGGCTCACTGCCACTTCTCACTTCCAACTACAAATAACAGTAAGCTTTGTCGATGTCGATTTCTTGATGTGGGGATCAAACTCAGGACCTCACACCCGTAATTGGTCCTCCACTTCAAATAACATACTTAATCGCACGAGAGCGCGTGCTACGCATGGCGCACGATGGACAGTCGCACGTGCACACGATGGACAAGCGCGTGACGATGCGCACACGCAGTGCCGATAGCCCTCTATGAAAAGTGTTTCATTTTTCACATTAATATACCTTGGTTGTGGCAATGACACCGTTTTGTAAAGGGCAGGTCCTTCAATGATGCGTCAGTGGCGCTTTTGGGAACCTTTTGAAAAATAAATAAGCGTAAAGATTTCCACGGCCATTGGGCCCATCTCACAATGTTATGTCAAAGTTCACAGATGGTCGTACCTCGTTATGAGTATAGCTGGTGTTATTATTTGTCGCAACTATTCAGTTTTAGTTTGAGAATTCGTACCTACTCATAATTTATTTAAAACCCACATTAAAGTTACGAACGGGCAGGCTCAAAAGACAACCAAATTAGCCGAACTCTTCAGGGATATGAAAACATGCAGAGAAGCTAGGGTGCGGGGATCTACCTTTTCCCAGCTGTAGAGTGCGATAGTCCACGTCCTAAGCATTCAAGTTGTTGCTAACGCCTTTCATAAGTACATAGGTACCTTACCTACTACATTAAGGTTCCCAAAATAAGATATTTGAGAGCTAACAGCGCGTAGCTAATGTGATTTCTGGACAGTTCGCGGTTGGTGTCGAATGGCGGCTGTTGCGACAGCGCGCCCTGCGGCTTCGCTTGCGACACGCTGTAAGTAATCCTTTCGGTAGTTTACCTAATTAATTGTTAGAGTCTGATTTCTCTAAGTTTGAACCAACGGATAAAAGAGCTTTCGAACGATGTAGGTACTACCATCATCGGTATCAAGAGAACCAGTCCTTTAAGTACCTTATTAGGAGCTCGTCCTTAGGATCGTAGATTTTCCATTAGGTTCTGGGCTGCAATTTTCAAGAATTGAAACTCAACGTACCGCTTTTAGTTTGTTATTACTTTTAGATTATCATAAATTGTTTATTAGTGTTAACAATTATAACCCACATTTTCCTAGTCCTGCCCCGCGAGGCTGCAACCCCTGGATACGAAGTTGGAAAAGAGGTTTATTAGACTGTATTTATATGAATTCTATTGTTTGAAAATGTGACTTGCCATAAGGTAAAAGGTATCGGGACCAATAAAATTATAAAAAATCGGCCAAGTGCGAGTCGGACTCGCGCACCGAGGGTTCCGTACAATTACAATTTATGACGTATTAAAAAAAAACTACTTACTATATCTCGTTCAAACCAATTTTCGGTGGAAGTTCACATGGTAATGTACATCATATATTTTTTTTAGTTTTAGTTATATCTCTTATTTTAGAAGTTACAGTTACCCCCTGTAACTTTTACCATTTTGGATGTGTCTCTCGCCCAAACTATTCAGTTAAGAAAAAAATTATATTAGAAAGCTCAATATCATTTTTGAAGACCTATCCATAGATACCCCACACGTATGGGTTTGATGAAAAAAAAAATGAGTTTCAGTTCTAAGTATGGGGAACCCCCAAAGTTTATTGTTTTTTTTTCTATTTTTGTGTGAAAATCTTAATGCGGTTCACAGAATACATCTACCTACCCAGTTTCAATAGTATAGTTCTTATAGTTTCGGAAAAAAGTGGCTGTGACATACGGATGGACAGACAGACACAGACATGACGAATCCATAAGGGACGGAACCCTTATGGATTCGTCATGTCTTAGCCATTTGGCTATGGAACCCTAAAAATTACATCACCTGATCTTAGCTGTATGCTTAAATTAAAAGCAAATAAATGATTTCTGTTTTATTTCTATTTCTAGAACCCATCATTTTCACGTCCACTACTGCAGTGCGATTCTGTAACCAACTCTCCGTGAAAACTTAGGTGAAGTGAACGTGGAGTGAGCTGTCATTCCAACGAATGCTAGGGATTGACACTATTGACAGCTCACTTCACCTAACTTTTCACGGTGAGATTTTTACAGAATCGATCGGCTGGACAGCCTCCCCTCACACACACTCCCAAGCGTCGCCATATCGGCCAGCTTTGAGTTTCTCGCATGCACGCATCTAGCGGCAAAACACTTGGCAGTGACACAGACAGCATGGTGAGCATGGCAAAAGGTTGAGTACCTAATACTTAGATAAATTAAAATAATATTTTGAAATCTCTGCCTTATCCGATCCGGAAGCGATAAAATCATATCCATCACCTCATCTCCGTCTGTCCGTCTGTGAAGGCTGCGCCCACGCACCGTTTGATTCATGCGCTCTGCGACACCCGTTTATTAATGATTGCTCTTTCTTGTCTATTTATTGATAAGTGCGTTTTTCCTTATGGCTATTCTCGGTTTTTAACTGTTATTGATTATTTGTGGGTTATTTTTGCCCCTTATAATGAGGTCAAAGGACGGTCATTTCATGCATTCTAGATGGGAAAAGTCAACTATAGCATCTGTAGCAGCCTTAGCAGGTCTTCGAATCACACATTGTCAAGTTCTGTTTTGTAGAGTTCCTACATTTTTGTAATAAATTTATATTAGTCGTCGACTCTGTAGTAGATTTATGAATTTAAACAAATGGTTGTATACTTCAGTCGTAGGTATCTATTTAGTCATAAGTATTTACATATTATTCTACGCCTGTTGTGGTATTCTTTTCATTGACATAAGAAACTTGGCCTATTCATAAGGAAAAGATTGTCACAATAGATACATTCAAACCGGTCAAGTGCGTGTCGGGCCACGCGCAGTGTAGGGTTCCGTAGTTTTTGTAACAGCCAAGTGCGGGTCGTATTCGCTGACTGATAGTTTCGTACCATGCTCTAACTAAAAGCCAAACACCTACCTAAGCTACCTAATTTGACTTCCTATACAAATCCTAACCGTCCGACAATTTTGCACAGAAAGTTTTTTTTTTTTGAGATTTGGATAAGACTTGTCATAGCCGGTGTTTTGAATTTAAATACAGGACACAGAGCTACACTACTCACTCGTCACAAAAAAAAAAAATTGAGGAATTCTATGGAGTTGTTCGAAATTTTCGAGGCAAATACAATTGGTCGACTATTACTCGTAAAATAGTAAAACCCACTTAAGTGTGATAGTTTTCCTTTATACTTCGTTATATATAGGTACTACTGCCGTGACATTTGAATTTCTAACTACAACCGTTTAGTTGGTAGAGGGGGGGGGGACACTTGACTCTAACGAAAATTTGTACTTTAAAGCTTGATAAGTCACGAACGGTTTACTTATTCAAAAAATGGTCTTTCCAAACCCCGAACATTTTTGAAAGACCTATCCAACGATATCCCACACTATGGGAAGGACGAAAAAAAAAAATGTTCATCCCCACTTTACATGTAGGTGAGATACCTTAAATAATTGTTTTTTTCAAAGTTTTATTTTACCACTTTTTCGGCGTCATTAACGTGTATACTCATGCCATTACAACTTTCTAGTAAGTACCAATAGTTTTTGAGCTAAGGCCGCGGACAGACACACGGACATGGCGAAACTATAAGGGTTCCTAGTTGACTACGGAAGCCTAAAAACAATATTTTACTATGTAGATGAGCACATCTATCAAGGCTAGGAAACTCTCTTACGAACCTGATCTGTAGAGGGTCTATTGCTGTCGTCATTATTGCCGACATTAAAGTTTTCTTCTTGCCAATATCTTGAACTTGTTCATCTGCTGTGTCTACTGAGTAGCTGCTCAAAGCTAGCGCGCTGCTCAAAACGACCGCTTCTTCTTGTTCAAATCTCTAGTAAATTCAGTTAAAGTTGAAAAGATGAAATGAACTTGATTATTCTGAGGGCGGGATCAAAGTTTTACAAGTACCTAAACCACTACTTACCTAAATATTTAGGTTCTGCATTGCTGTGTTTTCTTGTAAGTAAAGCTTGCTATCTCATTGATAATTAATATTAAATATTTGGCTACCTATTATTTACCCTAAATAACTATATTACCTATACCTATGTAGGTACAGCTTCCCAAGTGACCAGTGACCAAAAATCAAGGCTAAACGTTTCTCGAAAAGCTATAAGTAAGTTTTATTATCCTATTAAATCCGCGAACTAAGTGGACATAGAAAGTGATTTATAATATCGCATTAGACGCTTTTATCTTTATCTAAGTGAAGTTATTAATTTTGTCAAAACCTCGTGACATTGCGACTGTCCCAAATCATATTAAGTAGTTTTTTAATGAATTTTGTTAAGTAAACTTGTTGAAGTTGTTTTCTTAGAAAATCGATGCGTAGGAGCTTTCTATTAATTAACTTCTTAGTAGTTTATTCATGTATATGAACTAAAATAAACCTTAAAATCATTCTAATTAGAATGCGTTAATCTTCGTCCCAAAGATTCGTCCGAAAGTTCTAGATACGAGTATATCAACTTTAGTACGAATTTTATAACGGCCAGTAATTAAATAAGGACTTTTGAAATACATGTTGTATGTACAGTCACGAGCAAAAGTATGTATACACTCGGATTTATTCAAAAGCGATTTACTCCTTTACTTTTGAATGAAATTTTATGTTGTTTCGAACATAGCATTTTCGAGCCCATAGGTTTAGCTAATGTGTCGTATTTCAACGTTGCACTCGTTATTTCACGACAAAATCGCAATTGAAAGTTGCCAAGTGTTGACATATTGGTGCTCGTGACTGTACATAGGTACTGGGCAGCAAGAATATATTAAAACTTTCTTTTAATTATTGTAGATCTACGGAGAGCGTTGGTTTCGATAGAGAGAGAGAGAGTGGTTTGAACAAACGTGAGCTTTTGTCGATCACGACCGCTTGACAAATGATGCGCACTAGCACCAGTAGGTACCAACATCATTCATTGACAGAACTTGATTGTAGCTTATCTACTGGTTATAAAGAACAAAATAATGAGGGAAAATAATAATAAAAAAAAGGCTCTTCGAAGATACAATTTCACCAATCACAATTCCCTAGTTGTTTGGGGATCCTCCTCTACTAATACCTACTTGAATTATTTTCATAATCCGTTCAGCTCCTGCAAAGGTAACATTATCGCCTCACTGTTGGTATTGTTGATAGTACCCAACTTTCAGTCATTGTTGAGAGGAACTCGACTCGACTCTCGGTCATTTTGGGAAATACATACTTCGACTTTGAATAAGTACCTAGAGGTAATGTATCACAGGTACCTAGGTACTTACCTGTGTTTAGAATAAAGCCTCTCCCCATCTGAACCTGATGTGACCATGTGAGCTACCTATACAGGCTTGGACCTAAATCCGAAAATCTACTTTCCTCCAGGCACGCATGGCGCCACGTCTAGATCTAGACAGTGCTCGTCAGGTTAGAGGCTGTTCTCAGAACAACACTGAGTTTATAAATAGGTAATTGTGTGTTAATCACTAAAATGGCCATGTATCGAAACAGTGGATGAGCACAAACCGCAAGGACTGAATACTAATTATTTACAAGACCGTTTCGAAGAATATTAAAAATAAAATCATACCAGTGCAGTCATTGGGGTCAATGTTATAGATAGGTACATAACACCCACGTGAAATCTGTTGCAACATACAGGTTGGCCAGTTTACAGTGGTCCAAAACGTTTTTTTTTTTCGATTTTTTTTTGCAACCTTCATTTATATTTTTTATATTTTTTTTTATATTTTGCATACGTATGGGGGGCCTCCAACTCCAAACTGCTTCTTACTGAATATACTAAAAATACTTCTGCAGATTCTTTGGAAAGCCAGGAAGAAAACCTACACCGCTCCGATATTAGAAGACTTTAAAACTGAATCAATTAAGGAAAACATATTCTTCCCGGTTGAAGACTCACATTGTACAAAGACGACAACGTAAATTGAACTAGGTCCTTAAATTGACGGTAGAGGACGTTATTTTAATCGATGTATCGCGTTTTTTTAAATAGCAAAAGAACTTCGACCGCCAATCGGCCACACCGGCCCATCAGGCATCCAGCCCATAGGGCATTTTCCCAATTTGCCCATATGGCCAATCTGGGACTGGGTTTACTAGCAAAAAAAAATGTGTTTATTGCATCATATTAAAAAACTTATTCTAATTACAATGGGGAGAATCCATTTAACCAATTAGTTTGCTTGTGTTAGGATGTCTAGCAGCCACTGAAGAGTTCCACTATCCAACTACTGGCTCCATCATCAGATCAGCTCCAAGATACCAAATTATAGTTTTGTCTTCCGAAATATACAGTACAAAGTTTCATTTCGATACGAAAATAATTAGAAGTAGGTTAAAAACTTCTTAGACTGTTTTTTTTATTCGTAAGTTATTGTCTTTATTGGTACTCAACACATTAAATATCTACTATTTTTTACAAGCTAACATTAATATATATATATATATATATATTATATACCTACAAGTATATAGTAAAGAAATAAAGAAAAAGGCAGGAGCTCATTGGGCATCAAAAAATTCGGCTGGCAGCATTACCATGTTGGATGCCAATGCTGATTCTTTGGGCTAAAAATAGGCCAGCCCTCTGGTCACGTGAAGAGTCAACCAAACGCTTAGCGATATCCCGAAAAATTCGATTAGCATTGGGACCCCAAGGCCCTAGTGTTTCAACCCCAAACGGCTCAAACATATAGCTCCCAATAAGGTTGTTATATTTGCGCTGTTTGAGGTTTTCTGCTCCTGCAGCAGTTGCCCCAGCACAGCCCACCGTGCTAGGAAGATGGGGATGGCACGAGGGTGTTGACACAGGTGGCATCCCACACCAAAGGCCTACACAACTTCCAAGGCATTATGGTCATTCCATCTGGCCTCTTTCCATCATCGCGTGCCAAGCCATTGGGTTCTAAAGCAGCAGGCAAACCGGCGGAGACAAGAGCCTGACGGATGATGTCGTTAATGCTGGCGTGCCGTGCCATCCGTCCAGCGCTCTTGCTGCCGGATAGGCCATGGTGTCCGAAGCAATCGACTGCTTAACCGTATTGACAGCGATGTGGAGGAGCACTATGCTGGGTGGACCCAGCATAGTGCTTTTATTGGGCGACAGTAGCGCCTGAAGCCAGAGGCCCGACTCCCATTCACCCACAGCCAGCAGGCGGGCACGCTCAGCAGTATTGGTGGACGTATTGATAAGTTTATTCCGGACCAACCTGCAGAGCGGCTCATCCTACTGTCTCTAGGAAGACGGGTTCTCGGGCTGAACCGTGTCCGGGCAAGCCACTTTCCAGGCGTTCATCGCATCGGTCAAACACAGCACTTCAGACTCAAGCTGAGCAGGAACCAAGATTGTGTTACATATATTGTTATATAGTTACAAGTAATAATAATAATAAAGATTTATTGATCAACTAGGACTAGATCACAGTGAAGCTAATAAAATCGTGTTAAAAAGGGAAGGCCTTTGCAGCAGTGGAACACAATATGGCTGACAAAAAAGGAGAAAACTTAGCTCAGAAAGAAACATTTGTTTAACATTTGTTTCGACAAACCACTGACGAGATTTCCAGTCAGATTTAAAGTAAATTCTGCGCCCACGAGCAACTTTTGGCTCAGCAACTAATTTGTGTGTCACATCAAGTCTACGGGTTTGTCGCATTGCTACATGCGCGCCCTTTCATTGCTACATGCGCGCCCTTTCATTGCTACATGCGCGCCCTTTCATTCAAACCCGTAGACTTGATGTGAGAGACAAATTAGTTTTGAGACAAAAGTTGCTCGTGGCCCGTGGGCCCTTCCCTATTATTGGGAAAGCTCAACTTTGACAATATTTTTACTAAAAATTTCAAAAGTGTTTTCTTATTATCTCGAACATGTTTCCCTTTGAGCTAAATTTTCTAGGTTCCTAGATTTTAAAGCCTACAAAAATACCTATTAGGGAAAGTAAGTCAGACTTACAACATGTTACATGTTTCCCTGCAGATGTCTCGAATGTCACTCTGCAGAAGTTAGGATTATGTAAACGTATGTACATATCTATAGTCGGCCGCGGGCAGCCGACTAAACGATTGGTGTGAACGCGGCCGGTTTTTGATGAAGTTCTCCCCGATTAAAAAAGGGTAAATTTAGAAACAGAGATTATCACCTCAGATTCATCCTTGGCCACACCACACGCGGTAATGGTTTTCTACTAAACGCAGCTTTTGATAACCTAAATATAATTCGCGACATCACGATGCAAACTTCCCATAAACCTATTAATCACCAATTAAATCCAGCTCATAACCCATTTACCGGCACCACAATCAAATGAACTCAAGGTGTGTGACGTCACACAACATGGTGCACTTCTAGGAAATCAGTTTTCCTGTTAATGCTTGTATTGAAACTAAAAGTAACCATGCATTCGCCCTATATAGGGCGAATGCATGCCCGCGCGCGCGCCTGTGTGTCCTACGAATGCATGCCCGCGCGCGCGCCTGTGTGTCCTACGAATGCATGCCCGCGCGCGCGCCTGTGTGTCCTACGAATGCATGCCCGCGCGCGCGCCTGTGTGTCCTACGAATGCAGGCCCGCGCGCGCCTGTGTGTCCTACGAATGCAGGCCCGCGCGCGCGCCTGTGTGTCCTACGAATGCATGCCCGCGCGCGCGCCTGTGTGTCCTACGAATGCATGCCCGCGCGCGCGCCTGTGTGTCCTACGAATGCATGCCCGCGCGCGCGCCTGTGTGTCCTACGAATGCAGGCCCGCGCGCGCGCCTGTGTGTCCTACGAATGCAGGCCCGCGCGCGCGCCTGTGTGTCCTACGAATGCAGGCCCGCGCGCGCCTGTGTGTCCTACGAATGCAGGCCCGCGCGCGCCTGTGTGTCCTACGAATGCATGCCCGCGCGCGCGCCTGTGTGTCCTACGAATGCAGGCCCGCGCGCGCGCCTGTGTGTCCTACGAATGCAGGCCCGCGCGCGCGCCTGTGTGTCCTACGAATGCAGGCCCGCGCGCGCCTGTGTGTCCTACGAATGCAGGCCCGCGCGCGCCTGTGTGTCCTACGAATGCAGGCCCGCGCGCGCGCCTGTGTGTCCTACGAATGCAGGCCCGCGCGCGCCTGTGTGTCCTACGAATGCAGGCCCGCGCGCGCGCCTGTGTGTCCTACGAATGCAGGCCCGCGCGCGCCTGTGTGTCCTACGAATGCAGGCCCGCGCGCGCGCCTGTGTGTCCTACGAATGCAGGCCCGCGCGCGCGCCTGTGTGTCCTACGAATGCAGGCCCGCGCGCGCCTGTGTGTCCTACGAATGCATGCCCGCGCGCGCGCCTGTGTGTCCTACGAATGCAGGCCCGCGCGCGCGCCTGTGTGTCCTACGAATGCATGCCCGCGCGCGCGCCTGTGTGTCCTACGAATGCATGCCCGCGCGCGCGCCTGTGTGTCCTACGAATGCATGCCCGCGCGCGCGCCTGTGTGTCCTACGAATGCAGGCCCGCGCGCGCCTGTGTGTCGTACGAATGCAGGCCCGCGCGCGCGCCTGTGTGTCCTACGAATGCATGCCCGCGCGCGCGCCTGTGTGTCCTACGAATGCAGGCCCGCGCGCGCGCCTGTGTGTCCTACGAATGCAGGCCCGCGCGCGCCTGTGTGTCCTACGAATGCAGGCCCGCGCGCGCCTGTGTGTCCTACGAATGCAGGCCCGCGCGCGCCTGTGTGTCCTACGAATGCAGGCCCGCGCGCGCCTGTGTGTCCTACGAATGCAGGCCCGCGCGCGCGCCTGTGTGTCCTACGAATGCATGCCCGCGCGCGCCTGTGTGTCCTACGAATGCAGGCCCGCGCGCGCCTGTGTGTCCTACGAATGCAGGCCCGCGCGCGCCTGTGTGTCCTACGAATGCAGGCCCGCGCGCGCCTGTGTGTCCTACGAATGCAGGCCCGCGCGCGCCTGTGTGTCCTACGGTTACTAAAACAAAATCGGTATTTATATGAGTGTGCTCACACTAATAGAATATGTGTTAAGGTAAAAGAATTTTAAAAGAATTTAATTTTTAAAGAATTCTGTCACGTATGAGCTATTTTAATAAGTATTTTCAGCTCACACCCTTCGTACCTATTAGCAATCAGTAGCTGGGAGCCAAATAGACTATTGAAAGTCTGATTGGCACCTAGATACTGCTTGCTAAATATACTGCTCCTTAGACCCGCGATGTTGAACGAACGGGACGCAATATTTCCATTGGTAATCCGAAATAAATAGTCTTTGGCAAACGAAAGATGGCTTAGCACATCAAAGACTTTAACTACTTACCAAAACCCCAAGAAAAATAATCTAACAAGACCCCTTACTTTTTGCAGCTCTTACTTACCATCATTGGCAAGCCAAGACGAAGTCTAACAACCAAGAAAAACAAATAAATGCAACATGAATGTTTATGCTCATTCGATTCCTCGAGCACCGTGGAAATAAGCACAATGACGGCGTAGCAAGAGCAACGTATCGCAGCGATAAAACATATCAAGTATTATATTAGCACACGAGACCGAGAGGACAGACATTGACGCGCCGTATAGGGAGACACGCTGCCCTTGTCCCACTCGAGGGGATGAATGGCAGGGCTGTCAAACCATGTAAAAATATATCTAGGTGCCCATTATGAAATAACTTACCTAAAATCATTTGTCCCCAACATTTTTGTGCAACTGCAAACAGTTCTAATAGAGATAAGACTAAAAAGAGTCACCTCTACGGTATTTGGTAATTGATCCAAGATAGGGTTTCACGGCTTTCCCCCTTTCACCAAAATAAATTAAGATTCCTGCAGCTAATTATTATTCCAGCAGCTAATTATTCCTGCCGCTAATTATTCCTGCAGATAATTATTATTCCTGCAGCTAATTATTATTCCTGCATCTAATTATTATTCCTGTAGCTAATTATTCCTGCAGCTAATTATTCCTGCAGCTAAATTATTCGTGCAGCTAATTATTTCGCTTTGCCCACACAGCCCTACAACATAACTGAATCATATTAAATACCATAAAAACGATGCGATGCGTATCGCAAACGACAGATTTACAGTCTGATGCAACCAAACGCAGCGCGACCTTACACCAATCACAGGCTTTTGGCCGTTAATTAACAATTAAATAATAACTTTTTGCAGACATTCAGTATCGATCGTTTATAATAATGAACGTGCTTGTAAGCTGTCGGCATTCGGTGCCGGTGCCGTTGCGTTACTTATGAGGTGTTGACGTGATTGAAGACGCGTAAACAGAAACAGCCCTGGCTAGTTAAGTTAAAATGCAGAGGTAGAGGTATAAAACTAGCAGGTACCTAGTAAATACACCCAAACACAATAAAATAAATATGTTCTCCAAATCCAGGAAGGCACTGATATTATTATTAAGATTAGAGTAAGTTCTTTGTAAGGGACAAATAATGGGCTATCATTTGCCTGGGGAACGTTAAAGTAACAGATGGGTTTTGAGGGTGCATGCTATGCTATGCAGTGGATGCTGCTATAGTGCTATTTATTGTTTGAAACGATGCCCTCCATCGCAAGTCCAAGGATATTTCCTGTTGCATGGTAGGCTATGTTCCACACAACACTAAACAATAAACATTCAGTGACCTAAATAGGAGCACGCTTAGTGTTTCGCTGATAAATATCCTATTATTAGATGTCACTTAGCTTTCCTGTCTACATAAATAATTAAATACGTAACATTTATATTTACATAGAACTCATTAAATAGACGACACGGTTGGCGCAGTGGCTGAGCGATCAAATGCTGCGCTGCGTGTCGTGGGTTCGATTCCCGCACGGAACAAATATTTGTATTGCCTACAGGTAGTTGTTCCGGGTCTGGCTGTTTGTGTGTATGTGAGTTTAAATGTTTGTGAACGCACCCACGACACGGGAGTAATTCTTATTGTGGGGCAACGTATTATAAAAAAAAAAATTAAATGTTTACTACGTGATATGATTGTGTCACCTTGTAGAGTATTTGGATTAATTAACGTGAAAACAATTAATTCCGCAAATATCCTGTATCTAATTAGGTACAATTTTGCGGACATTCATGTTTACTCTTTCCACCTAAAAATATACCAGCAAACCTAAAGTACCTAAAGTGCAAATAAAGATACCCTTGTATGCGCCCGCGCAGAAGACACAATGCGCTTATTGTTGCACCGTGCGCAGTGTCACGGCTCGCCACCCGGGTCAGGTGGCCGCCTGGCGACACCCGCTGCCCTTCAAGCCTCCTGACTCCTTATGGCACGGGTTGCTCCATACTTATGTAGGTACTACAGTCATTACTAATGATAGCGAATTTTGGGGCTACATGAGTGAAAATAATCGGGTGCACACTGAGCAGAAACCTCGATACACACAGGATATATTATAAATAATTTATTGAAAGTAACATAGACCCATAACATAAATACCTTAAATACTACTACATAATTAAAACCACCACCATCACTGGCCAATCTCTTCAAAATAGCATGCATGCTTTTCTCTTCTTTCTTGTAGGCAAACTCCCTTGGCGTTCAGTGCAGGGTGTTGAACGCGAAATGCTTCCTCTATAAAAGCACTCGTCAACATCATCATAATCGTTAAACTATAGGTAGCTTTTGACAGCTGTCTTTAAGGACCAGCTCGGTAGTGCAAAAAGCTAAGTTGGTAATATAAAAGGCTTGATAAATCGAATGAAACTGATACTGGCACTCGAATCTCATGATAATAACGTCTCTTAAACTCTCACATTACTCATAGTTTTTTTTACGCGACTTTTACCTGTAGTTACATAAGATTCGGCGTATTGATCGCAAATAAACTGCATTAGCTGTAAACAGGCTATTTTTCACTCTCGATAAGGAGAAGCGAGTGTCGTGACATGTCCATAGCAAGCGAGCTAACTGTGTCATTATGTAGGGTTGCCAAAACTTGGATGGTATAAGGATTTTTTTTATTATATATTTTGGAAAGTGGATAGGTAGTCATTGTTAGTTAGGACACCGTTCTCACTACATATTATCGCAAATGAGATTGAGAAGAAATAGTGACCTATTCCAGAAGATGGTCAGAAATTCCTGACATGCGAATTAACAGTGAACTCGTAGCTCATTCACGAAGACAGCAGTTGATATTTGTGTGTGCGGAAAAGTGCGCCCACGAGAAGAAAACTCAACAGGTGAATAGCAGTTAGTTACTACGACTATGTTGAGCTATGATGTCCCAGCTGGAGTGAAATGAACACTGTAAACGAGGAAGATAGCCAGGAAAGCCCATCAATCTTTATCGTTGTGAATGTGCTTCTTAAGCATTGTATGTTTGTTATGTTGACTTGACACCCCTAGCCAGCCGGCCGGCGTGTCCATACCGGGCGGACACATGGACGCGGCCATCTGGCGCCTCACTTGCATCACCACTCACCATTCACCAACACCACGCTACCACTCGCCACTACCTCCGCGAGGATTAGGGAGAGTAGCCACACTAGACACTCACGAGCTTGACTCGTGAACATAGCTAGGTGCTAGTCTGATTGGATGGTTTGTTCGTTTATGTTCACTTAAAAGGCTGTTTTTATTTCGTCATTATTCTATTTATATGAGTTTTAAACGTGTTTTGTCAGTGAGTCAAAGACACTACCTTCGAAATAGAATGTGAATTCATTCAAACTGTTTGTATTTTTTTCAGAAAACGGAACGGCTTTTGATTAATAAAGCATAAGCTGCACTAAGCATAGGTAATTATCCCATAAAAATAATCAGTCTAAAAGGTCGCTTCTAGCGATAAGACCACCCATTGTGTACCCCCCCTATGTAACATTTCTACATTTATCCATATCTGTAACTTATGTAAGTTATATGGTGTACATAATAAAGAGTACTCTATTCTATGTTCCCAGACCCACTGCCGAGCTTTGATTAATCAAGCACGATTTATTCCACGCCATGTTTAATCATAAAGTAGTTCAAAAATAGGTACATCGTTAATTATGTTTAGATCACAGTTCATTGAGTACCTACGTACCTCTCGACGAACTCTTCGGAGATCTCCAGCAATCGCTCGCGGTAGGCACCGCACTTCTGCGCGTGCGCAAGCACCGGCTCCGACCGGTCCTGGTTAATGTACCGCTCGTACGTCTGCGGGTCGTCAAACGTCGCCTGCGCATCCTTCGGGTGCATCAGGATGAACGGGTTGATAGCGGCCGGCTCTAGCAAACCGAACATGCGACTCTGCTCGCACCAGTACAAGAAACTCTCCTTATCGTAACCCAAATCTATTAACCTCCGTTTAGACTCTTCGTTCAAGTTGTCCGTAAAAACTGCGAAGTATTGATCGTAGATATCTTTCTCGTGCTTTTCTCTGAAATTCCTTGATGTGGTCAAGTACATGTACGTCATGAGATCGAAAGCTGGCGGAGTGTACCGAATCAGCTGGAAGTCGACGATGATAGCGTTGGTGAGAACGTTGTCGTCGTACTTAAACATAATGTTATTCACCCAGAGATCCTTATGAATCAGGACATTTAAAGTCTCCTTATACTCCTTTAAAGTATCACACGCTACTAAGTACTGCTTCGCTATTTTCTGCTCCAAATCAGGTATGTTGCGATAAGACTTCGAAGAGTAAGCTTTGATGAAGTTCGCAGTCAGTTTGGCGCAGGCTTTTATGAATGGGGAGTCACAAAATGCTGGTTCGTCCAGCAAGCTGCCACATTCTTGGTTGCTGTTGTAGGGACGGTTGTTGAGGATGCTCTTGTTCGTCTCGTAGTTGGTGAAGGCCGCATGGAAACGTGCGAGGGTGGCGACCCCGAACATCTCATGCTTGTAGTCTAACGTATCCAGGTAGTGGCGGGACGCGTAGCCTTCCACCGCCAGGTCTGGCATCACGATTATTGAGTCCGTGTACAAGTAGGCCTTTGGACACCAGGGGTTCGGATCTGGAGACCATTACATGGAATATATTGAAGAATGAACAAGTAATAACGATCGTATTCATAAGAATTTCGGTAGTGTCATCAGTGCAATATTTGCGTTTACCAAGACGACTGTTTTTTCTTTTAGTCTGAGTTCTACCGGCTAGAAGGGTTGTTTGTTTCTATGTATTGTTATTTTTTAGTTATGAAGATCCGAAGAATATTATGTAAGTACCTAATAATAGATTAAGTATCTCTAAAAGGCAAGATTTGATATGAAATCAACTTCATAATAACTTTATATTTCTTCGACAAATTCTATAGGGGAGCAGTCATAAGATCCTCTCTCAATCATAAAAATAAAAATTCACTCACCATTGTCATCTCGGATCTCCTCCAGCACTTGGAACATATACCTTTCTCTCTTAAAATATTGATTATTATCAATGAACTCTGCTTTCGGCTGGTTATTCATCGGAATACACTTTATGAATAGGTGTATGTTCTTCAATTCGCCGTCAACTATCACTCGTAGGGTGGCTCGCATGTGCTCGCCCAGGAACCCGGCGAGCCCGTCCATGGCCGCTCTGACGTCACATCCCTGCAGCGACCACACATCAGCCCCAATAGCCTGCTTCACAACATGATGCACCTGCTTCTCACTCAAGATATCCTCCAATAAGAATCGTCTGGTACCACCGACCATCTTGACAGGTTCTAAGTATATTGCTGGGAGAAACAATCGCCTAACACATTATATACCACACTTTTATCTATAACTGTACCTACCTTTTTGTTCTTCGATAACATTTGCAAATTGGATGCACTAATACTAAAAATAGACCTTAAGTCTCCAAAAATAAGAGCGGTAATAATGTATGTTGTGTAAATATACGTATAGATTTTATCGGTAAGACATCATAGCGCAAATCGTTTGTATTTGCAGGAAGATTAATGAGAGCTACTGTTTGCGATGAAGCGTTCATTGTTCGCGTTTCAAGTTATTTTCACATAATATTCTGACAGTCGGCAAATGTTGAATAATACCTTGATAACAATAAAGGCCTGGTCACATGATCAAGTGTGAATCAAACAGCTTTTAATTAATTATCAGTTAAATTACTCAAGTCCAACCAGACAGGCAGAATCAGACAGGCAGGGCATGCCTAAACCCAACCATATTCGATAGGATTTGTGCAGCTTTCGGTTAGAGCCTGCGTGAAATTTGTTCGTCACGTGTGGGTGGTAAGCTGGTTTCGTACGTTTTTAACATACAGTGTGAGGCATCCTTAACAATGCTAAATAAGACAATATTATTATTTACATATTTATAAAATTTTCCTAACAGTTACATACTATATTATTGAAGTTGCAACTGACGTCAGGCTCCTGACAAACACTTCCACCGTCAGTATGACATGACGAAAACATTTATATTATATATTTCTTTCCAACTTACGGATAGCTACATTAATAGCCAAAACCGATGATAGCGTAAGATACTCCACCAATTAGTACAACTTGTCGAGCAACATGACGAGCTGATACTATTCTATCGATCTGACCTCACGACCTCAGTATTACCTAGTCAGGTCATTGCGGTCGGATTTAAATATTGTTAATAAGCCTTCCCGGAAGAACTGGAAACCGGTTCCAACATAGTTGGCTATATTTTTAATAGTTGTTTCGGCAATTAATGTTGGTTAATGGTCACCCTTTAGTAATTGGAGAGGCACCAAAAGAAGAAAAAACGGGTAGGACGCTCTCAGGCTACATTGGAGTAAGGATCTTCCAAGGGTAGCAACTGGACTGTTATGGGCAAATATAATAACAAAACAAAACATTTGTTTATAAATAACTATATTTATGAAACAATATAATATCTCTCGCTACATTGTAAATATTACACGTAATCATATAAACTCCGGAGTGCTGTCAGTTTTTTTGTTAACTTTGGCAAGCAGTCGTCGTATCGTAATGTATAAAGTATGGCAACATTTGGCGGTCGGTGGTCCAGAGACCTTCGTTGGTGAAACCAAGTATTTAAAACAATAAGTACATTTGGAATGATTTAACAGTGAATGAAAAATAGCTGCTGTAGGTATGTGCAAATACGTCATCTGTTGTCTCATGTTGTAATAGGCACACAATATAACATAACCCTTCTCTACAGTCGGGTAAAAATAGTGACGTAGCAAACTCCTTACCAGGTATACAAAAATAAAATCCTTAAACTACTTGGTCCAGCAAACCAAACAGCAGCGTGTTAACATTGCTTTCTTTGCAATAAACTGACGTATAATTAAATTAAACCTTAAGATAATATTTGTAAATAATAGCTGATGTCTTAAATATAATTATGTATAAAATAAAGCTTACTGGAAGAATTTTTCATCGGAAGACGAGCGATGGCAAACGTTAACTAACATTATTTAATATATAACTAGGTATATTCGAGAACAATATTTGTTTGAAATAAGACTCACTTTACGTTTGAATAATTGCGCAGGAGTGGAAGAACCAAAACATTGCTGCTCTGCGATTGGGCGAGGGCTGTCCTTAGTTTTCCACTCTTAATAATTAAAATATTGCAATACTGTAAAAACATACATACTAACAAGTCCGGTTCAAAAACGTACCCGGTTACTCAACAGACTAAATCAAACGGCTCGCACTAGAAAATAGGTAATTTTAGAGAAATGTAGAAAATCTAAAGAGCCAATATTTTAGTTTAGTAAAGTGTGTCTTATTTCCGGTCTAATCTACGAAGACACAGAGGAGTTGTGAGCGTCGTGTTCATAGATGGCGCTAGTTTCGTAAGAGGTCCTTACGGGTATATTTTACTAATTACATTACGTTGTCATGTTGAGCAAACTTAACATAACGTTGATAAATATAACGTCGAGTATTAGGGCATGTGCAGACTTTCCTACGTAAAATTATTACGAGATTATTTGCTTAATCAGGTTACTGCCACCATTGTTGTTAGTTGCGCAATATCTACACCATCTTTCTATCTTTTGATAGAAAAGATATAGATCTTTCTATCTTTTGATAGAAAAAATATAGGTTATGGATTTGATGGATCCGTGGGATGAAATAACACATGGCATAAAACTAGCTTCAAACAGCTACAACTAGTCCACGCTAGGTCCTTCAGACAATCTTCTTCTTTTTATCGAACCAAGTAAGAGGACACGTTATTCGCGGACTCAGTAGCGTTTTTTTAATGTTTTGAATAGATAAATAGCACTCAAATGATCTTCATACTCGACCTTCGTATGGTACGCCATCGTCGCACGCGTGGCAATGTTTAACATCCCTCTAACTGGCAAGACACTTAAACTTAACTAAACAAATAAAGCTAAATACTGATTGTATTTATATGAGTTTGATATGATGACGAATGGTTCATTGTTACTAAAGATACAAAGGAACTTGCTAAATATTTTTGTATATATCAGGCTATCATTCCACGAAACCGTAATATGTTTGTAAACGGTAATCTTTGGAAATACTCATCCGATTAAAAACAAATTTTGACTGATAGAAAGTTTCACTATTCCTAAATGTAATAAAATACTTTTTTTACGAAAACATTCACCGTTTTCGTGGCACCCGCATGGAGATTATGCGGGTGAAACCGCGCGACGCAACTAGTTTAGTTGTAGAGAGCTTAAACACGGTTTTTAAATCTTGAAAATGATAGTAACATTCGTGACTATATCAAACTATAGTAACTTAATTTTAACATGTATTCATATAACATTATTTATAACATAACGAATATATTTCAGTCTCTTATGTATAATACAGCTACCAATAGTATATAACATGTAAAAGGAAGACTCGTTGCTTCTTATTGCGTCATTTGGAAGACGAGGATATATTATTTTGAGATATTATATCTTCTTTACAATACCCAAAACGGGGAATAGAAAAATGTATATAATGTATAAAAATATCTTTTATAAAAATGCAGCTACCTAAAATACTGCTAAATAATGTCATCGCTTATAAGCAGTGTCAATTCCGTAGAGTGAGTGAACTACTTTAACTCATAACAATGAAGTATACTTAGATATTGAAATAATATCTATGCAAGTAGCATTCGTTTATCTCAATTTAAAGAAAAAAGATCAACTTGCACATTTTAAAAAGCGACAAGCCTTTTGTCTAGTACTATTTTCAATTCCAGTATTTAGTATTAAAATAGAATTGTTATTTCATTTGAATGCAGATCTACCGAAGCAGTCTTTGAATTAGAAGTGGGTTATAGTAGAATCCATATAATACATAATTATTATGCAACAGCTAAACCAAAAGAGGTTTCCGCGTCGGTGATCATCGTTTGCCCCAATAAGTACTTACGTCGCGCCACAGAGTAACCCTCCAAAGAGGCCAAGCTTCGAAGTTTTAGTTTTTTACTGCCGCGGTTTCATTGTATTAGTGCACCTACCATTGCGTGTTTGTATGAAGTTGTCTGTCTGTCGGAAAACATCGCAGATCGTCATCTATTACTGGCAAGTACTTCCACGGTTGTAATTTTAAACGTATTTTTCTGAAGCGCATACTTTTCTTGGGATATATGTATCTAATTACAACCACTAATTTGTAGATTATTTTCAACTAATTAATTCTAAAAGTGTCTGTCACTTTTGTCGATTATTGAAGTCGATATTATTTTTTTAATGTGAATTAGTTTTTACTCATTCTGAGTATTCATTTTATTTTTCAATGCATTTTTTTTCCTATATTTATGTCAGTTCACACATTTGTACGAAACGGTCAGAAACACGGCGAAGTTGTCTTACAATCTCTCCAGTATAGTAACCGGCATAAGTCGTGAGCACAAACTGACACCTGCGCAGTAGTGCATTTTGCGGAATGAAGAAGGCGGGCGGCACCGAGGCTGCACGCGATTGGTTCGTCTGTCGATGCTCGTCGTCTATTGGACTCTCACGTGTCATTCGGCTACTGTACACTTTCGTGCACTTTTAATGACTTACGTTTTTAATTTTGAAATAGTTTATTTTTGTTAATTCGTATTTGTTAAGTCAAAGTAACGGTTAAATTGGTTTCTTCACTATTTTAGCAGTTACTTGGACGAAGAAAACATTTGCTGTACTATCAGTAAAGGTCAAGTAAAAGTTAATACTTTGACTGATTGTGTTGATGAAGAAACTGGCCGTAAGTCACAAAGGCCTACAACATTACTGTATCAAAGTAAAATTTCAAGTACCACTAATATTTTAATTATATTGTATTGTAATTTGAGCAAAAGCGGTACTTACTAAATAAATTTGGCCGAAAGTGTACAATGCGCGAGCTTGCCTCCACTACTGCCCATCTGTGCTCACGACTCGTGCCGGTCATTATAACCAAGTCCCAACTTAAACATCGTATGATTTGAATTGTGAAGCCCTAGACGAGGGAAGTTAAAGGAGTGCCGCGGCGTGGCCCCTAGAGCGGCGGCGGCTGCGGCAGCAGCGCGTGCAGGCGCGCCAGCGCGCGGCGCAGCAGGCGCTCGGGCTGCGCGGGCGCCGCGTACTGCTGCGGCGCGCCGGGCGGCGGCGGCGCGCGCCACGCCACCACGTGCTCGCGCCCCGTCGTCACGCTGGCGCACACCGTGAACAGCACGCCGCGCTCCCACGCCGCGCGCAGCGCCGACAGCACCTGGCGGAGCGACCACGTTTGAGTGAGCGATGATTTATACTACGCCGCGATGGACCTCGAGCCGCGTTTCGACTGACCTTCAGGATCGATGGCGATATACTTTTGATATTTGTGTAGGAATCTTTATCCTTATGCAAAGGAGCATCTAAATCGGATCCGGAAAGGAGATCATTCATTATGGGTCATTTACACTGACCTGCAAAAGTACCTACCACACTTTTAAAAATTTTTTTTTTCTAAACTATAGAAGTTGGGGTTTTTAAATAAAAAACGTTTTGTAGCAAATTTTATTAGCTTTCTTTGAAACTAGTAAACTATACATTAGTAACATTTTTAACTTTAAAAAAAATAAAATAGCTACCTTTAGCTTAGTGTCAAAAAACTCAATTAAGATTTGTAAGTATGTTTTACATGTTATTTAATTTTTAATAACTGGTATTACCTCCTCGGGCTCTGACGACAGCTTCGAGCCGGTGTGGCATACTGAACACGAGGTTTCGGAGACGATGTTGGGGAATATTCTCCCATTCTTCAATCAAGGCCTGTTTTAGTGCCCTGAGCGTGGTAGGTGGTGGTCTGCGGCTTCTGACTAGCCTCCCTAGCTCTCATCCCAGGCGTGCTCAAACGGGTTGATATCAGGACATCTTGATGGTCAAGCCATCACGCTGATACCAACCTGAATATACACTTGCACGACCTGAGCCGTGTGTGGCCGGGCATTACCATGCATCAGCATTGATCCATCACCCATATTTGCTAAATACGGCCCTGTATACTCGTTGAGAATCTCTTGGACATATCTTTCCCCAGTCAAAGTGCTATTTTCTATGGCCACTAACTCTGTGCGACCTTCTGAAGATATGCCAGCCCATACATGTACACTGCCTCCACCGTACTGAACTCTTTCTGAGAATCAGTCTTGAAGGTATCGCTCACCAATCCGCCTGTAGACACTTCGCCTTCCATCAGAAGTGTAAAGTGAGAATCGAGACTCACCTGTGAACAAAGTTTCCAAAAACAATCCCACTGTATGTGTTCACGGGCGTATCGCAGTCTCGCTACTCGATGCTCTCTCTTGAGTTTAGGGTTACTCGCTGGTCTTTGGGGTTTCAGATTTGCTTCAGCAAGTCTTCTTCTCACTGTACTGTCACTAATGTAGTCCCTTCGGGTCTGAAGAAGCTGTTGTTGGACTTCAACTGCATTAAGGTGACGATTTCTCAACACAGTGGAAACCATACAACGGTCTCCTCGGGCACTAGTACACCTTTTTTTTTTTTTTTGAGGATGGGAAATCATCAAATGACCCCTCCCGCTCTGGGTGGAGCGGAAGGGAGTGTCAGACTCTTTTGATTTTATATCGGGATCTTAGACTATATCGGGCCCCGTCCTCTGCTGACATCTCTTTGAGGCGCGCGTGGAACACAACGCGCCGTCCGGCACGGGCCTGGTCCTGATCGGACGGCGAGCTACCCATTGCTCACCGCCCG
This sequence comes from Apamea crenata, assembly GCA_949629185.1. Lineage (NCBI taxonomy): Eukaryota > Metazoa > Arthropoda > Insecta > Lepidoptera > Noctuidae > Apamea > Apamea crenata. Next base: position 18,637,427 of record OX451367.1, read on the forward strand.
CAGGCCCGCGCCTACGGTGGCCGGGAGTCGTCACGCGGCTCCCGACGCCCGGAGCGTCTCCCGCGGCGGCTGAGGCGTGAGGTGTTCTCCCTCAGCCTCTCAGCCAGCTCCTTCGCTAGCATGACTGCTTCGCAGAAGGAGGTGACTGCCTCCCACTCCCTCTCGCCCCGGACCATGGCTTGAACCAGGGCCGGACGCGAGAGGTCGCCGCCGTTGCCGATCGCCTCTACGAGGACACGGCGGGGCTCCGCCCAAGCAGGGCAGACCGCCATCGTAAGCTCCACCGTGTCCTCTGGGCGATCCTGGCAGTGGTGACACCCGGGCGTCTCCTCCCGCCTGATTATGTGCAGGAACCTCCCGAAACATCCGTGTCCGGAGAGGACCTGTGTCAGGCGGAGGCACTAGTACACCTGGATCTGCCATTACAAGGTCTCCTCAGATGGTTTCCAGTCTCTTCGTTACACCTTCTGGACTGTTCGTAACGTCACACCCACACCACCATTCTTGCAGTACGACGCATACTGATGCCTAGGTTCAAAAAAGTCATGATCCTAGCACATTCTTCAGGTGAAAGAGGAATGATAAATAAAATGTATGTGCTGTTGTCTAACTTAGCTTTCGAACAAGACTGTTGTTTTCAAATTTATCCTTAGTCGATGACGATAAAAAAAAATTGAAAACAAAAACATGAATGGTAAAATTGTAATTCAAAAAGGATTATTTTGGTTTTTAAAGCTCTTTTCAGCCATTTCTTAAAAGAAGGTTCTCGACTATGAAATTTTATATACTTACAGTTTTTTATTTTTTTTATTTATGCTTCTTTAGGCGCGTTATGAAAAAATTATGAGAGTGAAATTTTAAGATGCGCGCGTGTTAGATTTTTTAGTATATAATAGAAGTATATGTACCTATATATTACAAGCTTTGAATATCAGAATGGTTACTAGTTAGTTATTTACTGTGTATGAAGGTTATTATTGAATATGGTTAGTAGGGAAAGGGTTTTATGAAGTAAAGCACAGACAGACAAGGCTAAACATTTATTGAAATTTAGGCTTGTCAGTAATTAATCAGAAAACTAGTCGTCCGTTCGTAAATCTAGGTCATCACGAAGAAGAAGGACAAGAAACTCCGTGGAAACAGTATGAAAGTATTCTATCAATTTCTTTCTTACGTTGTTTTTTTTAAAACACAATATCTAGTCAAATTACATACTTCTACGTTGGTCCCAAGCTTTTTAAATGTGACAGATGCCGTGACCCAACAAACAATATTCTAATATTAAAATTATATCATAATGAAATATCTAATACGCACATCACTGTCACACAAAATTCACAGGTTGAAGCTGTCCGCAAAACCGCTCATTATTTTTAAAGCTATACGTCACTTTTTTCAGCATAAGCCGGCCTGTACCTATTTTGAGCATTTTTTATTGCATGCAATTAAAAATTGTTTTTTAAAAGTATAACTTCTAACGCGCGTACTTAAGTACACGCACCCATTTTTTTTTTCGAGTCCTTTTTATTTCGAAAGTGTATCTTGTGTACTTAAAAAGTTATTCCAATTTTAAAAGTGTGATACTTAGTTTTGCAGATCAGTAGTAGTATATGGACTAAAATATGAAAGTAAGCTAAATAAAAAAAATATATATTCCGTTAGAATATGTTACTCTCTTCACTTTTCATTAAGAAACCACATCTGTGGCCGGTCATTCCCTGCGCTGTTATATGACTTTGAAAAATACTAATAACAAAATAGTAGTAATCTAATTATAGTAATAGCTTTACTAATTTGGTCCACTTGCATAGTGCATACAGGGATAACCCTGCGAGTTGGCTTCGGCCCCTCATACGCCTTCCAAAGGACCGGAACCCCACAAAATCCTTCTCGTTCAACAGTACGGTTTCATCAAAGGACGTTGTACGACAGACGTTTGTGCAACTTTATTAACCTTTTAAGTAGGTACTTGGCTAAATATCAATTGCCGTGCCCCTAGCACGCGGCTACAAATCGATAAAATAATACCTACAATAAATAAGGAGGAGCAATCGTTTTAAAAAAGTGAAAAAGTTTTTTATGTTTTTATTTTAAATCAGCCTTATGGCTCCTACAAGCTCCTAATCACTTTCTTCGTATCACAATCGATGTTTATACCAGTTACTAATTTTTCGTATTATAATTGTTTAACCTTAGGTACTAAATTAATCCATACCTACGGATTTTAAAGCAGGTATATAAACGGGATATTTTTAAATGCACATCAAAAAACTTATCACCCATCCATTTATGTTCATCAATTAAATAAGTTTTATAAAAACCTGCCTACGCGAGTCTCTGACAGACTTCAGTTTATCTAACCGTGCCCGGCGCGCAGCGTCGTCATAGCACAAACGTGCCGTGCTGAGTGGCAACGCCGGAGCACAGTAAGAGACAACGGCATATGGAACTTCTTCGTTAAAAATAGACAAACGCGAGTGCGAGTGCCTGTCCGACTTGGTAGGTACTGTCACAGTACCTTATTAATGGTAAGGACAACATACAACACGGTTCCAAATTTGAACAATCAATAGGATATGTAGATAAGTAGGTAATATAATAGCAGAATTACATCACAATATTTTAAAAAAACTATTTCGATTCATCCAGGAGTTACCTAAACCCAACGGAAATCTTATTTATGCCTATACCTACTGAATAATGTGCCACTAACATAAGTAAATGAAATGGGCACTTGCCTCTCCATCACTTCCTTCCTACTTTAAGTAGGAAGGGGCCTAAGATGCCATAGGTATCATCTGCGACCTGTCCAAGGCTTTTGATTGCGTAAATCACGATACATTCACTACCCCTGAAACCTGTGCATTACGGACGAAGCAAATTAGCGCTCAGTTTAGTATAATCATATTTAATTTAATTATATATTAAAAATGACTATTTGTGAGCAATTATAGTTTTTTTTTTTCTAGTTTTTAAAGCTGTCGTATTGACTGTTGTGCTTGTCGTACCTGTCGCCCAAGCTGCGTGTCGGGCAGCAGCGTGTGTCTTGGGAAGCCCACGGCGTAGTAGGGCGCGCCCGGCACCGGGTGCATGGGCCCCTGCCGCCCCGACTGGAAGCTGTACGGGAACGTAACGTTACACGAGACATAAGACACGTAGTACGGAACAGTAGTGTTGTGATGGCCAACGAACAAGAATTAATTTATATGACAGAAGTCGGTTCACAAAGTTAAAGACAAAGCGATATTTTTACGGCATGGGTGTGATTTTCGGAGTTTTCAGGGATGCTGAGGCCGCAAATAAGGTTAAAACAATAAAAATGCCAGATGGCAGCCACACACACACATATTCTTTAAGAGTGTAATTGTAATGGTGTTGTCATAATCATAATGCAAGATGGCGAACATCGAGTTAGTGAGTCGGTCGCTCCTGCTGAGTATAGTGTAGCGACACGAACTTGTATGTGACGAGAATGGAGGAGGTGCAGTGCGGGTGCTGCGGCAGTGCGACCGGCTGCAGCGCCCACGCCATGCTGCCGCGCGGCTGCTCTCCCGCCTCGCACGGCACGGGCGTGCGGCCGTACATGCGCCCGCATACCAGGCATTCGATGTACAGCGGTTCCTATAACAGACACATTTATAACGCTAGCCGAAAGCGACACGAGAAAGAAAAAGTCAAGCTGGCACATCGGTACCTGGCTGGCGCGCAGGCGCTCGAGCTGCCGGTTGAGGCAGTGCAGGTGCAGCATGTGCTGGCAGCCCGTCAGCGCCACGGCGGGCGCGGCGCGCGCGGCCAGCGGCGCCAGGCACGCCGGGCACAGCGCGCCCCACTGCGGGCACGCCACGGCACGCACCCACACGCACACGGCCGACGACGCGGGGTCCACGCCTGCGGCGCGAGCGGTGTTATTCGAGGGGAATACGCTAGGTAGCCCGCGAGATTCATTCCAATATGATTCGCAAGCGTAACGAGTATATATATTTACAGAACCAGATGTTGTCACTCTACTCGACTAGATTTGACACACGACATATCAGCTGACTCGACGGGATGTTGCGAATTACGTCATGAAATTCAGGAATTTACATCCACTTTCAGCATTCGAATTTATTAAGAAAAATATGTTACCGCGCTTATTTTATACAATACATTTGTGTGTTTTGTGTATTTAATCATATGTTGAGGTCAGTCAAACTTCGTTAGTCTACTACGAAATTTGTATAAGATAGGATAAGATTGCTACACCTATCCAAATGGTAGGCAACTTAAACTCGCTGGAAATATGTACATAAACAACCTATTCTCTTGCTGAAAATATGCAAAAGGGAAAAATAAAGATATTATCATTCTCTCCGCATTCTTACTATTACCATTTTTCATACATACACTACTTATAAAACGCGATAAAATCTTGATAAACATTACAAAAAATTTACACTTCTTAGTGCGGACCATCTATCCAATTTTCTTATTTTGATTTAAAAATTGCATAAAGCCTAATCTATAATTGGAATTTTAAAAAAATAAAAAAAGTTGTAGAAACTGTATAAAAACTCCTTTGAAATTAGTAATTTTAATAAGTACATACACGTACGGTGTGGATAGGTGTGTAACTTTTTTATGGTTCCGTACGTCTAAATGAAAAAACGGAACTCTTATAGGATCACTCGTGTCAGTGGGTCGTCTTTTCTTATTTGCTTCGAATCTACTGGACTGATTAAATTGAAATTTGGTACACATAATATGAATTTCTGTGACCCAAACACGGGGGGCACACACTTTTAGGGGCAAATTAGAAAATTTAAAAAAGTTTTGCATCCTCCTTGTGACATATCAAATGAAAGGGCTTGTTGTGGGGGGCCTCAAATATATGCCGTTTACTGATATTTGTTTAATAACTAAAAAAAAAAGTTATTTATTATTATATGAAGAAAATAGACCCAAGATTTCTGAAACCACTGAGCCAAAAATAAAAATTGAAAAAAAAAACGAAAATAGATATGATTATAGATCCCAGGAAATCCTATCAGAAGACTTGTGTGTGAGTCTTAAAATAACATGGTAAATCTCAATGTAGTGCGTATACAATTACATTGGCAGCTGGAATGTATGGGGAACAAATGTTTTTCTACTACAATGTTAAGTTTGTGGGATTAATTATTCGTACAACATGGTGAATAACATATTCATCGTACGGAACCTCGCGCGACCTCAACTGACATTAGTCCGATTTTTTAATAGGTTAAAAGTGGAATTATTTAGATATTTATATTTATATTCTTATCCCTGCCTCTGGGCTGGATTGAGGTCAAGAGTGAGCCCATTGTCAATAAAAAAAAAAATATATATTTTAACCAGCTTTTTAAAAGAAGGAGGTTCATAATACATCTTATACGTACATGCATCACTGCCAAATATGAACCGAATTGATGTTTTTAGGGTCTCCGTAGTTTTAAAGGATTCCTTATAATTTCATCATGGCCGTCTGTTTATAACATAAGAAATAGTTGACATGCGTCACATCCACGCAAAACTATGAGCTGCGCCGTTTATGCCGTTTATGTGCTGCGTCTGTTCCTGCACATCATCAGGCGGGAGGAGACGCCCGGGTGTCATCACTGCCAGGATCGCCCATAGGACACGGTGGAGCATACGGTGGCGGTCTGCCCTGCTTGGGCGGAGCCCCGCCGTGTCCTCGTAGAGGCGATCAGCAACGGCGGCGACCTCTCGCGTCCGGCCCTGGTTCAAGCCATGGTCCGGGGCGAGAGGGAGTGGGAGGCAGTCACCTCCTTATGCGAAGCAGTCATGCTAGCGAAGGAGGTGGTGGGAAGGCTGAGAGAAAGAACCTCACGCCTCAGCCGCCGCGGGAGACGCTCCGGGCGTCGGGAGCCACGTGACGACTCCCGGCCACCGTAGGCGCGGGCCTGCGGGCGGAGAGTAATGGGTAGCTCGCCGTCCGATCATGACCAGGCCCGTGCCGGACGGCGCGTTGTGTTCCACGGGCGCCTCAAAGAGAAGTCAGCAGTGGATGGGGCCCTATAGGGCCGAAGCCTGCCAGGGCAGCGGGATCGTCCGAAAGGGTTACCGCTGCCCTGGAACAGAAAGGGCTAAGGAAGGAACACGGGTGGGTTTTAGTCAGTAAGAGTCTGACCTTCCGCTCCGCCCAGAGCGGGAGGGGTCATTTGATGATTCCCCATCCAAAAAAAAAAAAAGAGGTGGCATTCCCCATACATGTATCCGAGGGTTGAAAAAAATATATACACATAAGCGTGTGGGGGTATTGTTGGATCTCATAATTTAATTTTTATTTTTTTATAAAACGTTGCCCCACACTAGGATTATAAAGATGTTTCTAATTGACTTTGCTTTTAAAGTCAATCGTTTTTGAGATATGGGATATTTTCGTTTACAACCGCAGAATTAACTTTGTTTTTTATAGTTTTTTCGAGAAAATTGATGAAATACAAACTTATTTTTGCAGGCGATCAAATACTAGACCACTACTTATTTAACTTGAACAATGGATGAATTCGTTGAATAATTAAATGATGTATTATTCACTGCCCCTGGAGTGGAGTGTGGATGTTCGAAATCCTCAATTTTGATGTTTTTTAGCCTCAACCACCACTGTCATCAAAATAGCGATTATCGCATTTACAGACTTGGATTTTATATAGGTAAATTAATAAACTTGCGCGCTAAATATGAAAGATTTAATGGCGTTAACATATGAGTTTTTTATTCGACTGTCTTCTTAATTAACGCATATTCATACGATTTGATGGGTAGCATAATAAATATTTACTTAATCATTAAGGGTGTTGACATACGTCATTCCAAGGTCCAATGGGACCCAGTACCGAGCCGGCGGAGGTTCGTGTGTTCGGGTCCAATCGGGGACGCTTCCGAACTATACGGTTAACTCAAATGGGATTTTACATGGTCGCCGGATTGGTTTCACGAAGGGTAGGTCGACTACAGACGCGGGGGTAAAACTCATCAGTCACATTTTGGAATTCTGGGGCTTCCCCCAGGATGCAATTGGCATTTTCTGTGACCTCTCAAAAGAGTTTGACTGCGTTGACCAGCATACACTGATCTGTAATTCGTGGACAAGCTGCCGATTTTGTTCTTTCCTATCAAACTCTAACTCAAATCATTTATTTCAACTAAACCAATTACAGGTACTTTTGAATTGTCAAAAGGTCGGTCAGTCAGAAAGATGAAGCTAGTTGCCCATACCAAAGCGTAGGTACCTATGGAGAAGAACGGGCAAGAAACTCCACGGACACTCTTTTAAACCATAAAATTGTTAAAAAATATTTAATTACATCATTCGTGTTGAAAGTAACCATGTGAGAACGACGTAGAAAGACGTGCACGTTAAAAGCGTCCGTTATAGAAAACAAAAACAATTCAGAAATTAAAATAAGCCGTGGCAGCTAAGAGATGACCAGTCCCTACTGACGGCGCCTGTTCATGGCTCAGGGAGTCAAATAAATAAGTGGACTGTATACTTAAAAAATACTATAATGATAGGAATAAGCAACAGTACAGTGAGATGTTGAGTTAAATGACGCGAGTGCCTTGGAAGCCGTCGAATCGAGTAGTGCCGGTGCTAGCCGCCGTCTCGCCGCGCTTCTCGCCTGCCCACGCCCGCCGCCTCAGCCGGTGACGCCGGTATATATGCTCATGCACTCGATGCGTGAACAGCGCCCGTTCACGAACATGACGTATGGATCAGCACCATTAAGCTCAACCATTTTGAAGGGAACTTAATGATCCAACAAACACGCCACCACCAGCGAGACATTAGAATGAGCATGACATACTCTCAGCCGCCAGGGCACATTCAAGTCAATGAAAGACGTACCCAGTAAATGGTAGCTTTATAGCAAGTACATAGTGCTCACAACTACTATCTATAAAAGAGACAGCAAAAAGTAAACGTTAACGGGGCGACGTCCTCGGGGTCTCTAGTTAGGATGGGCGTGCCTCTAGGCTCAATTCTTGGCCCTTTCCTATTTCTAGTATATATTAACGACCTCCCTTACATGGTGGCTAACCTATCTGATATAATTTTATTCGCTGATAACACTTCCCTTATTTTTAAAATAGATAGAAAAGATACAGATGTCTTACATGTCAGTCCGGCTATTCTTTCGAAATGGTTTGCAGCTAATAATCTTTTACTTAATGCGAACAATACCAAATATCTTAAGTTCTCATTATCTAATTTACCTCAAGTGGGTCTAAATTTAAAACTTGATGGCAAGAAACTAGATGCTATTACGGAAACTGTATTTCTGGGAATTACTTTAGACTAAAAATTACAATGGGGCGTACACATTAGAGCTCTTTCAGGTAGATTAAGTTCAGCTGCATATGCAGTAAGAAAAATAACGCAGTTGACAGATATAGCCACGGCTAGGTTCGTATACTTTGCTTATTTTCACAGTATCATGTCTTATGGTGTTCTGCTGTGGGGATCGGCAGCTGATGTAGATTCAATTTTCATTTTACAAAAGAGGGCAATCCGCGCAATCTATAAAATAGGTCCTCGCGAGTCTCTTAGAAAAAAAATCAAAGAAATTGATATACTAACTCTGCCTTCTCTTTACATTTTAGAAAGTATTTTGTATGTTCCCAAAAACTTAGGAATTTTCAAAATAAGAAGAGATTTCCATAATATAAATACACGTAGTAAAAATGAAATTGTGATACCTAAATTTAGATTAACTAAAACTAGTAAGTAATTTCTTGTAAACAGCATCCGCTTTTATAACATTTTGCCAATGTCGGTTACAGGACTTAGCGATGGAAAGCTCAGAACCCTCATCAAAAGTGTCCTTATCAAAGAAAGCTAATTATAACATTAAACTACGTTGAAGTCAAGGTAGTTTGTCAATGATTTCTTCTGCACATGTGCCTTCCCTGGCACCTCATTAACGGCATAACTACGTAAATGTCTATTAACTGCTCTCAAATTACGATATTTATTTTATTTTTTACACACTTCTTTACCATAATCCTTTTATTATTTGACATTATATACAGACAATTCTAGGTTCAGCTCTTTATTAGTGGTTGTAATGGCAGTATTTTTTACCGACTTCACAAAAAGGAGGATGTACTATGTTCGGATGATTGTATGTTTTTTTTTTTGTATGTTTGTTCATCGAATACTCCGCCAATTATCGACGGATTTTCAAAATTCGTTTTTGTTCTAAAGTAGATAGTTCTGAGGTGGTCCCGCTGTCACCAAGTTAGGATCTGATGATGGGATCTTAGAGAAATCGAGGGCAACCCTCAAATTTTATAGGCTCACTTATTGCTTTTCGCATATTTTATGAAGTATCTTGTGTATTTGCGTATGGTTGTCACCATCTCAGGTAGCTGGGCTGATGATGGAAGGTACAACTCCTTAACAGTAAGAATTTACTCGAACAGGCAAGGACTGTTTTAGTAAATTGTTTTGATGTTTGATAGTGCATTTGCCACATTTGGTCTCATGATCATCAAGTCATGAACTGATGCTGCCTGCAGTCAGGATAGTCTGCAGAGTACCTAACTCCTCGACAACTAACAGCAGATATATCGTGCTTAGGCTCATTGAAAAGGGCTCGATGTGTGGATAAACGTACTGTTAATGAGGAACACCGAAGTACATAGAGACCTGATGGCCAGGAGCATCAGAAAAAGTACAAACGTTGAAATTACAGCACCGTAGTCGTGTTTGGGCTCATTTTAAACATAACTAAATTTAAGTTCAATGCAATTTTGACATAAGTCTGGCCTGATACTGCAGCCAGGATTATCAGCATCTAGTCTAAAAACTAATAAATACTTCTTAAAGTGAAATACTTTTGCGAGTTTTTCTTCTGTATAATTATCCTAACAAAGGTTGCCGGTAGTGGCTGGATGAGAGAAGCGGAGGACCGTGAACGTTGGCGCAAACTTGGGGAGGTCTACGTCCAGCAGTGAACTGCAATATCTGGGCTGATGATGATTTATAAAAGCCTCAATCGATGCATTTCACGCAATGCCTTTTCGTCATGTGGTCTATTTAGCAATTTGGTAGGTTCCAAGTCGCATCATACAATGCCATCCAGCGTCTTTACGAGCCTAATGCCATCAACTTATCCAGACTCGGGCCTGCTGCTGAGAAATTTCAGATGGAAAAGCAGGAGTTTCTCAATTCGGAGGTTTGTATTTTTTTTTTAATGTTTGTTCGCGCATAACTCCGTCGCTTGCCAACCGATTTGAAAAATTATTTTTTTGTTGAAAAGGGTATATATATATATCTATTCCCAAATGGTCCCATGAAAATTTTATTGAAATCGGACAAGTGGTTTTTGAAAAATCAAATAATGTATCACAAGAAAAGTGAAAAATAAAAACTTTATACAAAAAAAAAACAACCGACTTCCATAAAAACACTACAAAGTGAAAAATAACTTTAATTTCGGAAGTCGGTGGCGAAAAACGAAATATAAAAACCAAAGACACCGACTTCCAAAATTAAAGTTATTTTTCACTTTGTAGTGTTTTTATGGAAGTCGGTTGTTTTTTTTTGTAAAAAGTTTTATTATTTGACATTATATACAGACAATTCAAGTTTCAACTTCATGTCACTTGGTTTTAATAGGTTTTTTGTCCTTTTGATGGGTTCTTCTATATTTTGTAAATATGAGGCTTTTGTAGGCCTTGTAGACATTAGATCTGTAGACCATTTTTTTTATTTTATCAAGTAAGTACCTGGTACTTGTTGACAGGCCTACGCTGTCCTCCAATACCTACTGTAATTGGAAAACATTGTAAAAGCTAATTATTTTTAAAAGAGTAAACGTGGAGTTTCTTGCCGGCTCTTCTGCGTACCACTAACTAGCATAGTGTTTGATGTTCGTTAGTGGTACGCACCGTGTGCGAACAAAGTGTTCGATGATCGTGTTCACCATGTTTTTGTTCGTTCGTGCGTACGCGGCTTTAGGAAACGATCAATTTGAAACATGCACCTAGCTTCTGACGTTTCATAAGTGCCCATGTTGGTTTATGTTAAATAAAAACAAAAAAAAGTTAGTTAGTTAGTTAGTTGTTGTTGTTAAATATTTAGATTTTGATTTTTTTTTAAGAATTATAATAATTAAAATATTCAATATGACCTCTAAATTCATAATATGAATTTAGAGGTCATAATCCTTTCGAATGACTATTTCATGAAATATCAATCGATGGAATCGATATGAACGGACTAGCGCTCCCTTTAAATACGAATCGGAAAATACGATAGGCCAGTTGTCGATTGATCGTTTATGAGAAACCGATTTATTAATCGGTTCGGTACAAGAAATATCATTATATTTCTTGTGATCTATTTTCTTCAAAGTATGAAAACTTCAACAAAATAGTATGAGAATTCATCATCATTTTCCTGCCCTTATCCCATGTTACTTGGGGTCGGCGCAACACGTTTTCTTCTTCCATTCTCCCCTGTCAACCGTCACGCTATCATTCACTCCCTTCTCTTTCATATCATTCCTCACACAATCCATCCATCTTTTCTTCGGCCTTCCTCTCCCTCTCCATCCATCAACATGTATATTCATCACTCTTTTAGTCACATGCGTTTCGTCCCTTCTCATCACATGCCCATACCAAGCTAAACGATTTCCTTTCAACTTTTCTGTCACTGGCGCCACTTTCAAACTTCCTCTTATATACTCATTTCTTACTTTATCCATTCTCGTCACTCCACACATGCATCTCAACATTCTCATCTCCGCTGCATGCAATCTTCTTTCATCCGTCTTCTTCACGGCCCAGCATTCAGACCCATACAGTACGACAGGCCTTATCACAGACTTATAAATTTTCCCCTTTAACTTGAGGGGCATCCGTGGGTCGCAAGTTGTTCCTGTGACCTGTCGCCATTTCATCCATCCTGAGTTGATCCGATGCGTTACGTCTCGGTCTACTTCGCCATCTCCTTGGACAAGCGACCCGAGGTACCGAAAGTCGGAGCAGATCGATAAGGGCGTTCCGGCGAGAGACATGGGCCAAGGACTGGAGAGACCGCCAAAATCGCAAAACAGATACTCCGTTTTGGTCCGACTTACTCTCAGGCCAACGGTCTCGAGTCTTTCCCACCACCCTTCCAATCTGCTCAAAATAGTATGAGAATTGTCCGTTATTATGAGAGCCGATCGTACTCACCCACTATACTTCCGTCAGAGATGGGCATGTCGGTGTTGCTGTGCGGCGCGGGCGCAGGCGAGTCGAACACGTCGTCGCTGCTGCCGCTGCAGTTCAGCAGCTCGCCCACAGACGCTTGCTGGACACAAACATACATACATCTATCTATTAAATACTGTTGTAAACACACAAATGTATATACGAGTATGCCATAAGTATTCATAATAAATGTCACTACGAAAGTCCAAATTACGGTAGATAAAAAGATTTTCCAGTAAAACCACAAGACTCTACCTGCAAGCTCTCTTTGCTCTCGTGGCTGAGGTACGTGGACACGGTGTCGACACTGTGTCGCCTGCCCGAGCGCGTGCTGCTACACTCTGTGTCAGTTTGTCGTTGTTCTTCCGCCAACTCTTCCTTGTGCTTGCTTTCCACCACTGCCGCAGTTTGCTTGTTGTTGTGACCTGATAAGAGTGAATAATATTACAAACTGGTAACAATAAAAAAGACGTACGACGACGACTAGCTTAGCGTAGCTTTACATAGAAAAAAATGCGCTTCGGGAATCATCTTCTATCTTTGAAAATACGAACGCGCAATGATGAAATCTTATATAGAGCTGTTACAACCATGGAAGTACATGCTTCTCTATTACGTAGTACATGTCTAATAGTATATGTCTAATTTTTTTTTTCAAATCTCACAACTCTATGCAATTCCAAAAAACTTTTCAAAACTTTTGAGTGATAAATGACGATCTGAGACCAGAGTAGGTAACCCAACACAGAGAAAACATCATACAAACGCCCGAAGATATGTGCACTATTATAAAGCGCGCGGTACTACACTACTACTTAGTCGAAAACACGAAAATTAACGAAGCGCATACTTTTATTTGCAAAGCTGTATTAGGTTCCGTTTCAAATCAATTTTTAATTTAGAATGCAACCTGCATTCGTAACTTACTGAATATATTTAAGTTATGCAGTATCTGCCTAGCGAGCCCCGGCTTACGATCGCGCGGCGAGGCACTGCGGGCGCCTTGCCGCGGTACCGTGGCGTTCGTCTGTGACTGGCTCTGCAGCGACTGTAGCGACTGCACCGACTGCACTGACTGCATCGACTGTACGGAGTGCACGCTGGAGCCCGTGTGCTGCTGGGGGATGCGCGACCGACGACCTGCAGATTATGGTGGGGTCAATAGAATGAAGATCTGATTTGTCGTTTAACTGTTGTACATGATACGAGGAGAGCTTATTTATGGTAACCTCATCAGTTCTCACACATATCTCACGCGCTACAAGCTTATTTTGGTTTGTGACCGATATCGGAACTAACGTCGCAATCTTGTTTTTTTGAATATATTTCAAGTGACATTTGATAAAACAATTTCACAAATGTTTACCAAGAGCGGCCCTCTAGCAAAAAGCAAACGCGTGCGCTAAACACCTCACTGGTGTATTTGTCCCAAATGAACCAGAGGAACCAGACTAGTGACATACACTCAGATGTAGATGCAACCCTGAAACAAGACTACCAAACGGAGCTGCCAACCAAACCAGTAACACCTCAGGAAGTAGTAACACAGATAAAAAGACTCGAGTACGAGATATGATCTTATTAAAAAGAAAGTAGGGTGGGCCATCTGGGCACGCCACAATAGCGGCGATAAGTCCCCTCTTTGAGGAGTGGCTAGAGAGGCGTCACGGCGCCCTCACCTTCCGCCTGACGCAGGTCCTCACCGGACACGGTTGTTTCGGGAGGTTCCTGTCCAGGATAAAGCGGGAGGAAATCTCAGGGTGTCACCACTGTGTGGATCGCCCGGAGGACACGGTGGAGGTCTGCCCGGCTTGGGCGGAGCACCGCCGTGTCCTCGTGGCGGCGATCGGCGGCGGCGATCTCTCGCGTCCGGCCCTGGTCCAGGCATACGGAGCGAGAGTGAATGGGAGGCCGTTACCTCCTTCTGCGAAGCAGTAATACTCGCGAAGGAGGAGGCGGAGCGCGTGAGGGAGAGGCAATCTGACGAAGACGCCCTGGACGGGAGTCAACAGCCGACTTCCGGCCACCGTAGGCGCGGGCCTGCGGGCGGTGAGTAATGGGTAGCTCACCGTCCGATCAGGACCAGGCCCGTGTCGGACGGCGCGTTGTGTTCCACGCGCGCCTCAAAGAGATGTCAGCAGAGGACAGGGCCCGATAGGGCCGAAGCCTGCCAGGGCGACGGGATCGTCCGAAAGGGTTACCGCTGCCCTGGAACAGAAAGGGTTGACGAAGGAACACGGGTGGGTTTTAGTCAGTAAGAGTCTGACACTCCCTTCTGCTCCACCCAGAGCGGGAGGGGTCATTTGATGATTTCCCATCCAAAAAAAAAAGGCATAAGGGCCTGCTCTTAAAAATGAAAACAAACTTGCCTTACAGTAACTATAGAATTCTCGAGTCCTACTAAACAGATCGCCTGTTCCAAGTAAGAGAAGAGGATAGCTACTCCGAGTTTCACGAAATAAGAGCAGGAGTTCCACAAGGCTCTGTTGGGCCTCATTCTCTACACTATCTTCATAGCAGATATACCAGAAATTCGAAACGTTACAATTGCAACTTATTCCGATGACTCAGCAAGAAAGATCGAATACAAGCCTCGAGAAAGCTGCAAGAGGCACTAGATTTAATAGATGGCTGGCTTGAAGTGGAGAATTACTGCCAGCGTATCAAAATCCACGTAAGTGACATTAACACTCAGGAAACGTGACCGCCCTGTCGTTAAGCTGGGAAGCAATGACATGCCACACAAAGACGTAGTGAAGTAACTGGGTATGCACTTGGATAGGCGAAACTTGAAAACCCACATCAAAGCCAAAAGAGGTCAAGCTAATAGGTATCACTACTGATAATAGAAAATGCATACAAGGACAGACTTAAAAACCATCCATATCACTTGACCTGCTTCAACCAAATATCACGCGCCTCAAAAGGCACCACATCCTCGAGCTAAATAAATGATTACCATATGTGCGCTCACTGGAGCCCTTGCATAACCGGGCCATGAACAAATCAAATCAAAAGTCATTTATTCAAATTAGGCTGAGAATCAACACTTTTCGAACGTCAAAATTACAAAAGACAGACCCCCAAAAACGCCCGCCCTTCACCACTTCCTAGTGCTATCGCTGGGAAGAAGAAGTGGCGCAACAAACTGCCCAGCAGCACAGCTGTCTGTTCAGTTAGAAAATACTGATTGTATACAATACTAGATACCTATGTTAAGTAATTAACATTACAAGACACAGAACATAAAATTAAATTATTTACCATTATGTCAGCTAGCCATGCCAATATACCAACAAATATAATTTATTTATTTATTAATAACCAACTTACATTAACGGTTTGCACCACACATACAAGTTATTAGTCAATATTAATGATAAATGATAAATTATTTTATTTTGTAAGTAGGTTTGTATGTACAAACACTTTTACACGTCAATCATATTTTAAAACTAGATGAGGTCGGCGTTTCCTATCTGACTACTCTGAGAAGAAAGGCCGGAACAAACTCAGAGGTCACAGTCTCTTTTAAAGTCCAGACATAATCTTGGTCAGATCATATGAAGACCATGCAGGTCGATGTCTGAGATGGTCTTTTGAGGAAAGAACCACACAGATTGAGAGGACCTGTCCAGTCAGTGCACGCATTTGTCAGAAATCAGTGCAGCTCAACTCAAAACTTAAGGAGCTCGACGATTCGACGAACAATACCAAAGAAAGGACATTTGGGTAGGCCGCATTAATTACTCAAACTGCCAGACCATGACAAAACTAAGAGAACAGAGAGAAAAATAAAATATAATAAAAATAAAGTGACCCACATAGTCTTCACATTCACAATAATTAAAATAATAGAATACTTTACAAAGTAAGCAAATGTCACAGTACTTATATATAGAATTCATTGATGTCAAAGTGTATATAAAAAAGAAAAACAACAACAAAACAGAAAAATAAGAACACTACATAGGTAAAAAATTGGAAGCATCTCAATCCCAAGCCTTTTTGTCCTCGATATAATCCTTAACGGTATAAAAGGCTTTCTGGCACAACTTACGTTTAATGAATGATTTGAATTTATTAAGGCTTAGATCTTGAACGGGGCTTGGAACTTTATTGTAAAAGCGTATACATTGGCATCTGAACGAGCCACCTATTTTCTTGAGCCTTGTTATAGGTACAACAAATTTGTGTTTGTTCCTAGTATTTATATCATGGATATCACTGTATTTTTTAAACAATTTTATGTTTCTATGGGCATATAAAAGATTTTCATAAATATATTGAGAAGGCACAGTCATAACATTAATCTCTTTAAATTTGTCTCTGAGCGAGTGTCTCGGACTTAATTTATAAATTGATCGAACAGCTCGCTTCTGCAAAACAAAGATAGTCTGAATATCGGCGGCATTTCCCCACAATAGAATACCGTACGACATTACACTATGTAAATAGCTAAAGTACACTAAGCGGGCTGTCTCTATATCAGTTAAATTACGAATTTTTCTAACAGCGTATGCTGCGGAACTTAGCTTTTTTGACAATTTATCTATATGTGGACCCCACTGAAGCTTAGCATCCAAAGTTATGCCCAAGAATACTGTGCTGTCTTCAGGATTCAATTCTTCGCCCTTTATCAACACATTCGTTTTCACCTGCCTAACGTGAGGTAGCGTAAACTTAATGCATTTAGTTTTTTTCTCGTTTAAAAGTAAATTATTAACATTGAACC
This sequence comes from Apamea crenata, assembly GCA_949629185.1. NCBI lineage: Eukaryota > Metazoa > Arthropoda > Insecta > Lepidoptera > Noctuidae > Apamea > Apamea crenata. The sequence continues at coordinate 18,654,393 of OX451367.1, forward strand.
AGTGGACTACTTTAGAGATCGCGCTATTTACATCGTCAGTAACCAGCTGCTGACGTTTAAGTTTAAATAAAAGTGAAGTGTCATCGGCAAACAACACTATATCATGATTATCCTTTATGAGGTACGGCAAGTCATTTATATAAATAAGAAACAAGAAAGGACCAAGAATTGAGCCCTGTGGGACTCCCATTGTTACTATAGATCCGGGAGATCTTTTTCCATTAACGACAACGCTCTGAATCCTGTTACTCAAGTATGAAGTAAGTATATTCAGAGCATTGTTCCGGATTCCGTAGTGGCGGAGTTTCCTGATTAACGTTTCGTGAAGAACGCAATCGAATGCCTTGGACAAATCACAAAAGATGCCCAAGGCATCGCATTTATCTTCCCATGCATTATAAATATGTCCTAAAAGTTCAACACCGGCATCAGTAGTTGAACGACCCCTTGTAAAACCGAACTGTTTGCTATGTAATAATTTGTGTTTATTAAAAAATCTTTGCATTTGTTCTAAAATTAATTTCTCAAAAATTTTACTAAAGGTAGGTAGTACAGAAATAGGTCTATAATTTGTGGGGTCTGATGTACTACCCAATTTAAACAAAGGTATTATTTTACTATTTTTCATGAGATCAGGAAACTCCCCACTGTCTATACAACTATTAAAGATAACAGCTAGAGCAGGTGCCACAATGTCAATAATAGACTTAGCAACTTCTACAGAATTACCCCACAAATCTGCAGTCTTCTTAACATTTAAAGTGTGAAAGGTTTTAATTATATCTGTACAGGTAATATGTTCAAAATGAAATTCCGAATCGCAACCATTAACATTTTCCTTAAGCAAAGACTCAGCAACAGAAGGTGATGAGTTTAGGGATTTAGTAGTTGAAACGGGAATATCCGAAAAGAAATTTTCAAATGCCTTGGCGACTTGTGAGTCAGATTTTATTATATTGTCATTAATAGACAGGCTGTAGTCAGTATCTCGATTGCTAGATCTCCCCGCTTCACTATTAATAATAGTCCAGGTCGTTTTAATTACATTACTGCTGTTTTTAATCTTTGAACCCAAATAACGTGACTTGGCCATATAACAAACTTTTTTAAATAATTTTGAATAATTTCTAACATACAAATTAAATTCATCAGTGTTAACATAAGACCTTTCATTGTACAGTTCATAAAGCCGTGTTCTACTTTTATGAATACCAATGTTAGCCCAATCACTGAAAGATGCGTTACTATTAACCGAGATAGTCTTGGGAATGAAGGTGGAATCAAATTGTTTACAGTATATATTAAAAAAAATAACATAAAGATTATTAGGATCAGCATGAGTTGACAAAACTGGTAATTTATCAATGAGTTTAACTTTAAAAGCCTCCAAGCGAATCGCAGTTTTGGGGTTAACAGTGATATCCTTTTTAGCCACTTTTTTGTTTTGGTTTTGAATAGTAATCCTTTGCCCGCAATGATCAGAATCTAGTAAATTTATAATTTCTTTGTGGCTTGGTATAATATCTATATAAATATTATCTAGGCATGTGGCACTAGTAGGTGTTATTCTTATGGGCTCCAAAAATAGGTTTACAAGATTGTAGGACTGAAACAGGCTTAAAATTTTACTACAAGAACCTGAGTTTTCTAACAATTTGACATTAAAATCACCACAAATGATAACTGACTTGCTTGAATTACAAATCCTGTGTAACACTTCATCCATTACCTTTTCAAAGCAGTCATACAATCCTGAAGGGGGTCTGTACACACTTAATACAACCAAGTGCTCCAATTCTATACAGGCAATTTCAACTGTACGCTCAACAGATAGGCTCACAATATCGTTACGATCTTTAAATTTGAGCTGGTTACTTACTAAAATTAAAGAGCCACCATGTATAGCATTTATTCTGCTGAACGAACTACCAACCTGGTGATTATTAAAATTGAACAAGAACTGGTGACTTTTCAGCCAATGTTCTGTTAAACAAAGAATATCAATACTATTAAAATTCATAAATAATTCTACTTCTAAATCTTTGTTCATAAATCCTTGAATATTTTGATGCACCAGGTTGATACTATTTACTGATTCTAAACTTTTTATTGAGTTGTTTTTGCAATTCTGAACATTATAGCTAGAGATTGCCTCTATTGTCTTAATTTCTAATTTAAATTATTGGCAATGTCGGTAATTGTGACCAAATTATTTATACTGTCATTGCATTGCTCAAAAGAAGCAAGTTGTTTAGCCAAATTTTTGGCTGTGATAGAAAAAAAATATGATAGCGACATAGCTATCTGTCTCTTATAATATTTAGGAAGATAGTACATAACAATGTTATATCTATCTTTTGTCAAATATAAATTATTACTAACATAATTGTTAGTATCAATCAAATGGAACATGTTATCATTAAATGTCAAATTATGCATTGTCATATTCAATTCAAACCTTAACCTATTTTCTTCCTGTGGCAAACTGTTACTGTAAGGGAATGTAAACAACACAACTTTTCTTAAACTAAGATTGCATAATGTTCTATGATACTCAAGCAGTTCTCCTTTGTTTACATTTCCTCTATTACCCATAAAAATTAATAATGTTGTATCCTGGGTAAAGTTACATTTAGTAATTTATTTCATAATATGAAACAAAGAACAACCAGGCATACAGTAATTTAATATTGAGTGTCCCGGATACTCATGTGTCAATAAGTGACCTAAGTCTTTACCTATCTCATCACAAACTAACACAATATCATCCTTTAAACTTTGTTTACAAGGTTTATTGGAGCTATTAGTAGTAGGAATTATCAAATCAACACAGGGCTGCAGTAAGGAGGTGTTGCATGTTGTCAATGAATGATCCGGTGTAAGAACAATGGATGGTGTCAGACAATGCTCACAGTTGGTTTTTTGTGAGTTTACCAGTTCATTCATTGCCAACACATATTCCCTCATTAGGTCTTCAGAGGTATAATACTTATTAGTCATTGAACTAAGTTTCTCCTGTAGATGGTCAAGTTCTGATTGCATGGCATCTGTGTCAATGTTGTACCTCCTAGTACTCTGCTCCAAGTTATAGGAATACATGTCTAATTGTTTGAGCAAATTCAACCTTTCTCTATTCAATTTAACATTTTTGATAAAGAACCTTTGTCTTTTTATCATTTTTTGAGTTTTAACAATGTACTTATTAATTTTGATGTATTTTTTAAGTTTATTTTTACTGCTTACTACCCTCACTGAATTATATATTTTAGATTCATCATCATCTGTCAAATTAATTATGTTCGTGGGATTTATGGCAGAAACCATTGACGGGGCAATAGGCATCAACTCACTGAACAGACTTTGATTCAGCGAGGCGGTGATGTTAAGATTGCTTGTCTCAAGTTGTATTATTTGACTTTGAGCCTCATGTAGCTGCTGTTGTAATATATGTTTTTGACTAAGAGCTTGTTCGTACTCTATGCTACACTGGCTGAACCCGTCCACAATAAGTTGAAGTCTATCCCGTTCCTCTATGGCATCAGTGTATTGAGTATATATCTGACCCAACTTTTAACTTCCTATTCTTTTCATGGGCATCAAAGAGCACCCTTTCATTGTCATCCAATTCCTTAATTAGTTGGTCACAGGATTCCTTTGACGCCTTTAATGCGCTCAAAGCCTCATTGAGTTTGGACTCTTCGAGGCGATATTATTAGTAATTATTATAATTACACATGTCATACATTCATTTAAATATACAAATTTTGATGAAATTAAATAAAATGAAACAAAAATTTGTAAAAATTATAATAAAAACTATATGTCGTCAAGCTAAAAAATTATTCATTTAAATTAAAATGTAAATAAAAACTTACTACCTAAATAAAAGCCCCCAGGCATAAAGGGCGTGACAGCTTACATATGCATGCATTGCTGGGTTTTGTTCACATAGCTGTCACTTGAAGTCACAAATGATAAAACTGGGACCATCGAAGTAAAACAAATAAATAAGTTAATACTAATAACAATAACCTGTCAGTAAGCTAATTCTGAAGAAAGAACATAAACATTATCTTGAGTTAATTAAGGCAACCAACTATACTTATCGTGTAAGTAGTCGTTGATGGAATAGTATGCCTTTGAACAAAGGTTGGGTTTTACTTGAGCTTCAAACCCATTAAAAGGCAAGTCTAGCAAAGAAGAGGGTATCTATATATATAAAAATCAATGCCACTTTTCGTTGTAATTTGATAACTCAAGAACGGCTGGGCCGATTTAGCTGATTTTGGTTTTGAAATGTTTGTCGTAATCCAAGGAAGGTTTAAACGGTCAGAAAATATGGAAAAAGGAGTAGTGTAGGAGTGGGTTAGGAGTAGGTTAGGAGTAGGGTAGAAGTAGGGTAGGAGTAGTGTAGGAGTAGTGTAGGAGTGGGTTAGGAGTAGGTTAGGAGTAGGGTAGAAGTAGGGTAGGAGTAGTGTAGGAGTAGGGTAGGAGTAGGGTAGGAGTAATGTAGGAGTAGGGTAGGAGTAGGGTAGGGGGTAGGGTAGGAGTAGGGTAGGAGTAGGGTAGGAGTAGTGTAGGAGTAGGGTAGGAGGAGGGTAGGAGGAGGGTAGGAGTAGGGTAGAAGTAGAGTAGGAGTAGGGTAGGGGGTAGGACACCACGCGAACGAAGTAGCGCCGGGCAGCTAGAAATCTATATATATAAAATTCAAAGTCCTGACTGACTGACTGAGACATCAACGCACAGCCTAAACCGCTGGTCCTAGAGACATGAAATTTGGAGGGTGTGTTCTTCGTGACGAGCAGATATCCACTAAGAAAGGGTTTTTCGAAATTCCACCCCTAAGAGGGTGAAATGGGGGGATTTTGTTTGTATGGAAAAACTTATTCCTTGAGTTAATAATCTTGAAACTTGGCACCAATACTAACCTAAGTAAATTATGAAGTTTGCCTTTTTATGTTTTTCTAAACTACCCCATAAAAGGGGATTGGAGGGTTTCAAAGTTTGTATGGATGAATTTTAGCGCGCGGTCCGATTAACTCGATACCCAGTATTTATACCTAGAATCGAAAGTAAAGAATAATGTGTATCAGGGTTTTTCGAAAATCTACCCCTAACGGGTTGAAAAGGGTTAGTTAATTTTACAGGGGAGGTTTATAATGCGTGGCTTGATTAACTCGGAAATTAGTGCAAACAAACAAACAAACAACAAAAACAAACAAATGAGCACAACAAACAAACAAACAAACAACAACAATGAACAAATGAGTTATGAACCTTATGATGCTGGGGAAAGGGGGCACGTAGTTTGTCCTTATTTCTAGTGTTAACGCTGTGAATATCACTGTTTTTAGTGTGTAAAGGAGGTCAGCAAAAGCCCATACAACTTTTCCCAAACATGTACCTCGAGGTACACGTGCACCAAAACGTAGAGAAAAAATAGAGGAATTCGAAAATAATTGTGTTTTTATCCATAAATAATTTAAAACTACATAATAAATTATTTAAAGTTTTAATAACCTGTAACTCAATTAAATCATGTGGCAACTTTGCATGTACGGGTTGACATTAGGAGTAGGTATATGTTTATATGTTTTCTGTGGACATTATTCAGTTACTTTTGGGTATATGCATCCTTTCTTATGTAGGTAGCTACATAACTTTGCCTAACGAAAATCGATTATACAATGAGAGTTATTATTGAATTCAGATTCAATTATACTAAACAAATATTTGAAATGAAACAAAAACAACAGCAGCTGAAGCCGACAGCAGACAACTGTCAGCTTGACAGTTTTTTTTTTAATATGTAAGGTAATGGACCAAGGTAGTATAATTGTGCACAAAATGGCGAGCTTTTTATCACGTTAAAAGTAATTTTATTCTCGTCCCCGGGTAACCATAAGAAAAATATAAAAATGCAATATTATTCAGTGTAATCTAGTGTATTTTATGCCACTAAGTGTACACCTCGGTACTTCGTTTGGGCAGATTTTGGTGACATCCTTTTGCCTAATATATAAGATGTTGGCGAAGATGAATTGTAAAAGTGCACAACGCCGCTAAAGAAGTATTCACTTCAAAAATCTCTTAGAGAAACTCTGGCACCTAGCTGGTAAATTGCTTGAACCGCTCGTTTTAGAAGGAGAAACATATTTTGTATATCAGCGGCTTTTCCCCACAACAGAATACCGTAGGACATAACGCTGTGAAAATAACTAAAATAGACTAAACGAGCTGTATCAACGTCAGTTTATTGTCTTACTTTATCATCTGCAAACAGTACAACGTCACCCAGTATTGAGCCTTGCGGAACACCTAACTGAACTGGTAGCCCGGAAGATTTTACACCAATAACTTCTACACATTTATTTATAGTAGGTATATATTTATTTACATTGGACCCTATCATGTAAATAAGAAATTATTACGTTGAGAACTTCGTTTTTTGGACACCGTAATGACGTAACTTACGCAAAAGCGTGTCATGGTGTACGCAAGCAAAGGCTTTGGAGAGATCACAGAAAACTCGAATAGCATTTTGTGATTTCTCCCATGCGTCAAATATGTGTCTCAGCAGAGCAACACCCGCATCTCTAGTTGAACGACTTTTTGTAAAGCCATATTGCTCATTACGGAGGAGGCTATTTAAATTAAATGTCTTAGCAACTGCTTCAGTATTAACTTTTCAAATGTTTTGCTAAGTGCAGGTACGATAGAAATAGGTCTGAAATTGCCAACGTCATTATTATTACCTGGTTTAAATAATGGTATGACTTTACTACTCTTCATGAGGTCAGGAAAAGTTCCTAAATCAACACATTTATTATATATATTTAAAATACAGGCCTAGGCTTAGTTTAGACTCCAGATCTCCCACAAATTACAAAATTTTGTCGAAATACCTGTCAAATTAATATAATATAATAATAATTAGGTATAAGAATGTAATTTGTGGAGATAAATAAACATAAAACACATTTATTAAAAGTAACAGCTAGATAGAGGGCTACGATGTCTATTATATTACTTAAAAGTTTAATGGTCATGCCCCAATAATCACGGGTGTTTTTAGACTTAAGTGTATTAAAAACAATAACTACATCACGTGGGGTTACATGTTCGAAACTAAATAAAGGACTACATTTAGGTACACTACTATGCAAAAGGTTTTCAGCTTTAGACGAGGACGAATTTAAGGAGCGAGTCGTAGTTATCGGTATTTTGGCAAAAAAATCATTAAATGCCTCAGCTACGTCAGCTGCTTTACTAACAAATTAAATGTCGACGATAATCTCAAGTTGTTTTCCTTGTTTCACCGATTTACCCGTTTCATTGTTAATAATTTTCCAAGTGGTTTTTACTTTATTATTAGAATTTTTAATTGTATCGCCTAAAAATTTTGATTTAGCAAAAGCACTAATCTTTTTGAATAATTTTTTACATACTCTAGGAAAGGAGTATCAAACCTGTATTTTTATCTGAACAAAACAGCACATTTGCTTATAGCTGAAAGGCTCATTGCAGATGCATAATATATAAAAATAAAAAAGAGAGGCCATCTGTCAGCGTCATTCGAGCGCCGAAAGATCCTTGTAGCAGTATTATAACCGCCTGATAAAATGATTTTTGTATGCCAAATACCTTCCAGGGGCGCCCGCTCCGGCGGCGGCGGCGGGTGCGCGTGCGGCGCAGCGGGCGGCGCGGAGCGCGTGAGCGGGTAGGGCGGGTGCAGCGCGGCGGGCGGCGCGGGGCGCGTGAGCGGGTAAGGCGGATGCGGTGCGGCGGGCGGCGCGGGGCGCGTGAGCGGGTAGGGCGGGTGCGGTGCGGCGGGCGGCGCGGGGCGCGTGAGCGGGTAGGGCGGGTGCGGCGCGCGCCGCAGCAGCGCCACGCCGCCCGCGCCGCCACCCGCGCCGCGCGCTGTCATACGCGACACGGACGCCACCCAGCCCTCGAACGTCACAGTCTCGCCGCCGCCCGACCACGACTCTTCTAGCAGGCATTGTACCTGCATCGCACGTGATTGTCAGCGTCGTTTATACGATCGAAGTTTCCTGACTCTAATATACAATGCTATGAAAAGGAAAAAATGGCGACCATACAAACAGTGTCCGTGTTAACCAAACCGTTTTTCCAGTTATCAAATCACAATTCAAGAAAAAGCTTTAGTATGATGAAATTTTGGTGTTTGGCCTATACATGAAAGATGGTACATATAAAGTTCGATACCTCGACTGGCAGCGGCTCGTAGTTGAGCTCCCCACCGAGTGGCGGTGACACGAAGCGCGCCCACTCCCAGCGCACGCCTCGCCCCGCCGGTGACGTCACGCTGTAGCACGCACGACGCACGCGACACTCCACACTGCCGCCCTCTAACAGAATAATACAAAACGAAGCTAGAGAAGAAGAGTATTATATTCTATTCTTGATACATTAATAAAAATAATTGGCTCAGGCGCAAAACGTCTCTTTCGCAAAATGTCCCCTGGTCGTAAAACGTCTCTTTCGCACAATGTCTCTTTCGTAAAATGTCTCTTTCGCAGAATGTCTTTTTCGCAGAATGTCTCTTTCGCAAAATGTCGCGCCAGGGACTTATGAATAAAATTTTGATTTTCAATACAAAAAATCATTTACTAAAATTATAGTGCAATTATGATGTTAAAATTTTGGTACTTAAATTTACTTATGGGGTATTCTAGTGTAGAATTTCAAAAAAATCGTTTTTTTTTTTAATATATTTTCAAAGTTATTTAAGAATATGTCTACGAGAGGATTTTTGAAAATTTGAATTATTTTCGGAGCTATAGACATTTTACTGACCCGGCCTCTAAACTGGTTCGGTTGGGTCTAGTCGAACAATCAACAAACAAACGGATTGAACGCTCCGAAATACGTACATCCAACGCTTCAAAGGAGGCCAGAACTGCTCGATTGGAAGAGAGAAACGCAGAAAATAGTTTTTTTGAAGTAGAAGAAGGTCTGATGTATGAAGCAGGAATGGCAGATTGAATAAAAGTAAGTATAATATATCATTTCATGACTTTGACAGCGAAAAACTTTACGCGAAACTTTAAATGCGTTTTTCTCGGAACAGACTTTTTCAATATATTTGTCACGATTTGTCGAGTTCTACTGGACCGATTCACTTGAAATTTTCAGAGAATCTTCTTTATAGACCTCTCAAGAATTGGAACTAGCCTCATCCCCAAATTTCAATTTTGAAAAATTCGAGAAACTCAAAAAAATGGTAAAAAAAATCGTCTTTTTTTCAAACAGTCGCCATTTTTCACAAAAAAAATTTTTTTCACTCATCGCTAGTTCTGATTCTTGCGACATCATTGCAGATTAATAATCTTTTTTATTTTTTCATTTCAGATGACTAGGAGGGTTGAAATCATGTCAAAACTCATCGGCCAATTTTTTGACGCCCCCCACTTCATCGGCTGCCAGTTTTTTAAATTTTTGACTTTTTTTATTTTTTTTCTGTACTCTTGAAACATTAATAAATAACTGATAAAAAAATGGATAGTAAAAACATTGATTGCTTTTTTTTTACGACACTTTAAAAATTACCTAAAATTCATGTCTCTACACTAGAATACCCCCTAAGAATGTATTCCAAATAAAATATTTTGATACAGTTAAAAATAATATTTTGGTACAATTTAAAGTTCAGTGATGGCAACATTTATAATAATATGTGAGGGTAGTTAGAAAAAGCTTATAAATGTATGTGTCATTCATTATTGCCGAGCTGTGTTTTGTCTGTTACTTTTTATTAAAAACAGTAGTGAATTTGAGTTTTTTTTCTGAGTAGGTATCAATATTTATTTTGATTTACAATACTTCATTAGCAAGTAATGTACATTCCAGAATGAAAATAAGTACATTTATTTTTTTTTTCTTAATAAAAGATTTATTTTCATCATCATTTACGAAAATAATAATTTATGTAGCAAATTTTAATTTAAATATATATTTTTTAATCATTTTAAAAATGGTATAAAAATATTTTCATTTGCAATACTTAGTTAATGTTTAGTTACTATTAGTAATAGCTCCTATTATATTATCTGTGGATATGTTTACTAACAGTATTGATTCTTTTGATCTAAATTTTGAATGTGTGTAAAATGTTTGATTTACCTATTGATATTGTTTTTATTTGGAATACATTCTTAAGTAAATTTAAGTACCAAAATTTTAACATCATAATTGAACTATAATTTTAATAAATGATTTTTTGTTTAGAAAATCAAAATTTTATTCTTAAGTCGCTGGCGCGACATTTTGCGAAAGAGACATTCTGCGAAAGAGACATTCTGCGAAAGAGACATTTTACGAAAGAGACATTCTGCGAAAGAGACGTTTTACGACCAGGGGACATTCTGCGAAAGAGACGTTTTACGACCAGGGGACATTTTGCGAAAGAGACGTTTTGCGCCTGAGCCCTTCAAATGTACCTAGTTGATTTCTTTACTTTAGTATGAAAACCACTTACTCCTGGTTTCTATGACACATTGATAAAATAAGTCTACCACAATCAGTTCATAATGAGCCACAATTACTTATATGCTTGTGAGTTTGCACTGTTGGCAGTCATACCTGGAGTGTCTAAACACTGTGTTAGTGTCCTGAGGTTCACATAATGTCCTCTCAGAGCTGGGTCAGCATCCGCGAGCACTACTCTCGTCAGTTTCTTTGCATGTGCTCGCTCCAGGGTCCGTGTGACGCCTGGAGTGTGCGGCAGCCACTGTCCATTACACTGCCACTCCCACACCACCACGCAGTGAACCGAAGACATCACAAATTATGACATTTGAACTGTAAGAGAATGTTTTGACAATCATTTAGAAGTCTATCCGATCAAAGTATTTTATGGTAGAATTTAAAGCACAGAATTCGTAAAACAACAGAATTCACAATCATTGACTAGATAAGTACCAAATAACTAAGTTGAATTAATTGTTTTTTCAAGTTTTTAAGCAACACTGTTGGTATAATAGGCAGTGAGTAAAAATTACTACAGGAAGCTATAAATTAAGGCAGCAATGGTCAGCGTATTGCTTAAAAGATCCTTCTTCTCTATAGTCCTGTTAGAGGTAGCTTTACATCACTTATGTAAACATGCAGCCCACTTTTATAATAACATGAGATTCCACATTATGTAAATATTGAACATTCTCAATGACAAAATATAACTATAAGTACCTTTTCCGTCTTTGTGCAATGTGTTTGTTTCTGATAGTTTATTCAGACTGTTTACACCTGTGTGTAAACAGTTTTGGACTAATGTGTCAGAGGAATCAACATAAATGGCTCAAGTTTTCCACGTCAATAATGGAATGAGTGCTCACCTGTTTTCACGAAATAATCTAAGCTATCCGTATGACACCGACTGCCGCTTGATATTTGAGCACCAGATTACATTTTCGTATCTAGAATAACTATCAACAACGACCACTTGATGCTACTACTGGTCATAGCGTTCCAGCCATTTGAGGAAATAACTCTTGCAATATCGTAAAACGCTTCTTTCTTTTCAGGCACTTAGTCTTGAAATCGTCACGCCTTATCATGAAGTTTTGTTAGAAAGAATCGGATAATATTATACTATTAAAATTGTTTTCGAAACAAGTAATAATAAAAGTATTATAATAAATTATCAGTGAATGACAGCTAGGTTGCGTTCAAAACCCGTCGCAAATTTTTATAACAAAATTCAAATAATAACTTGATAACCACTGCATTACTGCAACGACAGTTTTACTCGTTTAATGACGGAATAATAGCACCAACAAATAAAATTGCATTTACTAATGTGATATTGTAAACAGTACAGGCAGTACGGTAATCATTCTAAAGTAATTTAGTAATATTATATTTTTTCTATGTAGTGTTCGGAACGCAATCGTGAAGTCGAATGACAGATTATAAACACCCCTTCCTTTGTCGTTACAAAGTTACAAAGATTCTCTTGAGTGAGAACATGGTGAGAACCGTCTCCACAGAGTACGCATTTTACTATGACCGTCTCCTTTTTCACCAGACAAAACTCTATGGGGTTTATTCATAAACGATGACTAAAGTTACGTTTAAACGTCAAAAATGTATGGTTAAACAGTCGCTAATCACTGCTTAACTTTAAGCAACGTTTATGAATAAAGGGGCTAATTTATAAAACTATCGTTCACGTCCGTAGACAGAGACTACTACCCTGTCTGGCCCTGTCTAGATTTTTTATTTTTATTCTAACATATTCTAAAACTGGTTGCTGTTGAGTTACGGGACGTGCGTGGGTTCGAACTCGGGCAGGCGCTAATAAAATAAAGATTAAACTACGAAACACGAAACACTGGCGGACTAGGAGGAAAAAGGGCAGTCCTCCTCGACTTAAATCAATAGTAATTACTAATTCCATGGATGCAGCGCGCCCCGAAATATCATTAAATATCAATAGTACTTACTAATTCCATGGATTGAATCGCTTGTGGTTGTGGCCCGGTGCGCCGCCATTTTTGTTACTTTATTGATTGACGTCGAGTTGAATCAACACAGTGCTGATTAATTTTTTCGTAATTTTTCTAAAAGTGAACAAAATAAGTGCTTTTAAACCGATCAAGATATTTCAGCAAGTCATTAAAATGGCCTTCAATAAACAATGTGAGTTAAAATCTGTGAATTACCACTCCGAACCTAGCTTTGTAACCTGGCAAAATGAAATTAAATTGAAAATGAAATGGTATTTTTACAGTTTAAAGGAGTATGTAGCCGTATTTTTAAAATTAATAGCACTTAAATGATATACGAACTTCGTATTGCATTTTATTGCCTGCCTTTGATTTTATGCTCAAGTTTGAGAGACTGGACTGACTAACAATAGAACAGGAGCAGTATTGATCTATCCCGATCCGACCCTCGCCCAGAGCCCGCCCGCCCTGTAGTCGTAAATTCGCCATAGTTTTAGTTTTGTTCATTGATTTTGCTGCTGAATTCGGGTTTTCTAGCTTAGAAACTTCTTGATTTACCAGGTACAGAAAGAACGATTGTTAAGAATATGCACAGATTCCTTGTTATTAATTAACCATGGCTTTCTTTGCTCAGTATCCAGTTTTGTTGAAAAATAGTTAGAAATTATGTAGTTCTACTAATGACCCACTTTTTTACCTTTAAACTAATATTTCAAATATAGGTACTTCTAACATTTGGATACAATGTATCCATCATCATCTCTTCTCATAACTTTCTTATATTATTTTAAGAATCTCTGATAAAATTAAAGTAGAAGTCAAGTAAAGTACCTAAGTAATGAGTGAAAGTGTCACTGCTTAGGGTTTTATTAGGCTCCATCCTGGAATTCTCCTTGCTCAAAAATCTTGAACCCCATGTTTCACCCTCCTGGAATTTGTTCAACAGCTAGTTGTATATTAGATGTCATTATTTTGAAATGCTTAAAATAAAGGCTGTTTTATTAAAGCTGCAAGATTATTCATTTGACAGGACCTCTGTTGGGTCAGCAACTTGCTGACCCGACAGAGGTCCTGTCAAAGTTGGTCCTGAATTAAAGAAAAAAAACAATTTCGAACAAAAACGTAGTTCGGCCTATTACAAACATTTTAAAACAAAAAATTGCCAAATCGATCCAGCCCTTTTCAAGTGATGAAAACCAACCTTACCAACGAACAGCATTTCATTTTTATTAGACTTGTAACAGTCTGTAATTGATTAATCAAAAGTCATTTACAAAAAAGTTGATTTTTGATATTTTTCGCTGAAACCCATTCCACAATACAGATAACCAAGTACTATGCACAGTCCAATACAGCAATTTTTTTTTAACTTTTCAGATAACACTAGATTCTCCGGGCGCTTCAATTCACCAGGACAATTTGTAGCAGCTGGGGAGGTAAATTCAATCAAATAGAATTTTTATTTATCCACTGAACGTCTGAACGGATGGTAAAAAAATAAATGATAAGTAGACTATTTTATTAATTTTTGTAAATTGCAGTTAATGTTCATAGTACTTAATATTATGTATTTTAATAAAAATAAGGTTTGTATTGTTAATACACTTATTTTTTCTTGAATTACTTTTAACAATGGTTACAAAAAAAATGATATAAGCAGCTGTCTTACAAGCCTAAAGTTGCTAGCGAGATAGCTGAGCATCCTGGGTTTGACTTTCTAAACAGGCATAGTGCTATTGAGGCTTTCTTTAAGGGAACGCTCAATAGCAGCCTTGAACTTAGAATCATACCTTGCAGTAGCCTGTCCTATTACGTGAGGCTATTGACACAGTTATAGACATTAGTAAAATGTTTAATATTTACAGAAATGATTTAGTTTTATATTATGTAAATTTTATTGCCACTCGACAAGGAGTAATAAAATAATTTATATAAATTCGTAATGTCTGTTACCACAGTGCTTTGGCGAGCCGCGAGAGCCCTGGTACTGGCCACATAAAGTCTTCAGCTACCCTCTGACTGAGCTCAAGTCCTGCACATCTTCTCCTAACATAGTATGAGATCAATGCAAACCAGAAACTTGCTCACAGTCTCTTACGATGTTTGGTATCCACCAGGGCTTTGCAATGTTGAATGATTAACGCGCCTGTGGTGAGATTTTCACAAGGTGTCGATGCGAGACTCTCAGAGGATAGCTCTGTGGTTTGAGAAAGTAGTATGGTCACGAAGCAAATAATTCGTAAACATACAGCATTCTCTAGACTTAAGTAGACGTAAGCTGCTCCGCATTTCTAACATGTGACAACCCTCTGAAATTGTAACTGTGAAATTTCTTGATGCAGTAATACCGTATGGTCTCCAATTGGTGAAACAATGAGGTTGCAATTTTACTGGGTGACAGACATGATAGGAATATGGATGTTGATGGGTGATGTGAGCCCACCATCACTGAGGTATGAGATGACGGAAAGTTGTTTTACTACAAACGGTGCCTGGTTTTCTACAATTTTATGTTTGCTTCTTAAATCCCAATGCTCTTTTTATTTGTTATCCGCGCACTTTTCTTTTAACTTATAACTCTCATTGGCTATATTTTCGGCAGCAGTATGCTGTTTCCTCGTACGTTTTAATTTGATGCGTTTGGATGCATGAATGTGCTAGCGAGTGAATGGTGGAGCGCATCTCCCACTCGGCTGAATGACGCCAGTTGGTGTCGGGCGGGCTGCAATCGGACATCGACTGGAAGCATTGGCAAGACCCTACACCAAAACACTGGTCATCAGTGAGTATCTTAACCTTTCTGCGTTGTCGGTGCAATATGTCCTGCATCCGATCCGCATACCACAAAAATACGGTTCGCCACACTGTATGAGCTGCTTTCTAGTACGAACCCAAGTCGCACTTGTGTGTAATATATTGTCCGTCAGACCGTATTTTATCTGACGCGGATGGGAGTCGGTGCATGAGCGTTTAGCTCATTCAGTCAAACGCTCATGCGCCGACTGTGCATGAGCGTTTGGATGGACGAGCTGACTGGACTGATTCTATCTGAATGTTATCGTCGTGGGCTTGTTGAAGGGTTATACCTAAGTAGAAGTTGCGAATGCTTGCTGGTGTCTCAATATGTACTATGTCGTTAGACGTTCGGGCAGTCGCCGCGCAAACAGCAGCAGCAACAGAACCTGCAGCCAGTTCAGGTGAGCCGAGTGTATAGAACTGCGACACTGTGCGACTCCTCGAACACCTTTAACGACTATTTAGAACTAGCGCTTGACAGTACATACTATACAATTGTGATGAACCCTTAGCTCCATGTCGTAGACGCACCGAGTTTCCTCGCCACCCACGCTCGCATTCTTTCCCGAACGTTTGTGCGATTAGTCGCAGTGTTTAGTATAGATGCTTATTTTAACAAATCTTTTATGCAAGGTCTAGAAAAGTCCAACTTAAGTGAAGTCCAGGATATTAATTATTATCAATACAAGAAGCTCAGCACGCTAAATCAATTAGTTATTTTTAATCATTCATGTTACAGCACGTAAAAGCATAATGATCTTAGCATAAATGTGAGATGAACGTGACTTAGTGCGTCTTTTAATTAGCCGCAGCTGAAGGAAGACGACGTGAAGATGGACGACGTGGAGGCGGACGTGTCGGCGCTGTCTAAGGACGACGACGTTAGCCTGGCGTCGCGTCCGCACTGGATGAAGAGCAAGCTGCCAGGGGGTGAGGCCGACATAACTGACTGCAAACTAAATAATATAAATAAATTCTTTATTGGGAATGTTTCAAACGAATTAGAAAAATATTAAGGACTCCAACATGTTGTAATATTGCATGCATCTAGCATAATATGCTGTATAAGTTACAAGAATACTGTACTGGACTGAGTTACAAAAAAAATGTGAAACCCAGACTTCAGAGGGGTAATTCTCGTAATTTTAAGAACGTTCACAGTCTGATCTCAGTCTCAATCTGTCTAAAATACCTCTAATTTCCCTACATTTTGACAAGCGTTTGACATTTGTTTGTCGCCGAGATGAGACTGCGACTAGATTTTGTACGTTTTAAATTACGAGAATTATTGGCCTTCAGAGCTAGGTACCTGTATTTCAGGAACCAGTGACTTCGTCGAGTGACAATTTAGCGAGTTTTATGCAACAAAAATTATAAAATGATGGTACTTACCTAAAATTTTGTATAAAAAACAACCAAAACAAACTTTAAAATAAAATGAGAATATAAACAAAATTAAATAAATTGATCAGATCAAAACAAATGTAAATTTACAAAATCAAAATCGTTACACAGCTTTTTCCAGTTAGGTGCACGGTTCCAATTGGTTGTTCCCAAAGGAGAAGAGCCGGCAAGAAACTATATGGTTACTCTTTTTTAAAAATATTGGCTTTTACAATGTTTTCAAATTACAGTAGGAATAGTTTTGTTACTTGTTACTACCATAAGTAACAAGTAACAAAACTATTCCTTTAATAATTATCTTCTTAAAACATCTGGAGTCATACTTTGGTAACGTCATTAGAAAATATCGTGCGTATGTGTTAAAAACATATTGACAACACCACTATTGGTTTGGACGCCAGCAGGGCAAGCTACCCGAACTGTCAAATTTTCCCAATCAACCTTGAACCTAGTGCTTTAGCGATAAAGTTGAAAATCTATTCAAGAAATTTGACAGATTAGCTTGATGTGCTGGCGTCTGTACTTTCAATACAACTTAGTCCAATATAATTTAGAGCATGTTGTTTTTACTCTACATTACTGTACTTTTCACCTTTGCTTACCCTTTAGAGAAATGCAGACTTGATATTGTGTTATTTGGATTACAGTGAAGAAAGTGAGCAACAAAGAGCGTCGTCGTCGTCAGAACGAGAACCTGCGACGCCTGCTGACTCCTAAGAACGCACTCATGGTGCTCAACGAGATGATGCCCAACGAACAGGTGGCTAATGTTAGTGTTGAGGTCTTCCACCAGTCACCACTCACAGTGAACAGTCAGGGAAATGACTTGTCATAGTGTATACATACAGGAAGATTTTTAACCACCATCCTAATTTTTACTAGGCGTTAGGTACTTTTCAAATATTCCATTTTGAAAAAAAAAGGTAGGTAAAATATTTACCAAATCAATTTAGCGTGGTTACGAAGTCAAACGTTGAATACTATGCTTGCCGCGTGTACTATGAGTGAGAGCAAGAGGCGAGCGTCTGCAGCGCGGATGAGTATCCGCGGGTGGTGTCCGCAAACGTAGACCTTTTTTTAACCGACGAAAAAAAAACGGAGGGAGTTCTCAAGTCGACGCGTGTATATATATATTTTTTTTTGTGTATAACTTTAACGCATAACTTTTTACAGAGTAGTCCGATTTTGACAATTATTTTTTTATTGCAAAGGGTATACGGTATACCCCAAAGTTGGTCCCATATAAATTTGAAAAAAAAATCCAACCCTAAGGGTGGGAAAATAGGGGTGATTTATTGTTCACTCACAGATTTGAATGCTGAGTTGTGTATTATTACTCTACTCAGTGCCACATTATGCCTGCCCTTTGGCAAACAATTAGTAGATTATAGCCACAAATATGTGAACATAAAAACTTTTTAACAAAAAAATTAAACCGAATTAAACGCCGAAAAAACTGAAAAGCAAAAAATAATAAACCTTTTTTATTTAACCTTATTATCTAAGTTCTTAAACTAATGTAAGTATACCTAAATAATTTTGAGTAGGCGCCGTTTAAATTTAAGGAAATTTAGTGATCTTCGTTAATTGATTGTGTGGCGTCGACTCAAAATTACCTAGGTATACTTACATTAGTTTAAGAACTTAGTTATTAAGGTTAAATAAAAAAGGTTTATTATGTTTGCTTTTCAGTTTTTTCGGCGGTTTAGTTTTTTTGTTAAAAAGTTTTTTCGATAACATCTTGTTGCCATATCTATTTTTTTAGAACCGTGTGATACTAAAAGAAATAACACGTATTTTGTTATTTTCACGAAAGATCTTGGATGGTGATCAAAAATTCTTCCTGTGTAATATATACAGTCCGTTCACTCACTGTGAGGAAGGGCGCACGCGTGCGAAGCGCAGCTCAGTGCGGTTTTCACTACAAAACACTGCGTTTTTTTAAATAAATTAGAAAATAATTAATCGAGAGACGCTCACCTCTGTCCGCTTTGATGCGCGTCGGACTAATAGTTTTTTTTTTAACTTTATTTCAACGTAAGGTTGATATTTTTTTGGCAGTGAAATATGCTCTTCGCTGCGCCTCACCACCATACCCCGGCACTTTATAATTATAACATCGCAGACTGTAGTACAACGTCAACGCGCCAGAGTATCGCGTTACACGCGGCTACTGGTGTTCCCATTGCATTTGTCTACGAGTTTACATTTGTATTTTCCGGCAGCAATTCAAAGTAGAGCCTTCGGCCGCCAACCAGTTCTACAAGACGGCCAACCCGCACAACTTTTGCGCAGACCTCACTATCGATGGCAACAACTACAAAGGATACGGTAAGATTACATACATACATACATACTACGATTATTGACGCGCCTGATCTACATGCTGTGCTGGCTCGCTTCTTTGTCCCAGACAATTACTGCCGCGGCAGGAAGCACAGGCTGATTGCTGTGCTTTCATGTCGCACAGTTGCGCGTGCTAAGTCCCCAGCACCACGTACTCTGGTCGCACTTAATTATCTCTTAGACTCTAATCCAACAAACGATCTGTTTGCGGACGAATTGACGAAGATTTTGTCGGCATGTCAGAAGTACTGTGAGAGAGATTTATAAAAGTGTAGTTATCTTTTTTACCTGAACTCGATGTTTTTATATTTTCTCTTTTATGTGCGTACCGTCTTTAATTTTTGTAATTGGTTTTATACCGTTTTAATGAAAGAAAGAAATAAATAAATACTAATATATTATTATAAATTCGAAACTGTATGTCTCACCTGCTTACACCTCAACGTCTGACAGGTAGGTGTCAAGGTACCTGAAGAAGGACATGGGCTACTCGTCAGCCTGGATATTTGTATTAGAAATGATGAAATACAAAAACAAGCAGACGAAGTCGTGGGCAACAGCTAGTGCTCTGTAAATGAGCAAATGTCAATGGGAATGAATTTTACTGACAGTTCCTCCAACCCTAGATTCCCGTACAGGTGTTGCTATGTGGTTGTCCGTACAAACCATTGATGAATAAAAATAAACTTGTTCAATTCCCTAGGTGACAACAAGCTCATGGCGCGCAACGCAGCCGCTGAGCAGGCGATACGAGATCTCATCATAAAGAAGATGAACAAAGTGATGACCAGTGACGGCAGTGAGTTCAATTATACCGTTATTACTTAGCTACGGCAATCCTTGTTCGCACTGTAACAAAGTAGGGGTGGTCGTAGTAAGAAGTAGCTGAGTCGGCACGATGGAAATGATACCAACGGAAACACGTACCTACAGCACAGATTACTGAATAGTTACTACGTAACAGATACTTCACTCAGTAGAAAATTCC
Organism: Apamea crenata; assembly: GCA_949629185.1. Classification (NCBI taxonomy): domain Eukaryota; kingdom Metazoa; phylum Arthropoda; class Insecta; order Lepidoptera; family Noctuidae; genus Apamea; species Apamea crenata. The sequence goes on from OX451367.1 coordinate 18,674,397, forward strand.
AATACCTATTACGATAATTGCCTACTCCCTCGCGTCAACAACCACTGTATGCTAAAATGCGCCTAAATGCTCAAGCGTACAGCAGTGATTGCTTCGCACCGCGCGATTCCACAGTAATAGCAGGGCTGCCTCTTCGATAAAATTAAATTAACATAACTTTTTATCTATGTTATTGAGAACTGTGAATATGTTCTGACTTTTATGTGGCAGTTAAAAATTTTATCATTTATAAAATATTTAACCAACTTAAAAAAAAGGAGGTGATCAGACATACAGGCCAAACTGAGATGTTTGACTTGTATGGTTTGTAGGTATGTATGTTTGTGCGCGATAATCTCACGTTTGGCTAAACCGATATCGATGCGGTTTTCAGAAAAGGATTTGTTACATTTAGGAGAACGTTTTAAAATAAGTATAATACTTCTTAGTTTGATGATGATCTTCGGAGATGTTCACTAGAAATTAAACTGTCAAATTCTAAGTGGATACCGGTGTCCGCACACCTACTGTCTTTTAATTATGTCTCTAATGACGGTATGTGAATGGAAAAAAATGTAAACGACAAAAACTAGTAATAATTTATCACTTACCTTTCTTCATTGACAGGTAAATGGAAAAATGTTAGGTGTTTATCCCTTCTTTTACTTGATTTACACCCATCTACAGCACATAAGGCACCACACGGCATCGTAATACGCGTACGAACGAACAGCACTATTAAAATTGAACGGCGTGCGCGCGCTTCGCTTGCGAAAACCGCACTGAATTTGATCCGCCGGCGGACCGAGACCGCTCGGCTGGGCGGTAGGCACTTATAGCGCGCAAGTACATGGAGTGACGGAGGCCTGCCTACAGTCTGTTCCAAAAGTATCTGATGAAAGTGTAAACAAAGCCTGTTCAGATTAAATTCTTACGCAATTACGCATTCACTCAACAAACTGGATTAGTACGTAACATATTCATCGTTAGAAGGTTTCAACTTCATATTTGACCACTTTTTCCATTTTTTTTTTATAAAACATTAAATTCAAAATTGTAAAAAATTATGATAACGTTTTTAAAATTAACTCTCTTTTCTGATCCATTGTTTTTTTATAGTTTAATCAGATGCTTTTGGATCAAGCCATATAAACTCTGTTGATGTCCATTGCAAGATAATTGACCAACAAAGGCGACGCATATGACGAAAGATCATTAATAAAACCTTAAGCATAATATTCCCTGTTTGTAGCGACGTCTCTGGTCATCCCCGACTCTGGCTCGACGAACGGCGACGCGGGCCCGGACGAGGAAGCTCTGCCGATGATCCAGCTGGCTTCGTTCGCGCTGCACAAGCTGTTCACCGAGTGGGAGTACGAGGGCCACAAGGTACCGCAGCTCAAGCCCTCCTCGCTTTCGGTACGTACGCTAGTCATAATCAGCCAAATGTTACTAACATTAGTGTTTAAGCTGTTGACTATCAAGTTGGAATGCATGCTCTGGGAAATAGTTCAATGATAATAAATGTCCGCTGCTGGACATAGGCCTCTTCTAGGCGTCGCGTCGCCACAAACTCATCACTCTTACCAAACCTAATTTTAATCCAATTGAATGGAAATGTAAAAACTGTTTGTTAAAATTCTTTAACAATCACTTGGTAAAGGATAATACTAATTCCAAACATTACAACTCACGACAAAATCGTGGTTGAATTATTTTACTAAGGGCTGATTTTTCTAACGTCATATCAGATATTTTAAGACCAATTATATTATTCTCGTATTAAAAAAGACGTTCAAATTCATGTCGCAAATAACATTTGTTCAAGTTTTTGACATTCATTGTCGCCGAGTTAAGCAACGATAATCAGTGTCTTATCAAAAATGTAGGTAACTTGATTGTATTTTTGGCAGATTGAGACTGAGAATAAAATGCGAACGCTTTTTAAAATTACGGAATTGTTCCTCTTCTATGAACAAAATTGACGTTTGACAGTTTTTGTATGGCAAAACTCTGTTGGCAAAAATGGTTGTTTAGACCTATAGTACAGTCACTTAGGTAAAAAAGAGGGTCAACCTTGGAATGAGAGATAATAAGCTGTAAACTGGTATAATAAACCTTTATTTTGGCATTCTCAGAGTAGTCGCAAAAGTCTCATAAAAACTCGTGTCAGCGTCTTAAGATATTCAAGGTTGAAGGTCACAAAAATCGTTTCTTTGCGAATATCTCGCTTCCTATGGTATCAATAATGTTTTAGTCCACACATAAGACAACTATTAGAATGCTAAAATAAAGGTATATACCGGTTTAGAGTTTATTATCTCTCATTCCGAGTTGAAACCCCTAATCTGACTGGACTATTTAATTAGAGCTGTTTTTTTCAACGCATCTGGCGTCAAACATAATTATTTACCTTCCGAACACTCGAAATCTCCACGACACACGTGTCCCACAGACATCCGAGGGTCCGACGGAGCCGGCCGGCAAGAAGAGCAAGGAGCTGCCGCAGAACGCGCCCGCCATGCACCCGTGCATGCTGCTGACGTACATGCGGCCGCACCTGGAGTACCGCGAGCTGTGCGTGGAGGGCGACCGGCCGCAGAACATGATGTTCACCATGGGCGTGGACGTGGACGGGGCCACCTACATCGGCAAGGGTGAGTGCGCGCGGCCGCTGCGGGTCAGGGCAGGCAGGTCGGTCACCAGGCTTGCGCACGACGGGTTGACGACTTTAGATATAATATTAACTACAAGCCCGTCGCCCGCCTCTTTGCCCGCGCGAAAGGCGGACTTCTTTGTACATTTTTTTTTAAATATAGCCTATGTCAGGGATGGCGAACCTCTACTATACATTTACGTGCCATTTAAATAAATATTTTATGCGGCCATTACGTGCCAACAAACAATCTTGGCTTAGTGATTGCTGGAAAAAAACTATATACTTTCGCATTATTATTATTATTTTTAATTTCTTGACATTTTTCGGGACCCTGGGGTCCAGGACCTTTACAATTTACGTGAGGCGCTGACTAATTTGACAGGACTAAACTAATATTTATTTTCTGTCCTTTTCTTAATGAAATAGAAAGAAAAAGACACACTGAACTTACATTTAGTTTAGTTTGTGAACAAGGGAATCGGCGCCCATATTCATTAATCTAAAATAATTTACAATCTAAAATTAAGTTGAGTTTTGGTATTAAACTCGGAAACATTTTACAAAACAAAAATCAAAAGATATTTTTCTTACTAAAATCAAAATCCAAGGTGGCGGTCAAAGAACTAGACTAGTCGATAACTAGCCTATTTGTTGACCGCCACCTTGGATTTTGATTTTGACAGCTGGGCTACGGTACTAAAATATTGCAGCCACTTATTGCCGTACAAGTGGAACTCGTTTCCAAGCCCCTTCATAACTTTCGTGTTACCATCGCAGCGTCTAACAAGAAGGAGGCCCGCAAGCTGGCGGCCAAGGCGGCCTGCCAGGCGCTGTTCTCTGTGGCCTTCACGGCCGCGCCGCCCGCCACGCCCCCCGCGGGCCCCGCGGGCCCCGCCGGCCCCGCCGGCCCCGCGGGCCCCGCGCCCGCGCCGCAGTAGCGCGGCCCAGGAGACGCGCGCTGCCGGGCGGCCCGCGCGCTTCTACACCGACGTGTCAAGCGACTATCGTACCTAACGTATCCTACTCGCGCTCGAACTCGTCCGTCGCCCACTAATCTTTCTTTCGAAAGACGTTCTACTCCCACGAAACATTCTAGATCTTGTGCGCCTGCGCCCGAGCGGCGTGCTACGTACTCGCGAAAATCTACATACACGCGACATCCTACATCCCTGCGCCACCCCACATCCCCGCGCTTGCGCCGCAATCGTACGCATACGCAGCATCTTACGTCCACATCTGATCGTACGCCCGTCTGGCATTCTAAACTTACTTGTGATCGTACGCCCAAACGGCATCCTACGCCCTCACATTATCATACACCCTCGCGTGATCCTTCAACCATTCCGGAACCCACGAATTCCCGTGATCGGAAACCCTCGCGTGATCGTACACCCTCGCGTGATAGTACATCCTCGCGTGATGGTACACCCTCCAGTGACATTACACCCATGCTGGAATCTACGCCTTCGCATGATCGTACACCCTCCCACGATAGTACACCCTCCGGTGATATTACATCCATGCGGCAACCCACACCTTCGCGTGCTCTGTTACCCATGAGGCAACCCACACCCTCGCGTGCTCCGTCACCCATGCGGCAACCCACATATTCGCGTGATTCTGTACCTATGCGGCAACACACGCTTGCACGTGACCACACGCCCCCTCGTGACGTCACGCCCCCTCATGATCTCACGCCCCCACGAGAGTCTACACCCACACGTGATCCTACAAGCATGCAGCTACCCACGTCCTTACATGATCACAGTTACTCGCGGCAATATACGTCCTCGCCTGATCCTACACCAGCATCTCGATATACTGTGCCTCTAAACCGTAATCTTCGGCGGAAATCCTCACTACCAAGACCTATACGACGACTCCCCGCGCTAGATCAGAATGTCTCGCCGACACACCGAAATGATTTGCCGACACAACAAAATGTTTCGTTGAAAGACCAAGATCTTTCACCGACACTCGAAGATCTTTCGTTGGAGGAGCCTTGGAATCTTTCGCAGTTACACCAAGGTTGGTCGCACACTGCTAGGTATCCTTCGCCGGCACACCAGAATCTCCCTCAGACACACCAAATTCTTTTCCCGGCACACCAGAACGTTTCGCAGACACACCATATTTTATCAGCTTCACATCAGAATGTTTCGCAGACATACCGGTATGCACAACAGGATGTCTTGCAGTCCCACATGAATGTGTCGCTGACACAGTTCAATGCTTTGCAGACTCGCCAAATTCCTGTGACGGTAACGGCACAACATAATATTTCACCGACCTACCAAATGTCTGTAACGGCAGTCACGGCACAACAGAACCATTCTCAAAAACACTCGATTCCTGTAACGGCACAACAGAATCTCTCGCAGACCCACCAAATACCTGTAACGGCACAACAAAATTTTTCTGAGACTCATAAAATTCCTGTTATGGGACAACAGAACCTTTCTCAGACTTATCAAAATCCTTGGGCCAGACCTGGTTCAGACCGGGTACCTTCTGAGACGTACCGAAATATTTCTCACCTACACCAAGGTTGGTCGGAAATACCCTTCGCCTACATACCAAGTTCCTTGGGCGCAGCATGAAAATGTTTTTCAGACACAGATGATGAACGAATTATGGAGATATATCGTGTGTTATGAAACCGATACGATGCTAGATCTCTGCCGACAGAGCCACAGACTATGCCCCCAGGCACGCATCCTGTGCTGACAGGCTCGCGTCCTGTACCTACAGGCTCGCATTCTATGCCGTCAGGTTCGTATCCTGTGCCGACAGCCTTGCATCCTATGTGGATAGGCTCAAATCCTGTGCCGACAGACAAACAGACTATGCCGACAGGCTCGCATCCAGTGCTGACAGGCTCGCATCCTGTGCCAACAGGCTCGCATCCTATGCCGACAGGCTCGTATCCTATGCCGACAGGCTCGTATCCTATGCCAACAGCCTCGCATCCTATGCCGACAGGCTTGCATTTTGTGCCGACAGGATCACATCCTATGCCGACAGTCTTGCATTATGTGACGACAGACCCACACACTGCCGACAGGCTCACATCCTATGCCGATAGACCTACAGCCTATGCCAACATGCACACCACAATATCCGACTGACCCTCACTCTACGCCGATTAACCGAGAATATATGCCGGCGGAACGAGAATAAGTGACGGTAGGCCATCACTATTTGGGAATGAATTCGCTGTCTGGGTACTATTATCCAAGTAATCGACGGTACATACCGCCTCGCGAACCCTCCGGACATCCTATATCGCATCACGAGTTCCAGCGCGATTCCAATCGAAACGAATATACTAGTTATGCCGATCTTCACTCGTTAATGGTATATAACATTAGAATTTTTTTATATGACATTGAAAGCCGTGGAATTTAATGTAATTAATATTTTTTCTTGATTATCACTCGGTTTCTCTACTAGCCCGCAAAATTCAAGATTTCTTCCATTTTTATTTTCAACAAACTTGAATTTAGAAGGCTGTCACTTATGTAATGCTAAAGTAGAGTTTGAATAGTTCTTAACTTGAAACTCTCAATCGAGAAACGGGTGTATATATGTTATCTATGTAGGTGTGATATGTAAATTGTATAATGAATTCAATGTTTAAGCATATTTTCACTAAAAGTATGTTTAGTGCGATGAACACGTGTACAGTACCTAGAAGCGCGTAGAATGTGCCCAGCACCGCGTACATGGACTGAACGTACGCTACACGTGTTCCTCGCAAGAAATGCACTCTCCATCATTTTATCCAAAATAATTAGTCTCTAGGCAATTATGAATTATACATGTTTTATTATCAATTGAAAAGTGAGCACATTTACGTGCCCGATTATATTGTTATCAAATCTCTCGATGTATGTAGCTAACTCTATGTATTAAATGTGTAGTCTTATGAAATAAATGGTAACCATTATACTGAAACCATTACTGGTGTTGTTTTATTTCATGTCCACACCAAACCCGAGAGCAAAATAAGGTTAGCGCAGATTAGGAATTAATTTGCACTCTGACGCAGGATACAAAAGGAAGTATAAATAAAAGTCTTTACTGGACATAGCTACATGTAATAACATTTCGAATATTGTACTGATCGAAACGTACTCTTATCACAACAATCGGGAGTTCGATATAAAAGTGGCCTGGAAGAGAACACGTGTAGTGTGCCGCACCCTAATTGCGTAACACACAATCAATCTCAATCTGTATTATTTTGAAGGATATTGCTAATCCATTGCTTCATATGTTCAAAAAATGCGTCATGTGTCTGCTCAACAACGTAAATAACGCAATGAATGTTGTTGAACTGTCAAAATGAAACCGATTCCGATTGATCGTGTGTTACGCAATTGGGGTGCTGATCAGATACATACGGAAGTACAATCATAACGACGACAACACTTATGTTAATGGAAGGATTGTCTTTATAACAGAATGTAAGAAAATGTTAATAATATTACATACATTAGGTACATTCTAAGTTACTTTAGTTATAGTAACTTATAAGCTAAAATCTTGAAAATTATTTTTATTTTTTCCTCGTAACATGTAATGTATGGTACGTACTTTGTACAACCTGCAACGAAAGTCGATTAAAACTTCAGTTCTTTCAATCATATTTATTGAGCACAACAGTTAGGTAAAAAAGATTGCTAAAAATGTAAATTTTATAATAAAAACCTTTCAATACTACATGGAATGCTTTGTATCAATTAAATAATTGAAAATGTTTTTGGCCGTTGCACCACACATTTCATACCTATTAAAATTTGACATGGCTTGGTATGTACCTGATCGGGCTCATATTACAAACAAAGATTAGTCGACAGAGACATGATAGGTACCCAATGTAACCGCTACACACTACTCAGTCTTAGCAAATGCTACGCACGACTATCAGACGCACGTCCCGCAGACGTACAATCTTCAGACGCACGTCCTGTAGACGTACTGGCTAAGCTAATGGCCGGCCACTGCTTGTGGCTTCAGGCGCGGTCCGAGGGGGGGGGGGGGTGTCATGCCCCCCCCCCCCAATCATTCAAGCTATCGAGAGTGTGCATGATTTACTTGCCTTACTACTTGGTGACCCCCCCCCTCCCAATTCTTGGGCTGCGACCGCGCCTGTGGCTTACGGACGCGGGCGGTTTTTATTGATATTGACTATTAAAACTCGATCACAAACTGACCTGACTTACGCAAATCAAAATAAAGTTTTGAACATTTGTTTTTTTACGTTACCTACCTATTTTCTTTGCACCCACGTCCTTGCTAGAGTAATGATAAAAATAAGAGTAGCACATGCAGTACCTATAAATTCATTATGTAGGTACGCACAATATTCTATAATCAGACCAATCATCAATAATGCAAAAAAAAAAGTTTAATAGTCTGATATACGGTAGAATGATCAATAACTTTCAAAATTATATTTCTATTAATTACAAAATGCTCAATTATAAATGTTGGGACGACTATTTGTACCGACGAAGTCAAAACTAGACAAGATATATCTAGTGATTCCGTGTCATGCCCATGTGCTTAATATCCATGGTACGAAGCGATAGGTATTATCACCAAATATGATTACCAAAGAAAGCTTAAATCATCCATATTTCTTATTTAAGCAGTAAAATTGCAAGTATAAAAATAGTAATTATACGAAAACAACAAAATATAAAACCATCAACTAACAATAAAAAAACTTAATACAACAAATGAATCAACAACACGGCAACATGGGGACGTAACGGCAAACTTAAAAAAGTATTAGGAGACTACTAAAGCAGAATAGAACAGAGCAGAAGGCTTACACGCACCTACTTATACAATGCGCGGTAAAATGGAGTCTTGCGTAACCACGTTGTGCACATAATGTGAAGTAGTCACACGAGTCGATTTTTGTCACATCATCCTAAACGTGTAATCACACTATAATCGAGCTTGCCAAACTGCAGTTTCACTGCTCGACTGACCTGTGCTGATCACTGAGTTAGTACCAGTAGGTATCTATACTGCGTTTGCTATTTTGTTATTAAACATTTAAAAAGAACTTTATCACCCACTCTTAATGTTCAGTTTGCGCTAGAATTTCTAACATTTTTATGATTTTCAATAGTACTAGTCATTCTGAAATCAACTTAATTTACGCTAGCATAAAGTCGATATTCGTTTAAGTGGAAATACATCAATTGTAAACAAGGGATTGAATATACTATACAAACATAATAACTATGTGCGATTAGACTGGAGATCCTGATAATATTCTACTTAAAAAAACGAGTATCAATAATTGCAAAATGCATCTTTATCGCACGTTGTAAACTGGGCCTCTGCATCCATCATTTGTGCTAAGTCAGTAATAATATCATCGGTTACACCTAGGAATACTTGTATGTGTTGGCACGCTTTGTACCCATAGTAGCTACATATCTGAGAAATACAGCATCGGTAACGCAGCACGATGAGGAAGAAGGACACTATTCCAAATTATACATTCAAATGGGCCTTACAATAATGACATACCTACCTACCTTGCTCGAGACACGTTCACGAAAAGATTTCTCTAGCGTGAACGCGTGAACACTTTGATTTATTTTGAAATGGAAGTATTATCATAAAACAATGTTCTAAACAATACTTAATAGTAAATGTTAATTCTGCGTTACCGTTACTCATGCCTGCTTTAATTATAAATGCAAAAACGTACACTTCCTACCTAAACTAAGTCTCATAAGTATCTTCTTTACATCAATAATTTGGACGTCAACGATTCGAAAAGCACGTTCACATGATTCTCAACTTTAATTTCATATTATTATAAAGATCACTTTCTTAATGTTAGAGCCACAGAAATAATCAAATTGAAAACGTCAAGTCGACGGCTACGTTCAGCCCTGGAGGACCCTAGTTCCGCTAATGGACGAAGATCTAAGCTAACGAATAGTAATACTAATTACAACAACCGGTAGGTCCACATGGACAGCGGGTTCTGTAGCAGCGCCAGGTGCGGCGGCTCCTTGCCGCCCACCAGCAGCAGGTGCAGCTGCGTGTCGGCGTCCCGCGGCGTCGGCGCGACCCTCGCGCGGCGCTCGCTCAGGTCTTGGAGCTCAATGTCCCCCGGACCTACGCCGGAATCTGGAGTCAAAGCGGCTCCTAAGTTCCTCACATCAGGACCTAAATAATGAGGATTGCTGAAACCGAGGGAATTGCCCGACAATCTGTTGACACGCTCAGCACTCGCGTAGTCAGAAGTGGACAGTTCTGCTTCTTCCTCGTCAGTTATGATCGTGTCCTTGGTGAACCTGACGGACGCCGACTTCGGAATGGTGACGACGGTGACTTTGCCCTCAAGTTTCACTGACGATATGCCATCTCTCTTTTTAATGCTGTTTATTTCTCGCCTCATGTCCTCTTCCTCTTCAGAGTCGAGGTATACAAGCTTGGTAGCTTCCACCGAAGACAGGACCGGCGTGGGGAGGATCATGTCGGCGAAGTCGGGGACAGAGATCGGTTCTCGAGACATTTCCGATCTGTATTCGATGACGTCACCTTCTCTCGGGCTCTCGCCTCCGTCTGCGGGCTGGCGCTTGTCGATGACGTACGCGGAGTGCGACTTGGACAGCGCGGCGGCCTCCTGGCGCACGAGGCTCTCGGTGGAGTCGCGCTCGCCCGCCAGCACGCTGTAGGAGCAGCGCGCCGCGCGCCGCATGTGGAACGACGACAGCTTGGAGATCTCGCGCAGCAGGCTGGCGGGCGGCTCGGGGCGCGCGGCGGGAGTGCGCGCGGAGGGCGTGCGCACGGAGGGCGTGCGCACGGAGGGCGTGCGCGCGGGCGGCCTCGCGCCCGGCGCCGAGCGCACGCGCGCGGGCGCGGCCGGGATCAGCAGCGCGCAGCTGTCCACGCGCGGGGACGGCCACTTCAGGCTCTGGATCATTCGCTCCCAGGTTTCCGTTGCTGTAAATTAAAAGAAAATTATTTATTAGGCAAAGGGTACCTCGACAGGGTATTTGAGAATGCTACGCAGGCGCAACGCAGTACTGTTACCGAAGTGAAACCTCCAGAGCTCGTTGGTGGAGTGACCGTGCGTCTCTCCGCCGAAGATGTACAGGTGTGCGCCGGCGCGCAGGCCCGCGTGCCCGCTGCGCGCGCTCGGCGACAGCTTGGCGGGCGTGCGCACCTGGCTCCACACGCGAGACACTGCAAATAATAGACGTATGAGAAGTAGGGTAGGTACAGAAGTATAGGTATATTCGATAATCGCGTGCATGAAGTTTTATTTCTATTTTTATGGTTGTATGTAATTTTAGCATATAAATATAGGTAGTATAATTACTGGTACACTGAACCCCACCCTGTTTGTATCTGTCTGAAAAGCTAGTAAAATAATGTTTTGCAGCAAGGCTAACCGACAAGAGTTATGTTAACAAAGACGTGGGGTACTAACTTGTATCGTAGTACCAGAGGTCGCTGCAGTCGCGCAGGTCGCACTGGCCGCCGTGCACGTACAGGCGGTTGTCGTGCAGCGCGGCCGCGTGCCGGTGTCGCGCCGGGCCCGCCGTGGCCGTGCGCACTTGGTGCCACGACTCCGAATCTGGAATACAATAACTTTTGAAGACATCGGGTGTTGGAGTTTCTCGCCGTGGTTGTAAATGATTAACACCAAACCACTAATACCTTTAAATGTTTATTTGTACTTAAATAGAGTTTTTAAGTTATGTTTAGTTATGAGCCGCACTTATTTATTATTGACACCTTACCGCGTGACGGAGGTGTAGTTACGACTAATTACAATTATTGAGTTCATTATGCGAAATGTATTTTGCTGTATGAGCATTATTGGCTCGTACATCGGGAAACATACCGAGCTGTAACGTAACATCACGACTGTAAGAAGGAGTAGGTAGGTCAGGTTAGAGACCCTGTTGCCATCAACCGGCCTTGAATTCAGACTTTGGCGCTGTTGAGAAATTCCTAAGAAAACCCTATAACAGTTTGCCTGAGCTGGAGTTTGTACCCAGGAATAGACAGTAGTGTCACTTGCGACTACTAGAGACCACTGAGGTATTTGAGTCAACTGTAGATATTTAGCATAAAATGACAAAGCAAAATCGCCATTTGATTGCCATAAAATGAACTTATTCATGACTCACCGTAATGAAACGCCCAGAGCTCATGCGTGGAGCCCCTCAGATCCTTGTACCCTCCGTATATGAGCAGGCAGTCTTTCAGCGCGTGCGCAGAGTGTCCGCGCCGCCCCCGGGGCCCGAGGCCAGCGCCCCGCGGCTCGCGGGAGCCCCGCCGGCGCAGCGTCGACGTGTAGTTCGACTGGCCCGGCAGTTTGCGCCAGATTTGTGTCTGGAAAATAATGACAGACTGATGTTCAAACAAAAGAAATACCTATACAGAAAAGCACGTAGGTACGAACGGCCGTAGCTTAAAGTAAGGGTAGGTAATCAACAAGTTATCGAGGTTACGATACTTGTTTGGAAGGCAAGCTCAACCTACCATTTAATGTAAAGACCAAATAAATAAAACAATTGAAGAATATTTTGCAATCAGTGACAAAACCTCAAGATGACGCAAATACTAGGCATACCTACTAAAGCAGTCGGCGTAGTCGTTATCTCCACGTTGTTGATGGGCTGGCGGTTCATCAGTTATTCTAGATGCGCCTTTGTAACGTACAGCGACTGCCATCCTTCATACTATTTAATCCATGATAGTGAAAACCGAGGAATCTTAAGCTCAGTTGGTTGAAATTTAATTCCTATATGAAAAATGTATCTACGTGAATGTTTAGTGTTTTGCTGTTATTTCCTACGTGTCCCAACCTACATAGATGACGAGGTCCGATAGCGAATCAATCGCGTGCTCCCGAAGTTTCGGGTCTCGGCCCAATAAATGCAATGCGACAATATTGTGCACGCGAGCTTATGCTAAGTAAGGGTCAGTTCACACCGAGACGCGACGCGTCGCGATGCTGCGCGCACACTTTAAAAGAGTGACTCAAAATATACCTACTTTATTTTCTACACGAAAAGGTAGGTACACATTGCATTGTGAGAGTTCAGAATACGTTGCGCCGTGCATCTCTCTCTTTTAAAGTGTGCGCGCAGCGTTGCGTCGCGTCGCGTCTCGGTGTGAACTGACCCTAATGGTAAACACTTCAAGGACGAGTGAAGTTTGTTTGGAGCCGACCGGAAGCAGCCTGAACCCACGATTAGTAGCACCAAACCCAAGCGACTTCCGCTAATAATTATGTAGTAAGTAATATATATAGTATATGTATATGCCATGACAATGTCATTAATCCGCGTAAAGTATCATACTTTACGCGGATTAATGACATTGAACACTGCGGGTCAGAAAAATTACGTATTTGTACAACGCCATCTATGGGTAAATGGATAAAACGTCTGCACAAAGCATGTAGTAGTTGTATTCGTGAATGTTTTAGCGGCATTTTGCGTTTTAGTAATTTTCTAATTTATTTTGATAAGGATTCATAATTTAATATTATATTTTCATCCAAACGTAAGCATGTGAAAAAAATACTTTTTTAAAACATAAAAGTGATATTAGAAGATAAAATATAAAAGATAGAAATATGGTGTGGTGGAGTTTTTTGTAGAACTATTTAAGGCGGACCAGATTGCCATATATTGTTTTTAGTTATATACAACTGTTGAGGCAGCGCATGCAAATAATTCTGTTATAAGAGGTATTTCTTTCCGACTTCCTAGACAATAGTTGTGATAGCTCAGCTAAAATGCATGATGTAAACATAATTTATAGCATATAACACTTACACATAATGTAGCTTTCTAGCAGTGAACACCTTTTTAGAATTGGATCATTAACTCCGAAGATTACCCCCTACATACAAACAAACAAACAAATTTTACCTCTTTATAATATTAGTATAGATGACGTAAACGTCATAATTCGATAATTACATTATGATATAAGTGCGGTAAGTTGAAAATTACAGCCGAGGCGATATTGCTAGCCCGAGCCGTAGTCGAGGGCTACAAGACACCAGAGGCTGTAATTATCAAAGAGCACGTTATGTCATACGACGTTTTATAACATATTTGCGAGGAAATAAATAAAACTCGGACTTTCTTAAACGAATAAATCTTTAATCACTTGTTATAGCAGTTATAAAAATTTGAACAATTTGTAAAATTGATTATTACGTTGGTGGCATTTTTAATGTTGTCAAGTTATTATTATTAGTTACAATGTGACAGTCTCTCTCTCACTCTCTTCAGTGAAAGTAGGAGAAACGAGACCACAGAGTTCTGCAGTCGGTGGCGACGACGGAGGCGGCTGCGGCGGCGGCGACGATGGTGGAATGTACGCGTGTGTGCTCGTAGATGGTCGAGAGTCAACACTTGGCTCCAAATTTATTTCCTTGTAATGCGGGAGCTAATTTCTTCTTTATTTCTCATCGAGTCATCTAGGCTAAAAACACACTTTCTGAAAATGAATTTGCATCTTTGCTGGTTTTCCAGATGAAATTTTGATAAGCTTGTAAGTATCTATCGGTCGATTTTTCGGGCAAGAGGCTTAGAGTAGCCTTTTTCGCTGCCTCTGAGACTTCTGGCGGTGTCGTATTAATAAATTCATCATTACTTGACGACACTTTCAAAACAATACAGCGAAAAGAAAAAGCGTGCGGAATAATTTTTACTTGTTCACAAAATTAGCGATGCGCATCAGCGCTTTTTTTTAAGGCAAGGCACAAAAAACAGCCAGTATTATTAATAAAGTAAATTAATATTTTTGTTATAGATTGTTGTAATTTATTGTCAAAATTAATTAAAATAAAGAATTAAATGTTTATTTATTATATTTTATCTCCCAAAGTTAATTTTATTCATAAAATGTTGACCACTTTTCTGACATTAAAACTCTTTGATAAGATTTAAAAAAGTACCGTTCGTTTTAGACGGAGCATCTTGACAAACCGTGCGTTTTACATTACCATAACGCACAAGTACCTACGTAATGAGATACAATACGATATTGAAATTGGTGAAATAAGAGACCCTTTACGAGCAAATGTGTTGTAAAGTAAGTTTTCTTTCTGTATCATCATACAGAAAGAAAACTTACATACATGTCAAAAGAAAATAGAATCTATTCAAGGTGGGGTGCTAAAATTTTCATGCGCTGCGACGACGCAACGCATTGGCCACGGCCGTACTGGCATCGCTCTAAGTCGACAATGTTACTCCTATTTCTGCTTGAAAATATACAAAACAAAACCTGACCAAACCGTGGCGGGTTGTAATATTTTCTCTTCCTGCATAATTTGCCGTTCTAATACATACGACCAATTTGGTAGCATTATTAAATACCATCGCCCATGTAAAAGCTGCGAGCCTACTGCCACCGACCGGGCACGAAGCCTGACTCTAGGCTACTTCTGAGAAATGTCTGATGGAAAAACCTAGTAATACTTTACCCGACCTAGGAATCGAACCCAGGACCTCATTCTCAGCAGTAACGCTTGCAACCACTAGACTAACGAGATGTCCCTCCCTTAAAATATTCCTCGGCACCCATGGTGACCCCCCAAAATATTCCTCAACACCCATGGTGACCCCCCCAAAATCTTATCTGTTGTGCTGCGACCGCGCCTGACCTGCTAACTTATAAACAAACATTTTAGGCACGGTTCATTGGCTCTGCTGTAGGCGGTGGCTGAGCAATTGACTACTGCCGTACTGCGCTATGGGAGTAGGTTCGATTCTCGCACGGAATTAATATTTGTATGGGCTACGGATAACTGTGTTGTGTCCTGCTGTTTGTATAATGTGGGAAGTGTTTTGCACCTTCAAAGCTGGGATTATAATAATATAACATCGAGCATGTATTTATTTACAGAGTGTACCTACCTATAGTACACGCATATTTCGCCAGTTATGTTTAAGTTCCACATGTTATAGAGGGCTAGGCTATTGTCAACAACCAGGTACAAGTCTACACTTCGGGCACCTACTGAGAAATTCCACATGTAAGAACCGAGGGGTTCTAGGGATTAGTTTGGGCCAAGAGAACACGTCAATTGTGTTACCTCTGTATCATATATCCAGAGCGGCGTTTCGTTGGAGAGCGCGCCGGCCTCGCCCCCGAACACGTAGAGCTGCGCCATGTGCGCGGTGGCGCTGTGCTCCTGCAGCGAGGGAGGCGGCTCGCCGCGGCACTCCAGCTTCTCCCATTTACCAGTAGCTGGAAGGATATAAATAAAAATAATAATACCAGCCTGTTTCTGTCCCACCGGCCCCTTCTCGTACAGAGAAGGCACGCTAGCTCAAGGCGGGTTGGTAGGTTGACTTATAATAATTATAAGTCCAGGGTTCCCCTCGATGTTAAGTTAAGTTATTTATTAAGGTTTAAATAATTGTACATGAAGTTTTTCACTTTTTTGGATCATAGGTAATGCCATCCATAGATACCACGGAGCAAATACAAAGGATATGACTAACTAATTCAGTTCCCGATGTTTCGAATAGTTACCTACCTATTTCGCAGCACTAGATACTCCAGGAAAGGTAAAACCACTAGTTTAAAAGTTGTAGATGTGGTACAGAAAGCGCATAGGTCATATTTTTTATAAAGTGTCTAGGACTTGTCGGATAGAAATTATGCTTGGTATTTATTGGTAGAATGAAAATAAGCGCCAACAGGTTTTCTATTTATATTTGGCGTAAATAACGTCAACTTAAAAACAAAAAGAAAATACAATAAAGCAAAATCTTTTCCATTAAAACATCCGAATCAGCACGAAACAAAAGACTCGTTACGCAATCTGTGCAGCAAAAAGTTCTGACTTGTAATTATTGTTTGAGTCGATTGATGAGGCTCGACCTAATTAAAACGCCAGTCGGAAGCTTTAGCAGACGCTCCCGAGAAGAAAAGACACGTTTTTGAGGAGGACCCTCCAGCGACTGCTGACGACAGCCTCTTCGATTGATATGGAGTGCCGCATTCAGGTTGGCGTCCCACAAGGAACACAAGTTGAGGGGATTGTTTGTACCTTTATAGTTTCACCATTGTAATGTAATTTGCTTTGAAATAAAATACCTACATGTTTTGTATATTTAGCTAGAAAAGCGAGCTGTTTGCTTACTTTGTTCTCAAAATACAGGGTGGTGATCATCACCGGCCGGTCGATTCTTCTTTGTAAAAATCTTACCATGAACATTTAGGCATGGAAAGTTTTTTATTATAATGACCTCTTGACAGCTGCATGTGACTAAATCGCAATAAATTGAAGATGCCTGTATGAAGGTTATGAAATTCCTAACCTACTTGCTAAGTTAAACTAAAGTACCTACCTACTAATCTAGAGAGTAATTCCTCCAAGGCGATCATATAAAGTTATTCAAGTTGGAGTCATGCTGACAAATTTAAAGAGGTCCTTATTATTGCATTCCTATATAATTCCACCTTAATCTGGACGTACATACCACTGTAGAAAGATCAGAGGCATATTTAAGGTCAACGCTCACTAGGCGGCTCGGCATGGTAGGTATGGTACAGCAAAGCATGAAATTGGTATGGGATGTCGAAGCCTTCGGGGCATACCTCAGCTTCGCGTGGTATGCTCAAGTCCCTCTGTGAGGAGATCAAAGAAATGTGGTGTGTGTGTCCCCTAAGAGTATGAATCATCATCTGCCTAGCCTTTTCTCAAATATGTTGGGGTCGGCTTCCAGTCTAACCGGATGCAGCTGAATACCAGTATTTTACATGAAGCGACTGCCTATCTCACCTCCACAACCCTAGAAAAGAGAGAAGAGTATGAATATAAGATTCAAAATAATTTTCGCTTACGAAAATCCTTTGCCATGCCATGCCGCTTAGTGAGCGCCGGCTTACATGTATTCCACTTACCGAGGCTATACCTCCAGAAGTCCCTGAGTGGCACCGCGCCGCCCGCACCTCGGCCGCCGAGCACGTACACATGCCCGCCCAGCAGCGTCGCCGAGTGCTTGCCGCGCGCGCACGGCACCGCGCGCCCGTTGCTGCAGCCGCACTCCACTGAGCTCCACATCTCATCTGACAAAAAACAGATAATTTTTTTCAATACTCAATATAATCATACAAAGATATGATCACCGCATTCTAAGATTTTAACAATCCAACAACCAGCAACTCTGGTAACATATTGAAGTCATACGGTGTCTACTCTCAATTGAAACTACTACAGTCGTCAAATAGGGACCATGTGTAGACCGTATTAACTTTGTAAATAGATTTTCTGGCCCTTTTTTGGTTTTACCTATTCAGCAGGCAAAATGCTACCCCTTTTTGCATTAAGAATGGCAATAGCTGCGTAAAAAGGGAAGAAAATGTATATAACACATGCTTTAATAGCATCAAACGCAAAAACCCATAAGATTCAGCTTTATACGAAATATAAAATTGCATGCTCCAAGGCTTTCGACAAGGTAAACCACATTGCGTCTTTCCCTCCTCTGTAATCGAAAGTTTCCGACTTCAAAGTCCTGTCCCTTCAGAATGCATTACTCCCCTTCGTTGTGCATAAAAATCACCAACTAGTCGTCGTGTGGGGTAGATAAAATGCCGGCGTCCCCTAGGGCTCCTCGCTAGGACCCTCCGTTTCAACATCTCTAAGTATTGCTTATTGCGAATGAATCCCTTCTCGTTCCGTGTAGGGACGTGTTTACGAGTTATCGTTTACAATGTGTAAATATTAGTTAGAATCGAGGTTTTAGTTTGTTTGTGGGAGGTTACATTATTGACGATTGCCAATTGTGTTGTGATTTGTTAATCTATGAACTTTGAACAAGATCAGTTCATAAAATTGTTCTTTTGAATCAGTTTCCACATAATTATGTACTTATTAAGTTAGTTACAAGAAAAATTGGGCAGACACTAATTTTTACCGCCCATATTTCATTATCTAATGCGTAAACCCACTCATTCTGCATGCAATAATATTACATCATACTCGTAGTGTATGTGTAACTCACAAGGCACAATATTGTAGATTGTGTACTATGCCTACCTTGGTAGTAAGCCGCAGAATTATACAGATTAAAACTTTGTAGAACTTAACAATTTCCTGAGTTGGCCGGCAGCCAAGCATTCTATAGCAAGTTCAATATACGGATAACGAATGGTCGAGGGACGCGCTGGAAAAAAGGTTTTCCTCATTTTGTCACGAAATTCTGCGATTCTTTCGAGAGCTAAGAAATTTTTGCCAAAAATTTAAATCTTGAAAAATATTTATGCAATAAACCCTGAGGATAGAAATGAAGAGACAATGAATTACCAGCTTAAGTAATAAAATCATAACCTCGGGCTTGGAATTCGATAAATCATACCCTTCAGGGCAATAACATTAAATCCTTTTACGAGACAAAACCACAACCCTTCCTATAATAAGACTTATGGCTGCATAATTGTCCGTCCATTTTTCTAAAGTCTCGTTTAATTTTCTCATCAATTATTTAGTTGGATCGCCCTATAATTAGTCCCTGTGCAGCAACCCTTTGTTTACGTGACTTGTTTGACAATTCAGCTCAGAGCCCTGGACGTCGGCATGTTGGTACACTTGTAGGAAAAAAACAAAAACTTAGGGGAGACCAGGAGGGTCTCTCTAGCTAGAGTAGTCAAGGGTGAATGAGACGACGACGGTACACGTTTGTGTAATCAGGGGTGACTTTACCGGACTTATCGACTCCTGTATAGGTACCTATTTCCTAAAACAAACACGTACAGACGCCAGCACATCAAGCTACTACAATCTGTCAAATTTATTTAATAGATTTTCAACTTTATCCTTTAAGCATTAAGGTTCAAGGTTGATTGGGAAAATTTGACAGTTTCGGGTAGCTTGACCTGCTGGCGTCTGACGGAGAGGCAGCATATCTCTGTCAGGAGGTGAGGTTCTTAACAACACTTATTTCCACATTAAAATAAGTTTAGAACCGTTGTTGGCAATGTTTCCAAGGTCAATGTGAATGGTTGGAGTTCAAGAGATAATTTCAGGATATGCCATAACTTTAATGCCTTACAGCTTGTTTCACCAAGTTCAATTTCCGACGTACTTATTACAACTTATTTTCGCTGAATTGCAACATTCCTTATGGACAGATGTTTTATTGTTATAGGTCATCAGAATTTATCCGGAGACCCCATTCCTTGACAAATATTCCTCTACGCTCAGCTCTTGAATGGCCTGTAAACAGCGAAGTTAGGGCTGGGGTGAGAGCACCCCGAGAGGGCATCGCCGCACTCGTCTCGCTAGCTAACGAGTGCGGCTTCGACGGGTTAATCGAGAGCCTGTGCCTCGCCAGCGGATTAGAAAGAGCTCGGCAAGGCATACGTCCGCACGATGTAGGTAAGGCACACGTCGACAGTTTAAAAAGCGTTTCAACAAAGCTGAGTCGTGTGTTACGTGGAGCATGTTGTTGTTTACTTGCATTAGGATGCTAATGTCGGGAAAAGGGACCGATGCAAACTGTGTGTACCTATACGCTTCGTAATCTGTTGGTGGGAGTCAGGTAAATTGTGTTTTGGGAGGATAACGTGGAATAGGTGAGCTCGCGTTTAGTTGAAATTGCAAAGTTAATTCAACGTGCTTTGCTTTTTGGCGTATGTTATTCGGATTTCGCTTTTCCAATTTATTTTTTATTGTTATCTCTAGTATCAAACAAGTATATCAAATTATTTTAATCGGAAAACATTATGTTATTTTCCGGTTTAAAAATAAGAGTAACTCGACTAAGAGCTCAAACATATATATTTTCTGTAGAAGATGTCGCTGTGAGTAACTCAATTTCAGGAATCCGAGGCGCACATTTCTAACTTCGTATCGCCGTCGTTCCGATTTACCTACCATAGCTATTCAGAGATATCTCAGGGAATGAGATTTGTCTTAAATAATAAATGTGACTTCGTAACACGTCTTCATAAATCATTCGATACTTCCGCAATATGGATGAGAGAACAACAGTAAATTACGACCTCGTTCGACCAAACTTATGAATGAGTTGGAATAAATGGATTACCTAATAGTATGTTTCTGTTTGGGGATCTTCTGGTAATCCGTCAGAGGCTTACAACTCGAGAACCTCTTAGCTTGATACTTTATTGATGAAAGTGGTTTCAACATAACACATGAACATGATTGCCACTTATCGTGACTAATGGAGACTGGCGGATTCAGAGGAATCACGTTATTATGTAACAAGACTGATATGACAGAATGACATGTGGGCGAGCGTTTGAGCAGGGAAGTGGGCACTGGTCTAATCATAGCTTGAGTCGATAAAATATTAATGTAATTAATTGAACATTCATTCATATTGGAATTCATAATTATTAAAAAATAATAATAACATCCACCATCCATCCATTTATAATTATAACATCCACTAACCGTCACGGGGCCAGCATGATGGAGTGGCCAACTCTCTCTCACAAAGAAGAAGCCTGTGTCACAGTAGTGGGAACGTAATAGGCTGATTTTGCAAAGTTAATATTTTATACATACAAAACCATGGGTTCCGAGTAACACACCAATATTGCTAGAAGAAAGTGATAATCCTAGTCGAAAAAAAAGATAAATCCAATCACAAAATAAGCCAAACAGGAAGAAAAAGTAGAGAAGATCAATGCAATAACTAAACAAAATTCTACGAATTTTTATAGTAGAAACTGAAGATGGTATCGTTCGTGAAGCAATAAGTCCTGATGAGGCTGCGATCAGCGGGGATGGCCGCGTTTTCTGCCCCGACGCGCCGTGAATACAAATCACCCGACTCCGCTTGCATAATATCCACATAAACGAAGTGGACGGTGCTGGGGTTTCAATTATTATTGCTAAGTTCATTATGACATCATTATTTAAATGCCATTACATGAGAGATCGAATAGATTATTCTGTGAGTGCTTTTTATCGAAAAACTTTGATTGGTCATAAACAGTACAATGACATACTCTCAGCAATACCTACATATGAAACTAATGTCAGTTATATCTTGTCCCTTCATCTCAAGACCGTAATCTTGAAAGAAATTTTTGCTCCGTTAGCAATCCGCTGACTTGATAAGAATAGGTAAACCCATACTTCTCAAAAAAGTCTCTTTAGCACCACCAACAATCATTCTCCAGCACACAAAGGAACTTCATCTTTTACATTTTTTATCTTCTAAGTCCTGTGCGCGTCGCCAGTCGTTCCCCAGTTCATAGATCACGGTATCAACGCGGTGATGTCGTGGCGCCGTTATCTCGAGACATATCCACCTTATACCGATCAATACACTCCAAAATGGGTCGCTTTGCCGATCACTTCTCTATGTCTCATGAGGAAATACAATGATAAGTGACTAAAATTATTTTTGGTACACTAAAGGCCTTAAACATAAACTTGCCAGTATATTAGCAAATACACTAAGGCCAGGTTGGAAAATCTGACAGCTGAAGACGGGTACCTCAGCTAATCTGACGTGATCCTGACAGAACTATACATATACAGCGAGCACGCCTAGGTATTTACTGTACCTACATGGCGCGAAAGAGAATACTTCTCGCGGCTTCAGGCCGTGCCCGTGCCAATGTTATCACTAGGTATTTGTAGTAAAATGGTTTATCCTATTCAATTAAAAACCGCAGAGTAAAACGGGCATAAAACCGTACAAAGAACAAGAGTAGGATATTGTGGGTGCGACCTTCCTAAATCTTAATTAAGTACCTACTTTGCTTTTTTCCTCATTTTACCACAATGTTATGACAGTATGTGTATCGTATCTCCGAAGAGTGAGTGCTGCCTCGTTAACCTTTGACCCGGGGTTAAGAGACACGTCACGCCGTGTCAGGAGGGTGTTAGCTGCGAGCGATTGTCACGCGATGCTCACTTGTCGACACGTTCAAGCTACACGATGTGCTACCGTTGCTACTTGTATCGAGAGGTAATTTGCGTGTTTACTTGATTTTTTACTTTTTCAAATTCAAAAGCTATCCTTTTATTGTTTTTCTAATGGTAGCTTTGGAAGATGCACAGCATCGAGAGAAGTACCTAGAAGAAATGGGGGACAGTTCGGGATAGCAAGTACCAGCCAGGACGCTTCCATAATGTGTGCTGAATTTTGAAAATGTATGTTCAGCACTAATTGACTGCGAGAACCAAAGTCGATTGATAGTGGGTTACTATAATGGTGGCTCAACTCACGCAACAAAACCGAAAGACAAATGTAAAAGGCAAAGTCTAAGTAGTAAACAATTGTACGGAAAATGTGGTACCTACTTAAAAGTAAAACATGATGGGGTTTATTCATAAACGATGACTAAAGTTAAGTAACGTTTAAACGTCAAAAATGTATGGTTAAACAGTCGCTAATCACTACTTAATTTATGAATAAAGGGGTAAATTCTTGGGATGTAAGAACCTAGTAGTTTCAAGTAAATTGTTTAGACTAAACCATTTACTTACTACTCTAAACTTTAGAGTAAGCTGACCCAAATATCGAGGAAAACGCCGAGAATTAAATGTTAAGTAGATACCTACTTTGTGTGTCGCAAGTAAATCCCGGGTAAAATATACTCCGGGTACAGAGAGTCGGCTCAAGAAGCCTTCTGAGAGTTTACTTATAAGAATAGAGCTTTGTTTATGATGAAATGACACTGAAGTGGCTATCGTAAATGTAATGGTACACCGGCCTGAAATAACGATGTAAATAGCATTCAGGTTTGCGAGGGGTTCTCAAAATAAGAAAATATTCATAGAAGAAATGAAATAATTTCGCGGTTTATTAAACTTTTTACATTTGCCGGCTCTGAGAGCTCTTTACCTCTTGGGCGCGAGAGCCCGAGGGAGCCCGGGACTCCGCTGGGAAATGTAAAATTAATCATAAAATGATTTATTTTGAAAAATAAGGTTTCATTTCAATGTGTCAGTTTGAAAAGATATTTGTAGTAGGTATTTCTGAATTCAAGGTTGCTTAGGTAGGAATACAGCAAAATTCGGACATGAAAAATATCATTCTAAAACACCTCATGCACTATTAGTCAGGTAAAACGGTACTCATAAAACTTTAAATATTGCTGAATATTATGAGTATTAGGTAGGTAAGTAGGTACTAGAATAGGTAGGTACCTACCATAGTTGCACAGTATAATGATATTGTACTGTGATAGTTGTGAACGAAAATAAGGCTAGGTGTAGGTCTCCCCATCCATAATTCTTAACTAAACCTTTTAAACAGGTGGATTTGAAGATGAGCAGAAAATCACTTTCAAATATTTACCCTTTTCAACTTTCATGAATACACCTCAGACCAAAGTACATGTGCTCCTATCAATACGTTATCAACAGCATATGATATTATATCGACAGTGCCGAGGGGTGTCAGCAGACAGGCAGCCGGGCCAGGGGAGTGAAGTGCGGGGCGCAGGGGGGGAGGCAGCCAGGGGTAGCAAATTGGATTTGGCGCGCGATTGTTACTTATGCCTGGTGCGAGAGGTGTCGGTAGGCTTTGAACCATCTGGGAGAACGGAACAGTCTGGTCGGTTAGAAACCTTATTTTTGAGTATAGCTAGGTATCTAGCAGTATGCTACGTAGATGTATACTTATCAACATATGTCAGTATCGTACCTCATAGAAATAGGATAGAAGTTTTTTACATTTCTATGAGGTACGCACAGCTACACATCAAGCTGTACATAACCAGTATAAGCTGACTTCTGATTGTATGAAAAACCTATACAATGAGAGGTCAGCTAAAACTGGAAATGCATAGCTTGACGTGTAGCCGTGTGTACCTACTAAATAAAAGCGTGTAACTATTTTGATGGAACATTAAAGAACATTTAGCATATTACACCTTCATTATTTTTCTTTTGCAATCACAATGTAACACGCATTTATTTAGGTAGGTACAGTCACGAGCACCAATATGTCAACACTTGGCAACTTTCAATTGCGATTTTTTCACGAAATAACGAATGCAACGTTGAAATACTTGCGACACATTACATAAACCTTATAAGGTTCGAGAATGCTATGTTATTTTCTTATCAAGTTTAAATTATTTTTAACTGTTCTTTTTATTATCAAGTAATAACAGCTTGTTTTTAAAAAGTTTTTTTTTCTTTTTAGTTTTATTTTTAACTTTTAGTATTTTTGATGCGAGACTACGGCGTAGTTCATAGCGCGTAGCAGTGTTTTTCCGGTAACGAACGAACGAACTTATTTTCCCAACCATGGGGTCGCATATTCACGTCCACCAAATCACCACCACTCCACCACCATAGCTCCATCATCAAACCCTGGTTACCATCTAGCACCAAAGTACTCGTCAAGATGAATCATACGAGCCCAAACTCGATGGGGTTGTGTCGTTTAATTACCGAGTTGTTATGACCATCTTCCAGCTCCATCATTAGTCCCTGGTTACCATCTAGCGCCAAAGTACTCGTCAAGACGAATCAAACGAATCCAAACTCGATGGGGTTGTGTCGTTTAACTACCGAGTTCCTATGGCCACCTTCTGGTTCCATCATCAGATCAGCTCCATGTCATAATAATTTTGTATTGTCATCCGATTTAACTATGCATGCAAAATTTCAGCTTAATCAGTAACCGGGAAGTGGATCAAAAACTTGCAAGATTTGATTACAGGCAAACATCGGGACAGGTGAAACTAAATAAAAGCTTGTAACAAAAACCGGTTTCTTTCCACTTTTTCCTGTTTGAAGTCAATCGTTGCTGCTATTTTACAAGAGCATTATTCCTCTAACCACATCCCAATCAAGGCATGGTTTAAATAAGTTTTTGTCTTTTTTTCTAGGCTAGGATAGGTTTCGATTTTCCACCATTTCAGACTTCATAGTCGCTTGTTTACTTCACTGGAGCCAGCCCCCAGCACCCACCCCTCCTATATGCAATGCTCATCCCGTCTGCTCCGGATTACCGGCATCGTTCCGTTTCGTAACAAATGCTGTTCAGTGGCCGGATCTGTGTCTGTGCACAGTTACATTGCATCCAAGGATTATGTTGTCAGCCGGGAACGAAGGGGATTGGGTGTTATTGTGAACCTTTTACTTGAAATGTCATTAAAAGTGTAACGTGTTAGACTCGGCAATTATATACACTAGATGGCACAGGTATTCTAAGACATTTCTTATGATAGTCCCTCTAATGGTAAGTACCTAGATCTTAAATCTCTTCAGTTGTACTCTTGTAGACGCATAAAGACTTCGATTAGACCTCGCATATGTATGAGACACGTATACAGGTTTACAGGAAAAGGTATCGGTACCTATACCTGCAATATGAAAACATTCTAGAAAATAATATTTTAAAAAGAGTAACCGTGGAGTACCTACTTAACTAACTTGCTTGCCGTAACTTGCCGGCTCTTCTCCATAGGAAACAACGAGCCCGGAAACAATAGGACCCGCATGGTCCTATGTGAAATAAAATATTCTGAATGTTTCAAACTTTAAAGTAATAAAAAATAAAAGTTTAATAAACAGTGTCCTGTTTATTAAACTTGTTTGTTTTTATTACTTGCTTGATCTAGTTTTGTACTGCTTTAATTAAAGAAACTTCGCTTAGTTTGCAAACACGCAAAACTTGGGAGTGTGCTAGTCGTGGCAGGAGATCGATTGCGCTTTTTACCAAGAAGAAATCTTGCAAACAATATTAATAACATGTTTTCATCTTTCTACTTACAACATTTCAGATTTATGTAGGTTGATTACTACCCTCATCATTTGTGAGTCTATTTTAATAGCCAACCCCCATCGCACGCAAATTAAGATGGATGAGGATCGCTGTCTATGATGAGCCAAAGATACCCGTTGTTACATACAGACATACGCACATACATTGTTTACATATATAACTCGGTCTGTGTGGATGTGAAACAGAGAGACATCAATCGGAATGAACAGTATAGTCGCTCAGCCAGTCTGTCTCGCAGTAGCCATTGTGTGACCACAATAGGCCACTGATGAGCTGGCCACAATAGACGGCCTGGCTATTGACGAGCAGGCTACAATGGCCCGACCAGATGAGCCGATACGAGCTGAAATTGTAGTCCTGATTGAAGATAGCGCACGTAGTAATCAAGAAGTGGGTTACCTGGCCTCGTAAACTAGTGGAGACAAGAGACATTGGCGCCGATTCCCTTGTTCACAAACTAAACTAATTTTAAGTTCAGTGCATCTTTTTCTTTCTATTTCATTAAGAGAAGGACAGAAGATAAATATTAGTTTAGTCCTTTTCCCCGCGGCGTCGCCCGTGCGGATATCGGAGAATATTCCACGGGAACGTATTACCGGGATTAAAAGTACTCTATGTGTTAATCCATTTATTGCCGTTATTGTCCGTTAACAGACAAACTGACGAACACAATTCACCCACACTATTAAATATATTTTCGGCACCACGCCTAGTAGTAGTTACTTCTTTTCAAGATTATTCAATGTAAGTACAGTTTTGACTTCGTTACTTTATTATTGTAGTCATTATAATGACAAATGTGTACCAAAAATGTTTAATTATAGGTTAGGTATAGTTGTCGTCACGTAAAAAGAACGCTGAGCGATAGTGGAGAGGACTAGAGGATGGGCCTGCGGACGATAGTGTAGAGGACTAGAGGATGGGCCTGCGGACGATAGTGTAGAGGACTAGAGGATGGGCCTGCGGACGATAGTGGAGAGGACTAGAGGATGGGCCTGCGGACGATAGTGTAGAGGACTAGAGGATGGGCCTGCGGACGATAGTGTAGAGGACTAGAGGATGGGCCTGCGGACGATAGTGGAGAGGACTAGAGGATGGGCCTGCGGACGATAGTGTAGAGGACTAGAGGATGGGCCTGCGGACGATAGTGGAGAGGACTAGAGGATGGGCCTGCGGACGATAGTGTAGAGGACTAGAGGATGGGCCTGCGGACGATAGTGTAGAGGACTAGAGGATGGGCCTGCGGACGATAGTGTAGAGGACTAGAGGATGGGCCTGCGGACGATAGTGGAGAGGACTAGAGGATGGGCCTGCGGACGCGTATACTCGCGTCCTAATGTACTAGGCTACTGTTTTATAATAATATATAAGTGTAATTGTTTTATTGTAGAATCATAATAGGTTACCAATTTGATCGATAAATCGCTCAGTGCGCAGGCAAACACGTTTAAAAAAAAAAACAAAACAAACTGCCAGCGTTCTTTTTACGTGACGGGACGTAGAATTGAACGATTATACAAGAGATTGCTGAAATGTTTCAGTGGGTACATGGCAGTTAGGATTCGGCCGCGTAATTTAGCAGCAAAGCCGATCGAGTGGATTTGCTACGCACTCCGTTACGCGAGTAATCGCAAATTGTGCCTATGTGGAGCATTGGTTCAGTGCACACTATCATTATTAGTCGTACGTAACGTACTAACTCGCTAAGCCTGGTATGTATATAGGTTCCTATGTACGCAGGTATACTATATGTTGCCATAGTTACGTTTACACGAGTTCGAGAAAAGGTAGGTAGTGCCCTTGCGCTTCGCTTGGCTCGTCTTGGCGGGGGCACTCCCGTACCCCCAGAAATACAATTTAAGGATGCTGGAATAGGTTCGTCAAAAACACACACATGAAGAAGAGGTTCTTAGGGTGAGCTAGAGGTACGGACACCATCCGGGCAGCATGACAATATTTGTGTTAGTCTTACAAGAACCAATATTTTCTTATGAAATCTTAATATACTCTTCCTTATACTAATGGATAAACTTGAGCGTTGGGCGCAAGTTGAGCGAATGAGCAGATAACGAGCGAAGCAATCCTCCCATTACTCACTGCCCGACACCCGCCCCCCGACAGCATCCAACTTGAGGATGTTATACGGAAATAAGAAATTATCTTCGCTAATGGACGGAGCGGGCCGGTCCGGTAAAGTGCGCGCTTGCACCACTGACCTACAGGGTTATTTCCACCTCGAAATATTGGATGGAGATGATTGAGCAGATTCTGTAGCTCCAAACTATTAAAAGACGGTGCCCGTTTACGACCTTCCTGAAGAAGGTTTCAAAATAAAAAATCCACATTTTGTTTTCTTCTTACTTAGTTCGAAACAGTTTTAATTTGGAACCCTCGCTCTCTCTCTTGTGCACAAAGCTAAACGGCTGCCACTGAGTAATTAAAGTCTAGTTGTGTTTAATTAGGCACTCAGTTGCGGTCATTTTATTACCTAATGCTCTGACGTACTCTCAGATATTGTAATTTATTTATTTATTTATCCATTTATTTCAGGCATTAAGGCCCATATAAAACACATACAATACAATATTAATATAACTTAAAAATACTATAAATACATACAACATTATAATTACATTAAAAACTAACTAACGCACACGAAGTGTCTGCGTCGTGTTTCGCTGACTGGTGTCATGTAGCCGGCCACGAAACCGGCGGTACACAACACCCTTCGGCCAGAACTCTTCCTTGAGGAACTTCTCGAGATGATGATAATCTATATATATAAAATTCAAAGTCCTGACTGACTGACTGACTGACTGACTGACTGACTGAGACATCAACGCACAGCCTAAACCGCTGGTCCTAGAGACATGAAATTTGGAGGGTGTATTCTTCGTAAAGAGTAGGTATCCACTAAGAAGGGGTTTTTCGAAATTCCACCCCTAAGAGGGTGAAATGGAGGGATTTTGTTTGTATGAAAAATCTTATTCCTTGAGTTAATAAACTTGAAACTTGGCACGAATACTTATCTAAGTAAATTATGAAGTCGGGCATTTTTTGTTTTTATAAACTACCCCCTAAAAGGGGATTGGGGGGTTTCAAAGTTTGTATGGAAGAATTTTAGCGCGCGGTCCGATTTAATCGAAACTCAGTATTTATACCTAAAATTGAAAGGAAAGAATAATGTGTATCAGGGTTTTTCGAAAATCTACCCATGACGGCCTGAAAAGGGGTAGTAAATTTTACAGGGGAGGATTTTACAGCGTGGCTTGATTAACTCGAAAATTGGTATAAATAATCTTTGAGTCAAGTTATGAACACATCCCAAATGATTTTTCAAAATTCCACCCCTGTTGGGGTGAAAAGCATAAAGTTTATATGAAAAATCTTATTCGTTAGGTTAATAATCTTGAAAATTGGCATGAATACTTGCCTAAGTAAGCAATAAAGTTTATCATTATTAGTTTTTCAAAACTACTCCTCGAAGGGGATACCTATAGGGGTGCTAAAGTTTGTGTGGAAGAATTTGAACGCGCGGTCCGATTAACTCGAAACTCAGTGTGTGTACTTACTACTAAAAATAAATAATAACACGTATGAGGGTTTTTCGAAAATCTACCCCTAACGGGGTGAAAAGGGGTAGTTAATTTTACAGAAGAGTATTATAATGCGTGGCTTGATTAACTCGAAAATGGGTATAAATAATATTTAAGTCATAGTACAATGGGTACGTACCAAATGGTTTTTTAAAAACAAAGCCTTTCGTGATAAAACGGGACGACAAGGTTGATTTAAAAAATCGAATTCATTTGATCTACATAATTATAAACTTTAAAATTAACCCGAATTAAATAAATAAATGATAAAGATCGTAAACATACATCTTCGATATTTTAAGAGTAGAGTACACGCGGACGAAGTCGCGGTTAGAGTGCTATACTATGTATATAATATTATTATAAATTCTGTCTGTATGTTGCATTTTCACACCTACACCATAACACCACTGAACGGATTTCGATAAAATTTGGTAAAGAGATAGATAGCATCCTGGGGAAGGACATACTTTTTATCCTGGTAGCACGTTCCCGTGGAATAATTTCCGACATCCACGCGGGCGAAGCCGCGGGCAGAAGCTAGTGTAAGTAATATATCATCACCAAAAGTATATTTAGTTAGTTTAGACAAAAGTATATCACGAGCAGCCTATGTTTAGATGTAGAGATTTAGCTACACTAACGAGCTCATATGATACAAAGCACCAGAAGAAAGGATACTGCCGGTCATTAGGGTTTCACTAAGACGATTTATCGATTCTCGTTTAGCTGTCTTGCCAGCACTATGAGCCAGTAGGACTGCATTGCTCATGATTGTATGCTCTTGGCACTTGCTTTAGTACAACTATACGCAAATTACCTACTTAGATACTACGTGTAATTGACCTCGTGATTACTCCCCCGTTTTTGACAACCAATCCCCGTAAATTAAACTTCCCATAGCGTAATTTCATGTCTGTATTCCCCGAAAAGTTAGGCAGAGGTGTACCTGTAGTACACCTACTTTACGCTAGTTGTTTAATTCCCATGTAATGTAGCCTATTGCCATCAACTAGGCACAGCTCCTGCTCCAGGCTGCTACTGAGAAATCCCAGAAGGAAAAAGTCATGACCTTGTGTCCAGGAGTAGCGCTTGTGTCCAGCAGTAGCGCTTGTGTCCAGCAGTAGCGCTTGTGTCCAGCAGTAGCGCTTGTATCTAGCAGTAGCGCTTGTGTCCGGCAGTAGCGCTTGTGTCCAGCATTAGCGCTTGTGTCCAGCAGTAGCGCTTGCCACCACTGGACCAACGAGCGACTGCCTCGTTGGTTTTGCACTTCACTAAGATTAAAACTATCAAACTGTCACATGGACATCAGTAGAGCTGATCGTTTTACGAAGTGCAAGTGATATTCAACCTTAGCGTAGTGAAGAAGTAACGAGTAACTATACTACTGCCGTGAGATGATTAAAGTAAGACAATCTAGCAGAATTCCTAACAAAGTCTTTATTCTTGGTGCCTGCTGCAAAATTCATAGGATCTGTCCTTGGAGCAGCTGAGCACTGACTCACTGAGCATAATCATAACAGTTTACGATGGGGCTGGCTCGTAACACAGCGCTATATGGCACTACAACTAGGAGGACATACTTATACATAGGGACAGAAGGTTCAAAATATACATAGTGCAAGACAGGCCTTGTGGCGTAGTTCATGTCCTCGGAAAATATTACTCGCATTAGTGTTTTCACCACTAGTCATAATTTTCAACGAAATTAAGTATTGTGCAAGAAAAGTAGCTCTTTGGTTGTGAGCTCACCGCGTTCAATTCTTTCGCAATATCCTAGGTCAGAACATTTCACCTTCATTCGAGATCTATGCTCAAACCTGAAAACCGCGTAAAAACTGCGACAGGTGATTGTTAAAGATTAATTAATTACTTATTTATTTCAGAGAAACGCCATTTATTTATTTATTTCTTTCATTAAAACGGTTTAAAACCAATTACAGTAATTAAGGACACAATTTGTACAGGGTGGGCAACTTCGAGGTAGGTATGAAACTTCTTTTTGCCGCCATTTTGTTTTGGCGGCAAATCGGGAAACGCAAGATCTCAAAACAAAACCAAAATGCTTAACTGAACTGAAAGCCTATAGTTCTAGTCGATGATAAATAGGATACACCTTAGTTTAACCACTCGTGTGCGGCAGCACCTACTAGTTCTAGCCGCTATGATGAAGGCTAAACCTAGTTCTACCTGAAGATAAGTAGGATAGGTAGGACACCACGCGAACGAAGTAACGCCGGGCAGCTAGTAGGTTATATAATGAAAAAACCGGCCAAGTGCGAGTCGGACTCGCACACCGAGGGTTCCGTACAAGTACAATTTACGATTTATGACGTATTAAAAAAAACTACCTACTAGATCTCGTTCAAACCAATTTTCGGTGGAAGTTTACATGGTAATGTACATCATATACTTATGTTTTTTAGTTTTATATTTTGCCTTATTTTAGAAGTTACAGGGAGGGGAAGGGGACACACACATTTTACCACTTTGGAAGTGTCTCTCCCGCAAACTATTCAGTTTAGAAAAAAATGATATTAGAAACCTCAATATCATTTTTGAAGACCTATCCATAGATACCCCACACGTATGGGTTTGATGAAAAAATTATTTGTGAGATTCAGTTCTAAGTATGGGGAACCCCCAAAATTTATTGTTTTTTTTTCTATTTTTGTGTGAAAATCTTAATGCGGTTCATAGATGACAGAATACGTCTACTTACCAAGTTTCAACAACAACAATAGTACTTATAGTTTCGGAAAAAAAGTGGCTGTGACATACGGACAGACAGACAGACAGAAAGACAGACATGACGAATCCATAAGGGTTCCGTTTTAGCCATTTGGCTACGGAACCCTAAAAGACATAAAATCATAAAGTGTAAGTAACAAATTGCACCTAAATTATGTTAGTATTTTTAGCACCTATACCTCACCTAGATTAAGTACTAAGAGACCAACAGTGCAAACAGTGCAATAGAGAGCGTCCACCTTTCAATAACATCTGCGAACACACTCTCATCTTAAACGCCGCTTATGATATCTCCAGCTCTTAGCAGCAGCAGTTATTCGTGGACCTTCTGTTCTGTACTCTTTATTTTCAGCTAGGTAGGTACCCCCGGAGCTCTGCTGCCGACTTGGTAGACTCGTAACTTACGCCTGAACGCGCTCGTGGACGGTCAAGGGTACGGGGGCATGGGAGATAGGAAATTGTTTGCTCAGCTAAGAGACTGATTTATCAGGATGGTTTCGACAGGGGAGGGTCTGGCTTAGATAGATATAAGGATAACGGGAGTGATATGAAGATTTGAATGACGTTATTGCGACGCACGCTATTTCGAAAAACTTTACGAGGGCTATGGGTACGCCAGTTTGAAAACACATTGGGTCGAAAACCGTTATATCGAATGACATTATAGCGACGCACGCTATTTCGAAAAACTGTTTGAATGGTACGCTAGCACGAAAGATAATATTACCGCGACGAAAGTCTTGGTATCAAAATCCACTGTTGCGAATAGCATATTCGCATCTGAATTTGTCTGGAAATCAAACTCGCGACCCAGTGATTACCAAGAACTAACTACGCTACGCTAAGTTAAGTGAATCGCCAGCTTGGTTTATGGATGGGACATTTCAAACCTGAACACAACAACATTTTAAAAGAGCAACGGTGGACTTTCTTGCTCATTCTTCTCCATAAAACAACTACCGCAACTCTGAATCAATTCTCTCTTTTTTTGTAAATTGTGTCCAAAGGTGCCTTTTATGTGCTTAAGTATTTGAAATAGTTGATTTGACTTTGACACAAATTGTTTAGGAACTTCACCATGATCATAATATTTACAAACCCTTAAAAATAATGAAGCAATATCAAAGTTACTAGTAAAACCCCTGTTGGTTTCAATCAACGACTAACTACCTAACCTGAATTACAAAACACTGCCTTTTTCAATTAGAAAACACGACATTACAAAAACTAGTCTATTGAGACACAACAAAGCTCAATCTCGAACAAATAAAAAATTCTAAACACTTCAGCAACCGATTATCAACTTCATACTATTCAAAATAAGGTCGGTTTAACATAAACACGTGTTCAACGACTCCCTCGGCAAGTGTCGAATCAAGTTTCGTAGGAATAAGTGCCCTGTGGGGGTAGTTTTAAAGTTATTTACCGTTTGGTGGGTAGGCGGGTGAACGACCGCCACCCCCGTTATGCAATGTCCGTCTGCCTGTCATGTCATGCTATGATGGAGGGTAGTGCAAAATATGAAATACCGATGCAGGATATGAATCAATGGAAAGCAATCACAGTTGAAAGGTTTAAAGTGATCGATTGCGGGAATCCGGTTAGTTTCGAGCCAAAAGCGCTTCACTTTCAGTGAGTACTTGCAATCGATTATGGATGGACTTACTACTAGTTTGGACGGCTGAGTGGAAATATCACTGACAATATCTATTAATTACGGGAATTGGCTTTCAAATCTATCATCGAAGGCTATAAATATAAAAGGATATTTTGTTGAACTACCCACCTAACTGATAAGTTTACAACATAATAGGAATCAAATAAATACGGAAAAATCAATGTGTAGTAAAAAGACGCTTATCGAAATCGAGAGTCACTTGTACTCCCCGTCATTGTGATCATTTTTTTGTACTGAACCATACCTGGGATCCGGAGTTTGGGTTACGGAGATATTGAGGGTCAAAGTACCAACTTTTTCACGAAAACGATTTTTATATATATTATAACTTATGATAACTTTAAATACCCCCATGACTCCTGTACCGTTGCATGCGCCCATAAGCAGATGTTTTGCGTGTTGCTGTAGACAAATAGCGATTTTTCACACCAAAAATAAAAGTTGTTTCCCAGCAATAATTTTTGCTCTATGTTACCTTGTTAATTTAGTGTGATGTACAGCATGCGAAGGTGACGTTTGTGATGGGTCTCGTTACACCCTGTCTATGAATATCTCGCCTCACAATCATTACTTCGTTTAGTTTTACTGTCTTATTCTAGGCCATTTGTGGTCGTAGCTGATAAGAAATTGATAACCGTTTTGGAGTAATTTCGCTATCGTAATAAATTGGTTCATCCGGCATCCATATTTAGAACGAAGAAAGAAAGAACCCGTTCTTGTAGATATGAAACTTGTAAGTAAGTATTTACTATATTGTAGTGTAGGTAAACAGTTGATAACTGACCCTTGATTAAAAAAAACTAAATAAAAGCTTGTAATAAAATGTAATTCTCTTAATTAAATCTGTTATAAATAATACTAAGACAGGGTTGACCTTGAGAAATAACACAGAAAGTTTGTAAGTGAACGTTAACTCACATCAGTCAGTTGCAGTTGGGTTATATTTCCTCGAAGTTTCAGTACGTACCTACAGACCGCTCGCAAAATGTACGTGTGCATGTTGCAGTAAATAGAGCCGTTATGTCCTGCTCTATTACAATAGCAATTTGTTCCCGTTCCCATGGTTTGAAACAATGTGGAAGCAATGAACGACGTGGGAGGCACTATAGTCTAATTAGATTTTAACCAGATTAGCACTTAGAATGCTGTTTAGCTAGATATGTCTATGTGTAGAATATAATTATGCAAAGATTTAAGTAGAGTAGTTACAATTATTAATTGTCCGATGGCAGCTTAGATCCAGAAGGAGTAAAGTTTTATTAGTCGATTCAATTTGACAGTAATAAAATTAATCGATTACACCGTCGGAACGGCGCGGCCAGCGGAAGGTCTAACTTTCACCTTCATCCTTATTTGAACAAAAGAAAGTACGACCACCAAACTCGCCTGTTTAAGTACCTCGTTAACCAAATATTGTATATAGAAATAGATAGCTCGGTTTATATCCTTCGTTTAGTGCCTGCTTTATAATATTTTATGACGCTTAGTTATGGTTCACTGAACAATCTCGAGGATAAGACAGTTAGAAAAATAATAGCTACAGGACATTCTAGATAATATCAATTGATTACTCTATTCGGACAGAATTTACCCTTATAACTATTATCGAGGGGTTGTACTCCCTGATTGACAACGATTTCATCAATATTAATGTACATTCCGTGGCCCCGTGTCGGGCGCCAATACACCTATTCTGCGGAATGGGAAATGTAAGACCGTTTTAATTAAAAAGTAAATGTACAACGTGAGGTCAATGAAACTAACCTTTGTAGAGAACCGGGTCACAAGGCCATTGTTGAATATCCTACTTGTTCAGCCTTTCAGTGACTGTGAATGTTTTTATATTATCGTACTTTGTGTTGTGTCATTTACAATTTATTATTCAAATCGTAAGGGATCCATGTATTTATTTAGAAAAGAAACATAATCTAAAAACAGTTTTCAGGGACGACGTTTAGTCTCTACTTCCTGAAAGTAAGGGCTCATCTTTCACAGAAACCGTTCAATAACACACCTCACAGATCATCCAAAAACGGAACACAGATCTACGACCTCAATACCAGCCGCAAATATGATAAATACCTGTCAATACAATTTACAAACAAAGATGAATAGAACCCCAATTCGCACCCTATAAACAGGTTCCCTTCTTTTTATCCCAATTAAAGAACAGATGTAGGCGACCGCGGCACGCGTCCGTCGTTACTTACCGAGGGTTCGGCATCAAGGCATCATCCAAACAAAACAGTAAACACTGCACTAACGGTGACACAAAGGGACACAGAGCAACACAGACCGACACACACGCGCGACCAGGACGGAGGTGCGCGACGCACTGACGAGTTTCGTCAGTGTTGCAAGGGTGGCTTTTCAGAGTCCTGGTTTTTGTGTTAAGTATTCCTGCCTTCCTGGTCCTGAAAACAGACCCTTGTACAAAATCAAAAATAAATACTGATGTGCTTACTGTACGTTAAAGTGAACGAGACCTGCTATGAAGCTATGCTGCGTCTTCATAGATGTTGATTCAACTGAATAAACAGTTAATTTACATTTACATCAACGTTTGATCTTCTAGCTGGCCTTTCATATGGCTTACTTTTTATTATAATCATAAGTATACCTAATAATGTACCCCAATAATAAACTATGTATTCATCAAGTATAATTTATTTTTTCATCTAAAACTTGAAATCGTTGAATATGAAACATATCCTGCAATGAGACTCTATCTCCCATCTTACGGGGTAACTTCCCACCTTGCAACCCCGTCGCGAGTAGGGGTGCGAGGGTGCGTTCAGCACATCGGACACTACAGACAGAGTCCCTTAATTGTCGCCCATCGGCGTTGACGCCGGACGACGACGTCGTTGCTACGTCGTGATTGCACGGTTTATTATGACGCCGCGTCGCGTCATCATTGCCGAGTAAATTATTTAAACATAACATTATGAGTCATGCTATCTGAATTGGTAAGGCCACTTAGTGTCGATTTATTGTTGGTGTTAATACTTCAATAGATTACGAGCTATCAATAACTATGACCTCGAAACTGTATCGGCAAATTCAGGCAATATATTCTAATCCGATCATGCCTGACCGTTCAGGCAGTTTCAAACCAATGGGTTTAAACACAGCCTACCTCAATACCTAATCGTCCGACGTAAACTTTACCCTAACAGGGAGACAATACCCTGGCTCCTCGACCTAAGCTTTGATGACCATGACGAGCTTTTCGTCTGTTACCGGTGATAAGTATGTTGACAGGAGGCATTTTATACATGTGCAATCTTCTTCCAACAGGGAATGCCGAGGTGTCGAGGAAGTCCAGCGGTTGGGACATTTAATTTCGCTCAACGGTTTCGTTAGGGGCCAGTAGAGAGAGGGGTCATTTCCCCAAACAGTATACTTTTAACAACAGACTTCCGCAAAGCTACCTTAATTAATAAATAATTCCTGGCCATTTAATTTACCGGATAGGCCAAATCATTAACAATTTAAATTGGGAAATACTGACATGGCAATAGGCCTGTTCTAATCGCTAACAGACAATTAGATTATACCCAAAAGGGTTGTTTCTCTAATTCCGGCACTTGAGCGTGAACTAGCGAACAATCGCGGCATTGTAGGTACTTGCGGTATGTTACGCAACCGTGCCAAGGCCGAGACGGCCAATGAACCTGTGCCCAGGAGACTGCTGTATCTTATTGGATTGCTCAGACTTGGAGATCACTAGGTATCTGATTTATGTTCCCAAAATTAGAAAATATATATAGTGTAGGGTCGTATTTATGGAAATCAATCTTCTTTACAGGTGTTTAGAGGTCTATTCATAAAAGAGAACATTTCATGCTGTACAAAATTCCATTGTTACAAAGATCAAAAAATCCTTTTCAGGAAATTCTAAAAAGCCTTTTAACCGAGCTCTCGCTACATCAATGAAAGCCTTCCTGTAATTCGTTTAAAAACCCCAACATTCCAGTAATTACAAAGTCTCGTATTTCATGAAATTTTCAATAATGAAACATTTCGCGGAACGGGTTTCGGAACGCGTCCGGATTCCGGATCAATATGGCGGCGGCGGCGGGAACGCGAGGAAAGCGCGGGAAGCCTTGCAGCCCGCCATTTTGTAGTTGCCATGGCAACCAGACGGAGCCTAGAGATACAGATGGTGTTGGTAATGAGATCGTATGGTTCGATTTGTGTCGCTTTGTAAGTTTGTACTGTTTATGTATGAGACAAGCTCTACTAATGAAACTGTTTACGAGCTTTATCTAGAAAAATGTAGTACCTTCCTAGAGGACCGCATTGTATAAGACATCGAAAACGGTACCTAGTTATAATTTTGTTAATGAAACTGCAGCTGTTCTGAAAAACAAAAGGATTTTATATACTGTTTGACATACATCTCATCTTAGGTACCAAATAACTCAAAGTCTTCCCTCATCTAAAGAGTCTTCTGTAGTGTCTGTAGTGGCTGCTACTTTCAGATTTCTTAAACATTCATCAACTCAATACTTAAGTAACATCAGCAATCCGTCAATTGTTCAATTATCAAATATTCCGTATCGCTCCCCCGAGCCCCGAGTCACAAGCCCCGGGTGCCGTCGCCGTCGCCGAGCGTAACGTAACGTCTCGCACCCCATTCAACATCGCTAACACAAAGAGTCCTGCCGCCTCCGCTCCAGACTGTAGCAGTTAACTGAAACGCAATGGCCGCGAAATTTTCAGCATAAGTATACCTAAGCAGTTACTCTTACCAGAAGGAAACGTACCTAAGTATTATTTCAGTTTTAATATGGGTTTTTAGTACCTACCTCAGTACAGAAGTTAGTACAGAAGAAATGTTAAATGTCATACTAAACTAAACTATGACATTTAACATTTCTTTACTCCCATATGAGCAAGCAAAGTTTTTTGGAAATACACCGTACTTTTACAGTTATTTCTTTTCCACAGTTAGCAATGTCCTACGGAGTCCGTAAGACGTTGGACAGTCGGGGCCTTTTTTTTCAAATTATGTTATTTGGACATAATTTATTATGCAAAACATTTATATAGAGATGCGTCAGCGGATATTTTTACAGCTTAAGTACCTAATTATGTAAATTTTGACGACATTACTCGTATGCAGAAGTCTGTCTGCTTTAGTACAGACTTCCGCATAGGCATAATAATATGCAAAACTACACATTATAGTGTCTGAACATCACACAATTTGAAAAAAAACTAAAACCTGTTAGCTCTCAATAGAGGCTATAGGTTACATAGCGCGACATTAGGATATTATATTATTTAAATCTATATCATCAGTTTGCTCAGCCTCTAGCAGTCTAGCCACTAACCTAGTGTTGTATTGCTTCATACCATTAGAATTTTTAATTTTAAATACCCATTTAGTAGTAATTACGCTACAGTTATTCGACTTCTCACAATAAACCCATATCTTGTTTCCTGGATCTAATATCTTCAGTAAGTTATGGTAACCCTGACGTCATTTACTTAGCGAATATTTATGTGCATCATGAGTCACGAGCGAGGGGTTCCGTGCACACCTGCAGCCATGTAGCCTGTAGGGCCCCGGCAAAACGCAAGGCTCTCAGGGAGATGGGCGCAAAGGTGGGACTGCAGTCTGGGGGACTCCTGATGAGAGGGTGCCTCGCATTTTATTTATGTCCTGTTATAAGGGACTGGGAATTGCTTTTGATTGTTGTAAGTAATTGTATCAATAGAATTT
This sequence comes from Apamea crenata, assembly GCA_949629185.1. Lineage (NCBI taxonomy): Eukaryota > Metazoa > Arthropoda > Insecta > Lepidoptera > Noctuidae > Apamea > Apamea crenata. The sequence goes on from OX451367.1 coordinate 18,714,556, forward strand.
TTGATGTTATTAATTAGATAGAAGTAAGGACGCACTTGTTCTGATATTAATTTTCTTGTGTTGAAGGGCGGGCGTTTTGGGGGACTGTCTTATGTTATTTTGACGTTCGAAAAGTGCTGATTCTCAGCCTTATTATATTAAAAAACCGCGGAGAAATCATATTAAAAATTAAAATAATACGCAGGATTGTGTCCAGAAAACTGTCTATCTAACTAAGTACCATAAATAACTCAGCACCATCAACATCAGAATGAACAGGGTCAAAGATCGTAAAGTCATCTCGCACCTTCACCAAGCTGCGAGATACAATACATCAGTCTCCGTTCCTTTCTTCCTCAAACAAGAAGTCAAGCTCTTGAAACATAATGAATCTCGTAAGTAGTCGTAAGTAGGGCACACACAAAGGGCCCTTTAAATCGACCGGCGTGTAAATAGCGAGCTGTCACGCGAAGTGCAAGCGCGGCCTTTTTACATGAGCGACCGTTGAGGCAGGCTTGTACTGGGAAATGCTATGCTACAGGTACGCTATACCTGAATATATGAGAAAGGTTTAATTTCGGAGAATTTGTACAACGAAAACAACAAATACTGGAGCACCAATGAACAGACAGAATAAACTGCACTTTTTCATGGTTACATCCTACGAGTTACAGACTACGCTACATGCTACAGGCGGTACGGGGTCCCTGCTACGTGCTATATGCTACGCGCTCCGTGCTTCGCGCTACGTCCAATTGAAAATTAAACGACTTATTTTATTTTTTAAATCACGAAGTGTAAAAGTGATTCCGACATTTTATTTACAGAATAAGAGAATGATTTCATTTCAATTTCATTTACTACGGTCTCCACATGCTACGGGCTACGCAACGGGTGTCATCGACTACAAAAACACAGTGGACATCTTTAGCCCATAAAAGGCATTTTCTTACATTATGGTATGCCTATGATATGTATACGGTTTTTTCACGTCACTGTAGAAATGGATCTAAATAGGCTACCGAAGTAAAAATATTGTCAAGTTTAGTGTGTCAGCCTAATAGGATATGTAATGGCTTGCGGAGCTACAGGTCGCACGTGTTCGCAGTTATGTCAATCAACAATGTCACGACTCATGAAATCGTGAGTGTCGGAAGTATGACCTTGTCCTAGAGACCTAGCTACATCGCTTTACATATTTTATCGCGGATGCTGCTCGCGTATCCTAAATTCAGACGTAAAATACTACTCTGTGGCTACTTCCGCACGGGCCTGGCCGCCGGTGGGCCATGGGGGGCCAAAGTGGGTCACACAGGGACCTGCGGGCTCGCCTGATCATGCGTACCCACGTCGGGATCGTTCGGCTCAGAATTAACTCCCTTTATGAGCCCGTGTAAAGCCGCCTCATTAAAATGCATGGAGGAGCAGGTGGGGGAGGCTTTTTAATTTTGGAATTAAAATTGTAGAAGAATATTATATGACAAAGCCAGCGTGGTTCTCAGTAAACTGAGAGCCGAATGCCAACTGCAAAATGTTTGGAACGAAGAAGATGATCGGCACTGCTTAGTTAGTGATGATAGATGGAACGAATACCTACACTTTAAATTCCCAACACAGCCCTTTTTCATAGTTGTATTGGTTGGCAGCTAAAAAATCTGTCTGATGCAACCCAAAGATTCAAAAGAATACGATCGATAACCTCACTATATTATTATCTAGTCATACCTATAGCTAGGCTAGGAAATTGCACGGCTGAACAGTTCATTAGATTCTAGGTTCGAAGCACGAATTACCTTACACCTAAATGGGTGTAATAAATAGTTACCTTTGATGTGATGCATTGGACCATTAATACTAGTGGCGAGCGGTCCCACCACTTGAAATCGTCATATTATTATTGTTTCCGATATCCAATTGGAACTGATATTTTGTTCAGAAGACACGGGTAGCTTGTAGAACGGGAATTGACAGAATTATGATAATGTGTTATGAGTTCAAGAAGTGAGGTATCACAGTGATTTAAAAAAATAAATATCGATGTTTCTAGAGAAATGTGGTTCGTAAAATAAATAGGTAAGAGAAGTTGATCTAGCAAACGATCCTTTCGGAAAAGTGCAACGGTGCAATTGGTCCAAACACACATATATGTTTTGCGGATTTTTGGAGAGCTGAGATTGCAACGAAAAGCTTACAGAGTACCTACTCTGTAAGCCTTATATTTTCCGATGTATATGCCTACATACACCGGAAAATATTACAAGGTATTTACATTGTAGTGTTGACGGTTTTTAATATTAGACATGTTTCTTCAAAGTGCACCTGCCCCTGCCCTCCCCTTCAAGACATGTTGTAACGTCGTGTCGTGATAAAACGTTCAAACGTCTGAAAAAAGCCGAGCGCTTAAAAAGAGTTATTTCCATACATTTTCCAAGATAAATAATAGCTCGATAAGGCGTTACAGATGAGGCCGGGATGAAAAACATCGTGTGTACATACAATCACGTAACACAGGGGTGGCACACGTTTTTATTTGTTACATAGATTATATACATATTTTGATGCCTAATTTTTTATGTTTTCATAGCGAATTCTTTAAGGAAAGGAACTCTTTACCATTGCAAGCAACATTAGTCAGTAAGTTAGTCATATAGATCGGTTTCCTCCAAGTTACCGGCCCGCAGAAAGGCGATCCTAATTTATTTTTTAACCGCGTGGTATAAAAATGTTCTATCTCATGCCACAGGTTGGTCATCCCTGCCGTTGTACAAAGTGTATTTATGGGTTGTTGCCGCATTCTAAAGGTGCGCGTGCCACCGCGTAAGTACACCTGATTTATATCTACTGGGGTCCGGGTTTACGGCCAAGACTTTCAGTGCGATATTTTTTTTTTTTGGTAGGTCCCTGTCCTCGATTATGATAATGAGGACACGATTTTGTTTATGTACAACAGTCTATCGGTAGACAGAACATACCTCAGTAGGTATGTGTTTTAAATAATGCAATTTAAATAGATTTTAAAATTGGATGTCATCCTTTTTTATAGTCCGATCTGGAAAGTGCACGATTTGTTTTTCGGATTTCCAGGTTGGGCAAACCGGAAAAACGATTAGGTAATTATCATTTCATCATAGCAATCCCTAAATAGGTGCATTATATTATATTATATATCGGAATCTTATCGGAGCAAGAACCAGTAATAACGAAAAAAAGAATTCTAAATAAAACGATGACAAGTAATTGATTAATTATTATCATAAAAAAAAAATTTCGTGCACGCAACCTTTACCTACTGCATTTTTTTATTTTAGTTTTTTTTTTCTTCTTTGGCAACTGAACCGTGTCGACTATTCTGCCATGTGGTGACGGCAACGCAGCAAGGTTGACCGCAGCCGTCGAGCTTTGTACTCCGTGGTAGTTATGTGGTTATACCTACTCGTATGTAAGTTAGCTTACTACAATTTGATTTAATTTAGATTTAAAAAGAATGATATTTTTTTTATAAGTTTAGGAGAAAAGTTAGCCAAGAGGGAATGGAAGTTAGTAGGAGGGATTTTAATTTTGGAAAGCTTATTATACGGTCAAAGCATTGGGAGTTTAAAGGACAACAGAAAAAGATATGGTCCAGAGTACCATCATCAAGACCGCATTCGCACAAGGAACTGTCACGAACACGGATTTTATTTAAGAATACTGGACTGCAGCAGTGACCAAGTCTCAGACTACACAAGGTAGTGACAGTTCTTCTGGATAATCAAATAAAATAAAAAGCCGATCTACATCGCAGAGCAATTGCCATCCAGCACGAAGAAACTTCTTTATCGGGCTCGTGAGTTTGCCAAGACCAATGCCTACAAAATATTGCTGGACTTCAGGAGGAAATATTTTCTTACGAAAGCGTGAGGGAGACAAATAAGTTCTGATCCTCTCAGAAAAATGTCTTCACAATCTGATGAACGCAAACTTGTGACTATTTCTGCCATATCATAAGTTACATTTATCTTTGTTTGTTCTGGATCGTACTAACTACAATGTTAAAATAACAATTTTCACTTTTTATACTTTCTCACATATCACACAAAACTACAAACATGCTACTCACAATATTATTACACATGCACTTCCAAATACACTCAGCACAATATAATTATACAAAAGGGAGTAAAACAAATATGGGAGTTACCAACTTTAAACTTATCAATCGCATCGGCAGTATTATTTATGTTATCTATCATTTTTAAACAATTTTATAACGCCTAAATTCAACGTGACCGATGTAGTGCAATAATATCGAATTATAATAATTATAATCCTGATTACTCTTACCGGATGACGTTGCATTAAAAAGGAAATGTCAGCCACAGTGTAAATCTCACTATTACTATATACTGGTATATTTATTACCGTTGTGAAGTTAAATAATACAGTTTACAGTAAGATATAAAAATATATTAAGATAATTAAGCGACATGCTAAAAAATATACAGTAACAAAGTAAGTGATGGGAAGATAGTCTTGCAGTCTTTTGATTCCAAATCTAACAAACACTGTTCGGTTTCTACCATGTGTGATTCCTTTGTATCAGGGTTTTTGCGTAAAAGGATTTTTCCGTTAGAAATCCAGCAGAAAGTATATGTATTTCGTTTAGCGAAGACACGGGCAAGGTAAAACAGCCTTTTAAATGTTGGGGTCAGGTGTTCCTCAACATAAATTGGTTTTCGTTCTCCCGTAACGCCCAGGTTCTCCGTATTTAATTTCTCCTCAACACATCGTCCCTTGTTGTAGCTACGTACAGCCGCTAGAAAATAATTTTTGTAATAAACAGTAGAAAATTCAATAAATATGGATCTTGTTTGACCAGGTTTCCCAGGCAGTCGGTAAATATCGCGAATGTTGGAGGGAGATATCTCCATCTGAGCTACCTGCCCCAATTGCATAGCAATCCGCAGAAGGTCATCTATTTTCTCATTTGACTTCGCAGGTACGTTCCTTATTTCAATTGCTGAAGGGCGACATTTCTGTTGGAGTTCCTGAACCTGTTTTTCAAGTTTATTGATACAGTCATTGTTCTCATGTTGCGCTTTTTCCAGCAGAGATACCTTAGCCAAGACATCCTCATAATCCTTGTCCAAAGATGCAACCAACCTGTTCAGCTCAGCGTTAGATTGTTGTATGTTGGAACATTGCACTTTTAGTTGAGCGACGTCTGTAACCAATTGAGATAAAGTTTGTTTTTGTTCCGTCTTCCAGTCTTCGAGCATAGCAAGCAAATCTTCTCTAAAACTGATTAAAAAAGCCCTCGAGGGGTCATGTTCATCCGTAGGAGAACTAGAGACGCGTGGGCGCTTCTGTCTGGAAGTTATGTTTTGACTCGGCTCGGCTATTACTTCCTCCACCGCAGTGGTTTTGTTCGGGTCCGATTTCGATTGAGCAGGCTTTAGTCTACTTTTCTGAGACGACGGGGGCGTGCATTTGGCGTTTGGCATCATGTGATTTAAGTTAGCGCGCTAAATAATTAATATTGCAGCACGCAGCAAGCAAACAGGTGGGCGTGATAACACAGATCGGCACAGATCCCGATCCTTTCCAGCAATCAAACACTGTGTAGCACAGTGCGCGAAAGCGGGCAGTATATCGCCGATGCGTCAAACACAGCGACCAACGGCGGGAAGAAGGTCGTAAGCGCCGTGTATTCGTAGGCGCTTACGCGTTTCGCCGAGACACCTACAATTTACTTGTATTGACGGTACTTAACTGTGACTTAAATGCTTGGTTTATTGACTAATATTATAAAAAGTTCGCAACACTGGTCACAACCACAAGTCTCTAATATATAATACATCCTGTTCATAAGAGTGGGGACAGGAACTGTGTCAGCAATTATAGACCAATATCCGTTCTGTCTGCACTTTTGAAAATCTTACAGAAAATACTTAACAACTGTCTAAAACGCTTCCTAGAAAAATACCAAATAATTGCCCATAACCAGTACGGCTTTTGCTCGGGAGTGTCGACGGAGGATGCTGTTCTGGATTTTACACAATCGGCAGCTAGGAATCTAGATAATAAGGTTAAATGCCTAGGCATTCTGCTAGATCTCTCTAAAGCATTTGTCACAGTTTCTGTTCCCCTTCTCACTTCGAAGCTGGAACGCATCGGTGTACGTGGGCTGGCACTCCAAATCTTCAGAGATTATCTTAATAATCGTAAACAATGCGTAAAAGTGGATAAGTATCTCAGCAGTGACATTTCGATAACCTATGGTGTCCCTGAGGGAAGTGTTTTGGGTCCAACACTGTTCCAAATTTACGTGAATGATCTCTGTAAGATGAATTTACCAAATTGTAAAATCTATGCCTATGCTGACGAAACCACTATCCTCGTCTATGGTTCCACCTGGGATATTGTAAAGGCAAGTGCAGAAGCAGCCATGTCCAAAATAATGTGCTGGCTGAACTCCAAACTCTAAACTCTAAATCTCAACAAAACCACTTTCATTCCATTCTCCATCAGAAGCAATATGCAACTATGGAAAAGGCGTTAGATGGAGAGGCCATCTAACGCCTTTTCCATAGTTGCCCACTCATGCTCTTACCCACAGGTACCGTGTGCATGCCCGATTCTGTCCAGATCAAACTCTGTGAAGTATCTTGGAGTCCTGATAGATGCTAACTTAAGATGGGACAAGTAAATTGACATCCTCGCTTCCAGAACAATGCGGCTTATCCATGTTTTCAAGTCCCTCAGAGAATCCGCCAATCGCGAAATTCTGAGAGCAGTGTACTATGCATTAATTATGCCAGTAAGTTGTTGGGTACTGTATTACTGTGAGGGGCGGAGCCACAAAAACCAACTGTCTTAAAATAGAGAGGGCCTTAATTAAAGTAATGTTAAAAAAAAATCGTTTAGGTACCAACAACTGATTTGTATCGAGATTGCAAAGTTCTCACAGTTCGACAGCTATATGTGCTCCAAACATAACTAAGAAGACACAAAAGCTTGCCACCACCAGTTCTACACAAACGAACCCACATAATCTCAGGTATCCAGCACAAAACGGCATTTGCACAACACCAGTTTTACGTGCTAAGCACACATATTTATTTTATTTGTATTTTTATTTACAGAAAAATTAGCAATCAACTTAATTTAATTCATCTCAACAAACATAACGTAAAAGGTAAAGTAACTGAGTGGCTACTAAACAAAGACTATTCGTATACAGTCACTACTAGAGTATATTGTGTAATATCAAAACTAACCAACTACATTCACTCACTCATAAACCACGCACGAACATACCGGCACATACACACACACCCACACACTCACACCTCACACACACATCCTTTCCCTCATATCTACACGTACACAAACGCGCACAAACACACACAGGCAGACAACAGACAAACAAACATTACTCACGAGATTCATCCATACAACCTTCGTTCTGTTAAGTAGATCGACACCGCTTCTCTATAGTTGCATTAATTATTAATTAAATATTAATGGCTGAACACTGGTCTCTTAAGACACAGGTCGCCCTAGTTTAAGAGGCAGGGTCAAAAAACTATGTACAGATTACTGCAATATTAATAATGTTATTTGCCTTCTAATAATAATATGTCATTTACCACTTAATGTAACACTGTAACAGACTGATTGCTATTCTTATACTAAACTATCTGTATTTTTTTGGGAAATAAACATTATTATTATTATTAAATTATTATTATTATAATTTTGGACATTTAAAAAACCAAGGTTTCCGTTGGATGTCGGGTTGAATACTGGCGTAATAGGTACGAACGTTTCGAACTTACCTGTCATCCTGCTAACCACGAGTCCAGTCCAGTTTGTGTTTGGTGTCAGTTCGTAGGTCGTAACTTTGTACCGTGTAGTGTTTCCGATCCACCGGGTTAGATGAAGCAAATTTAGCCAATGAGTCGGCGCACTCGTTTCCACCTATACCCGAGTGACTGGGAGTGGGAACCCAAGCTATATCAATGTTTAAACCGTTGTTGAAGCATGTGTATAGTAAATTTAGAATTTCAAAAATGATTTGACTGTGAATTTTGGACTTTAGTTAACACTTAACATTGACCTAAAGAGTCGGAGAAAATTCCGATTTTTTTATATTGTGGGTTAGAATAAATTGACGGCCTCTAGAATACCAATGCATTCCCCTGTAAATACTGAGGCTTCTGGTGGGCATTGGAATAATACATTTTAGAGTTTTGTAAATATGCTGAAGCACCTGTACATACATCCTGTTGACGACAATTTGGATGCGTCAGTATAAAAAAATTCCAACCGTTCCAGTATCTCTTAATGGCCCGCTCGAAATCACCTTTTGCGTCCTGGGAATTTTTGGAGATACCAAGTCCCAAAACGACCTTTGGCTTCAAATGGACCACCTCATAGGCGGAAGAAAAGACAGGAAGAGAGGGGTATTGACAAACAGGTGAGGAGAGGTGTTTAAGCTCTCTGTACCTATTGTCCCATCAATGGAATAGATTTATTATTCCAGTAGGAAGACGTTTTAAAAGAGAGGTAGATTTGTTCCAAAATGGGGAGTAAAGGATGGGATGAAAGGGAGAACACTTTTGAGAAGAAACGATCTGCTAAGTATTATCGTCGCAGGTTAAGAGGAGGTTCAGCACATTCAACCTGGAGAGCATTTATAGGAGAGGATTTCATGGCACCAATTACGCTCCTGAGACATTTGGACTGGACAGAATCTAATCTGCGCAAAGCTTCCTTGTTGCATGACTCGATCAGGTAGCCGCAATAATCCAACACGCTTCTGAACAGCGCATTGTAGACTAGCTTTAGAGTGTATGGGTGAGCTCCCCACCAGACACCTGCCAAAGCTTTGAGGACCGAAACCAAACGCTCACGTTTTTTGACTGTATTATTAATGTGGTCCACTCCCAACAATTTGTAATCCAGGATAACCCCCAGAAACCTGGCTTTCTTCTCAATTCGGATAGCTTGACCATCAATATTAATGTTAACCTAGGGTATTAGACGTTTACGAGTTATTAGAGAAAACAACTGCGGTACTCTTTGGAGCACTTATAGATAACCCGTGACCTAAGAGCCATTGGTTTAACAAGGACAAAAGATATTAATTGAGAGAGCGGCGTCTTCGATGGAACTGCCACAGACCAATAATGCAATATCGTCAGCATATTGAAGTACTTTACAGTAAAAATTTAGGCAAGAAGGAAGATCAGAGGTATAAATCTATACTTATAATAAATCTGTAGAAGGTCAATTCTGTACATGAAATATATTTCCAAAATAACTATCAGGGGGTGATTAGGGATCGATACTGATGCCAAAAATGTAATCAGTAAAATTTTTGTCTGTCTGTCTGTCTGTCTGTCTGTCTGTATAACCGTTATAGAAACAAAAACTACTCGACGGATTTTAATGAAACTTGGTACAATTATTTTTCATACTCCTGAGCTGGTTATAGTATACTTTTCATCACGCTACAATCAATAGGAGCAGAGCAGTGAAGGGAAATGTTGGGAAAACGGGAGAAGTTGCTCCATTTTTTACGCATCCGTCGCGTGTGCAACCTTAATGGTTAAAGCTACACAGAAATCATGTATGACGGAAATGTTCTCCTTAAAATTATATAAAAAATATCCCACGACAGCATATGTCTATCTTTTATGGTTGACTCACAATAACACGTGTAACTCCCGATAGCTTAGCAGTTCGAAGCTTTCTGATTATACATATTTGTCTACTCTTACATTTATAACACTCTCAGTCATTCTTAATTAAAAAGTTAACATTATTAACTATTCCATAAAAAAGAATCATGGGAAATCATCAAATGACCCCTCCAGCTCTGGGTGGAGCGGAAGGGAGTGTCAGACTCTTACTGACTAAAACCCACCCGTGTTCCTTCCTTAGCCCTTTATGTTCCAGGGCAGCGGTAACCCTTTCGGACGATCCCGCTACCCCTTCTATAGGTACTTAAGCCTCATGTGAACGTGATCTAAACAATATTACCAATACATTAACTTAATAACACACAAGGAGTTACACGCTGACGGAGTCGCGGGCACAGCTATTAACAATAATATTGTGCGGTTCCGTATTGCGATATTTTTCAACAGTATTGTAGATTGACATATTATATTTCCCTACTAAAATACGAAAGTTAATCTGTCTGTCACATCAAAACCACTGAACCGTGAGGATGGACATAGGCTACTTTTTTTTACGAAAAACGGCGGAAACGTGGACGAAGTCGCGGGCAACAGCTATAGGTACTATATAAAATTATATATTCTGTCTGTAAGTATGTTACATTTTCACGCCTAAATCACTGAACGAATTTCGATAAAATTGCCTGCCAGCAGATGCCAAAAAGATAGATGGCATCCTGGGGAAGGACATACTTCTTATCCTTTCCGACATTCACGCGGGCGAAGCCGCGGGCAGAAGCTAGTATTACATAAAAGGGGACTAAATACGGATCCCTAAGGTAGAACTCTCCAAACCGATCTCGGTTCAGAACTTTCCCCGGGAATCCTGAGTTGAACACTACGATCTGAAAAGATAGGTACTGCAAATGATTCGACGAATCCTAGCCGGGATTCTCAGCTCTTGCATTTTCTGCCTGAGGACTGGGAGGAGAAACGAATCATAGGCAGCTGAAATGTCTAAGAACTCATTCCTACTAAGAGCCAGCCGGATATCTGATGTGAGGGTACCCACACTATCAGCTGTACCCAGACCTTTCCTAAAGCCGAATTGAGTCGTTGGGAGCAGTTTCCTGTTTTCTACAAACCACTCAAGGCGGTTTATAATTAAATGTTGATGTTAAAGTTTAATAAGAATGGACGATAGAGCCATTGGTCTGTAAGAACAATGATCGTGTGGATCTTAACCAGGTTTTAATATGGGAATTACGACTTGAACCTTCCAAGCAGGAGGAATATAACCGGAAGTAAAATAATAATTGACTAAGTCCAGATAATATTGATGGGTCTTATCACCAGCTTTAGTAATAATAATAATAATAATAATAAATTTTATTTATTCAGGTAAATAACACCCATTCATCAGTACACGTATAGAAATAAATGATAAATGATAAATGATAAATGATTTTATTTTGTAAGTAGGTTTGTACAAACACTTTTACACGTCAATCAAAGAATTAATTAATAAATATTACAAAATAAAATCCAAAAGTATTCACAAAATAAAATTAATACATAATCCGAGAATAAAATCAATAAATAATCACAAAATAAAATCAATAAATAGTCACAAAATAAAATCAATAAATAAATAATCACAAAATAAAATCAATAGATAGTCACAAAAATAAAAATAAAATCAATACCCTCTCTCCGACACTGCTACAGCAACATGTCTGCTGGAACAATGCCGGATGAAGGGGCAGTCCAGCCTTCCCGCAATCATCATGAGCACGATGTTGGGGCTACCCCGTACCCTGCGCACCAAGGACGTGGCGCGCTTGCGCATGGTCGCATGGAAGCAGTCGGTGCGCGTTTCTGCGAACATACCAGAGGCACTGCAGTGTCGGGGCAGCCCCATCACCGCCCTAAACGCGTTATTGTACTGGATGCGGATGGCGCTGTAACTTCTATTAGAGTAGTGAGCCCACAGACTGCACGAGTACAGCGATGTACAGTACGCTCTAAAGAGCGTAACCTTCACCCCATCTGAGCACCGCGCAAATCTGCGGGCGATCATGTTCGCTCTAACAGACAACGCCCTCCGCTCCCGTTCCATGTCTGCGTGATCCTTGAGGTCGACAGTCAAAATGTGCCCCAAGTATGTAAACTGATCGACCCTCTACAATGGTACCCCATTGAGACTTACTGGAGGTATGCTCCCCGGACATTTTGCACTAGCGGTCTCGAAGATCATACACTGGCTCTTCTTTACATTATACGATAAACCGTGACCACAAGCATACTCCTCACATATCCGCAATAGCTTCCTCAAGCCGCAGACCGAAGCGCTCAGCAGCACCATGTCGTCAGCATAGCTTAGATTATTGACACAGGTACCGTCAATGTGACAGCCGACATGCTGACTGCTAAGCGCCACGATCAGCCCGTTCACATACAAATTAAACAGTGTTGGAGATGTTAAGCCACCCTGCCTTACTCCGCATTCGAGCTGATACGCATCCGACATTGCCCCCGCCCACCTAACACTATTAGACTGGTGCGCATACCAGTACCGGAACATGCTGAGAAGTTCCGGCGGCACATCTATGCTCCTCAGCTTGCTCCACAGCAGGTCATACGCTACAAGGTCGAAAGCCTTGGACAAATCAAGGAAGCACGCATACACCGGCGTTTTACGGTCTGTGTAGTATTTGACGGTATGCTTAAGACACAGTATAGCACTTTCAGTGGACAGCCGAGGACGAAATCCGAACTGGTTATCGTGCAGTATTACCGATTTATTTAACTGTGTGTTAAGCAAACCGTCAAACACTTTTGCAGTTACAGTGGCAAGAGAAATAGGCCTGTAGTTACTCTTATCAGTAAGGTTTCCAGTTTTATTCTTCACTACCGGGACTACCACCGTTTTCATAAAGTCGGCTGGCAGGTAGGAATGGCTCACGCACAACGAGTAAAACATAGCCAAGACCCTAGCAATGTGTGGCCCGGCGTGCTGTAAGTGCTCAATGCTGAGTCCATCATGACCCGGAGACTTACCACTCGAGATACGCCTTATGGCTGTGGTTACATCCGTCGCCCGGAAAGTAGTCCCCACCTCCCGACCACTTACGTCAGCATTGAGCACCTCCGTCGCTGTACCCAATGGAGACTTCACCGAAAAATGGTTCATAAAGATGTTTGCAATCTCCTTTGGGTCATTCACACCATCGATGCTCACAGGAAGGCCGGGGCGTAAGTTTTCTTTTTTAGTGCCCTTCCAGAAACCGCGGAAATCCCCCTTGGAATGTTTCACAGCTAGAGCGTCCATTCTTATTTGGTCCTGATGATTTTGGCACCATTTTAATCGAGACTTGAACACTCTTCTGCTATCACTCATTTCTTTGTGCATAAATCCTGACTTAGGCCTACCACACAACACCCACTCAAGGAACTTAGACTTGGCCACCCTATGAGCGTCGCTGACATGTTTGTTCCACCCGGCTATGCGTGGACCACCCCCGCCCTTCCCCGTGCTTCCCCGACTGGCCACTGCCGCGTCACGGAGGGCAGTCACAATGCCAGAGTAAAGCGCATCCAGAATAAGCCTGTGGTCACGGTTACTACAAAAATAATCAGCACAGTTCACACACTCAGGAGGGAAGTCAATATCTTTAAGTCGCTTATGACACTCTTTGGCGTACATGAGAACTTGTTCCTCACTTTTTATACCCCATACTACATCTTTATTTACATTTATAACTTGAGACGTGACCTTAGGGGACAGTAATTTTAAATTACACACAACCACGAGTGGGAAATGATCAGACCACAGAGTGTCATACTTAACATCCACAGTCACAATAGCCTGCTTAGCCGAGTGAGTAGCTAAACAGTGGTCCAGCCAGCTGCTAGTCCCGTGCACGTCACTTACAAAAGTAAAAGTACCCGAGTCTAACCCTAACATATCTATGTCTATACATGACCATTGTTGGTCGCTACAAATATGCATAAGTTCTCTGAAAAACAACTCACCCGGATCCGCATTAAAGTCGCCTAAAATAAAAACAGATTCGATTCCATATTCGTCAATAATGGCACTTATCTCACTCAAACAATCAGTGAAATCTTGTAAATTATCAACAGAGTTAGTTGGTAAGTAAACACTCATTACGATCACTTGTCTATCACTCGTTGTTATTTTAATGGCACATATACGGGTGTTATCGCACTGTAACACTGACACTGTAATGAAGCAGTAAGGGAATCCATCCACTCCAGGATCAGAATCCTTTACATAGGCGAGGACCGACTTAAGTTCACCAAGAGTAAATGGCCCATCTAGAGGATCATCTGAGATCAGCTGTGAGTTCGAAGCGACACACTCTTCCATATCGGGAACATAAAGCTCGCTGGTGCGAGCTTAGAGAAAAACTGGTTACCCAGTTTCGCAGACAGTGTGCTCCCTGAGGCTCCAAACTATTTCTGTAAGATTTCAGTTTACGCCACACAGCCGACCCTGGAGTGGAAGGATTCAATGAGCCACAATACTTCCGCCAACCTTCTCTCTTCTTATTTTTGGGTAATTTCTTGGACTTAGGCAAGGTATGTTGAAAATCAATGATGTTTTCCAGGTTTATGTCAGAGTTGAATTTCATTTCGGCCTCGTTTCTGGCCCTGATCACAGCAAAACAGTCCCTATCCCACCATGGCGGGGATGGAATGTTGCCCGTTGGCGGTTTTTCAGGAAGGAAGCAATCATCTGCTGTAGAGGATATTGTGTGAGAGAATGAGGAAAAACATTCTTGCGCAGTCTCAGTATTAATGAATGGAAGAGAAGAGACAGTTAAGTCTAAAATTGTTGAGTAGAGATCCCAATGTACTGAGGTCAGCTGGTATTTTAAAAAAAAAATTGTCAGGGAAAGTCTTGGAAGGGATTTCAACCATGATGGGATAGTGATCACTCCCATAAGTCATATTCACGACTCCTATTAAAAAGGCTGGCTATATTAGATGAGCGGAATGTCAAATCAACACAGCTATTATTCTGTCCTGGTTCAGACCTACGTGTAGGACTGCCATCATTGATCACACATAGGTTAAGTTCATCTAGTATATAGGCACTAAGCCTATACCATAGTTGTCGCAGGTTTCTGATCCCCATTTATAACGATGATTAAAATCACCCATAATAAGTAGTGGACCTTGTACACTACTCAGCAAACTTTTAATTGTAATGAGGTCTTTAGTTTGTGGGTGTGCAATGTAAAGACTAAAGATATTTATATCCTCAACAGCAACAACATTGATGTTGTCATCAACAAAGGGTAGAGGAATTGGGGAGAATGGTACTTTATTATTAATGAACAAAGCGCATCCTCCATATCCATCCGGTCTCTCACGTCGAACACCACTGAAACATGGAATCCTGAAATTACTATCAGAACGAAGCCATGTGTCAGCGATGCTACAGATCGATGGTTTGAATTAATTAATGATAAAGAGTAGGTCAGATTTCCTGGGAGTAATACTCTGCACGTTCCATTGAAGGAATGTCAGGGGATGGAACATTCGTAATATACTTGACAATTGTTGACAGTTTGTAGGCAACGTGGTCCTGGTAAAGATTGTGCAGGGTTGGCTAATACTGGTCAGTCAAGTCACCTTACGGTTTATTCTCCTAGCCGGGGGCGGGAGGGCGCACACAGGTCCACTAGCGTCACTACTTTAAAAAAATATTATCTCGTGACTGAGAACGAATTATGAAAATCTGCTCAATCGGCGACCTAGGTAAGTGTGTCTAGAATTTTCTAATACCTTTTATTAAGTTTCTTATTGAGCAAACAAAAACAAAAAGGCAACAAAATTATTTTTAGCTAAAATTGGACTGATTAGAAAACTATTAGCATCCTGGTGAGATTTGAATTCGACTGAACCTTCTTCCTAAGCGTTTGATACTGCCTAAGAGAATGTTGCTGAAGTTATTTTGCGTCAAGAACATGCCAAATTTGACAGGGTGCAGAACAGTACCTGGGGTCTGACCATCTTTTAAAGATGCGTGTACGATAAACGGGGGTAATCTCTAATCATTTAAAACTGTCTTCCAATAATGTTTTTAGCTAGCTTAGGAGGGTTGCTGGATTAAAACAGCCCTTAAGCAGCGGATCTATTTCTGTTTGCAGATTCGGAGTCCATAGTATTAGTAATTACATTGTCCTCGGGAAGAGTAACAGTTAGCACCGGAGTGTAATCAAATGGATCAGGAGGGTCAGGGCCTTTTTTGGTATCCATATTGGATGTCGGATAATATCTTCAGAAAATATTGGATCTTCATCTTCAACAAAAATGTATAATCATTGTATAATCATGATAAATTTGTAAACGTCACTCAGTAGTTGTCACTTTAGCTATCACTGTGGATGTAAACAAAAATATTTTGTTTTTCCTTTCCTTTTTCAGCAAAAGTTATATTTTCTTGTAATTGGACGTAGTTTAGCAGAAAGGACTCAAGCCACAAAAAGTAATTTTTGAGTTATGAGGTTTTAAGTTTAGGTGTGTATTGCTACAATGAATATGTATGTGTGTATGTATTGTATATGGAATATTTAGAAATATTGTAACTTATGGGCAAATATGTATATTAATATTTTTATGAGTCAAGTTGTATTACATACACTAACGCAATTTTCGAGTTATTGGGAAGAATATGGGTTGAGTCCTTTCTGCTAAACTAGGTCCAATTGTCAATCACATAATCACTATCACAATCACGCAGACCAACATAAATTTTATCTAATAAAGCACAAAAAGTTAATTTATTTGCAAAGTAAAATTAAATTTCGCGCCACGACGCCACCATCGACAATCAACACTCCGCCTCGACCTAAAGATCTTTATTTTAGTTATTAACTGAATAAATGAAAACATTTGTGTCAAAATAGACTAATATACCAAAGTATAAAACAATAGAAAAAAAAATATCCATAAATATGAACGCACCGTAACTTTACAGAAGGTTGGCCAGCTTGAGAATGAGAATTGACATTTGCTAGTAAAGTGCGTAGAAAACTTACCAATTTTGTATCGAAAATGGATTTTTAAAAAGATCGATTATGATCTAATCAATATTATGTTCGATACTGTTTAATGAAAAGCTATAATTGTTGTTTTATAGAAAACTACAGTATTTAATTATTTTCGTAATAATGTTCTTGATTAAATGCGACAAAGAGTTGAATTCATTTCTGAATGAGTCAATGTAACATTTTAATTAAAATTAATTCATCAACATTCGTTGTTCAAAAACTGTGTGAAAAATAACTTACCACCAGTTCCATTATTTTCAATTTCAAGCATCCTCAAAAATTATCACATTTGGCACATCACTACAAACGTCACAGAAAATTTTACACAGGTTTCTTTCTTTCTTTCCTAATCGAACAGCGATTGCAAGTTTTTGGTTTCATATTTGTGTTAAGTTGCACTGCTTATCTAACGGATCAGCTAACATTCCGTCCAAGCACTGATAAATATTAACAATGAGGTGAGTATTTATATGTTTATCGGGCATCAGCTGTAATTCGGTTGACGGGCGTGGAAGGACTGAGTGCCACTGCCAACATGCAAATAATGAGTGAGGAAAACAGTGTTGATGGGCTCCGGTGGTAATTCCGCAGATAATATCCCATGAGCGTGCAGCCAGCAGTGGTCACAAGAAGGTGGCGGGGCGCAGCGGCGCTGCAGCGACATGACGCGCCCGGGACCTCCCAATGAGAACCTGCCTACGGTGAGCGATGTGATCTTATTTGTCTTATAGATTTTTTGATTAACACTAATGTTATGACAGGAAATCCTTTCTAATTGCTAAATATTTGGGTTGGTATTTAACTTCTCCTACTTTATTTTCTGTATGTACTCTTAACCAAAGACAGCCCTAATGGATCTAGACTGTTTACATTAAGAAGTAGAGTAGCTGATATAAATAAATGGTTTCTATGAAACAGGTCTGCCTCGCTATTTTATAACTGTCTATTTTACTTATCGCAAGATCAAAAGTAATACTCTTTTTGTTAAAATAAAGGAGAAGACTAGCTTTCTTGTTCATAAATTATATTGGATCTGAAGGCAATGTTTGGGAGTAAGTGAATTGTAGTAATCTCTGTTCAGTCAGGCAGGTAAAGGCAAAGAATTTAGTTTTTCAAGCAGCCGTAGCTTATTACTCTGATAACAAAGTATTGCAACAAATACTAAGTACAATCAATAACATAGGTCCTGCATATAAACTTAAAAACCTCTGTCAATGGAGAACAACAGCTTATGGGGATTGGATGCATGGTTTCATTCAAGATAAGCTGAAAGTTGATTGGTTTTTTTAATAAAAACAAGACTGGTTTTTTTTCAATAAGGACATTTACTGTTTTTGCTAATGTCCATGTAAATTCTAGGCTTCCTGTAATTCATTAATTTATTGGTGTTATCATACAATGACAATATCCTGAAAGGATAAACACACATGATCATGGTACATCCTTATCCAAAGGACAGGAAACTAATTTTGTTTTTGTGTTAATGTTATATCACATCTAATAATCAACCGTGTCAAATAACCATGTGAATAGTGAAGTGAAAAGTAAAACAACAGTAACAAAGAAAAGTGATATTAATCAATAAGTTGTAGATTTGTTCTGATTGTGTACTATCTGGCTTATCAACGGTAGCAAACACGATAACACTGCACTTATCTTGCAAATCTTGTCAGTACATTATATCACTTGTTGTGGATGTGTAATTGAACTATGTACTTTTTTTTCTGAATAAAATAAGATGCTAACCGGTGCCATGTCTTGTGTCAAATGCAACACAAAAGAGATTTCTTTCAGTGTGTAAAAATGGTTGAAAATAGAACTAAATTCAAATCAATAATGACATTGTGTTATGTCCACTAACTACTTGTTATCATTATGTTTGATAGCTTGTTCCCTAATTCGGTATTGTACAATGGACAGTCACTGCCCTCTAGTCTAGCCAGCGTGGCTAGACTAGAGGGCAGTGACTGTCCATTGTGGCTGGCAACTGGCTTCAAACAATTACAATTATGAATAATGATTCAGTGCGTTTTGTAAGGAAGTCAATGATCATTTGTTTTAGGAACACCCACATAGAAATAGGATGGTCGACGACTAGTATTGGTCTTACCAGTAGTACATTATATACTAGCTTCCTGACAAGTCGTCAATATAAATATATGTTACTGAGTACTTCCTGAGTCTAGCGGGTACTTGGATCAGGAGCTATATCATCCAATATGTTGATAATGTATATGATATGTTGGTATTTTGATTACAGCACATACAGGAAATACCAACTTACTTCATTTCCACAGTGTCATGGGTAGATTACAGAATGAAATATTATTTACATGATTGTTGAGACAGGAAATGTATTTTTGTAATTTTTGTATGAGTTTCATGTGATGGTGTGGGTGGCAGTGCTAGTGGTGCAAGTGTCAGCTGTTCTAATAAGAATGTAGTGGCACTACAATAGTGGGGCTATTAATATTTGTAACTGGTGAAAAGAGTAATGTATGCCAAATGTATGACTCACAACTAACTATACTACATTCTTGTGTTAATCATTCAGACACAATAATTATACATAGTTGTTAATGTGTACATAGAATGAAAATAATTGGTTTATATGGTTTAAAATTACATCAATCGACCCACACCATTCCTTTTTATTTTTAAACATTTATATGGAATAGCAGGGGAATAATTCATTCTGCTTATTTTCATCAATAGAATAGAATTTGATGTAAACGTTTGTGTAGGTAATTAATTAATTTGACTAATTCTGAGTGAACCTTGTATGTTGTGAGTGTGCCATCTTTTATCTAGGTTTTTTGCTACAATGCTAAAAGCATCTTTACCTACACAAATACTAAATTTTAATTGGCTAAGTCTATAGTAATTTTTACGCTCTATAAAATTCAATATGAGGCAATTGAGATCAATTGAGTTTTATACCTCCCCGCAGCACTTCAAAGTGCCGAGTTGTGGCAAGTTATGTTCTAATGTGTGCAGTTAAGTTGATTGTGACTTTGTTTGCAGTGCGGCCGGTAGATGCCTTTGAAGTATGTCGTTGTTCAAAAACAGTGACAGTGTTAGTGTGTTGCTTTTTTATTTTTATATATTTTGGGCTGATTTTTTGGTTGACAAATCACTCTTTGTGCGAACTAGCAAAAGTTAACACTCGTTTATATTTTAATTTGCTGCTCATTAGTTAGTTTTAACTGATTTTATGATTGTGATTTTATGAAAGTGTTGCCAGAAAAACAGTCTTCTTTAGCCCAGTTTTGTGATATGTGTCAAAAATACAATTATTATTGTGAAAACTGAACATTTTTGCATCCTAAATATCCATAAATGTAACCTGAAGCCCGTGGGACTCATTATCTCCCAGTCTTCATCCCTTGATGTAATTTTTCTGTCAATTCTACATGCTACCCTGTTTACACTTTTGTAGCTCAACCTTGACTCATGAGTGTGTTCCTATCAGTTCTATATCTGCTTCTCTTTCCCCCTCCCCCCATCTCACCTTTACTAACATTATCATTTACTATTATTCACCTCCTGCAGATCAAGCTGGTAGTTGTAGGAGATGGCGGCGTGGGCAAGAGCGCGATCACCATCCAGTTCTTCCAGAAGCTGTTCGTGACAGACTATGACCCCACCATTGAAGACTCGTACATCCAGCATACGGAGGTGGACGGACAGTGGTGCATCCTGGATGGTGAGTACCTGTTCATATGTTATAGAGAAGGGTTTATGGACTGGCCAGAGACAGTAGCTGTAACCGACTGAATTTGAGACTAGTAAACTGACGACGGATTTGTAGGTGTCATTAGACTTTTTGATGGCACAGTGGCACTTACATTTCTGGGGAAAAATGGGATTTCATTATGCTTTTGCTTAGTGGATAGGTTCTTTTAATTAACACACATATACATTGCATCTTCTAAAACAGACGTGTGCACTCGCTTCCAGTACTGGACACGGCAGGGCAGGAAGAGTTCAGCGCCATGCGCGAGCAGTACATGCGCAAGGGCGACGGCTTCCTGCTGGTGTACTCCGTCACGGACAAGCAGAGCTACGAAAACATTCGCCACTTCCACACGCAGATTCTCAGGGTCAAAGACAGGTCAGAATCTTGGCTGTTAGTCTACTCAAATCCTTACTACTAATTGACGTTTTTTTTCACTTGAACAAATATCAATTTTACCCAAGTATAAATTAAGTTGATTTTAGAATGACTAGGAAAATTACTTGCATTACATAATTTGAAGTTGTAAACTTTGTGTTGGTATTAAAGTGGTTTTTTCAAAATCACATAAATTGGTAAGTACTGCATAGTTTGAAGTCGCACGCCGTTTTTCAATTGTTTTTCTAGCAGGATGAGAAGTATGCGTGGCGAGACATGTTTTGCTGTGTACTTGTGCCAGCCCCAATGATTATACTGTCGAGCTCTGTAATAGAAGTCACACAGTTTTTTTTCATAATGTCGCTCTGCAGGGAAACGTACCCGATGCTACTGGCCGCTAACAAGGTGGACCTGGTGCACGTGCGGGCCGTGAGCGAGGAGGCGGGCCGCGAGCTGGCGCGACAGCTGGGCGCGCCCTACATCGAGACCAGCGCCAAGGAGCCGCCGCTCAACATCGACGCGGCCTTCCACGAGGTGAGGGAGCCCAAAAGAACAGCGTGAGCGAGAAAATGATTGTGTGAACAAGTTCACCCAATACGTGGACGAGTTCGATCCTAGCGTGAAAGTGTGTGTGAGCGAAGGAGAAAGCGCTTAAATCATACTGTGAGCGAGTATGAGCGCGGCCAGCGAACTGTCTTACTTATCGTCAGGATTGCTAATCCTTATTCTAAGGAGGCCTCTTCTGTCTCAATCTAATATCACACTTACCGTTTGTTTACAGTTGGTGCGCATAATCCGCAACCACCCGCAACAGGAGGAGAAGCAACGTCGCCGGCGCAAGTTCGGCAAGTGCGCGCTGCTGTGAGCTGCTTGCACACACACACACTGCAAGAACAGCCGTGGTCAGGTTTGTTACCCGATGTCCGTTCGACATAATCCGTAACTACGGCTTTGCTCCAAAGTATAAGTTATCGTACGATTATATCGTTGTAATATCGTCGAGTAACTGTCGAAGCACAATTTACACTGCACCATAGATTGTATGTGATGTCAGTATAAATAATATGTCAACGCAATAATACGTGAAGTGACCATAGACACGGTCTATAATATTATGCTGCATATAATTCTTGTAGTCTTTTGTATTTGACACATGAAATGACGAAAAGCAAAGGATATATTTAGCTTTATACCGATAATGTATGTTATATAGGAGCATATTATTTATGTACCAACCAAGTGAGACATTTTAAAGAAGCTGTATAAACTTTTTATAATTACAAGAACTGTATGTTACTTAAATGTAAGAAAAAACAATGAAAACGCATGAAAATTGCTGCACAATGTAAATGTTGTTAATAGAGATGAAATTAGTATGTTATTTGCACTAATAAGACTTTTGACAGTATAGCTTGTATATCAGTGATGCTGAAACGCATAATATTTATTAAAATAATTATGACGACATGAATATTTTTGTGTTGTGCATACAAAAATATTGAATACACAAATATTTGAAACAAAAGCTTTAAAGTTACTACTGACTAGGGCGTATCTTGCAATAGTATCTAATTCTTGAAGCGACAAGTCGCAACACAAGAAATGAAATCGGAAATCAAATAATATTAAATTTATCAAACCTTATTGTTTTACTTGGGTTTTGTAAGCTTTGCAAGTATATATGAATGCGCTAAATAGTCGACAGAGATTTACTTTGGCGTCTAGAGGACGATAAAAGTATGTATAATATTTAAAAAATGTTTATTTCGTATATTAGGCAACATGTACCAATGCGTAGCATTTATTTTAGCTCAGTTTAAGTGTCCATAGCGTAAGCAATTATCGTGACCAATAGAAAGATTTAAATTATTTATTTTTCGGTAATAAATCGACTTATTAGACTGTTTGAAAGGTATGCGCGTATTAAATCGCGCCACATAGATACAGAGAGAGAGTATATTTGGGCATTTATTCTCGTCAACTACCTTTCGCCGAGTATTTATTAAATATTTCATGTATCAGCGATAGGTACTGAGTTGCATAGCTTGCTAGACTTTACAATAAGTTCTAATTTGCTTATTTATCTAAAAAAAAAGAAATAAATGTCGTTGAGCTTGAACTCTGTCGTGACCCGGTATAATGTGCGCATACCTTTACTATGCACACCAAAGTTTCGTTGAGTAGAAGAGTTGTGAACAATGCATTTGTTACACTGTCACCAAAGAGATTCTCTATAACTATGTAGCTTTTATTTTTATTAGCATAAGGACTATATTTCAGTGTTTAAAGGTAAGATAAGATAGAAGAATATAAGATTATTGTGACAATGTCTGTGTGAGATTTAAACATGGGAACACATTCTTAAGGTTGCTAGGTACCGATTTTTTTCCATTACGACACATTTTCTTCAAATATGGATTAAAGAAAAAAATATATAAAGCTGCTTACTTTAACTGGGCAACCCTATCACACGACAATAATTTCAACAATACCTTGTATCTAGCAACCCCACATTTAGACGTAACTATGCAAAGTATTAAAACCATTGTTTCCAATACATGTTATTTCCACTTGCACAAGTAACAACTTAACTTTTGTGTAAATTAAGTTGATTTCAGAATAAGTAGTAGTATATCAGTACTACCAGGTAGTTACAAGTATAACAGATGCAGTGTTAACTAAACTCTGTGTTTGTAAACGAAAGTATTAGCACTATTGTATTGGAAACACTATTGTATTAGCACTATTCATATAAGCACAGACATAGTCACGGTATGTAATTAGTTGTGAAGTGCACAAGTAAGCGGCTAGCGACAGATCTTCAGACATTGCTGACGCTGATCTTACATAACACTAAGGCTGAATGATTTCAAACGTTATAATAACTATAGATAGGGTTTATTTTCAATTGTAAGCTGCGGTCTCACTACGCTTTTGATTTACCTTTCAATATTTAAAATTCAATGAATGGTTTCTCTACAATTGTATTGGTATCGCTCGCGTGTACTTATCTAGTCAATCCTCTTCAAAATATAGTCTTCATACAAGTAGTTAAACAAGCTACATACAGTAAACCTGAAATGTCTGACTATTGCCCCAAGATATCCGTAAAATGGAAAATATCTGTGTTTTTTTTCTGGCTTGCCCCTCTAGTTTTGAACTCGAAAGTAGCTCAAAAACGGCTCGATTCGGTTCCTAAATATTTATAAACTTGACTATCTTACAGGTTAAAACACCAAAACTGTTCTTGAATGTAAGCTTTATACTTGAAGTGAC
Source organism: Apamea crenata (assembly GCA_949629185.1). Lineage (NCBI taxonomy): Eukaryota > Metazoa > Arthropoda > Insecta > Lepidoptera > Noctuidae > Apamea > Apamea crenata. The sequence continues at coordinate 18,738,678 of OX451367.1, forward strand.
CTTTCAATATTTAAAATTCAATGAATGGTTTCTCTACAATTGTATTGGTATCGCTCGCGTGTACTTATCTAGTCAATCCTCTTCAAAATATAGTCTTCATACAAGTAGTTAAACAAGCTACATACAGTAAACCTGAAATGTCTGACTATTGCCCCAAGATATCCGTAAAATGGAAAATATCTGTGTTTTTTTTCTGGCTTGCCCCTCTAGTTTTGAACTCGAAAGTAGCTCAAAAACGGCTCGATTCGGTTCCTAAATATTTATAAACTTGACTATCTTACAGGTTAAAACACCAAAACTGTTCTTGAATGTAAGCTTTATACTTGAAGTGTTCGAAGCGTTTGTTGCGTAGTGTGGCCGCACCGTACAAGTTGCTATCTCGCGTCGATATCGGACACCGTTCAGTTCAAAGACCGATATTAACAAACAATGCGACACTAGACGTAAGAACCTTAGTACACGTATTGCTAAGTACACGTATCGCTAAGTACACGTATCGCTAAGTACACGTATCGCTAAGAAACTGAGAAGGAATTGAACTCGAGTATAAGTGTTCCAATATTAATGTTAGGCTACGATAGATATACACGTTTCTGTAACATTTCTAGCACAGATGACGTTCATGGGAGAGTTCATTTGTAACAGTTACAAATGAACTTATTTATCTTTAACAGTTACTGTTAAAGATAAATAAGTCTTAGAGAGGATAATGAAAACGACTTATTTTGTTTATGTATTGATCATAGTATGTTTTCAGGGCGAATTGTGATCTTTCTTTATTATTACTAAATCTGTTTACATGTCCGGTAAGTCAGCATCTACATCGGTTTGTTTTACTGCCTCTGTGCTAGAAACCAACCTAGCTTACTTTTAAATCACACGTTGTAACCCTTCAAACTAATTGTTTAACTATAACCATAAATAGATGGCGCTGCGCCAATATTTCACATCTGAATCGCGCCCGCAAAATTCTCATAAATGTTTATCCCAAATTCTTGTTTAAATGAATAATATTAAGAGTGCAATGCGACGGAAATGTCTGCAGACATTTAGGAAAAATGTGGCAAGCGCTAATGTTCAATATAGTGTGTTTCCTGAAATTCTAAATAATTTTCCTCAATGACGCGGTAATGCTCTTAATTCCAAGATGGGATTGGACTGGCAAAGAAAACTCGCATTGGCAATGTTATTACGAAGTATTTTGCATGAAAACCTGCCCCTAGATCTGAACTTGTCTTCTAAAACGTGCGATCAATAAAGACAGACAAACATGCGCTGCCAAGGGAAGATGTCAAAATCCTATCAAATTCAATACATTTCATAGTTCTCTATGTTGCCACATGCATCAGTAAGTGTGTAGGTATTTCCGACGCATTATTAGACTATACAATGAAACTGAGAACCCCTCGGAGTCGCACGCAACGTACTGTAGCTTTAACTTAACGTAGCATAGTCTCAGAGCTTCCTACATCTCTCCACCATCATGTATACTATATTATACATCCTGTACTTTTTATATTTGTTTTGATTTTAGCGTGGGAATGGCAAACGATGGGAATAGTAAGTTGCCATCTTGGAAAAATATTCAATGTCATCGTGTTGCCATTCTTATACTTATAATAAAGGCCTGCTTCACAGTATCCGGACGGGCACAAGTTCGAAAAAAGCATTTGTATGGAATTATCTGACAGTCAAATTAACTGTTCCTTATCCAGAGGCGGTGAGACAGGCCTAACATATCTTATTTCTATTTATAACTGACTTCCAACAAAAAATATTTTATCTTTATGAACAAATCGTTGAACAATATTTTCACAAATTCTATTAGCATTAATTAACTTGACTAAGATATATTTTATATTCCTTTATTGTTGTTATTCTTTGGTCTAGTCTCTTGAAATCGTGTCCAAACTAGAAAGTTTATAATAAAATAATGAAACTAATAGTTCCGCGCTGCCCCGTCTAGCATCGGCGTAATGATGTGATCGTATATTGTTGTTACTATATGTTTTGTATGTTGTAACATATAATAAATGTAGAAATATATACAAGAAGGTTTTATTTCATCATCTCTAATGATCTGTGCTTGGCCTCTTCATCGAAGAGGAGACATGCAAAAGAGGAAAATAGACAAAAATACAAGTTTACTCGTGGATTTTTGAAGACATTCTGTTTTCCAAGACCAAGTGAAATCTTAATCATAGCAAGACATCAAAAGTACTTCACAAGTGAATCATATTTCAGTTTCTCTCGTGCATAAACAGCGCCCTCTATCAAATGCCTCGAAAGTGGTGCAGCGAACAACGGGGTACATTCGCGTAAAAACAACGCCACGCCTAAAAATATTCTGCCAATGTACTGCCGATAGATGGCGCTAAATGTCACATTATTACTGTCCTTCAGCGAATATAGTTGGCGCAACGTCCTACATTTGTCTCAAATTAGTAAAGATCTCCAAATCAGAATAAAGTAAAAGAAAAGAAAAGAAAGAAAGAAAGAAAAACGTTAGTAAATGTCTACCTAAACTCAAATAATCAATTTGCCTTTTACCAACTATGTAAGGGTCGACTTCCAGTCTGAATACCAGTATTTTACATGGAGCGACTGCCTATCTGACCTCCACAACCCAGTTACTGGGTGACACGATACCCCTTGGTAAGACTGCTTGTCAGACTTTCGGGGTTCTGTGACTACCCGTAACGACTGTCAAAGATCCACGAGTCCAGAATGACAGCCGGGCCCAACGGCTTGACTTGCTTTCCGAAACACGGAGGGGTCCTGGTGGGTATATGTATCCAGTATCCACGGACCAACCGTTTAACCTGAAGGCCAATTCTCGTAATTTAGAACGTTCAAAATCTAGTCTCAGTCTCATCTCGGCGACAAACAAATGGTCAAAAACCTGTCAAAATGTAGGGAAATTAGAGGTATTTTTGACAGATTGAGACAGATCAGACTGTGAACGTTCTTTAAAATTACGAGAATTGCCCCTCTGACGTATCGAGCCATGCGGCTGCTATTAGTTAGCCACAAGCCCTCAAATACCTACCAAAGTAACCTGTAGGTAGGTACCTACTTAATTAATTCCTGTTTGCTTCGAAAGACAAACATGACTTGAATATTTTATTTGAATTTTCCGGTTCACATTACCGTTCCTAATTAGCCCTAATAATGCTTTGAGAGTAAGTGCCTACCTACTTGGGGAACAAAGCGTAATATGGGCCAAGGCGACGTTTGATTGTGGCCGCCGCTAATCCGCTCAGCACGTGCGGCGGGTACCAACCAGGTGACTTTGTTTACACTCATTATTTAGCAACATCCAGCGACGGAACAATGTTTGTACTTATGCATAAAAATCAGTGTGTTTTATTTGTATGTAACTGTGACGGTGATAATAATTATACAATCCATACAAACTGCTTATTCACATCGCTGAATAGTCAGTGAACAATAAAAATGTACTCTGTGTCAGTGAAGTTCGGAAGTCAAAAATGGCTACTTTACAGGGGAGTGAAAAAATTGTATGAAATGAATGTAACTTACGCTTAAGGCCATATTTTTAATTATATGTACCTACATATAATTAAAACCGAACTCGGTGATGATTTGAACCCAACATGTTTGTATTTTTTTGTTTGTGTTTACATAGGCTTAGTATTAGGTATTAACTATTAATGTACTATTGTGCTTTTTCGCAGAGTTGTTAAATAATTATTTTTATATACCTACCAGTTTTATTTAAAATTTAATTCCGAAATTTAATTGAAATGTAAAGTGATGGCCTGAAACACAGATTTGAATTAAACTTAGTTCGGGTGGGTCGCTACCTAACACTCGAATTCCGAACCATCATTAGGTACTTGCACCTGTAATAAAAACATATTTTAGTTGTAGTTTATTTTTAGGCACTATAATTGTATGGGAAATTTGCCACTCTTGGCTAAATGTACACCTCTTGTAAACGTTTTATTTAATAAATTATTATTATTATATTTTAAAATATCTCGGGACCACAGGGTCCCGGTCCTTTGGAAGGCGTACGAGGGGCCAAAGCCAACTCGCAGAGGCCCCTAAGAAATTTTATTGAAATGTGGCACCACCCGACGATTATCCCTGTATACACTATGCAAGTGCACCCAAGGATAACCCCCGGTTAATGTAGGACTACCTATTGCAGGAAATGGAAAAATACAAGGACTATGGGTTTGTGTGGCTAAAGTGGACTGGTTAACAATAACTATGGAAGAACTATGGCCCCTGCCTGATCAATGTTTTATATATACACGGATAGAATGGCAGGGGGTGACATGCACACTCAATAATGGGCCCTCGGAAACTGTCGCTAGCACATAGTGACGCAGCAACAAGGGGCAGCATGTCCTGAGGTGCTTATGAGGAGTGAAGAGGTATTCCACGGCTTTCAGAACAATCCCAGAGCCCGGAAGATGGTCAAGATCCCTACGAGCACTTACTGGAATACTTCCTTCCCCCGAGCACGTTAGCTCTTGCGAGTCTCCACTCAAGCCGGCCAGTAAAGGCAAGAATGAGGTGGGAGCTCTGTTCCTCGTCATTGTTCACTCCAGCCGGCCAATAAAGTCAAGCCAGAGGTGAGGAACAATATTTCTCCCGGGAGATAGGATCCGTGGGGTCTCCACATGCCGCCCTGCGGGTTTCTGTATCTCTCTTGGTCTGGCTCCTCACCCTAGACCTGTTTCGGCAAAGTAAACTCTTCCGGCACAGGCCTAGGGTTCGGAGCGCGCAAGCCCCACCACGACGTTAACCTAGAAATACAGCGGTGGGGTTATTATCATTATTATGTTTTGATTGGTCGATACGATGCGCGCCATTAAGCTTTATCCATTGACATTGAAATCTCAAAACACTCATAAAATGACTTACGCACTATTAGAAGTTCAATGACGATTTGTTTTGTGCGGGAATCTAACCCACCCTTCGCAAATGCCGATTGCTCAGTCACTCAGCACCCACGGCTTAGCGCTTGCTGCCTCTCCTAAAGTAGGTAGTCACCTACGTGTTGGAGAACCAATATACCTACCTAAAACATATTTCTTTTCCCTCCTCATCCTACGCTACGATTTTAGTCGTGTCACTCGATAATATCCGCTAATACGTAATCGTGCGTAAGTAGCAACAGGTTGCAAACCCGTCTCTAGAACCTACCTTTGGCACAGAGGGAATTACCTCAGTCCAAGAGTGACTGATGTCACGTATTTTGGTAAGTGTAGGTACTTAGTTCCCCTGTGTACCTTACAGGTTCACTCATCTATGCTGTTTATTTTGGTAGGGTGTCACTCGAGTAGCCTTTACATTACCCTAAAATGAGAGGGTATTTTTACCTGCCTTAGTGGCCATAAAAATACAACACCTAACTAAATAAGTGAACAAAAGCTGAAAATGAGGTGGCTATTATATTGTTCCATTTCAACTTCTCCCGTGACCCGGAAAATAATTTGTTTTGTGAGCATTTAAATGAAAGCGCTTTTGTTGCGATTCACTCATTATAATTAGGAGCTCGTTAATTATAAGTTTACTTGAGGCTGCTTACTAATTATTGTGTCCTGTTGCACGACTCCGTTGTGGAACAAGAAATAATGATTATAATGTTTAGGTAAGTGTTTGGAAAATCCGATGGGAAAACTTCAAAAGTGAAAATAATGCTGTTCTAGTAACTTGATGTTTAAAGTATTCTATTGCCTATCATTTGGGATGTAGGTATTCGAGTTGAGAACCTTTATGAGACTATGAGTGACTTTGCTGGAAGATTCGACGAACGTTGTAGACTAGCCAACACGGTCGGAACTACGGAGGTAATAAAAGTATAGAGAAAAGACGATCGCTACATCATACCTCCACCAATACAAAGCGAATAGCATTCACAACTTTACATTCAAAGAGCTATCAGCGACTTCGAACGTAAACAGAGTTATGGCTTCTCTTTGTGCGACTTCCGAACGACAATAGGCAAATAACTCTCTGACACAATGCTCAGTGGAGTCGATCAGCGTACCTCGGCTCACCATATCCTCTCACAATATTAATCCATCCTCCGTCCCACCCACGTAGCCTACGCCGTAATTGAAAAAACAATCGAATTCTACTTAGGTTTCCACTGCAGGTTTTGTTACGTTATAAAGTCAACTGTGCCCTTTTAAGCCGGTAATTGATAGGACTTGTAATTCCGTATCTTTGTCCATTGAATTCTCTTTACGGAAGGTGTGTGTAATTATTTCGCTGGCACAGCGCGATAATTACGTTTAGAAATTGGAAAGCACAAGTAAGTAGCTCTGTTATGTACTCGACATGGTAGGTAGGTACTTGATTTGAATACGTACTTATGTTTTGTAGAAAAGTCGTTTGGGACAGCGGTAAGCGGTTGTTATTAGTGTCATGAATCGGATTTAAGTTGTTCAGGGAATGCGTTCTCTGGGTATTTCCTACCACGGGTAGAAGTAAGTGTATCCTTAACGGCAGCTTAATAAATTAACAGTTTGTGTAGAATATACCTGTGATCACATGGGTATCTACACGATACAGAAATAAACCTGGATTTGGCCGACGCTATAGACAAAAGTGTCGCTTTAAAAGAGCTCTCCTGCCAAATTGGAAGTTGTCACGTGTCCGTGCAATATTTCGCAGATCCTGTCTATGCAATTTGTATGCAAATTGGCGGTATAGAGCGCCGCGGCTTTGAACTGCCAATCCACGAGCGGGATACACTAAATATCGTTAGGAAATACAAAGTTGTATCTGTAACCGAATTGATCTCACTAGGACAAAGTGGGTTCAGTTTTGCTTCAATATTGAAGCCATATTTATCTTTTAGGACATGTTTATATGTATGGGAGGATAAATGTGATGCTTTGGGCATCTTTTTCAATTTGCCCCAAGGCATTCGATTGCGTTTTTCATGAAACATTAATCAGGAAACTGCACCACAACGGAATCCGGAGCAACTCTGGATCCTCTTACTCACTTAAGTGATAGGATTCAGAGAGTTGATGTTAACCGATAAAGATCACCCGGATCTGTAGTTACAGTGGGTGATCCACAGGGTTCGATTCTTGGCCCATTTTGGTTTCTTATTTGTATTAATAGTCTTCCAGACCTTATTTCGGGCCATGGCGGCCAATCTTAGCGGAGACTAGCCTTCGGCGCGACAGATTTTATAGTGCACAATAATATGTGTGCGCACACACAGGTGCACTCTGTCTTCCCTCACTCTCATAGTCCGATGGGACGGGAATCGCCGCCGATATTCAGACGACAACTGCAACAACACAACTTCATTTCTCGAAATGTAGTCAAGACCCCGAGTTTGTACCGAGGCACCTATGCCTCGGTACGAAATGTTGCAGCAAACACTTGCGGACAGTATTCATTTTCCGATTGAGCGCAGGGCGACTCATTCTAAAAAGCACACTGAGTCTTTCGTTACTCTCTCCCGTCCGGTAATTGGCAAGGGCCGTATTCGGCTGTCTTACTTCTAATGTCAACGAAGAGGTTTCTCGAATTACTTGCTCGAATCCGTTATGCGTCAAGCCAACGCGATGTTGAAGTATTGTTGGATCATAATTTTCAAATTCATTGTGTTAGGATTATTAATGATGGCAGTTTGCAACGTTTTTGTGATATCTACCAACATTTCAGCAAACACAGTTTCTTCTTTCCACTTCCATTATCACAAAACAATCAATCAGCAAAAACAGAAAGTCCGAAGTGATATAGACCAAGTCGCAAGGAATTAAACATAAGAATTCGCACAGTACGTAAAGAAAGCAAGCAGACGAACGACTGCGGAGAATACAAGGTATGGTGGGTACCTGGCCCCACCACACCGTGTATTCTCCTTAGGTAAAAACCGGTTGCGTTGACGCTCTAGCGCATTATTTGCTAAGTACGAAAAGGGATAAAAAATAGTGTTATCTCCAACTTGCGCGGGGTTACCGATGAAACATCATTAGCGCCGCATAAAGAGTAGCCACTTGTGCACAATTAAAATAGATTTAAATAAATAGTGAATTAAAAAAAAAAAACTATTATTATTTTTCTTAAAGTCCTAACTTTTTACTGACAGCTTATTTTTTTTTCCTCATCAAAGGGGCAATTAGTTCAATTTATAAATTAAGACTCAGACACTCTCTCAGAGACAAATACATATAAATAGATTAATATAATGACTGAGCCTTCTTAGTACCTATACCTATTTATGAAAATGTTATGTACGAGTATGCACATAAAAATATTAATCTTTAAAAAAATACAGTGATATCAAATCTATACCTACTTATAATAAATCTGTAGAAGTGAAAATTCTGTTCATTGAAAATACCAAAAAAATAAATGGCAGGGGGGTGTTACTAGACCGACACGGAACCCAAAAATGTGATTAAAAAAATGTTTGTCTGTCTGTCTGTTTGTTCAGGCATCACGCAAAAACTACCGGTTCGATTACGGTGAAACTTGGTATAATTATTCTTTAATATCCTGGGCACCACACTGGGTACTTTTTATCCCGGAAAAGTATAATCTATGTATATAAAAATGAAACCCGTTTTCCGTTGTCACGACGTAACATGAAAACGGCTTGACCGATTTGGCTGATTTTTTTTTTAGAATATTCCTTGAAGTACGAGGATGGTTCTTACGCAGAGAAAAATTAAAAAAATAGGGTAGGAGTAGGTTGGGAGTAGGGTAGAAGTAGGATAGGAGTAGGGTAGGGGTAGGGTAGGAGTTGGGTAGGAGTAGGGTAGGAGTAGTGTAGGAGTAGGGTAGAGTAGGAGTAGGGTAGGAGTAGTGTAGGAGTAGTGTAGGAGTAGGGTAGGAGTAGGGTAGGGGGTAGGGTAGGAGTAGTGTAGGAGTAGGGTAGGAGTAGTGTAGGAGTAGGGTAGGAGTGGGGTAGGGGGTAGGACACCACGCTAACGAAGTAGCGCCGGGCACCTAGAAATAATTTATATGGCAAAACAACGTTTGCCGGGTCAGCTAGTTATACAATAAAAAACAAACTTAATTTTGCGGTTATGCTGCGCCCCTAAGTTATGCTGTAAATGTAGTGCTGAAGGTTGAATTTGGCATGCATCGTTCGCAGCACACGCGTGGCGCGCGGCCGCCACGGATCGCTACCGTATATGTATAAGGGCGGAGTCTGAGCGCGCGCATCATACATTTTTTGAACTTTATGAAGTTTGCCACTTTATGTTTTTCTAAACTACCCCCTAAAAGGTGATTGGAGGGTTTCAATGTTTGTATGGAAGAATTTTACGGCGCGGTCCGATTAACTCGAAACTCGTATTTATACCTAGGATCGAAAGTAATGAATAACGTGTATCAGTGTTTTTCGAAAATTACCACTGACGGGCTGAAAAGGGGTAGTCAATTTTACTGCATGGCTTGATTAACTCCAAAATTAGTATAAATAATTTTTCAAAAGTTAAAACTACCCCTCAAAGGGATACTACGCAAATTTCAACACCCCTAGTGTTGAAATTTGCGTGGAAGTAATTGAATGCGCGGTCCAATTAACTCGAAACTCAGTATATACTTATTATTAATTATTTCTGTCAAAAGTATTACTTTTGACAGAAAATAATTAATAATAAGTATGTAAAGTTGTCGAAAATTGACCCCTTTTTTTTTTTTTTTGAGGATGGGAAATCATCAAATGACCCCCCCGCTCTGGGTGGAGCGGAAGGGAGTGTCAGACTCTTACTGACTAAAACCCACCCGTGTTCCTTCCTTAGCCCTTTCTGTTCCAGGGCAGCGGTAAACCTTTCGGATGATCCCGCCGCCCTGGCAGGCTTCGGCTCTATCGGGTCCCGTCCTCTGCTGACATCTCTTTGAGGCGCGCGTGGAACACAACGCGCCGTCCGGCACGGGCCTGGTCCTGATCGGACGGCGAGCTACCCATTACTCACCGCCCGCAGGCCCGCGCCTACGGTGGCCGGGGAAAATTGATCCCTGACGGGGCAAAAAGGGGTAATTCGATTTTTAAGGAAAAGATTTTAACTTGAAACTGTATGTTACATTTTCACACCTAAACCACTGAACTTCTGATTTGGCAAAGAGATAGATGGCATCCTGGGGAAGGACATACTTTTTATCCTGGTAGCAAGTTCCCGTGGGATATTTTCCGACATCCACGCGGGCGAAGCCGCGGGCAGAAGCTAGTCCATAATATAAGTACTAGGAACAAACATAAAGTTGTTCCTTCAACCAGGCTCAAGAAAATAAGAGTCTCGTTTAGAAGCCAATGTATACGTTTTTATAATAAACTTCCTAGCCTCATCAAAAATCAAGCCTTAATAAATTCAAATATTTTATAAAGCGGGAAATATGCCAGAAAGTCTTTAATACTGTAAGATTGAGGACAAAAAGGTTTGAGATTGGGCTGCTCCAATTTACATAGTGAATCTTTTTTTTTTCTATAGGTATACATACCATTTTACATATCAATGACATGAATATTTACTTTGATTTGACTGACTTTAAAAGGCAGTTTGATAGTGAAGAGCTCACTAAGGCTGGTAATAATCCAAAAGTTCTCTGGGAAACTATAAAAAGAATCACAAACACTCCAAAAACGCGAAATCCATCCACACATCTACTATCACTAACTTTGTAGATAGTTTTTATGTAACGTATTGTTTACCAGTCTGGGGTGGAGCGACCAAGACCAAATTTCTAGAACTTGAAAGAGCACAACGGGCCCTTCTTAAAGTCATGTTCTTCAAGCCACTCAGATACCCCACAGAAAGTCTCTATTTAAACTCAAACCTCCTATCAGTCAGGAAATTATACATCCTTCAAATAGCCCTGAAAAAGCACAAGTCACTTTCCTTCGTCCCTTCCAAGACAGTAGCTAGGAGGAAGAACAGAGTAGCTCCACCTACACCTGTTAACACCAAATTCGCTGCTAGACAATATAATAGACAGTCGACCCACATCTATAACTTTCTAAACAAAGAATTAGGCATTTACCCAATGAATTACCGTGACTGTCGAAAGACCCTCACACAGTGGTTAGCAACCAAAAGCTACGTAGAAGTCGAGTCAATATTACAAACTGCTACGTGACTGATCACGAGGGATTTCTACAGTCAGTGGAAGATACTGATTACAGTGTCTTCCGACCCCAAGACATAGTCGTAGGGCTGACCCCAAAACAGACAAAGCACAAAAGACTCACACACACCCCTGACATCCTCACACACCAACTCATACACATACACACCCCCACACACGCACGCAGACACACCTCACACTTATTACACCAGCGCGCGTTGTTATTTCGCCCATCGTCCACTGCATGCTTATTTTAGATTACCTTTGTTTATCTCACAGCATTTATACTTAGTTATTGCAAACTGGAAGAGCGGAACCACCTAACACAAGCATATTGTTGCTTAAAAGGTGCTTCCACACACATATTAATGTAAAACGTATAAGTTGATGAAATAAACATTTTTATTTTTTTTTTATTTTTTTTTTTTTTTTTTTTATTTTTTTTATTTTTATGTAGAAATAGGTGAGAACCTCGCTAATAAAATTACACAGTCCCGCGCCCTGCCACAACCAGCAAGGTCACAAACCACTAATTCGTCATCATCATTCGTACTAGATGAAACAGACCCGATCGAGATTATATCTGTGATCAACTCTCTCAGGACTAATGCAGCCCCCAGATTTGATGGCATCTCACCTTCCATACTAAAAAGATATTCATCCACTTTGGCACCCGTCCTAAATTACATCTTTAATCTCTGTTTCCAGACTGCGACCTTTCCAACTTCATTCAAAAAGGCGATAATACACCCAATCTTCAAGGGTAGGGATAATAAGTCCGTAAACAATTACCGCCCCATCGCGGTTCTTACTTCTTTATCGAAGGTTCTTGAGCGTTTGCTCAACAAGAGACTAGTACACTACCTTGAAAAACATAACTTGATCTCTCCCCAGCAGTTTGGATTCAGAAAGAATAAAAGTACTACCGACGCGGTGCAGGAGTTAACCGGGTATATAGTGAATAAACTTAATGCTCACAAAAAAGTTCTCACCATAATATTCCTTGATCTGGCCAAAGCCTTTGATACCATTCCGACTTCAACACTTCTAAATAAACTCGAAAAGTTAGGTATCAGTGGCTTACAGTTACAGCTCTTTCACAGTTACCTCACATACAAGTGGTGATCATACAAGTGATGATCTTCCAATTTGTTACGGTGTGCCACAGGGCAGTATCCTTGGTCCGAGTCTATTTCTTGCCTTTATTAATGACCTTAGTAATTTTAAAATCAATAATGCTAAAATTGTGTCATTCGCAGATGACACTCAGACATTAATCTGCACGGTCTTTGCACAATCTGATGCGACGCGACCACTTACAGAATAAATTGGCGTGAGAATTCATATCAGCCCAGAAGGTTAAATAAACTACAATCTCATACAACAATGACTTAAACTTCGTCGGACCTTATGGAGTCAGAGAAAGGGAAACTCAGAACTGTAAGATTATCTTACGCCTAACTTATGAACTCACTCCAAAGGGAGACTTATCAAAATCTAGAGTCAACATTAAACTCCAAATACTGCTACTAGTCCACATTGACTGAACTGTGGGTCCTCATCATCATTCGACATTGATAATTCGACACACCTTCATCTGACTCCAAATTAACATTTAATAATAATAACCCCACCGCCGTATGTCTACGTTGACGCCGTGGTGGGGCTTGCGCGCTCCGAACTCTAGGCCTGTGCCGGAAGAGTTTACTTTGCCGAAACAGGTCTAGGGTGAGGAGCTAGACCAAGAGAGATACAGAAACCAGCAGGGCAGCATGTGGCGAGCTGTTGGCCAGTAGCGACCCCACGGACCCTATCTCCCGGGAGAAATCTTGTTCCTCACCTCTGCCTTGCCTTTATTGGCCGACTGGAGTGAACACTGACGAGGAACAGAGCTCCCACCTCATTCTTGCCTTTACTGGCCGGCTTGAGTGGAGACTCGCAAGAGCTAACGTGCTCGGGGGAAGGAAGTATTCCAGTAAGTGCTCGTAGGAATCTTGTCCATCTTCCGGGCTCTGGGATTGTTCTGAAAGCCGTGGAATACCTCTTCACTCCTCATAAGCACCTCAGGACATGTTGCCCCTTGTTGCTACGTCACTATGTGCTAGCGACAGTTTCCGGGGGCCCATTATTGAGTGTGCAAGTCACCCCCTCCCATTTTATCCGTGTATATGTTACAGTCATAGTGATTAAATAGCTATTATACATAATGACTGGTCATTATATATAATAGCAAAATTGACTAGACAATGTGATAAATTAATTACTTTATCCCTATATTATTCATAATAGCGGGTCAAAGTTAGCTAAAGTAATAAATACGGTCTAACTGACTTGTTACCCCTCCCGCTCTCTTTATAGATTAAAGTTAAATAACTTTTATCTTTGACAATTTAACTTTATGACAATGTTATTTTAATTCTTAAAACAAACATTATTATGTAATTATTACTTTTCAAATCTATCTATATATATAAAATTCAAAGTCCTGACTGACTGACTGACTGACTGACTGACTGACTGACTGACTGACTGAGACATCAACGCACAGCCTAAACCGCTGGTCCTAGAGACATGAAATTTGGAGGGTGTATTCTTCGTGAAGAGTAGGTATCCACTAAGAAAGGGTTTTTCGAAATTCCACCCCTAAGAGGGTGAAATGGGGGGATTTTGTTTGTATGAAAAATCTTATTGCTTGAGTTAATAAACTTGAAACTTGGCATGAATACTTATCTAAGTAAATTATGAAGTTGGGCATTTTTTGTTTTTATAAACTACCCCCTAAAAGGGGATTGGGGGGCTTCAAAGTTTGTATGGAAGAATTTTAGCGTGCGGTCCGATTTAATCGAAACTCAGTATTTATACCTAAAATTGAAAGAAAAGAATAATGTGTATCAGGGTTTTTCGAAAATCTACCCCTGACGGCCTGAAAAGGGGTAGTCAATTTTACAGGGGAGGATTTTACAGCGTGGCTTGATTAACTCGAAAATTGGTATAAATAATCTTTGAGTCAAGTTATGAACACATCCCAAATGATTTTTCAAAATTCCACCCCTGTGGGGGTGAAAAGCGGGGATACAGTTTATATGAAAAATCTTATTCGTTAGGTTAATAATCTTGAAAATTGGCATGAATACTCGCCTAAGTAAGCAATAAAGTTTATCATTATTAGTGTTTCAAAACTACCCTTCAAAGGGAATAATAATAATAATTTTACAGGGGAGGATTATAATAAGTGGCTTGATTCATTATAAAATTGGTATAAATAATCTTTGAGTCAAGTTATGAATTTTTATGATTTTTTTAACATTCCACCCCTGTGAGGGTGAAAAGCGGGGATACAGTTTATATGAAAAATCTTATTAATTTAGTTAATAAACTTGAAACTTGGCAACAATACTTCCCTAAGTAAGTAATAAAGTTTATCATTATAAGTTTTTCAAACTACCCCTCAAAGGGGGATATAGGGGTGTTGAAGTTTGTGTGGAAGAAATTGAATGCGAGGTCCGATTAACTCGAAACTCAGTATTGATACTTTCGACAGAAAATAATTAATAATAAGTATGTAAAGCTGTCGAAAATTGACCCCCGGGCGGGGCAAAAGAGGTAATTCGCTTCTTAGGGGAGGATTTGAGCTTGAAACTGTATGTTAAATTTTCACGCCTAAACCACTGAACTTCTGATTTGGCAAAGAGATAGATGGCATCCTGGGGAAGCACATACTTTTTATCCTGGTAGCACGTTCCCGTGGGATAACTTCCGACATCCACGCGGGCGAAGCCGCGGGCAGAAGCTAGTAACAGTATATTATTGCTACACATAGTTAGGTATGCTTAAGGTAAATTGAAATATAATTTTATAATCTTTACCTATACATACTTGTTTTATTACATTATCCAAGTCTTCGAAGATATTATATAAAATTGCTAGTTTATGTGATTAATTCTGTGTCAATTATCACTTTATCTAAATTAAGTAGATATTATAAATAATGGCTAGATAATATATATACTATCCAGATTTATTACTTTGGCTGTAACATATATATAAACCATTGATCAGGCAGGGGCCATACTTCTTCCATAGTTATTGGTAAACAGGGGGGTGACCACCACCTCTTACAGCAGTATTATTTTAATCTTACTTCGTGTGGGAAAAAGATGGAGCTATAGCACACACGGAAGTAAGATTAAAATAATACTGCTGTAAGAGGTGGTGGTCACCCCCCTGTCCACTTTAGCCACCCAAACCCATAGTCCAAATTTGTATTTTTACATATTCTACAATAGTCCTACACTAACCGGGGGTTATCCTTGGCTGCACTTACATTGTGCATACAGGGATAATCGTCGGGTGGTGCCACATTTCAATAAAATTTTCTAAGGGGCCGCTGCGAGTTGGCTTCGGCCCCTCGTACGCCTTCCAAAGGCCCGGGACCCTGTGGTCCCGAGATAATATGTTTATAAGTTTAAAAATAATAATAATAATAACTCCTTATTTCAGATTACAGGATCCACAATGTGTTAGTAACGTAGAAAGGAAAAGAGTGAACATTGGGGAGTACGTGTGTGTGTTATGTACAAGCCAAGCATTTTACGAATTAGAGGATTATATCCTAGATAAGAATGCTAGGAAACATGCTGGTCCTGCTCCATAGTACAATCTTGAGTCTATACAAAATCAAACTGGTTGCTAATTTATTTGTATAATTTATAATTTTTTATGACATTGATTTTACATTCTGTGATTACTTTAACTCACACACTAAATTATTACTTACTTGTTAAAATTTTAAATCATCTACTTTTGCAATATGTATTTGTAAATATTATGTGAACAGCAATTTTATTTAAAAAAATTAATGTAGGTATTTGCCATTACTTCATTTTTAATTATTTTACCTATTGTTGTGGTCTAGTCATTTTATTCTAGGTGCATCGTCTTCACTTATAATACGAGTATATAATTAATGTATACAAAATATGGCAAACAATTTTATAGAGTAATTGTTTATTTTCATGTCCATTTATTTAAATCTTCTCCACCATACGAAACTACCTTTTCGAAAGGGCAACTAGAATCAATTAAATTTTTTTGTGAATTTCGACGTCAAAAGGGCCTTTTTTGTGCCTATTTGAAATAAATGATTTGACTTTGACGTTATCCATTCTATTTTATTTAAACGCCATTCTCCTTTGTCTTGAATATTTTTATGATAAAATTATTTTCATTATTTTGCTCTTCCACGATGCTACTTTTATTAGTTTCCACATCGTGATCATAATGCTCATCTTGATGCTCTGAAAAATAGCTACAGCTAAGGACTGACCGGATTTGGTCAAGTAATTCTCCCTCGTGTTCACTCTTGAATACTTAATTTGCCTCCTTCTCGTCATTTGCAAGTCTAGGAAGCTGCGCTCGTCATCATCATCATCATCCACATCACAGCGTTTCTGGCAGCTTTGCTCATCATGTCATCACGTTCACAACATTTTGCAGTCCGCATTCCTCAAGCAGATCACGTGAGATTGCTTCTTCCTGCACTACTATTATATAGCCATATTGCGTGACACCGTGTTGCCTAAAATCAAGTTGAATGGCGTGCAATAGGAGAGGCCCCCAGTTCAGCAGTGGTCTGCTATAAGTTGATGATGATGATGATGATTTTGTGACATTTAGACAGGAACTCAGATCAGTCACACATCGACGAAAAACTCATACCTTCGTGGTAAGTATAGCTTTATGAAAATACAGGGCAGAGCCATGAATAAATGCGCGCAATATCAGCGCTTTATCGTTGTCACGCCACTTATTGCTGGCAGCAATTAGCCTGAAAATCTGCTTCAAATTTATCAAGGCATACGCCATTGATGCCCAAGAAAAAATACATTTGTTGAGCCATCTCTCTCTGCATAAGACAAAATTATTCAAAACCACTTAGCCGTGTTCTCCACTCTCCTTGGCATGCGAGTGTTCTTGCCTTCTCATCATTTATCAAATGGTACGATATCGCCCTTCTTCATCTTCGCACAATATATCGCTTTGCACGCGTTCATTCAATTTTTTACGAATCACTTTTCATTAACGTGAACACGGCTGCCGTCACCGTAATGTTAACACCGGTGTGCTAACGTTACCAGGATAAATAAAACGCGCTTTTGTAGTTTGGCTTGCATAGTTTTATTCTCAAAGAGCGGGGGCACACGATGCGTTGCGGCGCCGCACCGCAAAGATTTCACCGTGTCAGTGGGCACACGAGCGGTGCGGCGCCCTAACGTTGTTAGTGTTAGGTATGTCGCAGCGGCGCCGTAGCAGCGTTGGACAGTCTGTTAATGAAAATGGATCGTAAAAGACGTCTGTTGTTGGCCCTACTATTACGCCACCGCCGAAATCGACATAGAAGCGTACGACGATACTTGATCTGTCCTTTTATTGCACTAAGGAACAATGATATTGATAAGGAAGGTGATGGACAGTTTTTTCTCCAAGAATATAAAGAGTTGCTGTTAGACGAAAATAAGTTTTTCAATTTCTTTCGAATGAGTGTGTTAAGTTTCGAATGTTTATTGAAATCTTTAGAACCACATATACGGAAACAGTACACTAACATGAGGAATCCAGTGGAGCCAATAGAAATGCTGGGCATCACTTTGAGGTAAGTAATGAAAAATTTTTTATTTTTATAATAATCATAATCAATCTTATTAATCTTCTTAATCAAGCCACGCTGTAAAATCCTCCCCTGTAAAATTGACTACCCCTTTTCAGCCCGTCAAAAACCCTGTAGGTACACATTATTCTTTGCTTTTGATTTTAGGTATAAATACTGAGTTTCGAGTAAATCGGACCCCACTCTAAAATTCTTCCATTTAAAATTTAAAACCCCCCAATCCCCTTTTAGGGGGTAGTTAAGTAAAACAAAAAATGGCAAACTTCATAATTTACTTAGATAAGAATCCGTCCCAAGTTTCAAGTTTATTAACCCAAGGAATAAGATTTTTCATACAAACATAATCCCCCCATTTCACCCTCTTAGGGGTGGAATTTCGAAAAACCCTTTCTTAATAGATACCTACTCTTCACAAAGAATACACCCTCCAAATTTCATGTCTCTAGGACCAGCGGTTTAGGCTGTGCGTTGATATATCAGTCAGTCAGTCAGTCAGGACTTTGAATTTTATATATACAGTATGTAACAAAAACCCTGTTGTTCCAAGTAGGGACGTTTTCAGAATCGATATCCGATGGTAATTACGTAAGTCAATTAAAAAAATATTGAAGAAAAAAAAATCAAAATTAATATTTTATAATAAATATTTGAAATGTAACACTGATTGCTCACCCCTGCAAAGAGAAATAGGTAGCAACCGGTCGCTTTGTCGCCGCCCGCCGCGCCGCACACTACCATACTACACTAAGGTCATGAACTCGTCACGTGTCGTTCACATCATTCAGCTGTTTGACTGATAGATAACACTTTGGGAACGTTAGTTTTAATTTTTCAAAAAGTTGCCTTATCAAGTTTGACGATTGATAATTACAATAAACACATAACCAGGCCTCCGTCACTCCATGTACTTGCACGTTATAATTACCTACCGCCCGGCCGAGCGGTCCGGGCCGTTTGCGGCCCAAATTCAGTGCTGTGGGATCGCGCCAAAGAGTATAATAATAATACGGGAATCGCGCGGTGTGAAGCAATCACAACTGTACGTTTGAGTATTTAGGCACATTTTAGCATGCAGCGGTTGCTGACGAGACGGAGTAGGCTATTATAGCAGTAGATAATTTTCTACTAAGTGAAGTATCTGTTACGTAGTAACTAGTCATTTGTGACATAACTAACACTTTAAAATTAATTTATTTACCCACAGAGCACGTACTTCCGTAGGGTCTTCTTCAAACATCACGAGGATTTCTTCCTCAATGTCATGGTCTCGAGTCCTCGGTTATCCTTCGTCAATACGATGTTGGTCTCGACCGTGCACAGACCCAATGTTGAACGTCCGTATGTGGAGACGTTGGGAAGCCATCGTCGACGCAAAGTTATGTTCCTTGCTGTTGCGAAACGTTCTTGGTACACTACAATATTCCTCATTTGAATAAGACATTTTGGAAAAAACGCACACACAAAATTCACTCACAAAATCACAATAATTTGGTTCTTTTTCTAATGCTGTCAACGTATGATACATCCGTCCGGAAGTAAGTTGCGCGGGCGACTGAGGAGCAGTGAGAGAGTGAGACAGTGACAATCTGCTAGTGGCGGGTCGTACAAAGGGAGTTTGTGCGTGCCGCCTGCTTTGTGTTTTGGCGCCAACCTGTCTAGCTATCGCGAATCAAAGGGGCCGCCGCCGGCGGCGGCAATCTTTATCGACCGTAGGCCAGATCCATTAGTACTTGTAAGTTCAGATGTTAAAAACATTTTGTAACAATGTATCGAATTTAAAAACTATCTGATTATGGACAATGTTCGGCCACCATTGTTTTTTTTAAAATTATAACTTCAGTAATGGTAAGCCTATAGGTATATATATACGCTCCTACAAGGAACAACAGGGTTTTTGTTACATACTGTATAGATGGACCTGGGCTTAACCTCGATCACGCCTGATGGAAAGCGATGGATGATCCCAGAACATGCCTGTTCACTATTGCTTTGAAGGCAGACGGGTTAAATATGGAAGGGAACACAGACGCTGTCAGAGAGTTCCACATCTTGGCTGTGCACATAATAAACGTGGAGGAGAAGCGCTGAGTATGACTCTTCGGGATATCAACCAAGTGTGGATGGTACGCTGCAGTACGTCTGGTTGTCCGGTGGTAACAGGGCGATGGTGGGATCTGGTCGTGGAGCTCCTACGCACACTCTCCGAAGTATACAGTCTGTAGAAAACCGACAGGCAAGCAACATTACGCCGATGAGCTAGGCTATGAAGCGTAGCTACCAGCGGCTCGTCGCCTATAAGCCTTTTAGCTCTGCATTCCACTGAGTCAAGTGCAGCAAGCTGGTATTTGGCTGAGCCATCCCATAGGTGTCTGCAATGATCCACACAGGAACGAAACTGTGCTTTGTACAAACTTAAAAGCTGTCCTATGTGAAGTATCGCCTCACCTTATTTAGGGTGGCTCCATTTCGCAGTGAAAAGACACGCCCATGTTTTCAGAGCATTGAATTTGACCAGATTGTCGTCGCCCCACTGGGAAACGAGATTTAAGGTTAAATTCATTCGCTCCGCATGGTCGAGCGAATGAGCCTGTTCTTTCTACGACTTTATTTCTGAGAGACCATGGGGTCTCTCAGAAAGTAAAGTAAAGTAGTAAAGTCGTAGAAAGAACAGGCTCCTGAGGAACACAGGCTTGAATGGCCATATGAACATCGGAGTAGTCATCTATGACCACTCTGATCGATCGATCAGTCAGTAAGTCGGAAATCCAGTTGCAAAAGTCAGCAGAGATACCGAATGTGGGAAGCTAGTTGTTAGGTAAACATACTGGCGCGCCAGACCCTGTCAAAGGCCTTTGGTATATCAAGCGACAAAGCAGGGCTTCGCCGTGTCTTTCAATGGTCTCGCCCCAGCAATGCGTAACATAGGTACACAAGAAGATCCCCAATTGAACGACTTACGGAAGCCATACTGGTGGTCACTGCATGAGGAGCTCATTGTCTTCGAGGTATGCCAGCAGCTTATTGTTAAGTCGCCTTTCCATCACTTTGCACAGTATGGAGGTTATGGGTTATAAATTATTACTAAACGAATAAAATGGTTATGGATATAACCGAGTTTTTAATATATTTTTTTTTAATTATGCCAAATGACAAGGTGATACAAAAACGTAATATACTAAATGGTCCTTCAACCAAACCAGGTAAAGTCGTATGCCAATTATTGATTTTGCAATTCAGTACAAATAAATCTTTGGTGCAAGTGACTTTTTTTCATGTTATAGAAACGAAACTAAGACCATTCGAATGAGAAAAATAGTGGAGTTGGGGTCAATAATAAAGTTAAGATCGCAAAATGTGGCACTTGACCCCTTTTCCCTTTTTACCGTCGAGATATACTTTTTATCGTATTTAATTTCGACCACAAAAAAACAAATCACGTCAGATGAAGCTGTCTCCTTGATACCTTGGTGATCGAGTCTTCACTTTCAGTAGGTAGGTGTGGGCTCTAATCCCGAAAGTATGTGCCTGAGCAATGGTCAACATAATTTATAAATGTTAATTAGCTACTTACAACAAGTTACGCTAATACGAGCGGCACACGTACGATACCTAGAATTCAGATAAAAATAATGAAGACGTAGCTACATAAGTATCTGTATTTGTAGGTATTTTATTTATCTTTTATGTGCCCACTTTGTACAAATACTTTTGCGTCTGAAGCTGAAATTAATCTCCCGCAATAAATTAACAACTCCGCAAAATATGCCTTTTCATACATTGTTCTAAGACCTCGTCTTTGATGCCGAAGACACTTTTAATAACGTTCTTGTTGACATAAAGACGAATAAATCTTTGCGTGAAAGGACTCGTAATCCTCGTTGTGACGCTCACTGGAAGCGTCGTGTTCACCGTGCTCCCGTGCTCCCGTGCTCCTGTGCTCCCGTGCTCACCGAGCTCGCCGTCCCAGCTAAGGTAAATTACTCTACATAATATTTTCGTTTGTTTGTGAATTGTTCCTATTCAAAGCTTTTTATTGCCGCTTTGTTAAATACTTGTTTGTTATTGTTTACTGAGTCTGTGACTGTGACTTATGTACTGTGTGTGCTGTTTTCTGTGTGTTGTGTACTGTGTCGAGAATCTGTGCCGACCGCGTTTCTCAGCGGACCTTTATTGGTTTTATGTTTTCTGAACATGTATTATTCATGAAATGTGTCGATTGCTGATGTTCAAATAATATTGTTGAAGATTACTTTTCATGTATTTTCAGCACGTTATTTGGTTGTTTTGTGACTCCACAAGCGCTTCCTTTGAATGTGTACTAAGTAGGTATAAGGATTTAGTCAAAACTAATAGATAATAATGTATGCATCAGACGTCGATTCTAGCTAGATATAATATGTCTACCAATATGAAAGTGTATAAAACAAGCTTGTAATGTAATTTATGTCCTTTTATAAAGCCGGCGCATATTTCCCTCCTAAGTTCCTATAAAAACAGCATATTACAAAGAAACCAATCGCGCTTCTCACAATTAAGATAATAATGACTTCATTACGACGTTCATTAATTCACTTAAACATTCGTAATTTATTCGTATTCCTTCACAGAATTCTTCCAGAACATTTATTTGATTTATAAAGAGAATCGGTGGAATAACACCCAGTGAGCCGCCCTAAAAGGGGCTTTTAACAAAAGTACCTACATAGGGTAGATATCCTATGTAGGTACAGTTCATGACAGATGATGAGTTGTATTTATGAAACCTTGTCGACAGAGTTCCTTGTTACTGCCAAATTGTTATCAGTGGCGTTGCTCGGTAGCCAAACACCCGGATGCGGAATGTAGCAACAAAGGAACTCCCTAATCAATTATCAAAAACTTTAAGCTAAACTTTAGTGAAAGCTTTTAGCTTTTCTATAGTAGGTACCTGTATGGAGGAGAATAATATAGAATGCAGGCTCGGATTTTGGTGGCCCCTAGGCACTGGGCAGTAGGGCTCTGAAGCCAATTTGGAAATCAAACAGCAACACAACTACAACAAGTTATTTGGACAGTGGTTCCCAAACCATGCAGCGCCTGTCTCTTAGGGGCCTGAGATGTGTTAACTTAAATTTAATTTCAGGATGTTTGAAAATAGACAGAATATATAATTAAATAAGGGTAGTGAACTATCAAGATAAAATAAATTTAGCAAAATAAATAATTCTAAATAATGTTATAGTGCGTGAGGGTGTGTGGTGGGAGTGTGGTGGTGAGTTGTAGGTTTTTGTGTAAAGGAAGCGAATGACTTGATTAATGTTTTAAGTTGGTTTAATCTATAATTATCTATTTATACATATAATAAAATAGTAACAAACTCAAAACTGTAAATTGAGTATGTTTGAAAAAAAAAGAATTCATAATAGTCAACCATAACGATCGTATAAAAGGTCAGGTGCTGACCATAAAAGACCTATCAATCATAGAAGAACAAAGAAATGTTCCCGCTCTCAGAACCATCAAGCTGAACTCTATAGACTTAGCTAAGCTGCACACTGCTGACGCCGAGATTTCAACGAAACCGAGAATCGACGTTACACAAGCGCAAATAGACAGCTTGTACCACACCACCACACCCCTGTACTCAATCTTATTCGGTGCCAGCGCACTTAGCATCGGATACTTGATACGTCTATACTACGTCAAATCAAGGAATAAGAACAATAATATTAAACCTAATAAACCAGTTGCCGAAAACCAAGATCGAAGAAAATAAGTCTGCTGGTACATCCTAACCCAGCCTCTCAGCACTATTCTCGACCAAAGTGCTCAAATAGTTGCTGATCTTCGGGAGGGAGGTGTTATGTGACTACACACTCTGCTGATCGCCTACGTAGCTCCGAATAGCGTGAAGCAATGACATACTAACAAAGTCCGTATTTACGCATCGTCAGCATAAAACGCTCGAAAGACGGAAATGTAATTAGGTTATGATTTCAACATTCACTTTTATATATCGTAGAACAATTGGCATGCCAATTAGAATATTAAGTTTTATACTATATTCATTCAGGTAAATTTGTTTTTTTTTTGCAACCTCCTGCGCCGCCGTCGTACTTATTTAGCATGATAATAAAATTGATAAATAAGGATAATGGATAAAACAGGCAGTACGGACCGCAACACTTGATTAAATTGAGAAAAATATAATATGTAATAACTACAGTACTAGGACGATGTATGTCACTTATCACAATTAAGTGTGAACATAATTTTGACTCAATAGCTTAGCTATGTAGACGGGGCTTAATTTACAAAAACTATGTTTTAAAGTGAGTACACATAACAAATAAACATGCAGACGATATATATGTACTTATCCAAAAACCAGTAGTTACAGTAAATTAATAAACAGAAGTGGACATCAAAACAACGAATCATTAATATTGCCCTTGGCACTATTCTTATTGCGTTTTAGTTAGTAGTTTGCATTTTAGTTATAGTTATAGAAATACTACAAATAACATTTTAAATAATTAAAAATTGGTAATATATATGAACCTCCATCGGCTCCATCCTTGTTTGTATGAGTATAATATTATCCCCAGTCATAATTAGGTACAACGTTTGTTTTTTTTCAATTTTCTATAATTTCTCAAATATTTCTACAGAAAGTAATAAGAATATAGTGCATAGAAGACACATATAAGTTTACAAACTGTTGCCACAGCAGTGCGATTCTGTTACCATCTCACCGTGAAAACTTAGGTGAAGTAAACGTGGAGTGAGCTGTCATTCCAACTAATGCTAGGGATTGGCACTATTGACAGCTTACTCTAAGCTCACTTCACCTAACTTTTCACGGTGAGATTTTTACAGAATTGATCATCTGTACTGTGTGTGCTTATGTCACATACAAGAAGAAGCATAGAAGTCAGATAAGTTCACAAACTGTTGCTGTACTGTGTGTGTTTAGTATCACTGACAGCTTGAAGAGGAAGCCAGCAGCAGTAGCAGTAAGGATTACTGTGCTCGCTGAAGGAACGGTGGCGGCGACCCTCATTGCAGTGTTACAATGACCGTCGTCACCATTGGTTTTCAATTAAGGATTGAATTGATTCTGTCTGCACAAATCCGTGATTGATTATTACCGCAGATAAAAAGTCGCGACACGAGCCCCAGCAGCTCAACATGCTGACAACTACATGCACTGAAGCTGTTTCAAACAATGTGTTATGACGCAATTTATTCAGCAACTAAAAATGAAGCCCATGACAACCTCTTAATTGAATACGACAGATGTTATAGTCTATACTTGTAATATAACTAGCTTCTGCCCGTGACTTCGTCCGCGTGAACTGTCTTGTTCCCCCGACCCGCCGCGTCGCATCGTGTCGCATCGCGTGGCCCGCCCGCACTATGATGTACTTTGTTTTCGCTGAGAGTTCTTTCGTTCGTTCATAAAAAGGTAGTAACGTCTTGGGTACTTAGTCCACCGCGCACAGGATGGATGGCAAGCAGCACATGAAGTGAATTTTTGCTCCATTTGGTGTAATTGCTGTATGGCGTTCCAGTGTGAGGATAAATAAATAATAAATAAATTAGTGTACTATACTACTAGAAATGTAATGTACAGTCATGGTCAAAACTCCAATGTCAGCATTACAAAAATATTGCAACGTAACTCGTCGCACTTGAGACCTTCTTCTATTTAGGCGTTTTACACACACATACACACCCGTATATTGCACACTTTCATCACGAACCACACAGAAAAAGCGCGGTATATGATCATCATCATAAAAAAAAGGCCTATCGCGGCACGCAGTCTCTTTCTGATTATGGTAATCAGAAAAAGACAGCGAATATTTTAAACTAGTCACCACAGAGCATGCTAGTCACATAAAAGTTGAGGGTAGATTTGAAACAAAATTAATTTTCTGACTGTAGTTATAATGATATGACGTTGTTGCTTGGTGAACTTAGTTACGAGCGTTTGTGTTATTGATATTAGAGGTGTTGAGTTTGAAGATTTTTATTGAAAATGCAAGCAAATATAAATATTGAAGCCAGGGCGAACATTGTAGCCTTGCATAATAATGGGTTTAATATATCTGAAATATCCAATGAAACCGGATTTTGTGTAAGTTATTGTTATTGATTTTATTTGTTCTCATATCAAACTGGCGTTCCTTTGAGTGTGGAGGGTGTGAGCGACGCAAAGATGATCACTAACTTGTTTAAACATCACTTCATCTTGGAATCCCCTTTGCGCTTCCGAGTGGATGCTGGACGCTGACCCCGTGTGTGAAAAACTCAGACTAAAAGTTACGAGTAGTGTGTCGTGTAGCGACAAGAAAAGCTTAACTTGAAAGTCACATTAAAGAATGAGAAGTAGAAATCAATTAATGACTTATTTACAAGGTAAGGATGGAAATGGAATGGCAGTGGTGTGTATAATGTGGAGTTGGGGTGTATGGGTGACGATGCGCGATAGGTGGGTTGAGGAATCTTTTTTTTTTTTTTTTGAGGATGGGAAATCATCTAATGACCCCTCCAGCCCACCCGTGTTCCTTCCTTAGCCCTTTCTGTTCCAGGGCAGCGGTAACCCTTTCGGACGATCCCGCTGCCCTGAGGGTTGAGGAGGCTGAGGTGGAGTTGCAGATGGAGCTACAGAGGTAGACCGACGCGAGGCAGGTGCCGGTGACAGGTGCAGGTGCAGGTGAGGGCAGGTGCTGGTGCTCGTGGGGCACGGAGGATACCCGTAGGAGGGCCCACGCAGCAGGAGCAGGACGCAGCACGGCAGCAGGAGGAAGCAGGCACGGCGGGGAGGCTATCAGCCCGCCAGGTGAGGCGGCCCTCGGATGAGGCGTCCAAATTTCCGTAGATCTATGGATAAATTCATGGGTCTGGCAATGCGGGAACGCTAAGTAGAAACTATAAAACCGGTGGTAGGGATTTTATCATTTAGATATAAAGGTATCGTTAATATTGAAAGAAGTTACAAGACTTTTTTTTTTCGCATTTGAATATATTGAAAGAAGTGCTTAAAAATTAGGAAAGCAATAAATTGATTAGTAGTTTCAATGTTTACAAGTTATTTATCTATAAAATTATTTTTACATACAAATGATTAAATTATCGTTATTATGATCTAGTGATCCAAGTCTCAGACTGTTATATCCATTGTTTAGTACCCTTAGTACAAGCTCTGCTCTGCGAATTTGAAGCAAACAGATCAGTCGACCTTGCGTCCGTACAAAATATAAAAGTCGAAACACTTATAGTATTGGGGAAATTACGGACGTTCTACTCTGTGGTTCTACTTAAAAATCTTATATCTGACGATCAATCAAATAATAATAGCGACTACCACCATCAGATCAGAGCATGGGCTGCCATGCTATCTGTGTCCCCAACGTCAGACCTACCATCCATTGACGAACTTTTAAAAGTTGTTAACAAACGCCCACTTAATAAAGGATCAATAAATAATAACCGGTTCACATCGCGTTCTTTAAAGTGCTTCTAAGAGTCCTAGCGTAATGTTAAATCTGATAATAATAAAATAATTAACGCGCTAATCTCTGTTCTAGAGATTAGCGTTTTCAAAAAAACAAGCAATCAAACTTTTCAGTTATAATATTAGTAAGATTGTCAAAACAGATTAGCTCTGCAGCATAATTATACCGTTAGAAAAAATCGTGATTTAACTGATTTAGAGACAGCCCGTTTAGTATACTTTAGTTCAGTCGTACACACGTATACACACCAAGCTATACATTTCCAGTTTTAGCTGACCTCGCATTGTATAGGTTTTTCGTACAATCAGAAGTCAGTTTATACTGGTTATGTATAGCTTGACGTGTTGCCATGCGTACGGTATTCTGTTGCGGGGTAATGTCGCCGATATTCATACTATTTTTGTTTTACAAAAAGGGCAATTCGTTATATTTATAAATTAAGTCCCATAATAACAGAAACCTACATTAACCAATAGTACTTGTTCATTTTTTGACATTTAAATAAAATGACATGATTATTTTCAAACAGTATTATATTTTAAGTGTTATTTATTATTTACCAAATATTATCGATAGCAAAATCGATAAACAACATCACATCTCAACCAGGCAGTAGTAAAACTACTCAGCAATAGAGGGCGTTTATTACAAAATTAGCAAATTTTCTGGATCTATTTATGAAAATTATTTAATTTTGTAAATGATAAATGATTTTATTTTGTAAGTAGGTTTGTACAAACACTTTTACACGTCAATCATATTTTAAAACTAGATGAGGTCGGCGTTTCCTATCTGACTAGTCTGAGAAGAAAGGCCGAAACAAACTCAGAGGTCACAGTCTCTTTTAAAGTCCAGACATAATCTTGGTCAGATCATATGAAGACCATGCAGGTCGATGTCTGAGATGGTCTTTTGAGGAAAGAACCACACAGATTGAGAGGACCTGTCCAGTCAGTGCACGCATTTGTCAGAAATCGTGCAGCTCAACTCAAAACTTAAGGAGCTCGACGATTCGACGAACAATACCAAAGAAAGGACATTTGGGTAGGCCACATAAATTACTCAAACTGCCAGACCATGACAAAAACTAAGAGAACAGAGAAAAAAAATGAATATAATAAAAATAAAGTGACACACATAGTCTTCACATTCACAATAATTAAAATAATAGAATACTTTACAAAGTAAGCAAATGTCATAGTATATATAGAATTCATCGATGTCAAAGTGTACATAAAAAAGAAAAACAACAACAAAAGATAAATATAAGAACACTACATAGGTAAAAAAAAATTGGAAGCATCTCAATCCCAAGCCTTTTTGTCCTCGATATAATCCTTAACGGTATAAAAGGCTTTCTGGCACAACTAACGTTTAATGAATGATTTGAATTTATTAAGGCTTAGATCTTGAACGGGGCTTGGAACTTTATTGTAAAAGCGTATACATTGGCATCTGAACGAGCCACCTATTTTCTTGAGCCTTGTTATAGGTACAACAAATTTGTGTTTGTTCCTAGTATTTATATCATGGATATCAGTGTATTTTTTAAACAATTTTATGTTTCTATGGGCATATAAAAGATTTTCATAAATATATTGAGAAGGCACAGTCATAACATTAATCTCTTTAAATTTGTCTCTGAGCGAGTGTCTCGGACTTAATTTATAAATTGATCGAACAGCTCGCTTCTGCAAAACAAAGATAGTCTGAATATCGGCGGCATTTCCCCACAATAGAATACCGTACGACATTACACTATGAAAATAGCTAAAGTACACTAAGCGGGCTGTCTCTATATCAGTTAAATTACGAATTTTTCTAACAGCGTATGCTGCGGAACTTCGCTTTTTTGACAATTTATCTATATGTGGACCCCACTGAAGCTTAGCATCCAAAATTATGCCCAAGAATACTGTGCTGTCTTCAGGATTCAATTCTTCGCCCTTTATCAACACATTCGTTTTCACCTGCCTAACGTGAGGTAGCGTAAACTTAATGCATTTAGTTTTTTTCTCGTTTAAAAGTTAATTATTAACATTGAACCAGTGGACTACTTTAGAGATCGTGCTATTTACATCGTCAGTAACCAGCTGCTGACGTTTAAGTTTAAAGAAAAGTGAAGTGTCATCGGCAAACAACACTATATCATGATTATCCTTTATGAGGTACGGCAAGTCATTTATATAAATAAGAAACAAGAAAGGACCAAGAATTGAGCCCTGTGGGACTCCCATTGTTACTATAGATCCAGGAGATCTTTTTCCATTAACGACAACGCTCTGAATCCTGTTACTCAAGTATGAAGTAAGAAGATTCAGAGCAGTGTTCCGGATTCCGTAGTGGCGGAGTTTCCTGATTAACGTTTCGTGAAGAACGCAATCGAATGCCTTGGACAAATCACAAAAGATGCCCAAGGCATCGCATTTATCTTCCCATGATATTATAAATATGTCCTAAAAGTTCAACACCGGCATCAGTAGTTGAATGACCCCTTGTAAAACCGAACTGTTTGCTATGTAATAATTTGTGTTTATTAAAAAATCTTTGAATTTGGTCTAAAATTAGTTTCTCAAAAATTTTACTAAAGCTAGGTAGTACAGAAATGGGTCTATAATTTGTAGGGTCTAATGTACTACCTGATTTAAACAAAGGTATTATTTTACTATTTTTCATAAGGTCAGGAAACTCCCCAATGTCTTTAAAACTATTAAAGATAACAGCTAGAGCAGGTGCCACAATGTCAATAATAGACTTAGCAACTTCTACAGAATTACCCCACAAATCTGCAGTCTTTTTAACATTTAAAGTGTGAAAGGTTTTAATTATATCTCTACAGGTAATATGTTCAAAATGAAATTCCGAATCGCAACCATTAATATTTTCCTTAAGCAAAGACTCAGCAACAGAAGGTGATAAGTTTAGGGATTTAGTAGTTGAAACGGGAATATCTGAAAATAAATTTTCAAACCCAAATAACGTGACTTGGCCATATAACAAACTTATTAAATAATTTCTAACGTACAAATTAAATTCATCAGTCCTTTCATTGTACAGTTCATAAAGCCGTGTTCTACTTTTATGAATACCAATGGTAGCCCAATCACCGAAAGATGCGTTACTATTAACCGAGATAGTCTTGGGAATAAAGGTGGAATCAAATTGTTTACAGTATATATTAAAAAAAATATCATAAATTAGGATCAGCATGAGTTGACAAAACTGGTAATTTATCAATGAGTTTAACTTTAAAAGCCTCCAAGCGACTCGCAGTTTTGGGGTTAACAGTGATATCCTTTTTAGCCACTTTTTTGTTTTGGTTTTGAATAGTAATCCTTTGCCCGCAATGATCAGAATCTAGTAAATTTATAATTTCTTTATGGCTTGGTATAATATCTGTATAAATATTATCTAGGCATGTGGCACTAGTTGGTGTTATTCTTGTGGGCTCCAAAAATAGGTTTACAAGATTGTAGGACTGAAACAGACTTATAATTTTACTACAAGAACCTGAGTTTTATAATAAATTGACATTAAAATCACCACAAATGATAACGGACTTGTTTGAATTACAAATCCTGTGTAACACTTCATCCATTACCTTTTCAAAGCAGTCATACAATCCTGAAGGGGGTCTGTACACACTTAATACAACCAAGTGCTCCAATTCTATACAGGCAATTTCAACTGTACGCGCTCATCCCTGCTTTAATAGAGCGTAGGGCCCGCGCGGGTGGGAAGTCTGCGGGAGGGGGAGAAGAATAATAATAAGAAGAATACGGTGAAGAAGATGCCACCACGAAAAGTACGTACGGCTACGGACGCTAATGTGAGTGAGGCACAATCCAGCTCGGAAGATGAAGCCGCGAGACCTTCGCCAGTACTCATGTCTGGGGACCAGTTGACTTCATTCCTTACCGCCTTCGCAAAGACTCAGGCGGAAGCGAATCGACAGCTTGTCGAATCCCTCATGGCATCGTACGCGAGAGGTGACCCATCAGCACCCCTCGCAGGCTCCGGCGCTGCGATCGCGTCCGCCTCACCCACACCGTCGTTGTCAGCAAGTAAGTCTGGAAACATGTCTAAGTGTACGTCACGCTTCGATGGTCAGAGCCGAGACCCTGAAGTCGTAGAAGCGTTCATCGACTCTGTGGAGATATTTAAAGAGTGTTCATCGGTCAGCGATGACCTTGCACTACGTGGTCTACCCATACTGCTCCACGGCGAGGCTGCAGTATGGTGAAGAGGGGTCCGGACCGAGGTGTCCTCGTGGCCTGAAGCCGTCAAAAGACTACGATGTATGTATGGGGTTCCACGTCCTGGCTATAAGATCTTCCGTAACATATTCGCTGACGAGCAAAACGCAGAGCTTGCGGATACATTTATTGTTAAAATACGTGGTATGTTATCTAAATTACCGGATGTGTTGCCCGAAGAAGCGAAGTTGGACATGATATACGGCTTATTACATAAACGTATTCGCAAACGTCTAACGAGGGATGCTGTGGATAGTATCGAATCCCTGATCGACAAAGCGCGATCAATAGAAGAATCACTCATGGAAAATTCTAGTACGCAGTCGGCGCATGCGCGAGCGGCGCGTCCTATGCTGCCGCCCCCGTCCGGCACACGCGTTGCATCGGAGAGCGCGAATTTGGCGTGAAACGCGAGATCAACGTCCGGCGAGCCTCTTCCGCGGAATACCGCGGTAGCTCAGCGGTCGCAGGTCCAGTCTCCGCATCGTTCGTCGTCGCCTTCGATTCCAAAAAGTGCAGATAAAAGTCAGCGCGAGTAAAGTGAAAAGTCATAAAAAGCCATTTTGTGTATATTATAAGTCCCGCGGTCATAGTCGTGATTCATGCCCGAAAAAAGACTCTAAATTTTTTTTTCCTGGTAACACTTATAGTTTTCGTAAGTTTTACTATACTAATATTGTATGGATTTCAAAAAGACTGAATTAAAAAAAATATATATTTTATTTATTTGGTGACGCTTCAAAATGTGTAATAAGGATTTCTTTTTTTTTTAGAGAGATATAATGTGACTCTGTGAGGCTTTGGGTGGTGAGATTTGAGGAAGGGAGAAGTGGTAGGCCGCCACTTATTAACCAATCTCAGCGACGCCGTTTTTAACGGAAAGGCATACATAAGGAGGAACGGTTGCGTTTTGATCGAGAGTATTTAGACTTTGATTGGGAGACTACTGTATTTACTGACGAGAAGTCTTTCAAATCGTGTCAAAAAGGAAGACTGTGAATTTTATTTGGTTCAAGATAAATGTCCGATACATCGTGCCAGTATTGTTCGTGAGTGGTATAATGAGCATTCGGATGTTAAAGTTATTCCGTGGCCAGCGCAATCCCCTGATTTAAACCCTATAGAAAATGTATGGGGTTTAATGGTGCAAAGATGGGAAGCGCGAGTCGAAAGATGTCTCGAACAGCTCAAGTCTCATTGTATGGAGTTGTGGGATAGATTACATGGCACAGATATTTGTGGGATAGATTACATGGCACAGATATTTGTGGGATAGATTACATGGCACAGATATTTGTGGGATAGATTACATGGCACAGATATTTGTGGGATAGATTACATGGCACAGATATTTGTGGGATAGATTACATGGCACAGATATTTGTGGGATAGATTACATGGCACAGATATTTGTGGGATAGATTACATGGCACAGATGCTTCTTGACTGCATTGATAATAGCGGAGGTCACACTAAATATGAATAAAAAAATATAATATTAAATACTAGCTTCTGCCCGCGGCTTCGCCCGCCTGGATGTCGCCAAATCAGAAGTTCAGTGGTTTAGGCGTGAAAATGTAACATACAGTTTCAAGTTCAAATCATCCCCTAAAAACCGAATTACCCCTTTTTGCCCCGTCAGGGATCAATTTTCGACAACTTTACATACTTATTATTAATTATTTTCTGTCGAAAGTATCAATGCTGAGTTTCGAGTTAATCGGACCGCGCATTCAATTTCTTCCACACAAACTTCAACACCCCTATATCCCCCTTTGAGGGGTAGTTTGAAAAACTTATAATGATAAACTTTATTACTTACTTAGGCAAGTATTGTTGCCAAGTTTCAAGTTAAATTAATAAGATTTTTCATATAACTGTACCAAGCTTTTCACCCCCACAGGGGTGGAATTTTAGAATATTCATGAAAATTCATAACTTGACTCAAAGATTGTTTATACCAATTTTATAATTAATCAAGCCACTTATTATAATCCTGCCCTGTAAAATTAACTACCCCTTTTCACCCCGTTAGGGGTAGATTTTCGAAAAACCACGACAACAACAACGACTGCTTATAAAGGTCACCTTATCGGTAACCTATTATTATTATTATGGGAAATGGTCATAAGGGAGTATTGTTGTACCTTATTATCATTCTTAGCTAAGTAATTGGTGATGTTAGTAGATAATGTTGTTGTTCTTGGAATCCTAATGGTCGCACTCTTGGCAAATTTACAATATTCTTACTGTTGAGTGTGTTAGCTTCCCATTCTCTAGATTTTATAGCCTTTATTATAGCCATATCAGTTCGTGTACAATTCTAGGAGTTTATATATCCTATAAAGAAGTTACTCGTATCATCACTTGAAGGTCGCAGCCTAGTTCTAACGCTCGCCGGAGGTCGCACATTGTTCGCCATAGATCGGAGAGTGTTATCCAGTTTGGATCACAAAAGAGCGGCGGTTATAAAGGTGTTCAACTACAAATTGCTCCAGTTTGCTTTCGAAATTTCGTCAAAGTAAACGTTCAGTGGAAACAGTGATAAGTGTGGAGTAACTCGTCAGTTGTATTAGTTGCTTGCGAACAGTGACGACGCAAACATGAGGTAATTATAGTAATTAATAGAGCTGTTAGTAAGTTAATGAAATATTTATCTGTATCTACAATGTTCAGTGAGCATTCAAAAAAGCTATTCTTTGATTTAGGAAATGCTATGAAATGTTAGTAAGTTAATGAAAGATATTTGATTCTACACAATACCTACACACAACTGAACACTGAACAAATACCAGTCTGTCTTAAGAGCTCCCTATCAACATATATTTCATTTTCACAAGGAAATCTCTTCGCATGACAATATACGGGCTGGGCAAATAAGAGGTATACTAAAAGGTATATTTTTAAAATTTTATTCTAGGAAATATAATAAATATTAAGTATTTTTATTTAAATATAGTACATAGGGCCGGCAATTCAGTAAGGAAATTAATCTCAGACAAAGGTCCGCCTCTAGCAGCTTGGCAGATGTGAGCCCTTTTCACTGCGATTTTCACACATTTCTTGCGTTATTTCAGTGACTGTGTCTCAGATATTTTGTTTTAATTATTGAAGGTTCATTGGCCTGTTAGCATAGACACGTCCCTTTAGATAGCCTCACAAAAAACAGTCAGGAGCTGTTATATCCGGGGATCTTGGGGGCCAATCAATGTCCACGTTTCTCAAAATTGATCAACCCGGAAACGTTCTTTTCAATGTCTCGATTGTGGCTCGTGCCGTATGACATGTGGCCCCGTCTTAAGACCAACTGATTCACTTGATGTTAGAAAACTGCTTTATCTGGTACAATTCCATTCTGCTCAAATTTAATCACTAAACGAGTTATTGTTAGCCGCGAAGGTATGTGATTTCTACCAAAAATTGACCGCAATTTTCTTAGAGTTTCCGCAATACATGATTGGGTTGAGTAGAATGTCTTAATAATTAAAACACGTTGTTCAGTAGTAAAACGCTCCGTAACAAATTTGCCGTATCTACACAAAATAATTTTCATGAAACAACTGCCATATTTGTGCCAACAAAACAAAATGGTGGCAAAAAAAAGTTATTTACCTCCAAGTTGCCCACCCTGTATATGCAGTCGTTTGTAAAACCTCGAACCAGTCAACCAGTATTCTGCTGTGATTTGAACACGAAATATTGTTTTTCATGTATGTATGGGAGTCTTTACTTGCGAGTATTTTCATTAAAAGGAAAATATTCGAGTCGTTTTATCGAGATAATAATGTCATAACTTTTACAACGCGCGGTGACAAAAATGTTCCCAAGTATTTTCGCGAAAATAAAAGCATTTTGGCAATTTTGATGAATAATCTTTTGTCGCCTCATTGACGCGCTTATGGGGCGCATGATGTCACAGAGTCACAATCTTGGCAAATATAACATGACAATATAACATGGCAATTACTTACGATTACATAAAAAAAACAGGTAGGTATATTAATACGCTGGTAACACTGGCCGAGTAACATTTGACTGCATATTTTATTTGCATAAATATAAATAAACATCTCAAATTGTATAAATAGTGGTGCGACAGATTGCGGTAACCATAATTTACATGTGATATTATTTGTGACTCTATGAGATAAGTGTGGAAGTATATTGCCAATAGTCAATTAAAAGTGCAGTTTTTTAGTCTTCAACGCTATCACAAACAATTAATCTGTATTCATAACAACACAATAACATTTCATTACAAACAGTGACGATATCAATAGTATTAGTGAGTATTATACTTCTACAATCTACAGTGAAAAAAGTCTAAAATAAAAACAGTTAATATTCAATCATTTCGAAATTTGGACTTTGGTCTCGGCTACGATCTAACAACTAGCGCCACATTTTACTCAAGCAGTGAATAGACGAACTAACAAGTAGTACTACTAGTGCCATTACAGCCTCAAGCGACAAGTAGAAGAACTAAAGTGTTGCATAATAATAAATAATAAAAATAAAATTAGTACTACTAGCGCCATTACGGCCTCAAGTGGCAAGTAGAAGAAGTGGAAGTAATACCACATAAAAAAATACATTTAGATTTGGAGCAATTTGGATGCTGTAGTTGAATATCAACTAGCAGTAATTTTAAACAAAAAAAAAACAACCTCTTTTGACTCCGCTAATTCTGAATATCTACCAAAAAGTTTACCACAAACTACCAGTTTAAGTTGCGAAGAGTGTGAGAGACTAAATGGAGATATTGAACAGTTGAGAATGCAACTAAATACTGCTTATGATTAAATTGACAACTTAGTCATGGAAAACGCCACCTTAAAGAAACAAACAACTGAACAACAAAATATCATAGCTAAACTAAAAAACCTATGTAGCGGCCAACCTAATAGTACAAAGAAACACTCAACTATAAAGAAAAATAAATGTATGATACAAAATTTAAATATTATCACAATGAACCTTGATAAGACTCTTAAAGATCTAGAAACAAAAAAGGGTAAGGAAATTATAGCAGATGGCTCTGCACGCAGTACGAGTGAGAATGGTTCACCTCTAGATCTCAACTGCAACTTGAAGCAGTACGATCTATGCACAACAGATAGCGCTGTAGCTGAATCTAAAAAAAAAATATCTGAGGGACCAACTTCAATTACAAATGAAGCAGAAATCATACTAAGGGATAACCAGCAAAGAAATTACATAATAAAGGAAAAGCAAAGAAAAAGGAAACTATGTGTCGTTAGTAACTGCAACAACTATCGGCCGGTAGAAATTATAGAAGATACTTTCTGCGGACAGTTTGAGTATTGTAACTATCTGTCACCTAATAGTAAAATGAAATAAATACTCACAAATATTACGAACAAGGTAAGAGATTTTAACAAGGACGACTATTGTATAGTAATGATTGGCGAAAAGTACTAAAGATAATGAAGACTCCATCGAACTTGTTAGAGTAACTAAAGAATCCTTGGAACAAACAACTCATACAAATGTGATTGTATGCTCTCTCTCATATGTAAGGGGAGCCCTTATTTATAATTATCGAGTAGAATTGTTTAATAATTTACTTTACATGGACATACAAAACTATAAATATGTATATTTCTTTGATACGAATCATGACCTCTCCTTAGAAATGTTCTCATATAAAACAGGCAAACTTAATATACTAGGTATAAAGTGTATATTTGGAAGTATTTTCAGTCGCATACTTGTTGACATAAAAAGTTACCCATTGGATTAAGACCATGACAATTCACCAGTATCACTGACGAGTAAAGCGCATGTACAAAATAAGTTTTTTCGTCCCACCCTTTAACAACAATGCCAGTTATGATAAACAACAACTTACACTGATACATCAGAATATAGCTGGAATACTCAATAAATTAGATTTCATTAAAATAACAATATCGGAGTTGACGATAGAGCTGGGTGAAATAGACTTTTTCCCCTTTATTCATAAACGTTGCTTAAAGTTAAGCAGTGATTAGCGACTGTTTAACCATACAGATTTGACGTTTAAACGTTACTTAACTTTAGTCATCGTTTATGAATAAACCCCAATTATATATATGTCTTAGCGAGACGTTTATACAATCCGGTCATGAAGGTAATCTTAGACTTGCAAATTATAGGTTAGCTGCGAATTACTCAAGGTGCAATAAAAAACGGGGCGGCACGTGCATATTGGTGAAAGAGGACTTAGTTTTAGCCCTTTACAAATAACAAATTAAATGTCTAGCGATTATTCTTTCGAATGCTGTGGCATAGAAGTTCCGAGTCATAGCTTAATACTAGTATGTGTTTACAGAATCCCGGATTCCGATGCAGGTAGGTATACTTAAAAAAAAAAATGGAAGTTTTGTTACACAAGTTAACTCATAAAAGTAGGAATCGGATCATAATATGCGGAGACTGGAATATTTACATGCTAAAAGACACTACACAAAGAAGAGAATTAATATCTATTTTAAATAGTAATTTCTACTTATTGACACATATTAAGATGCCCACTAGGAAAAAAGCTGCATAGATCAAATAGCCAGTAACATCTCGACCCTAGATATCAAAAACAGTATACATAACCTAGCCCTTTCAGATCATGATACTGAGCAGTCAGTAACGTTCTTTCTTCCGATAGCTAATAATAAGCCGAAGATTCCAAACTTCTTTTATGAAGTCAAAAGAGATTACAATAAAAACAATATTTAAAAAAATCTTGATTGTATATCGGCTTTAAGTTTTAATGAAATATATGAAGTACAGATTGCAACAATGCATTTAACGTATTTCATGATCTTTATAATATTCTCTTTTACAAACTATGTTTTCCTGAAATAACAATTAAACAATATAATAAACCAATAAAAAATAAATGGATTAGTAAAGGTATAAAAATATCGTGCATAAAAAAGAGAACGTTATATTATAATTACCAACACGATGCCCTGAGCAAAAAATATCATAAAAGGAAATACATGATCTATTCGAGAATTTTAAAAACATGTATATCACATTCACAATTAATAAATAACAAAAAATATTTATATAATTCTAAAAATAAATGCAAAGCGACATGGTCTATTATAAAGAATAATATAAATAATGATGATAATTATAAAAATGACATCAAAGAGTTAATAATAAATGATAATATAATTAATGATCCTAATGACATATGTAATCAATTTAGTAACTATTTTATAGAAATGACCAATAAACCTAAACTTAGCAATATTAATAACGTAAGTAACATTGACATTACCACTAACACTGACAGTATTTTTTGACTCTAGTAAATGAACAAGACATTGTAAAAATTATCAACGCTTTAAATGATACTAACGCTACTGGATATGATGAAATAACCACAAAAATGATAAAACTTAGCAGTAAAAGCATAGTAGCACCTTTAAGTTATATATGCGCCACCGTGCAAGTATCAGTGCGTGCTAAACTTCGATACTGACTGTGAGCGGCTTACGTATGTACGTTTGCCCCGCACGGCCCCCCAGAAATTGCGTTTTATGTGTGCACTAATGCAATGTACTCGCCTCTAGGAGTATATGTACCTGTTTCTTTTTCAATGTACCTCTGTACTTTTGAAGATATTTGCAA
This sequence comes from Apamea crenata, assembly GCA_949629185.1. Classification (NCBI taxonomy): domain Eukaryota; kingdom Metazoa; phylum Arthropoda; class Insecta; order Lepidoptera; family Noctuidae; genus Apamea; species Apamea crenata. Next base: position 18,777,824 of record OX451367.1, read on the forward strand.
AAAAAGGGGGCCGTGCCAGCCAAACGTTTTCAGCACGGCCCCCGTGTAACTTGAAAAATATATAGCGTATTGAAAAGTTTCTTAAACTCAAGCAATGTACTCTATTAGCACGTTATATGTACCGCATCAGATATTGTGAATTCGTAATAACAAATAATATATAGATGCGGATAGGGGGCCGTGCTGGAAAAAAAATTATAAGAAAATATCTAAAAAAGACAAAACAATCTTAGCCAAAAACGATTAAAAAATAATTGATGTTTGGCAAGTAACATATGTAACGCATTGGTTTCTCATACAACTTGCTAAATTTGAAAAATAAACCAATTTTAGTTCATTCAGCACGGCCCTCTATAGTTGCCTATATCTTTTTAAATATGACATGTTTGTGTACAAAATTCGGTTTTCTGAATTATGTATAGGAGTACATTCGTTCCAAATAAATTGCGATTCTGCTGTATTAGTACTTTAAAAAATAAATCGGATCTAAAATATCATACATTACAACTTATGGGGTGACCATGATTCCACGTGAAAATGGATAAAAAAAATACTGCATAGATTCAGTAAATCTATACTTATAATAAATCTGTAGAGAGGTCAATTCTGTACATGAAATATATTTCCAAAATAACTATCAGGGGGTGATTAGGGATCGATACTGATGCCAAAAATGCAATCAGTAAATTTTTTGTCTGTCTGTCTGTCTTTCTGTCTGTCTGTCTGTCTGTATAACCGTTATAGAAACAAAAACTACTCGACGGATTTTAATGAAACTTGGTACAATTATTTTTCATACTCCTGAGCTGGTTATAGTATACTTTTCATCACGCTACAATCAATAGGAGCAGAGCAGTGAAGGGAAATGTTGGGAAAACGGGAGAAGTTACTCCATTTTTTACGCTTCCGTCGCGTGTGCAACCTTAATGGTTAAAGCTACACAGAAATCATGTATGACGGAAATGTTCTCCTTAAAATTATATAAAAAATATCCCACGACAGCATATGTCTATCTTTTATGGTTGACTCACAATAACACGTGTAACTCCCGATAGCTTAGCAGTTCGAAGCTTTCTGATTATATTTGTCTACTCTTACATTTATAACACTCTCAGTCATTCTTAATTAAAAAAGTTAACATTATTAACTATTCCATAAAAAAGAATCATAGAAATCGGTATAGAAACACCAAAGTTATACATGAAATACGCTAATATCGCACGGAAAGTCCAACCTGTAGTATTTCAAGAAATAGCGACAAAGCTAAGGTATTACGTGAGTGTAATTTAATCATATGGGATGAATGTACGATGGCCCATCGAAAAGGAGTAGAAGCGGTAGACAGAACTTTAAGGGATATAAGACAAAATGATCGACCAATGGGCGGCATCACGGTTTTATTTTGTGGTGATTTCCGACAGACCTTACCGGTAATACCACGGGGAACCCAAGCTGATGAGGTTAGGGCTTGCCTGAAAAGCTCTTATTTGTGGCGTGATATACAATCGGTGCATTTGACTATAAACATGCGAGTGAGAACTGGAGATAACCCGGATGATCGTCAATTTTCTGATACATTATTAAAGATTGGTGAAGGTACCTATCCACAACTACACCAAGGAAAACTTATTCTGACGCCTGAGTTATGTTGTATAGTGCAATCCCAACCACATCTTATATCGTCGGTTTACGGTGACGTAACAAATATATTAAATAGGGACAATTCTTGGCTATGCGAAAGATCCATTTTAACTCCTCGCAATGACCAGGCATTTGAGATTAATAACAAAATACTGTCGAATATACAGGGGGAAAGCAAAGTTTATAGTTCAATAAATAGAATGGTCGATGAACAAGAAGCCACTAATTACCCGATAGAATTTTTAAATTCTTTAAATATACCCGGACTTCCTTCTCATGAAATTTGTTTAAAAATTGGCATTCCGATTATTCTGCTCAGAAATTTAAGACCACCACAACTTTGCAATGGAACTCGGCTAAAAGTAACCCAGTTGCAACAAAATATAATCGAGGCTCAAATTTTAACAGGTTGCGGTGCAGGAGAAACCGTCTTTATTCCCAGAATTCCCATAATACCAAATAATTTTCCATTCCAATTTAAAAGAACGCAATTCCCAGTATCGGTGTGTTATGCAATGACAGTTAATAAGGCTCAAGGGCAAACTTTTCGTGTTGCTGGAGTAGATCTCGGTGTCAGTTGTTTCTCGCATGGTCAATTGTACGTCGCTCTTTCCCGGGTTAGCAGTTCTAGAAATCTTTATGTTCACGTGCCGGACGGATCAACTTTCAACATAGTTTACCCGGAAGCTTTGCGCTGAAGTATTTTCGTTCTACAGGAACATTTTTTTTTTTTTCTGGATGGGAAATCATCAAATGACCCCTCCAGCTCTGGGTGGAGCGGAAGGGAGTGTCAGACTCTTACTGACTAAAACCCACCCGTGTTCCTTCCTTAGCCCTTTATGTTCCAGGGCAGCGGTAACCCTTTCGGACGATCCCGCTACCCCTTCTATAGGTACTTAAGCCTCATGTGAACGTGATCTAAACAATATTACCAATACATTAACTTAATAACACACAAGGAGTTACACGCTGACGGAGTCGCGGGCACAGCTATTAACAATAATATTGTGCGGTTCCGTATTGCGATATTTTTCAACAGTATTGTAGATTGACATATTATATTTCCCTACTAAAATACGAAAGTTAATCTGTCTGTTACATCAAAACCACTGAACCGTGAGGAAGGACATAGGCTACTTTTTTTTACGAAAAACGGCGGAAACGTGGACGAAGTCGCGGGCAACAGCTATAGGTACTATATAAAATTATATATTCTGTCTGTAGGTATGTTACATTTTCACGCCTAAATCACTGAACGGATTTCGATAAAATTGCCTGCCAGCAGATGCCAAAGAGATAGATGGCATCCTGGGGAAGGACATACTTCTTATCCTTTCCGACATTCACGCGGGCGAAGCCGCGGGCAGAAGCTAGTCTTTAATAAAATAAACAAATCAACAATAACGTACTATGTGTCAACTATGTGTCACTAACACTACAGAGCTTAAAAGGCTTAAAAAGTCGCAGATACGTTTCCAACAAATCACATTGATTGAACCTTACGTTACCATTAATTACATTAATTATTTGGAATAATCACAGGCAACTAATTTAATATTAATATTGTATTGTATGTGTTTTATATGGGCCTTGATGCCTGAAATAAATGGATAAATAAATTAACCCACGTAATCACAGATGGTTTTTCAAGCAACTATAATAATTAGAAAATTGTTCGTTTCATGCTTGAACTTACGTTATCATAAAATCAGATTATTTTTTTAATAAAGTTAAAAAATCATAAAACTGAAATATTATGTTGCATGTGGAATAATCATAGAAAAACTAGTATTATCCATAAATTAACTTGTTAAAAGTAATCACAGATTATGTTACAACGGTATTGATTTCTTATTAAACATTTCATGGTTTCATGAGTAGATTTTTAGCAACTAGTCTTTACTAGATTCTAAATACTGTTTATTTAACTATAGTTATTATTACAAAATAAACGTATTTAAAACACCATGATCCAAAGTTAAAGTCTGGTTCCGGCTTGATCCTGAAGGTGAGATGGCAATCGCTTCACTGTAATTACCAGAGCCGCCACTCATAGAATCATATAGTCATCGAACTCCGACGTGAAAGCGGGATATTTGTAAAGGTTATTATTTTTAGATGTATTTAAAACATCAAAGATCACTCTCTAAAACGTAAGTAAGGGTGTGTACGAATATCGAATCTACTGTACTGTTGTTAATTTTCAAAGCTAAATCATCGTAGCAAAGCCACTGATTATAGCTAAGCGTATGGCACTTATAATGGCCCAGAGTCTCCAGTGAATTCCCTACATATTCAATGGCACCAACGACTTCATAAATTTGGTTTTTTAAATTAATAGTGACCGGGATATTACACAAAACCATTGCGTCTGTTCCATTTCAATTACAAAGGAATTAACAACAGTACAGTAGATTTTTTAAGCCTTTTGAGCTATGCTTAGCGACATTTGTTGATTTGTTCGATTAGCGACCTACTATAAATACATCTTGAATATAGATTAGGTACGTTATTGTTGATTTGTTTATTTTATTAAAGATTTACTGAATCTATGCAGTATTTTTTTTATCCATTTTCACGTGGAATCATGGTCACCCCATAAGTTGTAATGTATGATATTTTAGATCCGATTTATTTTTTAAAGTACTAATACAGCAGAATCGCAATTTATTTGGAACGAATGTACTCCTATACATAATTCAGAAAACCGAATTTTGTACACAAACATGTCATATTTAAAAAGATATAGGCAACTATAGAGGGCCGTGCTGAATGAACTAAAATTGGTTTATTTTTCAAATTTAGCAAGTTGTATGAGAAACCAATGCGTTACATATGTTACTTGCCAAACATCAATTATTTTTTAATCGTTTTTGGCTAAGATTGTTTTGTCTTTTTTAGATATTTTCTTATATTTTTTTTTCCAGCACGGCCCCCTATCCGCATCTATATATTATTTGTTATTACGAATTCACAATATCTGATGCGGTACATATAACGTGCTAATAGAGTACATTGCTTGAGTTTAAGAAACTTTTCAATACGCTATATATTTTTCAAGTTACACGGGGGCCGTGCTGAAAACGTTTGGCTGGCACGGCCCCCTTTTTTTGCAAATATCTTCAAAAGTACAGAGGTACATTGAAAAAGAAACAGGTACATATACTCCTAGAGGCGAGTACATTGCATTAGTGCACACATAAAACGCAATTTCTGGGGGGCCGTGCTGGGCAAACGTACATGCTTACGTCATCGCATGTGCTACCAAGGCGACGCTTACAAGTGCTAGGAGCTACGTGCTACGATCCTGCTACGAGTCCGCTATCGGCTACGCCGCTCCGCTACTGCTACCAATACAATCCAATATCGACTGTTGGACAGGGCTACTGTATTGTACATAATGTCGAGTATTCCGCGCACTCCGCCCAAAACACCAATAGTAAGTCTGACCCACGCTCATACGCAATCAGAGCCTGACATTAACTCCGCTGCATCGATGAGTGGATTTGTTACCAACCGTAGCAAACGCCCGCGCAATGCTGACTCTCCGCAAGACGGTTCTAGCCACCATACTCCCCAAGTTAATTAACAGGACCTCTGCATCTCGAAAACATTAGCGGAACAGACTGCCTTAATGACCAAACTTATATCCGATGTTGCAGAAATTAAGTCCCAAAATTTGGCCATTCAGGCAACAAACGTAAAGAGTGAATTTCTCAGGCGAAAAATTTACGCGTCTAGGCTGAAAACGAAGTGCTGCTTTACAGATAATGCAACGATTTTTTTTCTCAGAATTAAAGAGACGTGAATCTAAATGAAGCTACTTAAATTATATTTATAAGACTATTACTTTTTAAGAAAAAAATCAGTAAATGACGAATTATCAATTTCTGTGTCTTGTCCACAATCACTTTCATACACAGCATTTACCTCTCAGGAAAATAATTTCCAACTTATATTTCCCCTGTAAAAATAATCTTAGGAGTAGTTTATTTGTACTTAGTTATAAGGAAATGTAAGAACACTATTTGGTCAGTAAACTATTTATTATTATGTCTTTGACATATCTCGGGACCCTGGGGTCCCGGACCTTTGAAAGGCGTACTAGGGGCCGATGCCAACTCGCAGAGGCCATTTACACAATTTTAAATGATGAGGAAGCACCAACCAACGATTATCCCTGTATGCACCATGCAAGTGAACCCAAGGACAACCCCCGGTTGGTGCAGGACTATTGCAGAACATGGAAACAAAATATACTGGGCTATAGGTTTGTGTGGCTTTATTGGATCGGTTACTTCGAAGTATGGAAGGTCTATGTCCCCTGCCTGACCAATGATAATATAATACTCACAGATGAAATGGCGGGGGGTGACTTGCACACTCAATAATGGGCCCCCGAAAACGTTCGCTAGCAAACAGTGTCGTAGCAACAAGAGGGCAACATGTCCTAAGGTGCTTGTGAGGAGTGGAGAAGTATTCCACGGCTATCAGGACAATCCCGGAAGTACGGTCAAGATCCCTACCAGCATCTTACTGAAATACTTCCTTCCTCCGAGCACGTTTGCTCTTGTTAATCTCCACTCAAACCAGCCAATAAAGGCAAGAATGAGGGGGAGCTCTGTTCCTCGTCATTGTTCACTCGGCCAATAAAGGCAAGCCAGAGGTGAGGAACAAGACTTCTCCAACGAGCAATGGAGCGCAGTATACCAGGCGTTAAATTAACGGATCGTGTTCGAAACACAATACTATACGCTCCAAAACAACGATAGCTGACGTGGCTCAAAAGGTTGCCCAAATGGGAGTGGGCAGGACATATCTGCCGCATGCGGGACAAACTGGGCCGGATATGTCTGCTGCATGCCGGACAAACTGGGCCCACATAGCACAGAACTGGTTAACATATAATTTCGGTGGCAATAATAAAATTTCTGTGGCTCGCCAATTTCGGTGGCCCAAATAACTCTCTAAGTAATATAATTATATAATCCCCTTTTAGAAAATGTATCTAAAATGTGGATATATTGCGCTTTTTTAACAAAGTTTTTTACAAAACTTGAAAATGAAAATGTCCATGGAAATTAGGTAAAAAATCGAGTTGTTGAAATTGACTCTAAACGTCGCAATTCTGAATTCCAACGAAGAGATTATTCAATCCATGAGTTTCCTCAACACGTAGTTTGAAGACATGAAATATGAGATAGAGGAGCTAAAAAAACACGTGATGCTCAGCAAAGACATATAGATCGTCTAGAAAAAAAGATTATCGACCAACAGCTCAAATCACGCTCATCTGGCATCGAAATCCGTAATGTGCCTACTACTGACTCCGAAATCAGTGCCAGTCTCTCAAGTACAGTGATCAAAACTTGTGAGACTTTGGGAATACCCATCGGTGAGTCCAATATTCGGGACGTGTACCGCCTATCCGGGAAGCCGACAAATTCCAACTCCCCGCGCCCAATAATTGCCGAATTTGTTGCCGTAAGCACTAAGCAACCTGTCGTATCGGCAGTGCGATCATTTAATAAGGACAGGTCTAAAGACCAGAAACTTAACACCTCTCACGTCGGAATGCCTGGCAAGCCGCAACCTATTTACATCGCCGAGCAGCTGCCTTTGAGTGCAAGGAAACTTTACCACCAAGCCCGGGAATTCGCATCAAGACACGCTTACAAATTCTGCTGGTTTTCCAATGGCAACATTTTTCTGAGGAAACTGGAAGGGGACGAGCATATTCTGATTGGTTCTGTACAATCTCTTCAAGATCTCGAATCTAAATGACTATATCATCCATTTTACCTTCTCGCGCATTACATTTTGGTTCTTCTCCGATATTTCCTAAACACAATTATCTCAACATTACACTCAAATTTTAGACTACATAATATTGTGCACATCACACTACCTCACCCCACTACAAACACACACTTCTCTTAATATACACCGTAACACTTTTCCCACGTCGGATACTTAAAGTTTTTTAAAGGACATTGCCACCAGGCAGGTCCCTTTTGTGGTATCGTGTGCCTGATTGGAATAATAACCTAAAAATATTATTTATTTTTTTGTTTTCAAGTTATTTTTTATACAATTTCTTTCACCCTGGGAATAAAGTTAAAGTTAACTAATAGTTAAACATTACGTCGACATCCGTTTGCTAAGTATACAAAAAAAAGTTGCCAGATATCAAATAACTATTGAAAATGACGTATTTTAATCAATGGAGTAATCGATATCAGAACAAAACGATAATTAACAATAAAAAAAACAATTATTTTTAATTATTAAAACTAGTTTACGTCTGAATATTTGACAACTTCAAAGCTACTGTTTTAGCATTATGTTTTCACGACGATGAGTTAGAATGGTATTAACCCTGTCTTTTTCATAGCTACGTATTATTGTAGCATATTATATCTAAAATGCACAAGGATAGGTGTAGGCCAAGTATAATATATTCATGATGACGTAAACTAGTGGATATACGCTGCTTATAGTCGATGCGAGTAGGTAATAGCGATGGAACGATGACAACAATAGGTTGCTTATATTCTTAATAAGTCTACATTGTTGAATAGATGTTCATAAAAGCGATTTACACAAACATAAAAGCCTTACGTATTTTGGAAACGCCGTATTAACAAAACAGTTTTAACCGATGAATCGATAAAAAATCTTAAATCGATTTATTAATGATTAAAAATAATTGATCTGGCAACATTTACTTGCGCATGTCACAGCACTTTGTTCTGCTTCTGAGGTTCGTTACGTTCGTGATTGCTTTGTATAAATACGTTGAGTTTTGAATTCCGTATTTATTTACATAGTTATTATTTACGATACGTGCTTTTTCTGCTACCACCGAGTTGAGCTAATAAGTTCCTCGAGTACTGTATGTTTTGTGAGATAATTGACTCTTGTTTGTGCTGTTCTTTGTGAGATATTTGACTTTAGGTGCTATCTTTGGTGAGATATTTGACTCTTAGTGCTATCCTTGGTAAGATATTGGACTCCCGAACAGTTTTTTGTCAGAACTATGTCTACCCCAGCCAGAAGTCGGGCACACCGTCTGCCTTCCCGACGCTGTATTAACTGTTAGATTTTATTAGCGCCTAATTTACGCTGGTATACAGTTGAGGAGTTGAACGGGCAAATGACAGTTCTTCTACGCACTTGGACAATGCCTACACCTGTAAGTTATCGTGTGCTTATTACAATAATAATTATTGTGGACTATAGTGCCTAAATGCATTGTGCAAACTCAAAATAATAATAATATTCCATGCTCATAGTGATGTATAGTATAGTCTATGTCAATTTCTAATTTTATTATAACCTAGATTTTTAAAACAGAAAAATAATGATATCTCCTGAACCAGGGTGAATAAATGAAAAAAGGTTTCTGATTAGGAAAATGCTATGTTTTTACTATTAGGTAAAATAAAAATCTTCAGGGCACAAGCATTTTCCACTGGGACCGAACTTCCTTTACAAAACGGGCAATCTCCTTTATAAGGCTCCAACTCCGTTCCTCTGCCCCCATCTACAAACCTTTTTCTTTGATTGCCTGTCCTGTGGTTTATACATAACTAATAATGGCGAACATAAATGACATCTTACAAGAAATTGATGCATCTATGAGTAAAGGTACCTCCTTCAACTGCCTACCTGAACAATGTCCACGGTATGTTACCCCATTAACTATTGGTAATTTTAATCTACTTCATGTAAATATCCGCAGTGTTAGTAAAAACTTTTACTATATCCAGCTTCTAATAAATCAAACAAAAATCACTTATGACGTTGTGATTCTCACTGAATGCTGGCTCAGTAAGGTCACCTGTTTACATGTTCTGGACGGGTTTCAGGCTCACTCTACCATCTCTAACTGCAATCAAAATGACGGCATTATTATTATACACCAGATTTGGTTTGAAAAGTTCTGTGCGGGAACCAGAGTTTGAAGGAGGTAATTGCCTGGTATGTGAAATAGGTAACAACGAATTGGCAGTAGTTGCAGTATATCGTTCACCATCACCTAACTCTAAGAGTAACTTTAACTCCTTTCTATCTAATCTAGATAGTCTATATAATAGTATCTCTCGCTACTCTAACATCGCTCTTATGGGTGATATGAAATTGGACCTAAGTCCAACCAACAGAAATGACAGAACGCTCGAATACCTGTCACTAAATGCATCTCACGGACTATTGCCCACCCATCTCATCGCTACTCTCTTAGATAGATGTTTAGACCATATCTTCCTTAAGTCCAACCTACCATTCTATCTATAATATGTACCTTAATAGTCCCCCTCCCTCACAGGTTAATTCCCTTGGTATTTTCGATGTTTCTGAATCTGAAGTTGAGTCCCTCATACCATACTCCAGTTACGCGACAAGAGTGGCGTGGGCTGGGATGGTCTGTCGCCTCAACTGTTGAAATGTTCTCGACATGTTTTGGTCCCACTGTAACCTATCCCTCAAAACAGGCGTTTTCCCTGGACTCCGTATCAAAGTAGCGACAAACAAATACGCGACAACTGTTAGGGCGACAGAACGTTATGTCGACCATCAGTGGTGCGACAGCACATCAGCTCGATGAACGTTAGTGCGACAGATTGTTTTCGCGACAAATGATGGGACGACGAAACTTTTGATCGACGAACGATAGCGCGACACAATTTTCGCTCGACAAACAAAGGAGCTACAAACGTTGAAAAAAAAAAAAATATAAATACAAAAAGTAAAAAATTGGGAATGTGAAAATAGGTTTTATCTTTATTTTTAATCATACTGTATTTTATGTCACTATTATCACTATTTCTTAATATGACATAATATGTAAGCGAGTCCTGACAAAAAATCTTTTAAATTCAAATTATCGTTTTGTACCGGAAAACATCATTTTGTCTGCATTAATTTTTTTGCCACCCTAGGAAATCCCAGCGACGTTGAATACATTAAAGAAGAAATTCTTCCAAATGAGACTGAAGAAATTATTAAGTGGTTCTCCAAATACTAGTCGTTTCAAAATTTACCGCTAAAAACAAACGAGAATGATCCTTTGAAATTGAAGGGTACTAACGTGCCGCCTGTATTTCAACACAGCATTTGGTCCATCGTCAAATGTTTAGATGAAGCTTTGCCTATTATCCAAAGCTCCGTTGAAAGCTGGCATAACAGGAGGAATTTTTTATTAAGGCAAAAAAATACATATCCGTCGAAGAACTGCGAAAAGAGCAAAAAAAAAACACGATGTTTAGTCGAAAGGATTAAAGACAAAATAATTAAGAAAAAATCGAAAAGTAGATTTTATACAAAACTGCAACAACATTTGGCCCAAAAAGATAATTTGAATTTAAAAGATTTTTTGTCAGGACTCGCTTACATATTATGTCATATTAAGAAATAGTGATAATAGTGACATAAAATACAGTATGATTAAAAATAAAGATAAAACCTATTTTCACATTCCCAATTTTTTATTTTTTGTATTTATATATTTTTTTTTTTCAACGTTTGTAGCTCCTTAGTTTGTCGAGCGAAAATTGTGTCGCGCTATCGTTCGTCGATCAAAAGTTTCGTCGTCCCATCAATTGTCGCGAAAACAATCTGTCGCACTAACGTTCATCGAGCTGATGTGCTGTCGCACCACTGATGGTCGACATATCGTACTGTCGCCCTAACATTTGTCGCGTATTTGTTTGTCGCTACTTTGATACGGAGTCTTTTCCCTGAAGCCTTAAAAAGGCTATTATGCACCCGATATACAAGGGCGGGGACAGAAACTGCGTCACCAACTACAGGCCTATCTCGGTTTTGCCAGCTCTTTCTAAGGTCCTAGAAAGGATTCTAAACAGCCATCTTAGGCGCTTCCTTGACAAATTCCATATTATCTCCGATAACCAGTACGGCTTCAGGCCAAGCCTGTCTACAGAAGATGCTGTACTGGAACTCACCAAAACGGTTGCTGCAAACTTGGACAATAATACTAAATGCCTCGGAATCTTTCTGGACCTTTCAAAGGCATTTGATATAGTCTCTGTCACCAACCTTATTTCAAAACTTGAAGTCATAGGTGTTCGGAGTATTTTTCTAGATCTTTCGGAGCTACCTTAAAAACCGCAAAAAGTGCGTCAAGATAGGTACTTGCCTGAGTGATGAGGAAATTATATCCTACGGCGTTCCCCAGGGAAGCATTCTGGGCCCAACCCTATTCCAAATTTACGTCAACGATCTGTGTAATAAAAATAAATGTGTGAGCCTTCCTAATTGCAATATTTACGCCTACGCAGACGATACTGCAATCCTAGTACATGGCTCAACTTGGGATATGGTAAGGGCAAATGCGGAGGCTGCAATGTCTAAAATAATGAAATGGCTAAACTCAAACCTGCTAACGCTAAACCTAAATAAAACCACGTACATTCCTTTCGGGTTAAGACGTAGTATAGTACTCCTGGATTCACCCTTGAAGCTCACTCCTGTCCTGACCCCACGGTACCTTGTTTCTGTCCCAAAATGATTCGTTCAGACACCGTTAAGTACTTGGGTGTACAGATCGATTGCGGACTAAGGTGGGACAGGCAAATTGATACCCTCACCTCAAGAACTATGCGTCTAATCCACATTTTCAAGTCCCTCAGAGATTCTGTTGACGGTACCACGCTGAAAATTATTTATTACTCCCTCTGCCAATCTATACTTGGGTACTGTATAACCGCATGGGGTGGAGCAGCCAAAACATTTTTTCTGAGAATAGAAAGAGCACAAAGAGCAATACTAAAAGTTATGACTAAAAAACCTTTTAGATACCCTACATCTGACCTCTATGCTGACTGTAAAGTGCTAACTCTGCGGCAGCTCTTTGTGTTCAAGGCAATACTAAGGATACATAAGTACTTCCCACCTCCAGACCGGAACAAACGCACTCTAATCATACCTAGTACCCAGCACAGAACTATACGTATTTTTAGATAAGAGCAAAGCATTTGATTTTGTACCACATAATCGTTTTTTTGCCAAATGGAGAAATACGGCATAAGAGGCAAGGCGCCTGACTAGCTTAAAAGTTATCTATCAACTCGCCAGCAAAGGACAGCAGTATCAAGTATTGACAATAGCACAATAAAAACATACAGTTCAGAGTTAAGAATAAATAGTTGTGGTGTTCCTCATGGAAGCGTATTAGTTCCCTCATTATTTATAATATATATAAATGACCTTTGCAAGAGCCTAAAACATGATTGTACACTATTTGCTGATGACACTACTCTCACCAAAAAACTTCAAATAGAAATGACTTACAAACTAACACTAACAATGACATACTAAAAGCAATGAAATCTAATGGAATCTAATAATTTACGTGTAAACATTGATTATACAAAGTTAGTACAATTTCAAACATATAATTCTTTGGTAAAACCACCTCAAATAGGTACACTACAATAATTCAATTTTGGAACCGGACCTGCAACCGTATTCTTGGGAATTTATAGTTATTAACAAAAAATTAAACTGGAAAGAGCATGTGAACAAAGTTTAAACTAGACTCGATAAATTCGTGTTTGCGCTTCGAAAACTGAGACGAATAGAAACATTTTTTTTTATATATCTTTTTCATTTTTGAATATAAATTTTTATCAATACTTTGTGTGTACACCTATGTCTTTGTGTGTATCTTGTATTTTTTTTTATATAATTATCTTTTTTCATTTATTAAAATATAAATTTTGACATTATATGTTATCAATAATTGGCCACTTTGTAACTTAATTTTAATATTTCTACACTAGTGTATGTGAAACTGATTCATATTAAGACCTTAATGTACCTTATACTCAGAAATAAATTATTATTATTATTGTATAGCCAAGTTGTCCTACGAGAGTGCCCAGCCTTATGCTGTAGTAGTAGTAGGCATATATGCCTACTACTACGGTGCATGTGTGCCCTATAGGGCACACGTGCACCTGCGCTGGAAATGACCGGTGTATGGCTTCAATTGGAATTAATCTATTTCCCTGTCAATTTCCGCCGAGATTTTCCTACAAGTTTTCCAATTCGTTATACCGGGTGATCCGTTGAGGTCATACTTTGATATAAGATTCCTATGGTTGAGATTATAGATATAGGAACGTTGATAGATAGATATATGGATCTTGAATACCTAGCGAGTTAAAATGTGAAATAACCAAAAAAACATGAAACCTAGGTGTTTTTACCCGACTGCCCCAGAAGGAGGGTAATGTTTTTCGAGAGTACATAAGTAGGGTATTATTGGGAATTCTATGCCAATGTCAGACAGTAGCTCGGCTAGTGCGCCTCGCTACGCAACAGATCGTTCATTATTGGGAATGTATGCCCGATAATGAACGCTCGACTCAATTGTAGAGTAAATTACTGTACTCACCTAGAGATCTTGCGAGTTATACCACTGGCCGCCAGTAGCTGGGTAGTAGGGAGTTCGCCTTGCTACATAAAAGTAGCGGAGAATACCAAATAATGAACGATCGCCTCCATACCTATTACTACACTCAACCAATGATCTTGCGAGTCTGTCATCGATTTAACCATCGCTCTATCGCGAAAAAGATTGCGGTACTGTTTCAGTTTATAATTAATATTAATGTAACAAATACATTTACTCATTGCCAATCAGTTTATTTCCAAGTGTAATCATGAAGTTTTTAAAGCAACCACAATCGCTGCATGTTAAAACAATCTGCGTGGATGTTTGTAAGACTAGTTTTCGTCATGGAGAATTGTTACCTAGCTCAGTTCGATGTATCATTTGCGGTCTATCCAATTGTGGAAAAACCAATTTATTGATTGGTCTTTTCATACAAGATAATGGATTAAGATTTGAAAATTTTTATGTTTATTCGAAAACTCTGTACCAAATACATTTTTTTTTTAAGTTTTACATCGAGTGCCAAGGATTTCACTCCAGAAATATCATGGAAATGAGGAAGTGCTAAGAGTTCAAGACGCAAAACTTAATTCTGTGATAATATTTGAAGTTGTTGCTTGCGAATATCAAGATAGCATGCGTGATTATTTCGCAATGGGAAGACACAAGGTCATCGATTGTTTTTATCTTTTTTTTTTTTAAACTTTGCCCCACACTAGGAATTACTCCTGTATCGTGGGTGCGTTCACAAACATTTATACACACACTAGCTTCTGCCCGCGGCTTCGCCCGCGTGGATGTCGGAACTTATCCCATGGGAACGTGCTACCAGGATAAAAAGTATGTGCTTCCCCAGGATGCCATCTATCTCTTTGCCAAATCAGAAGTTCAGTGGTTTAGGCGTGAAAATGTAATTACCCCTTTTTGCCCCGTCAGGGATCAATTTTCGACAACTTTACTTACTTATTATTAATTATTTTCTGTCGAAAGTATCAATGCTGAGTTTCGAGTTAATCGGACCGCGCATTCAATTTCTTCCACACAAACTTCAACACCCCTATATCCCCCTTTGAGGGGTAGTTTGAAAAACTTATAATGATAAACTTTATTACTTACTTAGGCAAGTATTGTTGCCAAGTTTCAAGTTTATTATCAAAATTAATAAGATTTTTCATATAACTGTACCCCGCTTTTCACCCCCACAGGGGTGGAATTTTAAAATATTCTTCAAAATTCATAACTTGACTCAAAGATTAATTATACCAATTTTATAATTAATCAAGCCACTTATTATAATCCTCTTGTAAAATTAACTACCCCTTTTCACCTCGTATGTGTTATTATTTATTTTTAGTCTTAAGTACACACACACTGAGTTTCGAGTCAATCGGATCGCGCGTTCAAATTCTTCCACACAAACTTTAACACCCCCATAGCCTTTGAGGGGTAGTTTTGAAAAAATAATAATGATAAACTTTATTGCTTACTAAGGCGAGAATTCATGCCAATTTTCAAGATTATTAACCTATCGAATAAGATTTTTCATAAACTGTATCCCCGCTTTTCACCACCACAGGGGTGGAATTTTGAAAAATCATTTGGGATGTGTTCATAACTTGACTCAAAGATTATTTATACCAATTTTCGAGTTAATCAAGCCACGCTGTAAAATCCTCCCCTGTAAAGTTGACTACCCCTTTTCAGGCCGTCAGGGGTAGATTTTCGAAAAACCCTGATACACATTATTCTTCTCTTTCAATTATAGGTATAAATACTGAGTTTCGATTAAATCGGACTGCGCGCTAAAATTCTTCCATACAAACTTTGAAACCCCCCAATCCTCTTTTAGGGGGTAGTTTATAAAAACAAAAATGCCCAACTTCATAATTTACTTAGATAAGTATTCGTGCCAAGTTTCAAGTTTATTAACTCAAGGAATAAGATCTTTCATACAAACAAAATCCCCCCATTTCACCCTCTTAGGAGTGGAATTTCAAAAAACCCTTTCTTAGTGGATACCTACTCTTCACAAAGAATACACCCTCCAAATTTCATGTCTCTAGGACCAGCGGTTTAGGCTGTGCGTTGATGTCTCAGTCAGTCAGTCAGTCAGTCAGTCAGTCAGTCAGGACTTTGAATTTTATATAATTATATATAGATACACAAACAGCCAGACCCGGAACAACTACTTGTATCTAAATCAAACTTATAGTAAAATCCCTAAGCAGTTAGTAAGAGACAACGCGAACTTAATCATACTTTTTAAACAAGATGACATTAATTTGCGTCATATTTATGAAGAACATGTCAACACTGTTAGGACATGGATTGAATTTCGTCAAATGTGTTCAAAAATATGGAATGAGCCCTTCAATTATGTAGTAATTAATAAAGATTGTTTAAAAAATAAAGGATGTCATAGAAACAAATTTAATACCTTTGTAGTCTTTGATTAAGAATATGGTTATTTAAGTATTGGGTAGTTTAAAGAACTCGCTGAAAAATGCTATACACACGAATATCATTATCTGTTCTCCAACGTATGTACATAAAAGGCGCTATGAACCACAATTATAAAGTCGAGCTCTTCAACAACCTGCTTTATCTAGATTTGAAAAATAACTAATACGCTTATTTTTTTGATAGCAACAAGACTCTGACTAAACTTATGATATGTTATCCTATAACACAGGGAAAATAAATCAATCCGGATGGAGACATATTTACAACCAGTTATTGACCAACATAATGATTGATTATGACTTGTTTTATTCTCAAGATGTTTTGCATGATGAATTGAACCAAAGGCTTCCTAGCGAGAATGAGAACGCAACACCATCAACTAGTAGCAATGAGTTTTTTCTATTATAAACATATGTACATCATGCACCAAAATATAGCCGGACTTCTAAACAAGACTGACTTACTAGTTATCCATATCCAGGAGCAGCTGAATAAGCAAATAGACGTTGACGCAATATGCATAACAGAGCATTTTGTAATTTCTGGACAAGAGGCACTAATTAACATCCCGAATTACAAACTTGCCGCAGCATATGCAAGAAAAGAACACAAGCGAGGAGGCTCCCATTTTAGTCAAAACTTGTTACGAATTTAATGTATTGACAGAGATAGAAAAATTGTCTATTACAGGGATTATAGAATGCTGTGCAATCGAGTTAACCAAACAAAATGTAGTTATTATTTGTTTATATAGGCCGCCAACGATGTCAAATTTCAATTTATTCTGTGATAGCTTAGAGACCTTATTAAAAAAAAAAACTAGCTGTTGCCCGCGGCTTCGTCCACGTGAACGTCGAAATTTATAGCTTATGTTACTTCCTGATAATTTAGCTTTCTATTGATGGAAGAATTTTTAAAATTGGATCGCGCGGTGCGAAGCAATCACAACTGTACGTTTGAGCATTTAGGCACATTTTAGCATGCAGCGGTTGCTGCCGCGACGTAGTAGGCTATTATAGCATTAGGTATTGGAAATTTTCTACTGAGTGAAGTATCTGTTACGTAGTAACTATTTAGTAATCTGTGCCAAAGCCTAGACCAATTGAAAGAGCAAATTGTACGTGCAAGAAGTGAAGTGAAAAGTGACACTGTAGTGCTCAACAAAATTAAAAATAATGTGCAGAAACGTGCAAGACTCTGTTTAGAGAGAAACGGTATGCATTTTGAACATTTATTAAAGTACTGTTGTATTATATTATTATTGCGCTATTTGTACATAAATAAAAAATAAATAAATAAAATTCATTTATTTCAGATAACTAATTGATCCATAATTCCATTCCATCCACAAGACCATACCACCACCACCGTTCCATTTCTTCCGTTCCATTACATAAGTTGATTAAATTTTTTTAAATACGCGTAATAGCAAAACGTTTTGGCACGGTTTTAGTAAGGTCTAAAGTTCTTTTTTATCTAATTTATTTTTACTTTATTTCAATTGATTAATTTAGGATTATATTCTAATCATAGTGAACATAGCACAAACCTTTTGCTCATTGACGGTCCTAAGCCCGTGAAAGTATGAAAGGAAAATTTGCAACTTTGTTTATTATTGTGTTATCAATGAACTGCGGAGGCGCGCGTACAGTCACGAGCACCAATATGTCAACACTTAGCAACTTTCAATTGCGATTTTTTCGTGAAATAACGAATGCAACGTTGAAATACGATACATTACATAAATCTATGGGTTCGAAAATGCAATGTTCGTAACAACATAAAATTTCATTAAAAAATAAAGGAGTAAATCGCTTTTGAATAAAGCCGAGTGTATACATACTTTTAGTCGTGACTGTACGCACGGCGCGGCAGTGTCCAGAAACATAAACTTTTTATAGATAACTTTGTGATGTGATATCTAAATATTTTTGTATTGAGTGATACTAAAAGAAAAAACAGGTATTCAATGATTTTCGCCAAAGATTACTAAATCAAAATATGGACGGGGACTAAAAAATCTTCCTGTATATATAAGGTGTTAAAAAATTAACTCTAAGAATTTCGTGTACTTACTCAGTATCAAAAAACTAATATATATCGAAACGAAAAAAAAAAAAACGAAAAAATCGTTTTTACTTTTTCACATAAAAATAACCATTTAGTAAAACATTTTTATGTGCGCTGGACGCAGGGCTGCGCTTACGGCTTAGCGCTATCGCACCACGCGACTCGCCTCCTCTACCCGCGGCTCCCAATACTCGTACCCCTCCCGCCCACTTTAGTCGTCCGATATCTGTCGCGCGGTAAGGGTGTGCCAAAGAGTATAGTAACTATACAGGGTGTGCTGTCGTGTGTCTTCTCGCTACATCCGCGCGCTCGCGCAGTTTCGTATAAACAATGCCGTTTACTTATTCTAATCGGGAGTATTTATATATGATAGTGTGTTATGTCATGACCGGTGAGAGTTTAGCCGCGGCACCTAACGAATACCGTGAACTTTATGGTGACCAACGACGAGTGCCTGCTCCTGTCCAAACCATTCTGGGGGTCTACCAGCGCTTATTAGACTATGGCCAGTTTCGTCCTCGTCAAGCAGATACTGGTAGGCCACGGCTCGCCGGTGACATTGAAGATCGAGTGTTGGACTATTTCAACGACAATCCACACGCGAGCACACGTGACGCAGGGCGGGACTTAGGAATAAGTCACGTTACTGCCTGGAATGTGCTGCATGAAGAAGGCCAACATCCGTAGCACTTGTTAAGAGGAACTAATACCCACAGGTTAAAAACCACGGCTAAGATTCTGTAGGTGGTTGGTGGAAGAACCTGGTCGCAAAATTTTATGGACGCACTAGTCTACTTTTAGTAGAGTGGGCTTATTCAATATCCACAATGCTCACTGGTGGTCGTACGAAAACCCGCGAGCTGTGGTCCCTGACCATGTTCAGCACCGGTTCTCTGTGAACGTATAGGCTGGAATCATAGGACAGACGGTACTTGGACACAGTGGCAACAATATTCGAAACGTGGACGAATTAAAGACACGCATAATTAATGCATTCGATGTAATTAAAAGTGACAGAGACACATTAATCGCAGTGCAATCCAATGTAATACGTTGTGCTCACTTGTGCATTGGACAAAGCGGTGGACATTTTCAGCACCTTTTGTAAATAAGGTAAAAATTAAGACTACTTTTAAATAGTTTTTAAATGATTGTAAATAGGTTGATTCATTTTTTAAACATACCAACTTATCGAACTTACTTAATTTAAAACCAGTAATTCATTAATATGGCCAATAAAAAAGCTACTTGTAAGAAATTCGATAAATTTACGAATTTGCGCTGTCGCAGGGGTGAACGAACTCGAGCTCGCGGCCGAGCGAGGGGGGCCGCCCCTTGCTCGGCCGCGCGCTCAAGTTCGTTCACAGTACAGTGTATTACACGGTGTACAGTGCGCATATTCAATAAATTTGTGCGTAGTGAAAATATTATATATCTTTGAAACGGATTGTTATTGAGAAAAACTTTTTTAGTGATTATTTTTTATTTATTATTCCAAACAACTCTTCAACTTTCTTAGAGTTAATTTTTTAACATCTTATACAGTATGTAACAAAAACCCTGTTGTTCCTTGTAGGAGCGTATATATATAGCTATAGGCTTACCATTATTGAAGTTATAATTAAAAAAAAAACAATGGTGGCCGAACATTGTCCATAATCAGATAGTTTTTAAATTCGATACATTGTTACAAAATGTTTTTAACATCTGAACTTACAAGTACTAATGGATCTGGCCTACGGTCGATAAAGATTGCCGCCGCCGGCGGCGGCCCCTTTGATTCGCGATAGCTAGACAGGTTGGCGCCAAAACACAAAGCAGGCGGCACGCACAAACTCCCTTTATACGACCGCCACTAGCCGATTGTCCCCCTCACTGTCCCTCAGTCGCCCGCGCAACTTACTCCCGGACGGATGTATCGTACGTTGACAGCATTAGAAAAAGAACCAAATTATTGTGATTTTGTGAGTGAATTCTGTGTGTGCGTTTTTTCCAAAATGTCTTATTCAAATGAGGAATATTGTAGTGTACCAAGAACGTTTCGCAACAGCAAGGAACATAACTTTGCGTCGACGATGGCTTCCCAACGTCTCCACATACGGACGTTCAACATTGGGTCTGTGCACGGTCGAGACCAACATCGTATTGACGAAGGATAACCGAGGACTCGAGACCATGACATTGAGGAAGAAATCCTCGTGATGTTTGAAGAAGACCCTACGGAAGTACGTGCTCTGTGGGTAAATAAATTAATTTTAAAGTGTTAGTTATGTCACAAATGACTAGTTACTACGTAACAGATACTTCACTTAGTAGAAAATTATCTACTGCTATAATAGCCTACTCCGTCTCGTCAGCAACCGCTGCATGCTAAAATGTGCCTAAATACTCAAACGTACAGTTGTGATTGCTTCACACCGCACGATTCCCGTATTATTATTATACTCTTTGGCGCGATCCCACAGCACTGAATTTGGGCCGCAAACGGCCCGGACCGCTCGGCCGGGCGGTAGGTAATTATAACGTGCAAGTACATGGAGTGACGGAGGCCTGGTTATGTGTTTATTGTAATTATCAATCGTCAAACTTGATAAGCCAACTTTTTGAAAAATTCAAACTAACGTTCCCAAAGTGTTATCTATCAGTCAAACAGCTGAGTGATGTGAACGACACGTGACGAGTTCATGACCTTAGTGTAGTATGGTAGTGTGCGGCGCGGCGGGCAGCGACAAAGCGACCGGTTGCTACCTATTTCTCTTTGCAGGGGTGAGCAATCAGTGTTACTTTTCAAATATTTATTATAAAATATTTATTTTGATTTTTTTTTCTTCAATATTTTTTTGATTGACTTACGTAATTACCATCGGATATCGATTCTGAAAACGTCCCTACTTGGAACAACAGGGTTTTTGTTACATACTGTATAATTATTTAGATATGTACTAAAAGGAGTAGAAAGATATTTCTATGTGGGGATTTCAACATAGATATTTTGAAACAAAATAGATACACTTTGGACTTTAAAATCTTACTTCTCAATCACAATCTCATGTTAGAAATTAGACAACCAACTAGACCAAGGAGCTTATATTGTCTTGATAATTTTGCGCACAACTGTCGTAAAAAGTGTTATAGCGAGGCATTGACATAGAAAAGTATGGACTGGAAATACCTACAAAAAAAGGGTGCATACCTACGACTCATATTGTCTCATATAATGGCTGCCATTGCTAGGGTTGTGCCAATCAAGGAACATAGGTGTTAGTATAACGAGTATCGATACTAAATACGAGTTTTACTAGTCATCACGTTTGGATCATACCTAATGTTATGTATTTACTTAGAGTCCGTTGTAATTGTAACAGAAAAAGATGAGTAGGTTATTTTATCTTCTGTTATCTATACAAATAAATAAAATTGAAGTGTCTGTTGGTAATCTCAAAATAACAGCTTTTTACTAAACACTTATGTTCCGCGCAAAATAAAAAAGCCATGCAAAAATTATTTTTGCGTTTGGTAGCCAGCCCCTGCAGTCTCGACATTCATAGCGATCGCTTTACGACCGAATTCGGTCGCAAAGTCTTGGATTGACAGGTGTAACGTATGGAGTGACAGGACTTTGCGACAAAATTCGGTCGTAAAGCGATCGCTATGAATGTCGAGACTGCAGCCCCAGGATGGTTATAGGCTATTTAAATCACGCTACGACTCTTAGGAGCCGAGCAAAAAGAACGCTAAGTGAAAACTAAATAATAGCGCGGGCGGGCGATGCAATGCGGCCAGTCGAGGGAACAATGAGTTTTATTAGTGTGGCTGTTATTTTTGTATACTGTGTATCATACGACTTCTATGCGTTGTCGCAGGGCACAGCTAGTCTGAGAATAAAATGCATGTCAAGTGTTTGTTCTGCGCAGAATTAAAAAAAACTTGCTTGCGTAAAATGTGCTTTCGCATATTTTACCGTATTATTGTATGTATTAATGCATGAAAGCCGGCTAATAACCTGTGCAAAGACAATGAGGTGGATTTTCATTCTTTCTTGCACCACACTTCACAATACAACACACAGGCATGTTGAATTTCTGTTTTCCAACATTTACATGCAGTTTTAAAAGGTAAAATCCTCGTAGTTTTCTCGCAAATCTCAATAATACAAAATACAAACAACCATTTGACAGCAGAACTACCACGAAACACGTCGCATAAGATGGCTGCTACGGCACTTACCTACAACTGTCACTACGTCAAGACAAAATGTTGCCATAATTAGCAACAACTTAAAATATAGTTGTCTCTTTGGTCAAATAAGATTATCTCACTAGAAAGAGTGAGACATAACGATATTTCAAATTCTGAATCATATTTCACTCATATTTGTATAAGCAAATGTATGTATAGAATAACGCGGCGTCTCCATGTTTTTCCTATCTCAATGTAGCGAGGTAATAGACTTTGCTCTATCGGACCACTCAGCTCAAATACTAAAAATACACGTGAATAAAACCTGCATACTTAATTCATGGCAAATAAAAAAACGGGACATGTCTAAATTTAATTTGACCAAGTTTAAGAAACACTTAAAAAGACTATCTTTTATAGAGGTATATGATTCTAACAATCCTAAGAGGCATATGACGTTTTTTAGCGCAATTTCGCTTCGCTTAATATATGATTTGTGTTTTCTAGTAAAACTAATTAATAGAAAACCCTCTCGAAAAATAAAGTGGGTATCGAAAGGTATAAGAATTTGAAGTAAAAAACAAAGACTGTTACTGTGGCAATATAGACAAACACTTTCAGAACAAACTAAAAGTGCATTCACAAATCAAACAATATTCGAAAACATTTAAAAAAATGATTAAACTCACGCAAAAAGCTCAAAACAACCACATTATAAAAAAATCTCAGAGCAAATCTAAAGCCTCTTGGCAAATAATCAAAGGTAGTAATCGAACCGCAGAACCTATACTTACTACAAATTAAGAAAGAAAACACTATTATCAATAATCCTAAGGAAATGGCCGATTGCTTTAATAACTTTTTTATTGATCAAATACAAAACCTAAGTAATGAAAATGCCACAAACGAAATTACTGGCATGGATAACAACCCACACTCAAAATTTATGGCCCCAGATCTACCTGAAGATATCGTGAGAATTATCAAAACATAAAAAAATAAAAAAGTGTCGGATACGATGAAATAGCAACCAATGTGGTAAAATTCGTTGCAGATGTAATAGCTTCTCCCTTAAGCCATATAATGAACCTGTGCATAAGTGAGGGCACATTTCCAGATAGCTTAAAAACTACAATTATTATACCTATACCCCTACCGTGCACGTACTCGTATTCGCTTGTTTTTTGCTGTGTGGTTTTGCAGTCGGGTTTTGGTTTCTTAAATATTTTATTCTAATATTGTGTAGCCCTAATAAAATATGTTGTGTCACTACGTCATGCTGAGATCAAGTTTTATGTTGTTCTATCAAAATAAGCGCGATTGTCATCGCCAATTCTTTGGTGCTAATGCTGCGTGCGTTTTGTCCCGTCCGTCGCCCCCGCGATGTTACAGCGGCCATTAATAACTCCCTGTCAACGGGTTTTATTTTATGAAACATCAGAGTCACCCCCACCTCGCCGTGTTGAACATTCATCACATTTTCGTCACACAGACATGTTATAAGTTTGTGGAATTGACTCAATTCTGCTTGTTCGTTGTATACCACAAACATTTCAGAGAAGCTTTATTTATAATGTACAAATAAAATATAATAATCATAAAACGTATCTTAACCCTTAAAAGCCTATTCAACGCATTTTAATAAATAATTCACTATGAACTGGGGTCTACTCCGAAGTAGTATCGGCCGTTTCCTGCTACGAAGTTACTATTTATTTCGGTCGGTTGCGATCCTACACTCCTACACTCTTTCGAATATTGACTATGGTCCCGACCCAACTGAGCCGATTCGAACCTTTTTCGCATTTTTCAATAATATTCGGTTCGGCCATGTGTCGGTCCGATCCGAACATTCGCACTTTGCACTTCGGAGTAGACCCCCTGGTCTCACGAACAACTCGCAGTTTCGAGTTCCCGTGTGTCGTGACTCGCGACTTGTTTCCTCGTAGGTATTTCATATTTGCTATGTCAAATAAATCTCCGGAACAGCTTATTGATCTGAAACTTACCCGAGCAGTAGGTACAGCCTACTGGCTCGACGGACAAACAAATACTCGTTATTTGTATGTAAAGATGATTTATACTAATGGGATATTGGCAGAAAGGTAAAATATTTTCCTGGTGTTTTTAGGCGTTCTAATATCGAGAGTTGAAATACGTTCGGAGTGAAATATTTGAGAAGATAACAATGATTAACATTATTGTTGGCCATAAACATTGAACATCCTGTTTTGTTGGGTATTAATGCTAGTATTATACAACGGACAGTAAGTACAGAGACGTGCAGACGAGAGAGAAACGTGCAGACGAGAGAGAGGCAATTATTTATTTAAAAAAATATAAGCCCAGTTGGACGATAGCTGACAGAGCTTATCGGCTCAACGAACATCGAGATCTTTTCGTAAAACAAAAGCGTGCCGTTTAATATTTATGAGCTAATTATAAACTGTCCGTCTTCGATTGTTTTGAACTAGCTGTGATCACCGTTCCGTCAGCGTGAGGATCGGGAAATGCTATTTAAGTTTGACGTTTTATGTTTAGGTACCACATGCTTCGATAATTCGATCTATTATATATTCTACTCTGACAACACAGAATCTTCAGATTTATGGGACAAGTTCAAGTCTTCGTAATGGATGGAGAGAGGTGGCTCGCTGTCACCAAACTGTCTTAGCTTGAACTTTTCATATTTATCTGTTCTCCCATTCCGGAGATACCAACATTAAAATAGTTGAGAAAGGTTTGTCATGACTCACACCACTGTCACTGGCCAACTGTGGCAGAACAATTCAATTAATTGCGATACTCTTCGCAAAACGGTGTTAATTAATGCTAAAAACTGGAAATAAATTATGATAAAGCTTGCGTAACTCGTAAATCTGTCAGCAAGCCAATTATTTCGCATTCCCTATCTTTGTAGGCACAACCGAGCTGAGTAAAGAATCCGCATAATATAATATGTTGTTTGTTATAAATGGTACAAGTAAAGTTCACACGCTTCATGTGTGCGGTAGGAGCGCGCATTGTTGTTCACTGTAACTTAGGTCTTTTATATCGTACACCTACAATAAATGATGTGTATAGCTAAGTATTACGTAATGTTTCATAAGCCGGGGATCGGACGCGCGTTTATATTATGGTAGGACCAAACATGATGGGTGATACTGAACCCACAGAGATTCGTAACATGATGGGTGATACTGAACCCACAGAGATTCGTAACATGATGGGTGATACTGAACCCACAGAGATTCGTAACATGATGGGTGATACTGAACCCACAGAGATTCGTAACATGATGGGTGATACTGAACCCACAGAGATTCGTAACATGATGGGTGATACTGAACCCACAGAGATTCGTAACATGATGGGTGATACTGAACCCACAGAGATTCGTAACATGATGGGTGATACTGAACCCACAGAGATTCGTAACCCTTGCTCTCTGCCGTAGTCGGGTAAAATATTATTTTTGGGGTTGTGTTCATAAAGTTATGTTCTTCAGTAGTTAGTGTGGTGCTAGCACAGACTATATCTGTGGGTTCATGTTTGTCCTGCCAATTGATTATATGAACTTGATACTTATTTAGTCATTACATAACTTATAATTATTAATCCGCACGCTGTGTTCAAAAATGTATTGAGAACACTAAATAATACAATACAAGTACCTACTGATTCTACCAAATTGTGAAAATAATTGTGTGTAGGTACTTATGTCCTTTGTTCTAAACAAATAACGAAATGACGACGACGAATCTTATCTATTTAAACTATAAAGTAATGTTGGTTTAATGTTTCGCTGTGTGTCCAGATTCCTGGTGGTGCTGCTGTCAGCATGTCTGCGGGGGGCGCAGGCGCTGCTCACCGATCCTTACACAATGCCTGTAGGAGTTGTGCTGAAAGGTATTATATTGTTTGTTTCTTTCTTTTGTCTTTGCATCGAGAAATTATACTTTCATAGTTATTTTACCTATGACAGCCACCCAAGCAACCCACCAGCAACCTTATTGCTACGTCACAATCACCGTGAATAAAGATCACGGTGATTGTGACAGTGATGCAACGTCAGAGGTGAAATAACTGTGAAAGTAATGAAACTCTTTGCATTCCGTTAGTAGTTCTACGTGAAAAATAACGAAAATGATATTGTGTTTATGATTGTACATACGAGACGTTCTAATGATTTTATAGATGATAGTGAATTCGTTTGAACAACCCAAACTCCAAGTCGATTCGATAGTCGATTTTCGTATTTTGTGAGCGTGGCATGACGCAATGTATGTTCTATCAAAGACGCAGACATGTTATTAATAGTAGTAATTAATAGCCGTCGCCGCATCGCTCGGCATCCACCACTCTCTACGACGAGCGATATTCATGAACACAGAAGGTACTAATATGCTTCGCTCGAGTGTCTCGACACGCCTCAGTTAAATATGTACGCTACGAAGTGCACTCCAGCAGTCGCACTGAACCCCGGCGTCGAGGACTCCGGGGCTGAGACGACATTAATGAGTCTTTGCAAGCTCTGAGAGCTGTCACTCGGTGAGCTTTGTCACCAAGCACAAAATAACTCTTTTAAATGTTTGCTTTTATATAACATGCAAGGAAAACCTATTAAGATTTTGCCTAACCTGGGCACTGAACCCAGGTCGGCAGTTGCGCTGGTGACCACTTGCTCAACGAGGCAGATACGTTGCCCTTGTCTTTTTTAGTTCTTGTTTATGTTTTGTTATTTATATAATAGTGAGTAATCACTGATGCACAAAGAGGCGCGGTAACACTGATTTGATCGATTCGATTGTTCCCGAACATTCACGAGCGGAGAATTGGGAGGTGATAGTGTGCTCATTGCCTAGGAAAGATTCAGATTAGATCGTAAGTACGTTCAACGTTTGTGAAAGTTAAAATCAGTGATATTATCTCATGATCCCTAGGGAGAGATTACAGGAGTTTGATTGCGTGTTAAGGTAACATGTAATCAAACTCCTGTAATGTAATTATCTTCGTTCACCGTTATAGGAATAACAGTATGATATTTTATGAATACCAGACTGTAATTATTGTCCCGCTGCAGAGGAAAAGCCTTTTCATAGAGATCAAGTGATCACCCTTATAAACAGAAGGTCAACGGTTTGACTACATCGTGGTGGGCGCAGGCGCAGCTGGTGCGGCGGCGGCTGCACGACTCGCCCTCGCCGGTGCCAGCGTGCTGCTGGTCGAGGCTGGCGGGGACCCCAACCTCCTTTCCAAGGTACCAGCGTAACACGGGTGCATCATAATACAGTTTGTTAGCAAAGTATTTCACTCTTACCGTATTATTTCTGTTGATACAGATCCCAAGTGCAGCCATGGCACTCCTCGGCTCAGAGATTGACTGGCAGTACAAGACAACCCCCAACAATATATCTTGCCTCTCGTCCAAGGGTCAGCAGTGCCGCTTTAGCCGCGGCAAGTGCCTGGGCGGGTCCACCTCCATCAACTACATGCTATACACGCGCGGCAACCGCCGGGACTTCGACGACATCCCCGTCCCTGGTTGGACCTGGGACGACCTGAAGCCGTACTTCCTCAAATACGAAGGTTTACAAGACCTAGATCTACTGCCACTTTCTTCTATACCATACCATAACACTACAGGGACAATGCGCGTCGGTTTCTTTGATAATTCACAAAATCCTTGGCACTCCAGACTCTTAAAGTCATTCAAGTCTCTCGGGTTTCCGGAAAATCCGGACGTGAACGCGGAGTCGCAGATCGGTGTCAGTCAACTCATCGGCTATGTTTATGATGGTGAGCGGATGAGCACCGCGCGAAGCTATCTAGCGAGAGAGGACGTCAAGAGAACTCTGAGGGTGGCCAAGCACACGCGATGCACCGGAGTCATTATAGATAGGAGAAACATCGCCCGAGGCGTCACTGCTGTGCAGGGCTTACTAAAGCTCAAAATTTATGCACGCAGGGAAGTGATCCTCAGCGCTGGAGCCATTGGAACTCCTCAAATACTGATGTTGTCTGGCATCGGCCCGGCTGATCATTTAAAGAGCATGGGTATTGGCGTTAAAGTAAATTTGCCGGCTGTCGGAGCAAACATGACCGATCATGTACTACCGCTTGTACTGGCCCTGGTAGATAGAGGTCAGGGCATCACGGACGACCTGGTGGGGCTGGCGACCCGCACGAAGCAGGCGGCGCAGCTGCTGGTTGCGCGCTCCGGACCTCTCACCTCCATCGGGCTCACCGACGTCAGCGCCTTCGTCAATTCGCACTGCTATGACTTCGAGCGGAGGACGCTACTCAACGAGAGCTTTGACGGAAGTGACTGTGAGCTGCCAAACCTTCAGATAATTCATGCCTATATCGATAGGAATTTAGTGCCACTAGCTAAGCCTGTGTTCAGGCAAGCGACAAACTTCAATACAGATATAGTGGAGCAGATCAGTAAAGCGAATAAAGATTACGCGATATTAGTGATATCTCCGGTGCTTTTGTACCCGTATTCAGTCGGTCACGTTCAGCTTGCCAGCTCCGACCCGCTCGCTCATCCCGCCATTTTCCCGAACTACTTGGATAGCGAGAGGGACGTGGACAACGTTTTGCGATCGATAGGGATTGTGGAACATATGATTGAGTCACCGCCGTTCAGCAAGCGAAACGCGAGTATTTTACATTTGGAGCTGCCTGGATGTCCTCGTGTGGGTGAGGACCGGGCGGGCTACTGGCGCTGCTATATCCGGCACATGACTTTCGCGGTGTACCACGCGGCGGGCACGGCAGCGCTCGGCGGTGCGCTAGACGAGCGGCTGCGCGTGCGCGGTGTGCGGCGCCTGCGCGCGGCCGACTTGGGCGCGCTGCCCCGGGTGCTGCGCGGCAACACCGCTGCCGTAGCCATCGCAATCGGGGAAAGAGTCGCCGACTTCGCACTGGGAGATACGTGGCACTAAAGAAGCGCTATCATTTTTTATGTGCCAGGATCAGATACCATTTCTGTGAAAAAATGCATTACCGAAGAGAGACGGTTGTTCTGTCGAAAGGACGTCAAGATAAAATATTTAGTAGACAATCGATCAAAATAAGATATACACATAGCTGTCGTGATGATAAATGAGAGCGCAGCTGATTTCTATACGAGTGTTAATAATGTGTCCGACAGACATGTAAGTACCATAAACTAGCTCGTGGCTCGTGGTAATAAAGGTTCCACAGTTTACGTGTGTTCAGAACAATAAAACTTTCATCGTTATAGTATTACTGTTCCCGCACATACGAGTTAGTTTCGTTATTGAGTTAATAATATTTATTGTTTCACGAGTGTTTGTTCCGTTAGCTGTATCTCATACTCATATATGTACTGTAGGCTATCGCTTTCAAGTTATGTGTTTGTATTAGCTGAGTCAAGACAGGGCTTATTGATTAATTAAATTAATTTTGCTTTTACATCAATTAATTTTAAAGTAAATACATCTGTTTGCTAAAGACGATTTATCTATCAATATCACTCACAATTATTTATAAACATCGAATTCAAACGATTAATTATATTTTCCTTTGAGTGGTTTTTGCTTACGCAATAAACTCCGATGTTAAATGATAATTTTGAGTAGAATAAATACCACGGATAAATACCTATTTAGAAATATGCTCACTTCACTTTGATTGTGTAGTTATAAATGATATGATAGTCATTGTAAATAGTTATTTGAATGTCGCTAAAGTCTAATAAACATAACGTAGTCGTGTTCAGCCGAATTTTCTTGTTTCTAGGAAAGCTGTATTTATTTATATTTGCTATATTGTACACCAGAAAAACACAGAAAAAGAAAAAAAAAATACCGGACACTAAAACATACAATAAGCGGCCTTACTGCTGTTTGCGATCTCTTCCAGGCAACCTTGGAATGGACAGTGATTTACCTGGACATAAAATTGGTGATCGCTGGTGCAATAATATACTAAATAAGATACACATAAATATACATATCCTAAATAATAGATACATATATGAGAGCTTGATATCTCAAGCTCTTGCTATTTTAGGTAGGTAGGTATGGTAGGTAGGTCTGGTTGTATATCCGAGAGAACTAACCGCTAAGCCGAAGCTCTTGTAAAAGTTAATGAAAAATTAAAATTAAATTGATTTAGGCAAAGTGGTGATCTCACAGAGAGTGCGAAGTTTCCTCTCGCGTAAATTAACTTCGCAAATTATAAAACGTTTGCGTCGACATGGAATCATTCTTCATGGAATTATTGGCGGCGGTTCATTAAAATATTATTACGAAAATAAAAAAGATTTCACATTTCACTCCGAAATGTCTGCCTTAATTGATGTTAACTTAACTGTCAACTAATTTTATAAGTACATGTCGGTCGCCATTTGTTGACACTTCTGCTCATCACCAGTGCTTGGTGTTTAAGAACTCCGTACCTTCCCGATAGCCTAGTGGAGCACGTCACTGAAGGTAGGTGACCTGTGGTAAACAGAGGATGATCCTCGGAGAAGCAGTTATCATGTGTGTATGTAAGACTTCGAAATCTGTGTTTTACAAACTGTGATTTACGTTTCAAAACTTAAGATCTGCCTATAAGAGTCCGGTGGACCTTCCGCTTCATTGGATCTCGCCATCACCGCAGCATTGTAAACAAGGAAACTTCTAAGTTAAGAATGAAACGAACTTACGGTTTCTTATTTAATTTCACGGAGAGAAAGTACTGTAGGAAGTTGTAAATAAGAAAATTAATTTGTGGGCGTCGCAAATACTCGGAGAATAAGAAAATAACTTGTTTCTACGCTGTCAAACATGACGCTTATATAATATAGGTACTGTCTATAATTTGAGCTGATGTGATCGTATGTACGTAACACGTAGACGATGTATGTACGTATTGACTCACATATGTAAGAACTAAGAAGCTTGTATGTTTCCTGTTCTCTCAAATAATATATTGCATTTGTTTATGATATTTTTCTCGCATTTGCGCACGAAAGCCTTAATGGAGAGTCAAATCCAATAAGCCAGTAGGTATTCGATGTTTCAAGATTTATTATACATAGGATGTGGTTGAGTAAGCCAGGAACGAACATTGAATTAGCACTAAGCTAGGTATGGATTAAAGGGTGTTCAGTGCGAAACTTGTTGGTGTTGTGGTGTAAACAGCAGATTACATGATAAACTCATCGCTTATTTATGTGAGTATTTCTCTGTTCCTGAGAGCATTGTACAAAGTGCAGCGAATAGAACATTCTTGCACACAACAGTCTGGTGTAAAGTGCGCAGTAAATATTAGATGCGGCCACGTAGCGTCCGCGCAGCGTTCACGTAGCGGACACTACAATCGGTAGCTCAACTTGGCTAATCTTTATAGTGCTCCCTCACAGATTTCATATTCTGTTTGAGTTGAAAGGTTGTTGAAACGCAGTTCTTATACTTGTGAACTAAGTAAGACTTAGTTTGACTTTGTTTGAATGTCATTTACATGAGAAAGAATTCGCTGTCATCACTGTAGGCACACCGACAGGCTTCGTCAATACTTTGCATTCATAAGATTATCGCTCTCAAACAGATAGACTTTGATACTGTCTTGAGTGTCTTGATTAAATTGAGAGGTCAAGGATCTCTAAATTAATCACTATTCTATCAATGAACTGACAGGTGGAATCCTCGATCATCTTTGTGTACGACGTGGGCGTGTGCGTCGATTATTACTCGGTAATTGGATGATGGCGTGTGCGTAATGACGCGTAATGACGCGGGTTATCGGCTTTCATATCACTAGTGGTGTTCGGTGACACAGAAGTGACAAGCTGCTGTCAGCTCTGATGCCCATTACAGGGATGACTTGCTACATTAGTAGCTACGTTATTACTTGAATTATAACATCACAGCTTTGATGGCTCGGAAGACACAATGTGGTCACACTAACTGTGAATGAGTTTACTATCTGTAGTTGTACAGCCCCGTAAGGGGCGTAACAATGAGTCGACTGATTTTAAATATTCCACGTGTCGTCGTCGTCTCAAGGGTTCTCGGATATCTACGCACTCTAGTGCGCAGATAGAGATATATATAATGCCTTTACTACATATTTGTTCAAGTTCAAGTGTCGTCACATTTTTGCCACTCCGGAAACTCCCACAAAAACAAAAGAAATAGATACGACACACATGATAAAAAGGATGCTAAAATGCTTTTTTGGTACGCACGCAAGAAAATAAGCGTAACACTTTTGTGCTCTCGTAGTGCACACATGCTCAAAAGGGGCGGGCACTAGAAAGTATAAATACAGTCACTGAATGCACACACGCAATTCTAGCATCAACTATGGAAGATAAATATTTGATCGATAAAAATATCGATAGAACTAAACCAACTACAAAAAAACCGGCCAAGTGCGAGTCGGACTCGCGCACCGAGGGTTCCGTACAATTACAATTTACGATATATGACGTATTAAAAGTTGTACCTACTAGATCTCGTTCAAACCAATTTTTGGTGGAAGTTTACATGGTAATGTACATCATATTTTTTTTTTTTAGTTTTATCATTCCCTTATTTTAGAAGTTACACATTTTACCACTTTGGAAGTGTCTCTCGCGAAAACTATTCAGTTTAGAAAAAAATGATATTAGAAACCTCAATATCATTTTTCAAGATCTATCCATTAATATCCCACACGTACCTATGGGTTTGATGAAAAAATGGGTTTGTATTTTTGTGTGAAAATCATAAGGGTTCCGTTTTAGCCATTTGGCTACGGAATCCTAAAAAAAGAGAAGTGTTTTTTTAGGTGTGGGTGTATTTGGTATTGTTTATTTTTTCTGGTTTTCAATGTGGTTATTAAAAACCAATAAAACCAAATCATGTCAAAATGTAAAATATTTTGTTTGCAAATGAAATTTAAGTAAATGGTTTCTTTAGTTTCTCTCTTACGTAAAATTAAAACTATTTAACTATCGATCATAACACTAAAATTCAAATAACCTATTGAACATTTTTTTTTATAACCAGATTCTTAATAATTAATTACAATCTAGCCTATAAGACGAAGCAATTTATGTAATTTTGACGTTCAAAAAGTGTTGATTTTCAGCCTAGCTTGTATGAATGACTTCATTTTTAATGTTGACCATCGCGCATCGGGTACGTCTTGTAAATACAAAAAAACCTTAAAAAACAGAAAGATGGAAGAAAGAAAATGTTTCACGTGATAATTATTTTAAAACTTAGAATAGTGTTGATTGTTGGTAGGTACTTTACACAAGTCCGTTCCACTTTCTTAGAGTTAGGATATAATGATGAAATCATACCAATAAATGACCAATACATGCTTTAAAAACGCATGTCTAGTTCCTGCCTTTTCTTTTTAACGCACGCTTTCCAGCGCAGTTTCGCGTCAAGTGTTATGCTGAATTGTCAAGGGGTCGGTCAGTCTGAAAGATGAAGCTAGTTGCTCATTCCAAAGCGTAGTAAGTACCTATGGAGAAGAACGGGCAAGAAACTCCACGGACAATTTTTTAAATCCTAAAATTGATACAAAATATTGGTTACATCATTCATGTTGAAATTATACACGCAATTCAGAAATTAAAATAAGCCGTGGCAGTTAAGAGATGACCCGTCCCTACTGACGGCGCCTGTTCACAAACATGACGTGTGGATCAGCACTATTCAGCCCAACCATTTTGAAGGGAACTTAAACTTAGCGAAGGTTGCAATAGTATTATTTTCCAGCTCTGGTATATCATATGTGTACAACAGGTAGAGCACTGGTGACTGGACCCAGCACACTACCTTGTGGCGCGCTAACTTTAATCATTTTTAACTCAGAAAAGGCAGCCTCGTGCCTTACTCGAAACATTCTATCTGTAATGTATGTTTACAGGATATCGGCAAAATCATTGAGCAGCAGCTTAGCTTTTATATCAAACCCTTCTGGCAAACTTCATCAAAAGCTTGTCTAGCATCTAGAAATACGATGGAGCAGACTTTTTATCTTTTCCTGTTGAACATATATGAATAATTTATTGACCTGTGAAATTGTACCTAAATTCTTGGACAATATCTGACGCTTTGATAATTTAGGTGTTACATTCTTAACCCAAAATGTCACGCCCAAGAATATCAATATATTTTTCTATCACACATCTCATACCCACACACACACCTCACACGCACACACACACCACACACATCTTATACCAGTACTTACATTCGAAGCAAATAAAGTTCCGATTCTGATTCACACATTTTGTCAATTGGATAATATCCATCAGGTCTTGTTCAAACTGGTGAAAATCAATAATTTAATCAATGATAATTTCGTATTTAGTAAAATTAACAATTATCGATATCCATAATTCAGAGCTACGCATCACTACTGCATAGTTTGACATGGATCCGTTACTAGGCAATAGTCTCATGCCATACGTTTAGAATGATAGTATGTAGGCGACACGGACCACGCCTCCATGCTATATCCCTCGATATCCGTGGTCTAGTGCTAGGTTCTCTACCTTATTTTGCCCACCACCCACATTGAGAATATTTTTTTTCTCAATAATTTTTTCTTACTATCTGTCGCGAATCTGAAATAGCTATTGCCACGATCATAGAAATGTAAAAGCCACGATTATATTTAAACACGTAATATTATATACTATAAGATAAAATATAAAATTTTCTCTGGGTTTTCTACTGCCCTCCTGAAAGTCTCAAAGGCCCACGGGGCGTTATCGCCCACGTTGAGAACCTATGGTGTAGTGGTCCGGACAGTCGTGAGTACGGTTGCTGAGTGTTACGGGCACTTAGTATGTAGGTTGCCGAGTGTTATGGGCACTTAGTATGTAGGTTGCCGAGTGTTATGGGCACTTAGTATGTAGGTTGCCGAGTGTTATGGGCACTTAGTATGTAGGTTGCCGAGTGTTATGGGCACTTAGTATGTAGGTTGCCGAGTGTTATGGGCACTTAGTATGTAGGTTGCCGAGTGTTATGGGCACTTAGTATGTAGGTTGCCGAGTGTTATGGGCACTTAGTATGTAGGTTGCCGAGTGTTATGGGCACTTAGTATGTAGGTTGCCGAGTGTTATGGGCACTTAGTATGTAGGTTGCCGAGTGTTATGGGCACTTAGTATGTAGGTTGCCGAGTGTTATGGGCACTTAGTATGTAGGTTGCCGAGTGTTATGGGCACTTAGTATGTAGGTTGCCGAGTGTTATGGGCACTTAGTATGTAGGTTGCCGAGTGTTATGGGCACTTAGTATGTAGGCTCGGAAGTGTTATTGGGGTTTTATTTACAGACATTTCTAAAATAGTCACTCAGGATTTGGTCTTCGGACTTCTTGTAACTTGAACTGTTGGGCTTATTTATACGCACTCCATCCACTGCCTCCTTCTTCGAGGACTATGTGAAGTTTTACAGAAAAGCCTGCAGGAGTGGCAATACTGATATATACCACCACCTCGCTGACTGCCTGACAGTTGTATCACAACATGAGTGGCTCTAATATTATTATATCTACATAGTAGAGAAGTATATTCAAGTGACGCGTGTGCTCGACATGACGTCATATTATACGCTCCCTTCCAAGGAGTTTCACTTGAAGTTCACTCGTTACTGCATATTACACATCACTCGCACGCAAACACTTGTAATAACACGCTCGGAGTGCAAGGATACTTGTAGCATGTTCAGTTAGTTAACATGACGGCTGTGTGTTTACCGGGTAACTGAATTTATTTTTATGCTTGGATTTTGTCGACTAAAACGACGTAAGTAGTTAATAAATTGTTGATAGAATAAAGCGATTACTAATGAGCTCGTTGAAGTCCTAAATTAAACAAACTTGCTATAGCTATTGACTTGTAAAAGTTATCTATTCCACACACTCCACTATTCTTAAATAAAATGTATAGAAAGAAAGATTTTTGTGAAAATCCTCTATACCCTCTGTATTCGTAACGAGTTATTCGTAGGTAGGTAGTATGTATGTCGACTCGCACCTAGTTTTCATTCACACGCTGTCCCTCGCCAGTCTTTACTACTATGTACCTACCTACGTTAGTCTGTGTCCTCACACACAAGCGATTTCTCTAGAGACTAATGTCTAGGAGCATCGCACTCGAACAATTTAATTAACTCTCCCGACGAACGACGGATTGTAATGATGGACTCTCGTGTGTCCCGGACTGGAGATCATGAATCTTGCATTCTAGTATTTGCAACAAATAATCCTGTGTTCATACATATTTGTATATCTACATTAATGCATAGTGTTTTGAACTCCTCCATAGCTATAATGAACCAGTGAAACCATAGGAGAACCTGGTCCAGTAGACTCGGAACACAGAAAACTGAACAGGTCAACAAATACATGGTACTAAGGGCTACTGGTACAAGACTGTACCTATCGTAGAAGAGTAAATGCAATAACAGTTCGATATTATTTCAACTGAAACTATTGTGTGACTGCGGGATGGGCCTGCTCCTGATGCTCCTGAAAACGATCTCGTCTGATGGAAAGCGATGGAGCTGTGTAGGTATATTAAACATGTACTTTAATTTATAGATAGTGATGTGTGCCCCTGCTTCGCACGGTTTTTATGACTCGACTAAACAATGAGATTTCTTTATTTTATTTTATTTATTCTTTATTTTATTTATTCGGGAAAACAGACAATTGCACATTAAGAATTACTAAATGATAGGATACAGAAATGATACAAAAGTGAAATCAAGCACGTTCTCCACAGATGCACAATGAGACAATTTCGTATATTTTAAGACTAGCGTTGTAAACAATATAAAAGAGGAATATTAATAACAAAACATAACAACAATGAATGAACAACAGTGTCACAGAAGTGGAACAACAGTATCACATTAATTTTTCAATATGTTAAGTAACATGAGTCTAAACAAAAATTGACTCTATTTTATAAAATGTATATATTATATATATGATATATATATTATTAAAGAATAAGAAATCATGACATTATTACCAAATGGGTCGTTA
The DNA here is from genome assembly GCA_949629185.1 of Apamea crenata. Lineage (NCBI taxonomy): Eukaryota > Metazoa > Arthropoda > Insecta > Lepidoptera > Noctuidae > Apamea > Apamea crenata. The sequence goes on from OX451367.1 coordinate 18,815,616, forward strand.
GACGTGTATAAACTTCTTAGCAGCAGTACTACCGAACTATCGCGAGTAGGCTAACTAAAAGCCTGTCAGCACCTGTGCCTAACGAAGTTTGTCCGACTGTACCACACGTGACCGGCCCGGTCCGTGCTAGACGGCGGCCTGGACGGCGGAGCGCAACGCGGACAGAACAGACTAACTACATCTCTTACACTAATGGACTCGTGAATGGACTAATAAAACTAATCTTGTCACTCTACTTCTGTTGATTTACTACCTGGTAGGCTAGACAGGTTAGTGTCGGTGTCTGTCACTCACATGACACCTCGTGAGATATCACTGACAGGAGACGAGTAGCATGCAGGTGAACATGTCGTGAGGAAAGTGCATGCAAGTGTTACACGAAACAATACCTTACAGGTAGGTAACTAACATTTGTATGAACAAAGAGATTTATAATTATAAGTGCACAAAGTATCATCCGCACATCTACATTACAAGCTCAATGTGAATGTTCTAAGAAATTGTTAATTTTCCGCGCGAGCTGAGCGGCCAATTAATCACGTCGCGGTGTCTGCCGCTGTCTGCCACTGTCTGCCACTGTCTGCCCTCGTAATCACTGCTTTGATTCATTCTCGACTCGATATGTTTTATTGTTATTTAGATATCGTTGTTAATACACACTGAGATTATTATAAATGAAATATACATTATTATAAAGGAACGTAAAACGGCTGAACTAGTCAAATACGAATAGTATGACACGTCGCAGATAACGTACCGAGAGGAATGGGGAACCCGAGACGCTTCGCCGGTAGTCGCTGAATGCTCGCAGATTTCAGTTTCTAAATAATTCAGTGGGGTCACTTTGTTCTCTCCTTGTTTAGTTTTAGCAGAAATAATATCGAATAATAACTTTCTTTAAAAAAGCCCTCCACGTTACAGAATAAGTCTAAGTCGTGTCGACATGCAGCCGATGGTGATGGTGCTAGTGATGGTGATGGTGCTAGTGATGGTGATGGTGCTAGTGATGGTGATGGTGCTAGTGATGGTGATGGGCGCCACGACGGGAACTTCTGCGAAATGTTGGAGCTGGAGATATTACATTATAATTAGTTATACAATAACAAGTCCGCCATCTTGTACACTCGCTGGCAAAGTTACGGATAAACAACATTAATTAAACATCGTTTTAATATGTTGTTCCTTGTAGCGAACGAGAACTCGAAACGTAACATACGTGAAGCATACCTGCCTATAGTTAATGTTGTCTGCTAACACACGTACACTTGGAAGCGATGACTAATAAAATAATTATAATCTATTTAGATTACAAATTAATTAAATTCCACAATTACAATGATTCAGGAGTAATATTAATGTCTAAATGTGCGCGCCATATAACATCTTACTCCTTCCCATGTTCCAAGTACCTACAGTACTTACCTACCTATCGTTCGCGAAAAGCTTTTACGTTCACTTATTGTGACGATACATTGGCACACCCGCACTCAAATATGAACTTTATTGCTTAGCATAAAAGTTTATTTTCGGTTTGTGTACAGACCTTGAATGTACAGGCCGTTATGTGATTCCTCAATATTATATTGTATTCGACGGAAGGCACGTTTTCTAAAGAATGCTTTCGTACCAGTCAATAAATTAATATCAGCTGAGAATGACAATAACGCTCTGGGTGCTACGCGCTACGAGAGTCTACGACGACTACGGCGCGGCGTGGCGTGTAGCGCGCAGCACGGGAGGTGGGTGCTAGGTGCCATGAAGTCTTCGGCTATTATGACAGCTTTTAGTTAATTATAGCGGTCTTTATACCCGAGGCAAAGTATTTAAAGAAAACTGCTACCATTAGGTGTGGCCACTTTATGCGGTTCCGCAGTTACCTTTGAAGATTCATCTACACCTATTCTGAGCGTGGCGCCAGGTGTGAATAGGCACTTACTCCAGAAAGGCTTTCGGTTTTCACATTATAATTAATTATACTACAGTAAATAAAGCCTTTTTATAATTAAGTCAAGCGAATGCCGTCCGCTTGTAAACAGAAACATTTAAAATCCTTTAGATGTTAATAATATTTGAAATATCCTATGCAGCTTCGACCGAGACATGGTCTCTTTGTAGATATAACAAAGTACTGCTATCACCAATTCACTGGGGGATTATTTGCAGACCCCTTCTTATTTATACGTAGTGGTTTATTTGAAGTCAAACCCGCAGAAGAAATATTGAACTTCAAATACGTACCTGAAACAATATTTGATCTCCCCTCGAATTTGGGGCTGAGTGAAACAGCAAATTGAATCAAACACAATAGAGTTTTGTTGAGAGATGACGCAGCATCCGGTGCCGTCCTGACACGTACCGCCGGAGTCGCGGTGTTCCGGTGCGGTGCCGAAAATACTTATACGATTTTGTGGTGGAAACAAATATCGTTTGTTTGATAGATTGTGAGTTTGTACTTGTGATCCGTTTGTGAATGTTGAGGTCAAATCTGTAGGATTCAGAATGTAGAAACGAATTATTTTATCATTTAAATTGCAGATATCAAGAAAATCGAAATAAAAGCGCAGCGTTTTATAGCAATTTAATGATACAACAAAAAAACTACAAATGTTTGGTGCAAACGGAATTAATTTCTAGATAAACGAAAAGAAAGATTAACCCATAGGTAAAAATTTATTAAAAAATCTCCTACGCAGGAAATAATGTTCATAAAATGCAAGGACACTGTCCAATCACTAGGAACCCAACTTATACCACGTACCGTACGTAACTTATACCACGTAGCGTACGTAACTTATACCTACGTTTCTTAAAAGTTTAAATTCAGTCGGTTCAGCACGTCGACCACACCAAACATTTCACACCGAGCTGTTCATTCCAAATCCCCTACTCAGCGTGCTCCATAAATATAATTCGGGAACATTTTCGAAGTCAAAGGAAGGCGAGAGCGATAATATCAGATAAGATCGTATAATATCGGGCATTCTGCACTGATTCAACGGCTCGCGATAACCTCTCGACGCTTCAGGAAACGATTCCACAACAATGGACGACTTTATACCACGTCAATATCTTTGTGAAAATACAGTTTATCCGTTGTCCATTCTCTCATAAGTGGGGATTGACTTTACGATCCTGTTGTCATGGAAACGTGGATCAATCCATATTGTCATGTTTGACAAATGGATGGCCTGGGACTTAGAGCAGGACATAGAATAATTCTATTAAAAATGATGCTACACAAAATACACGCAGCGAAAGTTAGTTTTAATAAGGTCGGATTATAGGTCGTTGACGAAGTGTCACGTAACAAATGTGGCGTCGTCTAACTATAGATTCATCGATTCTACGACGTGACTGTAACAGGAATCAGGATGAGATCATGTACTTACCAAGATACGGTATTAATTTTTTGTGGAATACTTTTAAATTGAAATTCGTTGTTTTAAATGAATACGAGAACAACTAGCCATGGATTATATTTTCTTGTGAATACAAGTATACATAAATGTGAATTTAGGGCACGTGTGCAAAGCCGCGGGCACAGCTAGTAATAGCATAATATTTTATCGACGTTGCCTTATTGATGTTACCACTACACACTAATTATCGGCTCGATCTCAGAATACCAGATTCTCAAAATACCAGATTCTCAAAATACCATATTCTCAAAATATCAGATTCTCAATATATCAGATTTCGGATAGTCGACGATTTGAATGAATGTATAATGAAGTATGTTCATTGTGCATCGTAATCTGTAGAGTGTGATACGTGACTTAGTGAAGTGTAACACCGAATATCACGTCCGCGTCAGTTTACGAATACGAAACACTTAACAACGAATGCACGCTACCAGGAAATCTCAATGCCGTAGAAATGCGATCTCGAATAACTAAATCTCTAATTCACCTATTACAAAAAAAAATTGTATATAAGTAGTTTATTAGCCATCTTGTTACCATAACACAAGCTGTTGCTTAGCTTGGGACAAATGGTGCTGTGTGAAATGTCCAGGGATTTATTTATTTATTTTTTTTTTTATTCGAAACACTTAACTATGAGGGCATTTTTTATTTTACTTTAATCATTTCTATCCGCATACGATTTGTGATTATTTTGTCGTGTGAGCTACGCGCCGGCGTTTCTTCGGTGATACAGTCACGTATGGTCGATCGTAATAGTTTGTAATGATATACCTACAGTACCTAATCTAATAATACATGATTGTGTTTTATTGGGCATCCAGTCATCCAAGTAGTTTCATGTTTATTATGTATTGCAGACTGAAATTGGGAGAGCAGCGGTGGCCTCGACTTACGAGCTCGTGGGTTTGAACCACAGCCAGGTGCTTTACTTTGTGTAAGTAATTTAATCACCAACGGTTAAGGAAAACATAGTGAGGAAACCGGCACGTCTTAGAATAAAAAAATCGATGACATGTGACATCTATCAACCCGCACGCGAAGAGAGGAGGTCTGTGTCCCAGCAGTGGGAATATTATAGACTGATCATGCAGACTGAACCCTCTCAGAGGATACATGATACCAACAAACACCGCTCTTCCATCTAAGTACTCACAATAAGCAACAAATATTATAGACTGATCATGCAGACTGAACCCTCTCAGAGGATACATGATACCAACAAACACCGCTCTTCCATCTAAGTACTCACAATAAGCAACAAATATTATAGACTGATCATGCAGACTGAACCCTCTCAGAGGATACATGATACCAACAAACACCGCTCTTCCATCTAAGTACTCACAATAAGCAACAAATATTATAGACTGATCATGCAGACTGAACCCTCTCAGAGGATACATGATACCAACAAGCACCGCTCTTCCATCTAAGTACTCACAATAAGCAACAAATGACGTGGTACGTTCGGCGCTTTCACCACAGTGTGCAGTGTATGCATGAACAGTAGTGTAGCTTGGCCATTCCTTCGACACGCCTACTGTGCTAGCAAGCCAATTTCAACTTAGTGTAATTGCCGATAGACTGGCAAATAGAGTAACTGACATACTGTGGTACATCCCAAGTAGCATTTTGTTCTCTTTTATAGTTCACATTCAGTTCACTGGTGATCTCGAAGCATTAACAATAGCCACATGTGGTTCATTGGCTGTATTAAAGTGAACAAATCCACTTATACCTGTATAAGGCATGTTTAGGAGTGTAAAAATGTCCTATTATGTAACTATTGGTGTTATAATAAGATAACATTACTCTTCTAGTCAGCTTTCATTTTAAAAGCTGAACAAGAGCATTTTAAGAGGAGAACTATACGGCATTGGCTATTTAAAGGTTCACGTGTATGGTGTTATAATGCTGGCATTTTAGTACAACACATGTGAACATTAATGTACCCAAAAGCTGTTGTGTAGAACCTGTTGTGGACCGTTATTCAGCTTGTTGCTGTAAGTAGGTCTAGTCTGTGATATATTAATCAGCCCTTATATTATTCTGTAAAAGACCGTTTAATGAGTTCACATGTACGTTTAAGGTATATTACACGCACCACTATTGATATCTAGTAACACTGACAGCTGTTTATTTGTTCACGAGTACCACATTATTATCCTCTAAGCTAAATAATTATGTGAACGTGGTTTTCTTTAACACTTGTGCGACTTCAAACTTTTAATGACGGTTCCGTACATAATACAGAGGAAAAATCGTCTCATCTTTCAATATACAAATCAAGAAGTCAGCATAACTGTGACCATACTTTAATTGTTTTAGAATCTAAGGATATTAAGTGAAAATTAGTGTGCGTCGAATACAAAGAATTTCAGTACTTTATACCTTTGTTACATACATTAAAAGAATAATACAACTTTACGAATCTTGATCATTTTTATTTTTAAATCACATAAACTTTGAGCCTCTTACACGTTGTAATTATTTCAATTCCCATAAGAATCTTTTTGAAAAAGGTTAAAAAATCTCAAAAATAGTAAGGATTTTTACAATACTTTGGATCTTGAACGTTTTTTTTTTTTCAAATAATGTATATACGTCTTAATAAACTTTTTCATTGCCATCGTTTTCAAAAAGATCATAATGTAGTAAGAAATAAATGTATTATTATAATTTAAAATCAGTCAGTCAGCAAAATAACTTCACATTAAAAGGATTGTTTTCAAAATGATCCAGTTTTTAACACAAATCCTCATCATCAGACTCTTCTTCTATCCCTTTTTCTCGATCGCAGTCGAGTGTAGGTAACAAATTCAAAGTTTCTTCCGTTATCATTTGATTATTGGCTTCAGAACAAGGTCTATCATGTATACTATTATCATCATTAGGCATCTGAAAAACAAAAAAAAATACAAAAATGAAACTGAATAAGAAAAAAAATTATAATGTCACCTCCTGTCTAACAACTCGTAGGCAATTAACAAACTTTAGCGAAATAAAACGAAACACACGCGCCACCAAAGTCGTATTTTTCGTTTAAAAATCTCAAGATGTTATAGTTTTCTTCTTCTTTGGAGTGGATTGTAAGTTTGACGATCAACCCGACAAACCCTGGATTTTATCTACTTTAAAAACAAGCAAACCGCAACCGAACAGCGAAGTTTAGTGCCATCTCGGTTTCGCTTGTACCTCTCACTTAGACCCTTACGCGCACCTCTCACAAGGAATGCTCTTTGAACAGAGTGCGCTGTTCCCAAAAAATCTTATCCATTACAATGGATTTATACATTTTAAAGTTTTCGTATACCGCCTTAATAATGGATTGATCATTTGAGTGGATAGACAGGTATTCATAAGTATATTTATGTACCTATAATTTAGTTTGAGGATGAAGTGCAAAATACCTGTGTGAGTGGAGTGTATACCTACTGCACTGCTTGGAGTGTTTTAATTTGAACTTCATAATATATATTTTTTTGTTAGTTAAATCAGTCCGGATTCTAACAATACCTACTCGTCTATTAAAATTGACGTATTCATTCAATCATGCAACCTACTGCATTTACTATCGAATACTATACACTAACTAACTTGTAGGTATTCAAAGAAAATTTACATTTTCAATGCGGATCTCTAAAATTTTGTATGCTAAAAATATCTAAAAGGGTAAAATCGTGAACTATTGAAGAACTGCATACCAGCCCAGGGCTGAATATGAGCCTATCCCAGATATGTTGACATTATAATGGTACACATGTGAACCTTTCTAGAGCTCACGACATTATAATGGTACACATGTGAAACTTGAAAGAGTTCACAGCATTAATTTGGAACTACAATGGTTCACTGTAATTGAAGAAAATGGCCACCATTTTGTTCACTCATAACCTATAATATTTCTAAATTAATTATGGTTTTATCACATACTACGGAGTTTTCGTGATTAATTTTGTAGTAAGTGTTCAAATAAAAAGCCATAGACTGATTTAAATGCCATAAAAACACAAAAATGGAAAATAGCATGGTTCGTCCCCGGTTATTTAGATATATTTTTTCGATAAAAAGGCATTATTCCTGAGGCGCGTGAAAATTTTAACTCTAAATATGTATATACTTTACAATAAATTTACAATACCCATAATATTAACACAATAGAATATAATAAACACAAGTACTTACCAGTAATAATAAAGTCACATGAAAAATTCACATAAATACTCGCACGACCAGATGTTGCGCGTAGTAATAAATTAAAAATAAATATTTATTATAAAATGTGATACTCAAGTGATAATTTGGAGAAAAAGTGGCCTACTAGTAGTTTTTAGGGTACACTTGTGAGCGTTAATTACTAATAGAGACTGTATAATTGTTCACTCGTTACTTTTTATAACTCTCTTGTCTGTATGAAGTACCATACGGAATCTTATATAGTGCCGTTGATCAGCTTTAAGACCACTGTTCTCTCCTAAACTGCCATTAAAGTGCTACTATTCTGCTACTGTGTACCTTAAGTGAACTTAAGGCTGAATAATTTGTGCCCAAACCGGTGGTATAAGGGCTGTATAGGGTGCTATAGAACTCTTATACTGCTAACATATACAGCTTAAAGAATAAATGTGTCCCATTACTCAACCGCTATAGAACCCCCAGTGCTACTTGGGATGGTACTGTGATTGACATTTTCTTTTGAATACAAAAAATTAAAGTAACAAAAGGTCATCATTTAAATCCGTGTAGAATTAAGTCACGCAGAGCACTAGGGAAAGTTAATAGTCAAACCTTACTGTTAACTTTCCCTAATGCTCTCTGTGACGGTGTCGCCGCCCCGGGAGGCTGGGAGTCGCGGGACATGTCCGGACATGTTTCAGTTAGCGACTTGTTGAGCTCCCGGCCTACCGGGGTGCGGGGTGGGGCAGGGCGGGGGGTGCCTCGCGGTGTACGGCGATTGTTTACGAGTATTGCGAACGTATTAGCGTAATGTATTCAGCGGGAACATGTCAGCCGAAAGCTTAGGATTTCATTTACTTGCTTTATAAAAATCATGAGCTACACACATCAAGTGTCTAGGGATCAAGTACATTTTGAACTATAAAAAAATATCCAATTATGATTTACCAAATCTAGTCTTCCAGACTAGATTCTTACTTTAATTCCTATATTTAAGTTAACAACGTAACCCTATATTTTGTAAAAATTTAATAAAATTGTAATTTTTGCAAATTGTGGGAAATTAACCTAATTTAATGTCGTCAATTAAATGGCAAAAAAAGGCAAAAATGAGGATTTTTGAAATTTTTACTGTAAAGATAAAAAAATTATAATCTGTGTTTCCATCATTGACACGAATCACACCATCACAACGATTTGGCATGCTTAAAATCAGTTCATCAAAATGACTTTGAGGAATGGCCACCCTCATTCCTTCTAACAAGTCAAAAAGTTGTTGTGGGGTATGCACATACCCCACAACAACTTTTTGACTTGTTAGAAAGAACGAGGGCGGCGTCCATACTCGGCAGACCTCTTCTTTGGAGCATATCCCATGCGTGCTCCATTGGGTTGAGGTCTGGCGATTGAGCAGGCCACGGCAGAACGTTGATGCGAGCATCAATAACAAGCAAGAGTGCGTGTTACGACTCTATAGCCGTGTGTGGACGTGCATTGCCGTGCATTAGTCAAAACGAATCACTCAACCGGCTTCGCAAAGGGATGATCACGTCTGAAATAATCCTCTCCGCATACATCTGAGTATTGAAGTTGCCCCTGATCCAAATGAGATCGGTTCTTCCACCGATCCAAATACCGGCCCAAGCCATTATTGTTCCCTCTCCATATGAATGAACTTCCTGATAAAATTTCAGACATTCTTGACGTCCAGAGGTCCTCCAAACTCGAGTACGTCTTGTTTCGGCCTCATACCGAAACGAGATTCATCGGAAAAGCAAACAAAACGCCAGTCTTCTTCCTCCCAATTTCTGTGTTCGTGAGCCCATTGTGAACGGGCCCTACGATTGCGGGGTGCTATAGGTAACTCTCAGTGGCCTTCGGGAACGCAGACTCACTTCACGTAAACGATTTCAGATGGTTTGCTCGCTTATTAGCAAGCCTGAAGAGCTGTGGAGCCTCGTAGCGAACATCATGGCGGTCATAGTACGATTCCGTCGAGCAGTATTTTGGATATACCGGTTGTGTCTGCGAGTGGTGATGCGAGATCGTCCTCAATGTCGCTCGGCCACGCTGCCTGTGATACGATAGCGTGTTCGGAGGCGGCTTATGACGCTCTGTGTAGTGCCAAGAGCGACAGCCACAGCACGTTGCACGTTGCAACGTTTCCCAATCAACCTTGAATCTTAATGATTTATCGATAAAGTTGAAGATCTATTAAAGAATTTTGACAGATTGTAGTAGCTTGATGTGCTGGCGTCTGTACGTCGGCCCTCATCATCTCTTCTCGTGTCAAATGATGTCGTCGCTCCATATCGATGCAATTTTTTTCAGTTCCGATGCAGAAATTGTAATGGTTTTGTAAAAACGCTATTACACACTTATAGGAATCCTGATTGACAGTTGATTTTCTATTTTTAATCAAAATTTAATGAGAATTCTTTATTAAAATAGTGAAATTAACTAAAAAGAAGCCAAACGATCCAAAAAAGTTAAAATAATAATCCTCAATTGCGGCGATACTCTAAAACGTACTTGATCCCTAGACACTTTTTATGTGTGTATTTTGTAAGCTAACTCCTATCGTAATTTCGTTATCTTAGAACATACCAAATCGTTTCCCGTATCTAGGCACGTCAGTAGGCAATCACTTTAGATGTTATAGATGTACAACATAACTACTGACCACCCTGTTGTTTCTGTTGCTGTTTTAATTGTGAATGACCTCTCAAAGTGCTCGGCGTTCATTGTTGCAAACGGGAACGTTCCCACTTCTGTGTAGCTAGCTGTAGTGCCGCGGAGTTAGTGCTGCGCCGCGCGCCGCGGGCACTAACGAACTAATGTTAATTACCTTTGAATCACTTGCGAATGTTTATTTTTGCTCAGATTCTATGGTTTGTGTGGATTAACTCACTTTAATTTATTTGATACATTATTAGTTCTCATACATAAATAAGTACACTACAACTATGAATTCTATATAATTAGGTGGAGTCCGTGGAGTGATCCACAAACTCGAACAAGTTCCTGGCATTTAAACAGAACATGCCGATTCCTTAGTGTCACCAATGACTTTTGTAGTGTTGCTACAGCTCACTTGTGCATAATATAACGTTTGTAGTGTTGCTACAGCTCACTTGTGCATAATATAACGTTTGTAGTGTTGCTACAGCTCACCTGTGCATAATATAACGTTTGTAGTGTTGCTACAGCTCACCGGTGCATAATATAACGTTTGTAGTGTTGCTACAGCTCACCTGTGCATAATATAACGTTTGTAGTGTTGCTACAGCTCACCGGTGCATAATATAACGTTTGTAGTGTTGCTACAGCTCACCTGTGCAACGTTTGAGTGTTGCTACAGCTCACTTGTGCATAATATAACGTTTGTAGTGTTGTTATAGCTCACCTGTGCATAATATAACGTTTTACGAGTTACCACTGTCATGTATTTATCTAAAAGTCACGTCTGCAACAGAACACACGGATATAATTGAGACACATGATTGTGCTAGATAGGACAGGCCCGCAGGCTGCTGTGTTCTTGTATCGAATAGGAGATAGAAGTAGGTAGGTACTTATTTAACTAAGGTATTCAGGAGTCTATAGCAAGTTTAATGAATACTTACTCATCGTCAGACGTCGCCATACTTTGCCGTGCTTGTCTAGATAAAGTAATAATGAAAAACAAGACTACTCTTCTATTTATAACAGCAGTGCCTCAAACAGCAATTCTAATTTTCAATCCTCTACAAAAACGTAAAGTAAAGCTTCGGTTTGATATTAAAACCGCGCTCGTTCCGCTTGGACCTGTCTCTCTCGTCCCTTTATCAATTAGAGGGCATCTGTCAGCTCAGCGGCTTCAAATTAAACTTTTGTTTAGTCTGCAGACGTGACGCGACTGCAGAGTGCATAGTTCGACCGCCGGCGGTGGCACTCATTGTTCTACCGTGCATTGTGAACGAGGTGTAGGTATTTCCTTTGTTTGTATTGTTTAGTAGACAGTAGTTAACAGCGTAGGTGATGACAATCTGAAATGAAAACAGCTTTTCAATAAGTAAGTTTTACTCCGCATTTATTTACAGTGCGTACGTACATTTTTAGCTTAATAGTGCTTCGTCATTAGCATTTAATTTATACCTCACCTTATTTAGCATTCAAGCTTAATAAACTCAAGTATAAACATTTAATTTGCCTCTTTGTGTAGCTATTTAATATACAAGTTGGCTCCGTCTGAACGCGCTCCGCCGGGATCGCATCAATTATTAACTGCGCCCGAACTCAACTGTTTTACAATAAAACATACCGTTTTGGATCACTCTGAAATATTGCACACGTGGTATTATGTACCTCGGTATATCGTATCGGCACGAGCAAGATAGTAATAAGTATCTCATGTCGTGATTCAAATATCCGGAACCACATATAGCCCGAACTACATATTTGTCAACATATTTGTTTCTTTTGAATTGACAACAAATAACAAGAATAGCCGGACAACAAGGCTGTAGGCAGCGGGTCCGAGTGCCGGGAGGCTATTGCATGTGTATGTGTACTCAGAATGTGGCTAAAAAGGACAAAGTGAGGCGCTGTAATAAAGGGTTAACGGAGTGAACATAATTCGGACGAAAAACGTTTTTAGCTTTTTAAATACACGTGCAGGTTGTAGGTATGTAGCTAATGAGGTTGTAATACTGCATGATTTAACACAGTGTTTCGTTGTTTACCTTTTAACTGACTCTAATGATCCAGTGACACAACATATTCTTGGTATCATGATACTTATTAGGCATAGATAATTTAAGTCACCAAATAATAATAATAATAGTTAATAAAAATAATAATAATAGTTTATAAATAGTAACAGTTAGTAGTGTGTAATAGTAGTAGTAGTAGTAGTTTAGTTTTGTTTGTGTAATAATAGTTTATTGCATTAAATCGATTCATAACAGTTCCATATAATTATCTGCAGTGGTAGCGGACTGTATTCCAAAGAGTATAATACGCTGTATTCTCTCCTATTCAAATGTGACGACATTGTTCGCATAATGCTGTAGGTACACAATACCCTCAAGTGCGCCACTTTCCGAATAATCCTCCAACTGGTCAGGAGCGAGTTTCTGCTCGACATGGTTCCGTACTTTAGTGTTCCACTCATCAGAAATGTGACGGCGCGTCTATAGGTTATGCGACGCACAAACACACAGAGTTGATTTTAGAACGAATTTGATTTGAGCTGTCAACTTGACGTAACCCTGGGTGCTGAGGAGGCGGCGGCGCGACATGGATGGAAAACAAACGAGGATCGAGGAGATTGATTGAAAAGCCGGAATTGATTTATTGTGATGAGATATTGGTGATCATTGTGACTACCGTTCTAGTGCAGTGAGTTAATTGAGTTGTGCTCGCGCCTCACGTTGTCGGTGGAACGTCGTTTACATTATTGTTCAATGCCTAATGTGATCAGAGACTTTAATTCACTTCCCTCTCCTCGCCCGCACATCCACGCACAGATATACGCCTCTTCTGATAAGGGCGCCGTATTGCTATTTTACTGTTCTCTGGTAACAGATGGTCTAGTTAAATAATGACGTGAAATATAGACCGGAAACCAGGGCCCCACCAAAATGATCACATTATGTACGATTACATCGCACATTATTTAGCACGCTAGCATAAACATTTTTACATAGGTAATTTAAATCCACATAGCAATTAATATTGTTGAGTACCTACGTTTTCGGCCGTTTTACTGTAAACACCTTTGTTATAATTAATAAATAACTTATCAAAAAGTCAGCAAGAATAGTTTTGTTCCATCTCAACTCATCTCAAGAATAGTTTTGTTCCATCTCAACTCATCTCAAGAATAGTTTTGTTTCATCTCAACTCATCATACGTACCATAGACTAAAGTCGTAGTAACTATCTAGTAACTATCTGTGCTAAAGTGTACATTGATACGTACCAGCAAGCAAGTGCTCGTACACATTTTATGTAGGTACTTCTCTTTGCGTCTAATATTGAATTGTCTGATAACCCCTAGCAAGTAACTAAAGAATGTCGGTTTTATTTTCTACCTCCGTTGGTACGGAACTCAGGAAGTGTGTTGAGCATTAACCCACTTAGTACCGAGGTGGGTAACCCTGGCTCCGCAACTTACTCGCTTACTTAAAACTTGGCTGTTTTTCAACTTAATACTTACTATGTTTTCAGCACGCTTTCTTGTCTGTCGGACTCACACGCAACAGATTTTTATTTAAAAAAAATGGGTGCGTGTACCGTACCTACTTAGGTACGCGCGTCAGAAGTTATACTTACCTACTTTTAAAAAACAATTTTTAATTGCTTGCAAATAATTAATTACAAAAAAGGTTACAATAAAGTTCGTTGTTTAGGCTGAATAATGTTGGTAACAAGTCACGGGCCTTTTAAAGAAATTAAAAGCTTAATAAAAAACCAGAATTTTATGGCATCCAATTTTTTATAGTGAAATGTCCATTGCCTTTTTTTTAAACGATAAGAACAAACTGGTTGCTCTAAATAATGGGTGCGTGTACTTATGTACGCGCGTCTGAAGTTATGCTTCTTTGACATCATTAAAAAACAATTTTTAATTACAAAAAGGTTACAATAAAGTTCGTTGTTTAGGCTGAATAATGTTGGTAACAAGTCACGGGCCTTTTAAAGAAATTAAAAGCCTAATAAAAAACCAGAATTTTATGGCATCCAATTTTTTACAGTGAAATGTCCATTGATTTTTTTTTAATCGATAAGAACAAACAGGTTGCTATAAAAATTGCTCAAAATAGGTACAGGCCGGTTTATGCTGAAAAAAGTGACGTATAGCTTTAAAAATAATGAGTGGTTTTGCGGATAGCTTCAATCTGTGAATTTTGTGTGACGGTGATGCGCGCGCATATTTAAAATTTCACTCTCATCATTTTTTCATACCGCGCCTAAAGAAGTATAACTTCAAAAATGCTCAAAATAGGTACCTGCAGGCCGGTTTATGCTGAAAAAGTGACGTATAGCTTTAAAAATAATGAGCGGTTTTGCGGACAGCTTCTACCTGTGAATTTTGTGTGACGGTGATGCGCGCGCATTTTAAAATTTGCACTCTCATCATTTTTTCATAACGCGCCTAAAGAAGTATAACTTCAGAAAAAAAAAATCAATAAAATGTAACTTCACCATTCCTTAGTATGAACTTGCCTTAATTTTGACTTAATAGTTCTTTGACGAAAAGTGGTAGAATTCGGTGAAAGTTTCTTTGTGAAATTTGACGATCGAAGGACTTTTAAATTTTCACGTGGCTCATTAAGAAGTTATACATAATATTATAATTTTATACAAAAATTAATATACTGATAAAAGTCAGTATATTAATTTTTGTATAAAATTATTATAATTTGAATAATAAACTGTAAGAAAAAACGCTCTTTAATTTTTAAATGTGCCTTTTTTGGCGAGACTGTTTACCTGCTCTTTTTTCCTGTTGCTATGTAACTACCAACTCGAATATTATATTATTTTTAATATCTACCCACTCGTTAGTTTAGTGAATATATTCCTATCGGTTTCTTTTGTTATGTATATTATTTAAACTATGTGTGCTAGTAAATGTAAAAAGCTTATATAGATAATTAGATAAATGTATTAGCTGTGTAACTCCTTACACAATCATACCTAGTACGTTTCTTCCTAACTCCTTACTTACGTTTCGTAAATTAGTCATAGTTGTGAAGAAACCAACGCCATCTAGAGACGTGTGTGATAGTGTGCAGCCAGGAGGCTAGGGACTGTCGCGGTGACGTGTGTGATAGTGTGCGGCCAGGAGGCTAGGGACTGTCGCGGTGACGTGTGTGATAGTGTGCAGCCAGGAGGCTAGGGACTGTCGCGGTGACGTGTGTGTTAGTGTGCAGCCAGGAGGCTAGGGACTGTCGCGGTGACGTGTGTGATAGTGTGCAGCCAGGAGGCTAGGGACTGTCGCGGTGACGTGTGTGATAGTGTGCAGCCAGGAGGCTAGGGACTGTCGCGGTGACGTGTGTGATAGTGTGCAGCCAGGAGGCTAGGGACTGTCGCGGTTATGCGCTAAAAAGAGATAAGAAAATAAACATTAGATATATTCTTTATTTGCTTGGTTAGGGTTCTATCAGTCTTCCGCACAGGGCTATTCTTAATGCTTTCAAAATTTCAAAAATTTTATAGATAAATATTAACTCAACCATCCTAGGGTTCTAAAACTCATCCAGTGTCTTGTATTATAGCTACAGTGGTGATGTTTCTCTCACTTATATTAACAACTCAATCGAAACCAAGGCAGAGTGTGCCAAAAACAAATGTTCATTGTTATTGCATCGCATTTCGCAATGTTTGTTTATTCCGATGCATTTCTAGGATTTGGTATTATTTGCTTACCTCCCGGATGAGATCAAACCGCGAGTTGAGACTGAAGTGTTACAATCTACTAAACGTTGTTTGCCCACATTACTGTTGTGCTTGGCAATCGCAGTCGAACGTACTTTGTGCTATGTGTTGTTTAGATATTTGATTACTCTGGCATTCAATACTTCTGACTTTATTAGCTGCTAAATGTTCTCAAAATACTTATAGCTGAGCTTCTCTTCTCTTGATCTAGGAGATTGGTTGGATCACCTTTCTAGAGAAGGATATCGCTTCAATTCTCAAAAAGGACCCTTTACCTTCCTAGAGATCCAGTGTTTACGGTTCCATACCTCAAAAGCAAAAAACGGAACCCTTGTAGGATCATTTTGTCGTCCATCCGTCTGTCTGTCAGTCAAGACCCTTTTTCTCAGGAACGCGTGGAGGTATCAAGTTGAAATTAATATCAAATACGTAGGACTAAGGTCCCTTGGAGCTGAAAAAAATACGCTTTTAAGTCAATCTTAAAAAAATACGTCCATTTATGGGACATATTTTGATACTCGCAATAAATCAAAACCTATAGGGTATTTCTCGTTGACCTAGAATCCTGAAATTTGGCAAGAAGCAAGGTTTCACAGCACACGTCAAGAAAATAGTCCGGAAATTGTTAATTTGTAGTTTTATCGCATAAAAAATATAATTTTGCGATTACAAACATACATTTGGAGTTGGAGAATTGGCCGTGATTTTCGATGTATGGGAGAACATGTTTTTGAACTAAAATGTTAAGTTTGTTTTTGGGATAAATTCATCCCAAATGCGGAACCATTCATTGCGCGTAGTCAGACACGATCTTGGACGGTATTTTTTCCTTACTCCAATTACTTTTTACTATGTGTCCCAAGCTCCAATTGGAAAATGAATTTAAGAAACATGACTCCCTGAAAACTCTTTTTATAGCTCATGCCAATCAAACCGTTAAATTGGTGGCCATGTTCAGTCGCTGTAAAAAAACAAACAAAATAAAGTTTCCCAGTGTTCCGTAGTTAAAGTGAAGTAAAACGGCGGTGTTCCTGTTACGGCGAGTTGGCTCTTTGATGTGCTCGTTGTTATTGTGACTCGATACTGTTTGTAGCAGTAACAAGCCGCCCGGCGCCGCTCGGCTGTAGGCACTTACTCCGTAGAACCACTACATTTCTGTATTACGTAGGCACCTTTGTATATTAACATAATATCTATCGGTACTTTATTCTTTATAGACGATCCAAGTGAGCGTTGTTCTATTTCTCATAATGTCAGTTTGCAGTTCTGCACCGATGATACAATATAAGGACATATATTTGCATATATCCTTCTAATATTGTAACATCTATATTTTGCCGTTTTGAATGACTTCAATTACAGGAAATCTGAATGAAAAGTCGTTGCAAAAGACACCATAGATATTTTTTATTTATATTATTTTGAAGAAAACTAGTTTCCAAGCGATTTTGTGTAATTTTTTCCATAATATACTATTTATACCTACTTATTTCAAATAGGTTGATACCCCGGCACACCACGCTCCATAACGTCCTACAATCCGCAAGTAAAGTAAGACATCGCACATAGCTCATTAACTCGAACATTAAGTGACTTTAATTCCACGACGCTAATGAATTAGCTGCTGCTCACAATTAGGGCTGTCACAAGTACCTGCAGCTATTCATAGAGTACAGCTATTTGTTCGGCCGGCCATTCTGTCGCAACTCCCAGAAAGCGTGTGTGCTTTTTTAAATAAATTACACGTCAGTAAATAATGAGAACTTTATTTCAGAGCTTTCGTCCTTACTTTTTTAACTAATCGTCTGTCCATTCATTTGCATTGTCATCGTATTCGTTCACTCACAGCATTGATATTTTTCGGTTTCACAGGCATGTTTTATGTACCCTGTCGTGGTACTGCCCGGCTGATCATCGAGCTTGCCGCATGACGGATATATCTCTCTTGTTGGTAGCGCTATCACCAAACACGAAAGTGAGAATAAGGAAAAGAGAGAAAGTATTAAAAAAAAAACAATATTTTAACATGAAAAAATAACTACATAATATATAAATACTTTTTTAAGGAGTACGATTCAATTCAGCTACTCTAGATCTTTATGTTGAAAGGAAACATTAAAACACTAAATCAAATCAATTCCTCATAAAAAAATATTACTTAGTAAACTTGGTATTTAACAAAACGATATAAAGAAAATTGTGTTTCGCAGCCCTGTGTTAAATGAGCGCGTTTCGTTTTTGTTCTTTGCCGGCACGAAGTGGAGTGCGTTCCTACAGCCGTGTGTATGTACGGCGACCGACGCCGGGGACCGAGCTCTCGTGAAGGGAAACGTTAATTTTTAAATAGTCGCCTTTTATTTTATCTTTATGCACATTTAGCTTTGTAACGTTAATTGTGCCACCCCACCTATCTCCACATACGAGGGTAGAATTACTTCAGGTAGACATTTTAACTTAAAAAAGCTGGAGTGTTATAATTACTTTTTAATATCAGAGGTGAAGTGCTAGTTTAGTCTCAAACCTTTTGGACGCCCTTAGTATTGCTTAACTATTAGTTTGTAGTTGTTTCACAAGACATCACGTGAAACAACGAATAATTCGATATTTGTAAACGTGTTGAGCCCCAGCCGACCTACACTATTTAGGATGCGTCGTGGCAACTCCCGGCGTCTCACGGCCTTCTTCAGTAATTATTTCTTGTAGTCCATCGGCCTCCAACAGGAAATTGTTTCTGTTATAATCTCCTTTCTACCTTTGTCCTTGCAGGCTTATTATCAAGTCATACCAGCACCAACTCGAATATTAGCGACAACACTGCAAAATTGAGGAACAAACGTTCCCCCTTACTTTTAAACGTTCCTTAAAGCTATGATTTACTTCAATGCAATTGATGTAAATTGGCAATTGAGTGCAACAATACATTTTACATTAGTGCAACTGAGTGCAAACATACATTTTACGACTTTTAAGCGTGTCTTAACTTCAAGCAACGTTTTTAAAGGCTTATATAGTGTGAACCACACACACCGTGTATGTCTCCACTTTACCTTCCGTTGCCGAAAGTAAGCCACGAGTCTTACTTTCTGCAAAGGGAGCCTAACGTAACGTGTAGGTAAAGTTCCCCCGCGCACCTACCACCCGTGCCGCGTGCCGCACCCGCGCGCTCCGCTCGTGACGTACTGCTGCTTGGGAGAATCTTGTTGAATATGTTATTAACGAGAGAGTTGCTTCATGATATTTTAACGTTTCATGTGTACTGTTGATTTATACTTACTTAGTTAAATACTTTGCATGAGATATGTTCGAAGAGTTGTGACTTCTTTAGAAAAAATATTTTGTACTAAAGATAGGAATTTGTATTTTGAGTAAATATTAGAAAAAGATACACGTCAAATGTGATAGAGTTTGTATCGAATCGCAGGAGATGACACAAAAACCGTTGTTTCCGGCGCATACTCGAGTGTACATCCTTCTGAAACTTTTGTAATCTCGCGATTTACGGCGCGATGTGAGGGAAATTGGAAAACTTGTTCCGAACACCAAACGATACTCTACCGTGGTGCTCGAAACAGGACAGGAAAACGTTGAATTATTTTGGATATCACAGGATTGGTTTGTGTAAATCATATTTTATTGTGTCAGTGTTAGAGTAGTGTACCAGTATACTCGAAGATGTGTAGGTAGAAGAGTTGTGAAGACTGCACTGTAGTGTGTTTTTGTCTTTTTGCTTTGCGATTATTGCAAACAGATAAGGTTAGTTAGATTCTTTTATTTTTATTATTATAATATGTAACAACTTCAGTAAAATGGATTAGCAAAAAACTCTGCAAAAGATTAGAAGCTGTTGGCACACCCTCGTGGAAAGTTCTCGAAAGAGTTTAAACTTTTTCTATCAACTCTCATACAGACATTCTATATACTCTGTGTGATCAAATAAAAGCGTCCATAACATTAATTGAACAGATCTCGTTCATCCTCGACGGTTCCTGCGCACACACTGTTACAAGTTGTACTGTTTTAATTTAGTTGATTAGTTTGAGATGTCACTGCTAGGAAATTGTGAATATTGCATATGGAACAGACATAGTTGCGACTGCTGAACGGTAACGGTGGAGTTTCTTGCCCATTCTTCTCTATACCTTATGGGAGAGGTGACTGGAATCAATTCTATTTTAATATAAATGTTGACCTTTAAAAAGTGCCTGTGATGTGCCTATTTGAAATAAATGCTTCGACTTTGTAAACTAGTAAAACGTTTTTCATATGTTGACCTCACCTAATTTTCTTTATTTTTTTCTTTTTGACGTGTAAAAGTGTTTTTTGAAATCAATTTACAGATCAATCAATCAACTCAGCCTATCGCAGTCCACTGCTGGACATAGGCCTCTCCCAGGCAGTAAGAGTAACAGGAATAAAATATAATTTGTCATCATTTATAGTAAATTAATCAATCTTATTATTGATATCACAGATGCACTCAACAAGTTTTTCACACGAACAAAAACCACCAAACATTCATTTCTGAAGAGAACAATCGAGAGACACATATATTCCACTAAAAGCATTCCTTTAATAAAAAGAGAAGCAAAGGCGATTCTAATAAAACCAAAATGCTCTTTTATGAAATGCTCGCTCACGTTCCGCCAACGTCACTGTTTTAAGCTCAAAGTGCTCCGTTTGTAATTATAAGGTTGTTGAAGGCTCGGCCGTATTTTTCTTTGAGCCCTTAGCGCATTGTCTCTGCAATAACAGCAGAGAGGAACCCTTTGAGCTTTGCGCGCCGAGTCCACGACGAGGCGCATTCAGGATGAGTTGCATTTTAGATGCCCCGCATTTGGTGGTAGCGAGTCGTACATTTGGCGAAGTTCGTCGCAGCTGTGGTGTAGCATATTGTAGCTGTGGTGTAGAATGTCGTAGCATATCGTACCCGAGGTGTAGAATGTCGTAGCTGTGGTGTAACATATCGTAGCCGAGGTGTAGAATGTCGTAGTTGTGGTGTAGCATATCATAGCCATGTTGTAGAATGTCGTGGCTGTGGCGCAGCAAATCGTAGTCGAGGTGTAGAATGTCGTAGTTGTAGCGTAGGGAATCCTAGCCGATATGTGTAATGTCGTAGCTGTGGTGTAGCATATCGTAGCCGAGGTGTAGAATGTCGTAGCTGTGGTGTAGCATATCGTAGCCATGTTGTAGAATGTCGTGGCTGTGGCGCAGCAAATCGTAGTCGAGGTGTAGAATGTCGTAGTTGTAGCGTAGGGAATCCTAGCCGATATGTGTAATGTCGTAGCTGTGGTGTAGCATATCGTAGCCGAGGTGTAGAATGTCGTAGCTGTGGTGTAGCATATCGTAGCCATGTTGTAGAATGTCGTGGCTGTGGCGCAGCAAATCGTAGTCGAGGTGTAGAATGTCGTAGTTGTAGCATAGGGAATCCTAGCCGATATGTGTAATGTCGTAGCTGTGGTGTAGAATGTCGTAGTTGTGGTGTAGCATATCGTAGCCGAGGTGTAGAATGTCGTAGTTGTGGTGAAGCATATCATAGCCATGTTGTAGAATGTCGTGGCTGTGGCGCAGCAAATCGTAGTCGAGGTGTAGAATGTCGTAGTTGTAGCGTAGGGAATCCTAGCCGATATGTGTAATGTCGTAGCTGTGGTGTAGCATATCGTAGCCGAGGTGTAGAATGTCGTAGTTGTAGCGTAGGGAATCCTAGCCGATATGTGTAATGTCGTAGCTGTGGTGTAGCATATCGTAGTCGAGGTGTAGAATGTCGTAGTTGTAGCGTAGGGAATCCTAGCCGATATGTGTAATGTCGTAGCTGTGGTGTAGCATATCGTAGCCGAGGTGTAGAATGTCGTAGCTGTGGTGTAGCATATCGTAGCCATGTTGTAGAATGTCGTGGCTGTGGCGCAGCAAATCGTAGTCGAGGTGTAGAATGTCGTAGTTGTAGCGTAGGGAATCCTAGCCGATATGTGTAATGTCGTAGCTGTGGTGTAGCATATCGTAGCCGAGGTGTAGAATGTCGTAGCTGTGGTGTAGCATATCGTAGCCATTTTGTAGAATGTCGTGGCTGTGGCGCAGCAAATCGTAGTCGAGGTGTAGAATGTCGTAGTTGTAGCGTAGGGAATCCTAGCCGATATGTGAAATGTCGTAGCTGTGGTGTAGAATGTCGTAATTGTGGTGTAGCATATCGTAGCCGAGGTGTAGAATGTCGTAGTTGTGGTGTAGCATATCATAGCCATGTTGTAGAATGTCGTGGCTGTGGCGCAGCAAATCGTAGTCGAGGTGTAGAATGTCGTAGTTGTAGCGTAGGGAATCCTATCCGATATGTGTAATGTCGTAGCTGTGGTGTAGCATATCGTAGCCGAGGTGTAGAATGTCGTAGTTGTAGCGTAGGGAATCCTAGCCGATATGTGTAATGTCGTAGCTGTGGTGTAGCATATCGTAGTCGAGGTGTAGAATGTCGTAGTTGTAGCGTAGGGAATCCTAGCCGATATGTGTAATGTCGTAGCTGTGGTGTAGCATATCGTAGCCGAGGTGTAGAATGTCGTAGTTGTAGCGTAGGGAATCCTAGCCGATATGGGTAATGTCGTAGCTGTGTTGTAGCATATCGTAGCCGAGGTGTAGAATGTCGTAGTTGTAGCGTAGGGAATCCTAGCCGATATGTGTAATGTCGTAGCTGTGGTGTAGCATATCGTAGTCGAGGTGTAGAATGTCGTAGTTGTAGCGTAGGGAATCCTAGCCGATATGTGTAATGTCGTAGCTGTGGTGTAGCATATCGTAGCCGAGGTGTAGAATGTCGGAGTTGTGGTGTAGCATATCGTAGCCATGTTGTAGAATGTCGTGGCTGTGGCGCAGCAAATCGTAGTCAAGGTGTAGAATGTCGTAGTTGTAGCGTAGGGAATCCTAGCCGATATGTGAAATGTCGTAGCTGTGGTGTAGAATGTCGTAATTGTGGTGTAGCATATCGTAGCCGAGGTGTAGAATGTCGTAGTTGTGGTGTAGCATATCATAGCCATGTTGTAGAATGTCGTGGCTGTGGCGCAGCAAATCGTAGTCGAGGTGTAGAATGTCGTAGTTGTAGCGTAGGGAATCCTAGCCGATATGTGTAATGTCGTAGCTGTGGTGTAGCATATCGTAGCCGAGGTGTAGAATGTCGTAGTTGTAGCGTAGGGAATCCTAGCCGATATGTGTAATGTCGTAGCTGTGGTGTAGCATATCGTAGTCGAGGTGTAGAATGTCGTAGTTGTAGCGTAGGGAATCCTAGCCGATATGTGTAATGTCGTAGCTGTGGTGTAGCATATCGTAGCCGAGGTGTAGAATGTCGTAGTTGTAGCGTAGGGAATCCTAGCCGATATGGGTAATGTCGTAGCTGTGGTGTAGCATATCGTAGCCGAGGTGTAGAATGTCGTAGTTGTAGCGTAGGGAATCCTAGCCGATATGTGTAATGTCGTGGCTGTGGCGCAGCAAATCGTAGTCGAGGTGTAGAATGTCGTAGTTGTAGCGTAGGGAATCCTAGCCGATATGGGTAATGTCGTAGCTGTGGTGTAGCATATCCTAGCCGAGGTGTAGAATGTCGTAGTTGTAGCGTAGGGAATCCTAGCCGATATGTGTAATGTCGTAGCTGTGGTGTAGCATATCGTAGCCGAGGTGTAGAATGTCGTAGTTGTGGTGTAGCATATCGTAGCCATGTTGTAGAATGTCGTGGCTGTGGCGCAGCAAATCGTAATCGAGGTGTAGAATGTCGTAGTTGTAGCGTAGGGAATCCTAGCCGATATGTGTAATGTCGTAGCTGTGGTGTAGCAAATCGTAGCCGAGGTGTAGAATGTCGTAGTTGTAGCGTAGGGAATCCCAGCCAATATGTGTATTGTTGTAGCTGTGGTGTAGCATATCGTAGTCGAGGTGTAGAATGTCGTAGTTGTAGCGTAGGGAATCCTAGCCGATATGTGTAATGTCGTAGCTGTGGTGTAGCATATCGTAGCCGAGGTGTAGAATGTCGTAGTTGTGGTGTAGCATATCGTAGCCATGTTGTAGAATGTCGTGGCTGTGGCGCAGAAAATCGTAGTCGAGGTGTAGAATGTCGTAGTTGTAGCGTAGGGAATCCTAGCCGATATGTGTAATGTCGTAGCTGTGGTGTAGCATATCGTAGCCGAGGTGTAGAATGTCGTAGTTGTGGTGTAGCATATCGTAGCCATGTTGTAGAATGTCGTGGCTGTGGTGTAGCATATCGTAGCCGAGGTGTAGAATGTCGTAGCTGTGGTGTAGCTGTGGTGTGGTGCTGCTGAGCGCGTCGATCTGTGGGCTGAGGAGACTACTCAATACGTGTACGGAATACGCGCATGGACATGGTTTGAAGTATAATGGGAAGAAAAGCCAACACATGGTTTTTCAGGCCATCGGTGTGTCGAGCCCTATGAACATTCCGAGTTCATGTCTAGATGGCGTTCCAATAGGCCGAGTGGACCAATTTAAATATCTAGGGCATCTACTCACCGAGGACCTTAAAGACCATGCTGACATGGATCGGGAGCGGAGGGCACTGTCGGTGCGAGCGAACATGATAGCTCGCAGGTTTTCGCGTTGTACTACGGGTGTGAAGGTCACGCTTTTTAGAGCGTACTGCACATCCCTATACACGTCTAGCCTGTGGGCTGACTATAGTGTGAGGGCATACAGTGCCCTCCGTGTCCAGTTCAACAACGCGTTCCGGGCGGTGTTGGGGCTGCCCCGTTTCTGTAGCGCATCAGGGATGTTCGCGATGGCGCGCACTGATTGTTTCCACGCTTCTATGCGTAAGCGGTGTGCGTCCCTGGTGCGCCGGGTGCGGGTCAGCCCAAATCCTATCCTGGCAATGATCGCGAACAGGCTGGATTGCCCTTATGTCCGGCATTGCTGTGGCAGGCATGTTGCTGTTCCAATGCCGACTAGAAGGTTGTAATTATTAAGTTATTTTTGTTTTTTATATTTTTATTTTTGTGACTAATAATGTAATGAATAAGTTTAATTTAATTTATTTTATTTTATTTTATATTTTACCGTCTTGTATGTTTGTATTGTTATTGAAATTGTGTGCCTAATAATTAGTATGAGTCTCTTGTTGCTTGATTAATAAATAATAATAATAATATCGTAGCCATGTTGTAGAATGTCGTGGCTGTGGCGCAGCAAATCGTAGTCGAGGTGTAGAATGTCGTAGATGTAGCGTAGGGAATCCTAGCCGATATGGGTAATGTCGTAGCTGTGGTGTAGCATATCGTAGCCGAGGTGTAGAATGTCGTAGTTGTAGCGTAGGGAATCCTAGCCGATATGTGTAATGTCGTAGCTGTGGTGTAGCATATCGTAGTCGAGGTGTAGAATGTCGTAGTTGTAGCGTAGGGAATCCTAGCCGATATGTGTAATGTCGTAGCTGTGGTGTAGCATATCGTAGCCGAGGTGTAGAATGTCGTAGTTGTGGTGTAGCATATCGTAGCCATTTGTAGAATGTCGTGGCTGTGGCGCAGCAAATCGTAATCGAGGTGTAGAATGTCGTAGTTGTAGCGTAAGGAATCCTAGCCGATATGTGTAATGTCGTAGCTGTGGTGTAGCATATCGTAGTCGAGGTGTAGAATGTCGTAGTTGTGGTGTAGTATATCGTAGCCATGTTGTAGAATGTCGTGGCTGTGGCGCAGAAAATCGTAGTCGAGGTGTGGAATGTCGTAGTTGCAGCGTGGGGAATCCTAGCCGATATGTGTAATGTCGTAGCTGTGGTGTAGCATATCGTAGCCGAGGTGTAGAATGTCGTAGTTGTGGTGTAGCATATCGTAGCCGAGGTGTAGAATGTCGTAGCTGTGGTGTAGCATATCGTAGCCATGTTGTAGAATGTCGTGGCTGTGGCGCAGCAAATCGTAATCGAGGTGTAGAATGTCGTAGTTGTAGCGTAGGGAATCCTAGCCGATATGTGTAATGTCGTAGCTGTGGTGTAGCATATCGTAGCCGAGGTGTAGAATGTCGTAGTTGTGGTGTAGCATATCGTAGCCATGTTGTAGAATGTCGTGGCTGTGGCGCAGCAAATCGTAATCGAGGTGTAGAATGTCGTAGTTGTAGCGTAGGGAATCCTAGCCGATATGTGTAATGTCGTAGCTGTGGTGTAGCAAATCGTAGCCGAGGTGTAGAATGTCGTAGTTGTAGCGTAGGGAATCCCAGCCAATATGTGTATTGTTGTAGCTGTGGTGTAGCATATCGTAGTCGAGGTGTAGAATGTCGTAGTTGTAGCGTAGGGAATCCTAGCCGATATGTGTAATGTCGTAGCTGTGGTGTAGCATATCGTAGCCGAGGTGTAGAATGTCGTAGTTGTGGTGTAGCATATCGTAGCCATGTTGTAGAATGTCGTGGCTGTGGCGCAGAAAATCGTAGTCGAGGTGTAGAATGTCGTAGTTGTAGCGTAGGGAATCCTAGCCGATATGTGTAATGTCGTAGCTGTGGTGTAGCATATCGTAGCCGAGGTGTAGAATGTCGTAGTTGTGGTGTAGCATATCGTAGCCATGTTGTAGAATGTCGTGGCTGTGGTGTAGCATATCGTAGCCGAGGTGTAGAATGTCGTAGCTGTGGTGTAGCTGTGGTGTGGTGCTGCTGAGCGCGTCGATCTGTGGGCTGAGGAGACTACTCAATACGTGTACGGAATACGCGCATGGACATGGTTTGAAGTATAATGGGAAGAAAAGCCAACACATGGTTTTTCAGGCCATCGGTGTGTCGAGCCCTATGAACATTCCGAGTTCATGTCTAGATGGCGTTCCAATAGGCCGAGTGGACCAATTTAAATATCTAGGGCATCTACTCACCGAGGACCTTAAAGACCATGCTGACATGGATCGGGAGCGGAGGGCACTGTCGGTGCGAGCGAACATGATAGCTCGCAGGTTTTCGCGTTGTACTACGGGTGTGAAGGTCACGCTTTTTAGAGCGTACTGCACATCCCTATACACGTGTAGCCTGTGGGCTGACTATAGTGTGAGGGCATACAGTGCCCTCCGTGTCCAGTTCAACAACGCGTTCCGGGCGGTGTTGGGGCTGCCCCGTTTCTGTAGCGCATCAGGGATGTTCGCGATGGCGCGCACTGATTGTTTCCACGCTTCTATGCGTAAGCGGTGTGCGTCCCTGGTGCGCCGGGTGCGGGTCAGCCCAAATCCTATCCTGGCAATGATCGCGAACAGGCTGGATTGCCCTTATGTCCGGCATTGCTGTGGCAGGCATGTTGCTGTTCCAATGCCGACTAGAAGGTTGTAATTATTAAGTTATTTTTGTTTTTTATATTTTTATTTTTGTGACTAATAATGTAATGAATAAGTTTAATTTAATTTATTTTATTTTATTTTATATTTTACCGTCTTGTATGTTTGTATTGTTATTGAAATTGTGTGCCTAATAATTAGTATGAGTCTCTTGTTGCTTGATTAATAAATAATAATAATAATATCGTAGCCATGTTGTAGAATGTCGTGGCTGTGGCGCAGCAAATCGTAGTCGAGGTGTAGAATGTCGTAGATGTAGCGTAGGGAATCCTAGCCGATATGGGTAATGTCGTAGCTGTGGTGTAGCATATCGTAGCCGAGGTGTAGAATGTCGTAGTTGTAGCGTAGGGAATCCTAGCCGATATGTGTAATGTCGTAGCTGTGGTGTAGCATATCGTAGTCGAGGTGTAGAATGTCGTAGTTGTAGCGTAGGGAATCCTAGCCGATATGTGTAATGTCGTAGCTGTGGTGTAGCATATCGTAGCCGAGGTGTAGAATGTCGTAGTTGTGGTGTAGCATATCGTAGCCATTTGTAGAATGTCGTGGCTGTGGCGCAGCAAATCGTAATCGAGGTGTAGAATGTCGTAGTTGTAGCGTAAGGAATCCTAGCCGATATGTGTAATGTCGTAGCTGTGGTGTAGCATATCGTAGTCGAGGTGTAGAATGTCGTAGTTGTGGTGTAGCATATCGTAGCCATGTTGTAGAATGTCGTGGCTGTGGCGCAGAAAATCGTAGTCGAGGTGTGGAATGTCGTAGTTGCAGCGTAGGGAATCCTAGCCGATATGTGTAATGTCGTAGCTGTGGTGTAGCATATCGTAGCCGAGGTGTAGAATGTCGTAGTTGTGGTGTAGCATATCGTAGCCGAGGTGTAGAATGTCGTAGCTGTGGTGTAGCATATCGTAGCCATGTTGTAGAATGTCGTGGCTGTGGCGCAGCAAATCGTAATCGAGGTGTAGAATGTCGTAGTTGTAGCGTAGGGAATCCTAGCCGATATGTGTAATGCTTTAGCTGTGGTGTAGCATATCGTAGCCGAGGTGTAGAATGTCGTAGTTGGTAGCGTAGGGAATCCTAGCCGATATGTGTAATGTCGTAGCTGTGGTGTAGCATATCGTAGCCGAGGTGTAGAATGTCGTAGCTGTGGTGTAGCATATCGTAGCCATGTTGTAGAATGTCGTGGCTGTGGCGCAGCAAATCGTAGTCGAGTTGTAGAATGTCGTAGTTGTAGCGTAGGGAATCCTAGCCGATATGTGTAATATCGTAGCTGTGGTGTAGCATATCGTAGTCGAGGTGTAGAATGTCGTAGCTGTGGTGAAGCATATCGCAGCCATGTTGTAGAATGTCGTGGCTGTGGCGCAGCAAATCGTAGTCGTGGTGTAGAATGTCGTAGTTGTAGCGTAGGGAATCCTAGCCGATATGTGTAATGTCGTAGCTGTGGTGTAGCATATCGTAGCCGAGGTGTAGAATGTCGTAGTTGTGGTGTAGCATATCGTAGCCATGTTGTAGAATGTCGTGGCTGTGGCGCAGAAAATCGTAGTCGAGGTGTAGAATGTCGTAGTTGTAGCGTAGGGAATCCTAGCCGATATGTGTAATGTCGTAGCTGTGGTGTAGCATATCGTAGCCGAGGTGTAGAATGTCGTAGTTGTGGTGTAGCATATCGTAGCCATGTTGTAGAATGTCGTGGCTGTGGCGCAGCAAATCGTAGTCGAGATGTAGAATGTCGTAGTTGTAGCGTAGGGAATCCTAGCCGATATGTGTAATGTCGTAGCTGTGGTGTAGCATATCGTAGCCGAGGTGTAGAATGTCGTAGTTGTGGTGTAGCATATCGTAGTCGAGGTGTAGAATGTCGTAGTTGTGGTGTAGCATATCGTAGCTATGTTGTACAATGTCGTAGCTGTGGCGTAGGGGTATCGTAGCTGTGGCGTAGTATATAGTAGCTGTGATGTACAATGTCGTAGCTGTTGCGTAGGGGTATCGTAGCTGTGGCGTAGTATATAGTAGCTGTGATGTACAATGTCGTAGCTGTGGCGTAGGGGTCTCGTAGCTGTGGCGTAGTATATAGTAGCTGTGACGTACAATGTCGTAGCTGTGGCGTAGGGGTATCGTAGCTGTGGCGTAGTATATAGTAGCTGTGATGTACAATGTCGTAGCTGTGGCGTAGGGGTCTCGTAGCTGTGGCGTAGTATATAGTAGCTGTGATGTACAATGTCGTAGCTGTGGCGTAGGGGTCTCGTAGCTGTGGCGTAGTATATAGTAGCTGTGATGTACAATGTCGTAGCTGTGGCGTAGTATATAGTAGCTGTGATGTACAATGTCGTAGCTGTGGCGTAGGGGTCTTGTAGCTGTGGCGTAGTATATAGTAGCTGTGATGTACAATGTCGTAGCTGTGACGTAGTATATAGTAGCTGTGATGTACAATGTCGTAGCTGTGGCGTAGGGGTCTCGTAGCTGCGGCGTAGTATATAGTAGCTGTGATGTACAATGTCGTAGCTGTGGCGTAGGGGTCTCGTAGCTGTGGCGTAGGGGTCTCGTAGCTGTGGCGTAGTATATAGTAGCTGTGATGTACAATGTCGTAGCTGTGGCGTAGGGGTATCGTAGCTGTGGCGTAGTATATAGTAGCTGTGATGTACAATGTCGTAGCTGTGGCGTAGGGGTCTCGTAGCTGTGGCGTAGTATATAGTAGCTGTGATGTACAATGTCGTAGCTGTGGCGTAGGGGTATCGTAGCTGAGGCGTCGTATATAGTGGCTGTGATGTACAATGTCGTAGCTTTGGCGTAGGGGTATCGTAGCTGTGGCGTAGTATATAGTGGCTGTGATGTACAATGTCGTAGCTGTGGCGTAGGGGTATCGTAGCTGTGGCGTAGTATATAGTAGCTGTGATGTACAATGTCGTAGCTGTGGCGTAGGGGTATCGTAGCTGTGGCGTAGTATATAGTGGCTGTGATGTACAATGTCGTAGCTGTGGCGTAGGCGTATCGTAGCTGTGGCGTAGTATATAGTGGCTGTGATGTACAATGTCGTAGCTGTGGCGTAGGGGTATCGTAGCTGTGGCGTAGTATATAGTAGCTGTGATGTACAATGTCGTAGCTGTGGCGTAGGGATATCGTAGCTGTGGCGTAGTATATAGTAGCTGTGATGTACAATGTCGTAGCTGTGGCGTAGGGGTATCGTAGCTGTGGCGTAGTATATAGTAGCTGTGATGTACAATGTCGTAGCTGTGGCGTAGTATATAGTAGCTGTGATGTACAATGTCGTAGCTGTGGCGTAGGGGTCTCGTAGCTGTGGCGTAGTATATAGTAGCTGTGATGTACAATGTCGTAGCTGTGACGTAGTATATAGTAGCTGTGATGTACAATGTCGTAGCTGTGGCGTAGGGGTCTCGTAGCTGTGGCGTAGTATATAGTAGCTGTGATGTACAATGTCGTAGCTGTGACGTAGGGGTCTCGTAGCTGTGGCGTAGTATATAGTAGCTGTGATGTACAATGTCGTAGCTGTGGCGTAGTATATAGTAGCTGTGATGTACAATGTCGTAGCTGTGACGTAGGGGTGTTGTAGCTGGCGGAGTGTGCTGTAGCGTGCAGAAGCTGTACTTCGTGCAACCGTATGTCATGTACATAGGTCGCGGTCGCGTTACTGTGCGCCCTAAAACTGCGCTGTAATTAACAGCGCTGCGGTGTAACTATGACGTAGCATGTATTTCGTTGACTTAACTTATCTTGCAAAAGTCTATCAAAATGACTATCGCTTAAAATAACCTTATTTCATCATTTGTCACAATTGCAGCGCACGACACGTTCGTTCGTGTCATTGTACTTTGTCGGCGAACTCACCGGCGCACCATCCATCATAGTCCGCGCCTTACTTACGTGTGACGTGGGCGAGCACTAAACATGCCCCGTGGGATTACACCCCGTAATTAAAAAATGTGTATTGTTCGAAACACGGACACTACACAGGTGGCTACAGAAGGCCCACCTGTCTTGTTCAACGTCTCTAATGTCAATCTTTATATGAATGCCTGGTTTTCATCGGCGGTTGTGGTGGTTTATGGGGTATTGGAGTAGTATCAAAATTATTAGAGTACAAATTAAAGCATTTTAAGCTATCCATTTAAGTGGTCCTTCTGTGCCGTCTTTTCCTTGTTTGTAAGCCGGGCGGGGTGCGGTGCGGTGCGGGGGGAGCAGGGGGGGGACTGTAAGTCAGACAGCCATGTATTATGCATGCACGTGGCATCGTCCTGCAGTCAGCTCCACATCTACATAACTGAATCACTCTTACCGCTGCTAATTGCGACACACTAAGCTTCCCCGAGTGCCGTAATTAAGCGCGGCCTTATCTCCGGATTAGCAGATGAAATTAATTTAATTTTGGATCATTTATTCAGTTTTATTATGCTTAATTTTCTTTCTTTTTAAGAAGTTTATTTCAGGCAGGCATTTGGCCGTGACAAAGTATTGTGTAATTTAGTACAACACCTTTTGATTAAATGGGTAGCGATGTGAATGACAAATTAATGTTTGTATTGGTGTGACGATGTGTCTAGAAAATAAACAAAAACTATATTAGCTCTCGAATGTCCCCAGACACCATGAAGAGCTAAGTACAAAACCAATACAAATACTCATTATACTGTGAGTCTATTATCCCATCCTCGGTACTAAACAACCAGTCACAATACAATCGGGTTCAGTATATTTTCCGGGCGGAGTCGTCCATATTAAATCCTGTAATCCCGGCGTTACACCAGACACTATTATTTAGCGAGCTCTGCGTAAAAATAACTTCCTACAAACCGACCCGTTTCACCCGGACGCGGCTCCCGGACCCGGCTACCATCCGGCAATCCTGAAATACGAAGCTGAAAAGTAAACGAATAGAGACCCGAATTGCGACTCGCGTTTCAAAACATTCGACTACTTAAATTTTCGATCATTATACAATTGTTAAAGAATTACTCGAATAATCGTAGATATTCAAAGACATTACCTTTGAACTTTACACCATTCACCAAGTTTCGTGTAAGATTACATTTATTATTTAGTAAGTAGAACTACGGAATTGAAAGATGAAAGAAAACTGTCGACCTTGCTGAGTTAGTTCGCGGTTAACGATGGCCAGTAATGAGTCAGTCGCTATTTTAGTTAGCAAACTACTTGTTGAATCAGTTTATACAGGGTGTCAGGAGAACGCTTCCGAAGCCAGAACGTAGATTATATACAACCTTTATGCAAACGGATACCAATAACCTTTCGCCTGAAATTGATTATTTTCGCGCGTCACGTGGACTTGGGGTCGTCAGCCGCACAGCTGTCGGACAGCGCGCGCGCACTTTGAACTTGAGGTCACGCGCAAGCGTCAGATGATATTTATTTACGAATACATTGCTTGTTAGAGTTGTAAAGAAAAAAAATGTGTTTAATAGCAAATAATGGTTTAATTTAACTGTTCTCACAGCATAGTGTACGAAAAATGCTAAAAAAAAGTAGGTAAAATTGTTCATTTTTTTTTCTCATTTTTTTATGGTATCGTATCGAGAATCAGTAGCCCTATCACCTGTCTTCGTTTTCGGAAGCGTTTCCCTGCCACCCTGTATACTAAGTAGTGAATTGAAGAGCCAAGGTTGAAGAGCTAAGGTTGAAGAGCCAAGGTTGCTGGTTATATTTGTCCAGTTCTTGGGAGGTTTTTAGGTTTCATGATCGAATTGAGATCATATTTGCAATCGATATTCAATCAAAATAGACAATGATTAATCGATTTGTCAAATCTTTTAGAAGCTCTCTTCATGCTTCCTAATTTTCTTTGCGATCCATCCTGAACCCCTCTAACGACATAATTGATTCCACTTGGATCCGGCTTGCTCCGGATTGTGTCGGCTCCAACCGGTTTGATGCGGATCGTCTCGCAATTAAACCGGCTACGACACACAACAATAATTACTGGACCGATATCACTCTACAGAGCGTTCCGAGGAATACGAAACGCTCATGTGAAATATTTATCAATTTGTAATATATTGTAGCGAGGGTGAAGCGTTTCACTTGGCGGCTCGGTATGTTGTAGCATTCAACATGTCGATTCTCAGGCGAGCGCTCTCACCAATATGCAATAACTTGTATACATGTTGAAGAATAGTAGATTATTAACCAAGGGGATAAAGCAGTGTCTTCTGTCGCGGGTGACGATTTAAATCGCGAGAGTAACGAAGGACTCGAGGTTTACTCCCGAGCGTAGCGAGGGTGTTAAAAACTTAAATCACGAGCGAAGCGAGGGATTTAAGATGAGTCCTGAGTGTAGCGAGGGATTTAAGTTCACCCAAGACTAAGACAGCTTTATCACCGAGGAAAATACTCTAATTTTCGTACCATTAGCGAAAAAATAAACTTAACGTTGTTTATGTATTTGAAGAAAACAAAAACGCGGCAAATTCCTAGACTAATATTTTTTTGTCGAAAGAGCAAAGGCATCAAGCTCATACGGCCTCGTCGGTTTTCGTAATTTTATTTAATAATCATAACTGCATAATAAATGCGTATTCCTTTTTCAAAAAGATGTATAATGCTTTATATACATACTCAATGGTGTAAACAAAGATGTAGTTCAGTATAAATTTCGGTAAGTATTCCAAATTTAAATCACATTCTCCCCCTAGAGGATGAATGAAATTCAGTACAATTTTCTTTCCCTGTTTTTAACAGATTAAAAATGACTATTGTTATGTTCGCTTTTTGTGGCATAGAATGTCACTTTTTTGAGCAAGTGGTATGAAAATGTATTTTTTTATATTTTAAATCGTATTACATTTTAATCGAAGTTGTTTCTGATTCTAATATTAGCAATTGTCTATTCATTCGAACCGAGTTTAAGTAACAAAACATTTACAAAAATACATGCGTATATTTTCTGTACGTTCTTACGTTTTTTCTTGATAGAAAATCGATTGAAGACGAACCTCAAATTCTGTTTAATACACGAAAGATAATTAATTGATAAACATATTGATGTATTGTAGCAGTAAATCACAAAAGTATATTATCAAGAAATATTGATGTATTCTTCGGTATTCGAGATAGTGATCGATGTGCTTCCGTTATGATGTGCTCAAGCGAGAGATTTATAATGTGTATAAAACTGTCGTAACTCGTTCGTAACAGAACGATGGCCGCCGCGTGCGCATGTTTACACCTGAAATAGAGTTTTATTTGAGAGAGGCCGTATTTAGTGTATCAGAATAGCCTAATAGCATCATAGTCATGAGTACCAACTGTCTGAAGCGGATTATGAGCCTCCAATATACCTACTTTAGGAAACTTCTTTCCAATATTGTCTTTTTTATCTTCATCCTCAAAAGATTGATGTGGAATTTAGAGTCGGCTTATGTTTTGACGTTATATTTATTCTTTGTTTTTTTTATGTCAAATTACGAGACAGTTTAATCACAGCGGTCTATTTTTATAACATTCTTAAGAGTTTTTTTTTTAAATGGTTAGTTTAAAAATATTTTGTAAAATGATGAATGATGATGATTTTGTTTTGATCGGATGCTGCTGGTATGTCCGATACAATCCGATAATCCGATCCGTTTCGATAGTTTAGTGAGGTGCTTCTCACGACACCCACATGGTGATCTATTCTGAGATCAAATAACGGTATTCTTACGCAAACATCACATTTTTACGCAAACATCACTTTTTACAGGAATTCTATTCTTGAGCTCATATATGTAGTTGTGTTGATGTGATCTCCGGGAACCGAGAGTGGTACTTGCGCGGCGGAGATGGCCGCGCCACCTGTCGCTGTTTACTGGAACGTTACTTGACGAGAGGTGCGCGTATTTTAAGTGATCATTGTAATATTTCTTCGCCCACGCGGAATTACTTTCGATAATTTGGGAAACATTCCATGTCTACACATGTAAAAATAAACCTGGTTGTAAAACAAATTGGTATCAACATTACATTTCAAGAAGTTTATCATCCCAACTCTTACAGAGTACAGATAGGACAGTCGGCTTGTCGCAAGTAAGCCCGCTACCTTCGCACGAACATTTGATTGCAGATTGCATTAAGAGCATTGTCTTCGTACTACCAATTTTCCTTTGACATCGATTTCTATTATATTGCTCTGATGACACACTAACTGCGATATTGAATAACCTTCGAACTCCCTCTGCCGACTCCGAGGTTGTAGCTACTAGTTACTTAGCTACAGTACTAGATTGCACTATAAACTAGATTGCACTATAAACTATTTAAACCTCAGTTAGAAACTCTGCAAGTTGTCAAATATAATGGTCCAACTTGTAGTTGAATTCATAAACTTGAGGAAACGATTCATTAACGCGCGGTGACACTTGTTTGCTCTGTTATGTAGGTCACAATGTGTCTACGGGGGTGTAGGTAGATTAGAACATGTCATGGAACCAATAACAATATTTGACGATAAAGTTCTCCTACTCTTGTTTCGGGAATAATTATTTAAGAATAGATCATGTCGTGGTCAAAGTATGAGCCAGTAAACAAGGTAGCAGCGACGCAGACCGCCGAGGGTGAGCCGGTCCTATATTAACTATAGCATTGCCACTCGTGAATGGATGATATTTTGATGTACCAGCACCAATATTTTTCAGAAATCGTCTTGTGTTTGGGACAAATACAACAAAAAAAAAAAAATGCCAGATATCGACCAAAGAACTCCCACCAGCGCTATATTTATGGATATGACGAAAGCTTTTGATCTAGTTGAACATAATATCTTGTTAGAAAAACTAACTCGTCACGGAATAAGGGGAAATGCACTTTCTTTTATAAAATCATATCTTGACAGTGTACGGAAGTTAGACGAATTTGTAAAAAGGATAAAGTGGAATATAAATACATTTCAGAAAAACGTAAAATCACATTTGGCGTGCCACAAGACAGTGAATTGGGCCCGCTATTGTTTTTAGTCTACATAAATGACTTTCGCTAAAACGTCACTTTTCCTATGGTTCTTTTTGCCGATGATAGCACTTTAATTATAAAACATAATAAAAATGGAAACTATGAATGTGACATTAAATACGCATTACAATAATCAATAAACTGGCTTGAACAAAATATCTTAATATTCAATCTAAATAAAACTAAAATTATGCAGTTTAGACAAAGAATTGGAGGAGTGGTCCTGACATTAATATATCTTTTAATAATAATATATTTGAAGAAGTAGGACATGTAATTTTTTTAGGATTGACAATAGACTCTAAACTGACGTGGAAAGAACATGCATCCATCATAATTAAAAAAAATAAGCAGGTTTGCCTTTGCTCTTCACAAATTAAAAAAACATGTAAATCTGGTAGCTGTCGTAACCGCATATTATGGCTATGTAGACTCATACTACGTTACGGAGTCATTTTCTGGGCAAATTCATGCGAAAATCATATATCTTTAAAGCACGAAAGAAGTACATTAGGTCTATATGCAATCTTAAATCAATAGAAAGCTGCAAGCCACATTTTACTTCCCTGAAGATACTAACGCTGCCTTGTCTTTACATTTACGAGAACTCATTGTTCGTAAAAAAAACGGTAATTTTTTTAAAAAAAGCTTCAGAGCAAAGTTATCGATCTATAAGACCAACATAACTGACATGAATTATACCTAAGAAGATCAAAAACCGCCCTTATGTACAAGAGCATACTTTGCATGGCTCCGAAATTTTTTGTGAAATGACATAAAAGATTTAAACTTGACTCAATTTAAACGCACCCTAAATAATTTTTAATAGACAAATGCTATTATACCATTGACGAATTTCTTGCTGACAAAATTTCTTGTGACTGATCATGTATTTATGATTGTAAATCATAAATACATGAGATATTTTTTTTTTACGTAAGAACTTTCTACAAAGTATTAGAAAACCAAAAAAAGATTGATGAAATCGATAAACTCGTTCTCAAGTTATGGCGTGACCAAGGAAAATATGGATTAAATTTTATATAAATTAAATAATAATAATAATAATTTATTTATTTAAAAAAAGTGAGGTACATACAGTCTGTTACAATAAAGATAAAAATTATACAATTTAGGGGAAAAAAACAAAGAGATTTACAACAGAATTGAATCTAGCGTCCTAGCTAGGTTACATGGTAACCTGTATGAAGGTTCGCCAGCCCAGGTTCCCACTTAAGGAATACAATAATCCAATAGAGACTGCTTAGGACTTTATGTTAAAAACATATGAAAACTATACTAAGTGTGAAGTGTTAGTATGTGTATGTGCTATGTGATGAGGTGTGGTGTGGAGTGGTGTATAATTATGTAGGTGTGGTGTGTGGTGTGTGTGTGTGTGTGTGTGGGTGTGTGTGTGTGTGTTAACGGAAGGGAAGGAGGTTGGGTTGAGATACAGAGTGTTAAGAACTCACTACGAATGTGAAGTAAGCAGATATTCGGTGTCGTCGTAGTTTTTACTGGTTAAACAGCATGTTATCTACTGTTTGCATTTTTCGTAAGAGGATTGATGTATGGGGATAGTTTTGTTTATTCTGTTATATAAAAATGGCCCGAGGTAGTAAAAGGAACGTTTAGTAAACGCAAAGCGTGTGAAGGGTACTCTACAAATTTCGTTCTTACGCCTAAGTGAGTTTGTGTGAAAGGAAAAAAAAAAAACACAAAAACCCCTTTCACACAAATAACAAAACAATTTTTTTTTTTATCTAGGTATAGATAATGTGAAATTTCTATCTGAATACTTTTAATTTATTTGAATTGTATCGTATATGTTTTATTTAATTTCTAATATTGTTAAATTAATGGTGTATGGCCCTAAAGGGTAGATTTTTGAGTTTCTATAAAATATCTGTAAGACCTGTTATATCACCAAAAATCGCACTAATCAATACTTTGACTTTGACTTAAATACTTTTAATGAAACTTTTCTACAGTAGACTAGTGGAGATGCAGCATGCATTCATTATTCCGTTGCTGATCAGCTGCAGGCGAACATAATGAAAGTCGGTTTAAAAGACTTATCATGTTCATTAAACAACGCTGATATTAAATTACTATGGAGCTGGCATGTGTGTGTGTGCGCCTTTAAATAGGTTATAGTGGCTCGACTGGCGCGCGATGTCATTATTTTGTAGCAAGTTGCCTGCATACCATGGTGGAGTGACATATTACGAGTATTAATAAAGTTCTATGGTGTTCCCGGAACTAATAAGTTACCTACCAGCATAGTTTTCCTGCGTATTGATAACAGCTAACTGCATCACCAGCCCCAGTGTCAAGAGATGGGACAATCATTCATGTGATCATGTCTGTATTCACCGTTGATCTCGATGGTCACGTCGGGCTCTACTCAGCGGTAATAAATTTAAAAAATGTACTCATTTGTCGCATTATATTGAACTTGCAAACGGCAAGATAATTAAATTACGATTACCGCTATCCGATAACCGCCGTATCAAAATAAACGTTTTTTGAAAGTCTTTAGAGAATCCCATCTCGAAAATCTCATGTTTGCGGGATCGATGTTGAAATTAAACGGGATACAATGCGAACGCTCTGGGCGTACGACATTTACAACACCAAAATGTTGTTAAACCGCGGCTTATCCGTGGCAGCTCGAAACTTTCTCGTTCACAGCTTTCCTATAGGATAGTAATTTATGCATTGGTTAATAAATACAAAAGTTGCTGCTGGACCCTTTGTAGTCTCCTAGTATATTGGCGTGTGGCGTACCTCACGGACCGCGGCGACACGTTACACTGCCCGAGTTGGAGCAGCCGACTACTTTACTTTGTTGAAGATGAAAGCCGAGCGTGAACCATGGACGTACGCACTGAATGTTACAGTTTGTTAGTCGAGTGTAAGCATAAGCATAGATAAAAAGAATATTGAAATCTATTGTAACTCACAGTAAATGCTAAGGAACCAAGAACACCCCACAAATTTTTATTGAGAAAAGTAAGCATTAAGTACTGCATAATGTATGGCAGCTGATGAAACATCCTCTTTTGACTCTGAATGGGAAGTCTTTCCAGGACAGTTAAAACGTTTGTATCTATAACCCGTGGGTCTCTTGACGTATGTATCACATAAGTACATCACTTACCTGCGCAGACGAGCGTGGGCCCCCCCCCCCGGGGAGCGTCGGCTAATTACACCCCTGAAATAATAATAACCGGACGACTGACGATATCCCGTCGCGCTGTTTAATTCAGTTGGCTATTACTTACTGCGAACGTGTCGCGGGTTCGTTCCCCGACGAAGCATTAAATCACTGCGATGTAGAGGTGCTCGTAATTATGCAGTACCTACGTGTGACTTGCTCCATAATACTCTCACGGAGCTCATAGGTGCATAAATACTTGTCGAGATTTGCTCGTTATTCTTTGCGCATGTTGATGGCCTGTATTAGCGAACGCTCTGTGCCTACTAAGGCAACATCACTCAGCTTTTAGCAACTGATTCGGGTCCGGCATCAATATTCTGAAATTCAAGTATATCTATATATCGCTGGCCCCGGACAATATAGCGGTAAACACCGGTTACGCCCTTTTTAATGTTATTTGATTTTTGGCTTCTCTGAGTATCAGTCTATCACTCTTATTTTTTTCATTTTTTTAAAATTATTATTTCTTTAGAATAAATGACAATAACAGCTTTATTGCATGGAAAATTTTCTTACGACTAAAAATGTATTATTGCATTACTCTATGAACCATAACACAAAAACCCGGTGAACATCTTTACTAGCGATTAGTGGATGATACAGCTAAGCTTTGGCTATAAAATTTCCCTGAAGAAGGTGGTAATCGGCTGGTACGCTCGAGATCTAAATTTTAAAAAAAATCTAAAATTCTAAATTATTTTATTCTTACAGTTCTGAATCTCAGTGGTTGGTGTGTTTATAAAGTCATTAATGATGTTGCAATTGAAAAAATGTCGTCTATAATTTGTATTCTACATTTTTTCAATTATTTCATTAAATATTTATATCATTACAATTATTTGTAAAAGGTTAAATTGGTAAAAAAAATAGCTTTCATTTGACATTTTGAACGCCTGTTTTGAATCACTGTACGCTGCACTATAAACAAATAACTTCTTTTATTTCTCCTGTAAAAATCGATTTTTGATATTACCGCTTTATTGCCCGGGGCCAGCGATATATAAAATTCAAAGTCCTGACTGACTGAGACATTAACGCACAGCCTAAACCGATGGTCCTAGAGACATGAAATTTGGAGGGTGTATTCTTCGTGAAGAGTAGGTATCCACTAAGAAAGGGTTTTTTGAAATTCCACCCCTAAGAGGGTGAAATGGGGGGATTTCGTTTGTATGAAAAATTTTATTCCTTGAGTTAATAAACTTGAAACTTGGCAACAATACCTTCCGATATGGTGGGATAACTTCCGACATCCACGCGGGCGAAGCCGCGGGCAGAAGCTAGTTGGATAATTATAGATATCTAAAAGCTCTATGAAAGTCAAAGCTCAAATCAATCAGTTTTACTTGAAGCAGATTTGTGGAATACATTCATAAAATAATATCCAGTAAATTGCTGCTGGGAACTTTGGTTCCCATACTTTAAATCTATCCTATTTTTTATTATTAGATTAGCGACGCTCCAGTTTCGCTCGGGTGCAATTTACATTTGAACACGGTGTTCTGTTCACTATACGTTGTGCACCAGTTCTGAGCGGTAACATAAAAAAACTTACTAGGCTTGCATGAATTCATGATAGTATTTCATTAGTGTAGGTACATCTTTTTGTGTATAATTTCTGTACATATCTCAAAGAATTTCATCAAAGTCGCTCCAGCCGTTTAGGAGGAGCTCAGTGACATACACAATGTACAGAAGAATGATCAAAGACTAACTTCTGCCCGCGACTTCGTCCGCGTAAAGCAACTATCTTATTTTTTTTCCGCAAGAACCTTTTACAAAGTAGGTATTAGAAAACTTAAAAAAAAAATCGGTATAGTCGTTCTCAAGTTATGGCGTGACCAAGGGAAATAGGGATCCATTTATATATATATAATAAAGATATAGCCTGTGTCCATCTCGAATAGTGTACCTTTCAAGTGGTAAAAGATTTTGTTTAATAGCAGCTGTGGTTTCGGAGATGACCCTCCATCTCCACGCATACACAGACTCACTAAGTAATATTAGTATAGATATGATTTAATTAAGAGATTTCCATAAAGACAAGATCTTTTACATAAATTCTGTTAAAACATTGTTTTTATTACATAATACTGTTGGAAAGATGAAAGTATTCCGAAATCTTTTGAATTCTTATCGTGTAACTTTTTTGAACTTGAGGGGGGAGGGAAATAACAAAGTATGAGATCTGTAGAGGCATACAGAAGTGGGTGGCGCGGCTCGTGTCGCGGGGCTGTACAACCAGCTGTTACTTTACTTTATCCCCGAGTGGGATTTATACATGTCCGTAGGTGTGTCCGTGGCATCACAGCGGACCCTATCAGAATACCAGCGCTGCGGTATTTATTTTTAAATATCGCAGAATTATGCGGTGATAAGTGCCTTTGTGGCCTCGCAAAGGTTTTTTTTTTCATGTTTACTTTTGCTTGGTGGTTTTTAATGTAATTTTGTTAGTTTTTATTCCTGTACGTGTCCCAAATAAAATAATTTTATTTTTCCTGGGTCATTTAAAATACGGTTTATCCTGGATTTTTTAAATGAAAGCTTAAAGGTGTTTTTAGCTTTTTTGATAAGTGATTCCGGAATCATTTAATAATAAAATTACCTGAATAGCATATCAATATTTGAATTCCTCTGCTTGAACTGTGACGTAAATCAAACAGTAAAGAGTATTATGTAGGTAGTTTTAACATCATCACTTCACCTTTTTATAAAGTCACACGAGTGGCATACGAATCATTAATTATTTAAGTAGAGTCATTTATATGAGAGGTACACCTACATATTCCAACACGTACCTGAATGTAGCTGATTACCTACCATCCATTTGTCAAAAGGGTCGACACATTAGTATTCAAGTCATCATTATGGTCGCCACGGAGTTGTTAATAAACTATACTAGTCCATAATTTTTAATGTTGCAGTTAAATGAGAGCATTAAAAGAATGTTAATGAAAACTCTAATCGAAACGTGCTGGTGGCTCGTCGCAGACAGTGGCTCCCATTGGGAATAGTTAACATTGGGAGCTCTAGCGGATTACAAAAGCAAGACAAAAGGAGAACGAGAGATATGACGACGCCGGTGAGGTTCTGTCTAAAGATGACGAAATAAAGGAAAACGATGAAAAGTTCATCTTGAAAAGCTATGTATATATGTATATGAATATATGGAATGTTGTGATTAAAGACAAGTAAATCGATATTTACTTATCTTTAAGCACACCATTCCATATATTCATATTGGTGAGGGACATTAGCTTGAAGTAAGATAATGTAGTTCAAAGTATGAAACATGGAATGGCCATCCCGCGTTTCTC
Source organism: Apamea crenata (assembly GCA_949629185.1). Classification (NCBI taxonomy): domain Eukaryota; kingdom Metazoa; phylum Arthropoda; class Insecta; order Lepidoptera; family Noctuidae; genus Apamea; species Apamea crenata. The sequence continues at coordinate 18,858,378 of OX451367.1, forward strand.
CCGGTCTGCTACGATTTTCAGTATCTCGGTTCACTCGTGTAAAGCGATGCGAAGTATCAGAATGTTGGGCCACACAAGGGATGTATGAAAGGCAATTCCATGCAGCTGAGATGAGAGAGAATGCTAAGAGGGATGTGCGGTGTTACGCGAATGGATAGAATAAGAAATGAGTACATAAGAACAGTGGTGGCCCAGTGGTATCAGCCGCGCTGTAGGTCGTAGGTTCGAACCCAGACAGGCGCCTAACTTTGTGTAAATTATTTCATCACCACTGCTCTCTAAACGGTGAAGGAAAACATCGTGAGGAAACCGGCATGACCCTAGAACCAACAAATTCGAAGACATGTGACATCTACCAAACCACACTGGGCCCACGTGGTGGATTAAGGCCCACTCCCTCTCACAGAGAAGAGGCCTGTGTCGCAGCAGTGGGAACATTATAGGCTGATTATTTTAGGTACATAAGAGGAAGTCTGAAAGTGGCACTGGTAACTGAAAAGTTGTGTGGAAATCGATTGTCAGGGTAAGTATGGGCATGAGATGCGGAGGAATGAGGGACATGTTGTGTGGAAAGTTTCGAGTATGAATGATGATGAGTAAAACTAAGGGGAGACCAAACAAATGATGGATGGACGGTGTGAAAGATGATAAGGCAGGAACTGGGGGTGACTACAGAGATGACGACTAATAGAGAAGTATGGAAGAAAAATACATGTTGCACCAACCTCCAAATAAATTGGATAAGGGTAAGGGATAATGGCAGAAAAATGATGATTGGGAACAGTGTGAATCGCGTGCAATTAAAATTAACACGACTTCACAATAAATATACTGGAATAAGAAACATGAAGCCAATTATAGGTTTTTACGGCTAGCTATACAATAATACAGTAAGAGATCTTATATACGACAAATTATCAAGAACATAAGCGCACCAACCATCAAATCGGTACCGCCAAACATAAGGAATAAACTACAATAAAATTAAATAAAATAAGTACCAGAACTAAATTAACACTAAGAATTAATTTGGAAGAAATCAAGGTTCAGCCTATTGCGTACGCTTGAGCCTTTCGTTGAAAACAAGTCAAAAGAGAACTGCTTGCATAAGTCATTAAAGTCTTTACTCGCTCGCACTAAAAATGAGTTTTGCCTGTAGTTGGAAGAAGATTACGGAATAGCGATAGGTGGATTAAATCAGAGTAATCGCTGGGGAATATTAAAATACAGCTTACGTAGAAGCTGCGGACAATCCACCTCATTGGATACAATTTTGAGCAAAAATGTGCATCCTGCTAATCGACGACGGTTACTAAGTGATTGTAGGTAAAATTTCCTGCAAAGATCCAAATAGTCGCAACTGTGATATGGTATCCGCAAACGATAACACAGGAACCTAAACAGTCTTTTTTGCTTACCCTATAAGCGGTCGATGTGCACGCCATAACGCGGGTTCCAAATTTGAGAAGCATAATCTAAATGACTTCTCACAAATGAGCAATACAATATATTGATAGTATTCGCTTTCTTAAAACACGCTGCTAGTCTCATTAGAAAACCTAATGCTCTGGATGTTTTAGTCACTATTTGCTCCACGTGAACACTAAACTGAAGTTTACAGTCATGGTATACGCCCAGGTCATGAACAACGTCACACCTCTGCAGGAGCTGACTTTTCAGACTATAGGAGGTATGAAGTGGAAAGCGTTTTCTGCTAAACGAAATCACGGAGCATTTAGTAGAGTTTAGATCTAGTTTATTAACGCGACAGTATTCATTGAATCTTATTAGATCAGATTGGAGAGCACCCATATCACTAAACGATGGTATAGAAGTAAATATCTTCATATTATCATCAGCAAAACAAAGAAGATTAGAGTTATGGAAACACGTGTCGATATCGTTTACGTAAATAATGAAGAGCAACGGGCCCATCAGGGAACCTTGGGGAACACCAATGGGAACCGAAATCCAGCTCGAAATGTAGTTGCTGTCAACTACAGCTTGAGACCTGTTATCTAAGTAAGACGAAAACCAGCGAAGTAAGTCAGCTCTAATACCGATGTTAAAGAGTTTTGCTTTAAGTAGGTCATGATCAATTCTGTCAAACGCTTTGCTATAGTCCGCGTAAACCACATCTACCTGCGCTCTCTTGTCCATACTAAGTGTTAAAAAATCATTAAGCAGAGCTAGGTTGGAAACTGTTGAACGACCCTTTAAAAATCCGTGCTCTGAAGGACTAAAAGATGAACTAAGTACAGAATAAACCTGATCATAGACCAATCGTTCAAACACTTTAGCCAGTATACACAGTTTGGAAATGGGTCTATAATTGACTATTTCATTTTTGTGCCCTTTTTTATTACTTAGGTACTAATGATTACGATTATTCCATAGGCTTAGGGTTAAAGGTCCAGATAAGTCTACTGTTTTGTCAGGAGAGTTGAGTGCAGTGTCGTTGTTGTTGATCCGCTGTAATTGATTTCTAGTAGGTTGCCTTATCCTATTGGATCACCGACCACCAACACCGGCCTTAACAGGAGCCAAAAAAAAACGTTTAAAAATGTGATCATGACTCAAGCTGTGATACAACGTGCCTTTTAACACCAGAAGTAAATTGTTGTACAAACACGTATGAGTCCACCATGACAGCTGACAGCTGACGGCCACAATGTCGATAAAACTGCTCATAACGTATTAACGAGTTGGTTGAATAATGCTTTATTGAAACATTTCGCGTTGTTTCAAGGCACGCCGACACCTGGACACCCGGGGGTGGGAGGGACGTTATCGTTCATTTAGTTAGCTCACATACGTGCGATAGGGATGACTTGGGAACTGTGAAGGTATCCTGAATGCACAGCTTATGAATTTTTTGAGTTCTGTCACAATAAATTTCTGATTACTACTCGTACCTATTACAATAATCACCAATATTATGATTGATAAGGTCACTTTGAAAGCATTACCTACAATAGCACAAACCCCACTTAAAATGCACTCTTTTAAAATTATTCGCGCTTAAAAATAATGTAGGAAAAGACATAATTTTAAAAATTTGTAAGTTTTTATGTGTTGTTTGAGGAATATGTACCTACTTAAATGATATTTATATCAATAACATTAGCTACGTGCAAGTGTTGCGGCGACATTTGTGCTGGTTCAGTCCATGTGGGAGGTCTGTTAATTAGTATATAACGCATCGCTCGAAATCGACAGTAATGATGACAGTGATGCGACATGGGGCTCTAAGCGAACTAATTATGTTCTCAATTACCAGTCCATAATGAATGAACGATCAAAGATGATGGTCGTCAGCATGGACGCTGGCAGGCACACCCGTGATCACCGAATCAGACAAGTACTTACCATCGCATACCATGCTAGAACATGCCGATGGCGTTCAGTTTGCCTCTGTTTTGTGAGCTTGATTTATTAAATTAATAAGTACTTATTTAAGGGACGTCTATGCATTTCAGTGTCACCTGAAGAAGGTTGGTGAAAATAACTTATATTAGGGAACATTGGTAAAAACGTGCATCAGACTACTATAATAGTTGTTTGTTCATGAAAGCACTTCGTGACGCCGTTCATCTAGTTCTTGTAATGCACCACTCATTCCCTAGATGCAACACTTGGTCCCTGTCTATTAAAAAGCCAAGCTTTGTGTTATTCCAATGTAAACTTTAACATAACTACAAAGTGTTGGGATTTGTTTGTGCTGTACACGCTGGCCAATTACCTAGAGCGGATTGTCCTAGTAGGTTTTTAGTTTTTCAGTAATTACTCCTAATGCATAGTAATGGCGGTGCTTTTACTAAGTAAATAGTTTCGTGGTGATACGTGTGCTGCGTGGTGCGTGGGAGGGGGTGTGGGTGGACAGCTGCTGGGGCGTTAGTGGGTGATGGATAAAACTACATTGTTCGTAAAAGCTTATTTTTATCGTTGCGTGGCGTTGTTTGCTATTGTTCAGTTTTTCTTGTAAATGATAATAGACGATTATGTGATGCGGATCAACGTGGACCCTTACCCTTCGTGTGCGAGTCCGACTCGCACTTCGCCGGTTTTTATTTCATTATGTGTCAGTAGTTTGTCTTCGGAATCATTCTTTCTGGCAGATAGATACTTAGGGAATTAAGAAGAGATTAAAGAAAATCTAGTAAACAAACCCACTGCAAAGTAAACCAAAGCTTTCAAGGAGGTCCCGTGCCGGACGGCGCGTTGTGTTCCACGCGCGCCTAAAAGAGAAGTCAGCAGAGGACGGGGCCTGAGAGGGCCGAAGCCTGCCAGGGCGGCGGGATCGTCTGGAAGGTTCACCGCTGCCCTGGAACAGAAAGGGCTAAGGAAGGAACACGGGTGGGTTTTAGTCAGTAAGAGTCTGACACTCCCTTCCGCTCCACCCAGAGCGGGAGGGGTCATTTGATGATTTCCCATCCTCAAAAAAAAAGCTTTCAAGGAGGTACCCAACAGTCTCCGTGCTTGTTACTCCCTCGTAGATATCGTATCAATCGCTCAGCGCTCTTCACTCGCTCGAGTTTGACCCGCTCGTCCGAGATGTAGTCAGTGAAGACGGATGTGAACCTGTCACACTGAATGACGTGTGCCTGATGTGACAGGAGAACGTGAAACGAATTGACGTCATAAGATGGGTTGCTGCGAATATTTTTAGACTTTTCATTTTGTATCATTATTTTAATTATTTCACCCACACCTTTTAAGCGTGATTCGTCCACGTGTGCAGGCTGCCAGTACCTAATTGATATCACAAGTGCAGCCTACACACATGGACGTCACGATGACCATCATTGAAGCATCTCAATATGAATGGGACTCACAATGGTCCATTCTCGAAACACCATAGAGGGTCGTAAAGAAGTCGTTACATTTAATGTAATGCGTATCAAGGCGGAGGTCGCCACACCTACTTGCTCCCAGTACATAACGGGATTCGTACCAGAACTTCAATAAAATACCGTAATAGGGTTCGCGAAAAAATTAACTAGTAAATAATTGAAATGAATCATACATGCGTACTTAATGTAGGCCTATGGGTAATGTGTTATGTCCACATGCAAACGGAATCACGCTCATTATTAGTAGTATAGTACTAAGCTAAGTGACTACATTATCATAAATCAATGTAAGTATAGGATGATGGAGACAGTGTTTAAGTCCATACCGTCTGACGAGCCACTAACTATACAAGCAAGTGCCTGCCCACTAACTATACAAGCAAGTGCCTGCCCACTAACTATACAAGCAAGTGCCTGCCCACTAACTATACAAGCAAGTGCCTGCCCACTAACTATACAAGCAAGTGCCTGCCCACTAACTATACAAGCAAGTGCCTGCCCACTAACTATACAAGCAAGTGCCTGCCCACTAACTATGCAAGCAAGTGCCTGCCCACTAACTATACAAGCAAGTGCCTGCCCACTAACTATACAAGCAAGTGCCTGCCCACTAACTATACAAGCAAGTGCCTGCCCACTAACTATACAAGCAAGTGCCTGCCCACTAACTATGCAAGCAAGTGCCTGCCCACTAAATATTTAGGTCCTTAATTAATAACTGTAGAAAGCTTCACGGTGACAGTCTGCCTTTGTACTCTCGTACTATATTACGGGCTATAGTACTATTTAATTCAAACCTAATATTTTGCATGCCGTAAGGTAAAATGTATCGGGACACTTAATAAATATTCCAACTTATATGTATACCTGCATTATCAGCAAATAAATGATTTCTTTCTTTCTTTCTTCGTCTCGTGTGTTGTGATATGTTTATTTTGGCACACATTACTCACATTGTACCATTTTCTTCTCTAAATCAACATCGGATCTTATTCAAAACGATCCATCAAATGAAACGTACATATATAAACCGAATAAAAAGAATGAAATAACAAGTGAAACGCATTTAGGTTTTATTACAGGTATTTACCAGTTTTACGGTCTATAAGTAGTGGCGTAGACCGTAAAACTGGTAAATAGAATTGAATAGTTTTCCTTTCACTGTGGATATTGAATAAACTTCTATAAATGTACACATTTACATAATCCAGGCTTAACGACGTTTTTAATGGCCGAGAAAATCTCGAGCCTGAATGGAAACATGGAGTTTGAAGGATTCGCTATAAGAAAATGGCAGGCCGTTGACCGTTTGTTTGCAGAAAATGATTTGGTGATCAAGTAAAATATCTGCTGATCAGACACACAAATACTGTTACTTAAAAATATCTGGGAAAATCCAGTATCATCGGCGCATAAAAATGATCTTTTCCCTAATGAGTTTGCCAAAAGTGGCGATTATTATCATTTTCCAGCAACCTTCAGCTTTCAGCCAATGAATGTAGAGCCTAATCAGATTTACTTAAAGCCATTTGGCAGTGAGATCAATCTTAATAAGTCACGTTATCCTTCCATCTGAATGAAACAGCAAAAGGAAACAGCGCCACTTCCTCGCGATGACTCTTGTAACTTGCCGGGAGCCCCAACTTGCCCGGGAGGCCCTAAGCTTCCTAATGAACTCGAGACAGTTAAGTGGGGTACTGGTGCACCCCAAGTCCCCAATACATTTGCGATATATATACTTACATGAAAATCCCTGATTTTAGCAGGTAAGTAGAACCAATACTGACAATATATTGATAGTTGTTTTTATCAAGTTTGTTCACTTATCACTCCACAGGTGTTCCAAGGGGTACATCTGAGGATGTAACCTATACTTACAGCCCTCATTGATATCGTGCAGTAGTAGGTACGTGAAAAAATTCTCACTTAGTGTTTGTGGTCGGATGCCTACAACTGTTATTACCCCTTGATGTCTTAATTGCGAGCCCTTAGCCCTTTTCACAATCGGTGTACGCGGGCTCAGAGGAACAGGCCCAGTGACGTCGTCATTAATTGATTCCTGATCAATCAATCGACAGCGGGCTTCGGGTTAAAGCCTGGTTCAGTAGAGGGGCGATAAGGATTCGATTAAGGGCCCTGTGAGGTAGCCCTCCTCGCAGTCAATGTAAGGACAGAAGGCTCACAGATTACAACAGGATGTATTTAATTTACTTACAGTAAATTCAGCAGTCCCGGCCAATTTTTAGAATATTGTGTTGAATGTGTTTTAGTGATTTAGCGTCGGGGCATGGTAGCTTGTGCATTGTTGCAAGGGGACCTTTGGTAATTTGGTATTTGTGCTGGGAAGGGTTATTTTGCTACAAGTTAATAAAAAGTACGACCAGTATTGTGTCTAAATTCTATTAAATAATTTCAGTAACAATCAAAGCATTCATTAGTTTTGATCGAGTATCGAAGTATCAAAACATTGGTGTAGATTTATTCGCATAGGAGTATTTATGAAAGTAAGGTTACGTTGAACTAAAGTGTCAGAGAGTATCGAGGTTCAGGCAACGTGTTCGATGTGATGATAGAACAAAATATGTTTGGCACTAGAACGGGACACCCATCTACTTATTATGCTATCAACGGATCTCTATTTTCATCTCATTTTGATACCGATATCGATACGTGGCTTTACACGGTAGATTAACTATATTTCCGGGGTAGGGACTTGAGTTATAAAATAACTGCATGTACATAATAATATGTACAGTCAACAAAAGAGATACCTAAGTATGCAGGGTCGTCGGATATATTATGTGGTTAAAGTTTAATAAGAAACCGATGGATATTTTCGAATGAAATTTAGTTTGATGAAAATTAAGGTTATAAAATGACCCTTAATTGTCAAAGGAAATATACATCTTTGAGGTGATTTTAAATTACAATTTCGGGTTCAAGTATTAAAATAAGCAAATCAAAGCACTCAACTTACTAGTTGAGTGCTTTGATTTGCTTATTTCACGTACTCGTTGCATTACAAATTGACATCCGTAGGTATTTAAGTTTTCTGATCCATTTGTTTATATTTTCATTAAAGACTATCAGGTACTTTTGGAACAGACATTATATTTTATTTTTGATATTATATTTTTGAACGTAGTATAGTTCATTTTGGACCATAGGTTTTTTTTTATTTGTGCCTTCTAATATAAGGTGTACTTATACACACATGAACAGAATCTAGGGATATTTTATACTTCATCAAATATCTAAAAATCTATGCACAATTTTCTGATATAGTAAATGGAAGAATGATAGGTTATTTTAAAGTTTTTAATAAAAAAATAAAAAACATTTCGTGATTTTTTTGTCTTAAATATAAATGTAATTTTTTTAATCGCCGTAGAAAATTAGTAGGTACTTATGATAAAAAAACTTCATTTCTTCTTTAAAACTATTAATTTTTATTAAAATTGAAAAAATCTTATAAAATCTAATTAGGTACCTAAGTATTAATAATCAGTGTTGCCACCTCTTACATTAATTACACATCGACATCCATTGTTCATACTTAAAATTAAATTGTCAATGTCTTGCTGCGGTATGAGGTCCAATGTTCTTTGCAAGTGTTCGTGAAGTTGTTGTTCCGTCGTCAAATTTGGCGGGAAATCTCTCAAAGCTTTTCGTTGTAACATGTCCCAGGCATGCTCGATAAGATTTAAGTCGGGCGACTATGCAGGCCAATTCAAAACTTGAATATCGTGGTATGGGAGAGCGGCCGACACCAGCCGCGGCGTATGGGAAGGAGCATTATCGTGCGTGTGTAGAAATTCCTGGCCCATTTGGATTCTGTGTGGGACAATAACAGGCTCTACTACCTCCTCGTGGTATTTTTGTGCAGTCATGCTGCCTTGGATCCTAACGAGCTGGGTTCGTACGCCAAGACGAATTCCCGCCCACACTATGATTTTCCCGCCTTGGCATGAGTGGACCTCCTGAGGGTGCCGTAGACGGCTAACTCTCCCTGGAGTTCTCCAAACGCGTGTTCTTTGTGAATCCGGATGAAACCCAAACAATGGTTGACAAACAATGGTCTTTCACCGATATTAAGTCCCGGACTCATCGGTGAAAGACCATTGTTTGTCAATCCATAGTAAATGCTCCCGAGCCCACAATTTTGCCGCCGTATTTTGTTTTTTCTTTTGTTTTTTTATTTACATTTTTAAATTTTGAAAATAGAATAAAAGAGGATTCAATCTGAATAAATAAACTTTTAATGGTAACTAAAAAGATTTTAAACTATAAATTCGTAAATAATGTAGGATTAAGGTATCCCTAGATTCTGTTGATGTGTATAATTCATACACGAAATATTTTAAGAGAAACATATATTGATGGGAAAGAAGCCGTAGCAACATTTTTTTTATCTTTCATTTTTTAACGTAATAATTAAAATGTTAAAATTGGTCGAGACATTTGGCATAAGCCCTTTAATCCACTTCAATGACAGTCAATACTACGTAGAAACTAGCGTAGGATGTGAAAATAAAAAGGAGGCAGTATTTATTATGTGTGTTATATGTGTGTGTGTGTGTGTAATTTATAACTACCTATATGTATATTTTTTTAAACTAAGACACTTAAATATATTTTTTTATGAAAGTGTATGAATAGATGCGTCTAATATATAACTAGCTTCTGCCCGTGACTTCGTCCACGTGGAATTTTTGGTTCCTCCGACCCGACCCATCGCAACGCGTTATAACTTTGTTTTCACGTTATTAGCGTTCTTTCTTCTTTCGGATTTTTTTTCTTTCTGCTCGACTCCGAACAGTCGCAGCGTGATGTTAAATAGCCTTTCTCAAGAATTGGGTTATCAATCAAATGCAAAAATATTGATCGCGTACAAACAAACAAACTCTTCAGCTTGATTATTATTATTACCTCAACTTGAAATAGAAACAATCGTAGACCAGAATTATGAAGAGGATGAGGAACGAAGTATTTAAAACAACCAAAACCAATAGAAATCAATAGAACGACATCCAATCAATTTACATCACCCAATGGCAATACCGACAATGTCATTAAATTCAAATTCAAATATTTTATTTGAGATAAAAAAAAACCATAATTGTTAGTATAACCGCAAATCCGCGTATTCGTGTATTAATCCGCGTAAAGTATTGTTACGAGCTTCGGGGTTCGTGACAATAAAAACTGCCGATACAAATTACCAAAAATTACACTTTAATTAAACAACACTAACAACAACTCAAACACACTAATTATAAATTGCACTTAAGTTGCACTTGAAGATCGCTTTCGATGTATTCATTTGAATCGCTTATCCAACTCTGCTCCGGTGGTGGCTCATCCCGGCCTTATACAGGGCGTCCCACCGCTAGGTACTTTCCCTCCATAACCATAATCTTCCGGTTGCAGAACGACAAAACCTTACTTTTCAGCAAGATGGGGGCTCCGGCTCTTAACAGTCACAGAACAAGGGACTATCTCAATGAACACTTTCGTCCATGGATCGGGTCAAATGAACAAATAGATGGCCGCTGAGATCCCCAAATCTAACCCCGTTAGATTTTTTTTTATGGGGTTATGTAAAAAATTTAGTTTACAAGAACCAATATGAAAATGTCCACGAGCTACAAACAGAACTTAGACGTAATAATCTAAATGTCCACCACAACAAGATAAAAAAATCGACAGGGAGTGAAATAATCAAAAGAGTGCGACTTTGTATTCAACAGTATGGGACTCATTTTGAGCATTTGATAAATTGATTAATTTCGAATTAAAAATGTTAAAATTCATGGTCTTCCTTTTAATTCTGACACTATGTTATTTAGCAAAAAATAATCCTTATGATGAAGCCTTTCGATCGGTATGATAAAGCTACAGGGTAGTTTTTTTCTCGTGTAGCGGGTTCGATCTCCGGTTCAACCGTGTAATTATTTAAAAATCTATGAATGCAGTTTAAATGGTTTTTTAAATTAAAATAATGTTTTCTTTCAGTAAAATGTTCCATCTACAATATTCAAGGTACTTTCTCTCCATGTGGCATAGCCGTGGGACGCCCGTGCCGCAGATAGTTCTAGAACCTTCTATTGTAGAAACATCTAGAATGTTCGAGTACATACTGGCCCCGACTGGAGTGTACTACGTGAGCTCGACAAATGGATATGCGAATAACACTTGTGCGACAAAACTTTACTGCGACTCACCATAGTTCGAATGCACGCTTGTGCGACAAGCAATAATATTAAGACTTAGTCGACGGAGTCCCGCTGCGGGGCCCCTATTTCTGTCTGCAGGGTTTATAGGAACCAAACCGAACTTCGGGGTGCCTCTGACGTCGAAGACTTAATATTATTGCTTGTCGCACAAGCGTGTATTCGAACTATGGTGAGTCGCATTACAGTTTTGTCGCACACATCTGGTCAAGATGTCGATAGTTCTAGAAAGTTCTAGAAACTATTAGTTTTGCTACTCGGTACTAGATGGCGCTAGTGGTAACTAATGTCACCATGTACCAGGCATTAATTGTGGCGCGCAACACTGCCCCCTCTAAGACATGCTCGTCCCGAGCATTATCGGCTCCATAATATTTGCGCCAGTCGATCCACATGGACGATCTTAGGAGTACCTCTTGCACCTTTCTGTATCCTACCGGAGGTTACGTCATTGATCTTTGACACAATCCGGTACGGTCCATCCTATTTAGCTTGAAGCTTAGGAGATTTCTCTTTGCTGCGGACTGGATTGTGCAATCACACTAGTGAACCTTCGTCGAACCCTTTATTGTTCATTTTGGGGTCATAACGGGTTTTCATCTTTTCAGACATTTGCGGGCCCGATTGTCGGACGTGCTCATAAATGTCATTCATTTTGTTCCGCAAGTCATTCGCATAATCGGTTATACTGCGCGGGACATCAGGTGGTATTCCGGTGATCAGGTCTGCAGACAGCGGGAATTCTCTTCCAAAGTTTCCGAAAGCTGGTGCCACCGATGTATTTTCGTGAACAGCGCTTCGATATGACAACAAAAACACTTTGTCCCAATCTCGTTGCCGATTTTTCACAACTTTTCCCGTCGTTTCGTTCCACCATTCCATCCAATTGTGGGTGGTAAGAAGTTGTTCTTGTTTTATGAGTACCCATAACTCGACAAGTTTCCTGGAATATATTTTGGGACTCAAAATTCCTTCCTTGATCACTGGGAATCTCTAAAGGTACTGCAAAACGACAGAAGACTTCATAAAATAATTTATCTGTAACTGTCGAACCTTCGTGATTTGGAATGGCGAAAACTTCCGGCCACTTAGTGAAGTAATCCATCAGAACCACGAAACACTTGTTACAACATTCATTTTCCGGAAACGGCCCCGCAACATCAAGGGCTATCCTCTCCCATGGTGCACCGACATTGTACAATTTCAATGCACCTCTACCACGAGTCTGAGATCCCTTTACAGCTGCACAACTTGTACATTTGCGACATCAGTCCTCGACATTGTCCCGACAGTGGACCCAGTAAACCGTTCTCGTATCTTCAGTAGAGTCCGTTTTACTCCCAGATGACCTCCTGAACAACCGTTATGGTTCAGCTGTAGAAGAAGGTCTTCTTGATAATGCATACTGCGTTGCCATGAGATTTTCCGCTGCGATGTTCGACCACGAAGTCGTATTCCTGCAGTAGTTCAATCCATCTCGCAACTTGTCCTTCTGGATTTTTGAACTGCAATAGCTATTTCAGTGCAGCATGGTCAGTAGGCCTAGCCAAGTTGACTATCTACAATCGTTAACGATAGTAGAAAACTAATCAAATGTATAGGAATGACATCATCTCAACGCTAAGTCACGTGGTCAGAACAAACGAATAGAAAATTCGTAGCCAAGTTTACTCGTTCAAAATGTTAGAATGAAATGTAATCGTTTCTACAACGTTGATCGCTACATCCCATACAAATGGTAGCCAAGTTACAGTTTTGACAAGCGCTAACGAAACGATGTCGTAGTTTTTGAACGCTATCTAAGCGATCGCCGAGACCCAAGAGAAAACGATAAAAAAATGGCGTCTATTATGAACAGCTGTGATACGACCGAGAAGTGTTTTGTTTATTTACCGTAATTTTGAACTATATTTACCATTTAGTATTTAAGATGCATACTTTAAATATGTTGTGGTGCGCTAATAATGAAGAAGTGTGGCTAGGGCGTCAAAAAAGAAACATAAATCGTCAGTGCATGGAGACAATACGCGAAATGCCGGAAACGTTATTTGTGCAGCAATTTCGGCTAGACAAAACCACTTTTCATGCTCTTTGTCAACCGCCATTGCTTAAACATAAGTTAAAACTATTTCAGAGTAACAAAGGGTCTATTGGTTAAGAGTCAAACACAATTGTGTTGTTTGTTTCTACGTAATGTACTTAATCCTGTCGCGTATCACGTCATTGTTTATGTTTCAAACTTTCAAGTGCCCGATTATGATAGATTTTTATAACACAAAGGAAGATATTTACGAAACAACTAATAATTTACATACCTTTCCATGAATTCCAATAAAGCTGCAAATTGTTCTGGGCTTGCTCGAGATCTAGATTCCATCCTATTAAAGTTATTACTTCATTAAGGTATCTTTCATTCATATGCAGAATTATATCACAACATTCCGAGACACAGTAATGTTTAAAATTAAATTCCACACTGATATAATTAAACCAATATAAATGAAGAACTTTACCTTATTTTGCTTACTTTCAAAACACTTAAAAAACAATTATTTGCCCGCGCCGCGACAAAAAGTACACAACCACAGACCACAATATTTATTCAACTGTGACTTTGACGTTAGTTTGACGTTTGTAAGAACGCTCACCATAGACTAAAGTATAGGTTTTTTCTAAAGACGTTGTAGAATGAGCGTTCGACTCAGTCGTGTCAACTTGGCTACCAACTTATCGTTTTCTAAGATCGCTTACGCCGAGGCGTTAACGATTGTAGAAAGAGATTAGATACGAAACGTTTGTAACTTGGCTAGGCCTACAGTTCGTAAGTGGAATTTCCACCCCGGAAGATATTTGCTAAAGTGCTGCAATGACTTTACCACAGCAAGCAGTTCCCGTATCGTAACACAATATATAAGTTCCTTTCAGGTTTCGACAATGACTTGCTGAAGTACGCTATCACAAACTCTTGATCGCCATTCCGCTGAGACAACACACTGCCAAGTCCTATGTCGCTTGCGTCTGTGTCAACTATAAATTCCTTGCCCGCATCAGGGTACCCCAAAATAGGTGTTTTGCACAGACGGTCCTTTAACTCCAGGAATGCGATGTCGCAACTTTTATCCCAGCAGAAATGTCGCTGCTCCTCGGTTAGCTTATGCAGGGGTTTGGCTGTATCTGCAAAGTTCTTGACAAATCGCCGATAATAGGAGCACAAACCCAGAAATGCTCTGACCTGTGTCTTGGCTTTTGGAATTGGCCAATTCCTGACAGCGGCGATTTTCTCTGGATCCGTGCGGATACCTTCTTTCATAAGCACGCGTTCCAGGTTTTGAAGAGGTTCTTCAAACGTACGTCCTACGATGATGATGTCATCCAAGTAGACCAGACAGGCATCGCCAATGAGCCTTTCACACGTGGCCGGAGCATTGCACAATCCAAACGGCATAAATTTAAATTGCCACAGACCCTTTCCTGTCGAGAATGCAGTTTTCTCCTTGTCCTTAGGATCAATTTCAACTTGCCAGTAGCCACTTTTCAGGTCCAATATGCTAAACCACTTTACTCCAGTAAGCATGTCCAGCGTGTCATCAATTCTTGGCGAAGGATAGCTGTCCTTCTTCGTAACGTCGTTCAGACGACGATAGTCAACACAGAACCGCATGCTGCCGTCTTTCTTTCTTACCAGCACTACAGGTGAACACCATGGACTAGATGAAGGTTCATTAACACCATCCTTCACCATTCCCTCCATCATGGTTTCCACTTCCTTTTCACGTGCTACCGGCAATCTCCTTGGCCACTGACGGATAGGCAATTCTTCTCCTGTGTTTATTTTGTTTTGAACTAAGCCAGTCCTCCCGATGTCAGCATCGTTTGACGAGAAAACATCGGCATACTTGGAAAACATTTTTTTCGCCTTGACCATTTCATTATGAGACAGCGCTGCAGCAGTCTTCTACAAGTGTGGTCACTCTCGTTTGTGCATCGTTGCTGAGGGTCCCAGTCGATAGATATTGGCATTGATGCAACCGACCCACTTCCCCGCAAGTACGAACTAGTGTGCCTTTTTCTATAATCTGTTCCTGATCACAAAGGTTCACACAGTACCCCTGAGATATCGGTGGCTCTGACCAAAGTTCGTGCCACTTTCCATGGAAGGTCATTGTCTACCCTTTCCACGAGTACACAACGATGAGTTTGCCCAGGATTCTGAGGAAGACTAACCGGCACAATCGTTCCCTGGTAACGCCCCTTCCACGAAAAGTTCCTCTTGTCCACATTTCAAGACACCTTGCTTGACGTCCCTCACAACAATTCTTTCTCTTATAGTCAAGGCCCAGGATCCAATCCTCCATTATATCAGCCACGATGATATTATGCAGGTAGATTCTGTTGCCTAGCTTCAACCCCATCTTCTTCTCTCCATGGACGGCTATGTGCTGACCGGTGGCTGTTACCAAATTAATGCGTTCTCGGTTGTATGCGGAGTCCCCAAGGAACCGTCTTATGAGTTGGGAACTGACAACCGTGCGAGAGGCTCCAGTGTCTATAGTCTACACACATAGCTTACACGGCGTTGCGTTGACCTCGCCCTTGATGATTAGGTTGTTCCCGTCTTGGGTTTGTGTGATCGAAACCCTTGAGTCTCTTTGAACATCAGCCAGCACCCGCCCCGTAGTCCTGGCTATTACTCGTTTCCCTGCTGCTGGTGCTGGGCGGTGCTGTTAACTGCACTGCCCTCTGAAGATCGGCCGTCTTCTCTTTCTGTAGTTCGCTTAGGGCAACTGGATCGAAGATGGCCCCTTTCCCCACTGCCGTAGCACCTAGGGCTGTATCCTTTATTGCGGTCCCGAACTGTAGCCGCTGCAACCTCCCTGACGCGATGGGAATGATGATCCTGCCGCACGGCTTCCACCTCCAGTGCATGGGCCAAGGCGTCCTTAAGCGTCCCGTGGTGCCCGAGCCTCACAGCAGCTCCAACTTCAAGATCGCGGATGCCGTCTCCGATGCTCCGCTCCTATTGGTCGGCCTATAACCTTCCTCATGAATTAGGCTATCAAATGCAAAAATAATTATTCAAATCCGTTTGGTAGTTCCAGAGATTACCCCCTACATACAAACAAACAATAAAACAAATTTTACCTCTTTATAATATTAGTATATATTTTAATGGCGTGTTTTTACTAACAATACAATAAGTATTCCTGCCATTCATGCCTTAAGGTTAAAGCGATTGTTTTAAAATAGTCTTTCGCAAGTGACGTGACGAGAGAAGTCTGCATCATCAATAGATCAATGGTCATCAATAGAACCGACAGAATAGAATATAATAAACGTTGGTGTGGTTGCTCTTATGTGATTTAACTGTTTTGATGTTGCACGACTCGACTTTTATTAAAATCTTTTTAATTTATTTTATTTATTTATTTATCTACTTACATGTACCATTACAGGACCATTACCCAATGCGGTAAATGCGCATATCCTAACTTAAATTATACTAACACCTATAACTTATTATAAATAATGCATTCCTTGTGAATTCACTCAGAGAACAACAGAATAAGTCCGTCCCATTCGCTATGAGGTTGAGCGTGCGGAGTGCGCGCGTCAGGGGCGCCTTCCTTAAAAGGTTGGTCCGAGCGCGCGGTTCCACTAGCAGCGGCGGCTACCGTCATCGCCACACGTGCCTGTCCGGAACACACAGACTCACCAGCTCTAAAATAACTGCATTATGCACCTTCCCTCCCAGTAACTTAAATATATATGAGGTGAGTGCAAGATCCCTCCTAAGTCCTAACCCTTAGCTCATTGTATCCTACCATCCCTAAAATAAATAAAGTTGGATACATTAACGGGTAAAAGGGATAGACTCCGTAATAACGGTTATATAAATATCTTATAAACTTATTTTATTTATGTTTTATTTTTATTTTTCTCTTAGTTTGCAAATCGCTGATCAACGCAAAGTACCTGTAACTAGATGTACTCGTATATATGTGGAAGCTTGTTAGCAAATTTTCCCGCCTACGAGTGATTTTTTATTGTATTATTATTCTGTATGTTTTCTGAAAGAATTAAATAAATAAATAAATATTTACTGTTCGACCGAGCCATTGCCATGAAGTTTACGAGTAAAACAGCGCACCCCGCAGTAAAGCCACTCGAGCATCACTTTTGGGTCAGCTTTGTGATAAAATTCATATTTTTATGTTTGTTTACAGTAAACTAACTCTAGTTTACAACTGACTTAATGGTTATAGGAAATAATCCTAGCCGTTTTCTGCGTATTATGCATTCATCTTGTCTGCCTAGATGCGATCACTCAATTTGGCCTGAAACACAGGTTTTTCATAAACCTAGATCAGGCAGGTCTATATTACAGTTAGAATTTAAGTTTCCTCGGTTGTAATTAATGTAAATCATACTCTTACTTTACTTTATACTTGAATAATTTTTTTATTAATTTTTTATTTTTATTTATAAGTAGAACTACAAGTTGGCATCCACAAGTACGTTTTCTGATCCATTTGTCTACATTTTCACCAGAGCAGCTAGTTTTGGAACAGACATTAAATAATGTGGTAAAATAAGTACAAGTAGTTACAGAACTTGTATCGCGTCCACAGCGAGTCGCTCCACAAAACACAGAGAGTGCGCTTGTGTACATGCATATTGTTTCGCAGACGCGCAAATAACACAATACTCAGCGCCATCTGACGAGTTATGTCCCTGCATGCTCCATACTTAGCTGTGATCTGAATAACTCCGCGCTGTTGTGTGACTTACGATCGGTAAAGTTGCGCTCATAGAAATGTATGTCTATGATTGTGCCGGTACTTTCACATACACACGTATAGGGGTAGTTTATTGTCTGTCGGAAAACTATCGGAATTCGGATCAGTACTACATTACATTAAGTAAATGTTTAGCATTCCACTCGGACAGAACATCACTACGTCCAAGTAACAGAATAACACATTTTTAAATGAGCGATTGTTCTCTCCCCAGGGTACATGCCTGTGTCTCATCGTCAATGTGTGTACAGTCGCCGTTTAATTACGCGTCGCGTCAGTGTACGTCTGTGTCCTCGTGTTTACTGGCATCTCTTCCTCCATGCACCGTGCGTCCTGGACGCTTCGGGCGATTGTGTATACTTCAGTATACTTGGCACTGATAGCAATACGGTCATCACACTTATCTCTTTCTAACATTGATGCTCTAAACTAGTTCGCGATTAAGTAGTGAACTTCTTTATTATTGTTCAGTGCGAGCAATGTTTAGGACCTGACAAAAAAAAAAACTGCTTTTAAAGGAGTACCTACGGGGTAGTGCTTTGTCAATTGAGACAACTACTTAACTAGGTGTCCATTTTCATGACTTGGACACAGGGATAGATAATTTATTGAGGAAGATATGAAAATGGCAAAATTGTTAACGTACGTCTGTACGTACGTCGTCGTACGTCTTTTTTATTGTTAACTGTTAACGTGGGTCTGTACCCACGTTAACAGTTAACAATAAAAAAAAGTCAACGTCAGTCAGTCGTTTCAATTGTATCTTATGTGGTTACGATTCTGCCGTAACAGTTTCTTTTTGTTGACAACTTCTTGTCTTTGTTATTAGCCGGTTGTTCACAAGTTGAAACAGACACTATAAATTATACCGTTCAGCGAAATGTTCCGCTAACTTGCTCTTACTTGTTTAGCTCGTTTGAAGCCTTGAGGCTGATGTACCTACAGGCTACACAACTCACTGTAACTACTTCTACCTAACAATTATTGTTGCAACTTCATCAAAATTGATTATTTGAAGAAACAAAAAATGCGTGATGTAGATCTCATTTGGATCACTAACCTATCGCGAATGCTGATCGTTGGGTAGCAACACCGAAGCAGCAACAAACTGTCCCAATTAAACAGACCACGCGTGAAAATGCCGCGCGTCCGACATTTTGTAAGTTTGTCCGACAATGTCGTCAAACTCGCGCACTGATTGGACATTCAGTCGCGTGTCGGGGCTGACACACCGCGCGTGTCAGGGCTGGCCCGCGCTGGTTGTACGCACTTGTTAGATTATTCAGTATATACTAGAAGTATATGTATCTATACAGGGTTATTTGTAAAACACCAACAACCTCTTAAGAGGTCATTGTACTCATCATTATGAACAACTTTTACTATGGGACCAAACCTGAAATCGCGAAAAACAAATCCGCTGCTCCCTACATTTTGACGAGTTTTGCGAACTTAAATGTAGGGAACAGCTGATTTTTTTTTCGCGATTTCAGTTTTGGTCCCATAGTAAAAGTTCTTCATAATGATGAGTACAATGACCTCTTAAGAGGTTGCTGGTGTTTAACAAATAACCCTGTATATTACCCAAATAACAAGCTTTGAATATCAGAATGGTTACTAGTTAGTTATTTACTGTGTATGAAGGTTATTATTGAATATAGTTTGTAGGGAAAGGGTTTTATGAAGTAAAGCACAGATAGACAAGGCTAAGCATTTATTTTATTTAGGTTCGTCAGTAATTAATCAGAAAACTAGTCGTCCGTTCGTAAAACTAGGTCATCATGGAGAAGAAGGACAAGAAACTCCATGGAAACAGTATTAAAGTATTCTATCAATACATTTCTTACGTTGTCATAAATTATTGTTATTTTTTAAAACAATTAATTCTATCTCTTGGACGACGGTCCAAGAGAATTCAAAATAATAGGAACATAATAACAATAGCTAGGAATATTGGCAATAATATGATTTACAGAACAACATAGTCATAATCTATACTTATAATAAATCTGTAGAGAGGTCAATTCTGTACATGAAATATATTTCCAAAATAACTATCAGGGGGTGATTAGGGATCGATACTGATGCCAAAAATGCAATCAGTAAAATTTTTGTCTGTCTGTCTGTCTTTCTGTCTGTCTGTCTGTCTGTCTGTCTGTATAACCGTTATAGAAACAAAAACTACTCGACGGATTTTAATGAAACTTGGTACAATTATTTTTCATACTCCTGAGCTGGTTATAGTATACTTTTCATCACGCTACAATCAATAGGAGCAGAGCAGTGAAGGGAAATGTTGGGAAAACGGGAGAAGTTACTCCATTTTTTACGCTTCCGTCGCGTGTGCAACCTTAATGGTTAAAGCTACACAGAAATCATGTATGACGGAAATGTTCTCCTTAAAATTATATAAAAAATATCCCACGACAGCATAATATGTCTATCTTTTATGGTTGACTCACAATAACACGTGTAACTCGTGATAGCTTAGCAGTTCGAAGCTTTCTGATTATATATTTTGTCTACTCTTACATTTTTAACACTCTCAGTCATTCTTAATTAAAAAAGTTAACATTATTAACTATTCCATAAAAAAGAATCATAGAAATCGGTATAGAAACACCAAAGTTATACATGAAATACGCTAATATCGCACGGAAAGTCCAACCTGTAGTATTTCAAGAAATAGCGACAAAGCTAAGGTATTACGTGAGTGTAATTTAATCATATGGGATGAATGTACGATGGCCCATCGAAAAGGAGTAGAAGCGGTAGACAGAACTTTAAGGGATATAAGACAAAATGATCGACCAATGGGCGGCATCACGGTTTTATTTTGTGGTGATTTCCGACAGACCTTACCGGTAATACCACGGGGAACCCGAGCTGATGAGGTTAGGGCTTGCCTGAAAAGCTCTTATTTGTGGCGTGATATACAATCGGTGCATTTGACTATAAACATGCGAGTGAGAACTGGAGATAGGGTGGATGATCGTCAATTTTCTGATACATTATTAAAGATTGGTGAAGGTACCTATCCACAACTACACCAAGGAAAACTTATTCTGACGCCTGAGTTATGTTGTATAGTGCAATCCCAACCACATCTTATATCGTCGGTTTACGGTGACGTAAATACCCGGACTTCCTTCTCATGAAATTTGTTTAAAAATTGGCATTCCGATTATTCTGCTCAGAAATTTAAGACCACCACAACTTTGCAATGGAACTCGGCTAAAAGTAACCCAGTTGCAACAAAATATAATCGAGGCTCAAATTTTAACAGGTTGCGGTGCAGGAGAAACCGTCTTTATTCCCAGAATTCCCATAATACCAAATAATTTTCCATTCCAATTTAAAAGAACGCAATTCCCAGTATCGGTGTGTTATGCAATGACAGTTAATAAGGCTCAAGGGCAAACTTTTCGTGTTGCTGGAGTAGATCTCGGTGTCAGTTGTTTCTCGCATGGTCAATTGTAGGTACGTCGCTCTTTCCCGGGTTAGCAGTTCTAGAAATCTTTATGTTCACGTGCCGGACGGGTCAACTTTCAACATAGTTTACCCAGAAGCTTTGCGCTGAAGTATTTTCGTTCTACAGGAACATTTTTTTTTTTTTTTTTGTATGGGAAATCATCAAATGACCCCTCCAGCTCTGGGTGGCGCGGAAGGGAGTGTCAGACTCTTATTGACTAAAACCCACCCGTGTTCCTTCCTTAGCCCTTTATGTTCCAGGGCAGCGGTAACCCTTTCGGACGATCCCGCTACCCCTTCTATAGGTACTTAAGCCTCATGTGAACGTGATCTAAACAATATTACCAATACATTAACTTAATAACACACAAGGAGTTACACGCTGACGGAGTCGCGGGCACAGCTATTAACAATAATATTGTGCGGTTCCGTATTGCGATATTTTTCAACAGTAGGTATTGTAGATTGACATATTATATTTCCCTACTAAAATACGAAAGATAATCTGTCTGTTACATCAAAACCACTGAACCGTGAGGAAGGACATAGGCTACTTTTTTTTACGAAAAAACGGCGGAAACGTGGACGAAGTCGCGGGCAACAGCTATAGGTACTATATAAAATTATATATTCTGTCTGTAGGTATGTTACATTTTCACGCCTAAATCACTGAACGGATTTCGATAAAATTGCCTGCCAGCAGATGCCAAAGAGATAGATGGCATCCTGGGGAAGGACATACCTACTTCTTATCCTTTCCGACATTCACGCGGGCGAAGCCGCGGGCAGAAGCTAGTAAACAATAATTAAAGTATAATATCATATTACTTACGTGACATCTGGTCGATCTATTCCACATAATAACGGCACTAGAACTAACCAACTGAACATCTACCAAGCAACTGACCCGATAACGTTGTTACAATTTTTTTTATACACTACCAACGTCTTTTACGTCAAACATCTACCGCCATTTTGACACAATCACAGATCATCATATATTTTGGCTTTATATCTTCTCACACAATTAGTAATTAACAAATCTTATATTTATAGTGAAACCGTTTTAAAACATTATAAGGTATCAATTTAATAAGAGTTGATTCTTAATTCTTAGACATCATCAAACAACATCAACTGCCAGTATTGTGACAATCATTTGAAACAACTTATTCTGAATAGTATAATCAAATATTACTTAATCATTTATAGTAATAACATTTAAGTGTTTTTTACAAGTTAAGACTGTTGTTTTTTGTAAACACAATATCTGGTCAAATTAGGTACTTCTAAAATGTGACGGATGTCATTTATCCAACAAACAATATTCTAATATTATAATTATATCAAAATGAAATATCTAACACACTCTTGTTGTTTCTGGTCGGCCCATGTTTGATTGATGGGAGCGCACGGTGAAGCGCTGATTGATTGAAACTGATTGAGTGGCAAGTAATAACTGGAATTTAGGCGATACGCCAATCGATTAATCGAATGTCAGCCATTGTGGGAAGTGCGCGCTAAGTATCGAGATGTCGTGTTACTAATGTGTCCTGTCGGTCTGCACGGGGTTTACTATTTGTAGCGCGTGTTTTGTGACCGCATTTTTGTAGAAAGTTATAAATGCGCAAGATGACACCGCTGCGGAGCAAGATGTTCCTTAAACTACGACTGTTTTAATACACAAGTTTGTTTGAAAATTGTAAAACATTTGTTTGCTGTATAGGTCTCACATTAAACAAACATTTCGCGTCTTCCAAACTCGCAGAAGACAACCAGTTACAGAGCTCTCTCGGCAACTCTTTCTGCATTCATGTTTTAAGAAGTTTAACATTTAGGCAAAGTTTTTTCAAAGTTATGTTCGTTTGAAGAGAGGTCTTTTAGCGGAGCGTCCTCCGGGAGGTCATTATGAGTTTGTACCGTTACGTGGAGAATATTTGAGAGGGCAGGGCTGCCCGGCCGTTGTTATTGCCACATTGAAGTGATATTGCCACCGAGGGCGCGCGTAGGGCTGCATGCCGGGAACACGGTTACTGTAGAATATCTAAAGGGGCAGCCCTGAGACGCCGCCGGCGAGTGCTCGTAACTACGTTTGAGCACAACGGCACAACTTGGAGCCGCTATCTCCCGCTACAACTGATCTGAACTAACATAAACACGGGATTATTGTTAGTAAAGTGTTGCGAGCCACGTGGCACTATAATTTGGTAAGCCTAAAACTTAGCTATTTTATCGCAAACGATCTAAATGTCGGTAGGTACTGCCAATTTGTCATTTGTGCCGTAGTGAGATAGTATCAAAGTTATATAATAGTAGTAGTTAGTATAGTTTTAATTTTATATCCGCTTTCATTGTTATTTAATAAACGCCAAAACACAGATAATTCCTATCAGAACCGTAACACAAATGGCAGACCGTAGTCCCATCCGCCGCCCACTTTACATGACAAAGTGAGATTGATGAACTCACCTTACACCTACTTACTTAGCACTAAGTCTCAACAAACTAAAGTGAGGCATAATGTTAGTCGGGATGTGCCCCGAACACTCGAGCCAGTTTGTAACAACCTCGCACTGACTATTCTATTCAACCTTCTAAGAATTAATGTTTTAGACGTCTATCTTGTTATCACAATTTAATTATTTAAAGTTTAGAGTGACGGCTCGCGTTCAGTGGAGGTCTAAAACTCGTGTTTCTGTAAGATTTCGGATTGTTTTGAAACACGAGAAAGATTAACTCTTCAAAGTAAGAACAGCATAAACACACGTTTTGTGAAACCGAATTTGATTTATGTAATTGAATCAGACGCTTTTGTGACTGTTCCTAAATTACCCTAGGCTGATAAAATTTTCGTTTTTCCTAATCATGCTAATATTACAGTTTGAATTGGCTCCCCGGGGAAAGGTTATTGCACCCCTCCTCCGTGCAAACCTATAGAGTTCGACTCGATTAAATGAATTCCAAATATGAAAGTCCAGTGCCTTGTCTCATCAATAGGCCAAGGAAGATTGAAAGAAATGTTAAATAAAACTTAGGAATTCATAGTTATGAACATAGATTGAATGTGGTTGTAGAAAGCTATGTAATAATAGCCCTCTATTATTACATAGCTTTCTAACAATTTAATAATAATAATATACTTTGCATATGGATGCAAAGTATATTATTATTATTAAATTGTTAGTAACCCATACGCTAGCGTAATAGGTATTTGATGAGTCATTACTCACACGATACCTATACCAAAGACGTGCTCGCGATTGGTCGTGTTTGTGTACGCTCTGTATTTAAAAATCAATTTAAAAGTAAAAAAACTATTTTTAACTGTCTATCTTGTGTTAAACAGTATTATATTGTCACAAGAAACGAAAATTATCAGTGAAGATACATTAAAGTGAGTAAAAGAAACAATAATAACATTTCAAGCTCTAAAAAGTTCGTTACAAGTGTTGTGATTATCGGCGAGTAACATCACGCGCGTGACCTTGCGTTTAAACTAGCGGTCATAGACCTCGATGAGTTTTTGTTATAAGAACCAAGAGAACTTCAATTTCGCCACTTTAATAACAGCGCTATTAAGGTAGCCATTGACGATACGTCTGTTTGGAATGCTTCTAAATGGAAGACTTCCATATGGATGTACTTCAGTTTATAGGCACATTGACTTACTTCCATTTGGACGTACGCGCCGCCACTTCGAAGATAGCACGCTATCAAGTCGACGTCGTACGGAAGAATTATCACAATGGATTTTTTAATGGTGGCAACAGCAGTGTGTATTTCGATAATAAAAACTACTTTTTATTTTTCACTTTTTTGTTGTGATATTTTTTTTGATTTTTGTTGATTTTTCAAAAACCGCTTGTCCGATTTCGATAAAATTCATGGGACCATTTGGGAAGTATACCCATTCCAACAAAAAAATAATTATTCAAATCGGTTGGCAAGCGACGGAGTTATGCGCGAACAAACATAAAAAAAAAAAATACAAACATCCGAATTGAGAACCTCGTCCTTTTTTTAGAAGTCGGTTAAAAAGACAGAAAAGACGAAGGAGAAAATGAACCTTTACAAATAAAACCGTCCTGGTTTCATAGACTCAGCTCTTTCTACCAGTGTAGCACATGTACCCCCCGTCAACACATAGCAAAAACTGAGACCAAATTTACAAAAAAATGGACGCGGTTTTGCCCATTCACAGACGATTCGAACGGCTTCCAAATGGCGTGTCGCACGTTTTTGACATTGACAGTCGGCCGCGGATGACGTCCATTTGGATTGGATGCATGGATTTCAATCCGTTTGGAAATCCAAAGCTGGAAGGCGTCCATTTGATTGGCATACGTTTATCACATTCACGAAACCATTTTGGAAGACGTCCACTCCATTTGGATTGATGGACGTATCGTCAATGGCTACCTTTAGCCTAGCGGTCTGAGGCGCTATACGGCGAAACGACGTGTCACGAGTTCAAACCTGACTGGCACATTTCTGTTGCTTTTCTAATATTACTGAGAATACCCGACTCATAATGTCCAAATTAATGAGATCATCACCAAATAAGCAACAATCTCCATCACGTTCGGAATTGGACTTACGAAAATAAGACGACAACAATGGACACCCAATCAATCCCGTTACAGACATTACCCAAAGATGAATGATGGCTTGAATGACTTTAAGAAGGAAATCAAAAATATGTTGAACAGTATGATATGCTCACAAAACACTCGCATGGACCAGTTAGAAAACCTCATCCTTGAAGTTAAACAAATAAACAATAACATAGAAGGAACCAATACCGAAATAGAAAAATCCATGACATCTATTTCTGATCAATTAACTTCACTTAAGTTGAAAAATAACGGGTCTCCAAAAAGAACGAACCTCGAAGCTGGAGTCTTTCGATCGTTCCATGATGAAAACTAGTGTTGAACTACGTAACGGTCCAAAAAGGCCAAATGAAACTAAAGAGATGCTATACAAGTCTTTCCTGGAGTTATCAAAACAACTAGAGCTCAACATACAAGTGTCCGGCATACGCGATGTGCTACGTCAACCTTAAAAAAAAGAAATCCCAAATTCTACAATAACAGTTGAATTTACAATTACCCTCGTCAAAACTATTTTTTTGTCAGCTGTCAAAGCACAACTCTAATAACAAACTGAGTTCCGCTAGCCTAGGCTTGGTACCGAATACCTCCGTATTTATAGCAGAACAACTGACTGCCGACTCCAAGCGGCCCTTTTACCTAGCTCGAAACTATGCTAAGGCGAACCAAATCCAATTTTGTTGAACATCCAACGGACGTATCATGCTGAAGAAGAATCCAGAAAGTCAGTCTATCGTTATAAGAAGTGAAATACAGCTCAACCAACTGCATTCAAAGGATAATGCATGACTTGTATTCATGTTTTGCCCTAATTTTACCCTAAATAATGTTTTTTTATGCTAAATGTTTTCTACTTTTTTATACTGTGTTTATTGAATTCATTGTAAACATGACATACTCTACACCGCTCACAAACACAACTTTTACACACTCATTAAACATATACACTACAAATATTCCCACATACTACCTTCATAACTCGCAATTACCGCCTTATTCCTAACCCACATCCAGACACCTACGTTTGTAATGTCTACCAAAACGATAATGTGGATCACTTTTCTGTATCGAATACACATACATGCACCCCAGAACAGACATAAAGTATATTGAACAATCTACATATCAATTGAAAACCCTTTCACAAAATATTAGATCTATTATTTTTGCTGATTTACAAACCTTATTACACCGTATCGATATTCAATGTGAACTCCTTGTACTGACTGAATGTTGGTTAAAATGCTCCAGTAACCACCACATTCCCGTTCTTCAAAATTATATTACCTATTACACCACCAAACACTTAAATAAGAGCGACGGAGTAGTCGTCTATCTAAAATCCACTCTTGTATCTGATTCCGAAGAACCTGACTTTTTCGGATCTGTCTCTAGTTTAATAATAAAATTAGACTCAGATGTAGCAATACTTTGCATATACCGATTACCCACAAACGACAATACCCAAACATTCGTGTCTGCACTCAATATAATTCTTCAGTCGCTGACTAACTACAAAACTGTAATCATAACAGGAGACATTAACATAGACATTTAATGTCTATGTTAATGTCTCGAGTATCTTAATACCTTAGCTTATCGTCGATTCCTACCTGCACATACGAAGCCTACAGGAGGAAGTAACTGTTTAGACCACCTTATAATTCGCTCTAAGCATAAACCTTTGACACTTGTTTATGATTGAACTGTAACGGATCATTACTCTTCTCTGTTTTGCCTTAACAAGTTACTTTTAAATCAAATTCCACAAAATATATAAATAAAATAAACTACGACGCTCTTGACACAGTTATGGCAGGTTTAGACTTCGCACCTATTCTGTCTATGATAGATCCAAATGATGCTGGAGATACCTTTATCAGGCTAACGAAAACAGTCACAGAAGACTGCACTACTACAATAAAGGTATCTGCAAAGAAACAAACTCTAAAACCGTGGATATCGCGGTTTGCTGAGGTGTATACGTAACCGTGACTATCTACATAAAAAAGTAAAATAATTGCCTGATAACATCATAATCAGTACTACCTATAAACGATACAGAAATTTTTGTACAGCATTATTAAAAAAAAGCGAAGAGAAAATACGATTCTCTAGAAAAAAACTCTGGGATACTATGAAAAATATCAAATATACTACCAAAACCAAAAACTCTACACAAAGTTGATAACAGCTTCATCATCTCGGATACAGTCTTTCAATGACGTAAACCAATTTTTTGCAAGTATAAGAAAGTATCTTGCAGATAGTATAAACAACAAACAATCACTTACCCACTTTTCACTTCCCCACACATCTAACTTCGAAAAATCATTTGTGTTTGAAAAGACAGATCCTGACATGCCACATTTTCAACCTTTGCTTTGACAGCCATTTTTTCTACTACTTTCAAAAAGACAGCCATTCATCCCATTCTCAAGTGTGGCGATGGGTGCCTAGTAAATAACTACCGCCCCATAGCGGTACTTAGCACTTTACCAAATACTCGAACGTTTAAGGAATAAAAGACTCATTTACTATCTTGAGCATTATAGTATTTTGTCACCACAGCAGTTTGGCTTTCGTAAAAACAAATCCACAAATGACGCAATACACAAATTGATTGATCACATCGTAAAGAATTTAGACAATAATAAAAAGGTATTGACCGTTTTCTTAGACCTCACAAAAGCCTTTTACAGTGGGCCCATTCCTACCCTTTTACTCAAGCTACAATGTATAGGTGTAAGGGGCCCACCACTTAATTTATTTAAAAGCTACCTAACAAACCGTTTACAACTTGTGACTATGGACAATTACCATAGCGATACAGTTGCTATCGAATACGGTGTACCGCAGGGAAGTATTTTGGGGCCCACTTTGTACCATGTATTCATTAACGACCTCTGCAACCTAGATATACCAAATGCTCAAATATGTAGTTTCTTAAGCAGATGACACTGCAATAACTTTCACCGCTAACTCATGGTTGGAACTACAGTCAATTGCACAAAAAGGATTTGACTCCACACTAAGATGGCTTTACAAACACTATTTCACCACGAATACCACTAAAACTAATTTTATTACCTTCTCAATAAATTCAAATTCCCAACCAAATCCCTCTATGTCCCTAAAAGCTCACTCGTGTAGTTGTGTGTCGCAGCAGGCCTGTTAGTGCCCTTCACTTACTCCAGTAGATCAAATAAAATATCTTGGTATCTTCATTGACCGACACTATTTCAAATCACACATTAATACCATGCCCAGCCGCGTACGGAAACTTATTTACATTTTTAAAACACTGCGACATGTAGCACACGCTTCAGTTATCCGGAATGTATACTTCGCTCTTTGCCAATCACTAGTGACCTATTCTATTTCCTGCTGGGGTGGAGCTGCAAAGACAGTGAAGCCTTTAGAAATCGCTCAGAGAGCCATACTTAATTCCAACCTATCTTATTTCCAACGACCGAACTTTATAAATCCTGGAACGTTTTAAATGTTCGACCACAGTACATTTTACATTTATAGTTTTACTCCAACATTCCAGAACACCATACAGACATATCATATCCTCCTCCCCCTTGGACCGCGAAAGCGTTTAGACGTGCATTCCGTACAAGTATTTTTAATCTTTATTAAAAAATAATAGTTATTTCGAAATTAAATGTTAAATATATTTCTCAAAAGTACTAGGCGCGAATAAAGGTTGAAGAGAACGCGAAACGCAGACTGGTGGAAACGGGGCGCAACAGTCAAGACGGAGATAGAGGCCGGAGCCTGCTGCGCGTACGCCGTGCGTGAGTCATCCTTGTCGGCTGTCACAACTTAAGAGCGATAGCTATATATTAGCGAGTAACTTATATAAGTTGCTTTGCTTTGTCTTGATTTGCAGTTCTGATTATACAAACTAACAAGTTAAAGTAACATGTATAAGACACCACCCAAAACTCTTCCGAATCAATACTCATCGCGCTCGGAGTCTGATATCCGGAAGCTGCGTGCAGACGAATACTCAGAAGGGAACATCACCCAGAGAGCCAAACGCAGATGCCTTTCGGATGAAGTCACCGGTGATAACCTGGATATGTTTAAGAACGAGACAACAAGAAGATGATCAGTGAGATGATGTGTACTCAGAGCACTCGATTAGACAAATTGGAAGGCCATATTAAGGAAATAAAACATCACTACACGGAAATTAAGGTTACAAATACTGATCTCGAAAAGGCAATGACAGCGATCTCCGATCAATTACAGTCCCTCGACAATAAAATTACGGGACTAGAAAATCAACGTAGCGCCATGGCAATCCAGTTAGCTACGCAGGAAAACAAGTTGGAAGTTCTCGACCACAATCTCATCAAAACTTATATAGAATTACGCAATGTACCCAAACAGCAGAATGAGACCAAAATCATGCCGTATGAAACTATAACGCACCTTTCAAGACATCTAGGCCTTGATACAGAATCCGCTAGTATCCGTGATATTATAAGGCTACCCTCAAAAAAGGAAAACATAAAATCGAGTTTAACAGTTGAGTTCTGTAATACACTGACGAAAACGAATTTACTTGCTCCTGTTAAAGACTAATAAACGCAATCCGAAAGATAAGATAAAATCAACCCATCTAAATTTAAAATCTGCACAGGAAACACCAATTAATAAAAATAAAAAAAAAACAAACAAACAAACAGCTACATTATGCAATATTATAAACAGAAAAACATAAGTTACTTAAGTAATAATGTAACCCACAGCGCTGTTCACAGATTACCATTAATAAATTAAACCTTAATCGCTAGGAGGTGAACTGTACATGCATGACAGAAGAGCAATATTCAAACCAATATCATACATTATAGCTCGGACTGAGCCCTTAATAATATGTCGAATACTACGGACCCGACTGACAATTATTTAAAAAATACGAAGCGCCAGTAACGCACTTTTGATAATATCAAGGAACCATCTGACCACTTATCCAAATTGAAAACAATGCTCAACGAAATCATGAACCAACAAGACACCAAGTTCGAACGATTAAATAATGCCCTAGCTACCATAATTACCCAAAACCAGGATATACAGAAATCAGTCAAAACGTTAACCCTTAAGCACGACGACCTTGTAGATAAAATTAATCTGCTGGAACAGGAAAATAAGGAGTACAAGAAGCGAGTGTTGACTCTAGAACATACGCTGGAACAACTGGATGAGAATGCGCACTGTTCAACAATTGAAATCCGAAACATACCAAAACAGGAAAACGAAAATAAGAAAGTGCTAATCGATACAATCAAATACACCAGTCCGAGATTAGGGACATTTTTCGCTCCAAGTCAGAAGCAGTATTTGTGGATTTCAGCACTACTCTCAGAAAGGAATCACTGATTTCAAAATCCAAGACATAATAAATGCAGACGCGAAAACAAACAGCCGCGAACTCAGAGCATATTAATTTACCAGGAACGCCATGTACATTATACATCTCTGAGTACTTAACACATAAGGCAAGGTATCTTTTTTACATTGCGCGCTCAAACGTTAAAAACAAAAAGCTTCTAGCGGCCTAGACTTCATACGAGAAAGTTTATGTTAAGAAAGAAGAGGACTCGACACCAGTTCTCATTGATGAAGAAGCTAAACTCCAAAAACTTATTCTGTGACTAGCTTTGATTCCATACTTTTTTTTTACCCGAGGAATTTGGCTGTTTCTACTTGATTTATAATATTATTATCATATATTAATTTTAATTTAATTGAATTTTGAGGTCTTTGACTGTAGTTCATTACATTTGTTTTATTTATATTTATTTTTAGATTATTATTGATTAGCCATGTTATTATAGATGTTAGTGCGTCATATCCGACACTTTTTGTATTTTTTAGGCCATTTATTATCTTAAATATATGAAGAGGTGTACTTGGAGCTAAACACATTGAATTAGGTCTGTGATTAATTAGGGATGTCACTTTTTTACCAGCACCCAAGATTGGTTTAACTTTATCAACGAAGTAATTATTAAATGTGCTAGCTATTTCTGTAGGATTTGTGATACTTATATTTTGGATTTTAACTTTTCCTATGGGTTCTCTTGGTAAATTTGGCCGTACTTTATTAATCATTTGCCACGTTGTCTTTGATTTATTATTTGACATTTTAATTCTGTAATTATTTTCACGCACGGTTGTATCGAATATTGTGGAGATGGTTGTATCGTATATTGTGGAGATGGTTGTATCATATATTGTGGAGATGGCTAAGGAGATGGACGTATGTATTGTGGAGTTGGTTGAGAAGATGAATAAGTCATCGAGCCGGAGGAATAAGGATGGTAGCGATGAGGAATGCGGACTAGAGGATATGGTGCTTCGTGTTGTGGTGATAGAATTATAATGGATTCATCTGTTAATTTTGCAAGCTTTCCATAAAATAGGGCATCACTTATAATTTTTTGTACAATCACTTGTTGGTGTGTACTAAGATTTCTTTTTTGAACGCCTATTGATTTTCCAATGATTTCCCAATCGTGTTCTTGTCGAGACATCAGGGGGCTTAAAAAGGCCACTTTGGCAGAATCATAATAGGATAACAATATGAATCATATTAAAAATCGTAAAATGGTCACAAACTGACAATTCATAATATGATCTGTGTGCAATTCATATCACGCAATTTACCTGTTTGACAGTTTTGTATGGACATTCTTAAAATGGTCCACCAATGTTTACACCGAATATTATTGATATGAAATGAATTTTAGGTGATTAAACTATTATGTGTAACCATTTAACGAAAATTGGAGGAATTGCTAATGATCTGCTGGGAATTCAGGAAATGAATAGCTTTTAGAGGTATTGCATAAAGTGGCCTTTTTAGGCCCCCAGTTCCTGAGCAGTATCCACAGTTTTTCTTGTTTGTTTTGGAATGATATTTTCTGCTTCTTGGATAGTGATGTTTTTGTGTCAACATCAGGCACCTCTTTAACATGTATCTCCTGTACTGATGCTGACGTTAATGATGACTCTGGTGACACGCAGTTCTGTAATAAAACTTTCACATTATTTTTAATTTCAGATGCCTGCAACGCAAAGTGAATGGGAAGACAATGCTAAATTGTTTGAAGAGAGATGGAACTTTAATCACTTTGTTGGTGCAATAGATGGAAAGCACATATCTATAGATAAACCACCGGGTAGTGGCTCGTCTTTTTATAACTATAAAAGCTTTTTTAGTACAGTTCTTTTCGGCGTCGTAAATGCGAATTATGAGTTTATGTACGTACACACCGGCATTCATTAATGGAAGCGTCTCTGATGGTGGCGTCATACAACACACGTTATTCTCTAATAAATTAATGACAGATGAGTTAAATCTACCACCGTCCTGTACTTTACAGGGAACCAATATTTCAGTGCCATACACATTTTTAGGAGACGCAGCTTTCGGCATTAACAGGCACATTATGAAACCATATCCATTCAAAAACCTAACCCACGAAAAACGGATTTTCAACTACAGATTATCACGAGCAAGAAGAGTAGTCGAAAACGCGTTTGGAATCTTAGCAGCATGTTTTGGGATTTTTCGACAAAGAATAAGTGTGCACATTGATAATGTTGACAATATTGTGCTAGCTTGTTGTGCCTTACATAATTATTTAAGAACAAAATCAAGAAGTTATATTACAAAAACATGTGTCGATGCTGAAAACATCAATGATTCTAGTTTTCGTGCAGTTGATTGGCGCGAAGAAACTCCAGGGCTAGTATCTCTGTCGCAAATAAGTGAAAAAGAGCGCAATAATGAAGGCGGCAGTGTACGCAATCAATTTACAATTAACTTATTTTAATGGACAAGGCAGAGTTTCGTTTCAGGAGGATATGTTAAGAGTAGTGCCTACATAAATGTTGTAACTGAGTTCTTACAATATTGATATTTCTTAAAAATAAAACTAATTTTTAGATTACACAATACTTTTACTTACTTCATCCAAAGTATCAGTTCCAGTACGGCATGGCTCCGTCGTCCGCTCTAGGAAATCGAAGAGAGGGTAATACCATAACGACGGTACATATATATCACCGGAACCCGATCCCGTCTGCTTAGAAGCATTAACCTGAAAAAAACTTCTCATTTTGGGATCCCAGGTGATAACATATTAATCTTTGAAAGTAAATGAAACAGATTTTTCTTGTTTAGCTACTGTTCCGATACATTTTAAGTTAACCGACTAAACCAATAATATTTGTAAATCAAGTGAAATTTTAAGCATAGTCTAAACGTAATTAAATACATAAGTTCAGGGTGGAAGCGTCGGGGTAGCCCGCAAAAATCAAATTTTCTTAGGTTTTTTGCCAGTCAGTGTCAGGTTGATAAAAATATGATTCGCGACCGTAACAAATATGGTTTTACATAGTAAAAGTCATTAAAATCATCACATACAACCCTCTAAAGTCATAAAACCCCATTGAATGACTTTTTCCATCAAATGGTCATTTAATGGGGTTGCGTGAACTTAGGGTTGTATTGATGATTTTAATGATTATAATTAACTCTGTAAATACATACGTATTGCGGGCGCGAATCATATTTTTGTATTCCACCTTAAGGGCCTGTTACACCACCGACTGATAAGTTCTGGATAGCTTACTTTTTTTTTTCCTTAGCTTACTTGGAAGATAATTTGACATAATATTTTTCATATTACAACAGTCAACGGACGGTATAGTCATAGGTATAAGCTATCCAGAACTTATTTGTCGGTGGTGAAACCGGCCCTAAATGTAAAAGCAGATCAAGCAAAACTTGTACTAAATACTAGCTGATTTATAATGGCGATCTAATTGCCGTTAAGCGCACAGATTCTACATGATCTCACCTTTTTCAGTTCTCTTACATACGTAGTACGCATGTTTTCAAGATTTTTCTTAAAGTCGGCCATCGTAGTGTCTTTACCGACCTCTTCATTGTACATTTGTAATAGCATTTTATAGGCCTCCTGCCTCATGTCGCGGTTAAAATACTCTTTATGTTTTTTATCCCATAAATACGACAAATCCTTGAAAAGATCAATTGTTTTCGTCCAGGCCTCTCGCTCCTTCTCCTTCGCCATATCTCCGCACGAAATAAAAATCGATCGATTTACAAAAACACGTCCTGTTGCCACTACAGTTGCACGCGCACTGCGGTGAAATCGGTTCTGATTTCGCTACACACGCACGGACAACGCTCCCTAAACGATAATCGGCCCGAACCGATTTCTGAGTTAGGGGTAATAATAATAATACTGATTACGATTTGCCTACTCACGAGGCGATCAAGGGAGCGATCTAGGGCGCTCCCCACCACTCTCCCGATATTGCCTCTGATTTTAGGGCCGTGTGTAGGCTCTTTACAAAATATTGCATCTTAAGTGACGTAAAATATCGCTTTCTACTGATGACTGGCTAAGTGATGACAGGATAAGTGCCGGTCGGTTTCCCATAAAATATAAATGGAATGGGTTTCTAAGAGTTTCAATATGGTTTTACTATTTTTAAGAAATAGGATATTTTGCTATTGATTAAGGTAACATGTCGAGCTGTCAGACCATAAAATAGAGATTTCTATGAGGGCCGATATCGTTGGACAATGTTAAAAGCAGAATTTAGAATTAGACATTTTGTTATTAAATAGTAGTAAGTGACAGACAGTCACACTTTCACGCCGCGATCATTTTGCAGTGGCAACCATTAGGTAAGTGGAACTGACGTCACAAGTGGGAAATAGTTCCTCCTTTTAAGTCAGTTTTCATTTAGTTCTCCAGCAACCAATCAAGGCCTTGATATGTGCGGCGGGATCTTCCGAAAGGGTTACCTGTAATGGTAATGCCCTGGAACAGAAAGGGCTAAGGAAGGAACACGGGTGGGTTTTAGTCAGTAAGAGTCTGACACTCCCTTCCGCTCCACTCAGAGCGGGAGGGGTCATTTGATGATTTCCCATACACAAAAAAAAAGGCCTTGATATGTCGGTGAAGTGTCGAACGGACCAATTAAGTACCGCACTGAAAACCGACTGAAACCGGAGGTGGATATAGATAGTTAGATATATTAAAAAGTTATTCAGTGCACACAAAATACATAGTACACAAAAGCACAACTAAACGATAACATTAATCCATATCTATCATAGTAGTAATAATAAAGCTGAAGAGTTTGTTTGTTTGTTTGAACGCGCTAATTTCTGAAACTACCAGTCGGATTTGAAAAAATCTTGTTGCATTTGATAGGTCAATTCTCGAGGAAGGCTACTTAACATCACGCTAGAACTTTTAGGAGCCCAGCAAGAAGAACTAAATGAATCAGAAAGAACGCTAAACAAAAACGAATTAAAAAGCGCGGGCAGGCGAAGGCGAAGGGGTGGGTCAGGGGAACAAAGAAATACACGCGGAGGAAGTGACGGCCAGAAACTAGTATATTGTTTAAAAGTAAGGTGCCAACATACAAAAAGAAAAATAATAGAAAAACATACTTAAAGAAATAAAGCGACACCAGGACATACTTTAAATCCAATAACAAACAAAGTGCGGTGTCTCAAGACTCTCAAGGTTGCACCAGATGTGTCACTCAGCCTCAGTCGGGCAAATATACCTGACGCGGCCTGACATGCGGACGTCGAGCAGACGAGATAAAATTAGTGTTGTGATAAATTGTTTTGCGCGTAGTGAAATTATGTACGTAAGTACTTATAATACCCGCAACGTAGATTATGTCTTGTACGGTAAATTATGTACGTAAGTACCTACTTATAATACCCGCAACGTAGATTATGTCTTGTACGGTAAATTATGTACGTAACTACCTACTTATAATACCCGCAACGTAGATTATGTCTTGTACAGTAAATTATGTACGTAAGTACTTATAATACCCGCAACGTAGATTATGTCTTGTACTGTAAATTATGTACGTAAGTACTTATAATACCCGCAACGTAGATTATGTCTTGTACAGTAAATTATGTACGTAAGTACCTACTTATAATACCCGCAACGTAGATTATGTCTTGTACGGTAAATTATGTACGTAAGTACCTACTTATAATACCCGCAACGTAGATTATGTCTTGTACAGTAAATTATGTACGTAAGTACTTATAATACCCGCAACGTAGATTATGTCTTGTACGGTAAATTATGTACGTAAGTACCTACTTATAATACCCGCAACGTAGATTATGTCTTGTACAGTAAATTATGTACGTAAGTACTTATAATACCCGCAACGTAGATTATGTCTTGTACTGTAAATTATGTACGTAAGTACTTATAATACCCGCAACGTAGATTATGTCTTGTACAGTAAATTATGTACGTAAGTACCTACTTATAATACCCGCAACGTAGATTATGTCTTGTACAGTAAATTATGTACGTAAGTACTTATAATACCCGCAACGTAGATTATGTCTTGTACTGTAAATTATGTACGTAAGTACTTATAATACCCGCAACGTAGATTATGTCTTGTACTGTAAATTATGTACGTAAGTACTTATAATACCCGCAACGTAGATTATGTCTTGTACAGTAAATTATGTACGTAAGTACTTAACACCCGCAACGTAGATTATGTCTTGTAAAGTAAATTATGTACGTAAGTACTTATAATACCCGTAACGTCGTTTATGTCTTGTAAAGTAAAGTTTTGCATTGGGAAACGTCTGTTTCGTTGATGTGTTGAGTGAGTTTAGATTACTTGATTATTCATAAGTCATATGTATAGTGTATAAATGAATAATTGTATTGTAATTATAGTGGTGTAGGTGCGAATTAAATAAATGATTTGGCTAGATTGAAATATGTTTTTACAATAAATGAATGTAGTAAATAACATGTGTAATAATTATTATCTAACTAAATATTCAGTTCCTAAGTACCTCTATATTTATTCACAGATTTGTGACCACGAGTACTTACCTCGAGTACAAATTTGTACCGCTTGTGGCACAAGCTCGTTCTCAAAGCCGCCCACCATATAGGTAGACCTGCGAGATGCCATTTATAGAAATAAAAAAATAGTTGTATCCAGTTCTTTTTACGAGGCGTTAAGAAATTGCCGTAGTCGAACTGTGAAGGCACACAGCTCCACCAAAAGACATGTTCGTTCAAATCCGCGATAGGCCCAAGTTGGTTTTTGTATTTTGCAAAAACATTTTATTTTATTTTAATTAATGTGTTGTTTTAGTGAATAAATAAGTTTAAGTTAGTACTTATTTATTTTTTTAAATTCTGTTTTTATTATTGTTTTTTTCAATAAAACATTAATACTTTTATTATTGCGACGACAAGCAATAGTAGGGTTAACATTTACGAATACTTATTCATCGTCTAAATAGACTGGAGGTTTCAAGACCGTTAACCGTGCCTATGATTGGAAGTTCAAATCCTAGGCACGAATTGTGAATTTTGTGGATTATATTATTTTAATATATTTTTCTATTTTGTTTTAAGTAGTACTTAATTATTTATAAAGAATAAAAAAATCAAGACAAATAAAATACTTTAATAATCATTTAATAATAGATATTTATTATTGCTATTATTTAACAAAACTATGATCTTATTTTACAACAAAGATATATATTTTGATTTGATAATTTTATTTACAGTTATCATAATAGGTATACATATTTTGCCAACTGACACACCTGACTCTGACACAAATGGCTCCCTAGACAAGTGGCATCCTAATAACGCAAACGATAAAATAGGAAGCGGTAGAAATATTTTAGATTGACTTAAACTAACGAAATGTCACCTGACCTGTCATGTCGTGTCAGCATACAAATTTGACATTTGACAGTCTGACAAGCGACATCAAAAGAGATAAGTTTTGAAGTGGCAGGATTACAATCATGAGCATATTAATATGTAAATAAACATGTTATCAATAGATAATCAATTAACATCTCTTACTAACTCATGATATCTACTTAGAATATTTTGCTATACCAAATAAAATAGTGGGATCAAATGAGTTAAAATGTCTTCGTTGTTTATTTTGTTCTCATACTTAATTAACATAACCGCTAATAACTGTGAGACTATGATTTGTGATTGTTATTATTTGTGTGTTGTTTTGTTATTATTATTATTGATATTTAGTTGAAAAAATGTTTTCACTACAGATACAGTTTTACTGTTCTATTATAATAATATTTATTCGGGATTGCGAAATGCGAAGTGTGAAAGTGACGAAATATATTTTTAGTAAGGAAGAGGACGACCTTCGCTTTCTATTATTTGTTGGAGTCTGCTTCTCATTTGAGTAACCATCGTGCATTACTACCTCGCATCAACTCCCAACTCCTTAAAACTTCATTGTGCAAGTTAATCTTGGACTTCACTTCGCTTGAATCCCAGTTTAAAACCATTTGACCCCACATATTTTCTATTGGATTTAAATCCGGACTTTTTGATGGCCAGGAGATGACAATTATGTCAGTCTGTGTAGTGAGCCATTCCATCACTACACGCGAACGATAGACCGAACAGTTATCTTGATCAAAATAGATCTGTCCTTCTGGGTAAGCAACTCGCACCGTAGTAACTATTTAGTAATCTGTGCTCGCACTGTTGGCACCATAACAACTTGCAAAATTTTCAGATAGGTCTGGCTGTTCATGCGCTCACTTGCTTCTACCAATTCTCCCGTTCCCATGGAGGACATCCAACCCCAATACCCTGAAAATAACAACAAAGGTTTAATTTTGTTTTTAGACATTTGCCTCCAAACAATTGTCATGACGTTCAAAATAGAATAAAATATATACTTAATACATTACAGCGATATTCAATGCCGTTGCGAACTGTAACGAGTGGATGTGAACGGCGATGTAGTGTGCACCCTAACAATATCCCGATGACGTTCAGATTGGTCCGTATAGATCCCAGTAGTCCTCCGACCCATGGGCATTGTCTTAACATCGCCGGTTTCATGGAATCTACGCACCCATAAGCGCACCGTTTGTCTCTGTATAGAAAATAATGGTTTTAAATAAGTTATTAAATACCACTCACAAGATACCGCAACTAGCTCAACAACAAAAAAATTGGAGAACACAAATAATATTATAATTAACTTACTGCTATGCCAAGCTGTCTCGCAATTCTTTGTATGCTCACATTTTGTTCATACAGAACAACTAGTTTAGTTCATACAGAACAACTAGTTTAGTTCATACAGAACAACTAGTTTAGTTCATACAGAACAACTAGTTTAATTCATACAGAACAACTAGTTTAGTTCTCATAAAATCAGAAATCTTTTTAAAAGTAATGGATAATCGTCGTCGTTTACTCTTCGCCGTTTCATGTGAACTTAAACATCAAAGTTATAACTTGAGGGTATGGATTAATTTTATAAAGACATCGTAAGTAAGTAAAATTAATGGATACCCTCAAATTGTACCATCTTTCGATTAGAGAGGGACCTAAAGATAAAATGACTCGAACGATAGTAGATAACAATTTCATCGCAATTCATAAGGGCTCGCTGGCTAGTTCGTCAAACTGCCGCTATGAGTATGACGACGTTCGGTGATGCGATGGTTCGAATCCGAGTCGAAACAGTGAACTCTTTTAGAAGTATTCTTTTGATTATTCGTAAGGAATTCAATGTTGTAGCAGTGTAAAATGTTTAAACTTGAGGGGTTAGCACATACTGACGCTGTGTGTACCATTAAGGTAAGACATTTAAGATTCCTAATCAGCGGGGGAATATTGTTTCAGCATTTGGATGCGGCGTACCTAAAATTTCCTCTGAAAGCAGCTGTCTGGTGCGGTTGCTTGGAGAGTTGCTGCGAGCACTGCCTACACGCGCATCCTCGTCTGCTTGCGATCCTGCTCAGTTTACTGAGCAGGTGGGCGGCTGTGGGATGGATATCTATAGGATGTAGGTAAGGTTGCGTACATATGTAGTTCCATTCTGTGCATAATTAGCGCGTTGAGGCAAACATTGGCCGCCAATCTAGTAACTGAACTGTGTTGATGGTTTGTTCAGTACAGAGAAGTTTGCACACATTTACCTAGCTAGTTTGCTAGAAAAGATATATAATTTGGCCGCTAGACCGCTGCAGTACGGGATATGCACATTACTCCTGCTGTGAAAGATCTCGGTTTGCATCTTGACTCGAGGCTTAGCTGGCAACGCCAGGTAGTCTAGTGATAGTCAAAGGGTCAACGGTACTCTGCGATCCCTGTATCGTCTGAGAAACTCTTTTTCCGCTAAGACGAAAACCATGTTTGTGCAGACTTTGATTTTCCCTATAATCGACTATGGTGACGTGTGCTACTTTGACTTGAATGCGGTTTTGCTGGATAAGCTCGACCGATTGCTCAACAATGGCATCCGGTTCATATTCAACTTCAGGAAATATGACCATGTGTCGAGCTCAAATGGATGCCCATTCACCAAAGAAGAACTTTACGCGCTTTGACCACGCTTTTCTCCCTTCTCAACTCTCCCACTCCTCCTTCTTATCTCGTGTCTCACTTTCAATATCTATGTTC
This sequence comes from Apamea crenata, assembly GCA_949629185.1. Taxonomy (NCBI): domain Eukaryota; kingdom Metazoa; phylum Arthropoda; class Insecta; order Lepidoptera; family Noctuidae; genus Apamea; species Apamea crenata. The sequence goes on from OX451367.1 coordinate 18,899,908, forward strand.
TTCTCACGCTAAGAATCTGCGTTCTTCTAACAATCTTCTCCCACTCTGTCCTTCTCATACGTCTGACTTTGTTCATTCTTCCTTTCATATTCAGTCCATTCTTCTTTGGAATGCGCTTCCCCTTGATATCAGGACGGCCACCAGTCGGTATGCATTTAAGCGGAAATTGCAGTTATTTTCGAAACAAATAGCGTAGTCATCTCAACACAACCTATTTATGTATTTGTGTACCTAGTTTTAAGAGTTTATTTTATCAATGTTCCTCTCAACCAAAGCACCACCTCACCACCCTGACTTGACTGGTAGAGAATGCCTGGGGCATTAAGTCCGCCTTCTAACTTTTTGTGCGAAGAGTCTATATAAATAATTAAATATGTTTTGTGACTCAAAACAAAACAATAAAACAACGGCAGCTTGTTATAAAGACAATGTTTTCTTGCTACAAAAAGCGTCCCTAATCTGTTTCTTTTATTTTCACGCTAACTTTATAAAGTGAGGGTTAAAAAAATATGTCGCGCATTAGGGGGGAGGCTGTCGGCAAATGAGGGTAAATTCGTCATTTGTATCAGAGTGCGTGTTCCTAAGTGGCCTCATCTCTCATTGTGAAGGCTAGAGAACCGCCTGCTTTGTGAGCCTCGACGTGCCACCGCTTCACCCGCTGGCAGCGTGCAAGTCACATTATGTTTATATCGTTTCTTTTTGAACATTTGTTTGCCTTGTCTTAGAACCTTCTGGAGGTTACTTTGTTCCTTCGCCTTCGCCGCGAAGGAACAAAGTAACCTCTTGACTGGTTGTATTACAATAAATTCTGAGTTCCACAAAAAGACGATAGTTGCGGCTCGTCACAATAGGCCTCATTACCGAATAGGTCAAACTCTGCGTGACATCTAATATTATGTCTCCTCGTCCGATCTACCCGGCCCCTAGAGAGTTTCGCCGTATCTAATATTCCGATTATAAATGCGAAAATAAGTTTGTTTGCTTCCTCGGCTCCATTGTGGATGCTCAGCCACATAATGAATGTGTCAGGAAGATGGAGCGTGGAGCCAGGTCGCCGGGGCGCCAGGGCCACTGGTACACTGTTTGTGGAGCCAGGTCGCCGGGGCGCCAGGGCCACTGGTACACTGTTTGTGGAGCCAGGTCGCCGGGGCGCCAGGGCCACTGGTACACTGTTTGTACGGCTGGAATGTAAAGCTACAACGTGTATATTTTCAGTTATTTCAACACTTTCGTCTCGTAAAAGAGGGAGTCATGTTAACAATGTGCCGTCGTGTTGTGTTCGTTTGAACTGTGGGATGAAAGACGTGAGTGACGCAGCGCGCCGCGCGCCGGCTGTCGCGGGCAGGAGCGCAGGGCGCCAGCTGTAGGTGGGGCACGCAGTCGAACAACCGTTGTTACTGGCGTACAACATTCGTTAAACTTTTTCCCCTTTATTCATAAACGTTGCTTAAAGTTAAGCAGTGATTAGCGACTGTTTAACCATACATTTTTGACGTTTAAGCGTTACTTAATTTTAGTCATCGTTTATGAATAAACACCTTTTTATGTTTACAATAATGTTTACAAATCACATAAAATCACGCCTGTTTTCCTGAAGGGTTAAGCACAGGTGTACCTACATTACAACTACATTTGGCCTCCTGGCACCTGGCACAAATCCAGATTTCGGGCAATATTAATAAAATTATATTGAATAGCTTCTGCCCGCGGCTTCGCCCGCGTGGATGTCGGAAATTTTCCCACGGGAACATGCTACCAGGATAAAAAGTATGTCCTTCCCCAGGATGCCATGTACCTATCTCTTTGCTAAAAAACCCGACCACAAATGGTGTTATTTGCTGATGACACATTACTGATTTTTAAAGTAGACAGACGTGCACAAGAGCTTGACGACGTAAATAACGCTATGCTTATGGTCCATAATTGGTTTACTGGAAATAATTTAGTATTAAATGAGAAAAAAACTAAATGCATTAGATTCGCTTTACCGAATGTTAGAAGTAGTTTATGTCACGTTGTATTGAATAAGGAGATACTTGAATTCGTTGAAAATACGGTTTTCTTGGGGATCACGCTTGACTCAAAGCTGCAGTGGGGTCCTCACCTAACATCACTTGCAGGGCGGCTAAGTTCAGACGCTTACGCTGTTTGGAAAATCCGTCAATTAACAGACGTGGATACCGCGAGACTGGTCTATTTTAGTTACTTCCATAGCATCATGTCTTACGGTATTTTGCTGTGGGGACGAGCTGCAGATATTGATTCTATCTTCATTCTGCAAAAGAGGGCTGTCAGAGCCATCTACAATCTCAGCAGACGCGAATCTCTAAGAGAGCTGCATGCTTAGTGTGAGTTTTTCTAACTTCACCATCGCGTTAGAGTTTACTCTGATTTGTATGGCGCTGAATTAGCGCCATCTGGTGCCATACGCGAGAACTAAAACATGCGAGTGTAAGTTTTTTATTTTACTTTGTCGATGGTGACGATCGATTCCCACTCGATAGTGAGCTCGTAAATTAACGTGACTTTGTGTTATCGCGAGTGTAAGTTACAATTTTGACAGTTTTGACAGCTCGTTTGTGAAACGCGCTCACTTTCGAATAAGTTAATTCTTCACTGAAGGATTTGTAGTGAGAGCCTTGCGAGTGTGGTGAATTTTCAAAGTTATTTTATTTTAATTTGTAGTGTGGGTTCATAAAACCAATATATTTTGCTTGGAAAATGGCATCACGTTTATATTTTGCTTGGAAGATGTTTGAGACCGCTAGGGTACAAGATGAGCGCAATTACATGTCCAGTGTTCGTGCAAAAGCCCGTACTTCTAGCAATGCCAAGAGATCTTCCGGAGGCCGAATTTAGGAGAAGATATCGGCTTCCGAAGAAAGCGGTCAAGTTTTTATGCTGAGAGCTGAAACAGCCGACTGGTTTTAAGTCTATCTACCCAAGATAAGGTAATTTCAGCATTTGTGTGACACACACTTCCTTCATCCTACAAAAGACTACACAGAGTCCATACTTAACACATTTAAACTATTTTTTTAGGTACTTACAGCACTATTTTTTATGCAACTGGGTCTTACCAGCGGCCAGTGGGAGTTGCTAAAAATATATCACAAAAAATGTGCAGTGTTTATATCGAAGAGGTTATCCACAATGGCCATGGTTAATGACTCCGATTTTAGGTGCTGCTCCAGACACACTAGAATCCAATTACAATCAAAGGCATGTGGCAGCCAGAGTCGACATAGAAAATATGTTTGGTAGGCTGAAGAATGGATGGCGCTGTCTAAACAAAGATAGAGTGCTACACTACAAGCCTCTTAAATGTACCAGAATTATTCAAGCCTGCTGCATTCTCCATAACATTGGTCTTGATTATAATGTTGTAGAAGAAGAAGAGAACATCACTGGTATGTTAACAAATTTTACAAATCAGTCAATAGCTTAAATTAATGTGTATTGAATACTAAATTACACTTCTTTCTAGGATTGCAACATGATGAAGAAGAACACAATGGGCCCACAGAGACCCACAGGGAGGGAAATAGGAGGTTCAACATCTGACCTAATCAGAGGAAGGATTCTAAGAGAACAATTCGTTAAAAGACTTCAACACTTTTAGTTTAATGTACTTTGTTTGTTGTGTTTTGAAAGTATTTTTAGAATTAGAATTTATTTATTTGTATGAATGTAGTTTTATATAGTATTGTGTTTATATTTTTTAAGTTCTATACACTACCACAACGTATTATGGTGTACAAATATTCAAATGTCATTCTTATGTAGGTATCTAAGTACAATTAATATTAAGATTTGTGATTTACAATAAGTCCAATATGAATGAATATTATTAAAATTAGGTAGTTGTTACTTTAAAATCAATGTCAAGAATGCTCTAGAATAAATTATTTTAGCACACTTGTAACAAAATGTTTACTTTTTTCCTAATCAAAATCAAATCTAATAAGTAGGTACGTACTTTCAGTATTTTCCAAATTAATGAATGATTATGTATGTATGATAATTAATGAATCATATAATCAATTATGATTGTTATTAATTCCATATTCTTTATAAAGTCATCATCTGCTATTCCTTTCCCATATTTGGGTCGGCTTTCAGTCTCAACTGGATTTAGGTAAATACCAGTAGGATTCTACATGGAGCAATTGCCTATCTGGCAAGATAGGCAGTTTCTCCATGGTGACTTTCTGTGAAGCAAGTGTCGAAGACAGAAAGTGTTTATGAATTATTTCTGTTTAGAATTAGAAAGGTTGAGTAGTGAATCTGACCATAGTAAGAGAAGTAATTAGAGGTAATGAAATACCAACCACGAAGCAGGTTGCAGTACTTTTATTCATCAATAATCAGTCTTAAATTGTGTCACAAACTAGGAACTTTATTTTGATATTATAACAATTCTTCGAATTCTTAACTAGTTAGTTGAACTTTGAGATAACTTTATTGTCATAAATTGTTTACATAATAATATAACAAGTAGTAAATAGGAACACATATTATATATCACACAAATTCTTATGAAATTTCAGCTTCTAAGTTAAAACTAACTTACAAGAATAATACCAAAAAAGGTGGTGGGCAGTAGTAGTACTTAATATTAAATATATCTAATTAGTCTTTACAAAATGTATCTACAATTTTCTCTAAAATATTTAATCCTCTGAGCCTGCACCTCCAGCTCTCTAATCCTTTTCTACTCTCTCCTCGAGTCCATGTAATCTTTATGTTGCTGTTCTTTAAAACGAGTCTGCTTGGAATTCTTGCACAGCGAGGAGTAAGTAGTTTGCACAGACGTAACAGGCTCTGGCTGTACTACATGGACATAAGATGAAGGTCTGGTTGGGGAGAGCATGCCCGTCTCTAGAAAAAATAATAAAAGTTATGTATATTATGAGTTGTCATCTTCGAGCCTTTTAAAAACTTAAAAAAGTTCTTTCTTACCTTCTTTATGAGACACAATAAAGTAACTTATTTTTAGACTACCCGTTGGTGTTTTAATAGAAGTTTAAACCCGTGACAACCCAGCTTCTTCTACTGCCAAGTTCGTAGCGACTTGCACACCAATGATATTTGTTGAAGATAGCTTGCTGAGGTCTCCAATTCTCCATGCCTAGAAGACCAAATAAACTTAGTTTTATTTATGCAAATTTCACAAACTCTAAGCTCTCTAATCACCAAATAATTAAAATTACACTTACTACTCCATAAATGCCACCATCGTAACATAATTGGGACGAACTTGTCTTCATTTTTAATTAATAGAATCCAATAAATATAAATCACAATAACCTTCACACAAACTAAACGTCAAGTTATAACCAACACAAATTTGATAGACAGCCGCTTTCATTAAGAACAGTGAATCTAAATGTCATTCTATTTGGTCGGTTTATCGGAGGACGTTTACGTGACACCAACATAAGAAAAATAATGCTCGCAATTCACGGTGACCAAACGCGTATTGGATGGTTAGCTTCGATGTTAACTCGCACTCGCATGCATTCGGTTCTCGATACGTTTGACGTTAACTCGATTTACGCGATGGTTAAGTCATTCGAACGATGTTGTCAAACTCACACTAAGCATACTGTTTAAAAAAATTAACATCATGACGGTTCCTTGTCAATATATATTCGAAAACATTATGTACGTTCGAAAAAATCTACATCTTTTTAGTAAGATAAGTGACAGGCATAATTTTAACATTAGGAATAGGAACAAACTAGATCAACCGCGCTTCAGATTGTCTAAAGTAAAAACTTATTTTATGGGGTACTGTGTAAAATGTTATAATAAAATACCACTCGATATTCTTCAACTAAATGAGAAGAAATTTAAAACATGCATTAAACGCACACTATGTAGACAAGCATATTATAAGTTAGATGAGTATATACTAAATAAAAATGCTTGGCTTAATGCTGGTCCTGCTCCACAGGCACTTGGGCTCACTAGTTGATCAAAATTTCTATATTTTGGAGGAGATGCTTCTCCTTTTTATTTTTGTTTTTTTTTTAGTGTTATTAAATACCTCTTCCAGATTGGTAATAACTTTTTATATATTTTTTTTCTCTCATCTGTTAAGAAAGTTGCAAACTATAGTTTTGTATAATTTAGAAGCATTTTTTTAAATTTTGTAAATGTAAGAACCATGGATCCGTTTTTTATGATATGTTGATGTTGACTTGAAAGAGCATGGCAGTTGAGAATATGTCATGCTCACTTAAATGTCTCACTGATGGTGGCGCGTGTGTTGGATCATTCGGTTCCCTACAAAATGGTTGAGCTAGGTGGTGCTGATCCACGCGTCATGTTCGTGAACGGGCGCCGTTGGTTGAGACTGGTCATCTCTTAACTGCCAGGGCTTATTTTTAATGTTATATTTTAAATTGTTTCTTTTTTTACATTGTTCTCACATATAGAAGCAATAAGAATAATGTACCCAGGATTTTGTAATAATATATTATCTTGATTTAAAAGAGTGTCCGTGGAGTTTCTTGCCCGTTCTTCTCCATAGAGATGTACGTTTTTGAAATGGGCGACTAGCTTCAACTTTCTGACTAACTGACCGACTATTTAATTTTGACAATTCAAAAGTGCCTATAAATGGTTTAATTGAAATAAATTATTTGAGTTTGAGTTGAGTTTGAGTTTGCTAAATCAGAAGTTCAGTGGTTTAGATGTGAAAATATAAAACACAATTTCAAGTTTAACTCCCCTCTCCCTGAAAATCTCGAAATCTTGAATTTTCGAAAATTTTACATACTTATTATTAATTATTATTATTGATTGGACCACGCATTCAATTACTTCCACACAAACTTCAACACCCCTATATCCCCCTTTGAGGGGTAGTTTTGAAAAACTTATGATAATAAACTTTATTGCTTACATAGGCGATTATTCATGCCAATTTTGAAGTTTATTATCCTAACGAATAAGATTTTTCATATAAACTGTATCCCCGCTTTTCACCCCCACAGGGGTGAAATTTTGAAAAATCGTTTGGGATGTGTTCAATCAAGCCACGCTGTAAATTCCTCCCCTGTAAAATTGACTACCCCTTTTCAGCCCGTCAGGGGTAGATTTTCAAGAAAGCCTGATACACATTATTCTTTACTTTCAATTTTAGGTATAAATACTGAGTTTCGAGTAAATCGGACCGCGCGTTAAAATTCTTCCATACAAACTTTGAAACCCCCCAATCCCCGAATGGTGGAATTTAGAAAAAACTTTCTTAGTGTTTTATTTTATTTGGAACAACATACAATTACATAATCTAGAATACAAATACACAAACTTAAGAGCTACTTAACAATCAACAGCGTTGTCCACAGCATATATAAGTAATAATAAATGCGCGTTAGGAAAGAAAACGATATAATAATAAAAGCTTTGTGATGATCGTAGAAGCGTTTACATTTTTACAAACATAGAAACGTCTAACTAAGGATACAGCAGTTCAACTATAAGCTTATTATACTGAAGAGGATAAGAGTACAGTGTCTGATTTAGTCTTAGTGGATGCCTACTCTTCACGAAAAACACACCCTCCAAATTTCATGTCTCTAGGACCAGCGGTTTAGGCTGTGCGTTGATGTATCAGTCAGTCAGTCAGGACTTTGAATTTTATATATATAGATACAGTAACAGGCATCAATAGGCTAAACCAATTAATGTAAAACGTATAAGTTGATGAAATAAACATTTTTATTTATTTTTTTATTTTAAACCAAGTCATAAACGAACAGCTACTTTTCGGTCACACATATGACTCGGCAGCTGTTTCCCTTCAAGTAAGCTGTCTCAAGAACCACCGTGCGGCGCGAGAGATTGTATAGCTGTCTATCATACAGTATATTCAGATTGTGTAGCTGTCTATCATACAGTATATTTAGATTGTGTAGCTGTCTATCATACTGTATATTTAGATTGTGTAGCTGTCTATCATACTGTATATTTACATTGTGTAGCTGTCTATCATAAAGTATAAAGCCGCAGCAACAGCGGGTCATCAGGACTCGGCTTCTGTTTAAATAGATTTAACTTTATTGAACTAGTTTACACTGGCAGTTCAAATAGGGATAGGTAGGTATATACAAAAGGTCTAAATAAACCGTCTTTGTAATTTATCAATCCGTCAACTGCTAGTCAAACGGACTGGTGAATGATTGCACAATTTTGTAACTAACAGAATATTTTATTAACTTTATTTGTATCATGCTTATTAAATTATTTTCTATTTCTGACGACCGCAATTTAGACGACTGTAATATACTAACCACAACTGTTTCCTAAACACAAACATGGCTCGCGGTAGCAGCTGCTGAGTGAGCTTTCTACAGTTTTTCTGTTGTGTAGCTCAAGGCCAAGTTCGCGGGATTTCAGCCATGTGTACGCTACCTCGCCGGTCATGGCCGGTCATGGGCCCCGGTCATAGGCCCCCGCACTAAACTAGTTGCCACCGATCCCATGAGCCAAGATGCTCAACATACGTTCAGGTAGATTTGTCTTGTTGAGACAACCCCCCAAGAAAGGGGGGGGGGGGGGTCGACAAATGAGGCCCTTGGTGTTTGCACTGAGGTTTTTGTTACATTTCGAGCTAGTTGCGTAATTTGAATGTGTTCGTCGTATGTCACGTTGGCAATAAACATTAATAATGTTGCCGATAAGGTTCGGTTCGCCCTTTCCTGTAGTCGCAAAAAGCTGAGCGATTTATAGCGGTGTCAATGTGAGTTAGAAGAAACGTCTGTTGGAGCACAAGATATCACGAGCACTGTGCTGAAAGTTTGTGTCGCGCCGGTAGCAGGGGGGGGGGGGGGGGTTGGGTGTTGCTGTTCCGCAGAAGGCCACTTTTTAAACTTTGAAAAATGAGTGATGTGAGCTGTGCTCGTAAATTATAAATGGTAATGTGAAAACTTTCGGCGCAGGCTCGCACAGTGACCGGCTCCGCGGGTTCATGTTTTATCCGGGAACTGTAACACCCGCTATGTACTACGACTCATATCACTGACATACTAAAACTGACTGTTTCCTGGAAAATAATAAATAAGCCTTTTCCTGTTTTTGCGTGGGTTTAAAGGTCGTGGCTGTGAGGGATTATATCAAAAGGATGGGTTTGGGTAGGGACAGCATGCCTATACGTTCACAAGTAAATAGCAATATATATTATCAGATCGCTGGCGATCGACTCGAGCGCTGTGCTGTGCTAAGCATGTCGCACATTATTAGGTACTTAGTGGTTATGGATACTTAGTGCATGACCATGTAGAATTTTCATTATGGTTATTCTATAAGTATCGTGATTTCAAAAATAGTAAATATTCACACAATTTTTCTGTATCATAAGAACTACTAACTATTGATGCATATGATCAGTTGATCAGTCCCCCTCCTAATCCTCCCCCCTCCCCCCCAGTGTAGACCTTTCTCCACTTGTTTTATAAGTTCCCATTACTTTATCTGATAGATTGTTTTCCTTTAATTTCGTCGCCCAGGCCTATTGTTGTTCTTTAATTAATTAACTGTAATCCGGGATCAACATCCAGCGTAATGGAGTTACAGCGGAGATCGATCACCCCAGGTCATCTTGAGATAATAATTACGTTTTACTTTATTTATATCAGCCTTACAAACTGAATGTTGTAGCTACCTCTTCGATTCGTTGAAACCCGCCCGGACCGTAACAAAAGACAATGAAATCTTCGTTATACAATATATTATTAAGGGCTGATTTTTCAATGACCTGATAACTTTATTTTTCAATGATCTGATAACTTTATTTTTCAATGATCTGATAACTTTATTTTTCAATGATCTGATAACTTTATTTTTCAATGATCTGATAACTTTATTTTTCAATGATCTGATAACTTTATTTTTCAATGATCTGATAACTTTATTTTTCAATGATCTGATAACTTTATTTTTCAATGATCGCCTAAAGTCAAGATCGAATATCAACTTTATTTGAGGAACAATTTTGAAATTCCTCGAATAAAAGTTATCTGGCGATGGAAAAATCAGCTCTGAAATAAATATAATACAAGAGATACTACATACGATATCTACTTCAGGAAAATTCTTCTTTTTGAAATCCAAAGTGTTATTCAGGAATAATGTCGGCACGTCCTTATTTTGTTCTGATAAACATACTTAAAACAAGGAAATGGCCAACCACAAATGCACGTGACGGCACGGTTGGCGCAGTGGTTAAGCGATTGACTGCTGCGCTGCGTGTCGCGGGTTCGATTCCCGCACGGAACAAATATTTGTATGACCTACAATTAGTTGTTCCGGGTCTGGCTGTTTGTGTATGTGAGTTTATATGTCTGTAAACGCACCCACGATACAGGAGAAATTCCTAGTGTGGGGAAAAGTTAAAAAAAAAAAAAATAGCTGCCATGATGCAGTTACGAGTCTCCACATACTTGGTAACCGTAAGGGTAAGGGGACGTCAGACGACCCCAGTACGATATCCGTTCCGAAGCCCAATGACAACATCCCTAGTGTGCAAGCTCCGCTACGGTCAGCAGTCAGGCAGTGTGCCGGGTACACTGCCTGACGGGTACGGCCACAGCACAGCACAGTGCTAGGCAAGTGTACATATTGACTCTGAGATAAGCTCCCTCATGCTGGCTGCGCTTGTATTGACTGTTGACCTGTTACTGAGACTAGTGTAGGTAAACTTAAATATGGCGACAGAGATTTTAGATTTTAATGTGTATTAGGTAATAATCTTATAAACAAATACAAGCTAACGATATGTATTCTCGATCGACGATCAAACCTTAGAAAAAGCCAAGAACCGTTCCATTTTAATTTTCCGACACAATGAACATATTTTATCAGAGGGATTCGTCGCAGGAGTGTAAATAAATAAAAAATAAAAAAGCCTTTTATTTCTTGCCAATGAATTTAAAATAATGGGTAAATAGAAATAAACATTGAAAATTAAAATAAAATTTGAAAATTAAATTGAAAATAGATTAAACTACTCAAAAATTATAAACATCTTATTGCATCCATTAAAGTTAATTCAGATCAAATCAAATCAAATAATTTTTTAATTAATAATTAATTAGCATAATTAAGTAGTTCAATTATAAATTATTCAATAAATTTCTACCCATGTGATAAGTTAATTTTGTGCAAGAACCCCTCTTAGGTGAAGGCCTCCTCCAGAGATTGCCATGTGTCTCTGTTGCTTGCTACTCTTGTCCAGTCCCGGCCGGCTATGTGTATTATGTCGTCTGCCCATCGTGTTTGCGGCCTGCCTCTCTTTCTGTAGCCTGCTGGTCCTGGCCACACCGTGGTTCGTATGGTCCATCTATCGTCAGCCATTCTGGTTACATGGCCCGCTCATCGCATTTTTAATTTCTGTGCGTAACTTAAGGCATCAATAATATCTGTCTTTTTACGGATTATGCTATGTGGTATCTTCTGCAATTTGCTTTCAAACTCAAACTCAAACTCAAACTCAAATCATTTATTTCAATTAAACCATTTACAGGCACTTTTGAATTGTCAAAATTAAATAGTCGGTCAGTTAGTCAGAAAGTTGAAGCTAGTCGCCCATTCCAAAAACGTAGATCTCTATGGAGAAGAACGGGCAAGAAACTCCACGGACACTCTTTTAAATCAAGATATTATTACAAAATCCTGGGTACATTATTCTTATTGCTTCTATATGTGAGAACAATGTAAAAAAAAAGAAACAATTTATAACATTAAAAATAAGCCCTGGCAGTTAAGAGATGACCAGTCTCAACCAACGGCGCCCGTTCACGAACATGACGCGTGGATCAGCACCACCTAGCTCAACCATTTTGTAGGGAACCGAATGATCCAACACACGCGCCACCATCAGTGAGACATTTAAGTGAGCATGACATATTCTCAACTGCCATGCTCTTTCAATCTTAGCATTCTCCTTTCCATACTTCTTTGTCTTGTTTTTATCTTGTTTTTTGTTTTATGAGTAAACTTCCATGTTTGACATGCATAATTATGTCATGGAGGGTAAGAGGCATGAGTTCATTATTTTCCTCTTTAATGTAATGGGAAAATTGCCTTTCAGCACTTCTTTATAACTCCAAAACTTGTTCCAGGTCTTTTGAACTCTTCTGTCTACTTCCTGTTGATTGTTTAGTGTGCTGAATGATATTGTTTTCCTAAATATATATAGTTACTCACATACTCTAGGTGGACATCTTCAAGTTGTATGGTTTCGTGACTATTGTTTGTCATTGCTTTCGTTTTACTCAGATTTATTTCCAAGCCGACTTCCTTGCTAGCTATATGTAAGGTGCATATCATATGTTGTAAGTCTTTATGATTATCACTTAAAAGTACAATATCGTCGGCAAACCTTAGATGTGAAAGATAATTCCCGTTGACATTGATACCTAGATTCTTCCAGTCCAGATTGCTTATGACCGACTCCAACACTGCTATGAAAAGACGAGGGGAGAGGGGGTCGCCCTGCCTGACCCCTCTTTCTATCTTTATTGGTGGTCCTACGTTATCCAATTGTACTCTACTTTGGCTATTCTTATAAAGATCTTTCAGTATGTTTATATATTTTAGGTTAACATTTTGAGTGTGTAGAGTTTACCAAATTGCTGAGTGTGAAATTGTATCGAACGCTTTTTGGTAATCAATGAAAGCAATGTACAGCGGTCTCTGGAATTCTTGATATTTCTCAATGACCTGTTCCAATGTATGTATATGGTCTGTAGTACTGTAACCTTTTCTGAAGCCTGCTTGTTCTATTGGTTGTTTACTGTCCAGTATTTGACCAATTCTCTTTTCTATGACTGAAGAGAATAGTTTATATATAGTTGGTAACAGGCTTATAGGTCGGTAGTTAGAAATATCTTTTGGATCTCCTTTTCCGTCGCAGGAGTAGTTAAGTTATACTTGTCGCATCACTGGGTGGCCGAGATGCGAAACATCGGGTTTTCTTCACGATCCGACATAGTTTACGTATGTGTGGGCACTGTAGCGGGTACTCGAACGAAAAGATAATTTGAATTTAAAGTAACTTTAATAAACTAGCGATTATCAACCGAAACGCAAACTTGCGTCGGAAACAAACACGTGCGTACGGTACTGAGCGTTTGCCAAGACTGTCCGAGCTCGACTGTCCACTGTAGACTGTCGCAACACTCGGTCTCTCCGCCAGTCGTCGCTGCATCTCCTCCACCGACGATCGTGTCCAAGCGGTAGGGCTCGCTTGCGTTTCCGATCACATGATTATTCGTTTACCCATCAAATTGTTAGATGGCGCTGTCCGCTGTACTACGGCGGCATCTATCCACGACACGGCCATCCCTGACTAGCACCCGTCCTCGGGTGTAGTACCTGTGGACCAAATATGCTCAGAGAGTAAACAAGCTCGGCTTTTGTGCCAAATACCCAATAAGGTAGCGTGGGTCTCATTGTTACTTTAATTTCTCTAGTCATAATTTACAATACCTTCTTATAAAGGTTTCGTACAAAGAGCACCCTATACAACATTAATCATTAGAAAAGGTTCGATCAATAAGTTGAACAAAATAAAATTAAAATAGTTGTAACGAATCAGTTACTATTCAGAAAAAATCGGTGCAAAAACACAGTCCAGAATCGCACCAACGATTCTTAACAGATCAGTTGTCACATATGTTACAACACATGAGGTATATGCACCAACACCAACGATTCTCATAAAAAAAATGTCTCTGTGCACCAACACAGACAGGAATCACACCAAAGATTTCTTGTAGACCCATCGCCACATGTGCTTACTGCACATGAGGTGCGGTACAAAGAGACCTATCGCCACATGTACTCACTGCACATGAGGCGCTCTGTGCACCAACACAGACCTGCATCGACCGATCAACAAGCTAAGTCAAAAACAAAACCGTTAGAATTTACCGAAATGAATTTCATAAGCAATGTATACCTTCCTCGTTCGCATTCGCAGTGAATAGACGTGTTTACCGTTCAAGCCGCTCTAAAAATATTATTCAAAATAAAAAAGTTTTGAGTAAGTTAAAAATAAACCATAGCTTAAAGTACCTAAGGTCGAAAACTAACTGTCGCTTCGTTGACTAGTTCGATCACGCGCCCAGTGACGTGATTTAGATAAGGAGCGCTTTGCACAGTATACGCAAGATTTATAGAGAAATTAACATGTTACGTTCGCCCAAAGAAACTACCTACGCGTCGCAACCCGAATTATCTACATGCGTTACAGATGACGCTGACTTCGTGTCTTCAAGAAAAAGAAAACAACGTCAGTCTGATGATGAAATTTCTGAATTGCGTTGTGAATTAAGGAATATGTTCTCATCTATGAAAGATGACCAAGACTCAAAATTTCTCAGTCTGAATGAAATGATTAGTGAAATCAAAGACCAAAACAAAGAAATAATTCAGTCTAATACAATCCTGCAGAAAGCTCTAGAAGAGTCTGTGACTATGTGCAAAGATTTGAAACATAAATATGAAAGTATTATGATAGCCAATGAAGAGGCTTAATGTTAAAATAAATGTTATAGAAGGTCAAATTGAAGATTTGCTAAGAAAACAGCTAGAGACTACTATTGAAATTAAAAACGTGCCCTTATACCTACCTAAAATGCCTAAATGCCCCCCCTGCCCCCATGCCCCCATGCCTTAATGTGCCCTTGTGCCTTACTGATAACTTAAGCGAAATTGTGTCTCACCTGCACAAGGCAGTGGATTTACCCATCTCCCCTGGTAATATTCGTCAAGTGAAAGAAATCTAGTCAAAACTACGTTATTGTTGTTGAGTATCAGGCAGTTAAATCACGTATAGATTTACTTAATGCTATTAAATTCTATAATCAGAAGCACAAGGAGGACAAATTGAACACAAATCAACTGCAGATCTCGGGTGAGAAACTCCCAATACATATATGTTTCAGAATCCCTGACTCCTAAAGCACGTAAACTACATTAATTAGCCCGGGCACTGCAGAAAAAGCACGAGTTTAGGTTCTGCTGGGTCTCCAATGGAAGAATTTTCATTAAGAAAAATGAGGGATCTCCATCGATACTCATACACTCCGCGGAACTTATTGATGGTATTGTTGCTGATATTGAGAAGACTAACATTTCAAGTGCCAATTCAAGAATATGACTATTGGTTAAAGCCATATTATCCTCTTTACATTGGTTTATTTGTTTATTGTTTGCCCATTTTTTACTTTTCACTTTTTTTAAGTTCTTAGAAGCCATAGGATACACACACATAGTTCTTAAAATTTACGCTTATTTCTTAATGCGCCCATGTTACTCAAAATTACAATTTCACCCCACACAATCACAACACACAGATTTCTGATAGACTGGTTTTGTTCATTATTTTGCATAAGTACGAGTTTGTTGCATTTTGGCGTTTCCCTAAGGCAAATGGTTTTACTTAGTTTTGTTAAAAATAAAATATGGTTGATTTAACAAAATTTTGTTTGATAAAACTAATACATATAAAGTGTTACTTAACTCAAAATATTAGGAGTATTAATCATAACTTTGATGAACTTCGTGTACTTCTGTTTAGACTTGACATTTCATTGACTTTATTATTTTAACCGAATGTTGGCTGTCAGAAAATACAGCCCTACCTGATATTGCTTTTTACCGGGTTTTCGCGAGTACTAATCATATTAACCAAAACAATGGTATTGTTATTGAATTTGAAAGTTTCTCTGTCGGAACTTACGGGAAAATGTTGTGATGTTAATTGTTTGGTCACTACTATTGATAGTGATCTAGCAATTATATCTTTATACAGACCACCCGCGTTTAAAAATATTGACAATTTCGTTAACGCTGTAGATAATGTATTACATTGTTATAAATATAAAAGATTTAAAAACATCGTACTAATGGGTGACTTGAATATTAATATTAGGGACGGTACTCACAGTAAAACATCGAAATATGTGGACCTGCTTGCCTCGCACGGTTTTCTTGCATCACATTTTTATCCGACACGAGAAAATAATTGTCTGGACCATTGCTTTGTCAAAACTAATGTTGATACTTTGACCCTAGTATGCGACTCGACTATTACGGATCACTGCAGTGTTATGATGTCTCTCCTTAGGAAATTGGTAACCTCTGACAAAAAACAGACAACATATAAAAAAGTAAATTACAACGCGATCATGGATGATTTAAAACAAATCGACTGGACTGTTGTATTACATTCTGATGACCCTAATGAAGTCACCAATAATTTCCTATGCACAGTAAGAGACACCATCAGTAGACATACCTACATCTATAAACTGTCGCAGAAAACGTAACATTAAACCCTGGATAACGCCTGGACTCTGTCGCTGTATGAGGAATAGAGATCATTTGCACCAAAACCTTAGAAAAGACCCTTTTTTTTTTTGTGGATAGGAAATCATCAAATGACCCCTCCCGCTCTGGGTGGAGCGGAAGGGAGTGTCAGACTTTTACTGACTAAAACCCACCCGTGTTCCTTCCTTAGCCCTTTCTGTTCCAGGGCAGCGGTTAACCTTTCGGAAGATCCCGCCGCCCCGGCAGGCTTCGGCCCTATCGGGCCCCGTCCTCTGCTGACATCTCTTTGAGGCGCGCGTGGAACACAACGCGCCGTCCGGCACGGGCCTGGTCCTGATCGGACGGTGAGTTACCAATTACTCACCGCCCGCAGGCCCGCGCCTACGGTGGCCGGGAGTCGTCACGCGGTTCCCGACGCCCGGAGCGTCTCCCGCGGCGGCTGAGGCGTGAGGTTCTTTCCCTCAGCCTCCCCGCCACCTCCTTCGCTAGCATGACTGCTTCTAGAAAAGACCCTCACAATGAGATACTGAAGATAACCTACAAAAGATATCGAAATACTTGTACGAATTTACTAAAAAATCTGAAGAATAAATACCTAAGATCACAAATAAACATTCACAAAGATAATTTCAAAAAACAATGGTCAATAATTAAGGAAATCTGTCTATACAAAAGTTTGATAATTGAAGTTTGTTTGTAAAGAGTTTGATGACCTTTTAAAAAGTAAAACTAAACCGCAAGATTCTATTGGCGGTACGCGCAACTTTCGCGTCACGTGGCAAAGGTATTTTTGCACACAGCCTATGCCCAAAACAACATGTACCATAATCGCGCATCCGTATCTGGCATTTCTGGTTACAACTTGAACAGATCCACTCGATTATTTAATAAGCGTTCACATGTTTGCACTTTGTTTTTCAAATGTCAACGGTCACTTCCACTTTAACCGTTCTCATTGTGAACACGTGGGTTGTTGAGGTCCAATCCCAATTCTGATGTCGCATCACTGGGTGGCCGAGATGCGAAACATCGGGTTTTCTTTACGATCCGACATAGTTTACGTATGTGTGGGCACTGTAGCTGGGTACTCGAACGAAAAGATAATTTGAATTTAAAGTAACTTTAATAAACTAGCGATTATCAACCGAAACACACACTTGCGTCGGAAACAAACACGTGCGTACTGTACTGAGCGTTTGCCAAGACTGTCCGAGCTCGACTGTCGCAACACTCGGTCTCTCCGCCAGTCCTCGCTGCATCCCCTCCACCGACGATCGTGTCCAAGCCGTAGGGCTCGCTTGCGTTTCCGATCACATGATTATTCGTTTACCCATCAAATTGTTAGATGGCGCTGTCCGCTGTTCTACGGCGGCATCTATCCACGACATACTCATATGTTACAATATAAAGTTATACTCGTATGTTACAATATATATGATAAGTTATACTCAAACATAAGTTACAATATATATGATAAGTTATACTCGTATGTTACAATATAAATTATGTATATGATAAGGTCTTCACTTAAAAAAATAAACAGTAAATTCTTTACTATCGAAATACGAGCTGGCATTTTAATATGTTGACTTTTAAGAACTATATATTCGTTTCAATTTCATGTACTTTAAGCAAAGAAAGCTGGAAAGTTTGTTACTTAAATAAAACAGGCAGCTCATTTATACAGTGTTTAATGCATTTCCTTCTGTTCGAACAAAAGCGAGCAACAATGAAGCGAGCATCGTTCTTTGACAAATATTTACACAAGTCACGAAGTAAATCTGAAAGTTTGCAACGCCGGAGTTTCACAACCGTTTAATGAAGAACTTGACGCGCTCGTTCGAGATGTTGGCTCCACGTTCAGCTGTTATCAAGTACTATGAACACGGCCCACACCCACGGGCTGCGGTGGCTGACGACTGTACAGAAGATTGATTTCTTAGGCTAAGCGCGCACTACGAATTTTAATCGTTACGGATGATAATCGCCAATCTGTGAACAATACCAATATTCTTGAGCCCGCGCACTGCGTTAAAAAATCGCTTGAGAATTCACTTGAAAAATTATTTGCGTTTGCGATTTTATTTCGCTTCAACATGCGATTCAAAAAATCGCATCGCAGTGCGCGCTTTGCCTTACAAGCACAAGAGAGTAGCCTCAGCGTGAGACTGAGGGTTCAAGATTTGTTTTATATACTGCAGTGGCCCGAGACGCTCTTCATTCGTGGCTATCAGGACAGGTTACTTCTTTCGTTTATATATCTGTTTTATTTTTATAGACACGCAATAGACACGTTGATTCATCATTTTTTTCTTGAAAATCGGCTTTTCGGTTGCAATGTCCACTATGTGGCTGGTAAGCATTGCTAAAAGTGGATCTACTGTAGTATCTCCGTTGTCTGTCTCTTTAAAGTGATCTGTATTCAGCCGCCGTATCTCGATGTAATATCATCTCGACACTAATACTTTCTAAACTAACGTTTTCTCACTCGCGTCGAACGTGAACTGGTTCTGTCCGTGGAAATAATTGTATTTCACGCTATCTTGGAGATGGATGCACCGAGTAGTTCTTATGACTACTCTCTAGCATGACAGGAGCCTATCAAACAGAGCACCATGGCGCCGTGAGCCATGACTATCAAACAGAGCTCCATGGCGCCATGAGCCATGACTATCAAACAGAGCACCATGGCGCCGTGAGCCATGACTATCAAACAGAGCAGCATGGCGCCGTGAGCCATGACTATCAAACAGAGCTCCATGGCGCCGTGAGCCATGACTATCAAACAGAGCAGCATGGCGCCGTGAGCCATGACTATCAAACAGAGCAGCATGGCGCCGTGAGCCATGACTATCAAACAGAGCAGCATGGCGCCGTGAGCCATGACTATCAAACAGAGCTCCATGGCGCCGTGAGCCATGACTATCAAACAGAGCAGCATGGCGCCGTGAGCCATGACTATCAAACAGAGCAGCATGGCGCCGTGAGCCATGACTATCAAACAGAGCAGCATGGCGCCGTGAGCCATGACTATCAAACAGAGCAGCATGGCGCCGTGAGCCATGACTATCAAACAGAGCAGCATGGCGCCGTGAGCCATGACTATCAAACAGAGCACCATGGCGCCGTGAGCCATGACTATCAAACAGAGCAGCATGGCGCCGTGAGCCATGACTATCAAACAGAGCACCATGGCGCCGTGAGCCATGACTATCAAACAGAGCACCATGGCGCCGTGAGCCATGACTATCAAACAGAGCAGCATGGCGCCGTGAGCCATGACTATCAAACAGAGCAGCATGGCACCGTGAGCCATGACTATCAAACAGAGCAGCATGGCGCCGTGAGCCATGACTATCAAACAGAGCAGCATGGCGCCGTGAGCCATGACTATCAAACAGAGCAGCATGGCGCCGTGAGCCATGACTATCAAACAGAGCAGCATGGCGCCGTGAGCCATGACTATCAAACAGAGCAGCATGGCGCCGTGAGCCATGACTATCAAACAGAGCAGCATGGCGCCGTGAGCCATGACTATCAAACAGAGCACCATGGCGCCGTGAGCCATGACTATCAAACAGAGCAGCATGGCGCTGTGAGCCATGACTATCAAACAGAGCACCATGGCGCCGTGAGCCATGACTATCAAACAGAACAGCATGGCGCCGTGAGCCATGACTATCAAACAGAGCAGCATGGCGCCGTGAGCCATGACTATCAAACAGAGCAGCATGGCGCCGTGAGCCATGACTATCAAACAGAGCAGCATGGCGCCGTGAGCCATGACTATCAAACAGAGCAGCATGGCGCCGTGAGCCATGACTATCAAACAGAGCAGCATGGCGCCGTGAGCCATGACTATCAAACAGAGCACCATGGCGCCGTGAGCCATGACTATCAAACAGAGCAGCATGGCGCCGTGAGCCATGACTATCAAACAGAGCACCATGGCGCCGTGAGCCATGACTATCAAACAGAGCACCATGGCGCCGTGAGCCATGACTATCAAACAGAGCAGCATGGCGCCGTGAGCCATGACTATCAAACAGAGCAGCATGGCACCGTGAGCCATGACTATCAAACAGAGCAGCATGGCGCCGTGAGCCATGACTCAAACAGAGCAGCATGGCGCCGTGAGCCATGACTATCAAACAGAGCAGCATGGCGCCGTGAGCCATGACTATCAAACAGAGCAGCATGGCGCCGTGAGCCATGACTATCAAACAGAGCAGCATGGCGCCGTGAGCCATGACTATCAAACAGAGCAGCATGGCGCCGTGAGCCATGACTATCAAACAGAGCACCATGGCGCCGTGAGCCATGACTATCAAACAGAGCAGCATGGCGCTGTGAGCCATGACTATCAAACAGAGCACCATGGCGCCGTGAGCCATGACTATCAAACAGAACAGCATGGCGCCGTGAGCCATGACTATCAAACAGAGCAGCATGGCGCCGTGAGCCATGACTATCAAACAGAGCAGCATGGCGCCGTGAGCCATGACTATCAAACAGAGCACCATGGCGCCGTGAGCCATGACTATCAAACAGAGCACCATGGCGCCGTGAGCCATGACTATCAAACAGAGCAGCATGGCGCCGTGAGCCATGACTATCAAACAGAGCACCATGGCGCCGTGAGCCATGACTATCAAACAGAGCAGCATGGCGCCGTGAGCCATGACTATCAAACAGAGCAGCATGGCGCCGTGAGCCATGACTATCAAACAGAGCACCATGGCGCCGTGAGCCATGACTATCAAACAGAGCAGCATGGCGCCGTGAGCCATGACTATCAAACAGAGCACCATGGCGCCGTGAGCCATGACTATCAAACAGAGCAGCATGGCGCCGTGAGCCATGACTATCAAACAGAGCACCATGGCGCCGTGAGCCATGACTATCAAACAGAGCAGCATGGCGCCGTGAGCCATGACTATCAAACAGAGCAGCATGGCGCCGTGAGCCATGACTATCAAACAGAGCACCATGGCGCCGTGAGCCATGACTATGTCCGCGAGTAATGCTGGTTGTTATTATATTTGAATTATTTTATGAATGCTGGCTGGAAGTTTAGTCAGAGGTACATCGCTACTATTGAAGTACAGAAAGACGCGATGCGAGTTATGACTTAATTTGTAGAGATAACACGTCTTCTTTTTCTTTGCTCTGCGATATGCAATAAGGACATCTCAGCTCACTGATGTTTATATAAAGATCTAATATGATTGCAGTTGCAGCCACTCCGGTCACGTATGCTGCGCGCAATCCATACCAACTACGATACCCGATACGATACTACGTATTCCACCTATACTTCACCGTGTCGTAATAGCGTGGGCTTACAGGCACTGCGCTGAGTGTGTTGTGTGTGCAGAAAGTGGCACAATCAGCAGGGAATGTCGCGAGCGCGTGATGCAGCCGTAAACTGAGGAGAATATCACATTAATGTGAAAAGAAAAGAAGATATAAAGACAGAAAGACATTTGGTACGCGTTTGTTGACAATAATTCAAAGCAAAAAGGTCCTTAAGACATTTGAAGCGCCGTTTGAATTTATCTCTGTAATCTTTATGTGACCGACAAACAGCCCAGGTCCTTCTACACTGTTGTATAACTTCTATCGAAAGCAAACTGCTACAGAAGATTTCGCTCAAAATATTTAGTTGTACACACATTATATTTTATTTACATTTTATCGAACTAACACTAATATATACTATATACAATTATGTAATACGAAAAAATATACAAAAAGGCAGGAGCTCATTGGGCATCAAAAAATTCGTCCGCATCACTGTTAATGGGGTAGGTGCCCAAAAGGCTGGCACGTTGCCACGTTGGATGGCAATGCTGATTCTTTGGGCTAAAAATAGGCCAGCCTTCTGGTCATGTGAAGAGTCAACCAACCGCTTGGCGATGTCCCGAAAAATTCGATGAGCACTCGGACCCCAAGGCCCTAGAGTTTCAACCCCAAACGGCTCAAACATATAGTTCCCAATAAGGTTGTTATATTTGCGCCGTTTGAGGTTTTCTGCTCCTGCAGCAGCCGCCCCAGCACAGCCCACCGTGCTAGGAAGATGGGATGGCGCGAGGGTGTCGACACAGGTTGCATCCCATACCAAAGGCCTACCCAACTTCCAAGGCATTATGGTCATTCCATCGGGCCTCTTTCCATCGTCGCGTGCCAAGCCATTGGGTTCTAAAACAGCTGGCACCCCGGCGGAGACAAGAGCCCGACGGATGATTTCGTTAATGCTGGTGTGCCTTGCCATCCGTCCAGCGCTCTTGCTGCAGGATAGGCCATGGTGTTCGAGGCAGTCGACTGCTTCACCGCATTGACAGCGATGTGGAGCTCCGCATGGAGCGCCCAGACGCAAACATGTAGCGAGCCGGAATGTGGTGTCACCCAGCATAGTGCCTATATTAGGTGACGGTAGCGCCGAAGCCAGAGGCCCGACTTCCATTCACCCACAGCCAGCAGGCGGGCACGCTCAGCAGTATTGGTGGACGTATTAATAAGTTTATTCCGTACCAACCTGCAGAGCGGCTCATCCTACTGTCTCTGGGAAGACGGGTTCTCGGGCTGAACCGTGTCCGGGCAAGCCACTTTCCAGGCGTTCACCGCGTCGGTCAAACACGGCACTTCAGAGTCAACCTGAGCAGGAACCAAGATTCGTGTGGTTAACTTTTCGGTGCTGTGGACCGAGGATAGGAACGCCGGTAGGCTTACACTAGAAATTTTGCGGACGCCGAGCCCACCAAAACGAATGGGTAGTGTGGCTTGCCACGCGCGGTCGTCCAAAGCCACATTAAAAATGGATGTAAGAGTACTGCGAATAATATGATCGATTTTGTCCAAAAGGTGTGAATGCTTCCATAAAGAGGAAGAGCGGAGAAAATACATAACATTTGGACCGAAACAACAATATCGACAACAATACAATATTAGGGTGAAAGCCGAATGTAAATTAATTTTAGAAAGTCTATCCGAAATATCGTTAAAATTTTTAATTTTTCCGTCAACGAACGGTGAAAAACTGTCTTCTAAAATTGGGGAACCTAAGAGGTGCAATGAACTTTTTTCCAAAATTTTGTTGTTTGGGGTTACTAAATTAAATTTCTGTATAGTCGATAGTCTATCAGTATTGTCACAAATGTATTTCACATTTTGAGTTGTTGAGGTCAAGGCCGATGGATTGGAACTGTTGCTTTAGGAATTGAAGATCTTTTAGAACGGTGACTACGTCACCCCCTAGTGTTCCGTCATCTAAATACCACATTGAACACACATTGAATTTTGAATTTAGTTGTTGTATTATTGGATGGATAGCCAAACTGAAAATGACTGGCCCGAGAGGATCACCTTGTTGGCATCCGACTGCAGATTCTAAAACGTTCTCTTTATATAATAATTTTGAAGGGTGCCTGTAGCACTGCCACATAAAACCAAAAAGTTCGGGTAACTCCTTTTTTACTTCAGCCAACAAAGTGTCCCTGTTAACAGAGTTGAAGGCGTTCTTAACGTCAACCTTGAGGATGACCTCACCTTTACTGGCATTTAAAAAACTAGATAGGGCATGTATGGCAACCTCGCAGCCCCCTTTGGAACCACAGCCAAGCTGTAGGGGCTGGAACTTGTTGGACAGAATGTCGCCGTACAATTTACAACATATTTTGGCTGCCGTACGCCTGTAGGTGCACCCAACAGCAATGGGACGAATGCCGCCGTCCCTCTTGCGCAGGGCACATAAATTGGCCCCGTACAAGACATCGATGACGGCATCATTCACACCGCCGTTGAGCATCAGGTTAATTAGAGCCGCAAGCTCCTTCAAAAGCAACTCACCAGCTTCCCCAGCGCCTGAGCTCAATAAATCTTTTAAATGCTGAGGAGTCAGGCCGTCGAGGCCGCCGGCGGAACCACTTTGGAAGGAGCTCACGGCTGCAATCAGCTGAGGGGCAGTGAAATTTAAAGGCGTTGAATCGGAGTCGGGGGGGTCGGGAAAGGTGGGACCATCCGCAGGCGCCGGATGTTTACTTTCCAGGGCAGAAAGGGTTTCTGGAGAGTAGGGCGCCACCACATCACTACTGAAAAGTAGCCTGGCCGCTCCCCTGATATCACCTTCGCTTAATTTGGATTCTACATGTGAACATAACCCTTTTCCTGAAAGGTTATTGAAAACAGGTAATTTTGGATCCAAAATAAGAGTCGAATAATTATTGCAGTTGTCTTTAATTTGGGTTGTCAATGTTGTTTTAGTTGCCAAATTTTTTTGGACATGCAAAATCTTATAAGGGAAGGTGATCTTTTTTTAAAGTGGGATCAGTTGACCGATTCAAAACATTCATTAGGTCAACTCATCCCGCGGGATAAGTTCGAGCGGGCTCAGTTGACTAAAGAGCCAGTAGTTGCTCCCAGGCACTTTCTGAGTTCTCCTGGGCCGCAAGACGGAGACATCGTGCCAAACTCAATGCAACAGACCGTCTCGCGCCCCGGGGAACTCTCGTTAATACCTACTGGGGTCGAATTTTTTAATTTTGCTAACGTTTTCCACAAAGTTTGATCTGGAGTTGTTGATGTTGGGGATGTGGGTGGGGGGCACAAAGGTACACTATGAGGTTTGTGAACCTTGCCATAGTGTATACGTAGCCCCCGTTCGCCTTTAAAGAAGCGTGGCTGGGAGCAATGGGGACATCTCACCTGGACATCGAGTGATGTGGCAGGTTGGCTGGCACTATTTCCGGCGTCGCTACAGCCGGCATTTAACATAAATATACTTACCCAAAAGAAAAATAACTATAAACACTAAACACAAGTACCTATACACTTAAAATTATTATTTACACAAAGATCAAAAAAACGATATAAAATTGTCTGTCATGTCACTTGGTGACACGAGCTTGACGGCTGCGGCGCACTGTCGCAGACAGGCGCAGACAAACGCAGACACGCGGGCCTACTCAGCTCTCCAAAGAGGATGTTCAGGTGTTGTTTATTGTGGATTATTAGTCAGCTTCTCATATAGCTCATGCAAGTTCCTGTTGGCCACTATATACATTCGTACATTCTCCACTAAACATATTCTACACATTGGCAGTTTTTCCATATTTGAAATCAAAACGTATCGTAATTAATATGTACACCATATGGTCTTTCAACACGTTATACCAATAAAGCCAAATGCATCGCATTTAAATATTATATTTTTAATAATTTATTTATTTTCAATACTGTTTTAGTGGCGCATACAGGTCATCGATAATATTTATTTAATATATATTTATTTCATTTTTATTTGCAAAAACAATAATTTATCATTTAATTCTTCCTATAAACGAGAACGATATAGAGCTTTCACTCATATATTATATTAAACGTCATTCATGTCACATTAGGGCGGCCTGTAAGCACACAGTTGAACACAGAGCGGTACGCCCGCGGCCTAAGTAGCTATTATTTGAGGCGGAAAGGCTGCTTACGCTCGCGGGAAATGATCGCGGAGAGGTGTATGCGTAATCGTGGGTGTTACACTCATGTCAAGGCTTTAATTTATTGGCAGGACTCGAGGAAACAATAGATTCAACAATGGCGTCCATTTGAATGATCGAGCTAGCTGTCGGCGATTGATGAACTTCCCGGAACTATACTCGGTCGGGACCGTTCAGTTGTTCGCCACACTCATCGCTCCGGTACAAAGGCGCGGTGTGGCCTACAGATTGGGTGCGGCCACCAAACCACTCGAGGCCGCTCGGGGTCGCTCGGGGACGGCCGAACTTATCTGTAATAGACTTGTTGATTGAAATCCCAACTGTAGTGTAGTTGTATAGGTAAGTAAAGTGCCTCCTTACAGTAAGCGGTACAAGTGTACTTGTATTATGAGACTGAGATAACGTTTATGAAACAACATTGTTTGGTAGTAGGATCCTCAATAATTGTCTAACTATCGTGAGTCTTCCGTTCGATTCGTCAGTCGGTCTTGAAATTGATGATCTTGTGTTGTCTTTCGAACAAGTTCTGTGTAAAACAAATGAAGGACAAAACGTTCATGTCGCAATCGCCGCGATACACTTTCAAATGGTTGTTAACAAACCAACATTGTAACTTTACAAACCCAAGCCTACCACCGTGCACCGCTTAAATACGTTTTTACTGCCGCTTCCTAAATATTTCTTTTTTTTTTTAAACGTTGCCCCACACTAGGAATTTCTCCCGTGTCGTGGGTGCGTTTACAGACATATAAACTCACATACACAAACAGCCAGACCCGGAACAACTAATTGTAAGTCATACAAATATTTGTTCCGTGCGGGAATCGAACCCGCGACACGCAGCGCAGCAGTCAATCGCTTAACCACTGCGTCAACCGTGCCGTCAGAATATGGAAATTCATCACCGAATAATAGTGTATTGTGAAGGTGAGCGTGCTTTCAGTAGATGTTCCTCGGTGCGGGACATCAATGGCCGCGCATATTTCACAGCGGATTGAGATGTCACCCCCCTTCCATCCTTCCATCTGCCTTAAATCCACCTTCCGAGACGATGGATGACGCGTCTGCACCAGACAGGTTGTGGCAGTTTCTATTATGTCAGGTATTAGAACCTTTTCCATTACAATATCAGTGTATGAGGCATTGTGTGGACAGCTATCGATGTCCTGTGGTTGTTATCTAATATGCATTAGCATTTAGATTTATACGTATAAAAACTTTCATCAATTATGTTGAAACCCAACTCTGTTAGCAATTTTTCATTTATAAATATTAAATGAAAAATTACTAACAGAGTTGGGTTCTATTCTGTTCTATCTAGTCATTCATAAAAGTTTTCTGCGATAAAACTGTCCGTCGAAGCATCTACTACTCCGACATGATGCTGCATGCTTCATGTCGGTCGATCGATATTGGAAAACGGAATAGTATATGTACGTACCGTATTCTAGCACATACAGCTCTGTGTGTATGTATACATAATATGCGGAGTGGGCAAGTGTGAATGCACTGCAGTCAATCTATGTTTCAAAGTGAACAATTATGAGATCAAGGTCAACGACCGGCAAATTGCCTCTAAAAGGATCGCTACGACGCTCGTAGCGCATACATCTACGACGTAGCACCGTCTACGAATTTGCTACGATATTTACGAGGGACCGATTTATTTAGGTCGGTATGTTTTTGTACTATACATACGAATATAGATGTAGGTAGGTGTTATTGAGATTGATGAGGTTTTCTCACCCCAACAATAATAGCAAGTTCAACCTTAACTTTGAAGGGAACATTTTCAGTACTTGTAAGCTGGACCCGCCCGCTGTCTGGTAATATACGTCACCTATTTGATCCGGTAAGACCCCTTTTAGAGTATACAAATATAATTTATTCGAGTGCCGATCTTCATCGCAAAGCCTCCGCCCTCTATAAGCCCATTTCAAAGTTAAGTTAACTCTGTGTGCGAGGTGCGGCTTACAGTTTGCAGGCCCCGTAACGAGCAAGCAGAATTTGACCTTATTGAATCACACAATACCTGGTCTTAGTGTTGACTTGAAGGTTTGAGCATTATTTGAAGTTCTTTGCAATCATTAATGAGATAACTTTAACTAGTAGTTTCACACAGTTTTAGTAACTAGTGGTTGTGTTTTAGTTTGTGTCGACAGTTTCGTTTGTGTCGCAACATTCACTAATTAGTGAATCTAAAGTTAGTATTTCAAAACTGTTGAACATTTTGACGAGTTATTTTTGAATTTCATTGTCGTCGAATAATTAGAGGTACATCTTTTTGTGGCGAGATTAAAGTTGGCAGAGAGTTTGGATTTTGTTTTAGATTTTTTATTTCTAATGTACCTTCATCTAAGATTCATTCCGATATTTACTACTGAGGCTCGTACTATCTCCTTGACTAATTCGAGCAGAATGAACCGATTAATCCATCAACAATAACCTCGGCGTCCCGGAAGCTGTCGGCATTCCATTGACAACGTATTATAATGTCAAGACGCGCACAGAATTACTTATTAACAACGTCCCGACAATAGTCTGCTATACTCTGTGTTTTCCTTGTTCTGTTATTGTTGGAATATCGAAAACATATTGTTATGATTTGTAGTCAATATGGTATCTTCAATTGAGGAAACCCTTGCTAAGCTTTAGTCAGTTTTAATAAAAAAGGTAAGGTAATCTGTATTTTGGAAGAAATATTAAGGACTTACTGCTTTGTGTTAATGTCGGTATGTAAAACCATAAATGTACGGTGCACGTACATGGGTTTTAAAATATATTTATTACAATAAGTTAGCCAGTAGGCTCGCGTATTTGCACTTTGGACGCGACCTACATTTGGCAGTGCATTGACACTGACATATTGCATTGTTCCTTGCATTTTATGTATATTAGATTTTAGTGTTCAATTAGGCGTGGTTTGAGTCGGACAACTTGCATTTTTATTTAGATTCATCCCGTTGAGCATTCATTGACATTTTCTGCATTTAAGTTTAAGTTTGACATTTTACATCTGCATTGACATTACTTATGTTAGGGAAGCACCCTACAATCAATGTTGTCAGACGTAGAAGTTCACACAAGAACAAGTTATTGTTAGGCACAGTAAGAGTGAACGTAAACATTCCGCACCAACGCTTGTTCACCGTTCCAGACTGTCTTTTAGTAACAAATTGGAAGAGAAGAATCACTCGTTTATTCAGCAATTCACTCACTTCCTTTCGCTGACATTCACGTTAACCATGTCAATACTGCCCCCTCCCCCATTCCCCCGCCGACCGTGACGTTATTTACCAATGAGCTGACTTGAATAGACCTTAACTGAACGACAAAGAGAATGTGTCTTTTATTGATTACTCACGTATCATCTTAATAAGGAGTAAACTCATTGATGAGACTCGCACGCTATACGTGTCGAGACAAACGCGCGACAAGAGAGCGGCACTCGAATGTTGAACACGCGCTTTACATACGTATCGAGTGAAGTGGGTTCATCTGACAGATTCATTTAGTACTTGAGTCTGAACTGCTGAAGGGCAAAGAAGATACAATCAGCATTTTATTTGATTGTCTTTTATTTGGAACAGATGAACACCTGGCTCAACGTCTATTTGGAACAGATGAACACCTGGCTCAACGTCTATTTGGAACAGATGAACACCTGGCTCAACGTCTATTTGGAACAGATGAACACCTGGCTCAACGTCTATTTGGACTGCTAGTGGGTACGTGTCAAGTGCGAGACCCACTAAGCCCACTATTGCGAGATTTGTGAGATTATTTATGGTAGAAGATACTGATGAGGATTCCAAAAATACATATTTTACAGATTTATAATTTTAAACTAATAAAACTTCTGCCAAACCTTTCATACAGACGTGATGTTACAGAAAAATACCAAAATATCACAAATCTCATCAAAAGCTTCACCAAATTTAAAAGTTAATATTTCCTCAATAGCGCTTCTATTTGTAAACGATACCACTCCAGAAAATCGACTCCCAGAACAAACCAGAAACAAACGTAAACTTCTGTCCATACAACACATAGATATTACCTTTCCAAGGTCGTAAACGAGAATATATATACAGGCGCATAGCCGGCCGAGAAAGAATATATATACAGGCGCATAGCCGGCCGAGAAAGAATATATATACAGGCGCATAGCCGGCCGAGAAAGAATATATATACAGGCGCATAGCCGGCCGAGAAAGAAGCGTCATGCTCATGAATAACTTTAGAAAAGTACTCAAAATGAAATAATTCAAATGTTTTAATAGCATTTTAGAAGAACTTTGAAAGGTCTATTTAATTTCTTTCAAAAGAGTTTCAAGAACCTACTCGTTCCGTTCATCTCCACAATTTAAAGGTTGTCACCCCTAATCGTACCTTTTACACTAAGTAATCTCGTAGACGGCTCTTATTTCATTACACCTTTTTGTGACACTGCTCAGAATCAACGAACTTAATCTTGAAACTGTCTGCGTGGGGCGCTCACATCGGAACAGCTAGGCAACGAAGTAACCTATACGTACGAGACTGAGGTCATGTGTGACTCCCGACATGTCGGAACAGCAAATGAATAACATCCGTGTCTGCTCATTGACTAACAAGACCTTGCTGGCTAGTCATGTCGTGTTGGCGGTTAGAACTTAAACTTATCAAACTTGCGAAGTTTTAATCTGATAACTAAGCGACAACCTGGCGTGTTCTCCGGTTGGTTTCGTTTCACGATCAACATGTTTTCTGCTGGAACTTTTTTATAGATTTATTTACCGTGGGAACTTTATTCCGAAAGCGATTCGTCATAGTACAGGGTTACGTGTAATGGATCGAAACGGAAACTTTGTAAAGGTCAAGCCGACGCCTGAAGCAGTTAGTTATATTTTTACTTTTCTTAGGTTCAAGTAAAGTCCCTTTTTCAGGACCAACTTATACTACAACGACCAACCAACCAACCACCGACCAACTTATACTTATACGGGTATTCCAACTTAGTTTTTTAGAATTTATTTTTAGTGTATTAGTATAGTATCTCTCTATGAATAAGTTCTCATCTTTATAAAGTTCGCTACAAGTCCATTAGTCGCGTCATCTATCAACAATCTATCGTTGGCACGAACGATGGAAAATACCTCATTTTTTACCCCTTTCTTGATCGCTTATTTTTCTTTATTTCAGGGCGGGTCTGGCGCGGGTCAGGTTGAGCCGCGTATTGAGTGGACCCTCGTCACCCGCTCCACCGCTCCATCGACGCCGATAATATGTTAAACGTAACAAATTACAGCAAACAGTAGGCGGGCTCGATACCGACACTATAATACTATACGCTGTTTGTTTAGGAAGGAAAGAGGTTCTGTAAACGGATGATCATATGAGATGTGGCCGCATTCCGATAATGGATCCTTTTTACTGTTCGGAATGTAGTGACGATGTTATCCACTTTGTTCTGTTTTCTTCACGGAACTTGTTTGCGTCGTCGCGCCAGCTTGACTCTGTGAGAGCTTTTGTTGTGCACTGGGGAAAATATAGATTTCCATTATTTGTTAATTTCCAATTAGTGTTTCACTTAGGATCTGCTCGACGGTACCTCGAACGAACTATTCAGGATTGAGTCACATCTGCTTGTAGTCTAACTCGGTCTTGAGTCCCAATCAGCCGAAGTTAGAACAACCTTTTAAGAATGATGGTAACTTTTATTAACTTAGCAATTTCGCATAACGTGTTCGGAGCTTACAGAATTAGTTCTCTGCGAAGACAACGTACAATCTGCGGTCAATCTGCACATTTGCCAGAGATGAGCTCGTGATTGCGCGCACTTCGACCCGCCGTTACTGGCCGATGACGTCGTAAGCCAAGAAAAAAGGCCACTTGGGATTCGCCCGTGTATTCAATTGAATTAAGCTAAGTATGTTTCATGATTATATCATTCATAAGAAAGTGTGCTGAAATATAGATAAGTCAGAGCGTCACTGTACACTGCACGCAGGCTACTGAAGGCTCCGGAAGTCTGTGGCACTGGGTTAATGTTCAGCTACACCGTGGCGTCGCGTCGTGTCTTTCGGAAAAGTTGTGCACTTGTGAATGCCCGTGGGACCGGCTCCTATGTCTGGCGAATGGAGATGAGAACTTCAAACTTCTCATTGTCTTCAGTAAACGAGTTGTCCACAGCAGAAACTTCTAAATAAGATTTATTTAGTTTAATCGTTAAAGCTCGACAAGTTGTGATAAAGTTTGTAGTGATGGATGGAGCATCGCTCGGCGTGAAGTATTCAAGTTGTATGCATCTCATTATTCAAAACGGTCGTAAACTTTAGTCCCTTCGTAGTTACAAGTACAACTTACTTCTAACTTATGTTAAAGTCTAACGTTTTTGCTGTGACTTTTGTTCATTTTGTAAAGAGGACTTTTTTCCAACAGATAAATAAAACATTAGGAGGACCTACATTTCACTACTTCCCATTAAGATAGTGCAGGTTTTAATAAATTAATTGCTATCTGGAACACTCAGGACAAATCTATTACCTACAGAACCAGTAGTTACAAAGGTCTATAATCTCGGGCACTTTGAACCTGTGTCCTGTATATGGACACAAGTTTCAAAGTTTCGTACAGGTGCTACTACACTACAGCCATTTAATATTGGTAAATGAAATAGTTTGTCCCACTATAAGTTATGTTACCCCTACAGGCTCCCGGTAACCTACCGGTTCCCTGGAGCACGCGTGACTTGTGGTACCGTGACTAATGCGAGACTTTTAGCGTGAAAATAGATCGGAGAGCGTGTGCTGAGATAAAGGGTAGGCAGTGTGACACAGTTCTACATTCAGCATCGTTCTCTTATAAGGATAGAAAGAGGAGACTGAGATAACGACTAATAGAGAAGTATGGAAGAAAGTTGGTGTTGCGCCGACCGCTAATACATTGGGATAAGGGCAAGGCAACGATGATACTGATTCCTTCTCAAAGTAGTGAGCGGCAGCTAGTACTGCAGCCGCGTCATGTGTGCACACTCCGGAACAATATCCTGTGAGTGGCGACAGTTTGTTTGTCACCGGTGCGCCGCCGGCCCGCCGCCGCCGCGCAGTCAGCACACACTCATCGTGTTTGTCACCGGTGCGCCGCCGGCCCGCCGCGCAGTCAGCACACACTCATCGTGTCAATTGATTTAATGGGAAATTCATCACACACCTTTGTGTTTGTTCCATTAATAGCTATCACGTATTTTTAAACTAGAACATGCTGGAAATATATTGCAGTCATACGATTTTTTTATTTTGTTATTTATTTTCCATCGAGGGTGTATTCTGATACTTGGTAGCATGGAACATAAATCAATTCTCTCCTCTAGAGCCAAGTGTCGTCGCCACACCTCGCTATCATTGCGGCGCATTTTTCACTCAATTGTACCTCTCATGTACCTCTACCGGTAATGGATTTATAATATACCGGCACTCCCCCCCCCCCCCTTCATCTCAGCAAGTATTCCCGAAGACTCCCTTAATGGATTGCGTCTAATTCTACGGGACAGATGAGGAAACTCTACAGTTGTGCCTTCACAGCGCAAACTGACTCAGAAGGGACACTTATCAAGCTCATGAGTATCGAACTACCTTTCATTTTGTTATGATTCGCGCATCCGTCGTATCACAATTATTATTGTAAGACAAGATCGATATTTTGGTCTTTAAAAAAAGTATCGTGGCCAAAAATACCTCTAATTTCCCTACATTTTGACAAGTTTTTGACATTTTTTTGTCGCCGAGATGAGACTGCCACTAGATTTTGAACTTTTTAATTTACGAGAATTGCCCTTCAGATATTAACTTAGCTACTGCACCGAGCAGTCCTTCTGCGCCGACACGCCGTCTTTCCCCGAGTGTTGTTTTTCCTCATTTCCGCTTCTCGTTTTCTTTTACCTTCCGTGAAGTAACCGAGTAAGTGATTTGAGACGTGTTCGTGTTATTCAGCGCAGTACAAGTGTCTATCATATTGTATCATTTATGTATCGCTCGCGTCTGCGTCAGGGGCGCGCGGGCTCTCGGGTGCGCGGGCTGGCAGCGCGAGGGTCAGGCGGTTGTTAAACTCGCTCATACGAATGTACCTACAGCTTTAATGCTAGTAGGTACTAAGACATTAAATCTTGCTTAAATTATACAAGAATTGTAGTTATCAGTCACCGTCCAAATTTTGATATATTAATCTTTGGCGAAAATCATTGAATACCTGTTTTTTCTTTTAGTATCACTCAATACAAAAATATTGAGATATCACATCATAAAGTTATCAGATATAGACACTGCCGCGCCGTGCGTACGCGCGCCGCCGCAGTTCATTGATAACACAATAATAAACAAAGTTGCAAATCCCTTCATACTTTCACGAGCTTAGGACCGTCAATAAGCAAAAGGTTTGTGCTATGTTCACTATGATTAGAATGTAATCCTTAAGTAATCAATTACAAATAAAGTAAGAATAAATTAGTTAAAAAAGAACCGTGCCAAAATGTTTTGCTATTACGCGTAGGTATTTAAAAAATTTGAATCAACATAAGTACAAATAATTAAAAATTTAATCAAAATCATCTTAGAACAATAACATTAACAGTACTTTAATAAATGTTCAAAATGCATACCGTTTCTCTCTAAACAGAGTCTTGCACGTTTCTGCACATTATTTTTAATTTTGTTGAGCACTACAGTGTCACTTTTCACTTCACTTCTTGCACGTACAATTTGCTCTTTCAATTGGTCTAGGCTTTGGCACAGATTACTAAATAGTTACTACGTACTATACAGATACAGATACTTCACTCAGTAGAAAATTTCCAATACCAGCCTACTGCTATAATAGCCTACTCCGTCGCGTCAGCAACCGCTGCATGCTAAAATGTGCCTAAATGCTCAAACGTACAGTTGTGATTGCTTCCCATCGCGCGATCCCACAGCACTGAATTTGGTCCGCAAACGGCCCGAGCGCGCTCGGCCGAGCGGTAGGTAATTATAGCGCGCAAGTACATGGAGTGACGGAGGCCTGGCTTTGGGCACATACACTCGTCGTTTTATTTTGCCCCACAAAAAAAGTCACATGGAGTAAGATCTGGTGACCGGGGTGCGAAGCGCCGCCGCGCTGCAACCCGCGTACTCGATCTAGGGCTCCGTTCAAAGAAATCGAAGGCATCGTCTCCGATCTCTACTGCGAGTCTCGGCCTGCCACGTCCTTGAGCGTGTGTAGGAGCTATAAATTTGCCATGGTATAATAAATAGCCTCTGATTTGCGGGCAAAATCGTTCGGCGATTAGGTACTGAAGAATTTATTATCCCTTGATTGCGAAGGTGAGGAATACTTTCTGCTTCGTACAGTCTCTGGGCACCGTTCAAGCTTTCACCACTAGGTATGTAAGATCGCACCATTTCGTAATACTCGCGGTGAGAATACATTGTAAACAAATTCACGAAAGCGCAGGGTGCCGCCGGCGGGATGCGCGGGAACACGGAAATAATAGCGCTTGCGTCGCGTGCGGGTGCGCGTGGCTGACTAACGAACGATAGATGTTTGTTTCGCGCAGGTGTAGCGGGGGCGGGGGGGGGGGGGGGAGGTAAGCGCCAGCGGGGTGTGCGCTGCCTTTTTCATTGAATGTTTGCGCGGCAAGTGTAGCGTTTAACTTGTGACCACGCAGAGCGGATAATTCTTTCGAGAAAATGATTTAATATGAAAATTTAACGTATCGATTTTTTTTTCAAAAATGGTCTTGGTGAATGATACCTAATGCCTAGAAAAAATTTTGATGGTGACTAAAAAATCTTCCTGTATAAATAAAAATATTGGCCACGTGTATGAAAGAGAATCACTTGACACCGGGTCGACCGGTTTGGCCGATATTGTTGTGTTCGTAATTGTCATTCGTAAAGAAAACATACAATTCCCCCGGGCGGCGCGGCGCCGGCGCTGGCTACGAACAGCTACTTTTTAATAATTATAGATCGCTTATTATGATGTCTGTAATTTGTATGGGGTTACACAATAAAGAGTATACTATTCTATTCTATAATTTATGGGACCCTCAAAACAGGAGCGAATCTAAGCGCCTTGTATAAAAGGCTCGGGTACAAAGCGACAGAAAAATATACTTTGAATTTAACTAACATAAATATCTTTATTCGTTTAAAAATGGACTAGATACCTACGCATTTGTAACTTTTATCTTTGACCTCAACTGTCGCCAGTCGGCAGGCGGCAGGCGGCAGGGATCCCTTCGCCTCGTTTAACCTCAGAAAATAAAATACCTTTACACTTTATGTTTAATATTCCATTCCAGTCTTTGATCCCAGTTTAGCGAGCTGTTAGTACTGTCTTATTTGATTAACTTTGATTGGTTATCTCTTATACTTTTGACTTTTTGAAATATCTTAACAAATTATAAGTTTCTCAAATTTACCAGGCTATTAAATTAATAATCCTTTTTAAATGTGAACTTTGTCTGTGAATCTACAAATTAATATCGATTAGATACAGGCTCTGATGCTATTGTGGCGCAGGTGGCGTGGGCACCTGCGGGCAGAACCAAACAAATCAAACATGCAGCAGCAATGTGCGAGCGTGCTAATGTTAGTGACGTGCTCGGCGAGCTATTGTCTGTCCTCGCTCTACAAGTTGCGTCATTAATACAGATGCGATATCTATCTCCCGCCGAGGGCACTGGATGCTGCGTCTTAATTAAAGGTGTATACTGAGACAGCTGCTATAATTCAAAACACTGCTCTGTTGAGATTCACACGAGGTACTCACCGTCCCGACGAACTAGACGTGTGCAGCAGTCTCACATATAAATTATTCAAATTCATATACACAGTAGATAATCATAATCATTATTTACTAGGCAAACTGCGTAGCTATGGTATCAGAGGTAACATTTTAAAACTACTCGAATCCTATCTCTCCAACAGAATGCAATGTACATACAGAGACTGCAAAAGTATGTGAAAAAACATAATTATGTAAAGAGTTTTTCATCTCATTCTAGATTAATAAAGTTTGGTGTCTCACAGGGTAGCGTCCTTGGGCCACCTCTTTTCTTAATCTATATAAATGATCTGCCAAAGGTGACTCAACATCAAATGGTCATGTTTGCAGACGACAGAACTGTCATTGTCATTGAAGAAGTTAAAGTAGCAAAATTCTTAGGTTTGCTGTAGAATACCGAAAGGCTGGCTACTTTACGCCTGTGCTCCAGGCTTTGTAGATTGGTCTTAACCAAATCTGGATCATCAATTAGCCTCTTCGCACGCCCCTCCACTGAGTCCAAAGCTGCTAGATGGCATTTTGCAGCACCAGCCTATATATGGCTGCAGTACTCTACACACGATCGGACCTGCGCTTTGTATAACATTATTAGAAGCTGTCTCGGTGTGAAGTACTGCCGGACTATGGCAAGATCGCCAAGTTTCCTAGCAGCCATCTTGGCTTTGGACTCAATGAACCACCCAAAGTTTAGGTTTGAGGGAATTTCAACTCCCAAGAGCTGAAGGCGGTAGGTGCACTCCAAGGATACATTCTGAAAAGCAGGAGCCAAGGTGAACGGGCTCCTTTTGGCGGTAAGCGGACACGCTTGTGTTTTGGCGGCGTTGAATCCCACAAGGCTGGCTTCGCCCCACTTGGAGACTGCCTGAAGTGCGACATTCGTACGCTCTACCATAGCCTCTCTTTCGGACCGGATTACTTCCTTACAACCCCGAGCACTCGACAGGTATCTCTCTATAACTGTGCTGTCATCTGCATACCCGGACCATAGATTCCGGGCATAAGCAGATGCCCTAAGTGAGAAAGTGAATAAATCAGCATACGCACTTTTCCAAATTGTTAGAAAAATAAATATGGATGCGCTACTAGTTGCATATCACGGCTTAGCTGCGTAAGATCAATGTGTGGTTTGAAAACTGATGTTAGCTGTGTACCATTCTTTAAATCGCTGAAAAACTAACTTACCTTATCCTATTATATATTTTTGAAATTATTGTTTTCGTCAAAACAAACATGAGGTTATTCGAAAAAGTGTCAACGTTACGAGATGTTGAAATTCATAGCCAATACGCAAATTCTTTAAGTAATCAGCGCTATAAGACTGCCTTAGTGAGAAAGTGAGTTTTCACCGCGCATTTACAATAAATTACCAGATGTCATAAAAAAATTGAATGTAACATAATAAAAAAAAAATTAAAACTGTTATTAATTGAAAAAGGTTATTATATGACTGATTAATTTCTGAATGATACATTAATGTAGACTTATTTATTTATTTGACTGGAGAAACAAATTTTAATCGAATGTTGTGACTAATTGTAATTTATGATTATTTATTTATGCATTGACTGTAGAAATTATTCCATAATTGTTTTTATTTAGCATGCAACCATATTTCTACGCCTCTTGGCATAACATAGCAACCTATGAACTTTAATATAAGAACTGTATTCACCACCGTATTCAAGACGTCGCTTTACGTAATCGAAGGCGTTGCTCATATCTGTGTAGATAGCACAAATAGGAGCTTTTTGGTCTACTGCTAACAAAATAATACGTAATAAATCAAAAATAGCCATGTTGATCATGGTATTCTTTCTAAAGCCATTCTGTTCCTTGCATAATAAGTTAAATTTATTGAGATATAGATATATTGTTTCTATAGAATATAGAGACTTATAAATATTTTTTTCGAAATTTTTAGCTATTGGCCTATAGTTCTTCATAATTATCGGATTTGTTATCTTTTTATGAAGTGGGTTAGTTTTAACTTTCTTCAAGTCTTCAGGATAAACTCCGTCAACAATGCTAAGGTTCATAATATGCGCTAATACGGGTGCTATAAGTTCAGTTATAGATTTTCATCACCTTTGTTGACATACCGTCAAATCCTCCAGTACTTGTATTTTTAAGTAATCTTATAGCCGTAATAATGTCAGTTGTTAGAACAGGCTGCATAAACATGGATTGCCTTGTCAAATACTCTAATTTATTGTCGAATTCCATATCAGTTTTTATATATTCTCAATTTCATCTATAAAATAATTATTAAATGCATTTGCAATGTCAGTGGGTTTTGAAAAGGTCGGCACCCTAATTGCGAATCGGTTTCATTTTGACAGTTCAACAACATTAATTGCGTTATTTACGTTGTTGAGCAGACACATGACACCTTTTTTGAACATATGAAGCAATGGATTAGCAATATCCTTCAAAATGATTCAGATTGAGATTGATTGTGTGTTACGTAATTAGGGTGCTGGTCACATTTATTAATGGTCATTATTTGTTCTTTAGGAGAGTTATTTTTAGGTCTATTGACTATTTGCCATGTAGCTTTCGACTTATTCTGCGAGGTTTTTATAAAGTAATCATTTTACAGTACATACTACATACGTCTCGCAGAAGTGTGCTACGTACAGACCGGTCATCGGTCACCGAGCCGCTCCACTAGACGTAGAGGAACCGGAGGTAGAGGAACCGAAATGGCTCACCTTAACTAACGCAGCGTTCTTTTATTAAGTGAAAAATAACTCAATTAATTGTTACTCTCCACAACACAATGATCTGTGTACGGTTCTATGCATGTATTGTATATACATGAATGATACTTACGAGTAGTTATCGGACGTAGTCTTCCCACTTGTTTGTTGACCAATATAATAAAAAAAACATAGTGTAGGTCCGGAAAGCTATTTCTAAAACGAGCTCTCCATAGAGCGCGGGGCCGGTGGAGTCCTAGCCGCCACATCGCGTGCCACTAATCGGCTGTCAGTCAAATGAGTGGCTCGCCTACAGCTATGAACATTCGTTTTTTTACTACTTGCGAGTGCTAAATTACGTGAGTGTTCTTTTACTGAAGTCATTCTCATTTACGAAGTGTCATTGAAGTATTATTGAATAATAAGTAAAATACTTTAGCAAGCTACAGTACATAAACCCGACTTATTTAGTTTGTCATGCCTTTATTTAAAAGCAATATATTATCGATAAGATCGTTTGCTACAGAGAACAAGAGACGTGGGTCACCTTTACAAGATTTAGCAAGTAACATGGGTCCAATATATTATGTAAATATACTACCAAACGGCTTAACGGTAATCTCATGAAAAGAAATGGGAAATTGCCAACACAGCAACTGTTTAGACCGGTGTGGCCCAGAAGGCCAATTCTCGTACTTAAAACACTTTAAAATTCAAGTCATAATTTCATCTCAGCGCAATCAATACAAAGGTTGTTTTGTCAGATCGAGGCTACGATTAGAATGCGACCGTTCTTAAAAATACAGGAATAGCCCCTTAATTCTGCGCGTCGACTGGCCTCGCACTGTGAGTGTAGCACTTTCCGAAGTGAACCCGTACTAACACGTTTCTCTTGGAACAATTCCCGACACTACACTTTTGCTCCATTTCCGACAACACGCCGACGCTGCACCGACCGCGACGCTGCGCTGCACCGACGCGGCACCGACGCTGTAGGTACCAACGCTGCGCGGGACGTTCTTGTCTTGTGCAGTGCAAGAAATTAAAGTAAGCGCTATTCTCATCAACAAAAAAAAAAAAAAAAAAAGCGCTACCTTTTGCAACATTCGATGAAGTAGATAGAAACGTTTTCGTGAGTAAAATATAAAAGTTCATCTAATTTAATATTTATTTAAATGTTCAAGTGAATACCTTTCAGTGTATTTCAGCGCGGGAATTTAATTAATTACATTTTCTTGCCAAGTTGCGAAACGTTGGTTTTAATTGTAAGCTCTGGACTTTCAGACGGATATCTCAAACGAATGAGACACGAACACTGTCGAGCAATGTTAATGACACGAACACTGTCGAGCAATGTTAATGACACGAACACTGTCGAGCAATGTTAATGACACGAACACTGTCGAGCAATGTTAATGACACGAACACTGTCGAGCAATGTTAATGACACGAACACTGTCGAGCAATGTTAATGACACGAACACTGTCGAGCAATGTTAATGACACGAACACTGTCGAGCAATGTTAATGACACGAACACTGTCGAGCAATGTTAATGACACGAACACTGTCGAGCAATGTTAATGACGCGAACACTGTCGAGCAATGTTAATGAACATGAAAAAAACAAATTATTACACGATGGCGGCGTCAGTGATCATAAAAAGTTTGGTAATTATTATATTTTTATAGTGGCCGATAAAAATTTGTGGCCGGCTATAACGGGCGCTTAGCGCGGCTTATGGGCCGAACCTGCTTACCCGGGCCTCAGCGGTTTAAATTTAAAACGCGTTCCATAGGGAACGAAAGTAGGAAACTTTCCATAGGGAAAGTTTCCTACTTTGTTAATATTGTTAAAATCTCGGCCAGTTAACACGAAATAAGTGGGAACAGGAGGGCCGATCTTAAACACGTGAAAATGATATAAAATACATGATAAAGATAACTTATAAATTACCTACATTACAGTTCAAAGAGAAATAGAATAGAATAGTTTGAACACTTGCTAGGGAGACATATTGCACGCCCGCCGATTAGTTATCGTATGTGCGAGTTTGTATGAAGAGGGCTCTCTGTTCGTATATTATTACATTCTGCAGTTTACTTCATAATTAGTTAAGTTAGCCATGTGTGGGAGAGGTGTCAGTTGAACGGTAGCTAATCCTGGCGTCAAGTCACCGGCGCCGTACTTGCTGACGTTAGGGGCGTTAAGGCTTTAGTGACGTGTCGACTTCTAGCTTACCGTCTACGAGTACAGGATGTTTCTCTTACCTGATTACAGCGTGTTCACTAAAGCGTGGCGCGAGCGCAGGATCAAATAAGTATGAGACTTTTGTACTCGTGTAACGTCGTGGGAGATATGAGATGTGGGTATTACAATCATAATTATTCATAAAACAAGGAAGTTTCAATGAGGAATATTGTTTCAGAGACGTCTATCATTTTGATCTTTTTTGAGCTTATAAATTGGTTTCTGCTCGAGTCTTGCTATTCGTGAGTACGTCTTGATGCGACTATGAAAATTTCATCGTCGCATCAAACTGCGCGTGTATCCAGGCGCGGTCCGAGGGGGGGGGGGGGTCGTGGGAGTCATGACCCCCCCCAAAATCATTCAAGCTGTCAAGAGTCTGCATGATTTACTTGCCTTACTAACTTAAAACTGGACTTGAGCCCCGAAAACCCCGAAACTATAAGGTTATAATTATACAATAAGATTAAAAACATAGGCAGACATGGGGACTGTTGACAGAAGTAAAAACTTATAACTATTAAATGACAGTGGGTTTTCGCACCTAAAAAAGTTTTTACTTTAAAAAGCCTGTTATAAAATATAGAATCAAGGATGCAACGGCGAGCGAAGGAAAGTCGGGATATTGGGCACCCCACTCGAACGTAACATTCGAAACCTGGAAAGGCTTAGGTAAAGGCCAGATTCCAAAACCTAAACTGCTGTAAAACGAATTTAAGCTTTTCGTCATAATTTGATAAAGTAAGTTCTCTTTGTGTGTGATGGTTAAAAGAAAACAGAGTCTATCTCATTTCCTTCCTCGCTGCTTACCTTGTTCCTTTCAACTTTACGGTAGAGGATACAAAATTTACGGATTTACCGAAGGAGCAGGTAACGGGTTTCGAGACAGAAAGTCGGCATGTGCCATACTGCGCCCTCCTTATAAATGATGTCGAAATCATATTTTATGCTTGGAGAAACGCCCACCATCTGTGGACACGAGGTGATAAATCGGTCTAAGCTTTGGAAGCTTTTAGGGAATTGCAGTCAGTGTAGACTGTACAGTGTTGACCGTAAAGATAGTGACATAAACTTTCAACTGCCCGTGCTACCGCTAGAGTTTCCAACTCATATGAGTGGTACCTAGACTCTACCTCGGTTGTACGAAAAATGAAATACGCGACGACAATATGAGGTACGTTTTGCTCTCTTTGAATTAGTACGGCGCCATCGCCGTCTGAGCTGGCATCAGTATGGAGCTCAAAGGGTTTGCCGGGATTGCAGATTGTCAATACGGGTTCGGATGAGAGAATATTGACAATTTTCTTATGTGCTTCCGAATGTTCTCGTGTCCGAGTAATGCGGCCTTTGAGTTTGGTCAAGAAGTATAAGGGACTAGCGATGTTTGTGAAGTTAGGTATAAAACGTCGGAAGTAAGAAGCCAAAAGAAGCCAATCCTAGAAATTTCCTCACTTGCCTTGCTGTTTTAGGAAATGGGACCTCGAGAAGGGCTTTGACTTTTCCGCGGTTGGGTCTCACTTCTCCCGCCCGTGTACCATATCTTAAATAATTGACTTCAGTTTTCATGAATTTACATTTAGCCATCTTGAAAGAGAACCCTGATTCTATCAGAGTCCTGAGTACAGCGCCAATGCGTTGTAATCCTTCGTCCCCACTGGACGAATACGATGGGATGTCATCCTTAGGCTAGAGTTTCAGTGTCTTTAAATGATTTGAGGGCTTTATTGATACATAGTTGCTGGTAAACAGAGGTTACAAAGGCAGTGTACGCTCGATTAACTCAGAACTGACGTTTATCTGATGGTAGCCGGCAGCCATGTCCAGCGAACTGAAGAAATGAGCACCATTTAAGGAACCCATTTAAACGATCCACCTGCTCTTCTATCCTAGGAAGTGGGTAGTGTTCGGGTCGTGTGTTGGCATTCAATTCTCTATAGTTAACGCCTGTCTGTGCCGTCTTTCTTCTTCACCAGTACGATAGCCGACTAAATAAAAAGAATAATAAGCCAATAAGTTCAGTAGAACTTTTCT
Organism: Apamea crenata; assembly: GCA_949629185.1. Taxonomy (NCBI): domain Eukaryota; kingdom Metazoa; phylum Arthropoda; class Insecta; order Lepidoptera; family Noctuidae; genus Apamea; species Apamea crenata. The sequence goes on from OX451367.1 coordinate 18,943,530, forward strand.
TTTTTTGTTTCGGTTGGATATTAGCTCTCAACTTGTGTACAAGTCAACATCAAACTCTCGATCCATTACTTTATACATAGAGTGCTGATGAAGTATTTGTATATGTGACGGCTATTTGTTTGATTTAATAACAAAAATATAGTCAAGGCTTACCCGAAAATAATAATGTGTTGTGATTAACGAAGCATTGTTATCATGTTATTTGTTTCCCTACGCTGACACTACGCTAAGATAACGTCCGCGCCACACTTCGTATTACTCTTCTATCCCCAAAGTAATCCGTAGCAATCAGCCGCAGGTCATGCGCAGGTCGGTACTCGACCTCGTATGATACAGGTACATTGAACAATTCAACTTACGCCTAAATACACTTTTTATTGCGCTGACGAAATATGAGTTATTTTCAACGCATTGTTCGAATACAAAAGAATTTAAGTACCCGCGGATTGTTTGTTTAAAAGTTGAGGTTTATAATAGATCCGTTGGATTACACTGATACAATTCCATTATGTTCTGATTGGAAAGCTTATCTTTATTTATTTGTAAGTATTCTGATTGATTAAATCAGTCGTACAATAAATTAAATTGAAATATGGTTGTGTGTTGTGATTGTTTCTTTTACCAAGTAAATGTTGAGGTAGCAACTACGTGAATACGTAAACGTTAGTTTTTCAAACAATTAAAAATGGTTATATTCATTGAACTGCCGACCTTGGTTGTGTCGAGCAATTTAATTATAGCGCTGTGTTTTTGTTGTTTATGCATTTCATTATATCTAAGTATCAACACATTGTCTATTAATTACTGGCCATTGGCTTATCATTCGCAAGCTCGATGATTGTGGCCGATGAGGGTAAGCAACGTAAAGTTTCAAGTAGTTTCAGGAAAGACAAAACAAAAATCCTGAAAATCCGCGTTTAAAATTGGGATGGGCAACATTTATGAATCACATGACCTTGTAGTGATCCAGCAACAGTTATGTATAGTATGAACAGTTTATCAGTTTCATCTGATTATTTATTCTTTTATGTTCATTCGAAGGCCGCACACAGTCCGCCCTCCGACACCGCCCGGCCCAGTCACGGCGCATACATATTGCGATGTGTACGTTCAATCAACTTCAAAGCTGTTTTTAAATTTCAGTATGAACGCGTATTTATGTGCTTAGCAACGTTTCATCAGGCTATAGGACGTTTGATACAGGCCTCGCAGATAAGCATTGATTTATGGTTCAAAGAGACTGTGACTGTCGCCACGCGTTGTGTGTTATTATAGTAACTGAGGACATCGCGGACGGCTTGCTGTCAACTGGAGTATTTACTTGAATGTATTTTATATGAGTAGCAGCGAGGACGTTTTTGAAAACTTTCAGAGTTTAGCATTGTCGATAGTTTCATTACATTTATGTCATTTGAAAATGATACCGATACTAAGATATTCTTAGTTCTTAGTATCCAAATAAAATATGTTCCTATATTTCCCATCGAAATTTTGCTCCTGACTTTGATTCCCTCCTGCCGATGAGACCCACTCGGTCGCGGTATGGTGACATATGAGGTCACATTACCATCACAAAACGCAGCCCTTCACCCGCCCGCTGCACCCCGCGTCCCGGCTCCAAGAAACGTCATTGTTGTGAACGAACGAAGAAACGTATTGTGTCAACAACAGCGGATACCTTCTCAGTCCTTCACAGCGCGATTCTGTAACCATCTCACCGTGAAAACTTTGGTGAAGTGAACGTGGAGTGAGCTGTCATTCTAACTAATACTCCCTAGTATTGACACCATTGACAGCTCACTCTAAGCTCACTTCACCTAACTTTTCACGGTGAGATTTTTACAGAATCGATCGGGTCCACACTGTTGTTTAACTAATGAACGTCACTTCACTCGAACATGACCTACTGATTCGATTCTTGTCTGACAAAAGAACGAGTGTTTTTATTTTTGTTCTAAAACAGTAAAATGTTTAAAAAAAAGAGAATGGATAAGAAGCCATAAGTAAATAAACCAAACATATTTTTCCTAGGTGTCGGTCTATTGTCGCCTGACGTCAATCGTTCAGACAACACATCAGGGCGCGAGTTAATAATAATGTGCGACTCACAAAGGAGACACGAATATAAAACACATGTGATTGGATTCTCACTAAATATATCGTGACCAAAGTGACAGATACATTATAATTTAATTTAATGTAGGACTTAGCAGCTGTAGCTGACACTCACGCGTGCGCTGCGGAATGCGCCAGCAGGCCGCCGCCACCGGCCGGCTGCGACGCGCCGCTATTTGAACATTAAAGTGCGGAGCGTTTTTATACTCAAATACTCAAATCTTTATTGCATTCCATATGTGTTACATAGATGGTATAAACAAGGTAAAAGATCAATAGGGAGTCTGTCGGGCTCAGCAAAATTTAGATTTAGATTTATATACAGACAGCTTTGCTTTTATTAAGTTCTCAAGACATTAAAAACATTGTTTATTTGCAAATAAATCTGGATAAATACAGCTGGCATCTCTGAGACTCATTCTTGTTTGCCGCTCGGAAATAATGTGTACTTAAACTAGCAGCATCACGGCTCCACTCATTACTTATTTATTCATTTACAAATTACATGAAAGAAACCAACTACACACTTTTTTGTCAATTCATTGTAATCAATTGGTTTAAAATAAAACTGCTCTTTAACAAAAACATGGATATTGTTGGATTGTCAAAATGAGAGAGATTGTCACTCCGAGTGTGTCACGCGAGTAGCGTGCAGGTCGTGAATGGCGGCAACATTTCCATTTATATGAATGTTTATAAAGCTCCGGGTATGGTAATGCATCAATGTGCTGCTGGGCTGGGAGTGGGCGCCACGCGCCCCGCGGCGGCGACACGCGCCCCGCGGCGGCGCCACGCGCCCCGCGGCGGCGACACGCGCCCCGGGGCTGCGAGCATACAATTGACGCGCTACGTTGCAAGGAATGACGCATTGGTTATAATGCATTCGGTGATCACGTCCGGACAGTGCAGACTTTTACACTTCATGATTTTAAAGCTGTGTTTACTATTTGATGCAGCATCACAGTTGACACAATAAATTGCAGAGCCCGAAAAATTCGTAGCGTCCGTATTTATGCGTTCCCCACACAACACAGGTAATGTTGTTAACGGCGTGATTCCGACTGTGCAAGGCGTGCCGTGTGTGTTTAATGTACACGCCGTGCACGTATGTGTTGAGCTCGTTCTTAACACGTCGCACACATCTCACACGCTACATGCTCATATCCGAGGGGCAGCACTATACGTAGCCGTAGAGGACGTTACATCTTTGTTTTACTGAAAAGGTTAGAGAATGGAGTTGCGGCCCAGTTCAGTGTAGCTGTAAGCCGCGCCAGAGGTCGGTGTATTACGAAGTAGTGCAGGTAGCTCAGATGATAGTTCAAGTCCAGAAAACAAGCAAGTTACATTCTTTGAATATTATAATAGCTCGAGTTACATTACTGTACACAATACGAACATACAAGTTAGTCTACTTTCAAACATAACATGGCTGATATCGATTGTGCCGGTTACGTATTGTAATATTTAGTTTAATTTGTAAAAACATGGAAAAGTCAAAAGTAATAGTCAGCTGAAAAGTTATTTCAGTGCAGTGGTTGTGTATACACCACGAGTTCAAACTACAGCCAAGTGAGGCAGCTCCACTTCGTTGTTAGCTTAGCAATGTAGTTGTAGGTCCCTATAGCGCACACCTGCGAGATCAACTATGTAGTTGTAGGTCCCTATAGCGCACACCTGCGAGATCAACTATGTAGTTGTAGGTCCCTATAGCGCACACCTGCGAGATCAACTATGTAGTTGTAGGTCCCTATAGCGCACACCTGCGAGATCAACTATGTAGTTGTAGGTCCCTATAGCGCACACCTGCGAGATCAACTATGTAGTTGTAGGTCCCTATAGCGCACACCTGCGAGATCAACTATGTAGTTGTAGGTCCCTATAGCGCACACCTGCGAGATCAACTATGTAGTTGTAGGTCCCTATAGCGCACACCTGCGAGATCAACTATGTAGTTGTAGGTCTCTATAGCGCACACCTGCGAGATTAACTATGTATTTCTTCCGTTAAAAAAATAATAATAATACAGTGTAACCTTAATATAACGTACCTCAATACAACGATTTCCTCGATTTAACAAATTCTTCGTAATCCCCTTGAATTGTCCATAAGAGTAAAATATACCTTTACATTGCTCTCCTCTTTAGAACGAATTTTCAACTATCAAAAAAAAGTGTAAACCTCTAATTAACGAATTTTGTCAACCCAAAACCTTTATATAACGTTCCCAATAGTATATGATTCAGTCGCGACAGGTTTCGACACGTTTTTACCTCTTTATAACAAATTTTAGACCAACCTAACCCCAATATAAAAAACCTCAGTTTAACGATTTACTTGATATAACGAATATTTACTTGTTCCCTTCCGATTTGTTATATCGAGGTTGCACTGTATTATGTTTTCATAAGTCATGATGAATAAACCCACAATATTTTCGGCCGTAACATTAATATCATCAGATCGTAAAGCATTTTCTTTTGGGGGTTTTCAAGATGAAAGCTCAGTTTTCCCTCTGACCCGCACGGCGCGCCGGGCGGCAGGCGGCGGGCGGCGGCGGGTGGCGCGCTCCCTTTACATTATATCACTCACTTAGATTGTATCGAGATGATGTATGTTTGAGTACAGTCAGCCTCAAAAACATGTATACATCGGCAAGAGTTAATTTGATCGTCAACAATTTGTGTTCTATAATACTGTATCTCTGTGTTGCTTTACCAATGTGTACAATTTTTTGTGGCTATATATTATTGATACAATTTTACTGATCAAAGATTGTAGACAATTCAATTATGTTTTTTACATCTTTTAGGGGCTGACTGTCTGACTGGTGGCGGTTAGAAGACGAGTGCCATTGTCATGAAGAAATAGATTGACACTTTTGTTTAACTTACGACCTTCGTCTAATGAGTAGTTTATAAACTCTATAGTATAGGTATATAGTATAAATATTTTGTAACAATTTTATGATTTAAAAGAGTGTCCATGGAGTTTCTTGCCCGTTCTTCTCCATAGGTACCTACGCTTTGGAATGGGCAAGTAGCTTCATCTTTCTGACTGACTGACCCTTTGACAATTCAAAACTGCCTGTAGGCAGTTGGAATTGGTTTAGTTGAATTAAATGATTTGAGTTTGAGTTTGAGTTTAGCCACAGTCTCTTTAGCGGTTCTTCTGTCAGATTGCATTTCTTCGCTAAAGTTGTCATTTTTCTCAGTGACTGCGACGGTTTTTGTGTTCCCGTCACATATTCTATAACCGCAATAAGTCCTAATAAATACCTACGATTTGTTAACTTTAACGATTGAGATAGGCAACTAAAATGAAACCGAACGAACTGGCAGTAAAAGTAGTACTTATGAGTAATTTAATTGTATTGTAAATTGTAACAAGGAGTCCGCACTTTTTTTATTTACGTGGGTAGATTTGCAAGTTGATTGTTAGAGTACCTGCTTTCCTTCAATAAGTTGTTCTTTATGAGAAAATAAACTGTTTTAACTAGAAGTTTATTTATTTCTAGTTTATAAAATTATAACGTATAAACAATTTGAAATCACTTATAAAACATTTTTATTTTTAACCCCATATTACAATAACAATATAATAATCAAAATATAATAATTTTTTATTCTCATTTATTAATCTATCGAATAATAAAAAAAATAGTAATAAATAAAGATTATTATATTGTTGGAAAAGAAAAATAAAAGTCACATCTCGAGATTGGAACCCAGACCTATGCGTTCATTGATCCAACACGTAAGATAAGCTATACAGCTACATAGTTATATAGTATACACATTAGGTATACAGCTATATAGTTACGTGTAGCTATATAGCTAATATAGCTATATATCTACACGTAAGCTATCTGTACTTGATATAACGATTTTAATTTTAGCAATGGTATGAACCAACCAAGGTCATGCGTAATTACGTATGATTTTGGTTTTGTTCGACGCCAGCCAGTGTGCGTTTTGTGTTGATACGAGTATATAACTTATACACACAGACGTAGGTACGGCCTTTACCGCGTGTACACAGCAAAACAGTCCTTAAGCTGCTAATGAATTAACCCTTCATATGTCGGAAGGCAGATCTACGCGAGACACAATGGCTTTTTAATTGTGTCTGTAATTACGACATTCATCGGGATAGTGACCGTTGACTGTACATCACCCCAATAGGTACGTAGGTACGGCCTTTACCGCGTGTACAGAAAGCGTCATAGTAAACGACCCACCCCAACACTTAAAGATTATCGCCCGAGCGACGGCAGGCGCGTCACGTGACTCTGGCCCCGAGCAGCTCCCTCCCCTGCCGCCGCACCCATATCTGCCCGAGCATCCACCGATCCACCGATCCACCGATCACATATTATTATTTGCATGTTTTTAATAATATGGTCTTTTTTCGGCTTCTGGCCGAACCATATACCAAGAATAACTTTCAAAAAGACACTTTACGTACGGTTGAGGATACGAACCCGCATCATCAGACGCCAGCCGATCATTTAGACCCAATACAACTGAGCCAATAGCCTAGTGGTATAAGGCATTATACCACTAGGCTATTGGCTCAGTTGTCAATCTCAACGAAAATTCTAACAGCAATACTCCTTTTATCGAACAAGGTTGATAACGGCCTAATCTTCGAGGTATTAAGGTTTAAATTTCAACATCCACGTAACTCCTCAATTAACTAAAAGATAAGGTTGAAATTAGCATAGATTTCTTGTTTGGTTGAATAGAATGTGCTTGATTCCGATTATTGCACTACCGTCATTTTACTTCAGAAACTTAACTGCTGTATGAACTGCGAGTTAAGGTTGAATTTAGAATACTTCTTCGCCTTATTTACTAAACTGTGATTGAGGGTATAATTACTTTACAAATCGTTTTGTTTTCGTGCCGATCCGCTTGTGTGTAATATCTTCGTCGTAATATTATCCGATTTATTAAGTTTTTGAACAGTCGATTTTGTTAACCGATAGTATGGTGCGATTAACTACTTTTTTCAAGGCTAAAATTGTTGTTCTCTGAGAACAGGAACAAAGCATAAAGAAAATAGCACGAGATATGGGCATAACGGTAAGATTTATTGCACTATTACTTACAAGTTGTTTTTTTTTTATGTATTCCTAATATTATCATTTTCATTACAGAGAAAAACAGTTCGTAGATGGATACAAAGGTATCAAGCGACGGGTGATGTGAAATGTGATCGCCAAGGCCCTCGTCCAATGGCTTACACTAATGAATCGGAGCGACACCGTAACATTGTGGAAGTTCACTCGGTGGAACCCTTCAAAACTACGCGTTCAAGTGCTGAAACTTTTGGAGTGTCGCTTAGCACTGATGTAGCGTTTGTGCTGCATGCTTTAATATGGTTTTGGACACGAAGTCCTCTTCAAGAAGTGATAGACAGTGACGGTCATCCTCTTCGTTATTATTAGGGTTTTACTCAGCAGATTCATTGTGTAACTTATCTGATAAAATTTCATTGGAACATGATCAAGTGTTAATAATTCCCAATATTTGTGGGATCATTAGTAGTTAATCAAAAATAAACAACCTTTATTAATCCAGTTACTCCTGTTTACAAGTAGTCTTTTAATGTGTTAACGATGCACCATCTGACCTCACATATTTTTCTATAATATTGTGTTAAATGGGTTATAAGAAAATGTGATAAAAGAGAAAGATGTATATTGCTATACTGTATAGTTTAGCATGTTGGTTCTTCCTCTGTAATTCACAGGCACGAATGACAACATTTCATTTTTTTAACAAGGGTTTTTGTCCCATAAGATCATACAGAGTATAAAAAATTATGTTTTCACAACTTTAAAAATACATAGCACGTTATTTTTCTCTATATACTTTTATTTACATTTTATCGAACTAACACTAATATATACTAGTATATACAAGTATATAATACGAAAAAATATAGAAAAAACTGAAACAACTTTAAATAAATAAATATTGTAGTTATGTTTCTAGAAATATCTATAAACGAACCGTTATACCTCACCCAGGGTATTTATTTTGTGTTTAGTTAATATTCTAAGTAAATAACCCCAATTTAACACAGATAGAAAACTGTATACTCAACCAGGAAGTGGATTCCATGAAGTCCTAGAAATGTAAATAAAGAAATAAATGAATATTGTTTATGCAACATGCCTAGCTTTTCTTACAAACCTCATTCCTAATTTAACATTTGATGTCTTAAATAATAATTAACGAAAATCACATAATAACCTAAAAAATAATAATAAATAAATAAAGAACTTAAATTTGGAAAAAATCAAACTTCTCATTCGCGGATTTGAACTCGTGACCATCGTATTGCTAAGCCGCAGTCTTAACCACTAGACCAACGCGCCATTCACGTTATACTACAAAAAACTTAAGCGGTTTCATGTCATTAACCACGGGGGGTTCTGTTTCTCTGGAGCTTAGTGTACACAGCAAAACAGTCCTTAAGCTACTAATGAATTAATGACCGTTGACTGTACATCACCCCAATAGCACACGATTTTTTAGGAGCACCTAGTTGATAGTTCACGGAGGGGCCGCCAGGTGGCGTATGTTGTGTGTGTGCACCCGCACGCAGGTGCAGCTGTCACTTAACAACACACGTACCGTAGTCAGGAAGGGAACAGGCTTCAGGTAGACATAACACAACTACACCAAGCCACAAAGAAATCATAAATTTACTAGATTCTGATCATTACGGGCAAAGGATTACTATCTAAAACAAAAACAACAAAGTGGCTAAAAAATATATCACTGTTAACCCCAAAACTGCTTGGAGGCTTTTATAGTTAAACTCATTAAGAAATGGCTAGTTTTGGCTATTCATGCGGATCATCTAGATGACAAAAATACCATTTCAGGCCGGCCGGCCTACATCGTGTTTTCACAGGATCTAACCAAGATTATGTCTAGACTTTAAAAAAAGGCTGTGCCCTCTGGGTTTGTTTCGGCCTTTCTTCTCAGAGTAACTCCTATGATAAAAATTTTGAAAGTTTTATGTCTAGTTTAGAAAAGTTATTAGAACATTTTATTAATAAGAAGTGCATTACGTATATTGTCGTACTTGTTGACAGTAAGAAACATGCTGAATTTTTAAGCATAATGAAAGGTTATAATTTTCGATACGTTTTTTTTTTTTTTTTGTGGATGGGAAATCATCAAATGACCCCTCCCGCTCTGGATGGAGCGGAAGGGAGTGTCAGACTCTTACTGACTAAAACCCACCCCCCGTGTTCCTTCCTTAGCCCTTTCTGTTCCAGGGCAGCAGTAACCCTTTCGGATGATCCCGCCGCCCTGGCAGGCTTCGGCCCTATCGGGCCCCGTCCTCTGCTGACATCTCTTTGAGGCGCGCGTGGAACACAACGCGCCGTCCGGCACGGGCCTGGTCCTGATCGGACGGTGAGCTACCCATTAGTCACCGCCCGCAGGCCCGCGCCTACGGTGGCCGGGAGTCGTCACGCGGCTCCCGACGCCCGGAGCGTCTCCCGCGGCGGCTGAGGCGTGAGGTATTTTCCCTCAGCCTCCCCGCCACCTCCTTCGCTAGCATGACTGCTTCGCAGAAGGAGGTGACAGCCTCCCACTCCCTCTCGCCCCGGACCATGGCTTGAACCAGGGCCGGGCGCGAGAGGTCACCGCCGTTGCCGATCGCCTCTACGAGGACACGGCGGGGCTCCGCCCAAGCAGGGCAGATCTCCACCGTATGCGCCACCGTGTCCTCTGGGCGATCCTGGCAGTGGTGACACCCGGGCGTCTCCTCCCGCCTGATGATGTGCAGGAACCTCCCGAAACATCCGTGTCCGGAGAGGACCTGCGTCAGGCGGTACGTGAGAACGCCGTGACGCCTCTCTAGCCACTCCTCAAAGAGGGGTCTTATCGCCACTATCGTGGCGTGCCCTGCGCTGGGTTGCGATAGTCGCGCCTTCCATTCCGCCATGAGATCGCGCTGGAGGTCCGTCCGCTCCGCAGCGATTTGCCGCGGGTGCAGAGTTTCCGCCCGGCGTAGTGCCTCCGCGCGCCAATCATGCAGGCGCGCGAGGACTATCGCCTCCAGATCCCATGGCGGCAGTCCGGCAAGGAGGCTTGCCGCCTCGCGCGAGATCATGCGGTAGCCCCGGATCAGCCTTACGGCTACCACCTTCTGGGGCGCGTTCAGATAGTGTGCGGCTCGAAGCCGCCCCATCTAGGGCCATGGACTGCACGACCCCCGCGTAAAGCCTCCGGCAGGAGGCGTTTGGCCCCCTTCAGGTTGGGCAGGAGCCGCCTTTTTGGGGGCCAAACGTCGGAAATGCTCGACGAAGTTCCACCGGCTGTCGAGGACGAGACCCAGGTATCTCATCGTTGCCTCGACGCCGATGTGAACCCCTCCTACCATCAGTTGGGATCCCGAAGGTGGCCCGTACCGGGGCCCATGAAAGGACATGGCCTCGGACTTGTGCAATGCAACCGCCGGATCCTATCCACGACTATCGCAACCCCGCGTGTCATCGCGTCGGCCGCCGCCTGATGCGACCTCCACTGCGCCAGGACCAGCGTGTCGTCAGCGTAGCAAACTACGCTGACGCCATCAGGGAGGTCTGCCCGCAGCACCCAGTCGTAACCGATGTCCCACAGGAGCGGCCCCAGAAGCGATCCCTGTGGGACACCGCACGACATCTCTCGCCGGTTCCAGTTCCCGTCACGACCGGGGTAGATGACGGCTCTGTCCGTCAGATACGCCCCGACTATTCGACGGAGGTAGGTCGGCACCCGGTGATACCGGAGTGCCTCCCCAATGCAACTCCAGGGCAGGGTGTTAAACGCGTTGGCAATGTCGAGTGACACCGCCACGACGACCCCACCCCGGGACACCGCGTCCCCCGTCGTGAGGGCTCTAACGCGCATGATGGCGTCCACCGTCGAGCGCCCCTTGCGGAAGCCAAACTGGCTGTCCGCAAGATCCGGCCCCGTCCTCACTAGGTGCCCGACGAGGCGGCCCGCAATCACTCTCTCGAAGAGCTTGCCAACCTCGTCGAGCAGCACAATGGGCCGGTATGCGGACGGAGAGTCCGCAGGGCGCCCTGGCTTCTGAATGAGGAAAGGTTATAATTTTCGATACCTTAAAAATACTTCATTTTTTATACGGAACAACGCATATTCGTGTTTAGACAACATAATTACAAATCTCGCTGATGATGACATAGATCAGTGTTTTGTTGATCACAATGGCTTGGAAATGGAAAAATCAATTAGAAATCGAAGAACTCGGATCAAAATGTGATAATAAAAAAAAGATTATTTGATGATTAAAATAGTATTGCTTTCAAGAAAAGTTTTAGTAATATAAATTTGACTAATATGGGAATAAACCGTTTTATAAGCGGTCTCGGTAAAGCTTTCAAAGATTGTTACCAAAAGAAGTCCATTAGAATAAAGCCATATAAAAACACATCGATACAGTGGATTACTAAAAGGGTTAAAGTTTCAAGTAAGATGAAAAGAGTATAATGCTCAGGTACAGTAAATAATGCTAGCCTTAAAAAGTATAGAAACAGCTATGTTCGCATTTATAGAAGAGTTATTCAGCAGACCAGGAAAAAGGCCATGATAAATCATTTAAATACCGCTACAAATATAACAAAGCAGACTTGGAAACTTGTTAATGAATGTAGTACAAAGAAAACAATAAATAGGCAATGTAAAAATTTAATCCAAAATGTGAATAGTGAAGTGATAACTGACCCCCAGCAGCAGTGCGATTCTGTAACCATATCACCGTGAAAACTTAGGTGAAGTGAGCTTAGAGTGAACTGTCAATAGTGTCAATCCCTAGCATTAGTTGGACTGTCAGCTCACTCCACGCTCACCTCACCTAAGTTTTCACGGTGAGATTTTTACAGAATCGCACTGCAGATTGCAAATCAGTTCATTGACAGTTTTGTGTTCAAATCGTCACTCGCTAGCAATGAAAAAGAAAGGGCAATGACTTTTATTGGAAAGTACAAAAAGAGTCGAAAGCGATTTAACTGTCTATACAACCACACAATCTGAAATCGCAAAGATTATTAGTAAAATGGCCAATAAAAAATCTTGTAGTTTTGATGACTTGCCAATTTCAATTTTGAAACAGAATATAGACTCTTTGGCACTCCCTCTTTCTGATTTTGTTAGTAAATGTTTGGAAGAGTCAGTCTTTCCAGACCAGTTGAAGTTGGAAAAAGTGGTTCCAATAGAATAGAATATAATTTATTTATTTGTAAGAATGTAGTTTTACATCGTATGGTGTTCATTTTTTTTTTAAGTTCTATACATTCTACCATAGCATAATATGGTAAGTACAAATATTAAAATGTCATTTTATATAATGAAGTACAATTAATTATAAGATTTAATGATTAAAAATATGTCCAATATGAATTATTATAATTAGTTAGTGGTTAATTTAAAATCAATGTCGAAATTAAGTAGGTACATGTCATCTTGGATTTTTACAATATTCCATATATTCACCAATGTCATAAAAACAATTATCCAGTAACCAACTTGTCAGCTTTTTCTTGGGGATAGGAAGTTCCTTAAATGAGTTTGGTAACTTGTTATACACCTGAATGGCATTAACATATACATTCCTCTTAAATATTTGCAATCTACATTGAGGTACATTTAGTTCGTGTTTGTATTTATTTCGAACAGAAGCCTTTTTGTGGCTTACTTCTGATTGCATGCGAAAGTAGTGCGGATTTTGCTTTACTAGCATACATAGTTCCTTGATGAAATTATTTATTGTTTCTGTTCATCGAGTAGTGTTAGTCCGATAAACTCATACATATTGAATAACCTTTAATGTTATGAGCAGAGGGTGCAAAGTCGAGAAATTTTTAGGGGGGTCAGTTAATTGCTATCACCGACTGTACATGCAGGGTAACGGTAAAATGTGAAATTTTTTAAATAAAGGTTTGCAGCTGTCCATAAACCAGTCGCCAGATATTGCCCTAACACACTTCTTTTGTACTCGAAATGTCCTTAGAACTTCAAATGAATTGCCCCATAGTATCAGACCATATGACAGCACAGACGCTACGTATCCGTAATATGCAGTGACTGCTGCGGCTACTGACACTGTCGATCGAAGACGTTTTATTGCGTATACGAATTTGTCTAGCTTATCGCATACGTAATTGATGTGTGATTTCCAATTGCAGTTTTGATCCACTATTATGCCCAAAAATTTTGTGTTTACTACTTGTTCTAAGATAGTGTCGTCATATTTTATACTAAGACTCTGAAAGTTTGATTTATAAGTTTGAAATTGAATTATTTTTGTTTTATTTATATTGATTTTTACATTGTTGTTATTAAGCCAAATTATTATGTCTTTGATTGCTTCATTAATTTCCTGTTCCAACTTATTTTTGTCCTTACATTTTATTATTAGTGTCGTATCGTCAGCAAATAAGATTGTTTCGTGGCGTGTTGCATTGGGAAGGTCATTGATATATAGCAGAAATAAAAACGCTCCTATCACGCTGCCTTGGGGTACTCCAACTGCGTTAGTTTTATAGTTAGATTTATATTCTACTTTGTTTCCATCAACGACTTTTGATATTTGCACACATTGACGTCTATCACTTAGGTACGACTTAAGCCAGTCATTGGCTTGGCCCCTTATGCCATATTTATCTAATTTGCTTAGTAATAGCGTGTGATCAACGAAGTCAAAAGCTTTACTCATGTCTAAAAAAATTGCTACTACAGGTATGTTGTCATTCATTGCCTCAGTTATTAATTTTATTAAATTAAAACAAGCTAAAGACGTGGTGCTATTTTTCCTGAATCCAAACTGCTCCCGCCTTAGCAAATTATACTTATCCACATAGCCTTTTTAACATTGTCTTCTCCACTATTTTCGATATTATAGGAATTAAGGTTATAGGTCTATAGTTCGCCATGTCAGATTTATCACCATTCTTGAATATTGGTTTAACTATTGAGTTCTTTAATGCGCTTGGGAATATGCCTTCTATGAACGATCTATTAATTAAGTAGCTCAACGGTTTGCATAAGTGATTAGCACAAGCTTTTATAATTTTGGTACTTATTTCGTCAAAACCGACAGACGCCGTGTTTTTTTAAGTTTTGGATTACCCTGAATACTTCTAATGCATCAGTAGGATTCAAGAATATTGTATTATTCTGATTAATGTCCATTGTTTTATTTATCGCGTCAATATTACATGTAAATTCATTATTATTTGTCAATTGGATATAGTATTCGTTAAACATGTCACAAATTTTTTGAGGGTCAGTGATGTGGTTGGTTTTTAATAGAATTTGTTCTATGTCATTACTTTTTTGTGTGTCACCAATTTTTTTATTGATAATATCCCAAGTAGCCTTGCACTTGTTTTTCATATTCTGTATGTATCTTTTATTGTGTATTTGTTGAGATTTATTAATACAAAGTTTAAGTATGTCACTATATTTTTTATACTTTTTTGTTAATCTATTTTTGTTTGTTTTATTATGTAAAAAAACAAAAATGTGTGTGTGTGTTGTGTGTGTGTTTTTGTTTGTTTTTAAATGTTTGTAATATTGTAATGTTTCCGCATACACGACTTTTTTAGGCCTTTCGTCAACCAAAGAGTATTATTTTTTCGGTTCGACCTTTTTATCTTTTGCATGGGAAAACATAGTTTATAAAACAGTTGTAATGTCCCATGAAATACCTGAAATGCATCTTCCAAATTATCCATCAGATACATGTCAGAGAACGAAAGCGCAGAAATACAGTCACAAAACTGTTGTATGTTTTCTTCATGATAGTCCCTTTTGTACTCAAACCAACATAACATAGGTTTAGGTTTATTAGTCATCACAGTCAGGGTTTGGCCTGTCTCATGATCTAATAGAGCCAGGTGATGAACTTCACCTTTAGCTTGTTTGATATTGCTTGCAATCAAATCTAAACATGACTGTTTTCGTGTTGGTGTTTTTATAATTATGCAATTCAATATTGAAATTTTTTAATAATCCCAAGAGTTCTTGGTAACTTTAGTTTAATTGTATCTAAATTCCAATCCCCACAAATAATTACCTTCTTCGCTTTTTTTGTGATTCTAATTAGTATCGTTTCCAATTTCTCTAGAAATACTTTTGGGTTGCTATTTGGTGTCCTATAAATACAAATAATGATGATTTATTAATTGGTAACTCAATTCCAGTACATTCAAAATTAAAATTACATGCAATGTCATTTGTTAACAAGTTTGTAACCAGGAATCATACATATACCAGGAACCAGGAAAAATATTCAAGAAAGGTATTAAGACTGACCCTAAAAATTACTGATCTACTATATATCCCTTTTTCCAACCTGTTCAAAAATATTTGAAACAATAATTAAAACTAGGCTGATGGGACATTTGAATATGAATAAAATCATTCATTTAAGACAATTTCTTTCTTTTCTTTTTTTTAAAGTTGCCCCACACTAGACGACAACTGCACAACAATTTGCCAATTTGGGTATCAGAAAGGCGTCGGTTGCTCCGATGCAATAAACATTCTTATAAATGACATAATTATTCAATTAAATGACAAAATTAAAGTGGCAGGGCTATTCAACGACCTCAGCTCCACTTTTGATACGATTGATTATGAATTGCTACATACCAAACTGGAATATTACGGTATCAGAGGCAAGTCCTTAAAACTCTTAAGATCCTACTTACAAAATAGGCGAATGTTTGTCGAAGTGAAAAGCATGGATGAAAGTAATCATGAACTCAAACTCAAACTCAAAGTATTTATTTCAATTAAACCAATTATAGGCACTTTTGAATCGTCAAGGGGTCGGTCAGTCAGAAAAATGAAGCTAGTTGCCCATTTCAAAGCGTAGTAGGTACCTATGGAGAAGAACGGGCAAGAAACTCCATGGACACTCTTTTAAATCAGAATAATACAAACATAACAAATTATTGGTTACATCATTCATGTTACAAATTATGCATGTGAGAACGATGCAGAATGTTAAAAGTGTCCGTAATGAAAATTAAAAAAATAAAATAAAAACAATTCAAATATTAAATTAAAATAAGCCATGGCAGCAAAGAGATGACCAGTCCCTACTGACGGCGCCCGTTCACGAGCATGACGCATGGATTAGCACCATTCAGCTCAACCATTTTGAAGGGAGCTAAATGATCCAACACATTTTTTTTTTTTTTTTTTTTTTATTGACAATGGGCTCACTCTTGACCTCAATCCAGCCCAGAGGCAGGGATGAGATCTACGGTGGAACGAGCTTGCCCAAAAGAAGCCTATTCACTCTCGCCCTGAAGAGATTAGGGTTGTATGAACTCGGGAATGCAGACGCAGGCAGACAATTCCACTCCTTTGCTGTGCGCATCAGAAAAGATGATGAGAAGCGCTTAGTGCGTATATAGGGTATATTAACCAAATAGGGGTGGTATCCCGGAGTGCGTCTGGACTCTCGATGGTAAAAAGGTGAAGGCGGGATGAGCTCATGTAGCTCTTGAGCACACTCCCCGAGGTACAGTCTGTAGAAGACGGACAGACAGGCAACACTTCGCCGGTGAGCCAAACTGTGAAGATTTGCCTCCACCAGCTTTTTATCGCCAATGAGTCTCTTAGCTCTGCGCTCGACAGAGTCTAAAGTGGCAAGTTGGTATTTAGCTGACCCATCCCACAGGTGACTGCAGTACTCCATACACGATCGGACTTGTGCTTTGTAAAGGGTTAAAAGCTGACCCGGTGTGAAGTACCGCTTAACCTTGTTCAGAATGCCCAGCTTTTTGGCCGCCGTTTGTGCTTTAGACTCAATGTTTTCGCCGAAATTGAGATTTGCTGTCAATTTCATGCCTAGAAGCTCGAGGCTGTCCGTCACAGGTACAGCTGCACCCCGGAAAGTAGGAGCCAGATCAAAAGGGCTCCTTTTCGCGCTAAACAGACAAGCCTGTGTTTTGGTGGTGTTGAAACTGACCAGATTGTTATCACCCCACTGGGAGACAAGACTTAAGGTCGCATTCATTCGGTCCACCAGGGCCTCTCTTAACGAACTGACTTCTTCCCCTCCAGCCCTTGCGCTGGACAGATATCTCTCTACGACGGTGCTGTCATCTGCATACCCAACAATACCTGGTATCAGTAGGTCATTGATGTGCAGCAGGAAAAGAGTCGCAGAGAGAACAGACCCCTGAGGAACGCCAGCATCAATCGCCATGAGGTCAGAGGAGCAGTCAATGACTACTCTGATTGACCGTTTACTCAGGAAGTCAGATATCCAGCAACAAAAGCCAGCTGGGATTCCATAGGCTGGAAGCTTGCTCAGCAGACTTGCGTGCCAAACCCTGTCGAAGGCCTTCGAGATATCAAGAGACACGGCCAGAGCCTCGCCGTGTTTTTCGATGGCCTCGCCCCAGCAATGTGTGACATACACCAGAAGATCCCCAGTGGAGCGCCCGCGGCGAAAGCCATATTGGCTGTCACTCAGGAGATCATTCTGCTCAAGATATGTCAGCAGCTTGCTGTTAATAACCTTTTCCATTACTTTGGAGAGAATGGAGGTAATGGCGATCGGTCGGTAGTTGCAGGGATCGGCACGACTACCCTTCTTGGGTACTGGTTGCACATTTGCAAGCTTCCAGCATATGGGGACAGTTCGAGTTTTCAGAGAGAGGCGGTAGAGGCGAGTCAGTACAGGAGACAACTCAGGCGCACAACACCTCAGCACTCTCGCAGGAATGCCATCAGGCCCACTAGCCTTGCCCACATCCAGACACTGAAGCACCTTTCGAACCTCTTTGTTATGCACTGTGATCTCCGGCATGGAAGAATCACATCGAGGCAGAGTTGGAGGGTGCTTGGAGCCAGTGTCTAGACGCGAGTTCTCCGCAAATAGGGAAGCAAATAAATTTGCCTTTTCAGTAGCAGAGTGAGCCAGTGAACCATCAGGTTTCTGCATAGGAGGCAGCTTGGGACGGCAGAAGTTGGTTTCGACCGATTTGGACAAGGACCAGAACTGCTTACTACCCGAAGGGTAGGATGCAAGCCTGGTCCCTATGCGACTGACATGGTCGAAACGTGCCCTTCGGAGAACCTTTTTGCAAGACTTGGCAGCAGAGTTAAAGGCTCTCTTCTTAGCTCGAACCCTCCGAGCCCGGAGTCTAAGGTCGCGAGCTTGTACCCAGGCTTGGTAGGCAGACTCCTTTCGGGCATCAGCCCGAGCACAGTCCGCATTGTACCAAGGTCGGGCTTTATGACCGAGCGGAATGTCGGAGAATGGGATAAAGTATTCCATTCCCTGCCGGATCACGTCAGCGGCCGCATCCGCGGAGCTGGAGGGCTCATCAGAAGTGAAGCATACCCGCTGCCAAGGATAAGACGCAAAGAAGTGCCGCATCTCATCCCAGTCTGCCGACTCGTAACGCCATATTCGCCTCGTGCCTCTAGGGCTATCATCAGGAGGTGAGCAGATCGATACGGATTTCACCAGTCAGTGATCAGATGATCCCAGCGGGGCTGAGACCGATACTGAATGCCTGTCCGGATCTGTTGTCAGAAGCAGGTCTAAGCAATTGGGTGTTTGTCCGTCAACGTCAGGTACCCGTGTTGCTTGATTCACCAGCTGGGTGAGATCTAGCGATATCGCAAGCTTGCGCGCCTCTCTACCAGCGTGGTCAGTTTTCTGGTATGGGAACAGTCACTCGCAATGGTGAGCATTGAAGTCCCCCAGAAAAACAAGTTCCGCTGACGGGTACCTCGTTTGGGCCAGATCTGCCGTCTCGGTGAGGTAGTCTAAGAGCCTGGTCGTCTCCTGATCACCGCTGTGTGACCGGTAGACACTAGCATAGACAATTTTATCTATTCCAGTGTCCACCAAAAGCCACAACACGGAAAACCCAGAATCTTCAAAGCAACGGAGACGCCGACAGCAAATATCATCGCGAACGTACACACAGACCCCGGCCCGCTTCTTAAACTTATGCTCAAGAGAGTGGCCCGGGTAGTTGAGGTACGACACGTCCGACGGAGTTGCTATCTGCGTCTCCGTTAAAAAGAGCAGGTGCGGCTTGTCGGTCTCAAGATGGTGGTGGACCGGGTCGATGTTTGAGTGCAACCCTCGGATGTTCGTGAGGTGCACTTTGACTGGCAGGAAGTGCAGCCGTTGAGAAACCTTTTTTCTTTTTGTACTTCGATTCATGGTGGGAGTGTGGTGGGGAATTGAACAAAGTCCAGGCGCTACTCTTTTGCCCTTATGGACCTCTTAAGCTCAGCTGACTTATGGGGAACTCATTTGGAGACTGCGGGGACGCCCGAACCCCCCTGAAATCGCCACCGGGTCCTGCCTTCCAGTCGCCAACTGGCACGGTGGAGCAATCCCAGGATTTTTCGCTAGTTGGCGGGGCAGCCTTTTGCACGTGGCTGGTGCACTACTTGGGCCCCCTACTACCTGCGGTCGGCCAACGGCTAGGACCGTGCTTCGGATCCCGCTACCCTTCAGAATGAGTTACCCGGCACAGCGTTGCTTGGAGGCCAAGACCGGCCAAGAGCTGCGCAACAAACTTCGTTCTTCTTCCCCAAAGGCACTGGCACTCCCGCTCGTCGGCGGAACGCAGCAAGCTGCTTGGCGCCGAACTCCGGCGGGAGGGTGGTCGCGAGCCAGGCGGTCCCTTGTGGAACCTACCACCGCAAATTGGTTGTTCTTTAGCACTACCCAGGGGTCACGTGTAGGGTATCTAGAGTCGAAGCCTACGGACGCGAACAACATTGACCCCCATACAACATACAATATTTAAATTTCGTTTCATTCTGTTCAATTATGTGGGGAGGTATTTTATTGCAACATTTTAAACAGTACCCCATGAAAGATGAGTCTACTTTAGCCAACCTGAAACCTGGTTGAACTAGTTGTTCCCTATTTCTAGTGATATAATTGTGTCTTTCACCTCTTTTACTAAAAAGATGTAGATTTTTCCTTACGTACATAATGTTTTCATAGATATATTGACAAGGTACCGTCATGATGTTAATATCTTTAAACAGTTCCCTTAGAGAGTCACGTCTGCGGAGCCTATAATTATATGGCTCTGATGGCTCTTTTCTGCAGAATAAAAAAAGACTCGATGTCTGCAGCCCGTCCCCATAGTAAAATACCGTACGACATAATACTATGAAAGTTACTAAAATAGACTAGTCTCGCGGTATCAACATCAGTAAACTGACGGATTTTTCTCACAACATACGCTGCTGAACTTAGTCGTCCTGCAAGGGATGTTAAATGAGGACCCCATTGAAGCCTTGAGTCCAATGAGAACCAATTTTGGATCTGCAGTAGGGCGTTATTTGCGTCGTCAAAATTTGATGCACGTCTATTAATTTTAAAAATCAAGGAAGTATCGTCAGCAAATAACACCATCTGTGGTTTGGTTTTTAACAAATGGTGTAGATCATTAATATATACTAAAAAGAGGAAAGGACCTAATATCGAGCCTTGTGGTACACCCATTTTTACTTTTAAACCGAGTGAATTGACACCATTTATTTGAACTTGCTGTTGTCTATCATTTAAATAAGATTTTACATAAACTGAGCGCAAGTTTTCCACGTCCGTAATGCTCAAGTTTTAAAAGTAAGGTTTCGTGGTCGATGCAATCAAAAGCCTTGGAGAGGTCACAAAAAAATCCTATGGCATCTTGGGAATCTTCCCACGCCGTAAAGATGTGTTTTAATAAGGTGACACCGGCATCAGTCGTACAACCATCTGTTGGTCGTGTAATATTTTATTGATGTTAAAATGATTGAGCATTTGGTTCAGCATCACCTTTTCCAACACCTTGTTGAAAATCGGTAACACGGATACGGGTCTATAATTACGGGTCGTTGTGTGTGGATCAAGGAGTCTTCCCGGATCTAAACTCCTTGATCCACACACAAATTAAATATTAAGGCTAAGTACGGCACTATAGTCTCAATAACGGAGGTACAAACTTTAATAGACATTCCCCATAGATCTGAGTCGTGATCAGATCAGAGTTTGATCATGATTTGTTTGAAAGCCTTCATTACTATGCTTAAATTTAAATTTAATCTGGCAGGATGAGACTTTTGCTCTTAATAAATCAATAAACCGCAAGGGCGAAGAATTTAAGAATTCAGTGGTTTTATGTGGGATACTGGTAAAGAAATTTACAAATTCTTGAGAAACTTCTTTGTTAGTGCTTATGAGACCACGCGAAGTTTCTATTGTGAAATCATTATTGTCTTTTATTCCGGTTAGTTTCGCTATTGATAATTTTCCAAACCGTCTTTATTTTATTATCGGCTGATTTGATCTTGTTGCTAATATACAAGGCTATCGACCTTGCAGATATTTTTAAAAATTTTAGAGTAAGTAGCAACATATTTACTAAAAGTTTCAGAGTTAATATCAGGCTTAAGGCCATACAGCTCAAACAATTTTTCCCTACTTTTCCTAATACCCTTAGTTGCCCAGTCACTAAACAAAAAACTTGGACAAATAGTTTTAGTTTTCTTTTTCAAAGTATTATTTAACTCGGTGCATACTACCGAAAAGAACCTCTCATATTATTCATTTACATTGTTTTTAATATGGCCTGGTACACTTAACTTTTTAATTAAGTTATTATTAAATCTATTTAGATTGCTTGGTGTTAATTGTCTAGTTTTTATCAGAATTTTTTGTACTCGTGTATTGGACTTGAACACAACGGTTTTACCGCTGTGATCAGAAGGGAGATAGTTTACTATGGCTTTATCTAAGTATTCGCAGCAACAAAAAATATTATCAATTAAATACATGTAGCAGAATTTATAGATAAACGGGTTGGTTCTGAAATGAAGTCATGAAGTCATACACAACAACAAAAATCACAAATATAAAACGTGGTGTGCCCCAAGGCTCCATTTTGGGACCAATACTATTTATCATATTTACAAACGACTTGCATAACTTTATGCATTATGTTCAGCCTGATGTAAAACTTGTTGTTTTTGCAGATGATACAAATATAATAATTGGGGCCTAAATGACTTAAAAGAATTGACCAAGAATGTAAATAAAAGCCTACAAAATCTCTGCGAGTGGTTAACAGCAAATAACCTTTTGCTAAATACAAGTAAGACTAACATAATTTTAATTAAGACTATAACTCGACATGACGGCAGTTTCAATATACAAGTAAAAGGAGACAATATTGAATTAGTGGACAAAGTCAAATTTTTAAGTAATAACATAGATGTGCATTTAAATTGGAAACAGGAGCTTGCTGCTATTGACACTTCAATTTCATCAGCATGCTATGCACTCAGGAGCCTTAGAGATATGTTGGATCTAAAGCAACTAAAGACTATATATTATGCGCTGGTAGAGTCCAGATTAAGATACAGCATAATACTTTGGGGTAACAGCTACAGCTATAACTGTCAGAAAGCGTTTATTTTACAGAAACGTGCCATAAGGACTGTAGTAAGGATCTCACAAAGAAACTCATGTAGAGAGCGCTTTAAATAATTGGAAATTTTAACAGTACCAAGTATTTATATATTAGTAATTCTAAATCACTTTGCTAAGTATATTTATAAGATTAAACGAACTTACCAGAAGTGAAGTTCTATCTTAATTATACGAAGCTCTTTGTCCGAGACGGGTTTTACGAGTAGTAGCGGTGATTTACTCAGCGCATGTCACAATTTTTAAAGCCTAAAAATAAAAGTAAAACTTTTTAGTGTGGCAACTCTGTTTACATGTCATTACGTTTAAAGTCAGGCTTTATGAACAATCCCTGTACTGGGATTATACTTGATAAGTATAAGTGGGAGGGTTTTTAGGGACTGTCGCCGTCTCGGACAAAGAGCTTCGTATAATTAAGATAGAACTTCACTTCTGGTAAGTTCGTTTAATCTTATAATTATACTCACTCTTTGTCCGAGACGGGTTTTACGAGTAGATGTTTAAAGTAGGATTGTGAATAAACACCAATTTGTTAAATGGGCATGAGAAAAAAATATTTAATAAATCAACTTCCATAGTAATAATAATTACAATCAACTTGTTTCATAAAAACAACAAAATCGGCACTATCTAGACATCTGTTGCAGTATTGCATATTGCACTACCAAATTGGGTTGTATCTGGGTTTATGGGTCTATTGTAATGTCTGGCGAACATGGCAGAATTTTGAGACCACCCAGCAGCCTTCCTTATGACATCAATGCTAATTCCAGATCTGTTGGCAGCAGATGTTGATGCATGTCTGGTACTATGAGCAGAGAAGATGGTGACATCTATTCCAGCTTCCTTCAATGTTAGCTTGATCCAGCGACTTATAGTCTGAGTTGATGCATTCTTGTGTGGTTTCTTGAATGTGAGAATTAATTTATCAATATTATTTCTTATAGAATCCGTTTTATTAATATAAGATTTGACAGTGCTGACAGGGCAGATCTCCTTCTTGTCAGGGAATGTTTTCAAATGGAACATTGGTTGTACACCACCTCTTCTAGAGGTTTTAATTATATCAGGTATATATACTTCTAAACCAATATCAGTAAATTTCATATTAGGAATTGTTATCATTGACAAGGTCTGTACTCGATGACCAGTTGTTAATGCGAGTATGGTGACTAACTTTTTGGTTAATTGTTCCAATGATATATCTTCATTTGGGTAATATCCAGCTAGATGATGAAGTACCAATCCCGGATCCCATGTAGTATTATATTTTGGCATTGGTGGTCTTGATCGGAAGATTCCCTTTGTGAACCTCTTTAGTCTATCGTCAGATCCAACCTTAGGTCCCATCAGAAGTGATAATGCTGACCGAGCAGTATTGATGGTACCATAAGATGCCCCATTTTCATAGCACTGTGATAAGAATTTTAATATATAAGGTATAGATGCTTGGTATGTGTCTATACTGTGCTGGCCACAAAACTTCCACCATAATTTTAGAGATGAATCATATTGCTTCATTGTGTTAAATGAAAGCGAGTTCAGCATTATAGTTAAGGCCGAGTTTGGTGTTCCTCGTCTTATAAATGCTTGGCTGACAGCAGCCCTGCAGCCAGGGTAAGTTGGTGATGCAGCGGATGATATTCTCTGAAAGGGGAGGATAATAGGTCTTTGTTAGGTTCAAATATGATGAAGTCTCCGGTTGACAATGATTTAATTAGAGGGAACCATGGTTGTGATGGCCAGTAAGGGATAACCACAATTCCAGTAGCACTATCTCTTTGAATTTTATATAAGCATTTTAACACTAGTGAAAAAGGTGGGAATGCATAGAAAAAAATTTTGTTCCAACTGAGAGTAAAGGCATCCACGGCAAATGCTTCTGGGTCACGTTTCCAAGAGACAAACTTTTTACATTTTTTATTAGTTCTAGAGGCAAATAAGTCTATTTCCGGAATACCAAAACGTCTAGTTATTTCGACGTATGCTCTTGGGGAAAGTTCCCATTCAATATTAATTTTTCTTGATTCTCTATCAGCTTCGAAATTATCTTTGGTATTTATATACGAAGCATAGATCCAAATATTTCTATTCTCACACCATTGCCAAATATCTCTTGTGATATCATTTAGGTGGGGAAACTGTACCCCCCCCATTTTGTTTATGTATGCTACAGCAGTGGTGTTATCTATTCTCAATAAGATTTCACAATGGGAAGTTTCATTTGTGAAACACTTCAGCCCTAAAAGGGCAGCTTTTAGTTCCAAATAATTAATATGATGGTTTTGTTCTGAACGTGACCATGACCCAGAAGCTTTCTTGTGATTGCATACAGCTCCCCAGCCTGTGGTAGAGGCATCGCTGTGTATTTCTAAGTGGAAATTATATTGTTTTATTGGATTACTTCTATGTATATTATTTCGCCACCATGTTAATTCCGATTGGATTTTGTGACAAATAGGCATGTACGCTTCATAGCTTTCATTTGATTTTAACAGGGCTAAGTACTTCTGTCTTTCTAATATTTTAGTGTATAGCCAAGCATATGGCAGTGCTGGACAAATTGAATTCAATGTTCCCATCAATTGGGAAAATTCTCTTATTTTACAAGAACTGTTATGTTTAAAAGATCTTATTTTTTCCAGTATTGCTATTTGTTTCTGATGTGGGAGTGACAAGGAGAGATCTGATGAATTTAAAGTAAAACCTAGATATTTACATATTTGGTTAGGTGTAGTAACACTTTTTTCAAAATTAATAATAAATCCTAAGCTTTGCAGGAGATTGCATGCAACATCAATATCCTTTTTGCACTTAATTTGTGATTTATTGAAATATAAACTGTCATCTAGATAGCATGTTAATAAAATGCCTTGCTTTCTTAGGTAAGTGCATACTGGTTTGAGAAGTTTTGTGAAAACGAAAGGAGCTGAACAGAGGCCATATGGTAGGGCATTAAACTCATATAATATTCCATCATATTTGAATCTGAGGAACTTTCTGTTATTCTCACCTATTGGTACAGAAAAGTAGGCTTCTTTTAAGTCTATTGAGGCCATGTAACAATTTTTGGACATTAACTTACATGCTGTCCTGATATCCTCCAATTTAAAATGTTCTGTGTCGACATACTGATTTAATTTCTTTAAATTTAGAATAAATCTATAGGACCCATTGGGTTTTGGCACTACAAATATGGGGGAAGTAAATTGGTCATCACAGTATGAGCATTCAGAAATTGCACCTAAATGTAAAAGCTTTTTTATCTCAGAATCTATGATTTGTTTTTCATTATTTGACCAGTGTTGTGGCTGTGTATTATACGGCGGTGGTACTTTGGTGAATGGGATTTCATACCCTTGTACCCATTTTAATACCACTGGGTCATCAGTGATTTCAAGCCACTTTTTAACAAAATGTTTAAGTTTGCCAGCATGTACCTGCATGTTTCCTATCGGTAGTGTTTGGTTCTGGCTGGTGGGTGTTTCCGCTCTGGTTGGCGTCTGGTGTTCGAGAAGCGAGGCTGTCTCTTGTACATCTGTTGTTGTTGATGTTGCCCACCGCGAACTTGTTGATGCTGTTGACGGTTCTGCGGTGGGCCCCTCCAGTTTAACTGTTTCTTGTTTGTGGGTTTCTGCTTCTTCGCACCTTCAGATATTGTAGCACTGGTTCGTTGAATTGACTGGGCTGCTCTGATTTTGTCAGCACAATCAGCACCAAATAAAAATGCATCCACTTTTGAGTTTTTTACAGCCTCTTGAATTATCTTGCTGGCCCCTGATAGGCCAAAAAATTTTCTAGAAGAGGAATCCTGGAAATGTATTTCTGCTGCAATCTTTGCAGCGTCATTGACTTCCTCAATTAGGGCTTTGCTATTTATATTTCCTTTTAAAATACTGGTCAATGATCGTCCCAGACATGTCATTAAGGTACCTGTGAGGTTTTGTCTGGCAATAATCCTCCTATCTCTCTTGACAGAGGGTTCAGAAAGTGTGGCCATTATTTCTGGGTTCATTATAGGAGCAACAGCATTTTGGAAATTCGAGGGGGTAGAGTATTTCTTAATAATGCCATCTTTGGCTTCCTTTCCCAATCCATCGGACATTATTTTTGCCCAACGCAGGGCCAATTCTGATCTAATAGGCTCACCAAACTCTGTTTCTTCTTCTCCCTCCTTCCCAAGGGCCAGTAGAAACTCCTCTGGGAGTAGATCATTTTCTGGAAAAGGATTTATTTGATTTAGAACCCTGTATTTTTTTTAAAAGGTACATCCTATCCACTCTGTGATAGCAAGGCTGACATAACCAGTGCCAAGGTTTATCTAGGAGCTTGTATATCCGCATGGTGATAGCGCTAGCCCTTTTGTAAAGTTTAAATGGGTACATAGTGTCTGTCTATCCGCAAGGTGATAGCTCTTTTGTAACTTTTAATGTCTACCCGCAAGGTGATAGCTCTTTTGTAACTTTTAATGTCTACCCGCAAGGTGATAGCTCTTTTGTAAATTTGAAACATAATGCCTGTCTATCCGCAAAGTGATAGCGCTAGCTGATAATTAATGTGGGTTATATTTTGTTTAAATGCATTGTAAGTAAATACAACCCCAGCGTTTGAAGATTCTATTCAGTGGTTAGAAAATATCTATATTATAAATAGATTACTACACACCTGTAGTAGTCTCCTCTATCGCCTCAGGTTCTTCGATCTGCGTCGGCGACTTCGGTGAGCAGAGCCGGGCTGGAGTTGTTGAGACTTCTTGAGAATCTTGTCTAGTTGGTTTTCTTAGTTTTCTTTCTAATTTTCTTATCTTCTTTCGAATATGTTCTTCGTCATTCATTTTTCTTTTTCCCATAATTGCAGACACTACTCGTAATGAATTTCAAGTGAAATTCGATTTTAGAAAGATGCTTTGGAAAAAACCGTTGAACGAAAAAAGAAAAATCGTACAGTCGATCATAGGTGCCAACTTACAGGAGGCAACCGAAAAAAAAACCGGAAGAGTAACGAAACGACTAATACACTTGTCATTTGTACTAGTAAGTTACCGGAAAATATTTAGACCGGAAGTGGGTCTGCACTAACCAATAAACTTATCTTGACCTAATTCTAGGTTATAAATCCATAACTCGATCTTAACATGAAAATCTTTACTATTGTAAAATAATTTGAATAGGTTCAAACATACCTGTAATTCGCAATCCAACTAAGATTGAATTGTTTACAACAACAAACCTTGACCTTGACTACGTAGCTCTTCACTTGTTAGTTTTTTCACGAATATACCGTATTCACAACATTGTAAATACTAAAAACACTATAGGACTCCATAATAATACCGTTGAAAATAAGTTTCAACCCAAAAATATCGTTGTTATTATTGATTTTGGACATTTTTTCACGAGAAGTATGTGACTGCGCCGCGCACAAAAAACCGTAATGACATGTAAACAGAGTTGCCACACTAAAAAGTTTTACTTTTATTTTTAGGCTTTAAAAATTGTGACATGCGCTGAGTAAATCACCGCTACTACTCGTAAAACCCGTCTCGGACAAAGAGTGAGTATAATCATGAGTATGAATCACAAGAGGAACGTAATGTAAGAGTAAGCACAAGAAGGAAGGAATTTAAACACAATGGGGTTTGTTCATAAACGATGACTAAAGTTAAGTAACGTTTAAACGTCAAAAATGTATGGTTAAACAGTTGCTAATTACTGCTTAACTTTAAGCAACGTTTATGAATAAAGGGGAAAATGGCACCAAATTTTAACATAGCCAAGCATTGTTTCAGATACCAAGCAGTGGAGTTATTTAATAGGTTACCGACTGATTTAAAATTATTAATTTATAGCTCTCACTCTTTTAAAACTAAATTGAAAGCCTTCTTGTTGGAAACATGTTTATACTCGGTGTCAGAATTTGTGACAAATGATAATCGCCACTAGGACCTTGATGAAATTTTGTACTCCTAATATTTTTGACACTGTTTTGACATTATACCTGCAATTAATTTGACATTATATTTATTGGGTGACATATTTTATACGAATTGACTCTTGAACTAAACATTTCACCTAAATGCTAATTAGGCTTTTCTATGTATTGTTCGTTTTATATGTATTTGTTTCTGCATGTGATAATTATATTTAACATTTAATTTGGTATTGTTTCTGCATATGATAATTTTATTTAATATGTAATGTTCAACACAATGTAAATTGCTAATGAATAAATAAATGACTGAATGAATGTCCGATAGGAAACGCCGACCTCATCTAGTAAAAATTATTATTGACGTGTTGTATGTTTGTACAAACCTACGTACAGAAATAAAATCATGTATCATTTATTACACAAGCTCCAAATACAAGTGTTACAAGTAACCAACTTATAAAGAAACATCATTTATCCCACAAACAGGCAACGGACTGGTCCTCGTGTGCGCGTCGTGCGAGATGTGTGCCGCCGGCCGGCTGGGCCGCGAGTGATGTACGAGTAGCGCAGGCACAGAGGCCGGGGGAAGACTGAGCTGCAATCGACGACTATTTAGTTTGGAAAGTATGTCCACTTGTACAGATGCTCGTGTTCACACCGAGCACACTTTATAATCACTCGCTTCAAATGGTCGGTTTGAGAACAAGCAATGAATGAATTTAATAAATCCTATAATTTGACAATCAATGCTGCGGCACGACTAGCAATCATGTTCAGCATAAATATAAAGGACTAACTAAGCCCGCGGCTCCGTCTGAAACAATAGTTACAATGTTCGGTGACAGCCGAGTTTATACAAGGGCAATAAGCCGAGTTCAATAAGGTGCAGCATCAACATTCTTAACGAACTTGGAATTGTGATGTTACATCAAAGATAACCAACTATGTTAAGCAGTTATTTGTAACCTACAATAATAAAGAAAGAGAGAACGCAAGAAAACAAGACAATACCTATTTTGTTTGGCGCACTTGGTATTACAATAAGGATCTCATTTAGATAACGTCCTTCAAAGCAAAGAAAAATTAAATATTTTGCGTTGGGAAGGGATACCATAGGCTCTGTTGTATAATATCGCTTTCAGCTAATGGCCGAGTTAATAAATAATTAAAGTATTCCTATTAATATGTAGAATAGTTCTGCGAAATGAAAGCGTAACAAGCTCTCGTCACAATTTAATTAAAGTAAACAGTTAACGACTGACTTAGTGGCGCTAAGTGTAACTCTCGACGACGCGTCGTACGGAGCTGAGCCTGAGGGTAATTCATTACAATAAACAAACTAAACCACTAGACCTTACGAAATTATAGAAAATTACAAATAAGTTTATTTTTAATAAGTAATTGCAATTGTAATCTCGATCGACGAATAAATCAAGCCCTAAAGCAGTCGTGGCAGTAGGTAGCTACACGAAAATCAAGTCATTATTTTCATTTGAAATAAGGTATCCTTGTCCGACCGGCTGGTGTCTCTCAATCAAAGAGATTTCTTACAGTAAGTCGCAAACAAAAACCGGCGGCGGAGCAAGTAGCGCTCCCGGTCCGGAGCAAGCAGGCGTAGTCTGTGATTGATTGATGAGCTCTTTATCATCCGCTTTGCTTGTCGCAGCCGGCCAGCGCAGCGCCAGCGGCCACACCGCGCACTGTTGTGCTTCATATCTTGCGTGTCGTGGTCAAATGGCAGGACGATCTATGGAATCAACGATGGAGAATAAAACTTTGAAGACTATCACGGAAGCAATAAGTATGTTAATGTGATACAATCGTCTTTGGTGCGCACCTGAAGGTAAAGTAAGGTAGTTAAGTAATATAAATGTTACTGTTTTTAATCCAACAGGATTTTTTCTGGATTGACTTCAATCCAGCGGAATCCCGTAAAAGTAGGTTTTTTTTAATTTAATTTAGATATATAAGTACTTTGTTGTGGTATTATCCCGTGGTATTATCAAAATGTTTATTAAAAAAAACAAAGATCAACAGTATCTTACTGCACTGCACACCTAATTAACTAATTATTTGACTACTCATTTATTAATAAAAAGTTCAAAAACAAATATCAACATTTAGTCATTTTGTAGTTTTTGTGAGTAGAAAGACTACAAAATTATATAATTAACATTGCCAGTTGAAATAAAACGCGCGCAGTCGTTACAGGTGTTCAAAAGACTTGTAAAGGAGCACTACTTGTCGTTGTGATCTTGTTGTCCTAACTGCAAGCGTCTACAGTCTTATTTTTCGTTGCTTATATACATAGTATGTATGTATTTATAATTTTGAATATGTATATATTTGTCTATTTTAGTGTATTGTATACATCATATTTGCACCAACAACGGTCCCATTTTGTGTCCAGGGAAATCGCTGTCCATACTGAGGTTGCCTGGAAGAGATCGCAGTAATGCGATAAGGCCGCCCATTGTATATTTTGTAGTATCTCATGTGTTTTTATGCTATGTATTTTTGTGGTGTACAATAAAGTATATATAAATAAATAAATAAATTAACTAGAGTTAGTTAACTAAAAATATTAATTCTAATCTTTATCTGAGGTAATTATAAAATCAATCTTCTTTATGACATGTAATATTTAGTCTGCAATAAATGGAATTATTATTATTATTTATTCTGAGATTTAGAGAATCATTTGAAGTTTTATTTAAGTTTACTAATTCTCTTAATTTTTCGTACTATGCATGCAAAAAAAATACTATAGGAATAATAAAATTATATGAAATAATAAAGGAAATATGATCTTAAAAAACAAATAGCATCAAAGCGTTATCATTATCAACCCATCTACTTCAGAAAGAACTACAGAACATGTACCTAGCCAGCGGCCGAGCACATGTACCTAGCCAGCGGCCGGGAGGCTCTTTGTGCCTCGACCTCCACACTCCACACTTGTTGGTTTGACAGCATACTTCCGTTCTACTCCATCAGTTTTAAATTCTGTATTTTTTTAAAATTTATTTGTTCGAGTTCTTGTATATTTACTGTAATCGTTATTAACTAGTAACGCGCTGCGAAAGGAATTTGAGGCGGCCAAATTTGATGGATTTGCGCGATTCGATGCGGAATCCCGTAGTTCCTGAAGTTTTGCGGGATCCCGCTAGATTGCGGTATCCCACTTCGCTGGATTAGGGTCCCTACGGCCATCACTGTCTGCAGCAGGCATGTCTACGCTCTGTGGATGTATTGGTTGAAATTAGATTGTAAAATTCGTCATTATACATACGGCGCCGTCCGTTTGCATACTGTCGCTTATGTATAGGGCAACACTGCCCGAGCGGCATGTCAAATTTTTGTTCCGTATTTTAAAATTAGTTTTATTTAATTTTTAAGTGTATTATAATCAGTGGTAATAGTATATCTAAATGTAAAATAACTGCATAATATATAATAATTAAATAGTAAGTGAGATTGTGGGTTTTTGGTGGGTTATACTAACATGATATGGATATTTTTATCTGAAATAAAATATTTGAATTTAAGGCCCAAAACGTAAAAATTCAGGCGTCTAACGCCGAAATCTGCAAAACCAATGCAGAAATAATTTGAAGACTTAAAGAAAGAGGTTGACGAGATTAAGAAAGAGCGACAGGAACAGCGTGGCTATATAGAAGGTCTTGAGAGGAAGATTATTGATCTGCAATTTAAGTCAAAGTCTATAGAAATAACGAATGTTCCACAAACCGATGACGAGACTACGGGCGCCCTAATGAAGACAGTCTGCAATATAGGCAAACTAGCTGGAGTGCCAATATCCGAAACTGAAGTTCGTGATATATATATCGCCTCCCGGGAAAACAAACTAAGGGTCGGATGACGGCCCCCACCACACGCCCAATAATTGCTCAGTTTACAACAGTGTAAAAAAAACACAACCTTTTGTCTGCCGTCTGTTCTTACAACAAGAAGGAATGAAAAGAGAACAAACACTGAGCTGATTGGTATATCGGGAAACGGCAGGTAGTATATGTTGCTGTGCAGCTGTCTTCTACGTCTAAACAGCTGTTCTACTTAGCGCAAGAATTTGCGAAGGAGAATGCCTACTGCTTCTGTTGGGTAAGCAATAGAAACATTTTCCTTCCTTCCTTCCTTTTTCCTTCCTTCCTTCATTCCTTTAATTTTGAAAGTATTAAAAAAAAATTAAATGGGGGGATTTTGGGTTCTCCCCTTTTTTTTTTTTTGATACTTTGAAAATTTGTGAGTACTGAGCTCAAATCTTAATTTTGATGAACCATATTTTTTTAGGGTGTTAGGTTAAACTATGCTAATTAGTTATCACAAAAAAACTGAACCAGAAATGTTCAACAGAACAAGAAAAAAATCGAAAACTGATGTTAAGTGAAAATTACGAAAAAAATCATTAAAAAAATTCTATCTCGAAAACTACGAAAAATCGTAGAACATACATGGGGGTGATTCGGATACTCCTCATCATAAAGAATCTAAATTTTACGTTTGAACGTCAACTCCCCGGCCATCCTGTAGGTATGTATATGTCGCAGTAAGATGGTTATGGCCGTGATATAGTTATATCCCTAGGGATATAGCTACTACTTATAACATTGTTTGTTTTGGTTGTGACGATTGAGTACTAAAAATAAAAGTTATTTGGTTGGACCGTTGTATTTAAAATGAGTAACCAGTTGCGCAAATCAAAGAAAATATAAACTTATAATTATTTCACTAGATAAGTCTACTAGGATATTTATGAACCGCTTTCATATAAGTATATTACGGTATAAAGCTATATCCCTAGGGATATAATTATATCACGGCTTTAACTATCTTACTGCTATATACGAAAACATTATGTACAGACGCCAGCACATCAAGCTACTACAATCTGTCAAATTTCTTCTGGCGTCTGTACGTTCGAAAAAATCTACATCTTTTTAGTAAGTTAAGTGACAGGCATAATTTTAACACTAGGAATAGGAACAAACTAGATCAACCGCGCTTCAGATTGTCTCGCCACGGTACTGTGTAAAATGTT
Organism: Apamea crenata; assembly: GCA_949629185.1. Lineage (NCBI taxonomy): Eukaryota > Metazoa > Arthropoda > Insecta > Lepidoptera > Noctuidae > Apamea > Apamea crenata. The sequence goes on from OX451367.1 coordinate 18,977,140, forward strand.
ATAATAAAATACCACTCGATATTCTTCAACTAAATGAGAAGAAATTTAAAACATGCATTAAACGCACACTATGTAGACAAGCATATTATTATAAGTTGGATGAGTATATCTAAGATAAAAATGCTTGGCTTAATGCTGGTCCTGCTCCACAGGCACTTGGGCTCACTAGTTGATCACAATTTCAATATTTGGGGGAGATGCTTCCTCTTTCTTTTTTTAATGTTTCTGACATTACGAACTTAATGTTTATTTTATTCAATCAAGATTAATTTTTAATACTTCAATATTAAATACCTCATCCTGATTGGTAGTAATTTTTTGTATTTTTTTTCTTATCTCTTAAAAAAATTGCAAACTATAGTTTTGTATAATTATACAAAACTATAGTTACCAATTTTTTTTTTAAATGCTTCTAAATTTAGAAGCATTTTTTTTAAATTTTGTAAATGTAAGAACTATGGATCCGTTTTTTATGATATTTTGATGTTGACTTGAAAGAACAAGGCAGTTGAGAATATGACATGCTGACTGATGTTGGCGCGTGCGTTGGATCATTCGGTTCCCTACAAAATGGTTGAGCTGGGTGGTGCTGATCCACGCGTCATGTTCGTGAACGGGCGCCGTTGGTTGAGACTGGTCATCTCTTAACTGCCAGGGCTTATTTTAAATTGTTCCTTTTTTACATTGTTCTCACATATATGTAGAAGCAATAAGAATAATGTACCCAGGATTTTGTAATAATATCTTGATTTAAAAGAGTGTCCGTGGAGTTTCTTGCCCGTTCTTCTCCATAGAGATCTACGTTTTTGGAATGGGCTAGGTAGTTAGCTTCAACTTTCTGACTAACTGACCGACTATATTTTGACAATTCAAAAGTGCCTGTAAATGGTTTAATTGAAATAAATTATTTGAGTTTGAGTTTCTATTAACTACCACCTAAGGCGCTGCTAAACAGAACAGCAAATAATATGGCGTCGAGTACCTAGTGCAAGTGTTTCCGAAAATAAATATGAAAATAAGTGCGAGCCGCAAGAAACAAGTGATTTAAAAGACGTTTACTATAAAACAATATTGAACAATTATTACGAATCTCAAAAGGGATCATTAAAACAAGTTTTGGAGGTTATCCGGCTCGTAAAACACACTCAAGTGTATGCAAAGTGACGTTCGGCGGGCTCCTGCTAATAAATGAAGGGTAATTGTTCGAGTTTAATCGAAAACTAAGCGAAAATGCATACTTAATTGTATCGAACGCAAGTATGCACATTCGCTCGTCCACCAAAATGTGGGCATGTTCGCGTTGAACACTCTGATCTATAACAAATAAAAAAAAAAAAAAAAAAAAAAAAAAATAACACTTAGTTACAAGAGAGGTAATCCATTCTCTTGTAACTAAGTGTTATAGTGATTAAATATACGACATTTCCCATGCAGTTGGAGACTTTAACTTCTACCATATAAATGACGTAGACGCTTGACATATTCACAGAATATTTAGTTGTATTTTAGTTTCATGCGCGAGTCCGACTCTTGGCCGGTTTTTTATTTAGTTAACCGCTCCCTAACATAATTATTATGACTCTTGACGAAAAGGATGCGACCAAAGCGTCATCAATTGGCCTTAGGCATTATCATAACGGCGACACGCGACAGTATGCAAACGGACGGCGCCGTATGTACAGTGACGAATCATAGAACTGCTTGCGCCATAAGTATCTATGTACTAGCCAATGACGTATTGGTACTAGCTGTCAACGTTACGGCTCATCGTTGTTCATGCTCTCGGACTCGCTGATACAAAGGTATTGATTATCTTGTTTTGTTTCTACGTACCTATAGTTAGTACTAGACGTTGCACACTCATCAATTGAATGATAAAAAGTTCTACAATTGTATTGTTAGTAGGCTATGCTGGCGTAGATTGCTGCCAATGTAGGTAATTTCCTGTTATGCAATCGAAACTAGGACGCGCCAGTAAACTCAGAAACCGTGCGTGCAATACGCACGGTTTCTGAGTTTCTTAACACTGAACTGTGGTTGACTTAGTCAACCACAGTTCAGTGTTAAGAAACTAGTACTTTTAATAGATTTCCTAAGATAACGTCGTAAAATAGAAATGGCTAAACTTGACCCTCTTCAAGTTTCACTATCAAATTAATTTAATTGCTTTTAAATTTCCCAGTTTTGATTACCACGCGCAAGAAGAAAATGTGAAACCTTCATTTCCACCTGTATGTAATGTTCAAACGCATTTTGATTTTCTTACTGAAGCGTTGGATTCTTAGCATATTTTCACCTGGAAGGTATGTGTTGGATTGGAGCCATTGCTGTCTGTTAACAAAACGGGACAAATATCGCAAACAGCATCTTAAGGCAAGGCCACAGGCATCATGTTGTGTAACGGTCCCAGTGGCTGCGTGCTCCGGATGTTTGTTGGGGCCCGTGCCGCGCGCCGCGTGCTGCCCGCGCGACCTCGCGCGACATCGCGCGGCGCGGGACGGCGCCCGGCGGCGTGCGGCGCGCTCCGCCAGTCGCCGAGCGAGCTCCGTGCGCGCTGACCGTCCCGCGCCCGACGCCACCCGACGTACCGCGAGTGCGCGACGTGCAGTGACCGACGCGCGAAGCCGCAGCGTGCAGCGTACCACCGACACTAATCGCTTATCGCGCTCCGACACGCTCAGTCGGAGACGACAAGTCTACTACTATTTTCTTCAGGAGTTTCAAAAAGTTTGGGAGTTTTATTCGGTACGTACGAGTAGTATTTTTTAGTCGTACAATATTTTATAGTAAGGTTTCGCAGAACTTCTGCTCGTTCGCGGGAAATCACAAAATATATGTTCGTGCTGCGGTTAATATCGTAAATTAAAAGTTGTATTTCAGTCGCTCCGTCGGATGCCATATGGAAATAGATATCATGTTGTATAAACTGTACGTGGACGTGTGGTTGCGCAGTTTAATTTCTGCGGGTAAATAAGTTTATAGTCTAAACTGTGTTAAAAGTGTGCGGTCACTGCTGAAGAAGTCCTGTTGGGAAGATCTTGGAAGGGTTTGTATTACACGGCGAGATAGTGCCTACTAAACCTATCACAAATAGAAACTCATAAAAATATTTTTCTATGCATTAGGCCTATTTCACCATTAGAGTGTACCAAGAAGTTGAAGATGTCTGCTACAGATCAGTTTAATTACCGAATTAGCATGAGAAACACATTGAGTTTCAATACACATAATCATAAGTATCGAGGCCAATGGCGGCCGGTCATAATGGTTTAACGACGAGTCCGCGACGGGCGTCGAGTCCTCGCCGAATCGCTCGGTATTGTATCTGTAAAACACAATTAATCTATAGGTCACAGTTTAAAGGCATCGTTATGTTAAACAGTATCGAGAGTGCGCGCTAATCGGTGTTTAACTGAGGTTCATAAATCTTGGGCAATATCCAAAATGTCGGTGTTTCCGGCGGCGCGCACTGACTGCCGCGCCAGTTATTTTAGTGGCCACTTCACGAGCTGCAGCTCGAGCTCTTAAAAGCCACGTTTCCGGAAGCATTTTCACGTAACAGCTCATTTAGGAAACTATAATCCGAATACGCCTGAACGTTAGGGAATTGTCTCGCGACCGTAAAAGCGTATAAGAGTAACGGCGGAGTTTCTTGCCCATTCTTCTCCATACGAAAACTACCTTTTGGAAGGGGCGACTAGAATCAAATTTATTTTAATTTAATTTTTGACGTTCAAATGTGCTTTTTGAGTGCCTATTTGAAATAAATAATTTGACTTTTGACTTTGACTTCGACCCTCGAATATTGTCCTCACGATATTGTGTTTAGAGTATTAGCTGTCCTCTCGACGCGCCGCACACGTCCGAGTACGAACACGATCGCAATCTTCACATTATTATCTGATAATCTAATAAAACGAACTCTACGCTATCTCCTGTCACACATCGATATGAGGGAGACGAAGTGCATCCTTATTAACTTGAGTGTAATGCTGTTTGATTTATTGAAAAAGGGAAAATTCTGATACATGTAAAGCAGCCTGTCCGGTCCCTTCGTTGCATCGATTGTACAAGAGATAGCAGGCCGCGTAGGCTAAGCTCTCAAGAGGTGCTAAGATACGGCAACTGCGCGTGAGACGTGGAACGGCCGCCGTGAGATCCTAGACCTACTGTGCTGAGGAAGATATCATCATCAGATATCATCAAGGTTCTGACGATGCCTTTGTTAGCATATCTATCTCTGGAGATAGAAGGGAAATTGATTATTCTCACAGTGAAATGTAAATGAAATTACCTTACAAAATCTAGCGATTGCAATAAAATCCAGTGAAGCAACCTATCTGTAACCACAACGACCTGCGGCGACGCTTGGAGCAAAGCGTTGGTTCCCGACGTGTAGATCAACCTATCTGTAACCACAACGACCTGCGGCGACGCTTGGAGCAAAGCGTTGGTTCCCGACGTGTAGATCAACCTATCTGTAACCACAACGACCTGCGGCGACGCTTGGAGCAAAGCGTTGGTTCCCGACGTGTAGATCAATCTATCTGTAACCACAACGACCTGCGGCGACGCTTGGAGCAAAGCGTTGGTTCCCGACGTGTAGATCAACGTATCTGTAACCACAACGACCTGCGGCGACGCTTGGAGCAAAGCGTTGGTTCCCGACGTGTAAATCAACCTATCTGTAACCACAATGACCTGCGGCGACGCTTGGAGCAAAGCGTTGGTTCCCGACGTGTAGATCAACCTATCTGTAACCACAACGACCTGCGGCGACGCTTGGAGCAAAGCGTCGGGCGTGTAGATCAAAGCGTTGGTTCCCGACGTGTAGATCAAAGCGTTGGTTCCCGACGTGTAGATCAAAGCGTTGGTTCCCGACGTGTAGATCAAACAATCTGATACAGTCGTCGTGTCGCGTCGACCCGCCTACTAGATAATTTCCCTCGCTGACCCCTGGACGGTGACAGGTGCGCAGTCCCGAACAAATACCTTTTTAAATCACCAATGAACAGACACAAATATTGACTCTGTCATAAATATTTATAACAGCTGCCATGAATTGTGTATTTCAGATTCTGAGAACGATATTCATTGAACTAGAACCTACCAACCTGAAATTAATTGCCTTCATATACCTACCTATCTATAGTTATTTATTCCTATTTTTTTTGAGGTTAGCCAGTTACCAAATAAAAGAATTCTTAATTGTGCCAATTTATTTGAACATAGCAGATGTATTTTAGACATTAAAACTTAGACACAAATAATTTTGAATCTTTTATAGCAATAATTGCACTAAAGGTTAAAGATCGACACTAAGTTCGTTAGGTCAAGCACACGATGTCGGCCTCAGTCAGATCGTGCTCCTCATCGAATTGAGCTTGAAACTTTTGGAAACTTTCAATAATTATTCAAATTTAATGACACCGTAATTCACAGTTCGGTTCCACGTCACGAACAGCGTTTTCCTGAACAATCACATCATTTAAAATAATTCATTATGAAAACAGATTTAGCGAGTTTAACGTTTCTACACGACCGAGGTGATAACGGCGCAGATCTATGGTAAAATGTGTCTGTTTGCACGATAACACGTGGACATTTAATAATATATGTAATAATAATGTTTTCGTGTATCTGTAGTGTGACTGAAAATGGAATCCAGCTGCATGCTGTCAGGCGTTTACCCAATCCACTTCGCTTTATAAGTGGTGAGACACTGCGGTGGCTTGGAACAGTACCACCCACGGCCAGTAGGTATGAGCGAGGTTTGAGAGCCGCTATTATTAGCTCCGTCCTATCTGCTGTACACCAATGTATACAGTGTGGGTACGCCCTGTATACGGCCACTTGTGGAGAACTGTCGCCTTCCATCGATACGTAGACAAAGACCGGCTGGAGAGTGAAGTGCCCTCCTGTATACTGCTTTTACAACAATCAACGCCCCGAGACTAAATAACTGACCGACAGAGTTTAGAATGTAATGGATTCAGGCGCAGCCGTCTTGTCTGGCGCAGGCAGGATGGATGACGTGCTGATGCAGGCAGACTGCACTTTGTAAACACAGAAATTTAAATCATGTTGGATTTACCGCGCGCTGGCTACTTGGAACGTTCGATGTGTTTCTGAGATCTATTTTACCGAAAGAAATAAAGCAGGTATATTATCACAATCAGTTTTATTCGCGAGTTTATTACGCTAATATTGTAACTGAGCTGAGCCAACTCTCCGGCGAGGCGGTTCTGCGAGCGTCATATACGACGTCACTACTCCTCGTACTCATAAACTATCAGACCGCTGGCGTTTTATTAATTCAATGTTTGTTAATTTAATAAACGTTCGTGTGGTGTATCGCGTGTTTGATAACAATTCTGAACAAACACAGTTCTATGTTGATTGCAAGAGAGAGTGCCAGCCGACGAGTCGGGCCGAACACTCAGTAACATGACGGAGCTTGCGTCGTTTCAACTAAACCTGATATTTTCGGATATGACTGTGAGGAACAACATTTCGACGCTCCCAAGCAATAACCCGGTAATCGAAAAATCAAAATTTTACAGGAGAAAAGATTTACTGATTTTATCAAATATCTTTTCAACAAGTGGGACTATTGAAGTCATTGATGTATTAAATGAAAGGTATTTTTTTACATCAATGACTTCAATAGTCCCACTTGTTGAAAAGATATTTGATAAAATCAGTAAATCTTTTCTCCTGTAAAATTTTGATTTTTCGATTACCGAGTTATTGCTTGGGAGCGTCGATTTAGTCTGATATATACACTTTCATGTGTCAGCTTGTCGACAACGTGGTGACTGCTGTGTGTGCGCACGCGTGGTGCGACCTGCGGGTGCCAGTGCACGACGCTCCGATTGATATGATTGGAACTTTTCTTCAGTGTTCATAATGAACAGTCAGTGTTTCAGCGATCACCTCTGTGAAAGGTCAGTATAGTACGAGTACTTATAATATCGAAAAAATATGTAATTTTCCACAGAATGAAATAAGTACAAACTGTGTCATCATATTTTTGTAGTAAGTACCTGGTGACTAGTGAGCTGATGTTCATGGTCTATGGGTACCTAGTAATAAAAGCCCAAGAAGAATTGTCCTTACTCAAAATATTAAATCTACTGCCTAAAATACTAAATTTCCGACTACTTTTGTCCGAATAAAAATGACGAAACGACCGAATGAGATACTTACTGAAATCTTCGAAAAATAAACATGACTGTTTATTGCTAATACTTTTCTACCAGCATAAATTACGTTCTACTGAAAACTATGCTTTGTAATTTTTATCTTTACTTGCCTATCTACTATTAGTTCATAAATTACCTTTCATGTTTCATAGACTGTGGTGCTAGCTAGTGTGGTTTGGTTTTACATTCAAAAATATGTTTCTGGCACTCGCCGGCCGCTGCCGTGGCACCGCTCGCTTCGCTCGCTCGGCTCGTGCGTTATGTGGTCACAGTTCTAACCTAACCTAACCTAGCTTTTTCGATTTAAAAAAGATATATGCGTGTTACGTGGCATATTTCACTAAACTATAACTTTTCGGAAACTTAGTATTTTTTTCGGAAGTTTAGTATTTTTTTTGGAAATTTAGTTTATTATTTGGAGGTATAGAATATTTTTCGTAGAATTATAACCTGAATAAGTTTCATGTTTGTTTGTTAAATGCAACATTTTTTGTCGGTTAATTTTGTATTAACTTTTCGGTACTTAATTCATTTTAACAAGGTGTGTTAAAATGAATTAAGTACCGAAAAGTTTAGTTTAGTATTACAGTCAACCACAGATCGCTGGAAGTTAATTTGTTTTTCGGAAGCTTTATTATTTTCCATGCTCTATTGGGGCACGCTCTCTGTAATAATGTAATGAACGCAAGTCGCTAATACTAACATCACTTACCATCGCACGGTAGTTGGAGGCTCACCTTCAGCGATTGTTCCCACGTTATCGGACACCAGTGTGACCACACAACAGCACGCGGGCCACAGATCGCACCGCGAGCTGTCGAGTACCAATCTGTTGAAGAGCCCTCCGAACAGTCACCACATTACCAGTTCCGAAGCGATCACAACACAACACATTAAGTCTTGGAACATTCCGTTGACGACGAAACGTGACAGTCACTGTCGAATTTTCACACAAACGTGTGAGCAGCCGTGAACCCGCTCACAGCGATGAGCTGGACCACGAGCTGGACGAGTCTATCGATCATGTGCGTACTGATGACTGTGTTCGCGAACTTCTTTATGACATCATGATGCATTACAGTTATAATAATATATAACGTTGGCCAGGCGGCAGGCACCTACGTAATTAGTACTCGTTCCGTATTTTGTCACAGTAATTAAGCACAGGTACAGACATGTTTCAGTGAACAGTTGAAGAGATTATCATAATGATGTGTCGCGTCATGTCGCGTGTGCGCTTGAACGCGCGTTCATCGCGACGTCGCTAATCACCGCCACCCGCGCGGCTGTATCGCGAGTCGCGTGTGTTATAATTACGCTAAACGAGCAACTTGTTGTGAGTGCGTTTAATTTTCTTGGGATAAACTCAACTTATTTTCCACTTCAGCGATATGGAGCAGACAGCGTGCTTACATCACGTCGTTGAGAGCATTTGCATAAATACTACATGACGCTCCTCTCCAGTGCTGAAAGCTAAATGTCGAAAATTCAACGTGAAATTAATGTAAGCAGGTATTCATTTATATATTGTACGCGAGGAAATGTTTCTCCGTTCGATCGGTATTGTGTCGCTGTGAGAGCGTGATTGCCTGTATCGGGTCGCTATTAACCTTAATTCGCTTGCGGGTGCTGTACTCAACTCTACTCTCAACCGGTGTACCCGCCACACTTTCTTATTTCCCTTCTGGAAAGGGAAGCTGGTCTTCAAACATATTAGTTCCCGTAGGGAGGCCAAACATTTGTGCTTACCAGGCCGCGACGGGCGAGTCCAAATTATATTAGAACGTACTTTATTCAATGTTGTGATGGCCCAGTGGTTAAGGTTAAGGGTGGTGGTGGGTTCAAATCCGGGCAAGTACTAATGTGACTTTTCCATTCATGTGTTGTACTGCCTGAGTCTATCTTGGACGTTAGACGTCACTGAAGGCAACACATCGCAAGGAAACCTGGACTCATCTGTATGAGTCCAGGTTTCCTAAGAAGAAGAAGTAGGATAAGCAACTATTAAGTCTGTACTTAATAGTTGCTTATCCTACTTCCTACTTAATAATTATACAGTTTGTGAGGATGGATGGATGGAAGTTTGTTACTCTTTCACGCAAAAACTACTGAACGGATTTGGATGAAATTTGCACACAGATAGTTTATAACCAGGATTAACACATAAGATAACTTTTATCCCGATCTTCCGACGGGCTTATGCGGGTGAAACCGCGTGGCGCAGCTAGTAGTTAATTTAAGTCTGAAATTGCCAACCCGTCTTGAGCAAGCGTGGTCAACAATGCTCGCACCTTCTCTGTACGAGAAGAGGCCTCTCCCCTGCAGTGGGACAGTACCTAATAGGCTGGTATAACTCCCTGTTCAGTGCGGTCCGGAAGAGCCCGCCGCCGCCATCGCAAACAAAGTCACAACAACACGTCACTACATGCAGCAGCTATTAGGAATTCATTTATATATTCAGGAGCGAGCAACTTTTCTCTCCTTCACAATGTTTTCCATTCTCATTCTTACAAATAGATTTGAAAATTCAAATTTTAATATGCATACGGGATGTCATTTGAAATGTGCTCGAGTTCACGCGGCGTGCCAGCCGGCGCCACTGACGCTGCGATGAATATAAAAGTGTCCAGGAAGTGCTGACACTGCAGTAATAAGCTGTCGAGAGGAGTGTCGCGCCGAGCGTCCCGCGCCTGAGCCAACACTGAGTTTCGCCGGTGTCGCCGGGATCGGACACACGCCGGCGGCGGGGTTCATTTCCGGCGCTACTCGGGTGCAGGTTTATTTTTCACCCAAAAGGTTATATATTTAGTCACACTCATTTTCTATGGTCACGCTGTAAAATGCCGTGAGCCGCTTTGCTCCGTAGAGTACCTACCTACCTATTGAAAACTAAAACGGTAACTAAGTACTACCTACCTACATTTTCGATATAGGTAATATTCGTTTTAGGTAGATACAGTCAGAGAATTTGATTGTTGAGCTCATTTTGAGTAGACAACGATTTCACACTACTGACAAGGATGATGTAGATACCTCGAGGCTAGTCTATTTTAGTTACTTTCATAGTATCATGTCTTACGGTATTTTACTATGGGGACGGGCTGCAGATATCGAGTCCATTTTTATTCTGCAGAAAAGAGCCATCAGAGCAATATATGGCCTCCGCAGGCGCGATTCTTTAAGGGACCTGTTTAAAGATATTAACATCATGACGGTACCTTGTCAATACATCTATGAAAACATCATGTACGTAAGAAAAAATTTAAATCTGTTCAACAAAAGAGGTGAAAAACACAACTATTGGACTAGAAATAGGGACCAATTAGTTCAAACAGGTTTCAGACTGGCTAAAGTAGACTCAACCTTCATGGGGTACTGTTTAAAATGTTACAATAAAATTCCTCCCCACATACTCCAACTGAATGAAACGAAATTTAAATCTTGTATTAAACGCACACTATGTAGCCAAGCATATTATAAGTTAGGGGATTACATCGCTGACAAAAATGCTTGGCTCAATGCTGGTCCAGCTCCACAGGGGCGCTTAAACTAATTAGCATTCGGAAACATTGCTGGAGCTGCGGAACATTGGAAGAAAACTATATTTGCATTGTATAAACTCAATTGTTTAGTATTGTATAACTGCATAGCACACGTGTGAGCACTATGTACTTTCTATAAAGCTACCATTTACTGGGTACGTCTTTCATTGACTTAAATGTGCCCTGGCGGCTGAGAGTATGTCATGCTCACTCTAATGTCTCGCTGGTGGTAGCGTGTGTGTTGGATCATTAAGTTCCCTTCAAAATGGTTGAGCTGAATGGTGATGATCCATACGTCATGTTCGTGAACGGGCGCCGTCAGTAGGGACTGGTCATCTCTTAGCTGCCACGGCTTATTGTAATTTTTAATTTCTGAATTGTTTTTATGTTTTCTATAACGGACGCTTTTAACGTGCACGTCTTTTCTACATCGTTCTCACATGGTTAATTTCAACACGAATGATGTAATCAAATATTTTGTAAGAATTTTATGATTTAAAAGAGTGTCCATGGAGTTTCTTGCCCGTTCTTCTCCATAGGTACCTACGCTTTGGAATGGGCAACTAGCTTCATCTTTCTGACTGACCGACCCTTTGACAATTCAAAAGTGCCTGTAATTGGTTTAGTTGAATTAAATGATTTGAGTTTGAGTTTGAGTTTGATCGATTTTGTGATTTGAATTTTCACACAATTGGAGTTGAGTGTGAATTTTCTAATGAATCATCAATCAATCGACTTCACATTAGGTAGGTACCTGACGTGAATTCGATTGAGTGATGAAGTGATGATTGAGTTATATTAATTAACTAGCTTTTGCCCGCGACTTCGTCCGCGTGAAGCAACTTTCTTACATTTTTTTTTCTCACCATCCTCGTACCTACTTCAAGGAATATTCTAAAAAAAGAATTAGCGAAATCGGTTCAGCTGTTTTCGAGATTTGCGCTTAGCAACACATTCAGCGATTCATTTTTATATGGAAAATAATAAAGCTTCCGAAAAACAAATCAACTTCCAGCGATCTGTGGTTGACTGTAATACTAACTAAGGTGTGTTAAAATGAATTAAGTACCGAAAAGTTAATACAAAATTAGCCGACAAAAAATGTTGTATTTAACAAACAAACATGAAGCTTATTCAGATTAGAATTCTACGAAAAATATTCTGTACTTCCAAATAATAAACTTTTCCAAAAAAATACCAAACTTCCGAAAAAAATACTAAGTTTCTGAAAAGTTATAGTTTAGTGAAATTTGCAACGTAACACGCATATAATCTTTTTTTAAATCGAAAAAGCTAGGTTAGGTTAGGTTAGAACTGTGACCACATAACGCACGAGCCGAGCGAGCGAAGCGAGCGGTGCCACGGCAGCGGCCGGCGAGTGCCAGAAACATATTTTTGAATGTAAACCAAACCACACTAGCTAGCACCACAGTCTATGAAATATGAAAGGTAATATTTATGAATTAATAGTAGGCATGTAAAGATAAAAATTACAAAGCATAGTTTTCAGTAGAACGTAATTTATGCTGGTAGAAAAGTATTAGCAATAAACAGTCATGTTTATTTTTCGAAGATTTCAGTATCTCATTCGGTAGTTTCGTCATTTTTATTCGGACAAAAGTAGTCGGAAAGTTAGTATTTTAGGCAGTAGATTTAATATTTTGAGTAAGGACAATTCTTCTTTTTTGTTCGGAGCTTTTATTACTACCCTTTTTATATTATAGAAGTAGTAATTTTTAAATAAAAATCTATCACCTGAGTACCTAGGTACTTAAAACATTTTCTTTTACTGCAGGGTCGAGTCACAGAATAAATAGCAAAAGTAGTCGTGTCTCTTGGAAACTATTGAGAACCGCGGTACTGGTTCAACAGTCACAAGTGAGGATTTTGGATATAAAACACCGTACAAAATTAATACTGTTAATTACTACTACTTAATTAACCTACTGTTACAGCAATACAGTTTGATTTAGGGCCGTTTTTTTGATAAGTGACTAGCACCGATGTCGAAGCACGAATGCCGGGCATAGCGGGCATTACATTGACATAGAAAAGTATGGACTGGAAATACCTAAGTACAATAAAAGGGTGCATACCTACAACTCATATTGTCTCATAAAATGGCTGCCATTGCTAAGGTTGTGCCAATCAAGGAACATAGGTGTTAGTATAACGAGTATCGATACTAAAAATACGAGTTTTACTAGTTATCACGTTTGGATCATACCTAATATTATGTATTTACTTAGAGTCCGGTGTAATTGTAACAGAAAAAGATGAGTAGGTTATCTTACCTTCTGTTATCTATACAAATAAATAAAATTGAAGTGTCTGTTGGTAATTTCAAAATAACAGCTTTTTACTAAACACTTATGTTCCGCGCAAAATAAAAAAGCTATGCAAAATTATTTTTGCGTTTGGTAGCCAGTCCCTGCAGTCTCGACATTCATGGCGATCGCTTTACGACCGAATTCGTTCTCAAAGTCCCGGATTGACAGGTGTAATGTATGGAGTGACAGGACTTTGCGACCGAATTCGGTTGTAAAGTGATCGCTATGAATGTCGAGACTGCAGCCCCAGGATGGTTGTAGGCTATTTAAATCACGCTACGACCCTTAGGAGCCTAGCAAAAAGAACGCTAAGTGAAAACGAAATAATAGCGCGGGCGGGCGATGCAATGCGGCCAGTCGAGGGAAGAATGAGTTTTATTAGCGTGGCTGTTATTTTAGTATACTGTGTATCTTACAACTTCTATGCGTTGTCGCAGGGCACAGCTAGTCTGAGAATAAAATGCATGTCAAGTGTTTGTTCTGCGCAGAATTCAAAAAAACTTGCTTGCAGAAAATGTGCTTTCGCATATTTTACCTCTGGGTTGGAAGGCCAGAGAGCAGGAACTAGTTTCGGAAAGCGGCGTGTCAGCAACGGTACAACACTATTCTATTATGACATATTATGTTTGTAAACAAACGAATGAATTAACAAATATAATAAAAAGGCCTGATAAATGGAAATTAACCCAAATATCAATACTGTAGCCATAAATTAATGATCGCGTTACAATTGTATCATCGAATGTGTATTATTGTATGTAATAATGCATGAAAGCCGGCTAATAACCTGTGCAAAGACAATGAGGTGGATTTTCATTCTTTCTTGCACCACACTTCACAATACAACATACAGGCATGTTGAATTTCTGTTTTCCAACATTTACATGCAGTTTTAAAAGGTAAAATCCTCGTAGTTTTCTCGCAAATCTCAATAATACAAAATACAAACAACCATTTGACAGCAGAACTACCACGAAACTCGCCGCATAAGATGGCTGCTACGGCACTTACCTACAACTGTCCCTACGTCACGACAAAATGTTGCCATTATTAGCAACAACTTAAAATATAGTTGTCTCTTTTATCAAATAAGATTATCTCACTAGAAAGAATGAGACATAACGATATTTAAAATTCTGAATCATAATACATATTTCACTCATATTTGTATAAGCAAATGTATGTATAGAATAACGCGGCGTCTCCATGTTTTTCCTATCTCAATGGGGTATTATCACTAAAATGCCCGCTGACTACTTTTTCATTCCCGCCATTTTACTTGCTTATGATTGGTCGTCGCTAATTGTCAAAATCTCGGCCAGTCACATGAAGTCAATACAACTACTTTTGATCATACAATACAAGTTCATAGAATTTATTGTACTTAATTAGTCAACAAACAAATAATTGTAGGCATAATTTACATATCTATAACAGCTATAATTTATATATCTATAACACTATTAATATTTGAGTATTGCAGTCATTTGAATCTTTACTTACAAATTCTTTAGAAATTACCTTCCACACCGACACAGTCCCACTAGTTACGTTATTATGTAGATGACTACTGACTCTGTAGACTTTTTAGAAAGATTGTGGTGTGGTAAGTGTAGGGACTCTCCCCACATTATGCTCCCCCTCCCTAATTTGATTTTCAAGAATATGACATTAATAACTGATTACCTGTAATATTGATTAAGTTAGATTTGCCATACAAACGATTACACATCATATGACATAATATCTCTACAATAATTATCTGACTGAAGCATTCATTTTAACATACATTTTTCGATTACTTATTTAATTATTTTTTACTGTTGACATTTTTTAATTATTATTTTTTGGAATTAACTTTAAATTGATTATAACTTATTCATATTTGTACGCCGTCATCGGCAAAACATAGTGTACCTATACATATATTTTAATAACAACACCTGTTTTTACATCACCTATGTTTTACAAATATAAAAACTTTGACCTTACACTTTACCAAACTTACTAAAAATCATCATTTTCCTGCCCTTATCCCATGTTACTCGTGGTCGGCGCAACGCGTTTTCTTCTTCCATTCTCCCCTATCAACCGTCACGCTATCATTCACTCCCTTCTCTTTCATATCATTCCTCACACAATCCATCCATCTTTTCTTCGGCCAAACCAAACCAAACTTACTAAAAATAATGTGACTAAATGGGCGTCCGTCCGTGCGTGGTCTGTCCGTCTGTCCCGTCGCAGTCATCTCTTACTAAATGGGCGTCCGTCCGTGCGTGGTCTGTCCGTCTGTCCCGTCGCAGTCATCTCTTACTAAATGGGCGTCCGTCCGTGCGTGGTCTGTCCGTCTGTCCCGTCGCAGTCATCTCTTACTAAATGGGCGTCCGTCCGTGCGTGGTCTGTCCGTCTGTCCCGTCGCAGTCATCTCTTACTAAATGGGCGTCCGTCCGTGCGTGGTCTGTCCGTCTGTCCCGTCGCAGTCATCTCTTACTAAATGGGCGTCCGTCCGTGCGTGGTCTGTCCGTCTGTCCCGTCGCAGTCATCTCTTACTAAATGGGCGTCCGTCCGTGCGTGGTCTGTCCGTCTGTCCCGTCGCAGTCATCTCTTACTAAATGGGCGTCCGTCCGTGCGTGGTCTGTCCGTCTGTCCCGTCGCAGTCATCTCTTACTAAATGGGCGTCCGTCCGTGCGTGGTCTGTCCGTCTGTCCCGTCGCAGTCATCTCTTACTAAATGGGCGTCCGTCCGTGCGTGGTCTGTCCGTCTGTCCCGTCGCAGTCATCTCTTACTCAACATTTCTTCTTAGTTACTTGTCATTTATTTTATACCGACCTTGTATCTTCTTATGAAAAATATTGTTTCCTGGTCTATCTTCGAATACAGGTTGACGTGGCCTTAGTAGGCGTAGTGTTGGTTCCAAGCTGCATGCCTGCACACAGCGCGGCTCGCAGCACGCCCGAATAGCGGCGTTATAAATAACAGTAACTATGCACATAAGTGAGCTATTTCAGTACAAGTTGTACGTTCTATTGTTAATGTGACACAGCACCGGGCGCAGGAGCTGCCTCGCCGATATCTGCACGTTTCCATACTTCACTAAATAGTAAAATTGTGTTGACCAATATTGTTTATACAAACAGTACACTATCAAGTGGTATGCTCGTTGCTTACACTAACGGTACATTGTGGCTGGTTTTCCGTTTCCAAGTTGTATTTTGTCCAAGTTGTAAGCTCAAACATTAAATTTTGTTGGCATGCCTGCTATGGCTGCTATTAACATTTGTGATTATGTATGATGTAGGTCTAATGTTATAACATTATGTGGTTATAGTATTGGTAAATTAAAACATGTGATGAGATCCTGATCAGAAACCTCTGACTCATAACCCTTTCCGAAGTCGAGGGTAAATCTACGAGCTACTTCAATATGTATACTTTTTAAATTTACACAATGAATTTCAAATTGGTAAGAGCTCCGTTGCAATCCGCGGAACGACGGGGAGGGCATTATGGTAATAACAGAGCGAAAGAAACCGAAATGCGTCTGAGTGGCGCTTTACTTTACTTGAACTTAAAAAAACCTTTTTAAAAAACAAACGTTTATTCGTATATAAATGCGCTAAAAAGAAAAGAAAAACATTTTTACGTTAAAACTTTTACTATCAACTTATAACGTTATTACACAATTTATATGATATAAAAGCTTGTCGCAAGATTTAAGTACCCGTATAACCCGTATTTATGTACCTACTTAGTTTGAAAATTTTAATAGTTAAAATCAATCACATCAAGTTATTTAATTTATTTAAGTACCTACGTACACAAGTAATTCTCGCGACAAGCTTTGATCTGCTTCAAAATTGAGTTGCAAGATTCCACCCGAACAAACATAGGTAAGTACATATGTACATTGCAATTTGCAAGTTAAATAAAACCTTGTAACAATAGAGCTTCGGTTAACTTGTAGATCGGTAAGTCGTAGGATCTTGTTAAGTATAACAGCTCTGTTTACTGTATTCTTCTACACTGACTTAGGGAATTGTATTTATAGGTCATAGGGGCACTCTAAAGTATGAATGAACAAATGCACTCAGCACACTGCACAGCACTCAAATTTAAAAGAGATGAATAATGCTTTACCAACGTAATAGATGCTCAGTCAGCCATCAGCCACAGATTCAAAATACAAATTATGTTTTAATGCGTGAAGTACGCAGGCTCTCTAGTGGACCTAGTGGTATAACCACGTGATGATCTGTCAGTCCGACAACAATACATTTGTTGCTCCGCCACCGCGCGCCGCCCGCGTCGTGCGTCGCCGCCGCGCGTCTTCCGCGACAATACAACAGCAATTTGTTACACTTGACAAACGAACATTGAATACAAGGAAAATAGGACAGCTTCACTATTTCTAATACTCACTAATACTTTGAATATTTCTGTTATGTTTTCCAAATATTGTCTAAATTGTACGTAAAATTGTTTCAGAAATCAGAAAGATACTCTTCCAAAAATGTTTAGTTTGTGAGTGCTTGTGTCACTCAGCAGGTGGCTTTTCTTATTACTGACGTTTTAACTAGATGAACAAGAACATACACAATACTTTTTACTGACTCTAGATGTGTTAAGTGTCAAATTGCCCTTTTTTGAATGATTAGTTCCTTCAGCTTCGATAATGGTATAGTATATTACATATAACAAATATGTATTTACAGAATTATAATCATTAAAGTTATCAACACAACTCTCTAAGATCAAGTAATCCTACTGAATGACTATTTCATTAAATCTTGACATTTTATTGATTTTGCTAACTTAGCAAGTTGCACTACTGATTCTAATGATTATAATTCTATAAATACATATTTGTTACGGCCGCGAATCATATTTTAATCAACGTACTACTTATTATTGACCAGCAAATTGCAAAAAATGTAAGAAAACTTGAATTTCGCGGGCTACCTTGGAGCATCCACCCTAATGACCTAAACGTCGGTCCATCCGTTAGTGTTAGTTTACCTGAGATTTCTATTCCTATTTTTAGTGGCACACAATGGACAAGTTTTCGCGATTCAAAACAATATGTGGTGCATCAACCGTCTTGGTCCAAATTATTCGATAAATTCATGTCGTTTTGTCATGAAGTTTTGTTTTGCTCAATATATTCAAAGGCTACTTTAATGTTATGAAGTGTTATTAACATTGAAATGAGTTATATTTTTATTGTTTTTGGAAGCTACATTTGGTAATGGTGGGCTAGTTGTTGTGTGTTATTTTATGGTCACTGTCCATGGTTGGCGGAATGTAAAGTGTCCATTTTTAATGTCAAATTTTCATATTTTAAATATTTAGTTTCGTCAGCCTCGATAGATGGCGTTGCATATTTTAGATTTTCGGCTGCATCGCAGTGTAAAGATTTTCCGCGATTTCATTACTCCCAACAATACATATATTTATATAAAATTCAAAGTCCTGACTGACTGACTGACTGTCTGACTAACTGACTGACTGAGACATCAACGCACAGCCTAAACCGCTGGTCCTAAAGACATGAAATTTGGAGGGTGTATTTTTCGTAAACAGTAGGTATCCACTAAGAAAGGTTTTTTCAAAATCCCACCCCTAAGAGGGTGTAATGGGGGTATTTTGTTTGTATGAAAAATCTTATTCCTAGAGTTAATAAACTTGAAACTTGGCACGAATACTTACCTATCTAAGTAAATAAATTATGAAGTTTTTTGTTTTTATAAACTACCCCCTAAAAGGAGATTGAGGGGTTTCAAAGTTTGTATGGAAGAATTTTAGCGCGTGGTCCGATTTACTCGAAACTCCTAAAATTGAAAGGAAAGAATCAAAATCAAAAGTCATTTATTCAAATTAGGGTGAGAGTCAGCACTTTTTGAACGTCAAAATTACAAAAGACAGTCCCCCAAAAACGCCCGCCCTTCACCACTTCCTAGTGCTAACGCTGGGAAGAAGTGGCGCAACAAACTCCCCAGCAGCACAGGTGTCTGGTCAATTAAAAAAAAATACTTGCCATATGTCATATAATAAAAACTATACGTACTCAAGCTAAAAAATAATTAATTAAAATGTAAATAAAAAAAAAACTTACTACCCAAATAAAAGCCTCCAGGCATAAAGGGCGTGACAGTTTACATATTTATGCATTGCTGTGTTCTGTTCACATAGCTGTCACTTGAAGTCACAAAATGATAAATGACCATCGAAGTAACTTAAATAAATAAATAAGTTAGTAACAATAACCTGTCAGTAAGCTAATTATGGAGAAAGAACATAAACATTGTCTTGCGTTAAACTATGGCGACCAACTAGTCTTATCGTCTAAGTAGTCGTTGATGGAATAGTATGCCTTCGAACAAAGGTCGGATTTTAGTTGAGCTTTAAACGCATTAAAACTATTAAAAGGCAAGTCTAGAAAAGAAGAGGGTATCTTGTTATAACAGGTTAAACCAAGCCCAACAAATGAGTTATGAACCTTATGAAGCCGGTGAAACGTAGTTTGTCCTTATTTCTAGTGTTAACACTGTGAATATCACTATTTTTAGTGTACACGTGTAAATTTTGTCTAATATATAAAATGTTGGCTAGGATGAACTGCATTGTGATGCAACCGTGAGAATACCGCCACTCCGCTTCTAACCGCCACTGTACATGGAGTGACGGAGGCCTGGCCGCGGGCAGAACCTATTTGTAAATAAAATTATCTCGTTTTGAGCTCGGTATGTTCTTTGGCCAAGCCTGAAGCCATAAATACCTTACAGGCTCCTTAGAACTGTTTGGGAATTGTACAAGATGAACAATAAAATACACAATAATTATAACAGAAGATTTCATAACAATAATAACTTTGATAAGTAACAAGATTACTTTTAAAGTTGAATAAAAAAGCTGTATTTCGAGTAAACAACTTCCAACTTAATTTGTCCGTATATTAAACCCAGAACTGTCACTCTTTAACAGTTGAATATAATGGATACAACACGGTCAATTGACGAATGTCCATATAACTATTAGTTTCCCTGACTGTACATACATTAATCCAGTTAAGAATTTAATCCACGTCATTTATATTTGGCCCTTTAAGCTAGTGGACCCTGTAAAACGTTTTCCCGCATATAGTACCTGTCCACATCGTTGTGTGGCTGCGGTTAACTATCAACATTCCCAAGTATCAGCGGGTACCCGTCACTACCCGGACGACGCGACGGCGAGCGGGTTTCGGCGCAGGAATGTCCGCCGTTACTCGACCAATCATGGCAAGCCACATAAAAGTAGAACAAAGTGTAGCGTTTAATTAAAACAAGAATCTAGCCTAGAACTACTTACCAAGCATTCCCCAATACCTTCTCATGTCTAAATTAAACACCAAGGGACATTCTAATTAAATTGTTGTTCATCTGCATTTACTAATACATAGTAATAATACAGGTGGCACGGAACATCGAGGCACACACTGTAACCACGCACTCAGCACGTGATGCTAGGCCCCCTAGCGGAGATTTTCAGGTTATAAAAAGAAATCTGCTGTTGTTGTTATAGAAAAGTGCAATCACATACACAAGGAAGCACTTAGACGTCGGATTATCCACTGCCAGGTCCGCGCGCCGCCGCCGTCTGCACGCGATCATTGCTCACATCATACACACACACACACACACCCCCACAAAACTTAAACACAATACACATAATTATGATTTGCCTTTTTAAGTTAATTATTATTTTGTTGAATACTTAAAAAAAAAAAAAATATTATTTAGTTGTATACTTTTTTTACACGTTAGTCTTTGTGTCCTGTTTGACGTGTACCAAACTCCTTTTTTTTGTATTTACTATCCTAGTGAACTTAGAGAGCCCTGACACCCATAATACAAGTTCAATCTTAGCTTGGGTGTCAGTAGTGTATGTCTGTATCAAGTACAATTCTTAAAACTAAAACTTGTATAAATATTGTTATGTTATCGGAGACATTATGAATTATTGTAAGCTGAAAATAAAGATTTTTATTATTATTATTATCATTGTTGAAGAAGGGTTATTTCAGTTTATTACAAAAATAATGTTTTCTTGGGCAAATTAACAAGAAAATGTATGTACGTAGAGATTTAGATCTCGAAAATATTAATTAGGTTGTAGGGTGCTTATAACCTGTATAAGGAAGCACTGAATTGTTAAGTTCTCGGTTCTCGGGGCTCGGGTCTCAGGAGTGCTTCGCAGTGCCGCAGGGTAGGCGCTGCAGACGGGGCGCATGTCCGGAGGCTGGGCAGGGAGCTCGGTGGACAGGCTTCGGATAAGCACTGCGCTCACCAAGCCAGCGCTCGAGTGTTCCGACAGCCACATTATTTACTCAAACAAAATTGTATGTTTAACCTAATTATATTTTCTTTACAATCTCTACATTTATTATAAACTAGAGTCACTTTTCGTGTCTGTCTGTGTGACCGCGGTGTTCTTCTAAACTAATTCCGCAACGGATTTTGATGCGGTTTTCAATATAATTCAGAGCATTTATTCCGGAAGGTTAAAAATAATATTAATCTATAACCGTGTGCAAAATTTCACATTCCTAGTTTCAGTACTTTCTGTTGTGTTGATATGTCAGTCG
The DNA here is from genome assembly GCA_949629185.1 of Apamea crenata. Classification (NCBI taxonomy): domain Eukaryota; kingdom Metazoa; phylum Arthropoda; class Insecta; order Lepidoptera; family Noctuidae; genus Apamea; species Apamea crenata. Next base: position 18,998,840 of record OX451367.1, read on the forward strand.
GTCAGTCAGTGTCTCCTTTTTATAAAGAAGAATTTTCCTTTTATAATGTAGGGGAGCAATAAGAAGGGGTTTTTGGAAATTCTACTTTTAACGGGATGAAAAGGAGGGATTTTGTTTGTATGAAAAATCTTATTCCTTGAGTTAATAAACTTGAAACTTGGCACGAATACTTATCAAAATAAATGAATTATGAAGTTTGTAATTTTTTGTTTTTCTAAACTTCCCCCTGAGGAGAGATTGGGGGGTGTCAAAATTTGTATGGAAGAATTTTAGCGCAGTCCGATTAACTCGAAAGCCAGTATCTTTTTTTTTCTACTTTTAGTTATATTGAAATCTAGTAATATATGTATTTTTGTTTGCTGGTCTCACCTCAATGATACCCTGTAGGATGTTCATAATAAATATTATTTCCTTTATTTAAAATTAAACATATAAATTATATTTTTAAATTTGAATATAAAAATTATAAAAACATTTAAAAATAAAAAAATAGTAGCCCACACCGGTATCGGGAACAGGGTCCAAGCTACCGGCGGTCAGGGCTCCAGAGAGAGGAACCTCCTGACAATGCGAGCCGTGTCCAGAAGTACCGCTTTCTGCATCAAGCCCTTGATCCAGCTGCCCAACGAGAGCCTCCTCAGGTGTTGGTCAAGGCTCTTGGCTATTAAGCCATTGGCTGTCACGACTATCGGCACAATGATCGCTGAGTCCACATCCCACATGTCGACAACCTCGCGAGCCAAGTCAAGATACTTGATTTGTTTATCTTTCTCGGCCTTCACGAGGTTCTCATCATGCGGGACGGTTATGTCAACAATCATTGCGCGCCGCTCTGATCGATCCACCACCACTATATCAGGCTTATTGGCAATAATAGTCCTGTCAGTGATGATGGATCGATCCCAGTACAATGTGATATTACCATTTTCGAGAACTGGGTCGGGCACATACCTGTAGTACGGCACCTCAGATTCCACAAGGCCGTATTTCAGAGCAAGTTGCTGATGGATTATCCTGGCTACAAGGTTGTGTCTGTGCAAGTACTCTCCGTTAGCTAGACGAGAACACCCGGAGATAATGTGCCTGATTGATTCTCCCGGCCGGTGGCATGCCCGACAGATGTCAACCGTACCGTCTTTCACAATAAATCTCCGGTAATTGTTCGTCATCATAACTTCGTCCATAATTGCACAGACAAAACCTTCGGTTTCTCCAAAGAGGTCACCGAAACGCAGCCAGGCTACGGACGCTAGTAGATCTACATCGGGTCCATTTAGGGCCCGGTAAAAGCGTCCGTGAAGCTCCTTACTCTGCCATACTTCCATGCGATCATTGGTGTCAAGCACTACTGGCTTGCGCCAGTTCTCTTTAGCCAAGGAAAGCGGGGTGAGGCCCTTATCCACTGCGACTACATCTCGATGCATCCCCACGTCGGTTTCTAGGAAATATTCCCTGAGACTGCATATCTCGCGATTGTGGAGAGTCTTAGCGTTTAAAAAGCCTCGACTTCCACACTTTCGCGGGATATACAGCCTCATTACCGACGACCGTGGGTGATGCATTCGATTTGCAATCAGCAGCGTCCGGACCCTCCTATCCAAGGCGTCTAGTTCGGTTTGAGTCCATTTGAGTATGCCGAAAGAGTACATCCAAACCGGCATGACCCAACTGTTGAAGGCACGCACCTTGTTTACCCGCCTGATAGAAGACTGTTAAGTACTTTTTCAGGCGGCCAAAGAAGCGCTCCTTCAACGATTGCTTCATGTCAGTAACATCGATGCCTAACGCTTCCGACATACCCAAATACTTATAGGTTTCGGATGCGGAGAGGGTTCTAGGGGTTTGTGGAATCCGAGAGTTGGGTTCCCACGGATTCCACAATTTCCCCTCGGTTTACATGCATGACCGCACATTTGTCCACACCAAATTCCATCCTGATGGCGCTACTGAAAGTTTCAGTTACTTTCAGTAACTCCATCAGTTGCAAATTGTTTGGAGCAAAGAGTTTCAGGTCATCCGTGTAGAGGAGGTGCGATATAACCTGACCACCTCTCCTTAGCCGATAGCTCTTGTAAAGAAAAACACGAGGTTGTGTAGACAGGTGTGCTCAGAAATGTAAAGTGTTTTCGTGGAGGCGTCGCGGTAATGTCGCCAGGGTTGTGTCGGCACCTCGGGACGTCTCGGGGGCGACTCACACTAACTCCGCTGTTTGAAGCGGAGCTGCTGCAGGAGCACTGATTACTCCCGCGGGACGGCCGCCAGCGCCGCTCTAGCGCTGCCGCGCTGCATTGTTCGAGCTGAATCAGGAATGAATGCACTTTAGTCATATTCATATTATTCATTTCTTTGCGTTCCACAAGGTAAAACAAGATGTTTACAAAAGGCTTAGAGCTAAGAGCCATTGTAGACCCTATCAGGGCACAGCAAACAATATTGTTTCATACATAGATATTACTTAAAGTTATTAATCAAAATCGTAGAAAGTATAATCAAAATCAAATTATTCTTATTATAGTCACGAGGCGTTAGCAATATAATTATACAAGGTGTAACAGAATTAACGCAAGGCCCGAAAGTATCTACTCGTAGTTTCTTCATAATTGACTACTGAATCGATTTCAGTAACTTTTAACACTTGTATAGGCATATTTTTCAAAAATTATGTATTTGGCCATACTGACCGCCGATTGAGCCAAAGAAAATTAAATCTTATTTCAAGGCAAAAATACTCATTTTAAATGCATAAAGTAATGCCGTCAACACGGTTTTCTTAATAAAAAAAAATCATTTATTTCAGGTACAGTGGAACAATTCTAATCGGTTTACACTTTGTATGTGTGGGTGAAGTCATGGATATGCACACAAACGAATTATGAATTTATAACGATTCGATCCCGTTCATCGATGAGTAATGAAGTTTGCAAAGAGACAGCCACGGAATTCTCAGGCCATTTTATTTTGACTGCTTAGAAAATAACTACCGACAATTTACAAAAAATGTTTTCAAGCACCCTACTTTATAAAAAAAATAGCGTTCTCAGTTGTCAGTCTACGAGTATTTGCATTACTGAGTTTATTGATTGCTACTCGTAGTCGTTTGCGGATTTATTTCTGTGGATGTGTGTGATGTGTACTTTGACAAACTATTTACGTCCATCCTTAACCAACAAAAAACTTTGACTTTGTCAAAATAACTGAATCAGTTATTTTGACAAAGTCAAAGTTTTTTCAGATAAACAATATACCCCTTTATTCATAAACGTTGCTTAAAGTTAAGCAGTGATTAGCGACTGTTTAAACATAGAGTTTTGACGTTTAAACGTTACTTAACTTTAGTCATCGTTTATGAATAAACCCCATAGTGTTTTACTCATTCGAACGTCTAGTATGAATAGCATAGAATATTTATGTTTAAAACCAGTTTGCATTAAATCATTATATCGGCCACACAAGTTGTTTTTGCTTACATACAGTCCAAACCAAATTGAACCTTAAAACAACCTCTGTAAGGAAGGAACATAATATTGTAAGAAACGAGACGGATCATTTGCTAATGACCCAAGCAATAAGCTCGCTCATTCCAACCAATACCAATGTTTATCTAATAAAAAAATAAAATGGTTTTATTGGTTTTATATAATTAACTTTCTACTTTTTTGCTTGAGTGATTTTTTTTTACCACAAAATTAAATTAATAGAAAACAAAAAGTAAAAAGCAGCAAAACAAAATTCATCACTTGGGATCGAACTCACGTCCTTTCGCTTACATCAGTAGCTATCGCAGGCGCATACACCAATTATCTATGCGTACCTTGTTATATTAGACTAAATTAAGGGCTCATATTCCTTCATTGTAAACCCGTTTATTTTATCTTTAACTGCATGTACCACATAACGCATATTAGAAAAACATCTTTAAATTAAAATTATTACAAATTACTAAATACAAAACATCACACATCAATAAATACAATATAATTTATTTTTTATTTAAAAAAAAAAACGTTGTTCGACACTAGGAATTACTCCTGTATCGTGGGTGCGTTTACAAACATTTAAACTCACATAAACAAACAGCCAGACCCGGAACAACTACTTGTAAGCAATACAAATATTTGTTCCGTGCGGGAATCAAACCCACGACACGCAGCGCAGCGCAGTCGATCGCTCAACTACTGCACCAACCGTGTCGTCAATACGACATCAATACATAAAGATAAAACAAATTCAAATTCATAGTAGTCTCTTACGAGCGACACTATAATTATGTAACTTGTGTCTTGGACTGTCTGGACTGACTGGACTTGGACTGTCCTTACCTGTGTCACCGCACAGGTAAGGACAGTCCAACCTATTTCCTATCATAGTCAGAACAGTATTGGAGCTGGCCCGCACTCTGCGCCCAAGAGACGCGCAGCGCTTCCGCATGGTCGCATGAAAACCGAGCCACGTAACGTGCGCCCATGCGAACATACCTGACGCGCTGCAGTAGCGAAGCAAACCAAAAATTGCTCTGAAAGCGTTGTTAAACTGAATGCGGAGGGTGCTGCAGCTTTTCTGCGTGCAATTAGCCTACCGGCTGCAGGTGTACATGGACGTGCAATATGCTCGGAAAAAAGTTATTTTCACGTCATCCGAGCAACGTGCGAACCTGCGGGCCAGCATATTGATCTCTTAGATAAAGCCCTCCGCTCCCGTTCCAAGTCAGCATGATCCCTGAGGTCAGCCGTGACTATATGTCCTAGGTATTTAAACTGATTTACCCTATCTAAGGGTACAGTATTTAGACATATAGGTGGTACATAGTCGGGGCATACAGCACCACCGGCCTCAAAGACCATGTACTGACTTTTCTTAATATTATTATAAACAAGTCCATGTTTTACAGCGAATGTTATGTTATGTTGTGTTGTATAAATATCTGTTAGACGCTATCTGTTACTTACTATAAGTAGGTCATGTTATGTTATGTTGTGTTGTATAAATATCTGTTAGACGCTATCTGTTACTTACTATAAGTAGGTCATGTTATGTTATGTTGTGATGTATAAATATCTGTTAGACGCTATCTGTTACTTACTATAAGTAGGTCATGTTATGTTATGTTGTGATGTATAAATATCTGTTAGACGCTATCTGTTACTTACTATAAGTAGGTCATGTTATGTTATGTTGTGTTGTATAAATATATGTTAGACGCTATCTGTTACTTACTATAAGTAGGTCATGTTATGTTATGTTGTGTTGAATAAATATCTGTTAGACGCTATCTGTTACTTACTATAAGTAGGTCATGTTATGTTATGTTGTGTTGTATAAATATCTGTTAGACGCTATCTGTTACTTACTATAAGTAGGTCATGTTATGTTATGTTGTGTTGAATTTCTCAGCAGCAGTCCGGAGTCTGGTGTTCGCCCGGTTGATGGCAATAGGCTCGCCCTCTATTTCATGGGACTTGAACATAACTGTGAGTGACTTGTACAAATGTATATAGGTATCTATGCGCTTAAATTCAGTAGTAGATCTCATAACAAAACCATACATCCGATAAGCGTTGTTAACAATTTTTTGAATATGCTGATCAAGGTGAAGTTTATCTAATAGTATTCCAAGATCCTTCACTGACATGACTCTATGCAGTGCAACGTTATCTAATGCGTAAGTGCTCCTTATAATATTTTTGTTCTTGGTAAATGTAATACATACACATTTAGATGTACTTAATTGGATTTTGTTTTCTACACAGTAAACAGAAAATCGATTAAGGTTCTCTTGAAGTAACAAAGAGTCAGCATGGTTTCGAATTGTTATGTAAATTTTAAGGTCATCTGCATACAGCAAAAAATTTGAATGTACGAAACAACTCCAAACGTCATTGATAAAAATAACAAAAAGAAGAGGGCCTAAAATAGAGCCCTGCGGCACACCAGAAGAGACGTTGACGGAATTAGACCGATAGCCCTTACTCACAACATATGCCAAGCATATTATAAGTTGGGGGATAACATCGCTGACAAAAATGCTTGGTTAAACGCTGGTCCTGCTCCACAGGACGCATAAATAAATTGATTAGCATTTGGAAATACCTCACACACGCCTAACCTACCTACATACTGTTGGAGCTGATGAAGATTTCAAAATACTATTTTTGCATTGTATAAATTCAATCTCCTAGTATTGTATAATTGCATAGCACATAAATGTGAGTACTATGTACGAACATACTATAAAGCTACCATTTACTGGGTACGTCTTTCATTGACTTGAATGTGGCTTGGCGGCTGAGAGTATGTCATGCTCACTCTAATGTCTCGCTGATGGTGGCGCGTGTGTTGGATCATTTAGCTCCCTTCAAAATGGTTGAGCTGAATGGTGCTAATCTATGCGTCATGTTCGTGAACGGGCGCCGTCAGTAGGGACTGGTCAACTCTTTGCTGCCATGGCTTATTTTTTATTTAATTTTATATTTGAATTGTTTTTTTTTTATCTGTTCATTACGGACGCTTTTAATGTTCTGCATCGTTCTCACATGCATAATTTCTAACATGAATGATGTAACCAATACTTTGTAACCATATTATTCTGATTTAAAAGAGTGTCCATGGAGTTTCTTGCCCGTTCTTCTCCATAGGTACCTACGCTTTGGAATGGGCAACTAGCTTCATTTTTCTGACTGACCGACCCCTTGACAATTCAAAAGTACCTGTAATTGGTTTAATTGAAATAAATACTTTGAGTTTGAGTTTGATATGATAGCTAGGTGCGTGTGGTACGTATGTTTGTGTACATTTATGATAGCTAGGTGCGTGTGGTACGTATGTTTGTATACATATGATAGCTAGGTGCGTGTGGTACGTATATGTTTGTATACATATGATAGCTAGGTGCGTGTGGTACGTATGTTTGTATACATATGATAGCTAGGTGCGTGTGGTACGTATGTTTGTATACATATGATAGCTAGGTGCGTGTGGTACGTATATGTTTGTATACATATGATAGCTAGGTGCGTGTGGTACGTATGTTTGTATACATATGATAGCTAGGTGCGTGTGGTACGTATGTTTGTATACATATGATAGCTAGGTGCGTGTGGTACGTATGTTTGTATACATATGATAGCTAGGTGCGTGTGGTACGTATATGTTTGTATACATATGATAGCTAGGTGCGTGTGGTACGTATGTTTGTATACATATGATAGCTAGGTGCGTGTGGTACGTATGTTTGTATACATATGATAGCTAGGTGCGTGTGGTACGTATGTTTGTATACATATGATAGCTAGGTGCGTGTGGTACGTATGTTTGTATACATATGATAGCTAGGTGCGTGTGGTACGTATGTTTGTATACATATGATAGCTAGGTGCGTGTGGTACGTATGTTTGTATACATATGATAGCTAGGTGCATGTGGTACGTATATGTTTGTATACATATGATAGCTAGGTGCGTGTGGTACGTATGTTTGTATACATATGATAGCTAGGTGCGTGTGGTACGTATGTTTGTATACATATGATAGCTAGGTGCGTGTGGTACGTATGTTTGTATACATATGATAGCTAGGTGCGTGTGGTACGTATGTTTGTATACATATGATAGCTAGGTGCGTGTGGTACGTATATGTTTGTATACATATGATAGCTAGGTGCGTGTGGTACGTATGTTTGTATACATATGATAGCTAGGTGCGTGTGGTACGTATGTTTGTATACATATGATAGCTAGGTGCGTGTGGTACGTATGTTTGTATACATATGATAGCTAGGTGCGTGTGGTACGTATGTTTGTATACATATGATAGCTAGGTGCGTGTGGTACGTATGTTTGTATACATATGATAGCTAGGTGCGTGTGGTACGTATGTTTGTATACATATGATAGCTAGGTGCGTGTGGTACGTATGTTTGTATACATATGATAGCTAGGTGCGTGTGGTACGTATGTTTGTATACATATGATAGCTAGGTGCGTGTGGTACGTATGTTTGTATACATATGATAGCTAGGTGCGTGTGGTACGTATGTTTGTATACATATGATAGCTAGGTGCGTGTGGTACGTATGTTTGTATACATATGATAGCTAGGTGCGTGTGGTACGTATGTTTGTATACATATGATAGCTAGGTCTGTGTGTTGCGGGCTTTATGTCGATTGTCATGACAACAAAGTCAAGACGTCTTTCATTAATCATTTGATAATTATTGTCATTCCTGTGTAGATTCTTGTGGCTCGCTTATTGAATGTTTTCTTGTGGTGTTTTACGATGACGTTTGGCTTTGTTTCTGGATATCTATTGTTATTGCTTTCTCGACCGACCCCGGCTTTCACGGACTTTGCATCTTCTTATTTCGATTTACCTTGGCTACTGGCACTATTGACAACTGATTTTGCCCTATTTCTGATAGAGAACCAGCGCTGCACTAACCGTGGTGTAGCAACGTTTCCCTTAAGGAGGCATTTGTTGGATTCGGATGAAATTCAATCTGTTATAAGACAGTAAATTACTCCGCGATTGGTGAGTTTGAACACGCGTGAGTGTTCAGTAACGTCTTGTTAGGGTGTAGCTATTTGTTTTGTAGGTTTTTTATCCTAGGTCACTGCATCTGATCAGGTGTGCCATTCTGGCTGGTTATTGGCTAGGCAGACATTATCACAGTCTATTTAGTACAAGTGAAATACCAAACCCTAGTGTTGGCCATCGTAATTTGTGTGTAAGATCCCTGATGCATGTTCGTTTTCACACACTGACACGAAACTCTGACAGCAATACACACATTCATGATGTTATATCTGAGTGGATTTTTCCTTAACAAGTTAGTATAAAAAATATTTGAGCTTAAATATTTTTATACAATTATTATGTTATGAAATGATACATTATAAAATTTTTCGTATAATTAGTTGAGACCAACAACCTCTATTTGCCGCGCATACTGGCAATGAGCTTACAGAGCGCAATCTACCTAGGCGGTACCTAGGCGGCCAACAGCGTCAACGAGCTTACAGAGCGCAATCTACCTAGGCGGTACCTAGGCGGCCAACAGCGTCAACGACGACGGTTAGCAACAAGAAAATATAAATGTTCCACCAGTCTCCGAGGTTCTACCGTTCCCTGAAGTTCCACCAGTCCCTGAAGTTCCACATGTTGAAATATTTGTCACATTGCCAGATGTAAGCACAGGACCGGTCTACGTATAGATAGATACCTATAGATTAATGGAGATAAATAATACAGGCTGGCATCGACAGGGACATCGACGCGCTAACTGTAACCATGGATTCAGCACATGAGTTTAGACCCCATAAATAGACATGTTTGTCGGTCATCAAAAAAAAAAAAATCTTCTGTTTCATAGAAAAGTACCTACGTGGTCAAAATGTATGGAACAGCAATATTTTTTTTTAATAACCGATCATCAATTTCGCCGCTATGGGGTCTAAACTCATGTGCTGAATCCATGGTTACAGTTTGCGCGTCGATGTCCCTGCCACCCTGTATATTATGATTAAAAGTAAATAATTATAATACCAGACTATTATTGTCTCACCTCGTACAGAACAGACACGAGCATTGCATGTTTGCTCAAGACAGGGCGATTTCAGACTTATTTTAACAGACTGTAAGTCCAGGTTTCCTCACGATGTTTTTCCTTTACCGATGTCAGTAATATCCAAGATAATCTCTTCAACTACCTATGAATTGAAAAAAGTCACACTGGTACTTGTCCGGAATTGAACCAACAACCTCGCGCATGAAAAGCGAGGCATTAACCACTGAACCATCACAACAATTTATACCTGCCTACTATATTTAAACGTCAAAATTCATACCATACAATATCTTATATCTCGTCACCACCGAGTTCAGGAGGAATAAAATATTAACAGGACTAATAAATACAAATATTCCTTCATGATATACTGGGTGACTGGTAACTCGACGTTTTTCTTCGAGGGCATGATAGTGTGACCCATTTGCAACAATTAAGCGCCCCATAAAGCCGGCGAAAATTCATGGAACCCGCCTAGGCTTTATGGGGAGCTTACTTGTTGCAAATGCGTTAAACGTAACGTAGGTACGTAAAAAAGATAGTGATAATGGTATGGGATTTTAATAATGTTATTTTGGGTTCTTTGCAAAGACATCAGGATAGTTTTCGCGCCAGATCCCCATATTTCGATAAGATACTCGGGATGTGATATTTTAACTAATGAGTTGTATATGCCAGTACGTATTTTCCTTGGAATACAATTTTCAATTTTATGTAGTGATGCTAAAATTACATTAATTTTTCCATCTCCTTTATGAAGTATCCAATCAATAACAGACTATTAATCTACCTACCTACACAACTTCGATAACCAGTTGTAATGTGTGACAGTGTGTGACTCACACACACAGTCACACAGTACACACTAGCACTACGTCAGCTGCCTACTTGACCTTCTCCCTGTGCACCAGCTAAGAAACACTTGGATTTCTTTCAATTGGACCGCTGCTATAAACAATACAACAGCTGTAACGTGCTGCGAGCTGAGCCGGCGCCGGCACTGCGCGACGTGCGGCGTGGCGGCGCGGGCGCTGCGTCGATGTTGTCGTCACCTCGCGTCGTAACGCTCACATCAGAGCGGTCCGCGGAAACATTCCCGAGTTGTTTATAATAAAATATGTAAAAACATCACTCGTCTGTTTATTTAGCGCGCCGCTGGAGGTACTGCCGCCCACGCCCCACCCCACCCCGCCTCGCCTCTCGTCAGTCCGGTCCGGCAAAACAAGCGACTCATTATAAATAGAGCGCCTCCATCAAATATGCATCGCCCGGCGCTGACACACTGACTGCTACACCTTACTTACAGCTAGCTGCCTGCCCCCGTGGGAGCGCGGGCTCACTGCAGTCGGCAGGCCTGCTTCACATCAACCTTCATACGGTGACGGACGTAGTGATCTCACCAACGCGACAATGTTGGTGTCTTTCTGCTTGCAAACATTTCAAAAGTAAAATTGTGTTAAGTAAAAAAATCTCAATCTAATAAGTACCTACCTAAGTACTTAGTTAATATTTGTAAAATGAGCACAACTCTAATACTGTGTCCCTGAGTGCGTCTGCGCAAAAGTACTCGTTGCCTAAACTACGCGCATGACATTGTGCGATAACAGTACGGAAGCACAGCACACAGCAGTCAGCACTGACACGACTATCACGACTGACACTTGTAAACATGCCTGTTCTACATCTATAAGATAACTTTATAATTTTGACCAAAATGTATAGTTGGTATCAACGGCAACACTCATTTCTAGTCGTAGTGTTTCAAGAGCTATTCGGCCTAATGAAGATTGTCGATGGTGGCGTCGTGGCGCGAAATTTAATTTCACTTTGCAAATAAATTAGCTTTTTGTGCTTAAATATAACTTATGTTGGTTTGCGTGATTGTGATAATGTGATTGACGATTACAAGAAAATATAACTTTTGCTAAAAAAGGAAAGGAAAAACAAAATATTTATGTTTACCTCACAGTGACAGCTAAAGTGACAACTACTGAGTGACGTTCACGATTTATGATATACATTTTTGCTGACGATTATCTCGAAACATTTTCTAAAGATATTACCCGACATCCAATATGGATTCCAAAAAAGCCCCTGGCCCTCCTGATCCATTTGATTACACTCACTCCGGTGATAACTGTTACTCTTCCCGACGACAATGTAATTACTATGGACTCCGAATCTGCAAACAGAAAAAGATCCGCTGCTTCCCTTCCCCCCCCCCCCCGGCTGTTTTAATCAACCCTCGTAGGCTAGCTAAAAACATTATTGGAAGACAGATATATACGATTAGAGATTACCCCCCATTTATCGTACACGCATCTTTAAAAGATGGTCAGACCCCAGGTACGGTTCTGCACCCTGTCATTTAACCCGGTGGATCGGAAGCACTACACGTTACAAAGTTACGACTTACGAACTGACACCAAACACAAAACTGTACAACTTGTGGTCAGCAGGATGACAGGTAAGTTCGAAACGGGGGCGTACCTATTACGCCAGTATTCAAACCGACATCCAGCGGAAACCTTGGTTTTTTAAATTTCCAAAATTATCCAGAAGCGCTACCCTGTGTAGATTGAGATTAGGTCACTGATGCAGTCCAGTATTCTTAAATAAGATCCGTGTTCGTGACAGTTCCTTGTGCGAATGCGGTCTTGATGATGGTACATACTCTGGACCATATCTTTTTCTGTTGTCCTTTAAACTCCCAATCCTTTGACTTGTATAACAAGCTTTCCAAAATTAAAATCCCTCTTCCTACTAACTTCCATTCCCTCTTGGCTACCCTTTCTCCTAAACTTATAAAAATGTTATCATTCTTTTTAAATTTAAATGAAATCAAATTATAACTACATAACTACCACGGAGTGCAAAGTTCGACGGCTGCGGCAAACCTTGCTGCGTTGCCGTCACCACATGACGCTGGCAGAATAGTCGACACGGCTCAGTTGCAAAAGAAAAGAAAAACTTTATTATTTTGACACTATCTATTAAAAATAATATAAAGACTACGAAAAATTAGACTGTATCTATCTATCTAAAGCATTTAGCGTAATCCCAGGAAACGAGTACACAATATCTTTAAAACATGACTCAATTTATTTGTTGTCGTCGAACCTAATGTGGAATGTCCTCGTCTTTTATATTTTTACATTATTTATAGCCGTAGGTTAGGTAAATACGTCAGTTCATAACTTCAGGTAAATCAGGTCAAACCTCTAAATATATCGCGTTGACGCAAAACGCTGACTTCTCCGAAATAAATGTATGAGTTGGGTCTCGTCGACATGATTGGAATTCAAATCATATTTCGGTTCGCGAAAAAAAAACAATAATATAAAAGCACTTTCTCTTAAAAAAATGTAAGTGAAGCGATTTATCTGATCGAGAGGATCCGAGCACGTTCCATTAGTATTGAGATATATTTGGAGGTGTACCGGTGTCGATGTCGGTGTACCTGCCGGTCGATTCTGAGTAAATCTCACCGTGAAATCTTGCTGTCAGTGTCTTCCCACTGACGCTAGGGATTGACCAAGCAAACATTTACAATCATAATCGAGATTTTAATAATATTTTTATGCTAATTCTATTGCTCATTTTATATAATTTCAAAGCTAGTATTTTAGTTGTCAAAACATTCCTATTTTGTGGGGTTTTTAAAATAAAATAGAAAAACAGGAACTCAGTCAGAATCTCAATGTTGTATTTTTTTCTTGTTTTTCTAGACTAGTCCTTATATAGCTTGAGGTGCGACCGTGCACAGCTACTAGACTGATGAAAATACGCATCGGAGTCTAATAAAGACTGCGACGGTGTTCAGCGCTGTTAATAACCCAAATCTATTCAATTAGAAGAGATAACCGAGCGTGTCAAGTCATCGAGTGCTAACGGTGTCCCTGGCTGACGGACCACAGAATTCAACCCGATGTAGTTTGTGTGGCGTGATCACTTCACCCGATTCATGACATTTCGCTCGTGAATCGGGTGATCTCCGTGACACAACAGGTCGCGAGTGCCGCGGCTTTGCCCGCCTTCTGTATTATATTAACAAGCTGCTGTGAAAGGAGGCGTGTCGTCTGCGTTTGTGATGTTGTTCCGCTCGTTAACTCCACGTACTGACTTCAAACAGCACAACAACTATCAACTTGGTGCCCAAGATACAGGCTTGCCTAGTTTGGGGCCAATGTAAAAACTCTGTAATTTTTTTGAGCAATAAAGTTTTATTATTATTATTTTGTTTTTTTTTTTAATTTATTTTCTCAGATTCCTAGAACCTGGTATTTATTAAAATCTCACGGGTATAAACTATATATATTATTATTAACTGATCATAATGGGGAATTTTGTGTTTCGTCAATTTTGAAACTAAAACTACTTGCAGTCCGTAGAACAGTCAGGAGTCAGGGCTCTTCTTGTGCTGTGCAGCCGCATGCACACTCGTGTATTGCTCGGCTCTAAATTTCAAACGACTTAGTCATGGTTTAGTTTAACGACTGCACGGTGGAACGAGGTGTAATGAGTTCAGACAGTCACGTCCCGAACATTCACGAACATTCCCGAACGCCGCGTATTAAAAACATTAATTTTTACAGCGCCACTGTCCGCTTCCCCCGATTTCCCCCGAGTGCGAGTACTGAGTAACACATAATGAAATTGCGTAAATACGTATCTACGTACCCATACCCACGTACATATCTGCCCATACCCTCTCGCGATAAATTCGCACTCAATAATACCGCGGTTATATTGTTTCGATCAGTTACAAGCGGCGGCGGCGCCTCGATTGTGGCTCTCACAAGATTGTCCTCGTACAACACTTTACTGCGGAAGGTCTACGTGATCGCATTGTGTGACATAACATCAGATGATCTTAGCATCAGATGAACATAACATCAGATGAACATAACATCAGATGAACATAACATCAGATGAACATAACATCAGATGAACATAACATCAGATGAACATAACATCAGATGAACATAACATCAGATGAACATAACATCAGATGAACATAACATCAGATGAACATAACATCAGATGAACATAACATCAGATGAACATAACATCAGATGAACATAACATCAGATGAACATAACATCAGATGAACATAACATCAGATGAACATAACATCAGATGAATATAACATCAGATGAACATAACATCAGATGAACATAACATCAGATGAACATAACATCAGATGAACATTTTGGGAGCTTTCATTTAAGTGGCTGCTTATTGGCCGGTCGGGCTACGACGCAGTTCGCCGAAGTGGCCAAAGTCGCCAAAACATGCCGGAGTCGCTATTTATAGCTGCCAGAAAAGTTTACGAAGTTTCGTGGATGGGTGGACGGACCGGACGGGCGGACGGGCGGACACGCGGCGACGGGCGCTCCACAGACATTTAAGCCAATACGAAGTTTCGTGGAGGGGCGGACGGGATAACGGACGGGCGGACGGGCTAACGGACAGGAGGACGCGCGGACTGACTGTCTGTTCATTAGATACGCGTCTTAAATATTTTACTCGGCAGAACGTCCTCGAATACAAAATAATGATTGAACAATATTTAGGAGTAACCGTGTGTGTTCCGCAACGCACACGACACAACATGGCGTCGCCGCCGTACTGATGTAGCTAACGTGCTGATGTAGCTAACGTACTGATGTAGCTAACGTACTGATGTAGCTAACGTACTGATGTAGCTAACGTACTGATGTAGCTAACGTACTGATGTAGCTAACGTACTGATGTAGCTAACGTACTGATGTAGCTAACGACTCGACCTCAAGTCACGCGAGGGAACTTCTGATATGTCCGTAATTTTACTAACACCAGAGGAAAATAAAATAACTACTTATTTAGTTTGCCAGATTATTACGTCGCAGCCAACTAGCTCAATTAGCCATTCAGTTAACTGTCTAGCCGTTTAACTATACCGCGCCTTTCAACTAGAGGCCTGAATCAAACCATTTATAAAAGAGAGCCATTTAATAAAACAGCTAGGCAAATGACTTGGATCGCTAACGTTCAACTACTTGCCCAGCCCGGACATTTAAATTGGCGATCGATTCATTTGTGATTGTGATTGATTTAAAGAGGCAGTTGTTTATTGTAGTTTTGGAAAATATAAAAATTAAAAAATGCACGTTTATTAACATGTTCTGCAGTAAAAACTGAGCAGTAAACTAAAACAAAAGTGCGTGTCAAGCCACGCATAGAACGTCGATAGGTCCCCCCTTTGAGGAGTGGCTGGAGAGGCGCTACGGCGCCCTCACCTTCCGCCTGACGCAGGTCCTCACCGGACACAGTGGTTTCGGGAGGTTCCTGTTCAGGATAAGGCGGAATGAAACGCCAGGGTGTCACCACTGTGTGGATCGCTCGGAGGACACGGTGGAGCATACGGTAGAGGTCTGCCCGGCTTGGGCGGAGTACCGCCGCGTCCATTTGGCAGCGATCGGCTGCGGCGGTCTCTCGCGTCCGGCCCTGGTCCAGGCCATGGTACGGAGCGAGAGTGCATGGGAAGCCGTCACCTCCTTCAGCGAAGCAGTAATACTGGCATAGGAGGAGGCGGAGCGTGTGAGGGAGAGGCAATATCTGCGCCCTCACACCCCTAGTCGCTGCAGGAGACGCCCTGGACGTCAGGAGTCAACAGCCGACTCCCGGCCATCGTAGGCGCGGGCTTGCGGGCGGCGAGCAATGGGCAGCGCCCCGGCCCGGGTCGACGGCGCGTTGCGTTCCACGCGCGCCTCAAAGAGATGTCAGCACGAACTGACGGGGTCCGCTAGGGCCGAATCCTTCCTGAGCCGCAGGTTGTTCGAAAGAGATACTTTGGCCCCTGGCACAGGCAACTGAAGGAACACGGGTGGGTTTTAGTTAGTAAAAGTCTGACACGCTCTCGCTCCGCCCAGAGCGGGAGAAGTCATAATTATGATGATTTCCCACCCAAAAATAAAAACCACGCATAGAATAGGGTTCCGTAGTCACCCATAATGGCACGTGGATTTAGAAGGATATTTTACATGTTTACTTATTATTTCGGTATTTTTGTACGAAGTTTTCCAAGTAAGCGCATTTTACAAGTTAGGCCTCTATAACTCCTGAACTAACATTATCTAAATTTGAATCGCGACATATTCGCCAAAAATGTAAACAAATATGAGTTTATGGAAAAATAACTTTAATTCCTATACAATAAAGTTCAGTTTACGCTACAACTTCAAACATTTTTATAACTTTTTCAATAGTGCTAGTCACTGTGAAATCAACTTAAACGACATTAAAATAAAGTTGATATTTGTTTAACCTGAAATAACATCAATTTGAAACATAAATAAAATTTTAATATAAGCCGTTATAGTTTTCCTTCTAAGTTCATCACATGGACTACCATCATTCATTTTTTCAGATTTTTCGAGCCATCCGTTTATACCTAAATCAAAAACTCGTCTCAGCAACCTCTCAATGTTCTTAAAAGACCTATCTAATGATACCTCACACTGTGGGGAAGACGTGAGAAAAATAAACATCCACACTTTACGTGTAGGGGGGGAGGTACGTACCCCAAAAAAAAATATTTTTCGTGATTTTATTTTAACAATTTGTCGACGTGGTAAATACACATACTCGTATCCATGCAAAGTATCATCTTTATAGCACTTACCGTTTGGAAGGTAAGCCGAGGACGGACATGACGAAACTATAAGGGTTCCGAGAAGTGAACTAAAACGGAACCCTACTATAAAGGAGTCATAACAAATATATAAATGCGTATGTAAATAAATATTTAGCAGTAAAATGGCATAAGGGCAGTTACGTGTGGGCAGTTAACAAATCGAAATTAGTCGGTGAGAAATCTAACTTGGAAGTAGCGCTCGCTCGGCTCGCGCGCGTTTTGTCACAGTTCTGACCTAACCTAACCTATTTGGTCGGGGTGACCTGGCTTGATTACTGCGACCAATTCGGCTCGAGCGTGGTTGATCACAGTTCCCACACAAGTGTGTGGGAACTGTGATCAACCGTAACCGACCGTACCGCCGTAATGTGGGAGAAGAGCTAAGTAGCTCTTCTCCCACATTACGGCGCGATAGGAACGCGCCTTCGGCACGTTCTCTGTGTCCAATGTCTCTGTAGGCCACTGTCGTCCAGTGTCGCCCATTGTCGGCCACTGATGGCCAGTGTCTGCCATTGTCAGCCCAGGGCGGCTGCAGTGCGCGGTAACTTCTGCTAACTTTATATTTTAATTCCTGGCTCGCCTCGTTAGCCGCCCCGACTTACAAACCGTCCCTACGCCCCGTCCTTCGGCCCTGATCCCAAGCTGTTTGGTTTGATTTTATTCAACAACTTTGAATGTATAATAGCGTTATATCCGACTGAATATCTAAACCTTGTTTAATTTGTATTGTTATGGCTATTTATTTATGATAATATATACATGCTGTACATTTGTATAATGTTTTACTAATAAGTGTACCATGCCCTGTGTTGCCTGCGCTGGACACACGTCCAGTGCGAAGACACTCATTGACAGGCAATTTTGTATTTTATTTGATATTTCTAAAATAAAATTCTGTGAAAAATGTTGTGAGAACGTTTGAAAGTCTTTAAAAATCAACGATATTGTAATTGCAATAAACTGATTGACTTTTGGTTTGGACCATCGTCGTTGCTCATGCTCATGCCTGAGGGCCGACCTTTACCAATATACATACACTCTGACGTTGGCCAAAACGCAATGAGACTACTCTGAGTAAAATGTTTTAGCTCCAAATGTTTGGGGTTGTTTTATAACGCAGGAGTGCTATAGATCACGTCACCAGCGAACTTATCAATGCGAATGAATATTTGTGTCCTCAACATGTCACAAATAAGGCAAGGCGATGGGACCGTGATAGTGGTGCCAACGGCACTAATGGCTGGTGTACAGAGTGCCGGCTGCCGGCTCGTCGCGCGGCGGGCGCCACGTCTGAGCGTTCCCACGCCGTCGTGACGTCACGGCACACGCACCGCTCCGCGCGATGTGGCGTGGTGACGTCAAGTGCCATGTCTCAAGCTCCGCACGCCGCAGACCCGCCGCCGACGAATTGATATTATGATGATAGCTGTCCACAAGCTAATGTCATAATGGAATATTGCTGCACAGTGCCGCACTTTAAACGATAATAGAGAGCTTCTGTGCAGAACAATAATATGCCACAGCTCTACAGGGGCCTGATGCTGAACATTCAGCTATTAAATTCAGGTTTTTGCATGCCCATGTGTCGGTAGAACATGGAGCACTATTATAAAAATAAAACATCTATAGGTATGTATACTTATTACCCATGTTTGCAAATGAATAAATGATTTGATTTGATTTGATTTGGTTTTCCATTTATTTTTGTTCAACATTTTTACGTGAAAGCCCACGCGATGCAGACATTTCCTAACGTCGGAGCATTAAAGTCTGTATCAGTGATTGAAAAATATATGATCGTCCATAAAGTACGTACGTATTCACCTATGACAGCTGACCCGCCAATGAGGGGCCGGCTTGCTGGCGTAAACCTCGCTTTAATAAGCACGCCGAGCAATTCTCCGAGGCAAGGGTCGGAGGGCGGCGTAGACGCGAGGCGGGCGGGGGAGGGCCGATGTTCAGCAACAGGTGCTCCTCACGCAGCGCTCTATAGCCACCGAACGAGCCCAGCCGGGCTATTCTGTAAATATCTCACCGTGAAAACTTAGGTAAAGTGATCTTAAAGTGAGCTGTCAATCCCTTAGTATCAGGAGGAATGACAGCTCACTCCACTCTCACTTCACCTCAGTTATCACGGTGAGATGGTTACAGAATCGGGCTGCTGCAGTCACAGTCCACCAGCAAACAGCAATTCAACTACTTAGAATGACCGCCTGAGGGGCAATTATTCCCGTATTTTTATGTATTCTAATCTCAGTGTCAATTTGTGAAATGTACAAACATTTACGTAAATTTTTGACATGTTTTTGACATCCATCGGCATAGAGGGTATAGTTATTGGCCCTCTTTTGTAGTCTGTGATTTTTTCGTGCCGGAATCGAAAACGGGTAAACTTGTTTAAAAAATGTTAAGATCATACAATTTTAGGATGTGATATTTTCAAAAAATTTTGGTTAAAGTTTTTTTTTTAATGTTATTTTTTTTTTGTCTATGGCCAATAACTGTAAAATTACATGAACAATTGAATAAATACGTTAATGTTATATATTTAAAAAAATGTTTATTATAAATAGTGGCTTGAGGGCCTACCTCAAGACACTATTTAAAATCCACATTTTTTCCGAAAACCAGTTGAACAGTTAACCTATTAACTGGCCAATAACGATACCGTTTACCGGATCTTCGCTGAGATGATGTTTCGACATGAATTTGAAAGTTTTCAAGTACGCGAATTATTGAACGTATAAGAAGTTTTGTGCGTAAATACGTGTTAATTCTTCGACAGGTATGTCAATTTGTCAGCAAATGTTGGTTGGTTTCGGGAACTGTGAGACCCACACAAGTCAAATGTCAAAAGGAATTCTAAATGTTAATCGGCATCATTTGGAACTCTGCTCATCTCGTCACAAATTCACAATTTGCATGCTATAATTTAATAGCTGGAGCATTTTCAGTAATTAATAATAATAATAATAAATTTTATTTATTCAGGTAAATAACACCCATTCATCAGTACACGTATAGAAATAAGAATTATTTAATAAATATTACAAAATAAAATCCAAAAGTATTCACAAAATAAAATTAATACATAATCCGAAAATAAAATCAGTAAATAATCACAAAATAAAATCAATAAATAGTCACAAAATAAAAATAAAATCAATACCCTCTCTCCGACACTGCTACAGCAACATGTCTGCTGGAACAATGCCGGATGAAGGGGCAGTCCAGCCTTCCCGCAATCATCATGTGTACGATGTTGGGGCTAACCCGTACCCTGCGCACCAAGGACGTGGCGCGCTTGCGCATGGTCGCATGGAAGCAGTCGATGCGCGTTTCTGCGAATATACCAGAGGCACTGCAGTGTCGGGGCAGCCCCATCAGCGCCCTAAACGCGTTATTGTACTGGACGTGGATGGCGCTGTAACTTCTATAAGAATAGTGAGCCCACAGACTGCACGAGTACAGCGATGTACAGTACGCTCTAAAGAGCGTAACCTTCACCCCATCTGAGCACCGCGCAAATCTGCGGGCGATCATGTTCGCTCTAACAGACAACGCCCTCCGCTCCCGTTCCATGTCTGCGTGATCCTTGAGGTCGACAGTCAAAATGTGCCCCAAGTATGTAAACTGATCGACCCTCTGCAAAGGTACCCCATTGAGACTTACTTGAGGTATGGTCCCCGGACATTTTGCACTAGCGGTCTCGAAGATCATACACTGGCTCATCTTTACATTATACGATAAACCGTGACCACAAGCATACTCCTCACATATCCGCAATAGCTTCCTCAAGCCGCAGACCGAAGCGCTCAGCAGCACCATGTCGTCAGCATAGCTTAGATTATTGACACAGGTACCGTCAATGTGACAGCCGACATGCTGACTGCTAAGCGCCACGATCAGCCCGTTCACATACAAATTAAACAGTGTTGGAGATGTTAAGCCACCCTGCCTTACTCCGCATTCGAGCTGATACGCATCCGACATTGCCCCCGCCCACCTAACACTATTAGACTTGTGCGCATACCAGTACTGGAACATGCTGAGAAGTTCCGGCGGCACATCTATGCTCCTCAGCTTGCTCCACAGCAGGTCATACGCTACAAGGTCGAAAGCCTTGGACAAATCAAGGAAGCACGCATACACCGGCGTTTTACGGTCTGTGTAGTATTTGACGGTATGCTTAAGACACAGTATAGCACTTTCAGTGGACAGCCGAGGACGAAATCCGAACTGGTTATCGTGCAGTATTACCGATCTATTTAACTGTGTGTTAAGCAAACCGTCAAACACTTTTGCAGTTACAGTGGCAAGAGAAATAGGCCTGTAGTTACTCTTATCAGTAAGGTTTCCAGTTTTATTCTTCACTACAGGGACTACCACTGTTTTCATAAAGTCGGCTGGCAGGTAGGAATGGCTCACGCACAACGAGTAAAACATAGCCAAGACCCTAGCAACTAATTAGATAGCGCCGCGCGCCGCCCGGTGTCAGTGGCTGCGCGCCAACGCATGCCATTAGCGCGAGGCATTGCCCATTGCTCACGCATCGTTCCAGGATTCCACGCTTCATTCGAACCGTAACAAGCCGTTGAACGAGGGATAATTGCTAAATGCAATGATGGAACTCCTGAAAACCGATGTAATTTATTTTGCGAATTTATTTGCGCAATAATGTCTGATCACCATTCTCCTGCTCTTATCCCAATTTATTCGGGGTCGGCGCAACATTTATGTTTCTTCTTTTCTATTACCATAATTATCATCGTTCACACAGTCCATCCATCGTTTCTTTGGTCTTTCCTTACTATTAGGTACAACCACCGACATTCATACTCAAAATTTTCCTCACAACATTTTCCTCATTGATAAATGATAAATGATAAATGATTTTATTTTTGTAAGTAGGTTTGTACAAACACTTTTACACGTCAATCATATTTTAAAACTAGATGAGGTCGGCGTTTCCTATCTGACTACTCTGAGAAGAAAGGCCGAAACAAACTCAGAGGTCACAGTCTCTTTTAAAGTCCAGACATAATCTTGGTCAGATCATATGAAGACCATGCAGGTCGATGTCTGAGATGGTCTTTTGAGGAAAGAACCACACAGATTGAGAGGACCTGTCCAGCCAGTGCACGCATTTGTCAGAAATCGTGCAGCTCAACTCAAAACTTAAGGAGCTCGACGATTCGACGAACAATACCAAAGAAAGGACATTTGGGTAGGCCACATTAATTACTCAAACTGCCAGACCATGACAAAAACTAACAGAACAGAGAGAAAAATTAAAAATAATATAAATAAAATGACCCACATAGTCTTCACATTCACAATAATTAAAATAATAGAATACTTTACAAAGTAAGCAAATGTCATAGTATATATAAAATCCATTAATGTCAAAGTGTATATAATAAAACAAAAAAAAAAAAAAAAAAAAAACAACAACAACAACACAGAGAAAAAAAATATAAATAAAAATAAAAACATTAAATATGTAAAAAATTGGAAGCACCTTAATCCCAAGCCTTTTTGTCCTCGATATAATCCTTAACGGTATAAAAGGCTTTCTGGCACAACTTACGTTTAATGAATGATTTGAATTTATTAAGGCTTAGATCTTGAACGGGGCTTGGAACTTTATTGTAAAAGCGTATACATTGGCATCTGAACGAGCCACCTATTTTCTTGAGCCTTGTTATAGGTACAACAAATTTGTGTTTGTTCCTAGTATTTATATCATGGATATCACTGTATTTTTTAAACAATTTTATATTTTTATGGGCATATAAAAGATTTTCATAAATATACTGAGAAGGCACAGTCATAACATTAATATCTTTAAATTTGTCTCTGAGCGAGTGTCTCGGACTTAATTTATAAATTGATCGAACAGCTCGCTTCTGCAAAACAAAGATAGTCTGAATATCAGCGGCATTTCCCCACAATAGAATACCGTACGACATTACACTATGAAAATAGCTAAAGTACACTAAACGGGCTGTCTCTATATCAGTTAAATTACGAATTTTTCTAACAGCGAATGCTGCGGAACTTAGCTTTTTTGACAATTTGTCTATATGCGGACCCCACTGAAGCTTAGCATCCAAAGTTATGCCCAAGAATACGGTGCTGTCTTCAGGATTCAATTCTTCGCCCTTTATCAACACATTAGTTTTCACCTGCCTAACGTGAGGTAGCGTAAACTTAATGCATTTGGTTTTTTTCTCGTTTAGAAGTAAATTATTAACATTGAACCAGTGGACTACTTTAGAGATCGCGCTATTTACTTCGTCAGTAACCTGCTGCTGACGTTTAAGTTTAAACAAAAGTGAAGTGTCATCTGCAAACAACACTATATCATGATTATCCTTTATGAGGTACGGCAAGTCATTAATATAAATAAGAAACAAGAAAGGACCAAGAATTGAGCCCTGTGGGACTCCCATTGTTACTATAGATCCGGGAGATCTTTTTCCATTAATTCCTCCGCACCACATGCCCATACCATAACAACAGCTGATTTCCACACAAGTTTTCAGTAACCGGTGCCACTTGCAGACTTCGTCTTTGATACTCGTCGATATTCGACTCGAAACTTCAAGTCTTAATTTAACAGGTTCGCATGAGATGTGCGTGCGCGCACCGACTCTGTGACTAACTTAGATAAATACGCATAAATCAGTAATTAACTAGTTGAGCTCGGGCGGACGCAGATTATAATATTATGTTTACTTTATTAATTACCTGGCAGCTGTCCAAACGGCCGCTAACAATGTAATGGCGCATAGCGACATGCCCACACGATCATCCGGGCTATTCGCCGCAGTTGATCTACTGGCTGGTCGCCGCTGTGGCACGAGTGTTGGTAAACACAGATTAGTATCCATTTTTACGATCTGCATTGCGATTCTGTAACCATCTCACCGTGAAAACTTAGGTGAAGTGAGCGTGGAGTGAGCTGTCATTCCAACTAATGCTAGGGATTGACACTATTAACAGCTCACTTCACCTAACTATTCACGGTGCGATTTTTACAGAATCGATCGGCTGAATGACGAACGTTCAATAACAGTGAAGTACGTCGTCGTTGCCTCAGTGGTTAATTTCCGGCTCTGACCCGCTGTAATAACATCCCCGCGCGCATCATAATATTTATAACGTGATCTTATAATTGTTATAAGCTACAAATCACAGTCCCGACTAATAAGTGTAATGAATTAATGTTATTTTGGTGGCGAACAAAAAACTTGGCAGCTTAGACTAGCAGTGATAAGCAACGTAGTGAGTGACTGCTGTGCTACAAGACATGTTGTACAACGTAATGAGTGACTACTGTGCCACAAGACATGTTGTACAACGTAATGAGTGACTACTGTGCCACAAGACATGTTGTACAACGTAATGAGTGACTACTGCGCCACAAGACATGTTGTACAACGTAATGAGTGACTACTGTGCCACAAGACACGTTGTACAACGTAATGAGTGACTACTGTGCCACAAGACATGTTGTACAACGTAATGAGTGACTACTGCGCCACAAGACATGTTGTACAACGTAATGAGTGACTACTGCGCCACAAGACATGTTGTACAACGTAATGAGTGACTACTGTGCCACAAGACATGTTGTACAACGTAATGAGTGACTACTGTGCCACAAGACATGTTGTACAACGTAATAAGTGACTACTGTGCCACAAGACATGTTGTACAACGTAATGAGTGACTACTGCGCCACAAGACATGTTGTACAACGTAATGAGTGACTACTGCGCCACAAGACATATTGTACAACGTAATGAGTGACTACTGTGCCACAAGACATGTTGTACAACGTAATGAGTGACTACTGCGCCACAAGACATGTTGTACAACGTAATGAGTGACTACTGCGCCACAAGACATGTTGTACAACGTAGTGAGTGACTACTGTGCCACAAGACATGTTGTACAACGTAATGAGTGACTACTGCGCCACAAGACATGTTGTACAACGTAGTGAGTGACTACTGTGCCACAAGACATGTTGTACAACGTAGTGAGTGACTACTGCGCCACAAGACATATTGTACAACGTAATGAGTGACTACTGTGCCACAAGACATGTTGTACAACGTAATGAGTGACTACTGCGCCACAAGACATGTTGTACAACGTAATGAGTGACTACTGTGCCACAAGACATGTTGTACAACGTAGTGAGTGACTACTGTGCCACAAGACATGTTGTACAACGTAGTGAGTGACTACTGCGCCACAAGACATGTTATACAACGTAGTGAGTGACTACTGTGCCACATGACATGTTGTACAGTTACTTTTGATCAAATGGAGGAATGAATAAGAAATAATCGTTATTTGTGAAGCATTTTAACATTAAAAACCTTTGACTGTGAAAATCAAATCATGGTAAAGGTGTAGAAGTACTACCCACCGCCGCGGCCGGGACCAATCAGATTTGACGCGGAGCTGCGAGTCACAAATTTACAGCGGATTATACCACTGTGTCTGAGAGAGAAGCGAACTAGCGATTCGTTACTGCCAACTACCGACACACCGTGTTATGTTGAGCGCCCTTTACTGGATGTGTAGGAACACAGGAAGAAACACGATGTTGATTCCAATCACAGGAACGTGGGACAAAAAAAAACTTTCCAACTGCTAGGTCGTGTGTGCAGTTGCTCTCAGTGTTATACCTAAACTAGCTATAATATATTATGTAAATATTCGAACATTAGCGCTGAACTCCAACCTCGACCGCGCGTCTGGCCCCTTTAATGCTACATTTACATTCAGCCGAAGTGAGCAGGGAAGTGAGCAGGACGAGTGCGTAAACACGACACTTCTCATGCCACATGCCATTGCAACTCGCGCTGCCCGGCTCTCCCCAAAAGAGCGGTTTTTGGTGCGACAGTAAAAGGACCGGCAGCGCGAGCGGCAGTGCGTGTTTACATTCTGCTCCGTCGCTCAGTTCTTGCCACACCACCATCGTCTACGACGACGAACTTTCTTTCTTTGTATTTGATATCGTTTTAAATATCGAACATTTAAGTGTATCGCAAAAAGACACAGCACGGGCGCTGTAATTATATCGACGTGTTTTGCCAAAACTCGAGCGAAGTGAGTGGTAGGGCAGTATGTAAACACATACTTCTCTCAATCCTACTGCAGCAGTATTTAGGAAATTATTGCAGGCAGCGCGAGGGCAGCGGCAGGGGCTGAATGTAAATGTAGTATAAGATGTATTGTATGCTATTTTCTTTGTTTGCATTATAAAACAGCGCCGTAAAAGTTTACAGAGGAGACACATCGCGTGGAATGGCGGCAGAACAATAAACTGGTTCAATCAACATTTTATGGAGCGCCTCAATTTTATTACGTTGGTGCCTACGGAACTGGAACCTTGCGCGTCCTATGTAATAATGAGCCGTCTCCTGAGCACGTCCTATGTAATAATGAGCCGTCCCCTGAGCGCGTCCTATGTTATAATGAGCCGTTCCCTGAGCGCGTCCTATGTAATAATGAGCCGACCTCTGAGCGTGTCCTTTAAAATAATGAGCCGTCCCCTGAGCACGTCCTATGTAATAATGAGCCGTCCCCTGAGCGCGTCCTATGTAATAATGAGCCGTCCCCTGAGCGCGTCCTATGTAATAATGAGCCGTCCCCTGAGCGCGTCCTATATAATAATGAGCCGTGCCCTGAGCGCGTCCTATGTAATAATAAGCCGTCCCCTGAGCGCGTCCTATGTAATAATGAGCCGTCCTCTGAGCGCGTCCTATGTAATAATGAGCCGTCCTCTGAGCGCGTCCTATGTAATAATGAGCCGTCCTCTGAGCGTGTCCTATGTAATAATGAGCCGTCCCCTGAGCGCGTCATATGTAATAATGAGCCGTCCCCTGAGCGCGTCCTATATAATAATGAGCCGTGCTCTGAGCGCGTCCTACGTAATAATGAGCCGTCCCTTGAGCACGTCCTATGTAATAATGAGCCGACCTCTGAGCGTGTCCTATATAATAATGAGGCGTCCCCTGAGCGCGTATAATGTAATAATGAGCCGTCCCCTGAGCGCGTCCTATGTAATAATGAGCCGTGCCCTGAGCGCGACCTATGTAATAATGACCCGTCCCCTGAGCGCGTCCTATGTAATAATGAGCCGTCCCCTGAGCGCGTCCTATGTAATAATGAGCCGTCCCCTGAGCGCGTCCTATGTAATAATGAGCCGTCCCCTGAGCGCGTCCTATATAATAATGAGCCGTGCCCTGAGCGCGTCCTATGTAATAATAAGCCGTCCCCTGAGCGCGTCCTATGTAATAATGAGCCGTCCTCTGAGCGCGTCCTATGTAATAATGAGCCGTCCTCTGAGCGCGTCCTATGTAATAATGAGCCGTCCTCTGAGCGTGTCCTATGTAATAATGAGCCGTCCCCTGAGCGCGTCATATGTAATAATGAGCCGTCCCCTGAGCGCGTCCTATATAATAATGAGCCGTGCTCTGAGCGCGTCCTACGTAATAATGAGCCGTCCCTTGAGCACGTCCTATGTAATAATGAGCCGACCTCTGAGCGTGTCCTATATAATAATGAGGCGTCCCCTGAGCGCGTATAATGTAATAATGAGCCGTCCCCTGAGCGCGTCCTATGTAATAATGAGCCGTGCCCTGAGCGCGACCTATGTAATAATGACCCGTCCCCTGAGCGCGTCCTATGTAATAATGAGCCGTCCCCTGAGCGCGTCCTATGTAATAATGAGCCGTCCCCTGAGCGCGTCCTATGTAATAATGAGCCGTCCCCTGAGCGCGTCCTATATAATAATGAGCCGTGCCCTGAGCGCGTCCTATGTAATAATAAGCCGTCCCCTGAGCGCGTCCTATGTAATAATGAGCCGTCCTCTGAGCGCGTCCTATGTAATAATGAGCCGTCCTCTGAGCGCGTCCTATGTAATAATGAGCCGTCCTCTGAGCGTGTCCTATGTAATGATGAGCCGTCCCCTGAGCGCGTCATATGTAATAATGAGCCGTCCCCTGAGCGCGTCCTATATAATAATGAGGCGTCCCCTGAGCGCGTATAATGTAATAATGAGCCGTCCCCTGAGCGCGTCCTATGTAATAATGAGCCGTCCTCTGAGCGCGTCCTATGTAATAATGAGCCGTCCTCTGAGCGTGTCCTATGTAATGATGAGCCGTCCCCTGAGCGCGTCATATGTAATAATGAGCCGTCCCCTGAGCGTGTCCTATATAATAATGAGGCGTCCCCTGAGCGCGTATAATGTAATAATGAGCCGTCCCCTGAGCGCGTCCTATGTAATAATGAGCCGTGCCCTGAGCGCGACCTATGTAATAATGACCCGTCCCCTGAGCGCGTCCTATGTAATAATGAGGAGTGACGTCACGGATGTCAAGTTAGCCAGTGCTTCTTGCGGTCGTTCTATAGTTAAATAAAAATAACACAGTTAACGGGACCTATATATTACAGAAAGTTTTAATATACAGTGACACATAACCTGCAACGTTATCCAGTATCGAGGTACAGTGTATAAAATACAATTACATTTTAAACTTGGAAACTATAATACAGTGACTAAAATCTACCCTAAACAAAAATAAATAAGCAACTTCAGTGAATCCGTGAAAAAAAACCTAGTGTTGAAGTGTTGTCATAGAGTGAATGCAAAGTCTGTTTACCCCTGTACATAATTATGGTGTTGTTATACCATAGCACTAGATAACACCATAATACGGATTATTGGAGTCAGCGCCATCTGTGGAGACGGTGTAGAACCACGGAAGAGATCGATAACTCAAGCGATACTGTACGAGGGATCAGCAAATATGCCCGTAGCTAAGTGTGGTGGTTGCGCAAAATTTATATCACCGATAGATGCCGCTAAATGCTGTCGATGCAATGCTTTGTACCACCGAGCTTGCGTCAACTTGCCTAATTTGGGTTACATTACACCCACCTGGTGCTGTCCTGAGTGCGTTAAAAACGTAATAAGGGACAACAAGGCGGAGACACCTGTTCGAGGTAGGGCAGACTCCGTGCAAGTGGAGGAAAAGAGCCCAGAGGAGCTCATGGACACCAGCCTGTTAAGTAACAATGCACTGGACACCACTATCCACTTCTCCCCTAGCATGACTGATGAGCTACGCTTGTTTAAGGAGGAGATGCGGGCGGAGTTCCGTCTGATCCACCAGGAGTTCGGGCAGCTGCGTACGGGGATGGTTACTCTAAATGAGTCCATAAAAGCGTCCAATGAAAGAATGGACTCTCTGGAGTTAAGGGTGAACGCTCTCGAGCTTAAATTGGAGCAGAAACTTATATCAGAGGGGGCCGGAGATATTGAGAACACCATCGCTGAGCTGAGATGCCAATTGAATGAGCGGGATCAGGAACTCCTATTAAATGATGTTGAAGTGTCCTATTATACTTATTTACAGAATCAAATTATACCTA
This sequence comes from Apamea crenata, assembly GCA_949629185.1. Classification (NCBI taxonomy): domain Eukaryota; kingdom Metazoa; phylum Arthropoda; class Insecta; order Lepidoptera; family Noctuidae; genus Apamea; species Apamea crenata. Next base: position 19,028,540 of record OX451367.1, read on the forward strand.
TTACATTTTACAATTATTACTGATGCACAATTATTATTTACAACATTTATTAATCACATTGTCTATTTTAAATCGGTACATGAGTTTTATTTATTCGCGTTTCATGCCTACATACGAGTACATACTACATACAGCTATTGTTTCTTAATTACCACCAAAAGTGTCTGCAAAGTTGCTTATTTTTATGATGTAAATATATTAAACTATTGCGGCAGTGCATTTATGAAAAAAAATATATATAAAAATGCTTGAAAAATACTTAAAAGTCGGTTTCCTAAATGTGGGTTCCCTTGGCACTAACCATGATGACTTTGTAGCTGCAGTGGAAAGGCATTCTTTCGATGTAATGGCAGTCAATGAGACATGGCTACGACCTGGCGAGGAGGGGCGCGCGCCTAATGTGCCAGGATACCGTCTGCGACATACGCCACGACCGCTGGCGGTGCACGGGGGCCGAGGGGGTGGGGTGGGGTTTTACCTCAAAAGAGGACTGACCGTTCGTAATCTGTCTACCCCAATTGACCCAAAGTTCGAAGCAATTGAGCAAATGTGGATTACCCTCACAGTAAATGGAAATAGAATCGCCATAGGCACAGCGTACCGGCCCCCGCGGTTAGACTTGGACCTCTTCCTCGATGCTGTGACTGAGGCTATTACTTCCCTAGCTAAATGTGATTACTATGTACTATTGGGTGATTTTAATGTCAACTTACTGGTCACTAATGGTCAAACAAAGAAAGTACATGATTTTTTAAGTAGTTTTAGCCTTATGCAATTGGTTGGCTCCCCCACTCACTTCACAGAACACAGTGAAACACTAATCGACCTAGTGTGCACAAACCTCAATTGCAGAGGAGTTTCTGTTGAGGCTTTTGGCTCACTAAATGGCCATTCACTCATTGCTTGCGAGTTTAGCATCAGGCGTAGCAAGTATAAGCCTCATACAGTTACGTACAGACCTATTAATAAAATTGATAAAGAATTGCTTAATAGTGACATGACGCACATAGCATGGGGTAACATCTGTGAATTGCATAGCGTAAATGAAATGGTAGAGAGATTTAACAAAAACGACCTAGCTATTTTTGATGCGCATGCCCCAATTAGAAAAATTGTAATTAAAGAACCGTCTTATCCGTGGATAACTGACACAATAAAAGTTATGATGAGCTTGAGGAATGATGCCCTGGCCACGTATCGTAGGACGAAATCTGAGTCTAAACCAGCCTATTATAAGGAGCTGAAATCGCTTGTTACCAGCTCCTTATTTAAAGAAAAAGTTGCTTATTTCAATTATAATATAAATAACAAAATTAAAGATCCCAAACAACTGTGGAAAAACTTAAAGCATACTATATTGCCAGTTAAGCAGATCTGCGATCTCCCTTGTTACTTAAGAGATGCAAATCAATTAAATTGCCATTTTCTTAGTGTGCCTGGCAACCCAAATTGTAACATAGCACAGCGTGCATTCTTTGAGTCTAACCGTTTTAGTGATGCAACTTTCACTTTACAGACAGTTAGTGAGGAACAAGTTTTACGATATTTTGGTCAACTGAAATCCAATGCGGAAGGCTGCGATAGCATTACTTTGAATATGCTTATGTTAACCCTTCCGCAAACACTAAAAGCCATCACGGACATGGTGAACTACTCAATTGTGTCTTCAACGTTTCCCGACATCTGGAAAGTAGCAATTGTCCGACCAATCCCAAAAACAAGTAACCCTACTGAATTAAAAGACCTTAGACCAGTAAGTCTTTTACCTTGCCTGTCAAAAATATGCGAAAAAGCAGTATATCAGCAGGTATCTCATTACGTAGAAAATAATAATATTCTACCGGAACTTCAGTCAGGGTTCCGTAAGCAGCGAGGCACTAGTACGGCTCTGTTGGATGTGACAGACAATATTCTTGCTGCACAGGACAAGGGCCGGTGCACACTCCTAGTCCTGCTTGATTTTTCACGGGCTTTTGACTGCATAAATGTTGATCTGTTCCTAGCCAAGCTGCAGTACTACGGATGTGACCACAAAACAGTAGACTGGTTTCACAGCTACCTCAACAACCGCGAACAACGTGTCGAAATACGTCTAAGTGATAAATGATAAATGATAAATGATTTTATTTTTGTAAGTAGGTTTGTACAAACACTTTTACACGTCAATCATATTTTAAAACTAGATGAGGTCGGCGTTTCCTATCTGACTACTCTGAGAAGAAAGGCCGAAACAAACTCAGAGGTCACAGTCTCTTTTAAAGTCCAGACATAATCTTGGTCAGATCATATGAAGACCATGCAGGTCGATGTCTGAGATGGTCTTTTGAGGAAAGAACCACACAGATTGAGAGGACCTGTCCAGCCAGTGCACGCATTTGTCAGAAATCGTGCAGCTCAACTCAAAACTTAAGGAGCTCGACGATTCGACGAACAATACCAAAGAAAGGACATTTGGGTAGGCCACATTAATTACTCAAACTGCCAGACCATGACAAAAACTAACAGAACAGAGAGAAAAATTAAAAATAATATAAATAAAATGACCCACATAGTCTTCACATTCACAATAATTAAAATAATAGAATACTTTACAAAGTAAGCAAATGTCATAGTATATATAAAATCCATTAATGTCAAAGTGTATATAATAAAACAAAAAAAAAAACAACAACAACAACACAGAGAAAAAAAATATAAATAAAAATAAAAACATTAAATATGTAAAAAATTGGAAGCACCTTAATCCCAAGCCTTTTTGTCCTCGATATAATCCTTAACGGTATAAAAGGCTTTCTGGCACAACTTACGTTTAATGAATGATTTGAATTTATTAAGGCTTAGATCTTGAACGGGGCTTGGAACTTTATTGTAAAAGCGTATACATTGGCATCTGAACGAGCCACCTATTTTCTTGAGCCTTGTTATAGGTACAACAAATTTGTGTTTGTTCCTAGTATTTATATCATGGATATCACTGTATTTTTTAAACAATTTTATATTTTTATGGGCATATAAAAGATTTTCATAAATATACTGAGAAGGCACAGTCATAACATTAATCTCTTTAAATTTGTCTCTGAGCGAGTGTCTCGGACTTAATTTATAAATTGATCGAACAGCTCGCTTCTGCAAAACAAAGATAGTCTGAATATCAGCGGCATTTCCCCACAATAGAATACCGTACGACATTACACTATGAAAATAGCTAAAGTACACTAAACGGGCTGTCTCTATATCAGTTAAATTACGAATTTTTCTAACAGCGAATGCTGCGGAACTTAGCTTTTTTGACAATTTGTCTATATGCGGACCCCACTGAAGCTTAGCATCCAAAGTTATGCCCAAGAATACGGTGCTGTCTTCAGGATTCAATTCTTCGCCCTTTATCAACACATTAGTTTTCACCTGCCTAACGTGAGGTAGCGTAAACTTAATGCATTTGGTTTTTTTCTCGTTTAGAAGTAAATTATTAACATTGAACCAGTGGACTACTTTAGAGATCGCGCTATTTACTTCGTCAGTAACCTGCTGCTGACGTTTAAGTTTAAACAAAAGTGAAGTGTCATCTGCAAACAACACTATATCATGATTATCCTTTATGAGGTACGGCAAGTCATTAATATAAATAAGAAACAAGAAAGGACCAAGAATTGAGCCCTGTGGGACTCCCATTGTTACTATAGATCCGGGAGATCTTTTTCCATTAACGTCAACGCTCTGAATCCTCTTACTCAAGTATGAAGTAAGAAGATCCAGAGCAGCGTTCCGGATCCCGTAGTGACGGAGTTTCCTGATTAAAGTTTCGTGAAGAACGCAATCGAATGCCTTGGACAAATCACAGAAAATGCCCAAGGCATCGCATTTGTCTTCCCATGCATTATAAATATGTCCTAAAAGTTCAACACCGGCATCAGTAGTTGAACGACCCCTTGTAAAACCGAACTGTTTGCTATGTAATAATTTGTGTTTATTAAAAAATCTTTGCATTTGTTCTAAAATTAATTTCTCAAAAATTTTACTAAAAGTAGGTAGTACAGAAATAGGTCTATAATTTGTGGGGTCTGATGTACTACCCGATTTAAACAAAGGTATTATTTTACTATTTTTCATGAGGTCAGGAAACTCCCCACCATCAATACAACTATTAAAGATAAGAGCTAGAGTAGGCGCTATAATGTCAATTACAGACTTAGCAACTTCTACAGAATTACCCCACAGATCTGCAGTCTTTTTTACATTTAAAGTGTGAAAAGTTTTAATTATATCTATACAAGTAACATGTTCAAAATGAAATTCCGAATCGCAACCATTAACATTTTCCATAAGCAAAGACTCAGCAACAGAAGGTGATGAGTTTAGGGATTTAGTAGTTGAAAGGGGAATATCCGAAAAGAAATTTTCAAATGCCTCGGCGACTTGTGAGTCTGATTTTATTATGTTGTCATTAATCGACAAGCTGTAGTCAGTGTTTCGATTACTAGACCTTCCCGTTTCACTATTAATAATATTCCAAGTCGTTTTAATTACATTACTGCTGTTTTTAATCTTTAAACCTAAATAAAGTGACTTGGCCATATAACAAACTTTTTTAAATAATTTTGAATAATTTCTAACATACAAATTAAATGCATCAGTGTTAACGTAAGTCCTTTCATTGTACAGTTCATAAAGCCGCGTTCTACTTTTATGAATACCAATGGTAGCCCAATCACTGAAAGATGCGTTACTATTAACCGAGATAGTCTTGGGAATAAAGGTTGAATTAAATTGTTCACAGTATATTTTAAAAAAATTACCATAAAGATGATTAGGATCCGCATGAATTGACAAAACTGGTAATTTATCAGTGAGTTTACTTTTGAAAGCCTCAAAGCGACCTGCAGTTTTTGGGTTAACAGTGATATCTTTTTTTTTTTTTTTTTCTGTGAGTGATGAGTGAGTGATGGCACAACCCTTGTCTCCTCACCAGTTTCGGTAGATAGGGGTGTCCCGCAAGGCTCCATACTAGGGCCCATAATCTTTATTTTATATTGCGCGGACATAATAAAAACTGTACAACTTTGTAGATACCATATTTACGCTGATGATATACAAGTGTATATCTCGTTCAAGCCTGACGAACATGAGAGAGCTTTGAAAGATCTGAACGAGGACCTTGATAGGATAGCATGCTGGGCAGAAAATAATGGTTTAGTACTTAATCCTATCAAAACCAAATACATGCTACTTGGAACCAAGCACCAAATAAATGCTGTGCCTTCAGAGCTCAATGTTACTTTATTGGGTAAGCTGGTCAGTCGAGTCAGTGAGGCACGAAATCTGGGTCTATACATGGACGCTGAGCTGAGGTACGAGGGTCACGTGGCAGAGTCAGTGCGCAGCTGCTTCTACAGGCTCAAAGTTCTGTACAAAATAAGGCCGTATCTGTCGGAGGAGCTGCGTATTCGACTGGTTGAATCCCTAGTACTCTCTAATTTAAACTACGCAGATACCGTTTTTGGTCCCAGACTGCTGGCAAGAACTGAGCGACTGATTCAGAGAGTACAAAACGCCTGTGCACGATTTTGCTTCTCAGTTCCACCTAGAAGCCATATAACACCTTTTTTAAATAAGCACTCCATCCTTATGAAACCAGATGCGTTTTCTCGACATCCGTGTGTCACTAACGGGATACAGCAGAATACCAGCGTCAGGTATTGTACCTGGCATATGCTGAGCTGGACTCCCATTTGGTGCAACCATGAGACACACACCGCCCAGTAGTGATCGACCATTGTGGACATAGACTATTTTGTACTAGAGGTTGTAGATTTGCGAGGTGTCTATGGGTCGATCTATTTTTTTAATCTTTGTTTTTATTTTTGTTTCACTTTTTTTTATTTTTTATTGTTCTATTTTTATACTTGTATTGTGTGTCTTTTGTTGCACTAAATAAACGTTTTTATCTATCTATCTATCTAATGAGCCGTCCCCTGAGCGCGTCCTATGTAATAATGAGCCGTTCCCTGAGCGCGTCCTATGTAATAACGAGCCGTCCCCTGAGCGCGTCCTATGTAATAATGACCCGTCCCCTGAGCGCGTCCTATGTAATAATGAGCCGTCCCCTGAGCGCGTCCTATGTAATAATGAGCCGTCCCCTGAGCGCGTCCTATGTAATAATGAGCCGTCCCCTGAGCGCGTCCTATATAATAATGAGCCGTGCCCTGAGCGCGTCCTATGTAATAATAAGCCGTCCCCTGAGCGCGTCCTATGTAATAATGAGCCGTCCTCTGAGCGCGTCCTATGTAATAATGAGCCGTCCTCTGAGCGCGTCCTATGTAATAATGAGCCGTCCTCTGAGCGTGTCCTATGTAATGATGAGCCGTCCCCTGAGCGCGTCATATGTAATAATGAGCCGTCCCCTGAGCGCGTCCTATATAATAATGAGCCGTGCTCTGAGCGCGTCCTACGTAATAATGAGCCGTCCCTTGAGCACGTCCTATGTAATAATGAGCCGACCTCTGAGCGTGTCCTATATAATAATGAGGCGTCCCCTGAGCGCGTATAATGTAATAATGAGCCGTCCCCTGAGCGCGTCCTATGTAATAATGAGCCGTGCCCTGAGCGCGACCTATGTAATAATGACCCGTCCCCTGAGCGCGTCCTATGTAATAATGAGCCGTCCCCTGAGCGCGTCCTATGTAATAATGAGCCGTCCCCTGAGCGCGTCCTATGTAATAATGAGCCGTCCCCTGAGCGCGTCCTATATAATAATGAGCCGTGCCCTGAGCGCGTCCTATGTAATAATAAGCCGTCCCCTGAGCGCGTCCTATGTAATAATGAGCCGTCCTCTGAGCGCGTCCTATGTAATAATGAGCCGTCCTCTGAGCGCGTCCTATGTAATAATGAGCCGTCCTCTGAGCGTGTCCTATGTAATGATGAGCCGTCCCCTGAGCGCGTCATATGTAATAATGAGCCGTCCCCTGAGCGCGTCCTATATAATAATGAGCCGTGCTCTGAGCGCGTCCTACGTAATAATGAGCCGTCCCTTGAGCACGTCCTATGTAATAATGAGCCGACCTCTGAGCGTGTCCTATATAATAATGAGGCGTCCCCTGAGCGCGTATAATGTAATAATGAGCCGTCCCCTGAGCGCGTCCTATGTAATAATGAGCCGTGCCCTGAGCGCGACCTATGTAATAATGACCCGTCCCCTGAGCGCGTCCTATGTAATAATGAGCCGTCCCCTGAGCGCGTCCTATGTAATAATGAGCCGTCCCCTGAGCGCGTCCTATGTAATAATGAGCCGTCCCCTGAGCGCGTCCTATATAATAATGAGCCGTGCCCTGAGCGCGTCCTATGTAATAATAAGCCGTCCCCTGAGCGCGTCCTATGTAATAATGAGCCGTCCTCTGAGCGCGTCCTATGTAATAATGAGCCGTCCTCTGAGCGCGTCCTATGTAATAATGAGCCGTCCTCTGAGCGTGTCCTATGTAATGATGAGCCGTCCCCTGAGCGCGTCATATGTAATAATGAGCCGTCCCCTGAGCGCGTCCTATATAATAATGAGCCGTGCTCTGAGCGCGTCCTACGTAATAATGAGCCGTCCCTTGAGCACGTCCTATGTAATAATGAGCCGACCTCTGAGCGTGTCCTATATAATAATGAGGCGTCCCCTGAGCGCGTATAATGTAATAATGAGCCGTCCCCTGAGCGCGTCCTATGTAATAATGAGCCGTGCCCTGAGCGCGACCTATGTAATAATGACCCGTCCCCTGAGCGCGTCCTATGTAATAATGAGCCGTCCCCTGAGCGCGTCCTATGTAATAATGAGCCGTTCCCTGAGCGCGTCCTATGTAATAACGAGCCGTCCCCTGAGCGCGTCCTATGTAATAATGAGCCGCCCCCTGAACGCGTTCTATGTAATAATGAGCCGCCCCCTGAACGCGTCCTATTTAAACTGCGGCGCTTACAAATTGAATCTGATAAGGAGATGATAAAGGCTACAAATTAACTGTAACCGGGCGAATTAGAGTACAGACGATGATACTTCCTGTTTGTGATTCCTTCCGTTACACACTCAGTCACTCACTGTGAAATTTCAGTCCTTCGAGCTTCTTCGTTTGTGATAAGTCATAGAAATATCTTACTTTATGATCTGACGCTTGAAACAAACAATCTTTGTATATCAAGATTGTTTGACTGGTCAATAATTATTGTCTCAATTCAGTATTACCTGACAAAATGACGACGGAGGACAACCTTCGTTAGTAGTCCAAGCTTACTCACTGTTCGCCAGCGGCATTAGGCACTTAGTATTAAAACAGCACATCATGCTTGCCTACAATGCCGACAACACTAACAGGAGACGATTATTACATTTAGTATTTATGCACTTTCTAGCCTGAAGCACCGGTCCAACCTAGTTCATGAACATTAGCAACTGTGCCACAGATTACTGAATAGTTACACTGTGCGCTATTTTAATTGTTCAGGTATTATTATATTAGTATTATTATTTATAAATAAACAATTTATTAATTGTTTGTGAACTATGTAAGTAATAATATGCAGTAGGTACAGTAGCAGCAGTATGCAGTAGTAGTGTGCAGTGTGTAGTAATATGCATGAGTAATAGGATAAAAAAATGGATTATTATGAGTATAAAAATTCTGCAAGCTTTTTTTTATTTATTTTTTTATTTTTGGTTTTATTAGGGCGACAAGCTTAAGGCACTTACGACGTTAGTTCGTGGAAGAAGTCATTTTCCGTCGCACGTTGCGGGGGTTACGGGAACTACAAGAATATTTTTGTTTCGCAAATCAGTCGCCGTCGTCGCTCTGTTGAGCGCGCTGGGATATAATTTATTTGCGTAAATAATAATTACGTCCCAATAATCTAAGAATCGTACTGGCTCACGCTATCTATCGATGGGAGGGTATACCGCTTACTCCTGATAGATTTTTTTATAATTTTGTCAATAATTTATAAATACATAGATTATAGAACAATTTAATAATCTATTGTTTAAATTTTTCGTCTATGTGAAAATTTAATAATATTTTTAGCTTTGTCTATGAATAAACAAAAAAAAAAAAACCTATAAATTACTTCTTACCTTTATATTTGTATGCCACGAAGGCCGAACATGACGGATATTTTTTGTTTATGAACAACCTGCATGCCTTGTACTCATGTTTCTACAAATAAATAAATCAATCAATTACCGAAACGCGGGATTGGACATTTCAATTTGGGCTCAAAATCAGGATGTCCCGCCAAAATCGGGACACCTGGCAACGCTGCTTATAACTGTGGGTCGGTTTTGGTGCGTCTCAATGGTCATCGATATTCACCAATATCATCGGGCCGATAATAATTATATCGGTATCGAATTGGTGTGGGTCCTATGGGTGCAGCCTGCTGCCGACATATCATTATCGGATTGGCGGCGTTATCTGATAATGTGAAAACGCCCATTAGGTACGCACGATGACATCTCAAGCTAAACATTTCCAGTTTAAACTGAATTGTCAATGTACGAAAAATGCGAAGTCGGCTAAAACTGGAAATGTATAGCTTGATATGTCGTAATGTGGCGGTGTGTACACAGGACAGTTTAAGCAATACTTTTAGTTCACTGCACCATGATAGGTACCATATAATGTGGGTAAACCTAAGAAAAAAAAAATGAACCCCAGAAAAACGAATTCACTTGATCAACTGCAAATACATAATATAATATATTTTACACTGTGGAATGGATTTGCCACGAAATAGTCGGCGGCGCATCGTAAATAAATATGTCGCGCTGCATTTGGGGGAGGCGGAGCTAGCGTTTCAAAGTTAGGTACAAAGGTAACCTCGCCTTAGCAGTATCAAACTAATATAAGCTGTCCCCTTATTCTACGAGTATTGAAGCTTTAGTTCAGTACACAGTTTACTGGAGAGTGTTCCCGGCGCTACATGCACTACAGTGTACGACAAAAGACTGGCGGTGTCGTCGTCGGGGTGCAGTATCTTTGAGCAGAGCATACACTGTAGGCTGTGCAAGCTGTGGACTGCAAATGATCGCTTTGTTGATATTTGTGCTACACACCGTATGAACTGCAGTTGCACAAACTGGTTGCTTCCGGCGACGACTGCGGAGCAATTATGTCTGAGTTGTGAGGGGTTTACTGCGCAAGTGTTTCAGGAGCCGAAATCTACAAGTATGTGTTGTACACTACGGTCTTAACTGAGCTATGGTCGTACATTATTACGTCTATGACTATCGCACTCAGCTGTCTGGTAGTTGAGGAGTTCGTCTTGTGTGACGTCGAGTAATTGCAAGGACTGTGCAGTCTTCATTTATGACATGTTGAAAATGCTATGTGTCTGTGATCTCTGAGCCGAGTGATCGCTGTGGAGCACACTGAGGTCTTTCACGTTATTGCTGTGTGAGCAAACTCTATCTGATAATAGCTCCAACTTTTCGCTACACAAACATGTCCCCAGCCCATAGTTCATGAATAGCCTCTCCGCCCTAACAATATGTACTTATGTGTCGCATCACTGGGTGGCCGAGATGCGAAACGTCGGGTCTTCTTCACGATCCGACATATTTTACGTATGTGTAAGCACTGTAGCGGGTACTCGAACGAAAAGATAATTTGAATTTAAAGTAACTTTAATAAAATAGCGATTATCAACCGAAACGCACACTTGTGTCGGAAACAAACACGTGCGTACGGTACTGAGCGTTTGCCAAGACTGTCCGAGCTCGACTGTCGACTGTAGACTGTCGCAACACTCGGTTTCTCCGCCAGTCCTCGCTGCATCCCCTCCACCGACGATCATGTCCAAGCGGTAGGGCTCGCTTGCGTTTTCGATCACATGATTATACGTTTACCCATCAAATTGTTAGATGGCGCTGTCCGCTGTACTGCGGCGCCATCTATCCACGACATATGTATTATGAACATGCGATTCAACTATAAAAGATAAGATTACATCTCAAAATTCTCAAATAAATTGAGTTACACAACCTTGCCCTTGTTCGATTTAGGACAGATTCGCTTTACGACTGAATCGCTTTACGACTGATTCGCTTTTCGGCAGATTCGCTTTACTGCAGAAATTGTACAGTCGTGTGGAAATGGTCTCCAAGTGTATTTTTTTTTCACTCACCACCTCCACTCCATCAACCAGGTTGGCGAGAAACACACAGAGTTCCGGCTTCCACTTTAAATTGCATTCGTAGATTACTCAATTTTTTTTGATAGCATCAGCCATATCTCAATTTTCAACGCTTTACAGAACCAAGAAATGGACACCATTGATGACGTACCTTGCCGTACGTAACCTTTTATAATTTAAAATATTTATAAAAACAGCACCGCAGCCATTAAAATCAGTTCTAAAACAGGACCATATTTCCAAATTAATAAAGGCGTTAAACAAGGAGACCCGCTGTCTCCAAAATTATCCACGGGCGTACTGGAGGAAGTCTTCAGAAAGCTGGCAGCAGGCTGGACAGAAAGGGGCATTATGGTTGGACAAAAGAGATTATCCAATCTCTGTTTTGCCGACGATATTGTCCCTTTTTTCGCCTTCAGTCTCCGAGCTGACACAGATGCTAGAAGATCTCAGCACGGCAAGCCTAGAGGTCGGACTTCAAATGAACATGTCTAAGACCAAGTTGATGACGAACAACGTGCATCACAGGATCACCGTGGCGGGTGGGGAGGTTGAATATGTCGATGAGTACTCTATCTTGGCCAAATAGTCTCTTTCCAGGCAAGATAAAACAAAGAAGTTGCAAGACGCACCGAAAATGCCTGGAAGAGCTATTGGGCCATGAAATATCTAATGAAGGGCGATCTTCCTCTATCCCTTAAGAGAAGACCGTGTATTCTTCCCATCATTACCTATGATTCTCAAACATGGTCTTTGACAATTCAGCAGAGGTCCACGCTCGAGGTTTGCTAGAGAGCTATGGAACGGAGTATTCTGGGTATTAAACTTGTGGACCGGGTTAAGAATACAACAATCCGTTCCATCACTAAAATAACTGATGTCACTCGGTAAGCTGCCACGCTTAAATGGCATTGGGCTGGACACATCTGCCGCATGTCAGACGATCAATGAGCCAAACATACGACCCAGTGGGTCCCGCTTAACCCGTCGAATGTCGTAATTACAGACTCAATTAAAAAGCCATTGTGTCTCGCGTAGATCTATGTTCTATCTCTATGATCTATGTTCCGACAGATAAAGGGTTAACCCTTCATCTGTCGGAACATAGATCTCGTAATCTATATCGGTAATCGACATCGCGGCAGGCCCAGACGGAGATAGCGGGAAGAGCTGGACTCCTTTCATGAAGTTTTGTCCTTGGCAGCTCTGGACAGAGAGAGGTGGAAAGAGATTAGGGAGGCCTTTGCCCAGCAGTGGGAAATTAGCAGCTACCTAATAAAAAAATTATATACTTTTACCTAACCAAACATAAGCTACTTACGAAAGAGTATTTTACTTTATTGCGGGATCATTTTTCAGTAAAAATAGAGCAGTATAGCTAATGTGATTACGAGTTAGCAGTAATTGAAGCAGTTAAAGCCTTATATCCCAATGCCAAAGTAGTAGTAGGTTGTATTACTCGATATAGATAATATTCAGTTCACTGTACTTCTGCCGTAAAGCGAATCTCTCTTCAAGCGAATCTGTCGTAAAGCGAATCTCTCTTCAAGCGAATCTGTCGTAAAGCGAATCTGTCTTAAAGCGAATCTGTCCTAATGCGAACAAGGGAAGTCCATAATATATTTCAATCTTCAGCTTCAGTAAACATAGCCGTTTGCCTCGATGTTTTGTTAATATTAGGAATTAGCACGCTACGCCTGCTGAACTAATATTGGACGACCCCAGTTAGCTTAGCACAACGATTAGGAACACAACCCCGGGGGACGCCCCGGGGCAGCCTCACCCAGGGCCGCCGGACGGCCGGACACGCCGCTGTGTTGTTATGTGATAGTGCACAGATATGTTCCCACTTTCCACGCAGTAAGCTCATTATTGCGGGGTTGATGTTATGTAGAGTCATCAATATTTCTGTTAACCCCAGAGAGTCGCGGTGGGCAACCCTTTTACATTATACTCTTATGTTTGTCAATGCGTGAATATGGAAGCAAACAGACTATTTTAAGAATCGTATCATAAAGCGTTACGCTTTATTCTTTCGAAGAAATATGATAAATTTTGATGACCCTCGAGTCTCGATCCCTGCAATCTAATTGCTCCGACATGGAAACTTCGAAATTTTCCAGTTAATAATATTTATTATATCAAATATTTCGTACTTTAAATCAGTGAACACGCCTTCTTTATTAATAGCAATTGTTTAGCAGACTGACCCCGAGCTTCGAGTCTTGGGATAAGTAGAAGACTAGTGGTAATGTGTCGTTGATGAAGTAGGCAGAGGGTCTCGCTCGCTTGCTGCATGCTGATGTCTGTGTGACGTCACTCCTTGTATCACCACAGTTTGTAGCGCGCGCCGACAACAATTAACTAGTGGTAATGTGTCGTTGATGAAGTAGGCAGAGAGTCTCGCTCGCTTGCTGCATGCTGATGTCTGTGTGACGTCACTCCTTGTATCACCACAGTTTGTAGCGCGCGCCGACAACAATTAACTAGTGGTAATGTGTCGTTGATGAAGTAGGCAGAGAGTCTCGCTCGCTTGCTGCATGCTGATGTCTGTGTGACGTCACTCCTTGTATCACCACAGTTTGTAGCGCGCGCCGACAACAATTAACTAGTGGTAATGTGTCGTTGATGAAGTAGGCAGAGAGTCTCGCTCGCTTGCTGCATGCTGATGTCTGTGTGACGTCACTCCTTGTATCACCACAGTTTGTAGCGCGCGCCGACAACAATTAACTAGTGGTAATGTGTCGTTGATGAAGTAGGCAGAGAGTCTCGCTCGCTTGCTGCATGCTGATGTCTGTGTGACGTCACTCCTTGTATCACCACAGTTTGTAGCGCGCGCCGACAACAATTAACTAGTGGTAATGTGTCGTTGATGAAGTAGGCAGAGAGTCTCGCTCGCTTGCTGCATGCTGATGTCTGTGTGACGTCACTCCTTGTATCACCACAGTTTGTAGCGCGCGCCGACAACAATTAACCGTTTGGCGATGTTTACACGCGTCGGATCGTTTTATGCGATCGTTCTGAAAATAGTTCACGAGGCTGTGTTTAGTTTTTATATGTGTTGTGAACTTGCATTATCTTTAGACGTTCAGCGAGCGATGTTCTTGTTCTGGCAGGATTTGAAACGAGTTTATCTGAACGACGCGCGATGCGACGGCGACTAAATTGTCGCTGATCGGAGAATTGTGAGCGCGACGGGAAAGTGGCATTATGGCAACCCACTTTAAAAATAAAGTTGGCATTGAGTTTGTAGAAGTGGGTTTGTTAGAAGTATCAGCATCTCGGCAGATATCTCACTGAGAGAACTTGCGTTTACAAGTTTAATAGTCAGAAGAGATAATCTGAACTCAGGCTAGACTGTCGGATTCGATTTACGAATATTGATCGTAGAGATATGTCTACTTACTAAATAATTCAAACATTAATTGACTTATTAGTGATACTAATGCCTGTCTATGAATAAGCTGAAAATTAACACATTGAGTAGATTCGTTACGCTCATTTTTCAGTCAATCGTCAGTGATCTGTCCCACGCTGCACGTCTCCCGCTACATACTAACAGCGCATGTGACGTCACGCGAAGTGCGCGTCGGGCCGACAGCCGGCGCGCGCCGATGATGTACAATGATGGATGACCGGCAGCCGCAGCCGCAGCAATCAATGGACTGCACGCGTTACAAACGCGCCGCAGCTGTCCGGAACGTGTCTTGTTGTCACAACACGCTAATATAACGTAAACACTCGTACACTTGACCTTGCCCTGTCGCCCAATACTACTTCACTAGCGCTATTTGAGCCGTTTCAACCGCGGACCGCATGTTCGTTGCGTGACAGTAGAGTCACCTGATGGAAGTGTTCAACTTCTTGTTGCTAGGCGACAGGTCCATCAACTGTGGAATGAGCTCTAAACGAGCTACTTAATGTGGTGGCCCGTCAGCGAGCTTGCGCCAACAGGCTCTATGGCGCCTAAGGCTAAGCTAAGCTATCCAAGTTGACCGTAGTACCTACGTGTTCACGGACGTGCGTGGCTTACATGACAAGAAGTTATTGCTGAATGATGATATTAGTGGTACTGATGCTATGCTGTCCCTTTTGACATAATAACTATGTTTGTTGTCACACAGTCCGCATAGAAGGCATACAATCTCTGCTGACTCGGTTAGCACTCATAGTCGCACACAGAACACATAGTTTATGGGGGACGAGATATATTCACCTTTTTATAGAGAAAACAATAGTTTGGAGAAATAAAACTGTCAGCCAGCTAGTAAACGAGGATTTACGATAAAAATACAGGGTTCGTTTGCGCTCGCTGGCTCACACCGCTCGTATCGCTCACACCACTCGCGTCGCTCAGCGGATTTACTTGAGATGCAGTTTAGTGGCAAAATCGCACATTTTGTAACATTTTCAGTGATAAACCGTCGGTCGGTCAGGGAGTTTAACAAGCATCCTCCTCCGCGCGGCGCTTCCTCCCGCGGTGGAAAGCGGAACTTTGTTTTATTCATGTGTATATACATACACACGGACGATGTAGTTTCATCCACGTAGAGCGAGCCTGCCTCTCTCTCTCTGCCTTCAGATAAATAAAACTCAGCTCTATTCGAACTTAAGAACATATTATTAGACATGATTAGTTCCAAAGTCTGACTTGAGGATCGCTAATGTTCGCAGTACGTATACCTGCTTCAACGAGCAAGTGAGCATGCAGGCAGACCGACACGTGGTGACTATAGCGAGCAGTAGTGAACCGAGTGTTGTTGGAACTTGGGCATTATGAACGACTTGCGTCAGCGCAGGTCAGGGGTGCAGGTGAAGTGCTGCCGAGGCGCCGACACGCCGCGTTACCGCTGTCAGCCAGCAACCAGCTGCAGAAGAACCACTGGCTCTACCAAGAAAGCAGCTCTCGTTGTTTCTTTCTGCCTTAAGTGCTTTATCAAATCAAACTAACTACCCGCACGCACATTAGTGTTATATACATCGAACAAAACGTTTAGAGCACACAAAATGTGCTAAGCTAAGCTTCCTCGCTCCTACTATTCGGCCGTGCACGGCGGGGTCCACAATGATCACTTATAATTTTAAGCTACCACCGAAGTACCTAATGTGGAATGCAAATAAACTATTGAGTATATGTATATTATTCCTATACGTAATAGATACTTCCAATAAAGCAATGCGTGAGAAGAACAGTTGTCTGACCTTTTTTCTACTGTTTGGTAAGCACAAACCCCACGAGAAGACCTTCTGCAACTGTCTGTCGCGTGGTATAATTGAATGCGAGCTAACACTGACACGCTAAATGTCACATCTGCGTGTGACTTCATTCGTTCACAAGCGCAATTTGATTTATTATGTGTTATCGCAATTAGACAGGAAAACAAAAAATATGATGATATGGACTTGACTTGACTGGACCCGTGTGTCGCCATGGGTGTACCTGGCCTCGTCAACTAGTGGAGACAAGAGACATTGGCGCCGATTCCCTTGTTCACAAACTAAACTAAATTTAAGTTCAGTGCATCTTTTTCTTTCTATTTCATTAAGAGAAGGACAGAAGATAAATATCGTCATCCGGAGACTAATGTGTGGTACGTGTGTGTTATTGTGACGCGTGTGCGGCGCGGTGGCGCGCTGGCGTGGTGTCGATGTGGTCGTGATGAACTGTGTCTGTTGTTGCAGCGAGCCGCGTGCGAAACACTGCCGCTGCACAGCCGCCGCGCCGCATGCCGGGGAGCCGATCTAACAGTAAGTGCTAGCAACATTGTAAAGATAACATACCTAAGCAGTAGTTGTTTAAAAGACACACGAGTAATATTCTCGAGCATAGGTTTTATTGGATGCCGTCGCCCAGGAGTTAAGGATTTGTCCAGAAAACAATGAAAACTAAACTTGTTGTATACCTAAGAATGTCATCTATTACCGTGAAGTCGTACTTCACGTGACGTTCGCTACGGCGGGTACGGTGCGCGGCGGAGGAGACACCGTGCCATTGTTTAGTTAGGAATGTCTATTGTAAGTGAGTAGTTCAGATATTATCATTTAAGAGAACTATGTTATCTCTTTTAGAAAAATGTTTTCCTTGTTAATGTTGCGTGTCGGTGGTGTGTACCTACACCCTTATCCTTATCCCAAAACATTTAACCTAAGAACAAGTAAGAAACTAGCAAATCATTGGTTGTTTATAGGTAGGTATAACTGTAAAGGTGTACCTTCGGCTACATACGTTTAATGATTCCAGTTCGTGAGAAGTTTTTATGAACAGTTCCCAGTTAGTCTGTCGATCGTATAATTTCGGAGCGAGCGAGATCAATCTGCAATCACATGGCAATACCGATACATTGTTATAACGAACCTTTGACTTAGGTTGTTACGTTGTGTTTCGACACAATATGGCCGCATGCTTTACATGGCAGTTCATAATTACGAGTGACTGAGCACTGTCCCAGGTAAATAAAACCTCCTGTTTATCGTAATTATCAGGATATTTAAATTTGTACACTTACAATATAATTGAATAGAATAGAATAGAATTTATTTATTTGTAAGAATGTAGTTTTACATCGTATGGTGTTAAATTTTAGTTTTAGTTCTATACATTCTACCATAGCATATGGTGTACAAATATTAAAATGTCATTTTATATAATGAAGTACAATTGTAGATATAGCATGAATTCATGACATACGGTTGTTAGCTAAGCTGACGCCTACTGTTTTTTCTTCTATTCTAAATTCATATTAGCGCTTATCTTATAATTGTATGTCATTATTGTATAATTACTAGAAAAGGTTGAATGCACACACAACCTCCATGCCATAATGTGCACAGTACCGCGTCGTCAGTGTTACCATAACTGCAGTGCGATTCTGTAACCATTTCGCCGTGAAAACTTAGGTAAAGTCAGCGTGGAGTGAGCTGTCATTCTAAATAATGCTAGGGATTGACACTACTGACAACTAACATCAAGCTCACTTCACTTGAGTTTTCACGGTGAGATTTTTACAGAATCGACCAGCAGGTAGATAGTTGTTCGGAGTTCACGGTACGAGCGAAGCCTCTTGCAAATCTAAATCCATGCAGGTATCTCGTTCGCGAACGTTTGCCTCCAATGTTTTTAATTACGTTACGTTCACATAGATTCTGAATGAGTATGTTTATATGTTAGTACTACGTTACATTATGGCAAGTTTCGCAGCCAAATCCTTTAAGCAGAAAACACGGTTTATAATAAGAGTGCTGTGTATAATGCGCGATCCATCACATTGTGTGCCGACTGGCGCGTCGCTGGCGGCGGCGGCGGCACTGCGCGCGTCTGCATCACATTGTGTGCCGACTGGCGCGTCGCTGGCGGCGGCGGCGGCACTGCGCGCGTCTGCATCACATTGGCCCCGATTCCCTTGTTCACAAACTAAACTAAATTTAAGTTCAGTGCATCTTTTTCTTTAGTTTAGTCCTGTCAAATTAGTCAGCGCCTGACGTAAATTGACGTGTTTTTAGTTGCCATGTTTTAAATCACGTCTAAACTGTCTATGGAGTATCATAATTTGACAGGACTAAACTAACATTTTATCTTCTGTCCTTTTCTTAATGAAATAGAAAGAAAAAGATGCAGTGAACTTAAATTTAGTTTAGTTTGTGCACAAGGGAATCGGCGCCATTGTGTGCCGACTGGCGCGTCGCTGGCGGCGGCGGCGGCACTGCGCGCGTCTGCATCACATTGTGTGCCGACTGGCGCGTCGCTGGCGGCGGCGGCGGCACTGCGCGCGTCTGCATCACATTGTGTGCCGACTGGCGCGTCGCTGGCGGCGGCGGCGGCACTGCGCGCGTCTGCATCTCCTCGACGTGCCTTTGAAGCGGCTGCAGATATTCAGAGCTCTGAATAATGTCAGTTTGTTTAGCAACACAGTCGTATCGTATCGTATCGCAGTTGGTCTGATCTCAATCGCTCCTTCGCGTCGCTCTTGTATTTGAGTTGCGGACGCACGATGACACTTTTATTATTTTATAACACATTTGCTACAAGTGTATCTACAAGTGTAAATTTTGCCTAATATATAAAATGTTGGCAAGGATGAATTGTGATGCAACCGTGAGAATACCAATATCTTTAAAGAAATCTCTTAGAGAAACTCTGGCATCTAGCTGGTAAATTGCTCAAACAGCTCGCTTTTGAAGGACAAATAAATTTTGTATATCAGCAGCTTTGCCCCAGAGCAGAATACCGTAGGACATAACGCTGTGAAAATAACTAAAATAGACTAAACGAGCTGTATCAACGTCAGTGTATTGTCTTACTTTCCTGACGGCGTAGGCAGCCGAACTGAGCCTTCCAGCTAGACTTGATATATGAGGTCCCCCCCACTGAAGTTTGGTATCTACTGTTAGTCCTAGAAAAATTGCCGAGTCTACAGTTTCAAGCACCTCTCAGACGATGTTGGATCCTAGGTTTCTAACATTCGGTAAGGCGAACTTTACACATTTGGTTTTCTTGGCATTGAGAACTAGGTTATTTGACGTAAACCAATCTATAACTATTAAGAGTGCACTGTTTACGTCGTCAAAATCTTGTCTATTCCTGTCTAATTTAAAAATAAGAGAGGTATAATCTGCAAACAGTACAACGTCACAGATGCCCGTCAAATGAAATGGTAAATCATTGATATAAACTAAGAATAAGAATGGACCCAGTATTGAGCCTTGCGGAACACCTAACTGCACTGGTAGCCCGGAAGATTTCACACCATCAACATCTACACATTGGACCCTATTATGTAAATAAGAAATAATTACGTTGAGAGCTTCGTTTTGGACACCGTAATGACGTAACTTACGCAAAAGCGTGTCATGGTGATCACAGAAAACTCCAATAGCATTTTGTGATTTCTCCCATGCGTCAAATATGTGTCTCAACAGAGCAACACCCGCATCTGTAGTTGAACGACCTTTTGTAAAGCCATATTGCTCATTATGGAGGAGGCTATTTAAATTAAAATGTCTTAGCAACTGCTTGAGTATTAACTTTTCAAATTTTTTTGCTAAATGCAGGTAATATAGAAATAGGCCTGAAATTGCCAACGTCATTCTTATTACCTGATTTAAATAATGGTATGACTTTACTTCTCTTCATGAGGTCAGGAAAAGTTCCTAAATTACATTTATTAAAAGTAACAGCTAGATAGGGGGCTACGATGTCTATTATATTACTTATAAGTTTAGTGGAGATGCCCCAATAATCACCGGTGTTTTTAGACTTAATTGTATTAAAAACATTAACTGCATCACGCGGGGTTACATGTTTGAAACTAAATAAGGGACTACATTTAGGTACACTACTGTGCAAAAGGTTTTCAGCTTTAGACGAGGACGAATTTAAGGAGCGAGTCGTAGTTATCGGTATGTTGGCAAAAAACTAATTAAATGCCTCAGCTACGTCAGCTGCTCTATTAACTAATTTGTTGTCGACCATAATCTCAAGTAGTTTTTCTTGTTTAACCGATTTCGACCGAGAGTCTAATACTTAATGAAGTAACATCTAAAATATTAGTATTGAAATCTCCACATAAAATAATACTTTTGTTATTTGTTTTCAACCTGTTGAGAGAATCCTCCATTACCGATTCGAATTAATAAAATCCCCAGAGGGGGTCGATAAACGCAAATTATAACATAACGCTCAAGTTCAACACAAGGCAACTCTATAGTACGCTCGATTGAAAGATTAACTAAATCTAAACGTTGTTTACATTTCAACTTGTTTGAAACAAGAACTAAAGAGCCACCGCGAATAGCACTTTTTCTCACAAATGCACTCTGTACGGTAAAGTTTTCATCATTTATAAACACTACTTCATGTTCCTTCAACCAGTGTTCTGTCAAACATAACACCTGAACATCATAGTTCTCCATAAATAAACTTAATTCTAGCTCTTTGCCAGACAGACCCTGCATATTTTGATGACATTCAACATATTAGGTGGCTGACCCGTTGTCGCACCTAATAGTTTAAACTACAAGGCGTATCAAAAGTAGTATTAGTATCAGTACTACCAGTAATCGATGGTACACTACAAGTACCAGTGTCACTGAGTATATTGTATGCTAAGAGATTAGCAATTTGTCTCCTACAACTAGGTGGCAAATACATAGTATAATTTGTCAGTTTGTAATCAGTGATGAATTAATTGATTACAATCAAAATATAAAATAGCATCACTGTGACGACAAGTCCAACAGTAAATGAACATAAATATTTAAATTATAAATATGGTTATTTTTCTTACATTTAAGCTATCCCCATATAATAATACTAGCTTCTGCCCGCGGCTTCGCCCGCGTAGATGTCGGAAGTTATCCCACGGGAACGTGCTATCAGGATAAAAAGTATGTGCTTCCCCAGGATGCCATCTATCTCTTTGCCAAATCAGAAGTTCAGTG
The DNA here is from genome assembly GCA_949629185.1 of Apamea crenata. NCBI lineage: Eukaryota > Metazoa > Arthropoda > Insecta > Lepidoptera > Noctuidae > Apamea > Apamea crenata. The sequence goes on from OX451367.1 coordinate 19,050,134, forward strand.
GTCTAAGCGTGAAAATGTAACATATAGTTACAAGTTCAAATCCTCCCCTAAAAACCGAATTACCCCTTTTTGCCCCGTCAGGGGTCAATTTTCGACCACTCTACATACTTATTATTAATTATTTTCTGTCGAAAGTATCAATACTGAGTTTCAAGTTAATCGGACCGCGCATTCAATTTCTTCTACACAAACTTCAACAACCCTATATCCCCCTTTGAGGGGTAGTTTGAAAAACTTATAATGATAAACTATATTACTTACTTAGGCAAGTATTGTTGCCAAGTTTCAAGTTTATTAACTAAATTAATAAGATTTTTCACATAAACGGTATCCCCGCTTTTCACCCCCACAGGGGTGGAATTTTAAAAAATTCTTAAAAATTCATAACTTGACTCAAAGATTATTTATACCAATTTTATAATTAATCAAACCACTTATTATAATCCTTCCCTGTAAAATTAACTACCCCTTTGCACCCCGTTAGAGGTAAATTTTCGAAAAACCCTCACACGTGTTATTATTTATTTTTAGTCTTAAGTACACACACAGTACACTGAGTTTCGAGTTAATCGGACCGCGCGTTCAAATTCTTCCACACAAACTTTAACACCCCTATATCCCCTTTGAGGGGTAGTTTTGAAAAAATAATAATGATAAACTTTATTGCTTAATTAGGCGAGTATTCATGCCAATTTTCAAGATTACTAACCTAACTTATCCTTAACCTAACTAAGCCTTATCATTTAACGAATAAGATTTTTCATATAAACTGTATCCCCGCTTTTCACCCCCACAGGGGTGGAATTTTGAAAAGTCATTTCGTATGTGTTCATAACTTGACTCAAAGATTATTTATACCAATTTTCGAGATAATCAAGCCACGCTGTAAAATCCTCCTCTGTAAAATTGACTACCCCTTTTCAGGCCGTCAGGGGTAGATTTTCGAAAAACCCTGATACACATTATTCTTTCCTTTCAATTTTCGGTATTAATATTGAGTTTCGATTAAATCGGACCGCGCGGTAAAATTCTTCCATACAAACTTTGAAACCCCCCAATCCCCTTTTAGGGGGTAGTTTATAAAAACAAAAAATGCCCAACTTCATAATTTACTTAGATTAAGTATTCGTGCCAAGTTTCAAGTTTATTAACTCAAGGAATAAGATTTTTCATACAAACAAAATCCCCCCATTTCACCCTCTTAGGGGTGGAATTTCGAAAAACCCTTTCTTAGTGGATACCTACTTTTCGCGAAAAATACACCCTCCAAATTTCATGTCTCTAGGACCAGCGGCTTAGTCAGTCAGGACTTTGAATTTTATATACAGGGTGGAATTTTGTAATGCCACCTGAAGGGAAAGTACTCTTAATACTGTAGATAGACAATTTTACTCAAAGAAAACATTCCTTTATTTTTGAACAGAAAGAAAATTGCATTCAAAGATTTTCAAAAATTCGCTTGCCACAGCCGGGAATCGAACCGACTAAAATCTGTAAAAATTACACCCTGTACTTTTATTGCATTGATCGTTAGGATCAATTATAAGGATGAAATCTCTCTAACAAACTTGATAAATAAAATGATAGGAAAACTATAAAATCTTAAATTATTTTAATTATTTACAAAAAATTGTAAATTAGCATGTCATGGTCATTTAAACACTGTCAAGTATCTTGAAATATTGGATCTCTTAAGAAATGAGTTAAATGGTTTCCCCGAGCAAGAGCGAAACCAAATAATTCTACAGCAAGATGGTGCTCCAGCCCATAACAGCAGAATCACTACTGCCTACATTAATAACCATTTTAATACCTGGATTGGTACAAACGGCACAATCAGATGGCTTGCGAGATCACCCCATTTAAATTTTTTTTTTTTTTGGGATATGTGAAAAATCAAATTTACATTAAATCTTATGCGAATGTAAACGAGTTGAGAGTTGAAGTTCAGAATACGATTTATAACATTCACCACAACACGTTATTAAAGGTTACTAGAAATGAATTCGTTAGAAGAATACATTTGTGTATCCAAGAAAATGGAGCCCATTTCGTGCAAATAATTTAAGATTTTATAGTTTTCCTATCATTTTATTTATCAAGTTTGTTAGAGAGATTTCATCCTTATAATTGATATAATTGATCCTAACGAGCAATGCAATAAAAGTACAGGATGTAATTTTTACAGATTTTAGTCGGTTCAATTCCCGGGTGTGGCAAGCAAATTTTCGAAAATCTTTGAATGCAGTTTTCTTTCTGTTCAAAAATAAAGGAATGTTTTCTTTGAGTAAAATTTTCTATCTACAGTATTAAGAGTACTTTCCCTTCAGGTGGCATTACAAAATTCCACCCTGTATATAGGTAACAATAATTGAACTAGGGTTTATTTTTGTCAATTTGATATTACTAATTAATTGATTGATTGATGATTATTTACATATTGTTGCGAACACTGATTTAACAAGCTACCAAAACCTTGACCAAATTTATCAGAAAAAATATAAGTAGTGTTAATCAAATTATTCAAACTATTGCTATCATCACTAATACAGCTACCTACTGGCTGAGCTACTGAGGGTGTGGGTGTAATAAGTTGGGGTCCCTGGGAGCAGGCGCAGCTAAAAGAGAGGTTATTTGTCAAAAACTCATACCTCTCCGCATTATACTTGACCAGGTCTGCCAACTCATTAGCCTCCTGCATGCGCTTACTCAGGTCTTGTTGAGAAGCCTCATATTTACTAAAGATATCCTTTAGAGCGTATTCCCTAACAAACAATTCATCCTGAAGGTGCCGAGTGTCTGTGTCATACATAGCATTACACAATTCTAATTCACTATTACAGTTTTTTAATTCTTGTATATGACGGAATCTCACCCACAGTCATTAAGGCCACCAAAGACGCTATTATTCCAATACTGGTCCACATATTTAACTTGTGCTTAGGCCTGGGAACCTTTCCTGAAGTCTTTAAAACTGCCATAGTTCATCCCATATTCAAAGGAGGAGATAAGTACGTTGTTTCTAATTACAGGCCTATATCCGTACTTACGACCCTCTCTAAAATTTTTGAAAAAGTCATCAATGCGAGACTGGTAAGATTCCTAAATAAATTTAATATCTTGGCCGACAATCAGTTTGGTTTCAGAGCAGGAAAATCTACCGAAGACGCTACTTTAGAACTTACAAATGCAATAGTCGAACAACTTAATAATAAACAAAAAGCAATCGGTGTCTTCCTAGATTTATCGAAGGCATTCGATACTGTATCTGTCCCAAAGCTGATAGACAAGCTGGAACGAATTGGCATACGGGGAAATGCACTCGAAATCTTTCGCAGTTACTTGACGGGGAGGAAACAGGTTGTCAAAGTGGAATCTTTTATAAGTACACCGGAAGACATGTCATTTGGTGTGCCGCAGGGTAGCGTTTTAGGGCCCACTCTTTTCCTTATATATGTCAACGAGCTGTGCCAGCTATCACTTCCAAATACAAGAATCATTGCTTACGCGGATGACACAGCTCTTATAACTCATGGCATGGACTGGCTTGACACTCGTGGGAAGGCGGAGATCGCTCTGGGTTTGGTCATGAATTGGTTAACCTCAAACCTACTCACACTCAACATCGCAAAGACAAAATTCATCCCCTTCACACCAGGTATTCTGACACAACCACCAACATCATTCCAGATCAAAACCCATGTTTGTTCTCCTACTGTGGCCACCATATCCTGTGACTGTGCCCAGATAGAACGCTCCGACCACATTAAATATCTTGGAGTCACAGTGGACAATTGTCTAACGTGGAAAAAACAGGTTGATTCAGTGGTGGTCCGTGTAAGAAGGCTTATATACGTGTTCAAAAATCTCAGGGCGGTTGCTGATTTCCCATGTCTTATATTAATCTACCTGGCACTCGTCCAGTCAGTCCTTGGTTACTGCATTACAGTATGGGGAGGTACCCACAAGACTACCATTCTGCGTTTGGAGAGAGCACAAAGAGCAGTGCTAAAAGTATTGGCCAAGAAACCTGCCAGATTCCCAACGTCGGAACTTTTTTCGCTCTGCAACGTCCTCACCGTTAGACAGTTATTTATTCTTCAAACTGTTATTAAGAAGCATGACCTCACGAAGTACGACCAACAATATCTCTCGAAGAAGCGACGTTCCTACATAATTTGCAAGACACCTTTCTCCAGATTGGCATTAGTAAGACGCCACTTTAACTACTTTAGCCCTAAACTCTACAATAACATTAATAGAAAGATTCAAATTTATCCTTTAACAAGAACTTTAGTTAGAAAAAAACTGTTAGAATTGCTTAAATCCCTCTCCTACGAAGAAACAGAAAAACTTGTGGTAACATAACACTTACATCCGTGTAACATCAACCTTATTACACAAACACCCCCACGGCCCTCACTCACGCACACGCTCAATACTCACATACTTCTCAACACACACACACACCCTTAAACACACCCCCACACACAAACACACACACCCTCTTTAACACCCACACACACACACACACTCACACACATAGTTAGTACCTTTTATTTTAATGATTTTCTTTCTTTTTAACTACTAGTTTGGAACAAATGTACCATATACCTGACCTGGGCGTTGATAGCTGCGCCACAGTTTTAACTTTTGTAGCTATCTTCGTTTTCTTTTGTAAATTTATGTCCTGTAACTTGTTCCAAATAAACGTTTATTATTTATTATTATTTGTATTAAATTTACTTTTATTTGCCTAAGTTTTGTATTTAATTTGTTTACTTTTTGGCATTTTAAAGATTAATTGAGTTTTTCTAATTAATCTATTAATTTTAATATATTTTTTTAACTTATTGTGACTAGTAAACAATTTATTTTTAATGATAGTATCATCAGTTAAATCTATTGTTACAACTGGCTCAACACATACAACGGACCCGCTACCAACCAACTCATCATAAAGACTGCAGGTGATCGCAAACTCTTCACGGGCTTTGAGAGTTTCCAAAGCGGTTATTGTGCTGTGGGCCTTGCTTAATTCCTGTTCTAGTTCAGATAATTATGCGTCTCAAAGCCAGTTCATGGGTGTCGCTCCATTCCTGGAAATTTGACACTAGTTGATGAAGGTGTTGATGCTGGTCAAGTATGTCCATATGCCGTTCATGTAGTTCAGTCAGCTGGTTCTTAAGCTCAGTGTTCTTGTCAATAATAAGCTTTATTTCCACCTCACTGTCTTCCCTTTCACATTGTAGCATTTGCCAATGCTGCAATGTGTAGTATTGGCGCGGTAGTGGGATCTTCTTAACGACATGGAGTTCTGATACATTTTCAACCTCAGGGCATATCTCCTTCTAGGTGGCACAGTGGCACGCTGCCTGCTGACTGGCTCATCCCGACTCACTTCACTTACGCGGTGTACTTTAGTAGATTTATTAGTGATTTGGTGACGTAGACGGCGGCGTGTCAGTTTCATACAGTTACGTCACCGTTTCGGGCGAGGTGAGTAGCTCAGTCGGTGAGGATGTAGGGTGTGCTCCAGTAGGGACCGGGGGCTTCCGTGTTGAGTGAAATGACCTCTACTTTACTCAGTGAAAAACAGATACGGACAATGTAAAAAGATAAAGTACTTTTTAAAGAAGTATCGATTCTCCAGGTATGCACGCACATTGCTCTCTCTAATCCATTCCTCTAATCAAATCAGTCACGTAAATAAACCTCTCACCCGTGCAGCTGTCTATGCTGTGTCTCATGTGAAGGCATCCGTCGAGGGTACAACAGTTTGATGTTTCTATATCGTGTTAGATATTCGTATATCAGACTTGATCGTATTTCATTTCCGACATGCTAAGCTGGTTACCGCCGAGTTGATACAAACATTCCGATTCATATTCTGGTTTAAATTCACTCGTATATTTCCCGGCGTCCGTTAAAACGCTTATAACAAACGCGAAATCGATTATTTACGTATGACACAATACGACATGACAAATAAAATAGCCATTTGAAATGGTCGGGAAGCGGCGCATGGTTTGTATCAATAAGTAATTTACGGAAATTGTAGTGAACACCGCGTGTTGCCTATGTTCACAACTGCAGCTCCGGCGCGTGGCAGTTCAATATTAACGACATTACTAAGTGACATCCTGCTCAACTCGTTATAATGAATAAGGGAATATAGAAACGGATATCACACACCTAACTACCTATAGCACTAATTACTCGATGGAAGTTACGTACAGCTCACTTAAATTGTTTCGTTTCATAATTTTATGTAGGTACGTATTAAATAATATGTTCCAAGTAGGTAGGTAGTGGGTGAACTTTAGCCATTTGCCGGCACAAATCCCGACTCCGGCTGCTGCGGAGAATTACATTGAAAAACCCAATAACCTTTTCCCCCGAGTTCCGACTGCTCGCTCCGACTGCTCGCTCAGCAACTGCACTTGCGACCGGTGGACCAACGCGGCTGTTAACTTGTAAACCGAGCTGCGTGCCATCCCTGACACAGATCTTGCCCGTCGACACAGTACCAGTGGGTGACATCGCCATCAGCGCAATCAGCGTGTCGCGGTCTCAGTCCGGGCTGTCGGCACTTAGATGTGGCGCGGCGCGGGAGCGGAGAGGCGCGGACGCAGCGCGCGGCTGTGTATCTCCACAATGTTTCAATTGAAAGTGCCTTTGTGTGGGCCGCCGGTGACCAGTTGCTAGTAGGAACAGTGTCGATGTTACAGGTTGTATTGTGATGAGATGTGACACAGTTGAGAGAGCAAACTTATCTAATACAAGGACGACGACGGGCGAGTTGCTTCGGGACGAGCAACTATTTGGACATGGTGACTACACTGCTACACTTATAGGTCTGGTCACAAAACACATCCTGCGATAACAAACTTGGTAGACAAGCGCTGCTGAATCAGCGGTCATTGTGTACGACACACACTCACTCTCCCAAATGTTGACAATGAAACAATATTCATTGCGTTATTTAGTTAGGTACGCTGTCGAACAGACGAATTTTTGCAATGGCTTATGAATAAATAATTAAATACATACATGTGCCATGCAATAAAGATTTGAATTTGAAATCCTCTAATTAGTAATTATATGCTTGTTTACAAAGTGTACTTTTATTATTAAATAAATTAAATAAATCCCCTGGACATTTCACACAGCACCATTAGTCCCAAGCTAAGCAACCTAATGCTGGTGTTATGGTAACAAGATGGCTGATAAACTACTTATATACCTACAATTTTTTTTTTTCTAAATACATACATAATTATTATAGATAGAAAAACACCCAGACTCGGAACAAATACATGTAGGTCATACAAATATTTGTTCCGTGCGGGAATCGAACCCGCGACACGCAGCGCAGCAGTCAATCGCTTAACCACTGCGCCAACCGTGCCGTCAAACGTTATTATGAGTTTAAATTTTTCTTTCACTCTCATACGAGTACAGTCGCTTCACAAGAGGAACGGTGATATCTATAATTGAAGAACAGACGTCGTTCATACAGTGATCATGCTTCACTTTAACGATACAAAAATAATTCTGATTGTTGAGAACAACATTCATGACAATAGTTTGAGCACACAACCGACTGCTGTCTTCAATAGAGCGGCATCCGCAGAGTAAACTCGATCAAATTGCAAATTGTTAATCTGTTAAGTACACCATCTTATACATACATAAACCCAATCGACGAGGATTTAACAATTCGGGGTATTAAAAATACTGAACCGCTGAAACTTGTTACGTAATATTATAACATGCTAACTGTGCGTTTGTCTTCTAGTGCTTAGGTCTTAAGGAGATCATAATGTAAGCACTAGCAGTGACACATTTCAATAAGATTAAGAAGACACATTTTGAAAGCAATAACTAATCAAGTAATTATTTAGACCTGCGTGGGCAGAGCGGATGTCTCCGTGACTTGTGCACAGAACACGTACACACTCAGGGTGTTTAGTGTTTACTCTCCACGCGCTGAAACGAAACACAAACGGAACCTTTCAGATGACAAGCAACACAAACGATGTCGCCTCAACTTTCCTCGTACAAACATTATAATTCGCTCACCACACAATGTCCCTTCGCCTTCGTTAGCACTTAGCATGCCATGCTATGTATGATTCATTGAATACGTCATCATAATGTCCTCTATGTGTATTCACCAGACAAAGTTTGGAATGACCCAATAGACAATGTCTGTATTGTTGTTTAAGTAATTAATTATGGTGAAAAAATACATTATTATTGAAACAATTAGCAGTGCGCACGACATTTATATGCATTTGTGATGATTCCCTTGTGATCCTTTTCCCGTTTTTATATTTTTTGCTTAAGACTAAAGTTAGCTTTTAAATTATGTCAATATTTACATGTGATTTAAGTTGAAACGGTTTACCACAGAAGCGATCCTTTCTAAAAAGGTTCTGAATGTGCCGCTCTGGCGCTCGCAAATAAAGTTTCCCTTCAGAGCTACGAGTACGAGTACGAGTACAAGCTCGCGCGCCTCACGCCTCACGAGCGTGTTACCTTCAGAGCTACGAGTACAAGCTCGCGCGCCTCACGCCTCACGAGCGTGTTACCTTCAGAGCTACGAGTACAAGCTCGCGCGCCTCACGCCTCACGAGCGTGTTACCTTCAGAGCTACGAGTACAAGCTCGCGCGCCTCACGCCTCACGAGCGTGTTACCTTCAGAGCTACGAGTACAAGCTCGCGCGCCTCACGCCTCACGAGCGTGTTACCTTCAGAGCTACGAGTACAAGCTCGCGCGCCTCACGCCTCACGAGCGTGTTACCTTCAGAGCTACGAGTACAAGCTCGCGCGCCTCACGCCTCACGAGCGTGTTACCTTCAGAGCTACGAGTACAAGCTCGCGCGCCTCACGCCTCACGAGCGTGTTACCTTCAGAGCTACGAGTACAAGCTCGCGCGCCTCACGCCTCACGAGCGTGTTACCTGACAACTCATTTTATTTGATTCATACAATTTGCGAGCGAAGCGTCTTGACTTTTTATTTGCCGCCCGATACCCCATATCTACATAATTTAATATCCGATCTCGACTGATGTTATTGCAATGTATCAACGTATCCGCTCCGCAGCGACACGTGTCGCGGAGGGGACCATTCGTCTCTCATAATTTGACAAATCGCGGCACATGTCGATGTCGAGCCCGTATTGTTCAGCTATTACTTCTGTAAGCTACAGTATGATGTTGCTTCGGCGATAGTTCAGCAACACTAGCGCTGCATCCCGGCGCGTCTTGTTGCAAGTTTTCTCGGGTTGTTTCGCAGATAAACGCTTTTTATTTAGATCGCTGCAGACTGTCATTGAATACTGATTGATGTAATTATATTTGCCGACTTCATCTCCACCGGGTGTTATGCTCGTCTTCAAATACTCGGGCAAGGTTGTACATAAGTATGGATGCTGTTTATTTGTTTGATCTTCAGCATCTTTCTACTGTCAATGTTCAAAGTTTTGTAAGACTTGTGCTTTTTGTTTCTTAGATTATTTTTACTACTAAATCCAAAACTATTTCGGCGATTTCTGACTTCCGGTTGCTCTATACTCAATCACATTGCTGCACACTTGTGCGATGTACACGGGCTGCACGTCAGCGTGTGCTCGGACGTCACGCGTCACCGGCGCGCCGCCTGTTGTACGCTCAACCGCTAAATCATATCTGTGAGATAAGTCGGATAATCTCGGAGATGTATGGCGGGCGTCTGCCGCGAGTTATCTGCGGTAGCCACGGCGCCGGTTGCCTCAGAAGGTCCACTGAGGGCCGCGGCTTCAACACTGCCGACAGCGAACGTAGCTGCTGTTGAATACTGGATGGAGGCAGAATATACACACTCTAATCACGTGTATATTAGAGGGAGTAGACGACTACATGCTAACCATAACGACTGATTGAAATTTTAATTCGATTCCCGAGGCCGATACAGTTTCTATCATCGGTTCCCCTTTAACTGATCGAATATTATAAAACACTCACCGTCATCGTCGCTTTCGTCCACAGCTCTCGATTCGACATAATTTATCTTTTTACACATCTTACGCAGATGCCCCGTAGCATTGCATTTCCTACATTTTGCCTTTGTGAACGGACACTGGGATGTCTCGTGATTATGATAGCTGTACACTTGACACTGCACTTTAGCTCCCGAACCAGTCGCAGCCTCTCGATGCGCTGGCGGTGCCGAATCTGTCGCCCGCGCAATCTTGAACATCTGATCGTGTGGCGTGGCCTGCAGCCCGGCAGCCGCTGCCGCACGTGCACTCCGCGTGTTCTCCGCCAACTCCATCGCCTTTGCTAATGTCAGGCCCGCGAGATCTTTCGAGAAAAGCTTCTCTCTGTCAGCTCCCGGCAACATTCCCATGACAAATTTATCCCAAAGAGCTTCTTCTACGTTAGAGAAACCGCAGTGCGCCGTCAGACCTCGCGGCCCATTGTGCATACGTCTTCCCCTCTTGTTGCTTAGCCGCGTAAAATTTGTACCGTTCGCCGAACCCACACCGCTTCGGAGTGAAATGCTCGTCCAGAAGCTTAAGTACGTCATCATACGGCACGTCCTGCAGCTGCTTTGGCAACTCGAGATCCGTTGCCAACTTGTGTGTGCCATCCGCGAGTGCGCTCAGCAAGATAGCTCGTCACTTTGTTCCTGTAGTATCGCTCGTCCCGGTGATGTCGTTAGCCACATACCATTGTTTGTTAGCGGCACTTGTCCCAAGACTATACATTGTAATCAAATACTGATAAAAGACCAAACCCCGTACCGGACATTTTGCTTTTTCTTTTCGTGGGTACTCGTCGCCAATGTTAAGTACGGGGACAGACGAGTGAAACTGACTGACACTGACGTTTATTCGCGTACCTATGTCTATCGGTGCGTAGGCACACGCACACATACTCTGTTGAGTATGTGTGCGTGTGCCTAACTTATAACTTATACTCTCACACAGGCACACAAACACACACACATACTTGTACACACGCACACACACCCCACTCACCCTCTCACACAACTAATACTTATGCCAATCTTGTCTACTGACCTATGGAAATATGTTATTAATATTTTTCTTACTTTTGTTATGGAAGAGCGGAGTCTTCTAATACAGGCATTGTCTGCTTAAAAGAAGGCTCCTATCACAAACTAATTGTTGAAGAAATATACAATTTTGAATTAATAATGTAGCTACCTAATACCTACGCGTACCTACGTATGAGGCAGCCGTTTTCATCCTTTTGGTACAACTCAATACAGGCGAACAAACTTTTGCAATTACGCGATGAAAGCTTGTCAATTTGCCAAATTTGCAAACCTTTACCACACAAACTCCCGAAACGATTGCAAAGAGCGGTTTAATATCACAAGAAACGGGTCAATTGAAACTGTATACTTATATTATTAAATAACGTCGGTCACGATGTGACAGGGGGGACCTTGGTTCCAAGACGTGGGGTGGGGGATTCACCTAATTAAAGACAGATTAAAAAGGGGACGATGAAAGAGCCCACACAAACTCCAATTTGAGAAGTTAAATTGATATTGTTTATTGTGTTCGGAAGCACATAATTGGCTCTTGTGAGACCGCGCAGGCTTCTATCTTATTATTACTTAAATTTCTTTGGCATACCTTTGGAAGGGGTATGAGGGGCCGAAGCCAACTCGCAGCGGCTCTTTAGGCAATTTTAAATATTGCGGCACCAACTGGCGATTATCTCTGTATGCACTATGCAAGTGCACTCAAGGACAATGCCCGGTTGGTGCAGGACTATTGCACCAACCGGGCAACCGGCAACCGGTTTTGTTTCAGGTTTGGGTGGCTATAGTGGATTAGTAACCTAAAAACTATGGAAGGAGTATGTCCCCTACTTGATCAATGTTATATAATACACGGATACAATGGCAAGGAGTGACTTGCACACTCAATAATGAGCCCCGAAAACGGTCGCTAGCACATAGTGACGTAGCGACATGGGGGCAACACTTCCTGAGGTGCTTGAGGAATGGAGAGATATTTTACGGCTACCTGGATAACCCTGGAAGTACGATTGAGATTCCTACCAGCATCTTACGGAATACTTCCTTCCTCCGAGCACGTTTGCTCTTGCGTATCTCCACTCAAGCCGGCCAATAAAGGGAATCCAGAGGTGACGAACAAGACTTCTCCCGGGAGATACGGTCCGAGGGGTCGCTACTGCCCCAAGGCTCGCCATATTCTGCCCTGCGGGTTTTTGTATGTCTCTTGGTCTGGCTCCTCACCCCAGACCTGTTTCGGCAAAGTAAACTGTTTCGGCACAGATCCAGAGTTCAGGAGCGCGCAAGCCCCACCACGACGTCAACGTAGAGATGCGGTTGTGGGGTATATTATTACTTATTCGACTCGCACTTTACACGACGCAGCTTTCGATATGTAGTGAGTAGCTGTGTGTTCAGATACCTCCAGCTTCTCAAACATTAAGCTCTTTCAGAGCATCTCGGTGATCAAAGATGTTTTTAAGTAGTGTCAATAATCTGCTATACTAATCGGCACGTGTCTTCCGTTATTGTATTCTTATAGTTTTCGCTCTGCTGCAGGTACTATCTACTGCTCGCCATTGATATTATGTTCAATGAACATTAAGTAGTAGGTACAATACACAGTCATGGCTCTACTGACTGTTACTATCATATTTCATTTGCGTTCAACTCTAATTGTAATAAAATTCAACGATTGATATTACATATTAGTTCGTAGTAATATAGAATACTGCTCCATAGTCTGGTACCCAGTGCATAATATCCACATTCAACGGATCGAAAGAGTTCAAATAAAATTTATAAAAAGACTCTCTTATAAAGCAGGTATAAGGAATACAGTTAAAAACTATGAAGATAGACTGAATCACTTTGGAATGAAATCCTTGCACTGGCGCCGAGATTTTGCAGGTCTAATTTTCTTATTCAAGTTATTGAATCAAGGCGTGGATTGCTCACAGCTTCTTTCTTCCATTAATATTAACACGCCCCGGTCGTCAGCTAGACTTCATAATTATAAGCCTTTTGCTCCTGGTGGCCACAAAACCAAGTACGGGAATAATGCCCCTCTTTCCTATATTCTCAGAAGGTGTAACGACATTTTTCACGGTTGTGACATCGACATATTTTCAGGCAGTATTACTAAGTTTAAGAGAGTGCTCAATAATATGTAAACTTTTGCTCAATTTTTTTTTTCTTCTTTGTTTTGTGTGTTTTTTACTATATTTTTCTTGTTTTTTATTTAACTCAATCTTATTTAATTTAATACAATTTAATTTAATCCAATCTTATTTAATCTTATCTAATTCAAATTGGTTTTAAGTATAAGAGATTATCGATATTAGTTCTAATTACATTGTTATCCATCTTTTTGTTAATTATTATTGTATAGCGAGATTTCAATAAAGTGCTGTGCTCACCTTTAATTTAGATGCATGCAATGCTATTGTATTTGTAAATGATATGTACTTGAATGTTTTTGTGTGTATTTAGTTGGTTTGCCTAAATAAATAAATAAATATAGCTCAATTAGCTTTCATGTTTCGCGATTAATCGCGATTCATTAACGATTCCACGACAATTAAACTGATACAAACAAGATTAGGTGGCATTCTACTCGCTTAATTTAATTTATTAGTGTACATAGGTTCTGTCTGAGTTAAATTCAATAAGTGGCTTTGAACTTTATTTTCCTCTGGCTCCTCTTAGTCCTTAGTCGGTTCTCTTTGTTGAGGATAGTAACTCCTCTCATTATATTCTGCATGCTGTATTTCCAGTGGCTACGCTCTGTGGCTTCCTGGAGCGCCGCGCTTACTTTGCGCGCATGATGGTTGCCCGGCACCAGGCACCAGGTCGACACCAGGCTTGGCGATTTCTTTGGCTTCGTGCTCTTGCTCTTTTGCTTTCTATTGTGAAATATGAGAACATTATTTAACTGTATATAAAGTGTCACCGCTATCAGTCCGGCGGCGGCGCGATAGGCGGAGCCTGTGCAACTTAATTACCTCCGATAAACAAGTCGCACGGGTGTGTGCCGCGCTCGCGTACCCCACTGCCGCATGATGAAGTGCCGACGTGCACACATTACGTACGCCTGACGCCGCGCCGCCGACGCCGCCGGGCGCTAAGCGCTAATACCAGAGTTATTGATGAAGTCCGCGTCTCGGCGGCGGAGGTGGCTCAGATACACACAGAACAGTCGTTACAGTAATCTATGCGACCGAGTTTACGACGCCTGAAATAATAAACGATGCGAATTTTTCAGCGAACCGGCAGTTTGGCATAACAATGATTTTATTGCATTCCGCCGCACGCCGTACGCCTCCGCGACACACGTGACTCACGTCGGTCAACACATTGCAAATAATATCTAATTGGCGAAACAATGAACTTACACTTAATAATAACCCCACCGCCGTATCTCTACGTTGACGTCGTGGTGGGGCTTGCGCGCTCCGAACTGTCAGAAATAAGAAATATTTTATTTGTTATACATAGGTAGGTAGGTACAGTGGTTGGACATGTTTTAGGTTAATGTGCGCTATGATCAGCCTATTATAGGCATACAAAAAGAATTAATTACAATTTTTACATGTAAACACAGAGCTTACTCGTACTAAACTACAAATTAACCATATATTATAAATGATTGTATTATTTTGATTACTATAGAAATAAAAGTCAAAATAATTTGTTAGGTAAATGTCAAAATAATTTGGTATGTAAACGTAAAAATAATTTGTCAGGTAAATGTCAAAATAATTTGGTATGTAAACGTAAAAATAATTTGTTAGGTAAATGTCAAAATAATTTGTTAGGCAGATGTCAAAAATAATTCAGATTTAAACATTTAATTATGATTTGTGATTACAATATAGTTAGAGAAGCAAATTACTCGTACATTACATTACAAAAATTACATTATAATGTCAAAATTTATCTGATAAAAAATCCGATACATTAGAATAACATTTTTGACACAGCAAACTTCTCAGTTGTGGTTTAAATAAGTTAATATGTAGATTTTTTAGCTCTTTTGGCAATTGTGAAAGACAATTTTATATATCAAGGCAGTATTCGTTTTTGGAACGCACAGACGACTTTCGTCTATGTCTATGTCTATGTTACGGGTTTGGTTTCCGCACTTAGTCCTACAAGTGGACCATTGTGCGTGGGCCATGGCGGCCGTCGGTGGTTATTCCAACCAGCCCACCTCCCTCCAGAAGCTTATTAAGTCTCCTGGTCTGTTGAGAACATCTGTGTAAGATCTGGGTATCCCGAGGGTTTGCGACCTAATCTGGGTGACGCCTCAGAACCTAGCAATGCATAAATATGTAAGCTGTCACGCCCTTTATGCCTGGAGGCTTTTATTTGGGTAGTAATCTTTTTTATTTACATTTTAAGTAATTATTTTTTAGCTTGAGTACGTATAGTTTTTATTATATTGGCGTGGCTAGCTGACATATTATGGCAAATAATTTAATTTTATGTTCTGTTTTGTAATGTTAATTACCGAACATAGGTACCTAGTATTGTATACAATAACGTATTTTCTTTTTAATTGAACAGACAGCTGTGCTGCTGGGGAGTTTGTTGCGCCACTTCTTCTTCCCAGCGATAGCACTAGGAAGTGGTGAAGGGTGGGCGTTTTTGGGGGACTGTCTTTTGTAATTTTGACGTTCGAAAAGTGCTGATTCTCAGCCTAATTTGAATAAATGACTTTTGATTTTGATTTTTGATTTTGCCTGTGCACTCAAAGAGCACATGACGGTTTCATCAGCCTCCATGCAAGCTCTGCACAGGGGGCTGTCCGTTATGCCTATCGTGTGGAAATGTTTGTTTAGTGAGCAGTGTCCCGTGATGGTCCCCGTTATCAGGCGCAGGCCTTTCCTGTCCAGGCGTAGTAATTTTTTGGTTAGCTTGCCATCTAGTGATGGCATGGCTTTCTTGGACTGCCTGCAGCCCGGTGCCAAGGACCACCAGTTCTCTGCTTGTGCGTGGGTGTGCTTCTGTAGCCACCTGCGTAGTTGATTGAAGGGGATGGGTACGACTGGTTCCGGCCCTTAGACTGGCGTGCTGGATGCCCTTCTGGCCAGCTCGTCAGCCGCGTCGTTACCTAGTGACCCACTGTGTCCTTTTATCCATTGTAGTTTCACTGTGTTGCGGTTCGATACAGTTACCTGTTCAAGCGCCTTGTGACATTTTAGTATAAGATTTGATGTGGGGGTTTGATGTGTCGCTGCCCCAGAGCGGGTGATGGGCATTGGAGTCGGTGCAGATGATCAGGTCCAGGCCAGTGACCTCGCAATGTTGCACTAGATCGGCCATTTCTTGCGGCGGGCAGTTTGTGTCCTCGCCCGGCATGTACACCGAGGCTAGTACTACGTCAGGGAGGTCATCCTCGGTCCGGAGCCTGACAGCTGTCAAGTCTCTGGAACAGAATTGAGTGAGCAGTGTGGTAGGGATGTCTTTGTTGGTAGGGGTGTATACACACAGGATCTGGGTTTGTCTGAGCTCTGTGTGTTAAGGATTAGCTTATCTCCGATGTTACTGAGGCCGCATACTCTATTGTTTCTGATCCACGGCTCCTGGATCAGTGCGACGGTTCGGGGGTTAACCTCTAGCGCCCTGCGTAAGCTAGCCGTGGCAGTCTGGCTATGCTGGAGGTTAGCTTGGATGATGTTGAGTGTGGGCAATGTCGATGGAGGGGCGGGGGGTTAGTCGGTGATGGATCCATCGGACAGTCCCTCCACCGCCTCTTCCCTGTACGGGCCGTCGTGTTGGTCTCCCGGGGACGATGTGAGAAGCTGCTCGCTCCAGCCGGGAGATGTGGGCGGAATTGTGGACTCGTCGTCAGCCATCGCCGCTCGGGCCATGACCTCTTCCAGGTGGGCGATGTCTGTGTCCGTGTCGTCTGTCCGTGTCTCTGTCGGTGTCGTTGTCTGGTCTGTCTTGCAGTCAGAGGACTGGGTCGTGGGCCAGAAGCGCACGTATATCGAACCTAGTAGATACGATATCCGACGCTCCCGGTCCAAAACCTTTTGGACTTCCTCCGGTGGCACACCCAGGGTCAAAAAAGTCCTGTACAGTGACCACCTGGCAATGTCATACCACGTATTCTGACGGATCAGAACACTGTGGAGCCTCCGTACGTCCCCTCTATACCGAGAGACGAAAAGCGAGGCTCTAACACGGGTGGGCAAGTCTGACTGCTTTAGTACGGTCAATTTGAGCTCAGTGTCTGGGAGTTGTAGGAGGGGGACATTTTGGGTCAGCCATGTCAGGGCGCTGTCGTCCTCGCACCACATCTGCACGGTACCCTCCGCTACCCGTGGGTATCCGCGGAAGGCAGGGAGTGGTGACGATGAGTCTGCGTCCATGAGCAGGTCTTCCAGGCCTACCTTGACCAGTTCGGCCTCTTCCTTAGTCAAGTCTCTGGAGGGGGGAGGGAAGCAGATTGCTACGGCGAGCCGCGCAGGAATATCCTTGGTGGCCCGCGCATAGGTTCTCGGCTCCCCTTGGGCGGAGTGGACCCTTACACGCTTGGCGTCCCCCTGAAGCGTGCTCGGTGAGGCCGACTCGTCCGGGCGCTCCCTCTTCGCCGGCCCTGTACCGCTCGGTCCAGGCTGCGGCTTGGAGGTACCCGGCAGGGTGGCTGCCTTAGTGTGCATGACTCCACCCCGCTTCCCTCTGTGGTGTCTGGGTCTGGGTTCGTGGCGGGGTTCGTCTGTGTCCGTGTGAAGGGGTCGGCTGGCGCCCCCGGTAGGCTCTGTCGTGTGCGGGGGCTTTTCGCGCTGGGTTGCCCCCTCGCGTTCTTGCCCCCGCACGCGTGGTTCCGCGTCCGGCCTCTTTCCGCACTGGGTTGCCCCCACGCGTAGTTGCGGCCGTTCTCTTCCTTCCGCGTCCGGCCCTTTTTCGCGCTCGGTTTCCCCATCGCGTAATCGGGGCTGGTCGCGTACTACCTCTTCAGCGTCCGATCGCGCTTCGCGCTGGCTGTTGCCTTCGCAAGTGTTGCGCTTTCGGTCGCCTACTTTCCTCCCCCGGCCTGTGATTTTTCCGCGCTGTTTCAGCAGGCGTACTCCATCTACCGGGAGAGTGGTAGGGCCGCCGGGCTCGTCAGCTTTCACCGCCTTGGTCTGTCCGTGTCTGGGTTCGTGATGCTGTTCCGCACGATACTCTGTTGCCAGAGGCTCGCGGGAGGCACGCACGTCGTAGCGGGTTTTGGCGCGTTAGTAGCTGCCGGGGTTGTATCCATGGGCGCGTTAGTCGCTGCCGGGGTTGTGTCAATGGGCGCGTTTGTCGCTGCCTGTGTAATGGGCGCTAAGTCAGCAGCCGGCCGCGCTGGAGAGCGCGGCAATGATTCGCAGTTAGTTGCCCCCCCAATACTACGTTGGGGGCTGACCGCCTTGGCGGTGTGGGATTCCCCGGCTTGGCCGGGACCCACCTGGGTAGTTGTATTAACTTCCTGCATTATTCATTTGTTGGGGGGTGGGCCCTTTTTTGGAATCGAGGTTACCCGTCCTCAGGGACCGACAGGATGTAGGGATAGGAGGGATGGTGTTTGGAAGTGGGGTGTGGGTTACTTGGGGGGTCACCCTAGGTCTGGGATTTGGCCTAGGGGTTTTGCGGATTGACAGGATTTTATGGATACGGAAGGGTTGGGTTTGTTTAGGACATTGAGGAACATGGGATGAGGTAAGTTGGATACCCTAAACCTGGGACTTGGTGTTCGGGCACTTCTCTTGTTCGGGATCTCTTTCGAGATGCTCCGGGTGCGGGATCGGCTGTAGGCAGCCGGTCCCGCAGCCGGAGTTGGGCTATCCGCAACCTGCCCACCCGCTCGGTTGCAAGAGAAGAAGTGCCCGGCAGTCTGAGTCGCACCACCGCGGATGTACGTATACATTTGCGTTGGTACGAGCCAGCTAGCCCCGAGAACGACTTTCGTCTCTTTGGGTCTGATTGAAAGCTGTAGATGCTAAAGTAAATAAATGAGGATTTTGTTTAACGAAAGCCGCTACTTCAAATATGTATAGTGACGGTAATGGAAGGATACTATGCTTTTTAAAAAAAGGCACACAGCTCTTCATTGATTTTAAACCAAATATAGCCCGAATGCATCGTTTCTGTGCCTTAAAAACGAGATCTTTGTCGGTGTGTGTGTGGTTGTGCCGGAAGATTTTACTTTGCCGGAACAGATTTCGGGTGAGGAGTCAGACCAAGAGAGATACAGAAACCCGCAGGGCAGCCTGTGGGCGAGCTGTTGGGCAGTAGGGACCCCACGGCCTCTATCTCCCGGGAGAAGTCTTGTTCATCACCTCTAGCTTACCTGTATTGGCTGGCTGGAGTGAACAATGACGAGGAGCAGAAACGTCTAACGGGCCTCTGCGAGTTGGCTACGGTCCCTTGGACGCCTTCCAAAGGGGACGCCTTCCGGGACCCCAGGGTCCCGAGATATGTCAAAGTTCAAAAGAAATGGTTAGTGCGACATAGTTATTGTTATGTAGTCATCTAAAGTACGCACGTATAAATACGCACTCGTACAGAGCAAATTGGAATCCAGCTCCTGCGTAGGGAAGCTTTTATTGGAAAAGGTATAAAAAGCGTTCCTTGGGTTTCTCTATAGGCGTAAACATGGCTTTTACCTTACTTCTATCTGAAAAAAAATCTACTGGGCAGCCTCGGATATAACATGGCAGAGGTAAGACGAGCAACTGACAAAACTGACTGCAACTGTACTGCCGCGGCAGGAAGCACGGGTTGTTTGCTGTGCCTCCATATCGCACCGTTGCGCGTGCTAAGTCCCCAGTACCACGTACTCTGGCCGCACTTAATGATCTCTTGGACTCTAATCCAACAAACGATTTGTTTGCGGACGAATGGAAGATTTTGACGGCATGTCAGAAGGTACTGTGTAGATAACTTTTTACCTGGATTCGATGTTTTTATATTTGCTCTTTAATGTAATGCACTCAATGCATGGCTACACATCAAGCTATACATAACCAGTATAAACTGACTTCTGATTGTACGAAAAACCTATACAATGCGAGCTCAGCTAAAACTAGAAATGTATAGATTGGTGTATAGCCGTGTGTACAAACTGTCGTTAATTTTTGTAATTGGTTATATACCGTAATAATTATAGAAATAAATAAATAAGTACAGGCGGCGCGTGAGCATCCAACATCACATTGAAATGTATCTATAATAATCAACCAAAGATGTAAGATAAACGAACACGTGTGTGTTACTGCGCGTGCACGTGGGTGCGTGTGTGCGTGTGCCTCGCACGACCTTACTACAAGTTCCTGGAATATTATATTCTAAATAACACTGACCTCCGGCTCCCCGACTCACGGATGAGATGTTATAAATACATCATTCTGTTTTACAAACATTTTTACATCCTTTACAAGAATTATATTGTCGCCTGTTTGAAGATATAACGCAATGAACGGACACTACTCCCCTGCTACCTGTAGTATTGCGCATGTACCTAACTGTGTATTTCGGTGTATGACCTACACTCGAAGGAAGTTCGTATTTACAGAAAATATTGCATTACTACGATAAAGTAGAAAACAGGCCGGTCTACAAACTTACGAGTCTCGAGATAGATCGTTATTCAGATATTTTATAACCAGTACCCCAGGAGAAATAAATTAGGTACCGATACAGTGCGCCGTAAGTGGCAGACCGTGTCGCTGAAACAGCGCCGTACACCTCGCTATTTGCCGGAGCAACGCGCGATGCACGTAATACTAGCGACCGATGCGAGGTAGAGAAGCAAGCGGTGCGCGCGGGACTTGGTGCGGTGACGTGTGGACGAGCGCGGACGACAGCGGACGACGGTGGTTATGAACAGATCTGTCGAGGAAGTTGGTGCCCATAACAAACAGCGCGTGATGCTGATACTGACTTACGTACTTACTGAAGTTCGTTGCACTGAGGCAGTGACCTTTGGACTGCACTGTCCGTCATCCAAGTTTACGGCAACATAATACACAATCGTTGTATTGGTCAGTCAGAATTCGACATACAATGCTAATAGTGGCTTCCTAAAGTCAAGTTTCACTCGCCTACCTGAGCCGGCACGCTGAAGCGTCCTCTGTCCACGGGGGGTGGTGCGCATCGAGCGGTCTGGCTCCCTGCTCCTCCCTGCTCGGGATAAACACGATTTTCTATTATACTTTTGGTGGTTACAGAAACAAAGAATGGTTCATTTTTGTTTGTAGTCTTGAGTTAAGTACCATGATCCACTTCAGAGGGGCTACTTGACACAATTAAGGGATATGCATTTTTCAACCATATAACATTAGTTACAGTGGTGTGCGCGGTGTGCGCGGTGTGTGCCTGCCATCCGAGCGCGGTGATGCAAGCCGGCAATCGTGTTAAAACCTGAACGAGAACTGTCACAGTCACTTCGTTGTCCCTGGAACTAATGCATACCACTACCGCTACCAGTACGAGTACCACGTACGACGACGAGTACGTGGTACGAGTACGTACGTCGTACGTGTGAGTACGACGTGCTCCAGTGTTCAGTCTACACAATAACATAATATTGTATTTCAAACCAGCGCTGGAACATCAGAACCATCGAATGCATCCTGAGACGTCTATCCGGTGCATGCTCAGATAACGTACCATACCAAGGTACCATATAGCCCAAGCGCGCCTAAAATCACTCTTTAATTCCATAACATATCATTACATAAACAAACACCGGTCAAGTGCGAGTCGGACTCGCGCACCGAGGGTTCCGTACCAAATCGTAGAGAAAAAATAGAGGAATTCGAAAATTTTGTTTTTATCCATAAATCATTTAAAACTTCATAATAAATTATTTAAAGTTTTAAACCTGTAATACAATTAAATCATGTGGAAACTTTTCATGTACGGGTTGACATTAGGAGTATTTGTGTTCTGTGGACATTGTTCAGCTACTTTTGGGTATAAGCATCCTTTTTTATGTTAGGTAGGTTTTCGTTAGACATATTTATGTACAAAAAAAATATTTTGTCTGAGCGCATAATTTCCTGTCCGTTAAATATTTTTTCTCAACTTGGGATGCTTGTAAATAATAAATAGTGGTCGTAATAACGTGGGTACTTTATTAAAAAGCAAACTTAATTTAGATTTAATTTCTGGTAGAACACTTGGAACGACTAGATATGGTACAACTATTGATGCGGTGTTTTCACGATTCATAACTCATGTAACTTCCGAAGTTCACGTATCGTATTTCAGTTACCACAAACCTATAATTACAGTATTTAAGAATGATATTATAATTCAAAGTGAAAGAAATCAATCATCCTAAAATTGGATTTGTATAAATTGAACACAATTATTATTATTATTTATATTATTTTGTAACATACTTTATGTAATACGCTTTATTGAAGTAATATAAATAATCCGAATAATTACAGATATATTTTTGTTTCTCTTATCATTTTAGCAGATGCGTTCATTTACCCTTTTTTTCTATTCGATAAATATCATAATTATCGTTCGTAAGGAGTAAACTCCAATCGTGCGTCGTAGCTGACACTCACACACTTTTTTCATTGCACATCCATGAAACACGAAGGATTCCTTATTAGTTGTTTTTCTAAGTGAACAGACCGCGGTGCTGCTGTGGGGTTTGTTGCGCCACTTCCCCTTCCCAGCGAAAGCACTAGAAAGTTGTGAAGGGTGGGCTTTTTGGGGGACTGTCTTTTTAATTTTGACGTTCGAGAAGTGCTGATTCTCATCCTAATTTGAATAAGTAACTTTCGATTTTAATTTAATATTGTACAGATCTGAAGAATTAATCAAGTCATAACAATTAACAAGTGACATTTAAACATTATCTACTTCAGCTGTCTAACAAATTCTTAGAAAGATCTATTATGCACAAAAACAAATGAGTACCTTTCGCACACCAAATGTTAGAGCGCTAAGTAAAACCAATAAATTTAATTCTTAGAGCATTTTAAGTTTTAATAAATGTACTTTTGGAGTAGTGATGTAAAGGATTCGGTCTGTAAGGATTCTAGAAAGTGCCGTTCTGTTCGTTCTGTTCGTTATTTTTTGACTCTCAATGGACAGTCGCTAAACATGTGTATATTTATTTAAATATGAAGAAATAATAATTGTTTAGTTTCTAATTTTAAGTTTAAGGTTGTTTTTGTTTACTTTACTCCGTTATGTTACTCCGTTTTTTTTTGCCTCTATTTTTATTTATTTTGTTTAGTCTAAGAAGTTTTAACTATAATTTGAATGTAATTTTGTAAAATTAGGATAGATATAAGCGATTTGGTGTAAGCTGTTAGCTTATATTTCATAAATAAATGACTACTGATTACTGAATAACTTTGTCTAACGAAAATCGATTATACAATGAGAGTTATTATTGAATTCAGATTGAATTATATTAAAAAAATATTTCAAATGAAACAAACACAACAGCAGCTGAAGCTGACAGACAACTGTCAACTTGACAGTTTTTTTTTTAATCGGTAAGGTAATGGACCAAGGTAGTATAATTGTGCCCAAAATGGCGAGCTTTTTAGTACGTTAAAAGTTATTATATTCTCGTCCCTGGATAACAGTAAAGTTTGTGTGGAAGAATTGGAACGCGCGGTCCGATTAACTCGAAACTCAGTGTGTGTACTTAAGACTAAAAATAAATAATAACACGTATGAGGGTTTTTCGAACATCTACCCCTAACGTGGTGAAAAGGGGTAGTTAATTTTACAGAAGAGGATTGTAATGCGTGGGTTGATTAACTCCAAAATGGGTATAAATAATCTTTGAGTCAAATTATGGAAACATCCCAATATTTGTTTTTTGAATTCTATTCAATTCAATTCAATTCATTTATTGCATCAAATATGTATAGTAGGTACATTAAGTTCCTAAATAAAATATTTAGTAACACACATTTGGCCAATATATAGCATGCAATATTACAGGTTTTTACAGTTTATATTAAGTTCTACCCCTGTGGGGTGAAAAGACGGGACACAATTAATATGAAAAACCTTTTTCCTTTGGTTAATAAACTTGATACTTGGCAATATTTGCCTTAGTAATTAATACAGATGGTCACTTTTTAGTTTAAAAAAACTCCTCACGGAGGATTTAGGGGGTGAAAAAGTTAATAGGTAAGAAAAAAATTTAAACCCCTCGGACGGATTAACTCGAAACTCGGTACTAATAGGTACATATATTTTAAGGGTTTTTCAAAAATCGTCTCTTACCGGTGTAGAAAAGGGTAATAAAGTTTACGGGGTGGATTTTACTTCTTGCTTCCATTAACTCGAAAATGGGTATGTCATACAATGGGAACGTAGGTACCAAACGCTTTTTTAAGTACAAAGCCTGTCGTGGTAAAACGGGACGACAAGGTTTATTTAAAAAATCGAATTCATTTGAACTCACTTTAAAATTAAATAAATAAATGATAAAGATCGTAAACATACATCTTCGATATTTTTACTTTGAAGGAAAAATATAACGGCTTAGATAACTTTGTTAGTTCAGGAGTTATAGAGGCCTAACTTATAAATGCGCACAAACTTCGTATAAAAATAAAGAAATAATAAGTAAACATGTAAAATATTAAAAATAAAATCATATCAATCATCTATTGGACACGATTTTATTTCAATTTGAATACTCTAAAGAGGAGAAATCGAAATTAGGGGCTTAAAAAGTTTACAACGACACTCGATAGATGGCTTTGTCCAAATTTCTGAATAGCCGTATGGTTTCGTTACAATACAGGCTATCTTAGTAAAGTAGATATGGGTGACTACGGAAGCCTATTCTATGCGTGGCCTGACATGTACTTAACACGAAAAAATAATAATAAGTTTTTTTTTATAGCCGATTCAAATTTAAAATGGCCAATCCGTTACATACTCGTACATACTTTACATAGCACTTCGCCCGACCCTTCGTCCGCGTGGATTTCATACTTTCTCATAATTTTTTTAAGACCCCCTCCACCCTTCCAAAGGTAGTTTTTGAAAATAATTAATTTGATAATTAAGATCTTATAATTTATTCAGAAAAGTTTATAAATGAAAGGAATAAGATTGTTCATATACAGAGTTGATATGACAGAGGGGCATTAAATTACACTACGTATACTATACGTATTTAGTATTAATTCGATACCGTATAAAAATAAAAAGCGCCAAAAATGAGAAAATATTTTTTTTCATACAAAGTAATTAGCTAACAAATCAGAATAAAACGCAACCGGGTGGTTGCGTTTTTGTAAATTAATTTGACTGACCTTAGATACCTAGGTAAAAAAGTGGCAACGTATTTATCGTTGTAAGGTGCATGGCCTATGCTTAGACATAATCAGCTGTTAGAAAAGATACACCATGTTCAAACGGTGCAAAAACTTAAAAAATCATTTGCGATTAAAGCACTGCTCCTATTTAATTGATTTTTGGAGACAGAGCTTGAAAATGGTACCTGGTATAGGCAGTTTAAAGGAAAGCCCCTCTGTCGTATCAACTTTTTATAAACTATGTCCTCATTTTTCACCTCGACGGACTTGTTTTAAAAAAATCGTTTGGTACGTTTAAATTATTTGGCTAAAACGTTATTTGTACCCATTTATAAGTAATTTTGAGTCGGCGCCAAACAATCAATACCTAAACAAAGATCACCGGCGGCGGCGCCGACTCAAAATCATTTAGGTATACCTACACATTAGTTTAAGAACTTAGTTATTAAGGTTAAATAAAAAAGGTTTATTATTTTTTGCTTTTCAGTTTTTGCGGCGGCGGCGGTTTAATTTTGTAGTTAAAGGCTATAACCTACTAATTGTTTGCCAAAGGGCAGGCATAGGCAGTTCTCTCCAAAAGGACGTTCTATTTTGAGGTATAATATTTTGAAAATATTTCAAAATATTTTCTTTTTTGATTTTAGAAATGCCTTCCGTTGCAATTTTCTTCTTCGGTGGTGGCAAATCTTGAGTTTTGAAAATTTTATTTCCGATTATGTTCGCAGTGATAGGGTCTTTATTGAATCCAGTTTTGTATGTTAACTCAAAACTGCCTCTATTGACTTCTACTTCGACCATTTCATTAATATTATATGGACGCGGTTTAATTCGAGACAGTTTATACCGTGTCGTGTAATCTTCCCAGTCATAAAAATCTTGTAAAGTCATCTCTTTAAGTTTTACGTTTTTTCCTGCAGTACTAACTGCCTGAGAAAAATCTGAGAAATCATAAATTTTGTTTTTCATGCGTTTCATCGACAACTCCACCCTATGGTGGAAACTGTCGGCCGACATAAAGGTGTGGCCTGGTTCGAAATATTTTATCACAATCTTGTCGGCGTTGATGTCATTTGAATTCACAACGTAAATGAAAAAAGAAAAAAATGTCCAATTTTTGTTCTGTGATGAACAATTATTGTCAACCCACAGTATGATATTTTTATATCTCGATGAAAAATAAGAAAATGGTAGTATGCACTTATGATTTCGGCTTTGGAGCGTCCACACAACCCTTCATACCATAGTACAGGAAAACTGCCCAACTAAGCGCAAAAGCGTTATCTTAATGAAAGCGAGTTTCGAGATAATTGGAGTTATGTAAAAATAGTTTTTTTTACTTTACATATTGACTTTTTTGCTTATTAAATAGAATTTATATATATTATATTGGATCTATCTGTTACCACAATAGTTAAAATATCAAAAATGTATCTGGATATACCTTTTTCATGAGATACTGCTACACCGCTTAGTAATTATAAAATTAAAATTTGATTTACCGCTTTTTTGTTAGCTCTTCTCCTATATGTATGTATACAAAAAAATATGAATTTTCTATCGAATAAAATATGTATTGTTTTAAAGGAAAAAAGAATCAAAGTATATTTATAAAGTATTTTATTATTCAAATTTATAATGGCATAAAAAATAGTGGAAGAAAAAACGGATTCTATGAATTAATCTAGTCAAAAGTTATATGGCACTGAGTAGAGTAATGATACACAACTCACCATTCAAATCTGTGAGTGAACAATAAATCACCCGTAATTTCCCACCCCTAGAGTTGGATTTTTCAAATTTATATGGGACCAACTTTGGGGTATACCCTTTCCAATAAAAAAAGAATTATCAAAATCGGACTACTCTGTAAAAAGTTATGCGTGTTAAAAAAAGTATATACGCGTCGACTTGACAACCTCCTCCGTTTTTTTTCGTCGGTTAAAAATTGGCTGTTAATTTAGTATATTCTGTATCCTACAACTTCCACGCGAACGAGGTCGCGGGCAGAAGCTAGTCATAACTACAAATTAAAACCGGTAGCGGTAGCGGTCAAAACTGAGTGACCATTTAAAACGCGGCGCCTGTAAAACACCACACCAATAAAGTTTGTACGACAGCTTAAAAATTATGTACTTATCGAGGTTTTAGTTTTATTGATTTAATATAAAATCTTTTTAACGCTACCCAGACTTCGACATGATGTCCAGGGACCGAGATCACAGCTGAGAACATGAATGGCTTTAAATGCGAATATTCAAACGTCCACTAAAGTTGAAGTATGCAAGGGTTCTGTTACTAAATAACAGAACCCTCCAGTCCAGGTCAGTCCTACGAAACATCGAAATAACTTTTTTCACAGCGATTAGAAACGAGCCGCCATAGTAGTAATTGTATTGTATGTAAAACTAGCTTTTGCCCGTGACTTCATCCGCGTGAAGCAACTTTCTTATTTTTTTTCCGTAAGAACCAGCCTCGTACTTCAAGGAATATTCTAAAAAAAGAATTAGCGAAATCGGTTCAGCAGTTCTCGAGATTTGCGCTTAGCAACATATTCAGCGATTCATTTTTATATTATAGAGAAGATACCTATCGAATGAGTAATGAGTTGACATATTATGTGTGGTTGTTACTGTTGCTTGGACCAGTTCCATACATTTTTGCCAATTCTCCTTTACTTATTTTATTAAAAAGTACGTTTTGTTCGTTTTAAATAATTATGTTTAAATGTGTGTAATGTGTGGACGGAGCCCCTCGGGGTCGGCTGGTCCGAGCACCACGGCGCCGCGTTGCTCACTCGATCACATACACATAATATTTGCCGTCTCCGGATATTGCTTCGTCAAGTGCGGCCAACTTCACAACTACGCAGAAGCACCACTGCACTGCACAGCAGGTCGACAGGTCGACACGCACTGGCATCGAGCATTCGAGCACAGATTACTAAATAGTTAGGTACCTACTATGATTCGAGCGTGAGCACACGCACGTGTTCGGGCGCGTGTGGGTGTGTGCTGCACACTGCACAGCTCGCTAGCCACTGGCCGCTTGGCCGACTGTGCACGCTCTGCACGCTCTGCATGCTCAGCACACTGGGTTTATCGAACACACAGGTACTTAATTCGTTACTTAAACTATATCCCTGCTAAGAATAGCTAATATGGAATTCGGATTATTATTGATTAGTATATTATATAATTTCCTTTCTAAATGTTTTGCTAAAAATTCAAACAAATCAAACAATTTACTGCCCAAACACGATTATTCGTAGTTTTCCAGCGATAGGTCAGCAGCTGGCGATCCATCACCCTCGCGATCTGACTGACAGCTACGAGATTGGGCGAGCTCACTCTCATAATACAAATATCTTCGAGCGTTCCCTTACATAAGCAATACATGAACTAACAATAAATAATTATGTCGGTAGACGTTAGTTGCGTACACTCAGTGGTAACCACGCGATTAATTAGGGCAACCACTAAACAAACACGTGTGCTTCTTTCTACGCTAAATATGCAGATGTTATGAACCTTGTTGCCCGAGGGGATCCGAGGCGCGCGTGACGCGGGACGTTAGCCCGCACTTAAGCAAACACTTTAACGTTAAGTACATGATGACGTTCTCAACTCAAAAGTGTATATTTCAGACGATATGATTATGTCTGTCTGCCACGTCCGGCACTTACCTGTAGAAACGAAGCCGGGTTATGTCAGCGTGCCCACAGCTCGTTGATATTGATTGAGCCACTACAGCTGTGTGTGGCGTCTACGTAGCTATATAAGCCATCGTTAATCTTCGGTTTGGCGGTGCCGGCACGCGCCCTCATTAGTGATTCAAACCGCTCACCGCTGTCGGCTTGGCGCTTACCGGTCAACGCTGTCCGCTCGCTCAGCACACTCTACGGGTCTAAACTGTTGAGTGGCCGAGTCAAGGGTGTTCTTGTTGTACCCACGCTGTACACTATACGTGTACGCTGTACATAATCTGCACCCGTGTCGGTGCGTCAGGTCTAAAGTTATACACTGACAGAACAAAAGGTCACTGCGATCGCCTGGCTATCACCATTTGGTCTGCCTATCGACTTTTAGGGGACTTTTGAAGCTTTTGGGTATTTTTGTTAAGGTAATGACGGGTAGAATACCTGCTTACGATTTCATTACCTATAGTAAGATTGGACATTATACTAGTGCTGACAGTAGAGTTATTATTGAATCAAATCAAATCAAATTATTTATTTGCTTAATACAGGTAGGTATAAACAGATGTTACAAATAGATATAAAGTACACTGTATCATTACCTGTTTTGCAAAATTCGGAATACTATCAAAAGTTTAAATAAAAAATAAAAATTGTCAGATGAATTATAAATTTATAGATACTACATGTCTTAGACTTAACAATCAAAAAAATTAAATTAAAAATATTGGTCCAAATTAAAATAAAATTATACAGATGTCAAATTAAATTATTATAGCATGTCACCCTATTTTTATTGTCATATTATTCAATGTCAATAAATTACTCTTGCTGTATACGAGGGCTGATTGATAAGTTTCCGAAACGACAAAGAAAAACTTTAAAAATCTATTTAAAATAAATTTATTTCTCAACGTTGTTTCCTTCTACCTCGATGCATTTAGTCCATCGCTTCTCCAATGCCGATACAGCAGTTTGAAAAAATGTTTTCTCCAACCCCTCAAAATACTCGTCTACGGCAACAATGACTTCATCATTTGATGAAAATCTCTGGCCACCTAACCATTTCTTCAGGTTTGGGGATAAGTGGAAGTCGCACGGGGCCAGATCTGGGGAATAGGGTGGATGCGGTAGCAATTCGAACCGCAATTCATGGAGTTTGGCGACTGCAACCATTGACGTGTGTACAGGCGCGTTGTCATGGTGGAACAAAATTTTTTTCTTGGCCAAATGAGGTCGTTTCTTTCGGATTTCGTCACTTAATTTTTGCAGCAAGCTTGTATAGTACTCTCCATTTATTGTTTTTCCTTTTTGCAGACAATCCACTAAAATAATCCCTCGAGCATCCCAAAAAACAGTCCCCATCACTTTTCCGGCCGACAAAACCGTTTTTGGTTTCTTCGGCGCAGGTTTTCCGCTCTCAGTCCACTGCTTAGATTGTTCTTTTGTTTCAGGAGTATAATGATGTATCCAGGTTTCATTTACTGTAACATAACGCCGCAAAAACTCGTTAGGATCTCGCTTAAACAGTGCCAAACATTCCGATGAATCGTCCACACGACGTTGCTTTTGGTCGACAGTGAGCAAACGCGGCACCCATCGAGCGCAAAGCTTTTTCATTTCCAAATGTTGGTGTAAAATATTAAAAACGCGTTCAGATGACATGTTCACCATCCCTGCTATCTCTCGCAACTTTAAGCGCCGATCGTTCAGTATAATTTTGTGAATTTTTTTGATCATGTCCGGATTCGTGACTTCATTTGGACGGCCAGACCTGGGGGCGTCTTCGCAGCTCTGTCTTCCACGTTTAAAATCAGTTACCCAGGTGTGAATTGTACTCAATGCAGGAGCAGAATTACCTAAAACACTGTCTAGCTTGACTTTAATCTGGTTTGCTGTTTTCTCTTTTAAAACGTAAAACTTTATCACCGCACGAATTTCGTTTTTTTCCATTGTTATGAAAATTCACGACAGAGAAAGTTCTAGGTCCTCTCATACAAATTCCATCCGTTCGATTAAATTCAAATTTGGCGTTCTATTTTCGAAAAGATGCTAGAATATAATGTAATATTTATTTCTTGCGTATCTTTTTTTTAAGTTCGTCGTTTCGGAAACTTATCAATCAGCCCTCGTATGTGTATATCCATCTACACTCGAGAGCAATGAATCCGGGTCACTTAAAGAATGTTAAAAATCTCGGAAACTAAAAATGATAGGTTAATGCAATAAATTGTATTTAATAGACAATGTAATACTCCTTAAATGAAAGTAAAAAAAATATGAGTCACCATACATTTTATTAACACAAAATTACATAAAGAAAAAAACTGCTGATCTCTCCTTAAAACAAAAATAGGAAACATGAAATTTTTGAACTTTATTACGATTTTCTTGAATTTTAATACTTCGTATTGCCTCCTCGTGCTTCCATTACTGCGTTTACGCGGTTTGGCATGCTGTACACCAAGTTCCTTATACGATTTTGGGGAATATTCTCCCATTCCTCTGTGAGAGCAATTTTGAGCTCACGAAGCGTGATTGGGGGAGGGTTTCGTTGTTTTACGCATCTGCCTAGCTCGTCCCAAGCATGCTCGATCGGGTTGATATCCGGGCTGCGCGCTGGCCACTCCATACGAGTAATGTTCATCTCTTGAAGGTAGTCATTCACAATCCTACCTGTATGAGGTCGGGCATTGTCATGCATAAATATAGCATCCTCACCTAAATTGACCATAAATGGACCAACGTGATCATTGAGGATTTCTTCCACATATCTTACGCTAGTTAAAGAGCCGTTTTCTATGATCACCAGCTCTGTGCGACTTTCAGAAGAAATTCCGGCCCACACAAGTACAGACCCACCACCGTAGGCTACTTTTTCTTCGATGCATGCTTGCTTGAATCTTTCCCCTGGTCTTCGATACACTCTGTGTCTTCCATCGTGCTTGTAGAGCATAAATTTTGATTCGTCGGAGAACATAACTTTTGACCAATCTTCAATACTCCAATTTACGTGGCTCTGGGCATATCTTAGTCTTGAAATACGATGCCCACGCTCCAGTTTAGGGCCGTTTGCAGGTCTAAGGGGTTTTAAGTTAGATTCAGCAAGCCGACGTCTTACTGTCCATGCACTTGGGTTACTTCCTCCGAGGCGTCGAAACTGATTTGTGAGTTCAGTTCCTGTGAGAAAGCGATTTCGAAGCATGGTGTTCACCAAGTATCGGTCTTCTCGTGCTGTGGTACACCTGGTTCTGCCCGTTCCTGGTCTGCGTAGGTTAGAACCAGTTTCTTCGTAACGTCGGAGAACTCTTTGTACTGTTGACAGCGACACACCGACAGTCCTGGCTGTATCGCGCTGACTCCGGCCGGTTTCCAGCATTGTAAGTATTCTGGTGCATTCTTCAGGCGTAAGCGACATAATTTCAGCTTGAATAATGAATATAGAGCACTATCAACATGGTTTATGTACCCACATAAATGACAGATTACAAACAAAAGCAAAACCAAATGCTGTAATTTCGTAGTTCCATCTTCGAAAGTGGCCCTTTTTCAAATTTGTTTTTTTTATGATATAACTTTACAATAACTAAGAAGTTTTAATAACTTCATTTAAGGAGTATTACATTGTCTATTAAATACAATTTATTGCATTAACCTAGCTTTTTAGTTTCCGAGATTTTTAGGATTCTTCAAGTAACCCGGATTCATTGCTCTCGAGTGTATATTCATAAAATGTAGGAATTTTTGCAACTTCGACTTGAATTGATGAACAGGTAACTTTTTGACATCATCAGGCAACTTGTTGTAAATCAATGATGCCATACAAAGAATACTTTTATTGATTAATGCTGTTTTCCCATATGGTATATCAATTTCTAATCTTTTTTTGTCACGTAATTGTCTGTAGTAGCTTTTAACAGCAGTCTTATAATAATTAGGATTCGGTTTCACAAAAATATTCAGTTCATATATGTATAACGAAGGCAGTGTCAGAATTTTTAAGCTTTAAAATTGGGATTGACAGCTGGTAGTGTTGTAGTTGTTGTTGTAGTGGTGTTACACATTGCTCTAATGCATTTCTTTTGAGCTTTAAATACAGATTCCTTATCGACTGAGTTGCCCCAAGTTATAGGGCTTCTTTATTAACAATTTTTGATAGTTTGCACAGAGCCAATGAGGATTTATTAATTCTTTTATAGACATACTCTAAATGGGTTTAACATTTGTCAGTTTATTGTCAATATTAACTCCTAGAAACTTTGTATCTGTCACAGGATGTACTATTCCGCCTTGGTAACTAACGTTTATATTTGTTGGTTGAGTTCTCTGGTGAAAGTGTATAATTGTCGTCTTGTACACATTTATTTTTAGATTATTTTCGGCTAACCATTCGTATTTAATGTTTGGTTGACTACGTGCTCTTAATCATTTTCTTTGTTACTTTTTATTATTACTGTGCAACTATCTGCAAATAGTACCGTTGGTTGATTGATAAGTTTAGGAAGATCATTGATATATATCAAGAACAGTAAAGGGCCTAGGACATTACCTTGTGGAACTCCAAATTGTATAGTTTTCGAGTTTGACTTATGTTTAATCTTAATCCGTGTTTTCTGACATATTTGTATTATTTCTACTATTTGCTTCCTATTATGCAAGTATGAAAAAATGAGATAGCGCTTTACCTCTTATGCCATACATGCTTAATTTTTGCATTAGTATCCTATGATCCACTCGGTGAAAGGCTTTACAACAACCTTGTTGTTGAACAAACTTTATAAAATGATTGTTAATGTACTGAGTCATCAATAAACTAACAATCATTTCATAAAGTTTGCAAGCCAAGATTGTGGAGCTCACTCCGTCAGTATCTATCGTAGTAGAGTTAGTTACAGCTTACAGGAGCAGAGTTGTCTGTTTTATGATCGTTTTCCCCTCTCTGATAAATTTGGAACACTTGCTGTATTCGCAATTGTGACGGACCCACTAACACATCTCCCGTCGATAGTCACACTGAACTTGCTGTGGTTTCAGGGAACGATTAGCTTCCTAACAGCGCCGTGGCGGGGCACTTATTATTTCGTCCCGTGTTCCAGTCGAACCTGCAGTCAAGTGAGGCAGACCAGTGAACACATTGGGGATACCTGAGCAAGGTGTGCGTCGTGTAGTGCCCGATACAACATTATCTCCAATAATATATGTATAATGAAAGCTCCATTATAACTCTAATACAATAGGTACAGTAAGGTTATTCCACTTTTTTAATCTGGGGACAGCAACGACACCAATAATTTATAGACCAGTGTCCGTGTTGCCGGTATTCAGCAAAGTATTCGAAAAGGTAATGCTCAATCAAATGCTTAATCATTTTAACAGCAACAAAATCTTACCCTATCAACAATATTTATTTATTTATTTATCCATTTATTTCAGGCACCAAGGCCCATATAAAACACATACAATACAATATTAATATTAATATAACTTAAAAATACTATAAATACATACAACATTATAATTACACTAAAAACTAACTAAGTCACACGAAGTGAACATGGCGAATATGGCTTCACTAAGGGACGTTGTACGCCTGACGCCGGTGTCACTTTATTAAAACACATATTTACAGCGTGGGAGGAAGCCCAAGATGCCAGAGGAATCTTTTGTGACCTCTCCAAGGCATTTGAATACGTTAATCACGAAACCTTACTCTTGAAACTTGAGCAATAAGGACTAGGTAAACTTACGCTCAGTTTAGTAAAATCTTATTTACATGATAGACAACAAAAAGATCAAGTAAATGGTGTCAATTCACTTGGTTTACAAGTAAAAATGAGTGTTCCACAAGGCTCAATATTAGGTCATTTCCTCTTTTTAGTATATATAAACATTTATTAAAAAAACAACCACAAATGGTGTTATTTGCTGACGATCCTTCCTTAATTTTTAAGATAAATAGACGTGCATCAAATCTTGATGACGTACATAACGCCCTACTGCAAGTGCAAAATTGGTTCACTGCTAATAATTTAGTATTAAATGGGAAAAAACTAAATGCATAAGATTTGCTTTACCGAATGTTAAAAGTAGTGATTGTGACATGAATAAGGAGAAACTAGAATTCGTCGTTAAAACTGTTTTCCTGGGGATAACGCTCGACTTTAGGCTGCAATGTCCTCATATAACATCTCTTGCAAGATGGCTAAGTTCAGCAGCATTTGTGCTGTAAGAACAATCCGTCAATTTACTAATGTAGATACCGCGAGGCTAGTCTATTTCAGTTACTTTAATAGTATCATGTCTTACGGTATTTTACTATGGGGACGGGCTGCAGATATCGAGTCTATTTTTATTCTGCAGAAAAGTGCCAGTGCCAGTGTATATATATATATAAAACGTTTATTTTCTCTACACAAGTTATGAACATAATGCTAGAGTTTGACAGTAGTGCAAGAACAAGGGGCTAAATTTGTGAGAGACTGGAGCCTGAGATAGGTTTATATAATAACCTGTATTACAGGTCACCAGGGCCCTCCCGCGGCTAGATGCCTGTTTTTTTTTGGATACACGACTTAAAACAATGCAGGATACTTAACGAACTATACATTAATAAACATAATAATATAAAATTTAGTAACAAATGTAAAAATAACAATTTTCTGCATGGCACCAATTATATATGACCATAATACCAGAATCAATAAAAATCTTAAATGTTAATTTGTTTAAAAGACATTTAAAAAACTTTCTCGTAAGTAAATCGTATTATAATATCTCGGAGTTCTTATCGGAAAAAATAGGTGGGAGATCTAAGTAAAAGCCATTTTTAAATGATTTTATGATTGACTTCTTGGTACTCATCGTGTTTTCAGTTTATTTATTCTTGACATGCACTTTGTAACAATAATTAAAATTAAAATGTGATTGGACTTTTTGATAAAATAAATTATTTCTTTTTTCTTATTTTATACTTATTTAAATTGACATTCTTGTATTTGTATCCATTGTTGACATACTTAATACTGTAGCCAGTGTCATTTGATGTAATTGACTTTGATTTGACAATAATTTGTAAAATGGAATTATAATAATACTTTAATAGTTATTTAAAAGTATAATAATTGATTATGATTAATTTTTGACGTTCTATTTTGAATTGAATTTAAATTTTAACATTTTAATTGTGAAAGAAACTTAAATTTTTACGTAATTCTATTTTTTTTTTCTCTTTTTGTTTTTGTACTTTTTGTTTTTGTATTGTCTAGTGCAACTAATTTTGTATGCCATAAATGGCAAAATGTGTAGCCACCTCATATTAACTATAAGACCTTCATACTGTACCTACTCATGTTTTACAAAAATAAATATTATCTTATCTTATCTTAACAATAAAAAATACTATAAAAAAATGATGGAAATACCAGAGTTTGTGGGAAGTGAGTGGCCGGAGAAAGTGTATGACAAGATGTAAGAGTGTATGTGAGTGGTTGTTTGAGCGAGTGTGGTGCCTCATCGGTGCGGTATCATGACGGTACCTTTTATTTATTTTATTTATTTATTACGGTTTACCAACAGATGTTACAGCGATACATACATAGAATATACATAACAATAGATCTTAGTTCTACTGCACACCCAATTACAGGTAAACACAACATGCAATTATTCTATTTCACTAAGGACAACAATTTTGTACAATATAATATAAACGAAAGTGCCAGCATGAATATTGGCTTAAACTATAACTTAAATTTAACTTATCATATTATGTATATTAGTATTGCGGATGAATTTTACTAGTGTGTCTGTGTGGATATCATTGAGATCACTGTTTTCATTTACTAATTTACACATCCGTGGAATAGGGGAACCAGTACCAGACTTAGTTCGACGGAAGGGTGGGACTAGAGGAGTGATGGGCTTTCGTGGTAGTCTACATGGGACTCGAAAAGAGACTTTACTTAGGAGTTTAGGGCAGTCAGTCTTATTCCTGAGGAGCTTGTAGATAAACCTTAGATCCAGGATATCTCTCCGTCTCTCAAGGGACTTCATTTTGAAAAGGGCCAGCTTATAGCTATATGATTCTCTTTTGATTTTTTTCCCTACTGAGAATCCTAGGTACTTAATTTAAAAATCTTTTTTGCACTCGCTCTATCCTAAGGCAATATATCTATGAAAACATCATGTACGTAAGGAAAAATTAAAATCTTTTCAGTAAAAGAGCTGACAGACACACTTATAGAACTAGAAATAGGGACCAATTAGTTCAAGTTCAGTTCAACCAGGTTTCAGACTGGCTAAAGTAGACTCTTCCTTCATGGGGCACTGTTTAAAATTTTACAATAAAATACCTCCCCCGACATACTCCAACTCAATGAAACGAAATTCAAATCTTACATAAAACGCACACTATGTAGCCAAGCATATTATAAGTTGGGGGATTACATCGCTGACAAAAATGCTTGGCTAAACGCTGGTCCTGCTCCACAGGACACATAAATAAATTGATAAGCATTTGAAAATACTTCACATTCAATCTCCTAATATTGTATAATTGCATAGCACATAATGTGAGTACTATGTACATACTATAAAGCTACCATTTACTGGGTACGTCTTTCATTGACTTGAATGTGGCTTGGCGGCTGAGAGTATGTCATGCTCACTCTAATGTCTCGCTGATGGTGGCGCGTGTGTTGGATCATTTAGCTCCCTTCAAAATGGTTGAGCTGAATGGTGCTAATCTATGCGTCATGTTCGTGAACGGGCGCCGTCAGTAGGGACGGTCAACTCTTTGCTGCCATGGCTTGTTTTTGATTTAATTTTATATTTGAATTGTTTTTTTTTATCTTTTCATTACGGACGCTTTTGATGTTCTGCATCGTTCTCACATTCTTGCCCGTTCTTCTCCTTATGTACCTACTACGCTTTGGAATGGGCAACTAGCTTCATTTTTCTGACTGACCGACCCCTTGACAATTCAAAAGTGTCTGTAATTGGTTTAATTGAAATAAATACTTTGAGTTTGAGGGTACACTTTAATAAATTCAGGGTTTCGCGTCATCCTTGAATCAAAAAAAAAAAAAAGAGATTCAAGGCTAACGCGTCGCGGCATCGCTACGTCGTCGTCACTGGTCATCACTGGCTCACATGAGTCTCAATAATCTGTTCTCATTAACTCTCAGAAGTATATTAAACACTGTTACTTTTACATACGCTCGGAATGGACCCAAAATGATTCAATGCACCATTTTCAGCATTTCATGTAATAGCTAAGTGTTTGTATTTTCTCTTTTTATGTAAACTACTCAATGATATTTTATTATTTTGTTTTAATCAAAATATTTTCAAGATGTATTTATAAACAATAAAAAAACTTTATTACAAAAAAAAAACAACCGACTTCCATAAAAACACTACAAAGTGAAAAATAACTTTAATTTCGGAAGTCGGTGTCTTTGGTTTATTTGTATTTCGTTTTTCGCCACCGACTTCCGAAATTAAAGTTATTTTTCACTTTGTAGTGTTTTTATGGAAGTCGGTTGTTTTTTTTTTTGTAAAAAAAGTTTTTATTTTTCACTTTTTTGTTGTGATAATTTTTTTGATTTAAGTGTGTTGTTTTTTTGTTGATTTTTCAAAAACCGCTTGTCCGATTTCGAATTTTTCAAATCGATTGGCAAGCGACGGAGTTATGCGCGAACAAACATAAAAAAAAAAATACAAACATCCGAATTGAGAACCTCCTCCTTTTTTAGAAGTCGGTTAATAAGACGATGATTGTGTTTCCTCGCGGTATTTATTAAAAAAAATAAAGTGCTCGGCAGACGTCGTCCTTGAAGCGCAGACGTAAATCAAGCGAGGCGCGAGATAGCTTCATCTGACACGTCGCCGCGGCGCGCGGCGTGTGTGTACCGTGGTGTGTCACGTAGTATTGACGCCGCGATCACTACGCGATTTGTAGTTTTATGGAACCTCCACTTTACTGCCGGGGGCGGCTGACGCAGTTTGTGCACACCACTGAAACTACATAGAAGGTTCACACCATACAAAAGGCATATCACGCTGGTATCCTCGAAGGGTTCGACTGAGGTGTACCTATTAGATGCCCACAAAGTCCCATGAAATAGATTCGAACCGTTTGTCATTTACTGAGCAGAAATCCAGATTCCGAGCTGCCACTGTGAATATGCTAATAGAAAAACCACTTGCTTGACCTGGGTATTGAGCCCAACTCAGAACCTCACGCTCAGCAATCGGAGGATGATGGGCACTTTTCTATTGAACCAACAGAATTAAAATTATTGTCGAAAAGCAGATAACGTAGAGAATAATAGATATAAATGGATGATGTACTAAAAGCTAGGACAGCATCGTTGATTTCACCAATGAAACTGAACACATTCGGCACATTTAAACCGCGTTGAAGATTGGGTAATTGTTAAGGAATCACACTGATAAACCTTGAACGCGGCTTAGTCGCGTTTTTCATTGATGAAATCCGCACTAAGTGTAGTGTAGTGCTGAGCGCGGTATCACTATCTAATGGTCATAACGCGCGGGACTAGTGCCGCTAGCGGTAGCGATGCACGCTGTGCGCAACTCTTGACACGAGTTTGCCTTCTGTAGCTTCTCGATGGTGGTGGTTTCAGTTTATCGCTCGTAAAGTGTCGCGCCTCGTCGCAGGTCAGCGCTGTCAGTGACGACGAGGCACCGGGCCGCCACACGGACTGGCAGGCCCATACTCAAGTGCTGCACTGTGTAGACCACTTTCATAAAATTATTGCAATCTGATTGAATTAACTCAACTTCAACTCTCCAGATAATTGAAATAATATTATTGTATCTAAGAGTCATTCGCGTCATCTCTGACAAAACTCTTCACGAAAAAGCATAAAGTTATACAAGCTAAAGTATTTTGATCACAGCTCTGTGACACGCGCACGCAAGGCGCACGCACACCGACAGGCCGACACAAACGTTCAACTTTAATTGCTTCGTCCTAACTCCTTCAATATAATGAGATGTTCTACAAAATTACACAAAATAATGTTGGCAGGTAACATTACACTGCGCAAGGGTTAAAGAAATAAGTCACGGCCGACTGAGACAGCAGAAACAGTTTTGATAGGAATTTCAGTGTGACAACGAAGTTGTTATACGACCATGTTAACCAACTGTTTATAGAGAAGTTTATATAAAAGTCAAAGTAGCGCTAACTCTGTCAGACGGGAAGTTGCGACAGTTCGCGCCCGGCCCCGCCCGGCCCGGCCCTATGCCATGCTGGCGCCCAGCGAGGATAATCTACATCAAGCGACGTCGCGTCGTCTGCTCACTAACTCACTCTTGCAGATTACGGAATGACCAACACTAAGTTTACTGAAATATTCTACCCGGACCGACCCGGACTTAAAAATGTTCGTGGTCTATCGCATAAAGTATTCAACGCTTTTTTGCGTATGTTTTCTTCAAACTATTAATACCGTCCTAAGTCTAAGAAGTATAAAATAATAGTTTTACCGATGTTTCATGATGTCTACCGTCGTACGGGTACTGCACCTAAATGTGAGTGCACACAGAAGCTTCACTCCACACAAGCGTGGTAGAACTGCCCTTGTGGAACACATCGGCGGATGGAAGTAACCGTGCGCCTTAGTACATTCCCGCGTTCTGTCCACATTCACGAATATGTAGAAGCGTTGTCGGCGGCGATAAGTTTACACAAACAGAAAAAAACGTTGGAGTCAAGCATCCGCGCACCGCGTGTCACATCCTGCCGCTTCCCGCCACCCCCTGCCGCCTCCTGCCGCCTCCTGCCGCCTCCTGCCACCTCCTGCCGTTCCCTGCCGCTTCCTGGCGCATGCCGCCAGCAGCCGCCTCCAGCCGCTTGCTGCCGCCCCCTGTCACCTCCTTCCGCCCCCTGCCACCTCCTGCCGTCCGGCTACAAATAATACCGGATTGTTTGCTCGATCCAATTGCTAGTGCTTGTAACGTTTTCCTGCCACTCTTTTCTTTAACGTTTAACTATGTACCTACTTACAATTGCCATCTACGAAAGAATATCTTTCAGTTTATTTACACCAACAGAAAAGACTCATCATGACGTCAGAATTAGAACCCTCGTATCATAAGCGAAATGCTACTCCGACTCATAGTCAACCACAGTAAGTGCTACGAAGTCTGGGAACGATTCTAATGGCAAAAATATAGTTTTTTATGAATTTTTGTCTGAATGTAGGTACATATTATGTTCCAGCATCAGACAAATACTACCGGATACAATCTATTCATATTTTGCATAAATATTCTCTGTAATTCTGCTCAGTTTGTAGGCTATACATTATCACACTATTTGCTTTGGGGATGAGCAATATTGCATTAGTATATGCGTATTTCTCTATGGTTTACCGCAAATTGTAAAAGGACGAACTTAAAAGTTTGAATAGTGCTGTCTGCACTATTCAAACTTTTAAGCTCGTCTTTTTCAATCGTCGGCGTTGCAGCTGTATTTGAACCCAATGGCTTGACACGCGACGATGGCAACGACGGCATGTCCTTACTTTCATGGAAGGTGGTAGGCCTTTAGTGTAGGATGCCACGTGTGTCGATCGTCGTGTGTCGGCGAAAGTATTGGTAATTAAATTTACCTTATTGGTAATATTTTTGAGCTTTTGGGGTTGAAACCCTCGGGCCCTGGGGTCCGAGTGCTCATGGTCTTTTTAGGGAAATCTCGAAACGACTGGTTGGCACTTATCGTGACTCGGGGCTGGCTTTTACCTTGGCCAGAGGCTAAGCATTGCTATACAACGTGCGAATGCCGCCAGTCAATTTAATACTTTTACCTTAGCCAGAGGCTAAGCATTGCTATACAACGTGCTAATGCCGCCAGTCACTTTAATACTTTTACTTTGGCCAGAGGCTAAGCATTGCTATACAACGTGCTAATGCCGCCAGTCACTTTAATACTTTTACCTTGGCTAGAGGCTAAGCATTGCTATACAACGTGCTAATGCCGCCAGTCACTTTAATACTGTTACTTTGGCCAGAGGCTAAGCACTGCTATACAACGTGCTAATGCCGCCAGTCACTTTAATACTTTTACTTTGGCCAGAGGGTAAGCATTGCTATGCAACGTGCTAATGCCGCCAGTCACTTTAATACTTTTACTTTGGCCAGAGGCTAAGCATTGCTATGCAACGTGCTAATACCGCCAGTCACTTTAATACTTTTACCTTGGCCAGAAGCTAAGCATTGCTATACAACGTGCTAATGCCGCCAGTCACTTTAATACTTTTACTTTGGCCAGAGGCTAAGCATTGCTATGCAACGTGCTAATGCCGCCAGTCACTTTAATACTTTTACTTTGGCCAGAGGCTAAGCATTGCTATGCAACGTGCTAATGCCGCCAGTCACTTTAATACTTTTACTTTGGCCAGAGGCTAAGCATTGCTATGCAACGTGCTAATACCGCCAGTCACTTTAATACTTTTACCTTGGCCAGAAGCTAAGCATTGCTATACAACGTGCTAATGCCGCCAGTCACTTTAATACTTTTACTTTGGCCAGAGGCTAAGCATTGCTATGCAACGTGCTAATGCCGCCAGTCACTTTAATACTTTTACTTTGGCCAGAGGCTAAGCATTGCTATGCAACGTGCTAATGCCGCCAGTCACTTTAATACTGTTACTTTGGCCAGAGGCTAAGCACTGCTATACAACGTGCTAATGCCGCCAGTCACTTTAATACTTTTACTTTGGCCAGAGGGTAAGCATTGCTATGCAACGTGCTAATGCCGCCAGTCACTTTAATACTTTTACTTTGGCCAGAGGCTAAGCATTGCTATGCAACGTGCTAATACCGCCAGTCACTTTAATACTTTTACCTTGGCCAGAAGCTAAGCATTGCTATACAACGTGCTAATGCCGCCAGTCACTTTAATACTTTTACTTTGGCCAGAGGCTAAGCATTGCTATGCAACGTGCTAATGCCGCCAGTCACTTTAATACTTTTACTTTGGCCAGAGGCTAAGCATTGCTATGCAACGTGCTAATGCCGCCAGTCACTTTAATACTTTTACCTTGGCCAGAAGCTAAGCATTGCTATACAACGTGCTAATGCCGCCAGTCACTTTAATACTTTTACTTTGGCCAGAGGCTAAGCATTGCTATGCAACGTGCTAATGCCGCCAGTCACTTTAAT
Organism: Apamea crenata; assembly: GCA_949629185.1. Lineage (NCBI taxonomy): Eukaryota > Metazoa > Arthropoda > Insecta > Lepidoptera > Noctuidae > Apamea > Apamea crenata. Next base: position 19,093,363 of record OX451367.1, read on the forward strand.
ACTTTTACTTTGGCCAGAGGCTAAGCATTGCTATGCAACGTGCTAGTGGGTCTCGGTATTACACTGAGGCACGGACGGGGCTCGGTATTACACTGAGGCACGGACGGGTCTCGGTATTACACTGAGGCACGGACGGGTCTCGGTATTACAGTGTGGCGATTAGGTTATCACATGAATTGAAACCACGTATTCTACATAACTTATTAAAAGAATGAATAACAATTAACATTTTAGTCGTGGGACCTTTTTTTCGTTTCAGTATTTACCTAACAACATTAAACTTAATTTGGGTTTACTTGTAACAATTTTTTACAAAACAATTATTTAATGTGATAACCTAATCGCCACTCTGTATAACGATGACCACCTATCCACGGACCAACCTCGGCTAACGTAACTTAACCTGATCGATCAACCCGTGCGGCTGTTATTACTGATTTATATTAAAGAAAATACACCTGAAACCTTGTTGTGGAGTTTTCGTAAACAAAATGTTGATTGAAACCTTTGATTAGTAAAACTTTACTTTTTTTTACATTAGTATCCAAGATATTCATATTATCTGGATATTTTTCTAGAAGTATCCGTATTACCTGGGAAGTAAGATGGGGCGTATAATTGGGTGCCCTACGTCCGACACGGCGAGCGTGACGCGGCTGTTAATGGAGTGTCGCGACAAACACGCCGATATAATGAGGTGTCAGCCCTCAACTGCGGCCACAGAAAGGCGCGGCGCAGCCCTGCCGCGGGGTAGGCCTGCCGCGGGGCGACGTGTTGGGCCAGTAGTCACCACGTTTGTGGAACACAAAAGTGGCGACTCAACTCTATCAAGCTTCGTTTAGTTTCCAGTATAAACCGACCAAAATAAAACAGTTGTAAAATTCCTACTTTTCAGTAAAATATTGTCTGTACACGCTCACCTAAAAGCTGTCCCTCAAGTCGGCGCTGGCCGTAATTGCAGCGTTTCTGAGCGAGCCCTCAGAGCGTGTCGGTTGGCCGGACTTAAAACCTTTACACTTTAGGTGACACAAACTTCATCAAGTCTTGCATTTATTAAGAGTTGTTGTTTGTGTTGTAGAGTGTTTGTTTTAGACAACTGGACTGTGATGACTGATCACAGTCCAGTTGTCTAAAAACCGCCGCCGTGCCGATGGAACTCTTGGGTTTGTAGAACTTTAGTGGTGCGAGAAGTTTACCGTGGGGTCTCAGCGTTAGGTCGCGGGTACTTGCTGGCGGCTCTGACGTCATCCACCGGATGCAAGGAGTCGTCGCGAGAGGCGCATATGGTATCGGTAATATTGCAGGCGTGCGGGGCCGGGGCAGGCGCGGGTGCTAAGGGCAAGCGGTATGAACTTTTTGAGCGCCCTCCTTTGTTAATCCGGAATCAGCGAGGAATGCGTGCCCTTGCTTCAGCTTCAAACTGATTCTTTAGAGTACTCGTTTTATTAATGTGCAAAAGTCAAATGAATGATTTGTGTAGGTGCTGAAAACTAAAAGCATCAAACCGAAATTGTAACACAAGCTTACGCTAGCAAGTTAGTACAAGACACGTTTGTTAGGGACGGCAGTACGAGTAAGAAACTATGCCTCCACCGCCGAGCTTCACGTCACAGTCACACAAACGTGTTTACACACGTCGCAGCTCGAGCGACGTCCGCCACGAGCACGACGCACTTCATTAAGCTACGTCGCAGCTCGAGTGACGTCCGCCACGAGCACGACGCACTTCATTAAGGTACGTCGCAGCTCGAGCGATGTCCGCCACGACCACGACGCACTTCATTAAGCTACGTCGCAGCTCGAGCGACGTCCGCCACGAGCACGACGCACTTCATTAAGCTACGTCGCAGCTCGAGTGACGTCCGCCACGAGCACGACGCACTTCATTAAGGTACGTCGCAGCTTGAGCGACGTCCGCCACGAGCACGACGCACTTCATTAAGCTACGTCGCAGCTCGAGTGACGTCCGCCACGAGCACGACGCACTTCATTAAGGTACGTCGCAGCTCGAGCGACGTCCGCCACGACCACGACGCACTTCGTTAAGCTACGTCGCAGCTCGAGCGACGTCCGCCACGACCACGACGCACTTCATTAGACTACGTCGCAGCTCGAGTGACGTCCGTCACGAGCACGACGCACTTCATTAAGGTACGTCGCAGCTCGAGCGACGTCCGCCACGACCACGACGCACTTCGTTAAGCTACGTCGCAGCTCGAGCGACGTCCGCCACGACCACGACGCACTTCATTAAGCTACGTCGCAGCTCGAGCGACGTCCGCCACGACCACGACGCACTTCATTAAGCTACGTCGGCCTTAGACGTATTAGGAAAAAGTATAAGGTACCATTTTTATTTAAGTACGTACCGCTTATTAATGTTTGGGACAAGCTGTTCTTCAATCTAGATTCCTTTTTGCATTGGCGCATGTCGCATCAGTACCCGCAGCACCCACACCACAACCCAAACCACCACACCGCCACACGTGCTTGAAATCTTTGCTTGCCATCATATTATCAAGTGAGTCGTTCGAGCTGAGAACAGCAATCCTCAGCTCCTTATTGAGTCATGGACGTAAACATAACCAAATGCCAACTTTAATGTTATATAACTTACTTATTTATTTCAAAATATTTGTTCATTTTGGTAATGCTCGTCTAGTGGCAACCACTGATCTTTTAATGTCTTATCTACGGATAATTCAGTGGACTGCGACATTACTTCAAGTTTTGTTAACCTTATGCATTATATATGTTGGAGATGTTTAATGTCCTGATAGTTAAACAGGCCAGACTCCAGCACATCGCGGACCGTGTGGCTACTACGTACTGTTTAGAGAACATTTGTTGTAGCCGCGCAGGACCTGGCAGGGCTGTACTGAATACACAATACGATAACATGTAGCACAACGTTAAGTGCTCGATATTACGCACTTGCTTCAAACTATTCAACTACTTACTATAAAACGAGAAAAGGACCAGTTCGCGCTTGGCACAAAGTATCGAGCAGCTGATCAAAAGTAGTGAGCATGTCAATAAAGCACGCCAACAACAAGTCATTTAGAATAGTTATTGTCAATCAGCTGTCTGTCGGAACTATTCATTACAGACAAGTAGGTACGTACAAACTGAAGTACTCATTAAATTACGTTGTAATTGTAACACACTTTACAGCTGTAGGTATGAACAGAAAGTGTAATCCCACAAAAACATTTCATGTTAAATGTTGCCGAGACGAGACCATGTAGCTCGCACTGTCAAAAAGTAATCAGATCTCATGTAGAGCCAAGCTTCTAACTCTACACGTCCTAATTCTACAAGGCCTAACTTCGCAAACTCTACACCTTAGTCAAAATATATGGCTTGGCCATTTCGCTACATTCACATGAGAGTAAGGTGAAAAACTCTCATACTGTTATACAATGGTTCTTGTGGGATTTCATTTCTTTTTGTAAGTTGCTTATGATTCTGATATTCTGAAACCATATTATACACTTTTATCCCGTAATGCAAGGGTTTGAGGGATGTTTTTTTTAAAATTATGTTTTAATTTGTAAGAAGAATGTACTTGTATAATTTTCAGATCTCAAGCATGAAATTAAGTTTGTATAGGAATTTTAAGTATTTGTATTGTATGGGAAAACCGAAACTAATCATTCCTTAATTTAAAGGGTAGAGGATGATTTACTATAAATCCTGAAATACATATCTTATTATTTATACCAAGGACCTACTTATATAAATTTTCAGACCTCTAGCATCAAAATTTACGTAAGTCTCATACAAACTTTCACCCCCTAGTTTAAGGGGTTGGGGGGGTAAAAGTTTCAAGTTTTAAGATTTTTTTGTTATTTGTGTACAGCTATTAACATAATAATACACAAATATTAAATGTAAATAATAGTACTATAATTGTTTCGTGTTTTCGCCGTTTCGTCTTATTTTTAATAGTACACAAATAACAAAAAAATCTTAAAACTACATACATACAAAATTACATACCAAATTTCAGCTTTCTAGGACGTCAGGAAGAACCTTAAGAATATGGATGATCATCAGTGAGTCAGTGAGGGGGAGTAGGGGACGACCAAAGAAACGATGGATGGACTGTGTGAATGATGATATGGTTAGAAAGGGGGTGACTGTCGAGATGGCGGCTAATAGAGGAGTATGGAAGAAAAAGACATGTTGCGCCGACCCCAAATAATTTGGGATAAGGGCAGGAGAATGATGATGATCAGTGAGTCAGTGAATCGGTGACGAAATCGGGGTATTTTAGATATCAATAAAATCTAAAGTATAAGAGCTATGCAATTTAAACTTTATAGGTTTAATAAGTCAACCACTGACATCATATCCCGAAAATTTTGTTTATCTGGAATAATCCAAACCCAAGTTAAGAAGGTTCAAAAATACGACGAAGTGCTTCGAGAAAAGGTAGGTAGTGCCCTTGCGCTTCGCTTGGCTCGTCTTAGCGGGGGCACTCCCGTGCCCCCAGATCCAATCAAATTGAAGTGGTAATATGTTATGTTATGGAATACTAGCTGCGCCCCGCGGTTTCACCCGCATAAGTTCCGATCCCGTGGGAATATCGGGATAAAAAGTATCCTATGTTATAAATATCCTGGTTATAACCCATCTGTAGTTTTTGCGTGAAAGAGTAACAAACATCCATCCATCCATCTATACAAACTTTCGCGTTTATAATATTAAGTAGGATGGATTAACTTATTTGATCATGTTAGCGGGTAGCTGCTGTGTGGTGCACCGTGATGCTCCGTGGTACCCACCCTGTGAGACTTCAACTCACCTGACTTGTTTGGTTGTTCCAGGTAGTCTAGCCTAATCTGCCAGCTTCGTCAGCCGCCCACCAGCGACCCTAGCGTGGTCTGCGTGTCGCCCACCAGTGACCCTAGGTGAGACACCTACTTCTGCTACTTCTCTGGACATAGGATTCTCACTTAACTAAACAGTGCTTATTAGCAAAGTAGAATACTCACATTATATTACTTGATTTGGTGTCCAACGTTCGTCAGATTTAAAAAGCAATCAGTTTCCCGACAGGGCTGATGAGCCCCGCCAAGCAGCAGCTATTGTTATCAAGGTGCGTGTGCGCCCGAGCGTATGTATTGTGCGCGCCCGCGCCGCGCCGCTGCACGCGCCGGGCGAGTGTCATCGCCTCTGTGAGGACGTATCGCGCGCTCTCGTAATCAGCACCATAATGCTCCGCGCTCGACGCCGACGTGTTGTTTTTAGTTTCCGTTCGGGGTGCTTGTTTTGATAGGCAATGTTAGTACTACCAGGAATTAGCCTGGTAATGGAGCTAATTAAACTACGCAGATCGCTTGTTTATGTTTGCAGTGAACACAACGCAGCGCGTACATCACATACAGAACATGCTTAAACATATAGCACGTGTGGTCTTATGCCAAAACGTTTTTTCGACGGTGTTTTCGACAGTTGGATCCAAGTAGTGGATCTATGAAACACTGAGCGAGTAGGTATGTGTATTAGCATCGTATTGATAGAATGCACGACGACCACAAGTAAGTAGTCAAGTCTATTTACTGGGTCACCAACTCGATTTTATTTTCTGTTTTCACTACAATACCCACGACACTCCTTCATATGTTCACTAGCGCAGCTGGTGTCAGTCGTATGCAAATGTGAACTCTCCCCACTCGGCTGATAGAGCATTCGGAATGAAAGCGCAAGGATTACCTCTCTACTCCCGCCGCTCCGCTCCGTTCTGCTCCCCTCCGCACACCGGCACCGGCTCTCGGCTGTCACCGACGCAAAACGGATGGAAATAAAAGGATAGTCTTTTAGCCGAATGAAAACCCATGGCCTCACTTGATGTGGTCGCCGCCGTACCTATTGTGTACCACCACTCGCCACCACTCGCTGCCACTCGCCACCACTCCTCACCACTCACCACTAACACTTACATACGTTTATCGTACTCTTGCTTGTATAAAAAATATATTAACTGAATGTGTCAGTGTGGAGAAATATAATTTGTTTTCGAGATAAATTAATGAAGCCTCGTTGCTTGCACAACATCAGCGTCCGCAGTACCGCGGTTCTGAAACACAACACCCGGAGCAGCTGTCATGTTTTTAATTAAAATTATGCTCGTGTCAATTAAATGGCGTTTCATATTCGTTGTCCGTTTGTGTGTGCATTATAATTAATTGAGCTGACTGTTATGTGCACATGAGTGCGCAGTGTTCGCTACATCAGACCACATGTTTGGCGGGAACGTCCGCGGGTCGCTACTCGCTGTTAGACGTGGAGGCTTCTCACGACCAAAAATAACGTCCATTCAAATAATAATAATGCAAAATATTGGGCAACAAGTTAACATGATCATTAGCCGACTTGTTTCTTTTGTAAACTCCTTCAGAGCGCTGTACTTGTAGGTACAGCGCTCTGTAGCGGCTGTAGCCCCGGCCGGAGCCGCGGGCGGCAGGACTTGGGCACATACAGGGAGAAGGTTCACTCCGTACAATGTACAAGTGAACGCAGGAACAGACAGGTTACAAGAGATCATCCCAGCTGGCTCACTATAAGTGTGCCTTTGCCTTTGAAGCAACATGTTAGTGTGTCTTGAATGTAATGTGGCAGAGTATTTCGCGGAGCCACAGCAGAGCTGAACACTGCGTATTATTCCGCATCAGCATACTGAGCCCGCCGCGAGGCTGCGGCTCCGGAGAATTTACATTCAAACTTTAGCGCCCAACCCGGAGCGCTGCATGCATTAAGTGAGCTCCAAGAGTCGCCGTCCGATGTAGCCGCAGGTGCGGTTGACGTACATTCAACCTTCTGCTTCTGTATATAAGATTGTTCGTAGATTATGGCGAACAGCGTCATCAGCTCGGTAAGTTCCTTGAATTCCATACTGATAATATTTCAATAAGGGTTCGTAAAAATCCGATATTTAAAATAATGAAATAAAAACATAATGCAAAATAAATATAAAAATATGTTGAATATATATCATGTAAACACAAAATATGCGGTTTTCATGCTGTTGATGGTTAACACGCTGTTTTAGTTGTAGAACAAAATGTTAACACGCTGTTTTAGTTGTAGAACAAAAGCTTGTATTTGATGATTTAATTTATTATAAAAGTAACAAAAATTCCCAATATTTGTTGAAAAATAAATGTCTTAGCACAATAAGCATCTGAATGGTACCCGTGAGGAGATTCCTATAAAATTGAAAATTATTAACTATTAGGGAATCAAAATCAAAATCAAAAGTCATTTATTCAAATTAGGCTGAGAATCAGCACTTTTTGAACGTCAAAATTACAAAAGACAGTCCCCCAAAAACGCCCACCCTTCACCACTTCCTAGTGCTATCGCTGGGAAGAAGAAGTGGCGCAACAAATTCCCCAGCAGCACAGCTGTCTGTTCAATTTGATTGTACGAGTATACAATACTAGGTACCTATGTTCGGTAATTAACATTACAAAACCAAAACATAAAATTTAATTATTTGCCATAATATGTCAGCTAGCCACGCCAATATACCAACAAATATAATAAAAACTATACGTACTCAAGCTAAGAAATAATTAATTAAAATGTAAATATGAAAAATGAAAAATGTTTTATTCAGTTACAAACAAAGTTCGTTCAACAGTTTTGAGGTTGACCTCTCCTTTTAAGCGTGAAAACACTTGTGCCAGGAGAGGCCGCTCTCCCTTAACTTGATTACATTTATATAATTATATATTTATTTATAACTTAGATATGAAATCTATATCGTATGCAAAAGAAAACAAGAAAATCTTAAAAGTCAGTCTATGTGAGCACTCATGCAATAAATAAAAAAACTTACTACCCAAATAAAAGCCTCCAGGCATAAAGGGCGTGACAGCTTACATATTTATGCATTGCTGGGTTCTAAGACCTGGCAGTAAGCTAATTCTGGAGAAAGAACATAAACATTGTCTTGCGTTAAACTAGGGTGACCAACTATTCTTATCGTCTAAGTAGTCGTTGATGGAATAGTATGCCTTTGAACAAAGGTTGGATTTTAGTTGAGCTTTAAACGCATTAAAAGGCAAGTCTAGAAAAGAAGAGGGTATCTTGTTATAATAATAATAATAATAATATTTTATTTGCAAAAAACATGGTATACAAGATGGTAATATGAATACACTGGTAGGTTCTACATGTTTTGCTTCATGAAAATAAGCGTGCAAATTTACATACAATCATGACAACAACATACAACCACTGTCATCGTCCGATTTTATGCTCTAGAAACTCCTTGACACTGTAAAAACTATTAGCAGATAACCATTTATATAATTTACTTTTGAACAATCTTTTATTTAATATTTTAAATTCCTCTGGTATCTTATTGTATATCCGGACACACATAAACATGCAGCTTTTATTATATTTTGCAAGCCTAGGTAATATATATATAAAAGTAAAGTAAATAGTATAAAAGGTTATACCAGGCCCAACAAATGAGTTATGAACCTTATGAAGCCGGTGAAAGGGGGCACGTAGTTTGTCCTTATTTCTAGTGTTAAAACTGTGAATATCACTATTTTTAGTGTACAAGTGTAAATTTTGCCTAATATATAAAATGTTGGCAAGGATAAATTGAGATGCAACCGTGAGAATACCAATATCTTTAAAGAAATCTCTTAGAGAAACTCTGGCACCTAGCTAGTAAATTGCTCGAACAGCTCGCTTTTGAAGGACAAATATATTTTGTATATCAGCGGCTTTGCCCCACAGCAGAATACCGTAGGACATAACGCTGTGAAAATAACTAAAATAGACTAAACGAGCTGTATCAACGTCAGTGTATTGTCTTACTTTCCTGACGGCGTAGGCAGCCGAACTGAGCCTTCCTGCTAGACTTGATATATGAGGTCCCCACTGAAGTTTGGCATCTACTGTTAGTCCTAGAAAAATTGCCGAGCCTACAGTTTCAAGCACCTCTTTATCTAAGACGATGTTGGGTCCTAGGTTTCTAACATTCGGTAAGGCGAACTTTACACATTTGGTTTTCTCGGCATTGAGAACTAGGTTATTTGACGTGTGGCGGCTTAGTAATAGCAATTTGCTGAGTTGCATTCTTGACGGAATATAGGAGCGTAGGCGATCGGCTCGCCAGTCGCCTACGTTACACCGCCCTGCCTTGTGGCATACCTAGTACATAGTTAGTTATAACGAAGTATTGTGGAACCTAAATAAAGGACAATTTCTTCTTTGGAGTCACGTCTCTTTTAATTACCTCACCATACACAGAACACGCACAACACTGGTGACCTTTCGACGATTTCAAGATTTTACGTTTTCGTGACAATAGAGTAGGCGACTCAATAAGCGTACGAGGCAGAGGCTTAAAAACCACGTGGTGCAAAGTAAAACGCAACGTGCTAAAGTTAGATTAGAGCAACGCGTGAGTATCGTTCAGCAAAATGAACCTGCCAATGGTAACCGGTTCCCCCGGGACTTCAGCAGACGTCGCGATGGTTACGGTGCAGATGAGAGTTCCGGAGTTTTGGAGAGAAATACCAAGATCGTGGTTCTGCCAATTTGAGGCAATAATGGCACCACAGAAACAAGGTGACAGTCAAAAGTATGATATGGTGCTCGCGAGATTGCCCACAGACGTTGTACAGCAAGTAACCGACATCATCGAGGCACCGCCGGAAACAGGGAAATACGAAACGAAAAAAAAACTCTTATTGTCCGTTTACGAAGAGAGTGCAGATAAACAATTTCAAAAATTGATTCACGAAATGGACCTGGGAACACAAAAACCGTCGCAGTTACTGAGGAAAATGACAACTTCAGCGAAGAAATGCAATCTGACAGAAGAACCGCTAAAAAGACTGTGGCTAGATAAGCTAACACCTAACGTACGCGCACTGCTGGCAATGAGCGAAGACATCAAGTTGGAGGATATGGCTAGGAAGGCGGATAAAATATTGGAGACTTTGGGAAGCGGCGAGGTCGCATCCATAACACCAAGCACATCAACAAACGACAGTGTAGCCAATCACTTGAAGGATTTAGCAATGGAAATGAAAGAATTACGCGGGGAATTAAATGAGATAAGGCAGCGAAATAGAAGCACACCAAGGAACACAGGAGGCGGACGATGGCAACAACGCAATAGATCCAAAAGTCGGACGCGGCGCACACCAGAATCACCCGCTTGGCTGTGCAGACACCATTACCGCTATAGGGACAACGCGCGGGCATGTGAATCGCCGTGCAGCTGGGCCAAGAAGCAGCAGAAGCCGGAAAACTAGACGCGGTGCAGTCAGCGTCGGCGGACGATTGTGCCGCGGGGAACCACCGACTTTGTGTAAAAGACTACAAAACGGGAATTGTGTATCTAGTGGACACGGGTGCTAACGTGTCAGTGATGCCTGTGGGTAAAGTGAAAACAAAGCAAAAACAAGAGTGTACGTACAAACTTTTCGCAGCAAATAATTCGGAAATAAAAACGTATGGTGTAGTGACTATAGAATTAAACTTAGGTTTACGTAGAAGTTATAAATGGTCATTTATAGTTTGCGATGTGAAGCAGCCAATCATAGGGGCAGATTTTTTAAAGGCACACCAATTAGTCGTAGATTTACATAATAAAAGGTTGATTGACGGTCTCACTAATTTGAGTAAGGAAGCAACTATAGTGAAATGTTCCGAATTTTCCATATCTAGTATTCAGCATGATAACCCGTACAGAGATTTGCTCGAAAAATTCTCAGAAATAACCAAACCGATATCGTACAAAGAACCACCTAGTCATAATACATACCATCACATAGAGACCACAGGCCCTCCCGTATTTTTCCGTGCTAGGCCGTTGCCACCCCATAGATATAAAATAGTACAAGAGGAATTTAGGTTAATGCAAGATTTAGGTGTATGTAGGCCGTCAAAGAGCCCATGGGCGAGTACACTGCACGTCGTGCCTAAGAAGTAAGAAGGATGGCCAGATCAGACCCTGTGGCGACTATCGTGCACTCAACGCGATCACGAAGCCGGACAGATATCCGATCCCAAGGCTACAAGATATCACCTATGGACTAGCAGGTACCGATCGAGAGACCCCACGACGCACAAGGCAGTAATTGTATATCAGCGAATTCACGAGCGACATACAATACGTCAACGGAAACGAGAATCCGGTTGCTGACGCGCTATCGCGGGTAGAGTCCGTTGTTTGCCCAACGTCTATCGACTTCGACGAAGTCGCCCGAGCACAGGAAACAGACGATCAAATGGCGCGTATGCTAGCAGAATCGCGAGGTAACATTGTAATAAAACAAATACATTCACCGTTGTGTAATAAAACAATTTATTGTAGCATTTCAGATAAACAGGTAAGACCATATCTTCCACACAAATTTCGTAAAGTAGCTTTCGATACAGTACATAACATAAGCCACCCAGGAATTAGGGCCACACGGAAGATGATAACGAACCGTTTCTTTTGGCCGGAAATAAACAAAGACGTAACCAGATGGGCAAGGTCTTGCATTCATTGTCAAAAAGTAAAAGTACAGCGCCATACAGTTTCCAAATTAAGTAGTTTTCCGTTGACAGATAGATTCGAGCATTTACACGTCGACATAGTTGGTCCGCTACCAACGGCACAAGAAGGCTATCGGTATTGCGTCACTATGATAGACAGGTTTACTCGGTGGCCTGAAGCGATTTCAGAGACAGAGATAACCGCGGACACAGTAGCAAAAGCCATATACGAAGGTTGGGTATGCAGGTTCGGGTGCCCCTTGACACTAACAAGTGATCAGGGAAGACAGTTTGAGAGCGAACTTTTTAAAAGTTTGCTAAACATTTTATGCATAAAAAAGACCCGTACAACAGCGTATCACCCGCAGGCGAACGGAATGGTTGAAAGAATGCATCGCTCACTTAAGGTTGCAATTAGGGCTAGGCTACAGGATAATAGGTCATGGGTCAATGAATTACCGACAGCAGATTGTTGGGACTTCGCGCGGCTTGTAAAAATGACGATAATGTAAGTTCAGCGGAATTATTATTGGGACAGACACTACGTTTGCCAGGCGATTTTTATTGCGAAACCGAAAAAACCAAAGTAGATCACCAACCAACGTTCGTAAGCAAACTTAGAAGCGTCATAAATAGTATGCGGCCACAGTCAAGAGAGAACAGCGATTCGCGAAAAATATTCATCCATAAAGATCTAAATACGTGTTCTCATGTTTTTGTAAGGAATGATATGGTAAAAAGTTCGCCAACCCCATCATACAACGGCCCTTATAAGGTAATCAGTAAGGAAAGAAAACCTTTCACATACAAATAGGTGATCGTCAATCAACCATTTCCATAGACAGATTAAAACCAGCGTATATTATTAATGAAGAAAAACCGCCAGAAAACATTAGTACTAATAACGAGAGTGAATCGGATATAAAAGAAGGTGGACAAAAATCACTACCGCCTACTCAACCAATAGAACTCCACACTCACCACACGACACCAGCGGCGCACAAAGCGGACTAAGTTAATATAGGCGTTGCGTGCGCGGCGCCCATACACTCACTACTCCACACTCGCTGAAACACCAAGAAAACCGCACGAGCGACGCACACACACTTTTACAAGTCGCTCGTTACACCACACCACGCCCCGCGCCCCGCGACGCCGCCGGCCAGACCTGGCGGCGCCGTAGGGGGGCGGGGACAGCACCCACTGTAGCGGAGCGCCAACCAAAACTGGCGCCCTTGTTGCTAGATCGGCTCTTGCCGGGCCTTCCCTAGGGAACTAGGGATCTCACCCAGCAGGAGCCTGGTCGCACGGGCGTCGTGAAGCACTTCGGGCGCTCCTACAGACACTATACAAATACACACCAACAACCACCAGGGGGAGGCATACCCCCCGGGGGTGATAGGTGTGCGAAGAGCTCCCTCCCCTCCCACAAGGGGGGGGGGGGGGGCGAGAAACCCAACGACGGGTCCCCACTTTTGGGGGCCGAGAGAAAAACGCCTCGGTCATGGGGCCGAAAGGAGCCCCAAAACCGACCCCTCGCGCCCCCTTCAGGGGCGCAGAGACGACCACGAACGCTACCGCCTATGGCTATAACCACACGCTGTGGTCGAGTGATTAAGAAACCGGTACGATTTTTGCTCACCTGTCAAAATAATGTAAGTACATCAAAGGTTGTTAGAAATTTTTGTACATTTCACTGCGGTTATTTGGAAAATATTCTTTGTGTGCAAACTAAATACAGTTTTTGAGTTTTGAGATGGGAAATTACCATAATAAAGATTTCATGGCCATAGCACAGGCCCAAGTAGTAGCAGGACAGCAGTTAGAAAGCAAACTGAACTACTTCGGGATAATACTAATCATCATCGCTGCAATAATGGGCATATTATTATGTTACGCAATCAAGAGGGGTTGCATAGGCCAGGCGAAACAATGGTTAAGAAGAGAAGTGCCAGTGATACTGGCAGGACAGATCTATTTTTGCGACAGAATTAAAACAATAGGCAGCACTCAACTGTTGGAATGCTGATAAAATATTATCGTAAGCAATATTGTAAGCTTAGAGACTTCAGAGTACTGTAATAGTGATGTAAGGATGTAGTTTTACTATGATAAAAATAGATTATGTTAAGAAAATTATAATTGTAATTTTTTTTAAAAGAGGGGGGGGGGGGGTGTAATGTGGCGGCTTAGTAATAGCAATTTGCTGAGTTGCATTCTTGACGGAATATGGGAACGCAGGCGATCGGCTCGCCAGTCACCTACGTTACACCGCCCTGCCTTGTCGCATACCTAGTACGTAGTTAGTTTTAACGAAGTATTGTGGAACCTAAATAAAAGACAATTTCTTCTTTGGAGTCACGTCTCTTTTAATTACCTCACCATACACAGAACACGCACGTAAACGTAAACCAATCTGTAACTATTGAGAGTGCACTGTTTACGTCGTCAAAATCTTGTCTATAATAATAATAATAAATAAATAATAAATCCCTGGACATTTCACACAGCACCATTTGTCCCAAGCTAAGCAACCTAATGCTTGTGTTATGGTAACAAGATGGCTGATAAACTACTTATATACAATTTTTTTTTTGTAAATACATACATATTATAGATAGAAAAACACCCAGACTCGGAACAAATACATGTAGGTCATACAAATATTTGTTCCGTGCGGGAATCGATCCCGCGACACGCAGCGCAGCAGTCAATCGCTTAACCACTGCGCCAACCGCGCCGTCTATTCCTGTCTACTTTAAAAATAAGAGAGGTATCATCTGCAAACAGTACAACGTCACAGATGCCCGTCAAATGGAATGTTAAATCATTGATATAAACTAAGAACAAGAATGGACCCAGTATTGAGCCTTGCGGAACACCTAACTGAACTGGTAGCCCGGATGATTTCACACCATTAACATCTACACATTGGACCCTATTATGTAAATACGAAATAATTACGTTGAGAGCTTCGTTTTGGACACCGTAATTTTGACACCGAAAACTCCAATAGCATTTTGTGATTTCTCCTATGCGTCAAATATGTGTCTCAACAGAGCAACACCCGCATCTGTAGTTGAACGACCTTTTGTAAAGCCATATTGCTCATTATGGAGGAGGCTATTTAAATTAAAATGTCTGAGAATCTATACAAAACCAAAACACTATCTACAGCGTGTCACAGAAAGGGTATATACATAGCAAAGGCACGGCTTCTTTGGATGATATCAAACGATATTGGAAGGGTTTTTAAATCCTATGTCCACATGTTCGGAAGTTATGAGATTTTTTAATACATTGATACAAGAAACCGAACTTTTAAAATTGAAATAAGCACATCACTAGCACTAAGTCAGCTGATCGGTGTCAGCGAACTGTTTGTAAGTAAAAATAAGCCTCTTACTCCTGGTAATTCTGAATAAAAGGTTCCGCATGTTTATTTTTTGTTTACAAAATATTATTACTGACTTTTCCTAAACTTTGATTATGTTTGTGAACTAGCTACAGTACAATTAATTGGTCTTGGTATCATTTAACGAAATAATATTTAGATACGTGCTTGCATTGTCACGTATCATTTACACACTTGTTGGTTTTTTACTTAGTTGCCCTTTTGTAGAAGATTACTTTGTAGATAATTATTATCTACCTAGTAATCTTCCACCCACCTTACCATCGTACCTACAACATAGTAAATACCTAATTCAAAAACAATATTCCTGTAAATATCCTGGGCTATGTCATTCGAAATGAGAACTTCTATCAAACCGTCAAATGTTGCATGTTGTTGTTGTTGTCGCTTATTGCTAACATAAACAATGCGGACAAGTTAAAAAGTGTCGGCATAATAATTATGTATGTAATTTTATTGATCTTATTTGAAATAAATAAACCTACCGATTCGCTGTTTATGATTGTCACTTGTCAGTACAATACTTTGGGCAAATATGAACTTCAAAGATTGTGAACCCATAACATAATAATTTTTACACATACGATCCAGGAGTTGTTTCGTAAAATCGTCAGCTCGTACCATTGAATTGATCATAAAAATCGAATCCTTACGTGCATTCACGAATTAATATTTAATTTTGCCATTAGAACTTAGAATAGAAAAAGGATTTAGTTAACAATTTATGTCCAAGTGAACCCAAAACATCATTTCAATTCACCTCTTTGGAACTTATTACAGTACAAATAAAATCACAGTTCACACATCGGGTTCCGTTCATAATTTTATTTTTAAAATAAGGTTTTTTTTTAATAATTATGACGAAAACTATTATTAACAAGTTAATAGTTTTTTTTATTACAAAATAATAGCACGCACGCATAATTTTTGTCTGTAGGACTAACCGAAGAATTATCGGAAGTTCACGGTCTGTCGGTGCTGTTTGAGTGGTACATGGGTTTTATTGGTTTGAGCACGTTTTTAGTCTTTATTAATTCAATTAAAGAAATAAAAAATGTCGCAAAACTGCATCTAACTGTGGAAAGAAATTAATAAATCCCAAAATCCCAAAAAAAAATTAATGATTTTTCAATTTTGAATTTGAATAACGTAATTAGTTTGCTCTAGTGTATTAGATTTACGGAGTTTAGTTGAAATCTATATATATAAAAGAAAGTCGGGTTTGTTACAACACTTATAACTCGAGATCGGCTGGATCAATTTTCATGGTTTTTGTTTCGTTGGATTTGTCTCCGCCCTTAATAGCAGAATACATTTTAAAAACAATCAAAACTTGACGAATACATAATTATGAAAATGAATCATTTTCCATTTAATTATGTTCCTTTGTTTCGTACCTGTCAAACATTTGTTTTCCTCCTGTCATCCTGTCAAATACTGTGATTGACATTTATGCATGCGTTCAGAAATGTATTTTGTGTAAACTATTTAAAAAGGGTGAATAAACTTTTGTTTGTATTTTTTTTAATCAATTAAAAAGGTTGAAAAGTGTATTAAGCAGATTTGAATAGAAGTTCCTCAAATATTTATGCGTGCGTTCAGAAATAATGACAAATGGTTAACATCGGTAGGAGTAGGGTAGGAGTAGGGTGGTAGTAGGGTAGGAGTACGGTGGTAGTAGTAGGGTAGGAGAAGGGTAGGAGTAGGGTAGGAGTAGGGTATGAGTAGGGTAGGAGTAGGGTAGGAGTAGGGTAAGAGTAGGGTAGGAGTAGGGTAGTAGTAGGGTAGGAGTAGGGTAGGAGTAGGGTAGGAGTAGGGTAGGAGTAGGGTAGGAGTAGGGTAGGAGAAGGGTAGGAGTAGGGTAGGAGTAGGGTAGGAGTAGGTTAGGAGTAGGGTAGGAGTAGGGTAGGAGTAGTGTAGGAGTTGGGTAGGGTAGGGGGTAGGACACCACGCGAACGAAGTAGCGCCGGGCAGCTAGAAATAATTTATATGGCAAAACAACGTTTGCCG
Source organism: Apamea crenata (assembly GCA_949629185.1). Lineage (NCBI taxonomy): Eukaryota > Metazoa > Arthropoda > Insecta > Lepidoptera > Noctuidae > Apamea > Apamea crenata. Next base: position 19,110,314 of record OX451367.1, read on the forward strand.
GGTCAGCTAGTTATTAATAGGATGTAAAATAATCTTGAATTCTTGAACAACATTTTTTAATAGTAGTGGACAGGACACTAATAGGTACAGCTACCCTGTACCAGAATAGCAGGGAATAGGAGTTTTCTTTAGCATTATTGTTATTTGTTTTGCTCGTCAGTCGACGTCTGTTCCGTATCTAGTGCACTCGTTTTTATCCCTGTGACACGCGCATCAGTTCAGTGCGACTACACCTAATTGACTTTTTTTGTTGTGTTTGCAAAATGTTAAGTAATAGCGAATATTACGAAATGATGATGCGTGTTGGAGCAGAACATGGTAATTTGCGAGCTGCCTGAGAACTGTACCGTCGCCGTTTTATTGAGGGTAGACCAGATGCTGAGCGTCGGCAGCTGCCTTCGGCATGTTTTAGTCGGATGGTACATCGTCTGTCGTCGTGGATTGGGCGTGGTAGTAGAAGCGTGGCTTGGCCTCCGCGATCCCCAGACCTAACCTCGTTAGACTTCTTTTTGTGGGGGTACAGGGCATCGGATATAGTTGAAGTTTAGTAAGAAACCGTTGGATATTTTTGAATGAAATTTAATTTGGTAAATAAACTGTTTGTTTTCTATTAATGAAATTAAATTTCATTCGAAAACATCCATCGGTTTCTTGACAAACTTCAACTATATCCGACGGCCCTGGTTACTTATCTCCTTTGGTGACCGTACATTAAAAATGTAGTGTACGCAGTGCACTGTGATACAAATACAATGGACAAAATGAAAGTGCGGATTGAGGCCGCTTTCCGGACAATAACACCAGACATGCTACGCAATGTTCAGGTGTCCATCAACAAGCGAGCGGCCTTGTGCATACAATACCAAGGTCACCACATCGAACCCCATCTTTAAAAATGTAAGTCAATTTACTAAATTAGGCAAAGCTTTAAGATTTTACTGTTTACTCGGTAATAAGTAATAATAAGGGATGAAACTAGTTAACCTACCTAAACTTTGTTTCGATTTTTTACGTAAGTTTTGAATCTCAGTTTTTACGTGCAATTTCTGGCTTGATATTAACGAGTAGTAAACTGTAAATCAATAATTACGCATTATTTTTTACATCACGGTAAAGTAGGTATGGTCCGTATGGTATAATATTGCGCGCGCGCCGCCGCCGAAAAAGCCGCCAAAGAGATTGCGTCCCTTTGACGGCACGTGCGGTGACATGTTTTATTTCGTCAGTTCGCGCCGACAAAGAACAGCGCCTGCAGTAGGTTACTACGATACTAGGCGCGCAGAATTACGGAAGAGATTTATCGTAATATTGGCAACTGAAGTTGAAGTCATTGACCTACGTAGTGCGGTGACACGTTTGTTATGATTTGAATTTAAGAAACCTAAGAAACCGAAAATTTGGTATCAATTTTTAGAGTATTTTATTTTGAGTTGAAACCCTTCCAATATCGTTTGATATCATCCAAAGAAGCCGTGCCTTTGCTTTCCCTTTCCGTGACACGCTGTATATTATATATTAAAAAAAAAACTTTTTCAAAACAAGCTTTTTTTACTTGTTAATAAAAAGAACTAATAAGTTAAAAATAATTTAAACCTGATAACAAAAACCCATTTTTTTATAAATAAAAGCGTGTTACATTGTAACCCCGTGTGGTGTAGTTAATGTTTTTAATACATCATCTCCATTAAACTTTTAAGTAATATAATAGACATCGTAGCTCCCTATCTAGCTGTTACTATTAATAAATGTGTTGATTTAGGAACTTTTCCTGACCTCATGAAGAGTAGTAAAGTCATAACATTATTTAAATCAGGTAATAAGAATGACGTTGGCAATTTCAGGCCTATTTCTATCTTACCTGCATTTAGCAAAATATTTGAAAAGTTAATACTCAAGCAGTTGCTAAGACATTTTAATTTATATAGCCTCCTCCATAATGAGCAATATGGCTTTACCAAAGGTAGTTCAACTACAGATGCGGGTGTTGCTCTGCTGAGACACATATTTGACGCATAGGAGAAATCGCAAAATGCTATTGGAGTTTTCTGTGATCGCTCCAAAGCCTTTGATTGCGTGCACCATGACACGCTTTTGCGTAAGTTACGTCATTACGGTGTCTCAAACGAAGCTCTCAACGTAATCATTTCTTATTTTACATAATAGGGTCCAATGTGTAGATGTTAATGATGTGAAATCTTCCGGGCTACCAGTTCAGTTAGGTGTTCCGCAAGGCTCAATACTGGGTCCATTCTTGTTCATAGTATATATCAATGATTTACCATTCCATTTGACGGGCATCTGTGACGTTGTACTGTTTGCAGATGATACCTCTCTTATTTTTAAAGTAGACAGGAATAGACAAGATTTTGACAACGTAAACAGTGCACTCTCAATGGTGATTTACGTCAAATAACCTAGTTCTCAATGCCAAGAAAACCAAATGTGTAAAGTTCGCCTAACCGAATGTTAGAAATCTAGGACCCAACATCGTCTAAGATAAAGAGGTGCTTGAAACTGTAGGCTCGGCAATTTTTATAGGACTAACAGTAGATGCCAAACTTCAGTGGGGACCTCATATATTATCAAGTCTAGCAGGAAGGCTCAGTTCGGCTGCCTACGCCGTCAGGAAAATAAGACAATACACTGACGTTGATACCGCTCGTTTAGTCTATTTTAGTTATTTTCACAGCATTATGTCCTACGGTATTCTGCTGTGGGGCAAAGCCGCTAATATAGCCACTATATTATATACAAAATATATTTGTCCTTCAAAAACGAGCTGTTCGAGCAATTTACCTCCCAATTAATTTACCTCCTTGGATAAAGAGAACTGGCGCAAGCCAGTAGTGCTTAACACTAATGAACGCATGGAGGTATGGCAGAGTAAGGAGCTTCACGAACGCTTCTTCCGGGCCCTACATGGGCCCGATGTAGATCTCCTAGCGTCCGTAGCCTGGCTGCGTTTCGGTGATCTCTTAGGAGAAACCGAAGGTTTTGTCTGTGCAATTATGGGCGAAGTTATGATGACGAACAATTACCGGAGATTTATTGTGAAAGACGGCACGGTTGACATCTGTCGGGCATGCCATCGGCCGGGGGAATCAATCAGGCATATTATCTCCGGGTGTTCTCGTCTAGCTAACAGAGAGTACTTGCATAGACACAACCTTGTAGCTAGGATAATCCATCAGCAACTTGCTCTGAAATACAATCTTGTGGAATCGGAGGTGCCGTACTACAGGTATGTGCCCGACCCAGTTCTCGAAAATGGTAATATCACATTGTACTGGGATCGATCCATCATCACTGACAGGGCTATTGTTGCCAATAAGCCTGATATAGTAGTGATGGATATCAAGAACTACTTAAACAACGAATCTACAAATGACAACTTACTGTTGTAAAAACCGCTTTTGCTCAACATAATGCAAGAATTCATGCTCAGTTCCGTTTATAATAAAATTGCAAAAATCAATGACATCAAAAGTAGTAGGACCAATCAAGTTAAAAAAAATATTAAACAATTCTTGTTAACTCAATCCTACTCAGAAACCGAAGCCTTCGTTCGAATAATGTCTTAACATATTTTACACACACCTACACTTTATTCCACTCATACCTTCACTCTTACACTACCTCCCCGACCATTTCATACTGATATATTCTTACTCACACATTCTTACTTTATCATTCACTTGGACGTATTCTTGCAAAATTCTAAATAATACATTTACGACACACCTTATTTCAAACAATTTTTTTATGATTATATTAATTTTATTTTTCAAGTCTATATTTTTGATTTTGGTTTACGTTATTTTTTATTTTTTTTATGGATCATTATCTTTATTATGGAAGCTTTATTTACATTTCATCGAACTAACACTAATATATATACTATATACAATTATATACAAGTATATAATACGAAAAAATATAGAAAAAGGCAGGAGCTCATTGGGCATCAAAAAATTGGCAAAAGGCTGGCAGCATTACCACGTTGGATGAATGATGATGATAAACGCACACTATGTAGCCAAGCATATTATAAGTTAGGGGATTACATCGCTGACAAAAATGCTTGGCTCAATGCTGGTCCAGCTCCACAGGGGCGCTTAAACTAATTAGCATTCGGAAACATTGCTGGAACTGCGGAACATTGGAAGAAAACTATATTTGCATTGTATAAACTCAATTGTTTAGTATTGTATAATTGCATAGCACACGTGTGAGCACTATGTACTTTCTATAAAGCTACCATTTACTGGGTACGTCTTTCATTGACTTAAATGTGCCCTGGCGGCTGAGAGTATGTCATGCTCACTCTAATGTCTCGCTGGTGGTGGCGTGTGTGTTGGATCATTAAGTTCCCTTCAAAATGGTTGAGCTGAATGGTGCTGATCCATACGTCATGTTCGTGAACGGGCGCCGTCAGTAGGGACTGGTCATCTCTTAGCTGCCACGGCTTATTGTAATTTTTAATTTCTGAATTGTTTTTATGTTTTCTATAACGGACGCTTTTAACGTGCACATCTTTTCTACATCGTTCTCACATGGTTAATTTCAACACGAATGATGTAATCAAATATTTTGTAAGAATTTTATGATTTAAAAGAGTGTCCATGGAGTTTCTTGCCCGTTCTTCTCCATAGGTACCTACGCTTTGGAATGGGCAACTAGCTTCATCTTTCTGACTGACCGACCCTTTGACAATTCAAAAGTGCCTGTAATTGGTTTAGTTGAATTAAATGATTTGAGTTTGAGTTTGAGTTTGATGGCAATGCTGATTCTTTGGGCTAAACATAGGCCAGGCTTCTGGTCAATTAATTTAATTAATTAATTTCATCTCTTTACGTTAATTAATTATATTTTGTTGTGTTTTTTCTTAAAACAATATGTAACAAATTTTACAATACAGTATCGACCATGATATTTAAAATTATTAAAAACTCTCAAGGAGACCGAGACAGGCTCGACCTAGTGTGGAGTCCACAAGTTAAAATATAAAATTATGTGTCCCCTGTAAAAATAATCTTAGGAGTAATTTATTTGTACACTAGCTTCTGCCCGCGGCTTCACCCGCGTGGATGTCGGAAGTTATCCCACGGGAACGTGTTAGCAGGATAAAAGGTATGTCCTTCCCCAGGATGCCATCTATCTCTTTGCCAAATCAGAAGTTCAGTGGTTTAGGTGTGGAAATGTAACATTCAGTTTCAAGTTCAAATCCTCCCCTTAAAAATCGAATTACCCCTTTTTACCCCGTCAAGGGTCAATTTTCGACAACTTTACATACTTATTATTAATTATTTTCTGTCAAAAGTATTAATACTGAGTTTTGAGTTAATTCGACCGCGCCTCCCACTCCCTCTAGCCTCGGACCATGGCTTGAACCAGGGCCGGACGCGAGAGGTCGCCGCCATTGCCGATCGCCTCTACGAGGACACGGCGGTGCTCCGCCCAAGCGGGGCAGACCGCCACCGTATGCTCCACAATGTCCTCTGGGCGATCCTCGCAGTGGTGACACCCGGGCGTCTCCTCCCGCCTGATGATGTGCAGGAACCTCCCGAAACATCCGTGTCCGGAGAGGACCTGCGTCAGGCGGTAGGTGAGGACACCGTGACGCCTCTCTAGCCACTCCTCAAAGAGGGATCTTATCGCCACCCACCCCTTATCGTACCCAGGTACGTCATCCTTGTCTCGACGCACGCCTTGCGTGACGCCTCAACCTCCTGCGACCACCGGTACACCTGACGTCGGGCGCATCCTGGCCGGGCTCGGGGCATTGCCACGTCACATACATATCTCGGACATGGCCTCCCGGAACCACTCCGCCTCATCGTCAATATCAGCAGGCCTGTCCGGTGAAAACACCCAGGCCTGCACGATCTTACACACTTCACGTCAACTCTTGAATAGGTTCATGGTGTTGACATAGTTATGATCAACAATTAAACGAACCTTTTGCTAATGGCTTTCAGATGTTCATCGATATTTGAAACATATCCGAATAAACGAATGCTTACGACGCGAGGCCGCGACGCTGCAATACAACAGAAATGTATTATTGCCTTCGACGGTTATTGATCTGAATAATAAATTATGTTTTGGCGAGGACCATTTAATTGTTGCCTGTACGCCACTACATTGTACTCGTCGCGACACGAAGCCGCGCAGCTAATTAATGATTTAAACTCGCACAACTTGTGTAGTGAGCGCTCGAGCCAAGTTGTAGTGAGTGCGCAGTAGTTGTATAGTGTGGCGAGTGCGGCGAGCTGCCGGCCGGCACCGACGTCCAGCGCGCCACGTGAAGCTGTGGTGGCACTGTGAGGGCAGAGAGCTTGTAACTTGCAAGTAAACCTAAACAAGGGTGACGTGCACCACGTGCAGTGTTACAGAGGACACCGCGCGCCATCGCTTGCTAATCGCTGGTAAAACAAACTATTGCGTACTTGGTTAGAAAGCGTATCTATACAATATTATCGAACGAGCTAAAGAAACCGTGAAGGGCTATCATCACACAAACTACCTAATTAGCGATTTCTAAGCGTCATCAGAAGACTACTGCACAAGTATGCATAATAAAAAAATCGTAATAAATGATGAGAATGAAATAGAGCATATTACAGCAGGCTCGGCACACAAACTGGGTGTAATAATCTAAGCGCGGCTATTTCTTGTTTAAATTATGTGCTATGTCAGCCCAGAGCTCCGTAACATACATTTAAAAAATACAAGCCATTAAAATGAGTCGAGTCGTGACAGAGTGCCGGATAAACAGAGAGCGCGGATGAAATAATTATAAGTTGTGGGGTAAGAGCGCGAACCCATTAGTTGTTGTTTACATTACAGACATTGTCAGGAGAGCCTCGCTTGCCAGCGGCCGAGTGAGTCGACGACCACACTACACTCGCCCGCTGCACCAGGCGACCCGGGGGCAAGTCTACTCGTATGAAAGGTATCTAGTCTCCATCTCATTCAGACAACTGATCGATATAGACCGGTGAAGGTCGCCACGCTAACGAGATGTTATAATGTAAATGCTAAGGAGCTTCATCAAATAATTTATATTTGCAGTCATACCATTAGACATAGGCAGAAAATAAATACAGTTCTGAGGATTAGGAGATAGAATGCTGCTAGATAGAAACAAGTGTGGCATGCAGCACGAGCGGCACGAGCGGCACAAGTGGCTCGAGTACGAGCGGCGGAGCGAGTAATTAAAGTAATGGCGGAGTCGATGTAGTTGCAGTCGTAGCTGTGTCTTACAGCAGCGAGCTTAATGTTCCGCGACACGTGATTAATGGTACAGGCGGGACCCGAGGCGGATTGTATTGGCTCGGCGGGCTGTTGGCTGTCCGGCTGTCCGGCACACGGACCAGACACAATCGTCTGCTCGACGCTTTATAAATGAGTCTTTAGGGGCGCAGCGCGCCAGCCGTGTCGATGTTCTGCTCGCGCCGGCACATGGACGTGACTCCTCCACGCCGCGTGCCGCTGGAAGCAATGCGACCGGGGAGCACCAACAATGACAGCCTCGAAACGTGCGTGATGACACAACGAGAGGCGGTTAGTAGTGGTGTCTTCGGCAATGATACCGTTGGACAGCCCACTCTAGCTTGCGCTTCCCGCAGTGCATTTGCAGATCAGCTAGGGGTATTGGGTAGTATCTTCAATAAAGTAAAGGACGCGCTCATCAAATCACATAAACGTAGTGCTCGTTATTCTAATAGTAGTAGGAGGCAGGCGGAGTTTGAGGTAGGCGACACTGTGTGGAAGAAAACATATCCCCAGAGTGACGCCTCCAAATTCTTTATGGCCAAATTATCTCCTAAATACGAGAGATGTATAATTAGGAAAAAACTTTCACCCTTAGTGTATGAATTGGAAGGCTGTAGTTCCGGTAAAAACCTCGGCACATGGCATATCAAGGATTTTAAATCACCATGTGGCAAGGATTTTTTTTTAATGTGTTATTTGAATTTAAATTTAAATTCGCTGGTAGTAGTTGGTCGCAGTGACCATTGAGGGCTGTATATGCCTTGAGGTTGCTGGTTTTTATTTCAGCACTGGTGGCTGTATATGCACGGTGCTAGATTACAGTGGTTATATATTATTTTACACTGTTTTTTGCGGTTTGTAGTGGTACACACTTACCCCTGTAGGTTCCCACTGCGTTCACATTTGTGAACTGTATTGTTGTTTGTTATGTTTATTGGTTGAAAGTTGTTGGTGGTCTGTGGTTGTTGCAGGATTGACAACCCTGTGGGGTGTATGTACCTGCGGATTGCTGGTAAGGCAGCATAATGATAGTCCTGAGATAGGAGGCCATAATGGCGGGCGTGTAGGCTGCACTAATGGAAACAGTTTAAGATGGTATTTTTTTTATAGACGACGGATAACCGTCACATTCCTTTTATAGAGGATTAGTTAGCCAATTAGCATTAGTTTGTAGCATTTAATTTATTTTAGTGTATTGTTTGTGTTCCAGCTCAGCATTATTATCGGCAGTCAACTCGTTTAGGATTTCAAAGGTGGTGTACGATGGAGTAGGGTGGTCTCTCCTATATAAATATAGTAGGTCAGACTAGGATTTTATTACTTTGGGACTTATTTATAAATTTTTACTCTTTTTGGAGCTTGTCTTTTAACATGTTTGTAAATGGATTAGACTCGTTCCAGGAGATACTCGTATATTGTATAATATATTACACATTTACACATTTTTACTCTTTTTGGAGCTTGTCTTTTACATGTTGGTAAATGGATTAGACTCATTCCAGAAGAAATAATATATGTGTAATATCAGGTGTACACAGGTCACATGGACAACTAAAAATAAGCCATAAAACACGGGCGGAATTGTAGACTCGATAACCAAAACCATCTACTACAATGTCGCCTACGAGTAATAGAGCGGGTTGTTACTCTATACTTGAAGTATGACCGGAACCCATTTAGATCGTAGGTTTATGTAGTATAATATATAATGAAAACCAAAATTTCAATAATTCATATAGGTTACATGGATAATTAAAAATAAGTCATAAAACACGGGCGGAATTGTAGACCCGACAACCAAAGCCTACTGAAATGTCGCTTAATAGAGCGGTCTGTTATTCTATATTTGAAGTGTAACAAGAATTCTGTATAGTATAAGTATATACCATAAATACCTTTATAGTATCATTTATGTTTATATCAGCTAGGAAGATATTGTATAATAATAGAAACCGTACACTGGCTTCCATATTTCTTTTTCTTTTCTTTCTCTGTTACTGTTTTCAGGCAGAAGCGTTGTGGATTTTTGTGTGCTTGGTCCTTTGGAGTCTGCTTTGACGCTGGAGGGCCAGGGTCGAGATTTGCCCTGGTGGGTCAAATCTCTGGTGGTTGGGGAGGTACTGTTACGTTGTTTTTTTGTACCTACCATGGGTTGGTATTGCACAGCTGCGAGGCTAATGACTTTGGCCTGCATTTGATTGAAGGACTCATTGAAGGACTCATTCCTTTACTTTCTCACAATAAATCACTTTTCTGAACCTATTATACAGGCTTGCAAAATAAATTAGATCAAATATTGTAATCAAGTTGTTTACGTTTCAAATGACATTCGACAACGTCAGGTTCTGACAGATAAAGGCATAGATTAATATAGTTAAAGGCGACATTTGGTGGTCGCCAATCACAGTTGTAGTTTAATCGATATTTTAACATAATGATTGCAAACCATCGAAATAATATCGTATGGAGCAATCCCTAATAATTTACAACTTTCAGTAAAAAATCATAATAAACTAAATAACCGAATACGGAAGTGTAATTAGTTTTTCTTTATAGACTTCTTTCTAGAAACTTCGTTGTCAAATAAAACCATTTTTAATCTGTGCATTGTCTTTGACATAGCTGGCCAGGTGGCACATCCTATGACAAGGTTATTGAAAAAAGGTGATTCTATTTGCCTTTAAACACGCTGGAGTGTTACTACAAACGTTATTCCATGATTTAAGAGGTTGGTATTTTGGGTAATGGTGTTAGGAAGTGATCGGTGAGCCCTTCCCTGGTTGTTAAAAGGATATTGCCGTGATCCGTCGATATTTATTCCAAATTGCGCTTACGCGGACAACTTTCCAGCCAGTCGAGGATCTTGCAGTCAACGTGTTTTATCCGTAAACCAATTGTGAGTATTGCGCCTCCTAACTATTTATCATGGATTCCTCAGCGGTAACCTCGGTATTAAATTGTTGTTCAGGGCAACTAGCCCTTGTTGTGAAGTTGATGAACGCCACGTGGGTAGCCCTTATTCCTATTTGAAGGCCATGTTACCGGCTAATGTTTTAGCCTTCTAGATTTGAGAGGTCGGTCACCTCTAGGAAAGTAAATTAGTTTCCCCTTATATTATTAGGTCTCCGTATTGTCAATTCCAGGAGAGGCACCTCGAGAGATTCGTCTCTCCGCCAGGATCTGGAAGAGCATCTGGAGCCTGGCCGCAAGACAAGTTCCTCGAGTCCGCTCGAAGCCTCTTGCGGAGACGACTGTGCGGCTGTCGGAGTCCGTCTAGCGATAGCGCAGGCGGGACGGTTTTTTTTTATTATCCCTTATATTGAATGATGATATTATTTCTATTAATTTTAATACGGTTCTGTAAGAACTCGTCTGTTACCTTAGTATGGTTTTCAATATTGGAAACCGGTATTCAACGTAATTTGAATTGAGGATCTTGGGTTCGACCTTCTACGTTCATCCAGAAGTCTTGTATATTGAACACCTTCGTTGGCTCCGGGATCCGGGAATCTCAAAGTCCCTGGCAACCATTTATTAATTAAGAACATACAAATAACTGGAAGGATATATCTTAAATTTGACATTTATATTATTTAATTTAATCTTTTAAAACGGAATAGTATTGGGTTTATTTCCAGCTCCCCACGACCTAGCTTTCTACTGAAATTTTAGCTGGCTGGCAATATGAAGACATAGCTATAGACACCTACCTAATTTGTTAATGATAAGGTAAATTCGTTTTTTTAAGGTTCACCTTTTATTTCCTTAGATTTATTATTATAATATATATTATACGGTGTTTTAGGTTGTTTGTTGTTTCCTTTTATATTGATACCAAACCACCTCTCCTTTGGGCTTATGTTAGCTTGCCGCAAGAGGCCACAAATTTTAATTTGTAATGGTGACACAACTGCAGTGTGCACGACACACGCGTAGAACATAAACTTTTAGTAGTTCTAATATGTAGGACTTTTCTTTCTACTATGTTTGTTTAGTTTGCTGTGTGTAGGCTGGGTTCATTGATTGGCGTCTTGCTATACATTGTTACTTATATACTTACCTACAGATCACTTCAACCACCTTCACGTGTTGCGGTGCGCACATCTCCACCACCCACCTGCGTGGGCTGTAGGGGATACCCCCCACACACCTGACACACCACACGGAAATTACGAAGTAAATAAATAACTACATACGCAACATTCTGTTCTTGTTAAAATTGACTCAAAGTAGGTATAACATCTTATCTGCGAAATTATATGATTTTATACCTAGTTCGTATTATGAGAACGAAGAAACAAAGCGCGTCACGGAGCGGTACGGAGCGGTGCGGAGCGTTGCGGAGCGTTGCGGAGCGTTGCGGAGCGTTGCGCAGCGGTATGGAGTCGCACGGGATTGTTAGGACTATGCTGCTTGCTGATTTGTGTGTTCATTGTTCGAATTAATATTTTGTGCGCCCAACCCCCTCACCGTCAAGTGAACCGCTCCTTACCGCGCAAGCGCAAGGCCGTCTCCTGTCGCGGTTATAGTTTATAATCCCCTCACCGTCAAGTGAACCGCTCCTTACCGCGCAAGCGCAAGGCCGTCTCCTGTCGCGGTTATAGTTTATAATCCCCTCACCGTCAAGTGAACCGCTCCTTACCGCGCAAGCGCAAGGCCGTCTCCTGTCGCGGTTATAGTTTATAACCCCCTCACCGTCAAGTGAACCGCTCCTTACCGCGCAAGGCCGTCTCCTGTCGCGGTTATAGTTTATAATCCCCTCACCGTCAAGTGAACCGCTCCTTACCGCGCAAGCGCAAGGCCGTCTCCTGTCGCGGTTATAGTTTATAATCCCCTCACCGTCAAGTGAACCGCTCCTTACCGCGCAAGCGCAAGGCCGTCTCCTGTCGCGGTTATAGTTTATAACCCCCTCACCGTCAAGTGAACCGCTCCTTACCGCGCAAGCGCAAGGCCGTCTCCTGTCGCGGTTATAGTTTATAATCCCCTCACCGTCAAGTGAACCGCTCCTTACCGCGCAAGCGCAAGGCCGTCTCCTGTCGCGGTTATAGTTTATAATCCCCTCACCGTCAAGTGAACCGCTCCTTACCGCGCAAGCGCAAGGCCGTCTCCTGCCGCGGTTATAGTTTATAATCCCCTTACCGTCAAGTGAACCGCTCCTTACCGCGCAAGCGCAAGGCCGTCTCCTGTCGCGGTTATAGTTTATAACCCCCTCACCGTCAAGCGAACCGCTCCTTACCGCACAAGGCCGTCTCCTGTCGCGGTTATAGTTTATAATCCCCTCACCGTCAAGTGAACCGCTCCTTACCGCGCAAGCGCAAGGCCGTCTCCTGTCGCGGTTATAGTTTATAATCCCCTCACCGTCAAGTGAACCGCTCCTTACCGCGCAAGCGCAAGGCCGTCTCCTGTCGCGGTTATAGTTTATAATCCCCTCACCGTCAAGTGAACCGCTCCTTACCGCGCAAGCGCAAGGCCGTCTCCTGTCGCGGTTATAGTTTATAACCCCCTCACCGTCAAGTGAACCGCTCCTTACCGCGCAAGCGCAAGGCCGTCTCCTGTCGCGGTTATAGTTTATAATCCCCTCACCGTCAAGTGAACCGCTCCTTACCGCGCAAGCGCAAGGCCGTCTCCTGTCGCGGTTATAGTTTATAATCCCCTCACCGTCAAGTGAACCGCTCCTTACCGCGCAAGCGCAAGGCCGTCTCCTGTCGCGGTTATAGTTTATAATCCCCTCACCGTCAAGTGAACCGCTCCTTACCGCGCAATCGCAAGGCCGTCTCCTGTCGCGGTTATAGTTTATAATCCCCTCACCGTCAAGTGAACCGCTCCTTACCGCGCAAGCGCAAGGCCGTCTCTTGTCGCGGTTATAGTTTATAACCCCCTCACCGTCAAGTGAACCGCTCCTTACCGCGCAAGCGCAAGGCCGTCTCCTGTCGCGGTTATAGTTTATAACCCCCTCACCGTCAAGTGAACCGCTCCTTACCGCGCAAGCGCAAGGCCGTCTCCTGTCGCGGTTATAGTTTATAACCCCCTCACCGTCAAGTGAACCGCTCCTTACCGCGCAAGGCCGTCTCCTGTCGCGGTTATAGTTTATAACCCCCTCACCGTCAAGTGAACCGCTCCTTACCGCGCAAGGCCGTCTCCTGTCGCGGTTATAGTTTATAACCCCCTCACCGTCAAGTGAACCGCTCCTTACCGCGCAAGGCCGTCTCCTGTCGCGGTTATAGTTTATCGGGTAATAATAAAGCTCACAAATTACAATGAGTGTCGTGTTGCCGCCGCATGTCACATCACCGCACTCTATTTGCCTCGTACATCACGTTAGCTGTGCAGCTGACAGCCACTGTGACGACGCGCTACTTGTTTGTGCGTGTGTGAGGGTTTGTGTACGTGTGTGCTCATTCATACACATCGCCGAGTGGGTGATACGAATAGATGACAGCAGTGGAAAGTGTCTCTGTGGCGGTCGGTCTAGATCGGCGCGTGCGACTGATGCTCGTCTTGTTATCACGACCCTTGTTATCGCGCCAACACTTAAATACACTAGCGTCAGTCGAGGGTGCGCATTGTTCGGGAAGATGCGAGCGTGTTCAACAACACACAACTTGTAGTGATTTATATCATTATTTGTGAAATGAGTTTCATCTATTGTATATATAAAATTCAAAGTCCTGACTGACTGACTGACTGAGACATCAACGCACAGCCTAAACCGCTGGTCCTAGAGACATGAAATTTGGAGGGTGTATTCTTCGTGAAGAGTAGGTATCCACTAAGAAAGGGTTTTTCGAAATTCCACCCCTAAGAGGGTGAAATGGGGGGATACAGTTTATATGAAAAATCTTATTCGTTAGGTTAATAATCTTGAAAATTGGCATGAATACTCGCCTAAATAAGCAATAAAGTTTATCATTATTAGTTTTTCAATACTACCCCTCAAAGGGGATATAGGGGTGTTAAAGTTTGTGTGGAAGAATTTGAACGCGCGGTCCGATTAACTCGAAACTCAGTGTACTGTGTGTGTACTTAAGACTAAAAATAAATAATAACACGTATGAGGGTTTTTCGAAAATCTACCCCTAACGGGGTGAAAAGGGGTAGTTAATTTTACAGGGGAGGATTATAATAAGTGGCTTGATTAATTATAAAATTGATGTATCTTTGAGTCAAGTTATGATTTTTTTGATTTTTTTAAAATTCTACCCCTAAATAAATTCCTGGACATTTCACACAGCACCATTTGTCCCAAGCTAAGCAACCTAATGCTTGTGTTATGGTAACAAGATGGCTGATAAACTACTTATATACATTTTTTTTTTTTTTTGTAAATACATACATATTATAGATAGAAAAACACCCAGACACCCCTGTGGGGGTGAAAAGCGGGGATACAGTTTATATGAAAAATCTTATTAATTTAGTTAATAAACTTGAGTTTATCATTATAAGTTTTTCATACTACCCCTCAAAGGGGTAGTATGAAATTACGTAAAAACTTCAACACCCTTATTAATACGTAATAAGGGTGTTGAAGTTTGTGTGGAAGAAATTGAATGCGCGGTCCGATTAACTCGAAACTCAGTATTCATACTTTCGACGAAAATAATTAATAATAAGTATGTAAAGTTGTCGAAAATTGGTCAATTTTCGAGAACTTTACATACTTATTATTAATCCGACCTTATTATTAATAAACCGAATTACCAATTAAAAAAAAGAAAGGGGTAATTCGGTTTTTATGGGAGGATTTGAACTTGAAACTGTATGTTACATTTTCACGCCTAAACCACTGAACTTCTGATTTCGCAAAGAGATAGATGGCATCCTGGGGAAGCACATACTTTTTATCCTGGTAGCACGTTCCCGTGGGATAACTTCCGACATCCACGCGGGCGAAGCCGCGGGCAGAAGCTAGTATTCATATATAGTTTTATATTTGTTGTTGCTTATTTCAATGAAGTACGTATTTATGTTCACAAAAGCCCCGCTTTGTGGATGTCGGCGCGAACTAGCCAGACTGCCAAGCCTGCAAGGAGGCCGAGAGCTGACTGCCAGCGTGCGTCGGAAAAACATTTCATCATCGGCACTCGTGGGGCAAGTCGTACATCTAGATATAAGCCGCGCTGCTCACCAAGCGATCATAACAAAATAGTTGGTCAAATAAGTACATATGTACACGCACACACGCACACACGCACGAACTATCATAAGATCACCATTTTGGGATCCTTCGCAGGAATGTGATGTGTAGACGAGGCGGTGTCCTCACCTGTGCACAGAGGCATGCCGTCGCGATGTGCTGTGTAGCGCGGAGCTGCGTCACCGCCGGCTAGGCTCAGCCACATTCCGGCACCGTCGGGTTTCATTACGTGCCACTCTCACACACACGCACACATTCTGAGCTGCCTTTGTGCTTCTCTCACCGACCATTACCGGTTTAATCAAATCTTCACTACATGTCTGTGTGCGTGTATTGATCGCGTTTTATTGCCGCGAGTGGAGACATTATTGTGAGCTGAAGGTGAAGCGAGAGCTTTGTTATAGTCGCGGCTGACGAGCGCGGGACACATGCGGCATGGCGGAGGCACTCACACCGCACTTACATAACACTCGGCCACAACCGAAAGCCTCGCACACTTCTCACAGCCGCACTTCATTCATGCCGGTCTTACATTTGTTTCGACTCATTCACTAAGCAACGTCGCTCTGTCCCTGAATCATGAGCACTATGTGAACATACAGCTCTGTGCTGTAGGTCTAGCAATGATTGCGTCACGTGATACGTTGGATTTGATACCATCCAGGGAGCCAGCGTCAGCGTACAACACGACGCTGTAGAGTGTAGGTAATATTAATAGAGGTAAACTTTGTTAGTCATCTACAATACTTTCTTTAAATAGTATTAAGTATAGTAATACTTAGTGGGTCATTACCTAAATACGATTAACTAAAATGAAAACTTGTTAATGTGGGTCTGACAGATAAGTTTTGTAGTCAACTAACAGCGCCCCGCCGTTTCACTCGCATAAGTTTCGATCCCGTGGGAATATCGGGATAAAAAGTATTCTATATGTTAATCCTGGTTAATTTGATGAGAATGTCAGCACGCAGAAAGCTTCACCTGGCTACCCTACTCTTTGGCACAATTCTCACTAAGCAACCAGAATATTTATATAAGAAACTGTCTTGGTCACGCGATGTTAACAAAATCAGAACAAGAGCATCTTCTTACCTCATGTTATAGAAGTCTCATCGCATAGAACTGCTGCATTCCGAGGTAGTTTCAAATTCGCTGCCTCCCGTTGCTGGAACGACTTGCCACCTCCTTTTCGTGCTATAAAGACAGTTGGTGCGTTTAGATTAAAATTTATACAGCATCTACTGCAGCTACAAAAAGATTCCAAACTTTGAACCTACCCTTGATGTGCACGCAGGTGGCATTGGTGGTCCGAGCGTTTGGCTGCGATTGTTCACTGAACAGGCACAGCAGTTGTTTCGCATCTTGTTTTTGTGGTCGATAGGTTAATGTTCGATAATTAAATTATAAAATGTTCTTCTTTATTCCACGCTTTTACTGGCAGCATCTATAGACGAATTATTATTGCCGACACTATGTTTTGTTTCGTTGTCTGTCATTTGTTTCTAAAAGTTATAACTCGATAGCACTCTCATCATTACTTTATTTCTATTTCTCCATTTTCCACATTCCATTCTTTTGTTGTATATTCGCTGTAATACTGTTCCACTACATGACTACACAGCCGTAATGTTATAGTGTATTTATTTATTTTCGCCGGTTTTTTATTTTCGGCGCATGCGACCGTTCACTTGTCACAACAATGCCACAGAGTGCTTCTGACACTCAGGGCATAGACAAGTAATGAGGTTACGTCTGGCGTGAATTAAAAAATAAATAATATTTATTTTATTGCTAATATTTTACATAATAATTATATCTATTTTATTATTTATTTATTACTGTAATTGCCCGTGACATCACAGCGGGCCCTATCAGAATACCAGCGCTGCGACATTTATTTTTTTAAATGTCGGATGTCGTTTAGTTTATGATCCTGTACGAGTCGCAATAAATACTTTTTCTTTCTTTCTTTCTGGTTATAAACCATATGTGTGCCAAATTTCATACAATTCCGCTCAGTAGTTTTTGCGTGAAAGAGTAACAAACATCCATCCATACAAACTTTCACGTTTATAATATTAGTAGGAAGTAGGATAGGGTACGCAGCGAACAGCGCAACTTGCTAACAGATTAGCAACGGATTACACGTGAGGGAAACCCGCGCTCATGCACGTCGCCGCAGCGGTGAATGTTTCATCATTGTTCATCATTGTATTTATTATATCATGTTGGTTAGTGACTGCGACCGCCACCGCTCCACCTAATTGCTGAGCGATCGTAAAAATGCAAATGCGCGGCGACACTAATTGTTCGCCCGAGCATCGCGCACTGCCACACAGAGGAGCAGACTCGGTACCGGACAACTGAATGTTTGCATGTAACCGCTACCATTCTCCTATAAATAAACGTACGGCCTACATTCCTTGTTCTTCTTCTACGTAATTTTATCGTTTTATTGTATTAACATTACGTGGAATACTCTCGGGGCTTTACCGTTATACTTAAAGCAAGGAGCGCATGATAAGAATACGCACGATAGTCACGAGCATCGCACATCGGTCCCGAGTCATCCATATATCACAACACTGTTATTACACTCTTATACAACGCCGCTGCCAACCACCAAATAATAAAGCGCACGTGCGCTGTGTTGTAACAGGCGGCCGATGGTGGCGCGTAGCACGTCGTAGCAGCGCTACGCCGACTCCGCACGTACTCGTAGCACCTCGAACCTGCGCTACGCAGACTCCGTGTCCTCAGTTCTATACAACAATATGCAGTCCCCCCTCTCCCCGCCGCTGGTTATCCTCCCTCCTGTACGCGTTTTTCCGCTGAACGCTTGTCGTAATCAAAACCAAATTCAAAATATTTGATTTTACATAGACCAACATGAACACTTATGAAATGGTGGTACCCGAACCCCCCGAACCCGCAGCTTACACCGGCGTCACCGGACCGATTTTGGAAATTATTTTTACATTTGGTAGAGGAAGCTTTGATTGCGTAGTGTTTAAGTGACGAGACGTGTGTGTGCCTAATAAATTAAATAATCAGCTCCGAGGTCTTCCATAAGAGAATCGGATGAGATATAAAAATCACAACCCCCCACCCCCGCGGCTTCATTGCCCCGCGCGGCAACAGGTTATTTCTGCGATGAGGGAGCGCACTCGTCATCTTTGATCGTAGTGTTTCATTAACACCGTGACTCCAAACAACAAATTACTACGTCTGTAACAGCTTCATAGTTTTTATTTCCTAAACTATATTATTCCTACAGTTGGACAACCCATAACAACCAAATTAAAGATCATAATAATTCATCTCACCTAAACACACGCTCGGTATTGACGCTCGGAAACATTCTAATTATTGTTGATTTTCACATTACATGCTTAAGAATAAACATATTGAAATACAGAAGGGGTAAATAAAAAATACCCTCTTTGTACGACCATGTACCTACATGGTACCTGCTGCCTACTGCGTACCTTTGTCTCAATAGATTCTCGCTCTTCCGTCTAAGATACGTAGTTATTATAACTAAAAGCGTTGGCGTAGCGCCAGCACTCGTACCCTCGTAGCGAGCCGTCGCGGTGCGCCGTAGCACCGTAGCACTCCAGGCGGAGACGCTCTCCGAGGGCCCAGTCCGTACGACACGCGACTAAACACGCTTGTATAAACACCTTCTGTTTCAACAAATGTTCCCGTTCATTTTTGTTCTGTTCGTTGGTTTATTGAGAACCTCAATGTCTTCAATAGAAAGTCGGACAAGTGCGAGTTGAACTCGCGTGGAGAGGATTCTGTACGATGAATCATTATTTTAAAAGCATTTTTTAATTTAAAATTAAGGGTATCACCAATAATTTATCCCAAGAACATACTTAAAATTGTAGTTACAAAGTCTATGTCTGTATGTACTTTTGATGCATGTTCATCGATTGTGAACTGATTTTGAAAATTATTATAAATATATATTTATATATATTATATGAAATTTATAAAGTTTGCTTTGGTAGTTTTTCAGTTCACTTTAATATAACAGTACAACCACAGATTACTGAATAGTTACGTACAACCTTAATATAAAATACCTCAATATAACGAATTCCTCGATTTAACAAATTCTATTAAAATTAAAATGATTATTATGAAGCATCAATCAACTTTACATAGAAGTAATTGTATATTGACAGATTGTCACGTTTGTAAAATGGATGGATGTGGACTTATTTTGTGATTTAAAACCAAACTTTTATTACTGTGTGAGAGGTACCTTGATCTTGATCGTCCTCTTCCTCCGTATCGGTCATTGTAGGCGTAGACGCAATAGGCGATTGCTCCCGGCGCGGCGGCGTGACCGTTTCTTTAGTTTCTTTTTTAGCTTTTTTATTTTCCAATTGATATACTCTAATTCTAATTTCCTTTTTGGCATCTTGGTTTCTGCCTATTTCACTGTAAAACTGATACAATCTTATATTTTGCTTAAAATAAGATTTGAGTGGTGGCGCACTGTGACGTGAATGAAAGACCGGGAAGATAGGTGGCAAGCAAAAAACAAAAAAAAAAGGCATAGGACTCTAAACATAAGAGTGGTATCACGAACGTGTTACTACATACAGGGTGGAAACTTTCAGCGGGGCAGTAAGGGGAAGTACCTTATCCGTTGCAGCTAAACGAAAATGGTCTTACGAGACTATCCATATTTTTTAAAGGAATTTTGATCTCCATTTACAGATTAAAAAAAAAAATACAGTTAGCAAGAAAATAGCCATTTTACACAAAAACACTTTTTGATGCCAATCGATCCTGTTTCTAATACTGATCAAAAACTTTTATTGGACCAACCATCGTTGGAGTACTTAAAAAGTCACAAATTGCAAAAAACTTTTTCCGTACATTTTGTATGAAAATTTTACGCAAAAGCTTTTTTAGTGACGGTTGAGATCTTTTTGTTGACTGAATAAAACGATAAGTTTAAAAACAATTCAAATTTCGAACTCGTTATTATTAAATAAAAAACAATCTGACAGTTTGTTGCGTCCGAAAAGCTCTGAGTGTGTTGAGAATTTTACATTAAGTGCATAATTGGACAGCTATTGAAAAGAGAAAAATGATCTCCAATTTAGAACGTTTAGACTTGCTAGAAGCATATTACGTAAATAATAAAAATACATCAGCTGCGTTAGAATGGTATAGGATCAAATATCCAAATCGTCATGTGCCAACCAGAAAGGTTATTACAAATATTTTAATAAATCTTGCACAAGGTGGCTCTTTCAAGAAAAAATCTTTACGCCACCCATTTATACTAGATGAAAATTTGATTATTTCTGTTCTTACACTTGTCGAAGCTTATCCCGAAATATCATCAAGAGCAGTCGCTGAAGAAGTAGGTGTCTCACATCGTTTCGTACTAAAGATATGGAAGAAGTATGGTTATAAATGTTACCGACAGGGGCGACTAGTTCAAGCCTTACATTCAGGGGATGCCGCTCGAAGACTTTCTTTTTGCAGGTGGTTAAGAGGAAAAATAAGCAAATAAGCAGAGATTACCATTTTCTGAATTTCATATTATGGTCTGATGAAACAAATTTTTCTAATAATGGAATGTACAACCGGCGAAATCACCATTATTGGTGTAGAGCAAATCCTCTCAGGTTTCGCGAAACACATAATCAAGTGCGATTTTCTTTTAATTGTTGGTGTGGTATAATGTGGAACCGAGTGGTGATGGTGGAATTTTATGGAGGCACCTTGAATTCCAACATTTATAACAACAGAATATTAGAGAATCTTGAAAACCTCGTCGATGATTTACCACTGTCGGAATCAAGAAGAATGTTTTTTCAACAAGATGGCGCTCCACCTCACAACAGCCGCAGTACGCGGATAATGGATAGGAACACATGGTGGTGCTATTTCTTGGCCAGCGCGTAGTCCAGATCTGACACCTCTAGATTTCTTTTTGTGGGGCTACCTGAAAACTGAGGTTTACAAAAAGGAATACGATAGTGTTCAAGAACTTAAAGACTCACTAACCACAATTTTGTATGGAATTCATACGAATAAGTTGTCAGCAGCCACTATGTCGGTACAGAAACGAACCAATTTATGTATTCGCCAAAATGGCGGTCACTTCGAGCACTTGATATCGTAGGGCAAGAAACAGCAAGATTTTAAATAAGAATAACATCATCAATTAGTTATGTTAGTTAATAATAAAAGAAAATGAATACGCCTTCTTTTTGATAAAAGTTTTCTATTCTGTGTAAAATTCTACGTGATCATTTGTCTTTTATTTTATTTTTTGTATTTCAGTTCCACAAATTCTTTACAAAATGTAAGGGAAAAGTTTTCTGCAATTTGTGACTTTTTGAGTACTCCAACGATGGTTGGTCCCATAGAAGTTTTTGATTAGTATTAGAAACAGGATCGATTGACATCAAAAAATGTATTTGTGTAAAATGGCTATTTTCTTGCTAACTGTATTTTATTTTTGAAAATCTGTGAATGGGGATCAAAATTCCATAAAAATTTATGGTTAGTCGCCTAAGACCATTTTCGCGTAGCAACGGATAAGGTACTTCCCCTTACTGCCCCACTGAAAGTTTTCACCCTGTATATTTCAACGTTTTCAGGTTACTAATCTCGAGGACGATGCACGAGTATAATAGCAGTTAGTACGTGTCAAACATATCCTCACAAACCTACATAACCTCCTCTCTTTTTTGAAGTCCGATAAAAACTGTTTCGCCTATGTTAAATATTTATACGAGAGTTTGTCATGATTGTTCTGATGATTACAGGTGATGGGTGAAGTTCAGTGCAAGCACGCAGTGAGCGCGGCGTGAGCGGTGTGAAGCGAGCGAGGGGCGCGACATGGACGACCCCGAGCGTATCGCGCGCGATGCCGCCGCCTGCCAGCTGGAGAACAACGGCACCGCGCCGCAAGCAGGCCAGTACCCGCCACTGTGTGCGCTGCCACTCCCGGCCCGCTCCACCAGCGCCACTCACCCGCTCTCTCTGCTTGCAGGTGTGTTCTGCGAGGGCACGTTCGACTCGTGGCTGTGCTGGCCGCACACGCCGGCCAACTCCACCGCCTACCGCGCCTGCCCTGCCTTCGTGCCCGGCTTCAGTCCTGAACGTGCGTCGCATCCCTTACGTGCCGCTGACGCGTCCCTCGGCTCAGTCGTGTGAACGATCGCTCTTGTTGCAGTGTTGGCGCACAAGGAGTGCACTGCGGATGGTACGTGGTGGCTGCACCCGGAGACCGGCCGGCCCTGGTCCAACTACACCACCTGCATCAAGCCCGAGGATGTGAGGCCCCGCACTAGCTGAGTATGTCCCGCGAGCGAGCCAGCACTGACTGACGTTTGTTGTGCAGGACGTGAGTGACATCATCGCGGTATACGAGGCGGGCTACAGCGTGTCGCTGGTGGCGCTGCTGCTGTCGCTCGGCATCCTCTTCTACTTCAGGTGAGTCCCTGTCGTCCTCCGCCGTTCCGTGTCCACTGTGTGCGAGCTGACACTGTACATGTCGCAGGTCGCTGCGGTGCGCGCGCATCACGGTGCACATGAACCTGTTCGCGTCGTTCGCGCTCAACAACGCGCTATGGCTGCTGTGGTACGGGCTGGTGGTGCGCGCGCCCGCCACGCTGACGTCATCGCCCGCGTGGTGCCGCGCGCTCAACGCAGTGCTGCAGTACGCGCTGCTCACCAACTATACGTGGATGCTGTGCGAGGGGCTCTACCTGCATACGGTGCTGGTGAGCGCCTTCGTGTCGGAGCGGCGCCTGCTGCGCGCGCTGCTAGCGCTAGGCTGGCTCCTGCCGCTCACGTCAGCCGCAGTGTACGCTGGGCGCCGCGCCGCCGGCGACGAGCCACTCTGCTGGATGGACGAGGCCACGCCGCGCCTCGAGCTGGCCGTGCTGGCGTGTGGCGCCGTGCTGCTCAACTTGGGCTTCCTGTGCAATATCGTGCGCGTGCTGTGCACCAAGCTGCGCGCGGGTGGCGGCGTGGGAGGCGCGGGCGGCCCCGCGCGCCCCTCTGCCACCGCGCTGCACGCGCTGCGCGCCACGTGCCTGCTGGCGCCACTGCTTGGCCTGCAGTACCTGCTGATGCCCTTCCGGCCGGACCACACGGTGCGCTGGTGGCTGGCCTACGAGTACGTGTCGGCGCTGACAACGTCGCTGCAGGGGCTGTGCGTGGCCGTGCTGTACTGCTTCTGCAACGGCGAGGTGCTGGCGCAGCTGCGGCGGCGCTGGCGCGTGCTGACGTTCCGGCCGCGCGCCAACTCGGCCACGGCCACCACGGTGTCGGTGAGTATGCTGGGCGCGGGCGGGCGGCGCGGCACCGTCACCACGTCCGCCTCACCCCCGCGCGTGTTGCAGTTCGTGCGCTCGGCGGCGCCGGGCGGTGGCGAGGACAAGGTGTGACTGTCGGCGGGCGGCGAGGCGGCCGCGCCCGAGCGCTGCCGCAGCGCGCGCCACATCCGCTTCGACTGCGGCGACAGCGACGACGACGCGCCGCCCGACAAGCGCCTGCTATGAGCGCCGCCGCCCCGGGACTGATCATAGACTATACGCTGCACACCACAGTGAGCACCGGCCTAACGGGTATATGTAATAAGAGTTCAGCTCCGCTATATCGATGTGAGTCGCGCCGCGCTCGCGAATTTTAACAGAAGTCAGCGAGTATACGTAAGCGAGCGATCTCCTGGTTCAGTGTTAGTCATAAGTACCTAAGGTAATGTTGTAACATGAACATGTAGCATGTAGCACGCGCGGCCTCTGCGCTGTGTCGGACAGGCCTCGCCGATGTAAATACTTGTAAATATTTTTATAAAATAAAAGTTTAAGGGTGTACGTAGCATCGTTTCATTTCAAGTTCCGGTGCGCTGCGGGCGATGGCGCTATGTTGAACGCTCGCCTCACCTGCACGTCATGACCTACTTACCCACATTGTGGTGACAACTTTGTTTCTATTTATGTCTCTCGATATGTATCACTAAGCTGCCAATTAAACCACTGTTGATACATCCAAATGGTTTGGAATGCAATGTAGCAGATGAATCAGCCAGATCAATTAGCGTGCTATAGTAATGCGGCGTTTGTTTAGTGGCACACGTCACACGCGACAGTTAGTGCGGCAGTAACTCGCACAGGGCTGGCGCACCTGTGAGTGCGGTATAAATATATTGCTGCAGACGGCGGCGCGGCCATTGTCTCCGCACGCCGATCAATTGGCACTCAGCAGCATCGATACTAAATTAAACTACTGTTCGATTATCACCGACGCTATTAATACGCAGCGCCGGCGCACACAGCCACGCCTTATATGGACAGTATGTGGTATGGCACCGGTGACCGGCGGCCCGCTGCGCTCTGCAGGCTGGGACACTGGGGTGCTGGGAAACTGGGACCCGGGGTAGGGGTCGCACGCGATGATAAACACACGCTCAGTTATAAAATTATATTAAACAACATACACTTAAAGTAGTTCACTTACATGATAACGCAACAGCGAGCAGTCTCCGACAGAGAGTATAAAATAAATACATTTGTTTGGCAACAAGTATAAAAGTGTGGAGGAGTGACGCGTGTGACGTCACGCGCCTAGAAGCACTTGCGGTGCACGATGCCGGGGCCGGACTCGTCGTACTCTTGCTTGGAGATCCACATCTGCTGGAAGGTGGACAGCGACGCCAGGATGGAGCCGCCGATCCACACGGAGTACTTGCGCTCCGGCGGCGCGATGATCTTAATCTTGATGGTGGAGGGCGCCAGCGCCGTGATCTCCTTCTGCATGCGGTCGGCGATACCCGGGTACATGGTGGTGCCACCCGACAACACCGTGTTGGCGTACAGGTCCTTGCGGATGTCCACGTCGCACTTCATGATGGAGTTGTACACGGTCTCGTGGATACCGCACGACTCCATGCCCAGGAACGAGGGCTGGAACAGCGCCTCGGGGCAGCGGAAGCGCTCGTTGCCGATGGTGATGACCTGCCCGTCCGGCAGCTCGTAGGACTTCTCCAGTGACGTGGACGCAGCCGCCGTCTGCATTTCCTGCTCAAAGTCCAGCGCCACGTAACACAGCTTCTCCTTGATGTCGCGCACGATCTCGCGCTCCGCCGTCGTGGTGAAGGAGTAGCCGCGCTCCGTCAGGATCTTCATGAGGTAGTCCGTCAGGTCACGGCCCGCCAGGTCCAGACGCAGGATGGCGTGCGGCAGCGCGTAGCCCTCATAGATGGGCACCGTGTGCGAGACGCCGTCGCCGGAGTCCAGCACTATGCCGGTGGTACGACCGGACGCGTACAGCGAGAGCACGGCCTGGATGGCTACGTACATGGCGGGGCAGTTGAACGTCTCGAACATGATCTGCGTCATCTTTTCGCGGTTGGCCTTGGGGTTGAGCGGCGCTTCCGTCAGCAGGATGGGGTGCTCCTCGGGCGCCACGCGCAGCTCGTTGTAAAACGTGTGGTGCCAGATCTTCTCCATGTCGTCCCAGTTGGTGATGATGCCGTGCTCAATGGGGTATTTGAGAGTGAGGATACCTCTCTTGCTTTGCGCCTCGTCGCCCACATACGAGTCCTTCTGCCCCATGCCCACCATGACGCCCTGGTGGCGCGGGCGGCCCACGATGGACGGAAACACGGCGCGCGGCGCGTCGTCGCCCGCGAAACCGGCCTTGCACATGCCGGAGCCGTTGTCGACTACCAGCGCGCCCGCATCGTCGTCACACATCCTGACTCAGTCGATGAAGAGGTACACGGCGAGCTCCACACACCTGCAACACAACGCGGCGTTAGTACTCGCACTGCACCGCACTGACACGCTCGATTCTCGTGCACCGCTCCGGTATGACGGTGCGAGAATAGATTACTGACGGAGATCGAAGTGATCTATTTAGGACAGACTGAGATGCACTGAGCTAGGTAGGTGCGCGGACAGCACGGCAGACACTCACAGCGCGGAGGCAGCGGCAGCAGCGACGGGAGTGAGCGCTGGGTGGCCGTGCGCGCGCTATATACGCGGCGGCGCGCGCCCGCCGGCACTTGGCACTCGCAGCAGCCCCTACAAGGCGCTGCCGCCTCCCGCCCACCGCCGCCGCGCCACACGACTGCCATTTAAGACAATCATCCGCATCCCTCGATACTAATTACATCGCTCTCGGAAAAAATAGCTCTCAATGAGAGACCGTCACCGAGCGGCAAGGCGCGCTATTTGCATACATCGTCACCTGCGGTCAGCCGGTCAGCCGGCCGCGCTGCCGGGCGCCGGTCACAGCACGCTTCGCTTTCTTCTTATAGACACTTTTAAGGGCTTAAAACTCATATCATCTCTGATGACTATGTCCGCGGTGTCGCATTGGTTGTCACCTGTATTGGTTGTCACCTGTATTGGTTGTCACCTGTGTTCCGGTTTGTGTGTCGGTACCTATGTCATATTCACAGGAATATCAAAGTCAGTCAGTCAGTCAGTATGCCATTCATAGAAATCAGAGCATCTTTTAATCGGGTCAATACAAAAGGTACAATATAAATATATTGTAAAAAAAAACCGGGCAAGTGCCTGTCAGGCCCTTCACAAGTTAGGCCTCTATAACTCCAGAACTAACAAAATTATCTAAGCCGTTATAGTTTTGCTTCAAAGTTCATTACATGGACTACTATCATGAATTTTTTCAGATTTTTCGAGCCTGCCGTTTAGCTTTTAGAGGGGGGGACGCCCTATTTTAACAAAAATATGCGCTTTAAAGTTGAATATCTCGCAAACGGATACCTAAATCAAAAAATTGTCTTAGCAAGCTCTCAATGTTTAAAAGACCTATCTAATGATACCCCTCAATATGGGGTATACGCGAGAAAAAAAAACAGCACCACTTGACGTGTAGGGACCTCCCCTACACCTAAAGTGGTGATGATTTTTTTTCTTTTCTTGGGTAGTTTTTTGCTTTACTAATATGTACGTATTTATCCACTTTGTGTATGTTGATGATGTTATTATGGGTTCCTGTCAGCATTATTGTGTAGCAAGCAGTGCAGTGGTATACGAATGTGTGTGGGATAGGAACCACAACTGCAACGATTTAAAGTGAAAATAAAAACTTATTTTTGTTTTGTTTGGTTGATTACGGAAAGGTAACGTAACCAGCATTTGATCTTCAGTATACATAATCAGCCTATAATGTTCCCACTGCTGGGACACAGGCCTCCTCTCGGTGAGAGAGAGTAGGCCGAAACAATATTGTATGTGTTAGGTTATCTAAAATAGTTAGAAGATTGTTTAATTAAGGACCACGCTAACGCGTTAGGAATTCCCTGTAATGTTAGTAGTGTTTGTGATAAATAAATAAAGAAAATCTTTACCAAATCTAAACGGGACCTGGGTGAAATTCTCTTCTAAACAAAAAAAAATCCAAATGTCCTTTGGGTCTTGGTAGATGAGTGGACATGGCACAGGGGCCGCAGCACACAGCCGGCCTTTTTCTGCTTGGGCCCCGCTGGCTCCGCCACCTGCTCACCCAGCTGTTGCTGTAGCTCTGCTGCGCTGTAGTTACTCATACGTGCTACTTCAGCAGCGCACGTCCCTCTGAGCTGCCCCCCTGCCAGGGTTATCATTCACATAATATATTATGTAGTAACATGGGGTCCAGACGGTCCATCTAGACCAACTTACAGAACACAGTACTCATGAATATGAATAAGTGATATTAACCAAAAACTAACGTAACTGAATAATTACTATCTACAACCTAGCCGGACTGCAGCACCTCACCACCATTCAAGTTGTAGTTGTATTACACTAATTTGTCCACCCTGTAAATTACCATGTACTACAATGCTTTTATGATAAATAAACAATTTGATTTGATTTTGATTTGATTACTACATTAACATTACAAAGGTTTAGTAAATTGATGGAGTAGGGCACATCGGAGCTGATTGCCTAAAGGGGTAAGTAGACTCATTGCCAACAACTCGTCAGCAGTACGACTTGGTGATCGCATCACAGCCGAGGATGCACCTCGGTACCCACGTGTCATTAGAGTCGCGCGCCAGTTAGTATATTGATGCCCTGTTTTTGGGTCTACCCGAAAGTGGGTCATGGTGAACTGCTTTTCAAATAATACTAAAGTTGTGCTATTTTCAAACCAAAATGAGTTTTTAGGTTAGCTAGGTCATCTAGGAGAAAAATAGCGTTTGGGTCTGATCAGGGTCGTTTCACTCAGTACATTTTAGCTCCAGTACAAAATCTTGAACATGGAATAGTCCGAGCATTCGCTATCAGATGGCACCACCTGTTATGCATTTTGAACAAAATGTTAAATACTTACTTAAAATAGTAAGAAAATTATTTTTATTATTGAACTCAAATAATATAAATAATATTTTGAAAGCCAACTGCTGCTTTTAGAGGCTGAAAATATATTTTAATCAATTAATTAAAATATATTTAGAATCTTAATTAGAATTTAAACGTTTACGCTACCTCACGTTAGGCAGGTGAAAACTAATGTGTTGATAAAGGGCGAAGAATTGAATCCTGAAGACAGCACCGTATTCTTGGGCATAACTTTGGATGCTAAGCTTCAGTGGGGTCCGCATATAGACAAATTGTCAAAAAAGCTAAGTTCCGCAGCATTCGCTGTCAGAAAAATTCGTAATTTAACCGATATAGAGACAGCCCGTTTAGTGTACCTACTTTAGCTATTTTCATAGTGTAATGTCGTACGGTATTCTATTGTGGGGAAATGCCGCTAATATTCAGACTATCTTTGTTTTGCAGAAGCGAGCTGTTCGATCAATTTATAAATTAAGTCCGAGACACTCGCTCAGAGACAAATTTAAAGAGATCAATGTTATGACTGTGCCTTCTCAGTATATTTATGAAAACCTTTTATATGCCCATAAAAATATAAAATTGTTTAAAAAGTACAGTGATATCCATGACATAAATACTAGGAACAAACACAAATTTGTTGTACCTATCACAAGGCTCAAGAAAATAGGTGGTTCGTTCAGATGCCAATGTATACGCTTTTACAATAAAGTTCCAAGCCCCGTTCAAGATCTAAGCCTTAACAAATTCAAATCATTCACTAAACGTAAGTTGTGCCAGAAAGCCTTTTATACCGTTAAGCATTATATCGAGGACAAAAAGGCTTGGTGCTTCCAATTTTTACATATTGAATGTTTTTATTTTTTTTTTCTGTCTTGTTGTTGTTTTTTTTTTATTATATACACTTTGACATTAATGGATTTCATATATACTATGACATTTGCTTACTTTGTAAAGTATTCTATTATTTTAATTATTGTGAATGTGAAGATTATGTGGGTCATTTTATTTATATTATTTTTCATTTTACTGTCTGTTCTGTTAGTTTTTGTCATGGTCTGGCAGTTTGAGTAATTAATGTGGCCTACCCAAATGTCCGTTCTTTGGTATTGTTCGTCGAAACGTCGAGCTCCTTAAGTTTTGAGTTGAGCTGCACGATTTCTGACAAATGCGTGCACTGGCTGGACAGGTCCTCTCAATCTGTGTGGTTCTTTCCTCAAAAAACCATCTCAGACATCGACCTGCATGGTCTTCATATGGTCTGACCAAGATTATGTCTGGACTTTAAAAGAGACTGTGACCTCTGAGTTTGTTTCGGCCTTTCTTCTCAGACTAGTCAGTTAGCAAACGCCGACCTCATCTAGTTTTAAAATATGATTGACGTGTAAAAGTGTTAGTACAAACCTACTTACAAAATAAAATCATTTATCATTTATTTATCATTTAAACAAAAATTGCAATTTGTAACGCTTCATTCTACTGTAGTGTTAAGAGGTTACTTATAATTTGTAGGAATTTGCCTCCTGTATGATCTTTACATAATGTATAACATTACTAATGTAAAGATATCACATAATTGAAATGAATTTTAGTCTTTAAAGTATTCGGGATGTAGATATAATATTAAATAAATTTGACGCGTGCCTGTTGGAGACTTGGAGAGGAACGTCAAGATCTCTGACAGTGACAAGAATCAATAAACATGTCAATGTCATTCAAAAATTCCGTTTTCTTTTGAGATTCGGAAGTGCTTGCTTGTGTTTTCTCACGACGATTTGGCTTTGTTTTATGGACTTTGGGGGAAAGAAAGAAAGAAATAAATGTTATTTATCTCATTTGAGAGTTTTAGTTAGATTCTACCCTAGAAATTGAAGAAAACTGGTAGCAGAGCCCAGGGTGGAACGCTATACCTACAGTGCATTGGCTAGTTGTAGTTGAACATTGCGTAATAGATTTATAATATAATATCCCTGGACATTTCACACAGCACCATTTGTCCCAAGCTAAGCAACCTAATGCTTGTGTTATGGTAACAAGATGGCTGATAAACTACTTATATATTTTTTTTTTTTTTTGTGAATACATACATATTATAGATAGAAAAACACCCAGACTCGGAACAAATACATGTAGGTCATACAAATATTTGTTCCGTGCGGGAATCGAACCCGCGACACGCAGCGCAGCAGTCAATCGCTTAACCACTGCGCCAACCGTGTCGTCGAAGTAGGATAGATGTCGCTAGTAGGATAATAATGTACTCTGTGGGTCTGATTGACCAACAAGATATGTCATAGAAAACGTTTGTCACTTCGTTATTTATGTCAAAATAAGTTTTAAACCGACCGACGGCAAAGCCACACACACCCACACACACAGTCACCTGATGAAATGAAAAGAAAATGAGACTAAAACGAGAATAATTATTGTCAATAACGGTCAATTAATAAAAAAGCAAAAATATTTTAGCTGTAAACGTTCGACCTTTAGAATTGGGTCAAGTTGTTACATAATACCTGCTTACTTAACGAGCACGTCAGTCACGCGACCCCGGACGTGGGGAGGTTGTCTAGATGTCAGTCACGCGACCCCGGACGTGGGGAGGTTGTCTAGATGTCTTGTTCAGCCAAAACCAGTTCATATAATTAATAACTACATTAAAATATGATATGCACTACACAGTTGATATTTTTTAGGGTTCCGTAGCCAACTGGCTAAAACGGAACCCTTATGGATTCGTCATGTCTGTCTGTCCGTCCGTATGTCACAGCCACTTTTTTCCGAAGCTATAAGAACTATACTGTTGAAACTTGGTAAGTAGATGTATTCTGTGAACCGCATTAAGATATTCACACAAAAATAGAAAAAAAAAACAATAAATTTTGGGGGATACTTAGAACTGAAACTCAAAAAATTTTTTTTCATCAAACCCATACCTGTGGGGTATCTGTGGATAGGTCTTCAAAAATGATATTGAGATTTCTGATATCATTTTTTTCTAAACTAAATAGTTTGCGCGAGAGACACTTCCAAAGTGGTAAAATGTGTGCAACCCCTGTAACTTCTAAAATAAGGGAATGATAAAACTAAAATAAATATATGATGAACGAGATCTAGTAGGTAGTTTTTTTTAATACGTTATAAATCGTAAATTGTAATTGTACGGAACCCTCAGTGCGCGAGTCCGACTCGCACTTGGCCGGTTTTTTTTTTCCTCCTCTTCCTCCTCTCGGTCTATAATGTGGGAACATTGCTGGGCCACAGGCCTCCTCTCGTTCTATAATGTGGGAACATTGCTGGGCCACAGGTCTCCTCTCGTTCTATAATGTGGGAACATTGCTGGGCCACAGGTCTCCTCTCGTTCTATAATGTGGGAACATTGCTGGGCCACAGGTCTCCTCTCGTTCTATAATGTGGGAACATTGCTGGGCCACAGGTCTCCTCTCGTTCTATAATGTGGGAACATTGCTGGGCCACAGGTCTCCTCTCGTTCTATAATGTGGGAACATTGCTGGGCCACAGGTCTCCTCTCGTTCTATAATGTGGGAACATTGCTGGGCCACAGGCCTCCTCTCGTTCTATAATATGTGAACATTGCTCGGCCACAGGCCTCCTCTCGGTCTATAATGTGGGAACATTGCTGGGCCACAGGCCTCCTCTCGGTCTATAATGTGGAAACATTGCTCGGCCACAGGCCTCCTCTCGGACATTTTTAACATTATGTTTCCCTGTCAGCATCATCAATTCAGCGCGTTTACTAAGTCACACGTTGCATACTGTGCTTGCCGCGCGTACTGTGACGCAGAGCAGGCGCGACACGCGGCCGAGCGGGTGCGGCGGGATCAGTGTCCATGGGTGCTGCCCACTAGTGGACACTTCTTTAAGGCAACATCTTAGTACTGAGAGATACTCCCTCGAGTGGTCGCAAGCGTTACTGCTGAGCATGAGGTTCTGGGTTCGACTTCCAGCTCCGGCAAAGGGTTATTGTGTTTTTCAAACAGGACTTTCTTAGTAGCAGCCCGGAGTCTGGATTTGTGCCCGCTTGGTGGCAATAAGCTCCCCGCGCGCGCCCATTACATGGCAATAAGCTCCTCGCGCGCGCCCCATTACATGGCAATAATCTCCCCGCGCGCGCCCCATTACATGGCAATAAGCTCCCCGCGCGCGCCCCATTACATGGCAATAAGCTCCCCGCGCGCGCCCCATTACATGCCAAACATAACTGGCAAAGCTGAGTGTTTTTACACCTCTGCCTATGCTTCGGGAATTACAGGCGTATGTATGTAATATATGATACAAAAAGAAAAAACACGAATTTGAATGCCAACAATCTTAATTTATTATAATCTAAAGAATGGTGATTAAAAATTCTATCACTATTAAAAATAATGTAATTTTTAACCGACTTCAAAAAAGGAGGAGGTTCTCAATTCCACCGTATTTTGTTATGTTTGTTACCTTAGAACTTTGTTATTTACAAGCCGATTTGCAAAATTCCATATCATTATTTTTATTTGTAAGGATCTACTTTCAGATTGGTCCCATAGAAATTTTATCAAAAACGGTTCAGTAGTTTGGTTTTTATACCAAAATTACAGGTAATAACTAAGTGAAAAATAAAAACTTAAAAAAAAAAAAACAACCGACTTCCAAAAAAGACACTACAAAGTGAAAAATAACATTAATTTCGGAAGTCGGTGGCAAACAACGAAAATGCGAACCCAACGACACCGACTTCCGAAATTAAAGTTATTTTTCACTTTGTAGTGTCTTTTTTAACCCCCGACGCAAAAACGACGGGGTGTTATAAGTTTGAAGTGCCTCTCTCTGTGTGTGTGTGTAGGTGGCATCGTAGCTCCCGAACGGATGAACCAACTTTTATTTTGTTTTATTTGTTTGAAAGGTGAATTCGGGTGTATTCTTGGCTATGTTTGATGAAAATCGCTCCAAGATGGCCGCTGCCACAAAATGGCGGATTACATATTTTTTCACAACTCCCTCAATATGGGTATCAAATGAAAGGGCTTGACTAGTAGGATTACACTATGATAAATTTGAAATCCAAGATGGCCGCCACCACAAAATGGCTATTTAAAAAAATAAACAAATTAAACGCCAAATTATCTGAATCTTAAAACGCAAATAAATAGAAGTAATGAAATAAAAAAAAATAAGGAGTCCCTACAAAAAGCATGAAATAAAAAATGTAAAAAACCCTCACACAAAATAATAAAAATGGTAAAAAAAAAGGTATAAACGTGAAACCCTATAAAAAAAAAATACCCTTAAATAAAATTAAGTAAGTAATAATATAAATACGTTTAATCAAAAAATTTTATACGTACTTACGTAGGATCATAATTTCAAGGTTATTTTTTTCTTTTGAAAGGGTTTCACGTTTATACCTTGTTTGTTACTATTTTTGTTATTTTGTGTCGGGGTTTTTTTTTGGAAGTCAGTTGTTTTCTTTTTTTTTGCAAAAACTTTTTATACGTTTCAATACTAAAACAGTACCAAGTGAAAAGTTAGTATACCAGCCCCCGGTCTCATTCAGCACTAATATACGTATGATAATATGTTCTTGACGCGCCGCGAGTCTGTATTGCTGTGCTACTGTATCGGACACTAGCTACACATCAACGTCCACGTAGGTACACATTGTGCGTCTGAGGAGAGGTGTACTGCAGCTGGACAAACGTTATGAAGTAGGGATGTTGATTGATTTATTTATCGACTGCTCGCAAGCGCGACGCCCGAGGCTTGGGTTCGATTTCGAGCCGGTTAGACCCGGTAGCCCCTACCCTATAAACATAACTAGTGAAATGTGGGCGCATTACACCCCTGTGTATCGCTGCGGCACTGCGGGAATACGCAAGATGAGATTATGTATACGCCTGTGCCACTTTCTACTAGCACTTTCATTGTGATCTAAACACGGCATATCGCTGCGTACGCGCGCGTTCTATTTACGATCACTAGTCTATCAACTGTGATAGCAACTGAAATAGGAACTAATAGTATTGAACATGACGCGCGCGACAGTACTTTACACGTCGGCTATCCACGCGAGAGGAACCTCTCATATTTGGTTTTTATTAAGTGATTTTATTTAAATCAAAATCTCGAAGCACCATTTTCTAACAGGGCTCAAAGATCTAGTGTTAAACCTACAAGTCCTGTGAGCAGCATACAACGCGCACGGTGCGGTGCGCGCCGGCGGCGGCGGCTGGCTGGCTTCTGCTCTTTGGATATGGTTTGCTTCTGCTTCTCACACGGAACAGCTCACTTAAGAGCAGATAAGTAAGTGTGACCAAGAATTGACTAGCACAAATGTTCACAAGTACCTACTACTGCAACCGGGACCTTACTGCTACTAAAGAAAGGCGCTGTCAAAGTCACATCGATACCATGGAGCTGCGGCTGACTGTACTGTAAATGCCTTGGACAATCTGAAATAGAGACATTGCGCCAATGTGCTCGTCAGAATCAATCTATAAATAAATACATATGGATGCATTCTGCTAATCGAATGCTGTCCGGAGCGGCCGCACCGCCGCATGCGCAAATGTGGCGCTCACATTTACTACATTTCTATGGGCGCTCACACCTAACTCCATAGTTTACAACATGATATTATACAGGGTGCAATTGAAGTCATGGGCATTATTTAAAACTGACGATATTAATTGCGTTAGAGCTATTATTACGCAAATCAAAAATATTATTAATGCAAGTATGGAGAACCTTAAAAATGTACTAAGTCATATTATTAGCATAAGCATAATCAGCCTATAACGTTCCCACTGCTGGGACACAGGCCTCCTCTCTGTGAGAAGTAGTGGGCCGTAATCCACCACGCGGGCCCAGTGCGGGTTGGTAGATGCCACATGTCTTCGAATTTCTGGTTCTAGGACATGCCGGTTTCCTCACGATGTTTTCCTTCACTGTTTTGAGAGCAGTGGTGATGAAATTATTTACACAAAGTAAAGCGCCTGCGTGCCACGAGTCACGACCTACAACTTGTAAGGCGGGGTCGTTACCACTGGGCCACCAGTGCTCGTGAGTCATGTTGCAAAAGGCTTATTGTTTGGATGGTTTCATCAAGGTGGAGAAGAAGAAGAAGAAGAAGCCTCCTTGTCAGAACCAGTGCGGCACCGCGCTGGAAGGACCCAACATGCTGCTGCGACCAGCAATCCCGACGGCGCAGCTGTACGTGTCAACACTACACCACTCCACGAAGGTTGAGGAGATCGTGGAGTACATGCGTGTGAAGACCAACTGGACTTTGAGGGTCGAGAAGTTGGAGTCGCGTCACAACACGAAATTCAAGTCGTTCGTGGTGCGTGTTCTGACACATGAACTCGAGAAGTTCCTCAAGGAAGAGTTCTGGCCGAAGGGTGTTGGGTACCGCCGGTTTCGTGGCCGGCTACATGACACCAGTCAGCGAAACACGACCCAGACACGTGTACGTTAGTTCGTTTTTAGTATGATTATAATGTTGTACTCGTATGTATTTATAGTATTTTTAAGTTATATTAATATTGTATTGTATTCGTTTTATATATGAAATAAATGGATAAATAAACAAATATAAAACAAATAGGTAAATAAATAAATTGCAAATAAACACCGAAAGTAATAAAAACAAAATCTATATATATAAAATTCAAAGTCCTGACTGACTGACTGAGACATCAACGCACAGCCTAAACTGCTGGTCCTAGAGACATGAAATTTGGAGGGTGTATTCTTCGTGAAGAGTAGGTATCCACTAAGAAAGGGTTTTTCGAAATTCCACCCCAAAGAGGTGTTTGGTCACCCCAGGTGGCTGTTTTGACGCTTCAGCGCCTCAATGATGACCCCATCCGAGTGGCACGAGAGGACGTCCTTGGCTATGATGAGAGGATCTTTGTTCTTCACCTCTTCCACCATTAGGTTTCCGGCCTTCTTGATCCTCTCGGCCACCCGAGTCAACTCCTCCCTGGTCCTGAAGCCGACTACCACCTTCTGATCCCTCACTTTCCGCAGCCTCTCCACCCTGGTGCCCTCGTTTCTCGCGTCAACCGCCGTTCTAAGCTTTTCAATCACCTCTTCACCGGTGTCCGTGTCACTGACTGATGACACGACCATCGAGTGAAGAGGCGCCTGAATGTGCTGCTTCGGAACGGCGGCCATCTCCGCGAACGAGGGCCCCTGGCCTGCTACAAAGCGAGGTGTCTGTTGAAGATGCTCCGACAGAGCTCGTGTTAGGTTAGGTTAGGTTAGGTTAGGTTAGGTTAGGTTAGGTTAGGTTCCCCCCCGGTGGGTTCCCGCATTGTCGAGGCGGGGGGGCTCAGTAGCCGTGGTGGATTGGGCCACGGTGAAGCTAAGAGGAACCCGAGGAGCGGCCGCTCGTCTAGGCTGTGCGGAAAAGCCGACGACGTAGCGGCCGGCGGGTAGGTTGCGGTGCCGCTTGGGCGACATCGCAGCCTACCTGAGGCGGGCCGCGATGTCCCCCGTGTGGGAGACATTGCGGCTGAGGATTAGAGGCCGCGGCGGGAGAGGAGTGTCGGTGTTACGTTGCCGCTCTCCCTACCTTCCGCGGCCTTGACGGGGCCGCCACCGTTTGATGGCGGACGCGGTGGGGCCGCAGGGGAAGAGGAGTGTCGGTGTGTCGTTGCCGCTCTCCCTATCCTCTGCGGCCGTAGCCCCCCATCCTGGGGGGCATGCGAGGCCCGCCATTCAGGCGGGCGTGGGGGCCAGCGGGCAACGGGTGCGGGGGCACCGTTGCCTGCATTGCACAGGCCTCCACCAGTGTTGGACGGGAATGGCTAGGTGGTCCCGGCCATTCCCGTAGCCCCCCAATGTGGGGGGCATGCGGGGCCCGCCATACCAACTAGGCGGGCATGCGCCGGGAGGGCTATGGAGGTAAAGGCTATGCCTATTCCCGTGGCCCTCCCATCACGGCGAATGAGGGAACACCGCTGAGTTTTAGTGGGTATACTGTCATTCCGACAGGGAGTCCCACATACCCCGTCTCGTCCCCCGTGAGGCGGGCATGCATAAAGCATTTCTCAGCGACAAAAAAAAAACAAAAAAAAAAAAAAAAAAAAAAAAAAGGTTAGGTTAGGTTAGGTTAGGTTAGGTTAGGTTAGGTTAGGTTAGGTTAGGTTAGGTTAGGTTAGGTTCCCCCCCCGGTGGGTTCCCGCATTGTCGAGGCGGGGGGGCTCAGTAGCCGTGGTGGATTGGGCCACGGTGAAGCTAAGAGGAACCCGAGGAGCGGCCGCTCGTCTAGGCTGTGCGGAAAAGCCGACGACGTAGCGGCCGGCGGGTAGGTTGCGGTGCCGCTTGGGCGACATCGCAGCCTACCTGAGGCGGGCCGCGATGTCCCCCGTGTGGGAGACATTGCGGCTGAGGATTAGAGGCCGCGGCGGGAGAGGAGTGTCGGTGTTACGTTGCCGCTCTCCCTACCTTCCGCGGCCTTGACGGGGCTGCCACCGGTTGATGGCGGACGCGGTGGGGCCGCAGGGGAAGAGGAGTGTCGGTGTGTCGTTGCCGCTCTCCCTATCCTCTGCGGCCGTAGCCCCCCATCCTGGGGGGCATGCGGGGCCCGCCATTCAGGCGGGCGTGGGGGCCAGCGGGCAACGGGTGCGGGGGCACCGTTGCCTGCATTGCACAGGCCTCCACCAGTGTTGGACGGGAATGGCTAGGTGGTCCCGGCCATTCCCGTAGCCCCCCAATGTGGGGGGCATGCGGGGCCCGCCATACCAACTAGGCGGGCATGCGCCGGGAGGGCTATGGAGGTAAAGGCTATGCCTATTCCCGTGGCCCTCCCATCACAGCGAATGAGGGAACACCGCTGAGTTTTAGTGGGTATACTGTCATTCCGACAGGGAGTCCCACATACCCCGTCTCGTCCCCCGTGAGGCGGGCATGCATAAAGCATTTCTCAGCGACAAAAAAAAAAAAAAAAAAAAAAAAAAAAAAAAAAAGGTTAGGTTAGGTTAGGTTAGGTTAGGTTTTTTTTTTTTTTTTTTTTTTTTTTTAAAATTGGCAGGAGTGGGAAATCCTCATGGACGCCCAGACTGACTCACTTATGAGCCAGTCTGGGCAGTGCCGGACTCTTACCGGCTAAAACCCACTCCTGCCTTTCTAAGTGTCCCCCTGACGTAGTCAGAGACCTTTTAATACTGAATTTTTTAAATTTGTGTAGTTTTGATAATTTTCCTTTCATTTATTTTTATTTATTTACTTATTTACTTTTTTAATCTACAGTTTTAAGGTTTAGCACTCGTTTAATATAACTACTATATTAACGGTGTTAAATTTCTTACTCTACGTTTTATTTCTATATATTACAGTTTTAATTATGTTTAAACAAAAATCTAAGAATTTATTTCGGGTTTCTTTACTTATCATTAATGTACTTATACTACTTTTACTTAACTTAATATTTATGTCATTTTCCAGGTTGTATCTGGCAACTCCAAACACTGGACACTCAACTATGAGGTGCAAGATTGACTCTTCCGCGACCGGGTCACATATACATGCAGGTGAGTCCTTCTTTTTGAATCGGCTTAGGTATTGGGAGAAGCCCCCGTGCCCTGTGAAGAGTTGTGTGTGTAGGTGTGTGATCTGGATGTGCCTGTTAAGTCTGTAGGCGTCTTTGGCTGTGGGGAAGAATAATTTTGTGACACTAGCTTGGCTCCCGTTTTGATATCTGCCTTCCCATTCGTCAATCG
Organism: Apamea crenata; assembly: GCA_949629185.1. Classification (NCBI taxonomy): domain Eukaryota; kingdom Metazoa; phylum Arthropoda; class Insecta; order Lepidoptera; family Noctuidae; genus Apamea; species Apamea crenata. The sequence goes on from OX451367.1 coordinate 19,149,796, forward strand.
AACCGCTTCTAATGGTTCGCTTGACGAATGAGACTGGGCATTTGTCAAAATCGGGTCTCCTTTTGCTTTTTAAAGCCGCTAGTTTCGCTAGTTCGTCTGCCCTTTCGTTCCCCTTTATCCCAACGTGGGCTTTAACCCAGTAAAGTTGAACGTCTTTGCCGGAGTTCCTTATCTGCTTGACGTTCTTCTTTATTTCTAGGACGAGTGGGTTGCAGGTGTCACCGTTCCTCATCAGCTCCAGAGTTGACCTGGAGTCACTAAAAATGCTGAACTCTTCTTCAGGGCTATGCGCGATCAACTCCATAGCCTTATACACTGCGTACAGCTCCGCTTGAAAGACGGTACAGTACTCCTCGAGTTTGTACTTTTTGGTTTTAGTTTCGGATGCCCCATTCCACCAGGATAGGGCAGCCCCAACTTTTCCCTCAATTTTACTCCCGTCTGTAAAGATTTGTACTGCACCCTCCCTCATGCGCAGCTGCACCTCCGCGTCATTTTCCAAGCATTGGAAGACAAGATCTTCCTCATCAGCTGGATGAGGCCTCTCCCGGAAACTCGCTTTTTCCTCGACAGGTCGGCCCCCTAGAATTGGCTGAGGCTTCCCTCTCTTCGCCTCGTAGAGGGATGCTGCTTCCTTGACTCTCAGGTCAAGCGGCAGCAGTCCTGTCAGGATTAGGGCCGAATTCAGTGACACCGTTCTGTACGATTTGCTTATTTTCCGGGCGAAGCCCCTCACAATTGTGTTGAGCTGGTTTTGTATGTAGATCTTGTCAGCCGCTCTGGCCCATACACCAGCTGCGTATAGTATAACCGGCTCCACAACCGCAGTGTATATAACCCTCACTACTTCCGGGTTTAGTCCCCAGGTTACCTTCGCTGCGCAGGATAGCTGCCTGAAGATGTTAACGGCTTTCTTGCAGACGTATGTGACGTGGCTCCGGAAAGTCATCTTCCGGTCAATTATCAGGCCCAACAGCTTGATCTCCTCGACAAGCGCAATGTCAACCCCGCCCATGTGCAGCCGTGGTGTGTCGAATTTTAACTTCTTAGTAAGCAGCATAGCATGAGTTTTATGTGGCGCGAACTTGAGTTTGTTTCGAACACCCCACCGCTGCACATGTGCGAGGGTGGTGTTGGCTTCGGTCTCCAGATTCAAAGCCGTTTTACCTGAAAATATAAGGACCACGTCGTCTGCAAATGCCTGGCAGTATGTCTTCCTATCCTCTAGTTCGTCCAGCAGCGGGTTCAGGAGTATATTCCAGAATGTGGGCCCTGCGATCGATCCTTGTACGCACCCTTTTGAGGTCCTCTTTTTGTACTCGGCTCCAGCATATCTCACCGCCACTCCTCTATCCTTTAGGTAGTTTCCCACTAGTTTTCGGAGGTTTAGCGGACAGTGTTTCTCTACCAGACGACTTTTTATTGCTGGCCACCACGCACTGTCAAACGCCCCCTCTATGTCCAGTGAGACCACAACCACCAGGTTCTTCTCCTTCAACCTAAGGTCTATGTGTTGCACCATGTCGTACAGTGCGTCCTCCGTGCTTCGCTGTGGCACAAAACCGTACTGCCTTGGGTTCATTTGCGGTAACATGTGCCACCTGAGTCTCCGCACCAGCATTTTCTCCAGGATTTTTCCGAGGACAGGCAGGAGTCCGATCGGTCGGTAGGATTTTGGATGGGTATAATTATCCTTTCCGGGTTTTCTTAGAACCACGACCGCCGCCTCCTTCCACTTTTCCGGGAAACAGGACAACTCGAGGCATTTGTTTGTTATGGCTAAGAAGACTTGTTCATTGCTACTAATGGTGGCTTCGCAGATGTCGGCAGTGAACCCGTCAGGGCCCGGCGCCTTCTTCGGGTTAAAACTCCTTGATGCATACCTGAGCTCGGCAAGAGTGAACGGCGGATCCATTTTGTCTCCTGGTATGCCTTCCTCTGAACGTGCCGCTGCTTCTCTTATATTGGTATGGTCAGGGTTGTCTTCCTTTTCTTCATCTTCTGGGAAGAAGGTTTCCGCCAAGACCCTGGCAGATTCATCTGGGTCTAGTGCCTCACCATTTTGAACTATTGGCAGATCTTCATGCCTCTTCTTTGTCTTTAGGATTACTCTATAGATGCCATCCCAAACACTCTCCTTGTCCTGCTTCCCGCAAAAGCTTTTCCAACTGTCAGTTTGCGCCTTGCTTGCTTGAGACTCATACTCTTCCTTTGCTTTCAGGTACTCCATCACAACCCATTCCCGACGGCGTGGAGCTGCGCAACGGATTCTTCGCTTCTTCGTGGACATGGATTTTTTGAGCCGATCGAGTTCTTCGTTCCACCACGGTAAGTACGTTTTATCTATTTTCTTTATTCTAGGTACTGTCTTGTCGCATGTTTCTGTAATAAATTTTGTTAACTCTTCAATACATTTTCCTAACCCTTCTGAACTATTAATATTGTCTATGTATGTTTTATCAATTTTATTTTCAAGCAATGCTTTAGTAAATTCTTCCCGAAACCGTTTCCAGTCTGCTTTTTTTGTATTGTATACCCTAGTATTACTATATTTAATTTTATTATCTATTCCTTTCTTTGTTGTGATTCTTAGTATTACCGCATTGTGGTCCGAACTCGTCATTTCGGTCTCTACCCTCCATTCGTCCACATGTCTGAGCATGTCGTCTGAACAGGCCGTGATGTCTACAGTGCTCCTGTATCTTTTCCCCCCTCGTATGGTATCAAATGTTGGGATGTTTCCGCAATTCAGCACATGGAGGTTGAGTTCATCTAGGGTTCCAGATAGAAGCCTTCCCCTTTCGTCCTCTCTCTCGCTTCCCCACCATGTGCTCCATGCGTTCACATCTCCTCCTACCAGTAATTTCTCCCCTTCTGTCTTTTTCACTATTTCCCTCAGCTGGTCGAGGTACGGTTCAATATCGAGGTAGTCCTCGAAGTAGACAGATGCTACCACGGTGGTGGTGTCCCCCACCGTCAACCTCGCAACTGCTATGTTCTCGGTTGTCAGCGTTGGGCACACCACCACGTTCACTCTACTGTCGAAAATGACTATGGCGGCCTTGATGACTTTGTCTCCCGATTTGGTAGCTTGAACCGTTCTTGTCCCGGGGTAGGTCTTCATTTCGCCCTTTGCTCCGACGTAGGGTTCTTGTACAAGGGCGTACCTAATTTTTCTGCGCCCGGCTTCGAGTATGAGTTCCTCCGTGGCCAGTTTTTTCTTTTGTAGGTTCGCCTGCACGACACGATAGGTCTCGATTTCCGGAGTCGTGTTTCCTGGAAGCGCCGGGGCCACCTTAGCAGTACGCCACCGACAGGCGCGCCAATGCGTCCCACTTCACTCGCATTGGGCACTCTCTGTCGAAGGCGTCATGGTCGGTCCTTTCCTGTTTGGCCAACATGCAGTTATGGCACTTCGGCGCCTCCGTTGCCATCCTTGACGGGCAGTCAGCGCGCAGGTGGGGATCGCCACAGTGGATGCAGAGGTCGGCGGGCTGCGTGCACAGTTTTCGACTATGGCCGAAACGCAGGCAGCGAGTGCACTGCACCAGTGGCGACTGGTCCTGCACTCGCACTCGCTGCAAGTCGATGTGCACGCGACCAGCCATAGTCAGCTTCTGCCACACCGTAGGGGACACCTGCAGGATGACGTGGCAGGTATGGGGGTTCCTCGTCCTACGACGGTACTTCACCCCCAACCTCAAGGCCTCCGCCGGTATGTCCCCGAGCAGGTGGGCGTTCTGACGTTGTAGTGCCTCGATGACCTCCACATCCGAGTGGCAGGAGAGAACGTCTCTGATGATAAGGAGCGGGTCCTTATTCTTCACCTCCTCTACCACCAGGTTTCCCGCTCTCCTTATTCTCTCCGCCACTCTGGTCAGCTCCTCCCTGGTCTTGAAACCCATGACCACTTTTTGGTCCCTCGCTTTGCGCAGCCGCTCCACTCTCGTGCCTTCGCTCCTGGCATCGACCGCCGTTCTAAGCTTCTCAATGACCTCTGCACCGGTGTCCTGTTCATTTACGGATGATACGACCACCGAGTGGAGAGGCCCTTGGATGTGCTGCTTCGCGACGGCGGCCATTTCCGCGAAGGTAGGGCCCTGGCCTGCGACATAGTGAGGGGCCTGTTGCAGACGCTCCGACAGAGCCCGCGTGTGCTGTTGGCATTCCTCCAACGCTTTATTGTGCTGTTGGAGGTTCGCCATGAGCTGCTTCATGAGCTCTGTCGGTTCGTCCGTGGTTGGCCTTGGGTCACATCGGGCCTTTTCTGGTTCGGCGACCACCTCAGCTCCTTTTCCCCTCTCGACCTCCGCTTCCTTCACCAGCTGGTACAATCTTTCGACTGCTTTCGTGATCTCATCCTTGATCTCCTTTTTTAGGTTTCGGGAACTTAACAACTGGATCTTTGCCTTTGAGAGACACGCCTTTGCCTCCGTGGTCCTGTTTGCGTACTTCACGGGCGGCGTGTCTCGTGGTGAAGCCTGCTCAGTCAGATTTGGCTGCTTCGGTCCATCAACCCTGGTCTGGTGAGCGAGTGTTACCTTGGGCTTGGGTACATTTGGGGGAGTAGTTGTGAGGGCCCTCTTCGGTGGGGTTGGAGTTTTGAGGGGCTGTCCGGACCTCCGTCCATCAGCTTCCCACTCCCCAATGCTACGCCTAACCGATGGGCCTGCCTGTGCCAGTTGAGGCCTCCCCGCGTCTGCACTTTGTTCCGAAGCCTTTGGCTTGTTCACTGGTGTCCTTATACCAAACATCCTGGCTAGTTTTCGGGTTAGGACTACGGAAGTTAAAGGGGGACACTTGTGTCTGTACTGATCCCTGTAAAGAGGGGATCAGCAAAAGTAAAATTTATAAGAACGAGCCCTGTACAGAGGACTCGGTCGGATAATATAAAATAAATACAAAATAAATCAATAAAACTCCCCTGAGGGCGCCAACTGCCTCAAGAAACGAATATTTATACAATTTACAAGGAGATTTTGGAATAACGTTGCTGGAAGAGCTAATTTGGCGATAAAAAATTTTTTACGAGCTAGGCGCACGTGCGAGGTGTCAAAAGACGCGTCTCCGCGCGGGCTAGCAAACAATTTTGTTTCTGGAATAATCCCGAAGAAAAATCGGGAATTATCCTGGAAAAACTGATTTTATGACCAAAAAGTATGTAAAAACACCGAATAACACCACCGAAACGGGACTCGACTTCGCGGAACGCGCACGGGAGTACAGGTAAGGCAGGTAAGTATCGGATTAAATTATTAAAAACCAGGAATATACTGAAAATTTTGAATAAAAAATGAAATAGTGTATTTTAAAGGGAGTTTTAATGAAAAATTTTACAAGTCAATAACGAAAAAGTGTTTTTCGCGAAATTGTCAATTATCCCTAGTGGGAACGTTACAGGGAGTCTAGTTAAGATTTAAAATGCTGAAAACAGCTTGATATTGCGTCACCGGGATGCAAAGATATGAGGTTTTTATCAAAAACGTGTATCCCTTAGGTAGATTTCGTCTATGTATCAGTACTATTGACTGCAAAGATTTTCTGGAATACCAGAAGTACTATGCGAGCTAGGCGCACGGGCGAGGTGTCAAAAGACGCGTCTCCGCGCGGGCTAGCAAACAATTTTGTTTCTGGAATAATCCCGAAGAAAAATCGGGAATTATCCTGGAAAAACTGATTTTATGACCAAAAAGTATGTAAAAACACCGAATAACACCACCGAAACGGGACTCGACTTCGCGGAACGCGCACGGGAGTACAGGTAAGGCAGGTAAGTATCGGATTAAATTATTAAAAACCAGGAATATACTGAAAATTTTGAATAAAAAATGAAATAGTGTATTTTAAAGGGAGTTTTAATGAAAAATTTTACAAGTCAATAACGAAAAAGTGTTTTTCGCGAAATTGTCAATTATCCCTAGTGGGAACGTTACAGGGAGTCTAGTGAAGATTTAAAATGCTGAAAACAGCTTGATATTGCGTCACCGGGATGCAAAGATATGAGGTTTTTATCAAAAACGTGTATCCCTTAGGTAGATTTCGTCTATGTATCAGTACTATTGACTGCAAAGATTTTCTGGAATACCAGAAGTACTATGCGAGCTAGGCGCACGGGCGAGGTGTCAAAAGACGCGTCTCCGCGCGGGCTAGCAAACAATTTTGTTTCTGGAATAATCCCGAAGAAAAATCGGGAATTATCCTGGAAAAACTGATTTTATGACCAAAAAGTATGTAAAAACACCGAATAACACCACCGAAACGGGACTCGACTTCGCGGAACGCGCACGGGAGTACAGGTAAGGCAGGTAAGTATCGGATTAAATTATTAAAAACCAGGAATATACTGAAAATTTTGAATAAAAAATGAAATAGTGTATTTTAAAGGGAGTTTTAATGAAAAATTTTACAAGTCAATAACGAAAAAGTGTTTTTCGCGAAATTGTCAATTATCCCTAGTGGGAACGTTACAGGGAGTCTAGTTAAGATTTAAAATGCTGAAAACAGCTTGATATTGCGTCACCGGGATGCAAAGATATGAGAGGTTAGGTTAGGTTAGGTTAGGTTAGGTTTTTTTTTTTTTTTTTTTTTTTTTTTTTTTTTTTTTTTTTTTTATTGGCAGGAGAGGGAAATCCTCATGGACGCCCAGACTGTCTCACTTATGAGTCAGTCTGGGCAGTGCAGGACTCTTACCGGCTAAAACCCACTCCTGCCCCACCAGTGTCCCTCTGACATGGGGATCAGAGCCCTTATCAGCAATTGTTGTGCCTTTTTTGGCGACTTCTTTGTTTGGGGCCGAAGAGACCCTGCTCTAATGTGCGGTTAATTTAAACAGTTTTTATGTTTTAATTCTAGAATAGCTCAAATAGTTTGTTTCGGTTATTTCAATTTATTATTTTAATTATTTCAATTATTTACATTATTAATATTATTTATTTATTATTTATATTATTTATTTATTATTTGTATTATTAATATTATTTATTTATTATTTGTATTATTAATATTATTTATTTATTATTTATATTATTGTTAATTCTTGTAATATTTATTTAAAAAAAAAAAAAAAAAAAAATTATTATCATAAATGTCGTTGTCCCTAATATTGTTTTGTGCCTTAAAACTATTTCCGTCACTTGGTTTTCTTTGCTAAAATTGGACATGAGTTTATATCTTTGATATCCTTGCTATATACTCATTATATAGTCGTATATCAAAAACAAATGTCTGTGACATAGATTTTCGACCAGCTTGACACCGCTTGTCGGTTCCACTAGAGTTGGCTCACGGTCCAGTATAACTACAGCCACTTTCTCACGAAAGTGACTCCAATTATCATCCTCCATTGAGTCAACCCCAGTGGTTCGCTCAATGCGTCTGCAATCTGGCAGTGTCAAACTGGTCATCTCTCTATAATACGCGGAAGTGGGGGCATCGACAACTTTAGCAATACGCTATAGATGCTCTTGCGAATGCGTCCCACTTCCTTCGTATCGGGCACAAATCACTGAACGCATTGTGCGAGTGTTCCCCCAGCTTGGCTCTGGTGCAGTTCACGCACACCGCTGTTTCGCCGATCTGTTCGGGTGGGCAGTCCGCCTTCAGATGTGGACCGCCGCAGTGGCTACACAGATCGGCTGGCTCCGTGCACAGGCGTTTTCCGTGCCCGTATGCCAAGCAGCGGGTACACTGCACCAGAGGCGTCTGGTCTTCGACGCGCACTCTCTGGAGGTCAATCCGAAGCTTGCCCCCTTCGAGTGCCCTCTTCCAGATTGCTGGGGGTTAGGTTAGGTTAGGTTAGGTTAGGTTAGGTTAGGTTAGGTTAGGTTAGGTTCCCCCCCGGTGGGTTCCCGCATTGTCGAGGCGGGGGGGCTCAGTAGCCGTGGTGGATTGGGCCACGGTGAAGCTAAGAGGAACCCGAGGAGCGGCCGCTCGTCTAGGCTGTGCGGAAAAGCCGACGACGTAGCGGCCGGCGGGTGGGTTGCGGTGCCGCTTGGGCGACATCGCAGCCTACCTGAGGCGGGCCGCGATGTCCCCCGTGTGGGAGACATTGCGGCTGAGGATTAGAGGCCGCGGCGGGAGAGGAGTGTCGGTGTTACGTTGCCGCTCTCCCTACCTTCCGCGGCCTTGACGGGGCCGCCACCGTTCGATGGCGGACGCGGTGGGGCCGCAGGGGAAGAGGAGTGTCGGTGTGTCGTTGCCGCTCTCCCTATCCTCTGCGGCCGTAGCCCCCCATCCTGGGGGGCATGCGGGGCCCGCCGTTCAGGCGGGCGTGGGGGCCAGCGGGCAACGGGTGCGGGGGCACCGTTGCCTGCATTGCACAGGCCTCCACCAGTGTTGGACGGGAATGGCTAGGTGCTCCCGGCCATTCTCGTAGCCCCCCTATGTGGGGGGCATGCGGGGCCCGCCATAACATCTAGGCGGGCATGCGCCGGGAGGGCTATGGAGGTAAAGGCTATGCCTATTCCCGTGGCCCTCCCATCACGGCGAATGAGGGAACACCGCTGAGTTTTAGTGGGTATACTGTCATTCCGACAGGGAGTCCCACATACCCCGTCTCGTCCCCCGCGAGGCGGGCATGCATAAAGCATTTCTCAGCGACAAAAAAAAAAAAAAAAAAAAAGGTTAGGTTAGGTTAGGTTAGGTTAGGTTAGGTTAGGTTAGGTTAGGTTAGGTTAGGTTAGGTTAGGTTTTTTTTTTTTTTTTTTTTTTTTTTTTTTTTTTTTTTTTTTTTTTTTTTTTTTTTTTTTTTTTTTACGGACTAGTTCCGCCAACGTAATTGGCGCCTATTCTGTATCGCAAAACTTTTCCATACCAGTTCTCGCTTACATGCCTCTCGTACTTCCATGCTTCATACTTTATCTTTCTGTTTTCCATCACCATTCATCCTGTGGGTGGGTTTCCCACTTTTTATCTACTCGTTATTCTTCTACTTTATTTACTTATTTATTTACTTGTGTATAGGGAAATAACTTCACAGATTTTCTTTTATTTGCAGCAAGATACAACTGTGCTTGTTCTAATAATGCTAAACTACTTAGTAATACATACAATGTTATGCTTATTTAATACTAACTTATTTTCTACTTAACATACAGGGAATATTTTAAACAGGTTTGGTGTTTTATTCTACATTTACTTATACAGGTCAAATCTAAATCTAAACTTATATAAATCTAGAAGACATAATCACATCAATCTTAACCTACTGCTTATACTATTTAATTTATTACACTATTGTCCTATGTTACTGTTTATATTTACAATATAATAAGAAACATAGTTGTTTCATCATGTTTTATTTCTTTGTATGACTTTTTGGGCTATGTTCTCACAGTAGGCTATGAGCTCCTTTCTGCTTTTACTCGACATTACCTCAGCCACGCTTTCTCTTTGCAGTCTTTTACCTATTGTTTGTTCTAGGTTGTACCTTTCCTTAGCATAGATTGGGCAGTCCAATATGATATGCGGGACTGACTCCGCTATATTTGGGTCACAGTGGCACGATGGGCTCTCTTTACACTTAAAGCGGTTTAAGTATTCTGAGAACCCACCGTGCCCCGTCAAGACTTGCGTGAGCACGCCTGTTGGCCTCACCTTTCGTATAATACGGTAGGCAGCTACGGCATCCGGTAGAAACATCTTCGTCACCGAGGCCGTCTCGCCAGACACGTATCTTCGATTCCATTCATCAAGCGAATCCAAACGGATTTGTTGCTTGATGAATGAAATCGGACACTGGTCATAGTCCGGCTTCCTCCGTGACGACAATGCTGCCACCTTTGCCAGCTCATCCGCACGCTCGTTCCCTGGCAATCCCGCATGGGCCTTGACCCAAAAGAAAGAGACATCTTTGTTTTGTTCCAATGCCCGAGTCAAATTTACTCGTGCGCGGACCGCCAGAGGGTGGAGGGAGCCATGGTTTGCAAGCGTCTGCAATGCTGACATTGAGTCACTGTACACTCCATAGCTCGTCTCTTTGCGCCTGAGAACTTCATCCGTTGCCCTGCAAATGGCTAGTAGTTCCGCCTGGTAGACGGTGCAGTACGCGGCGAGACTAAGTTTGAGGTTCTGGATTTCACTTTCATTATCCCATAAGGATAATGCAGCTCCGACCTTCCCCTCAATCTTGCTGCCGTCAGTGAATATTCGCACTGCCTGCACGTTATGACTGTCCACAAGCTGTTGGTCTGCCAGGCTCATAAACTCCAAGGCCATTTGCTTGGCAGGGTGAGATGTTTCTGCAAATCCCACCATACTCTCAATCTCCCTGTCTCCTGGCACAAACTGGGATGACCCTCTCCTTGCCTCATACAGGGCGGCTGCCTCTTGTATGCGAAGGTCTAGAGGTAGTATCCCAGCCAGCACCAGCGCCGAGTTTAGTGAGACTGTACGGTAGGACTTGCAGAGCTTCTGAACGAATCCTCGTTGGACAGTGCCTAGCTTCTTCCGTATCCCCAGCTTTTTCGTGGCGGGGGCCCAGGCTCCAGCCGCGTACGTAACTATTGGTTCGATCGTGGCTGTGTATATGGTATGTATAACCTCCCTGTTCAATCCCCAGCTGACTTTCGCCGCACGCGACAGCTGCTTATAAATTTCTGCCGCTTTTCTGCAGACATTCTTTGTGTGCTCGCTGAACGTCAATTTGTCGTCTATGGTGAGTCCAAGCAGCTTTATGCTCCTGACCATACCAATGTCGACTCCGGCCATGCTCAGAGCTGGGGTGTCGTACTTAAGCTTGTTGGTTATTAGCATCGCACTGGTTTTATGCGGTGCAAACCTAAGCTTGTTTCTGACGCCCCAACTCTGAGCATGGGCGAGGGCCGCACTTGCAATTCTGGAGACTTCAGCCGCTGTGTCACCATCCACAACCAAGACTACATCGTCCGCAAAGGCCTGCACGAAGTATCCCTTTCCTTCCAGTTCTTGCAAAAGCGGATCCAGTACCAGATTCCACAGTATGGGACCACCAATTGACCCTTGGACACAGCCTTTATTTGTCTCTTTTGTGCATTCCTCCCCAGCATACCTCACTCTTACTTTTCTGCCATCGAGGTAGCTATCGAGTAGCCTCCTGGTGTTCACCGGGCACTTTTCCTCAGCCAGCCTGACCCTGATTGCCGGCCACCAGGCGCTATCGAAGGCGCCCTCTATATCCAACGACACCAAGACAATTAGCTTCTTCAGCCTCAACTTGTCCTGCACATGTTTTATTAGCGTACAGAGGGCGTCCTCGGTGCTCCTCTGGGGCATAAAGCCAAACTGACGAGTACTAAGCCGCGGCACAAGCTGCCACTTGATCCTCGCCACTACCATCCTCTCCAGGACCTTCCCCAGGACCGGCAGAAGACCTATCGGTCTATATGACTTGGGGTTCATGTAGTTTTCCTTGCCCGGTTTTCTAAGGACCACCACCGTTGCCTCTTTCCAGATGTTCGGGAAGTGCGCTAATTCTAGGCATTTGTTGTATAGGGCAAGGAAAGCGTCCAGGTCCTGGTAGATCGCTCGACTGCATATGTCCGAGGTAAATCCATCCATTCCAGGGGCTTTCTTTGGATTAAAGCGTCCCACGGCTGTCTTCAGCTCCAGCGGTGTAAATGGTGGGTCATGATATTCATCATACTGCCACTCATTTACCCGTCTGGCTGCTTCCCTAATGAGCCTGTGGTCGGCGTTGTCCTCTTCCGCTGTGTCCTTTGGATAGAACGTGTCGGCGAGCAAGGCTGCCGATTCCTGTGGGCTCAGAAATGCACCATCTTTCATCAAGGTCAGATCTTCCTGTCTCTTGGTGGTCCCCCTGATAACTCTATAAATTCCTTCCCATAGACCTTCCCCGTCTTGTCTTTCACAGAAATTTTTCCAGCTGGCTACCAGGGCTTTCTTGGCTTGGCACTCATACTCTTCTTTTGCTTTCAGGTACTCATCGACGACCATCGCTCTCCGGACCGGTGCGGCGTTGCGGATGCGGTTCTTCTTAGTTGCGACTTTCTTCTTCATCGCTGCGAGCTCCTCGGACCACCACGGTATTTTAATTTTGACTTTACCCTTAATTTTAGGGATGGCCTCGTCACATGCTTTCTTTATTAAATTTTGATACACTATTACTAAGTCTTCCAGTTCATGCTTTGTCCCCATCCTATTTATACTGTCTACATTTATATTATTTTCAATTTTATATTCCCCCAGTTTAATTTTAAAATTTTCCCAATTAGCTTTTTTAGTATTGTACTTTCTTGTTGTCCTAGTAATGCTTATCCCTTTTTCCCTTTTGACTTTAACATTAAATATAATAGTGTTGTGGTCCGAGCTCGTTACCCCTGTGTCTACCCGCCAGCCGTCCACCAGGTCAAATAGGTCGAGCGAGCATGCCGTGACGTCCACGTGGCTCTTGTAGACTACGCCACCTCTTACTGTGTAAAAGGTCGGCGTGTCTCCAGTGTTCAGTACCTGAAGCTCCAACTCCTCCAGGGTCCCGGACATCTCCTCGCCCCTGGGGTCTTCCACGGTGCTTCCCCACCAGGTACTCTTTGCGTTTGCATCTCCGCCTATTAGAAGTCTTCCAGTGCCCAGCTCTAACTTTATTTTGGTCAGCTGATCCAAGTATGGCCCTATGGGTTGGTCTGGCTCAAAGTAATAAGAGACTACTGCGATTTCCCAGGCTTTGGTCCGGATCCCCACCACCACGATGTTGTTGGTGGTGAGTTTTGGGTAGGGAATGACATCCAGGTCATTATCGAAGACGGCTATTGCTGCCTTTACCCTCCCGCTTCCTTCAACCTGGCACTGGTAGATTCTCGCGCCACGGTAGCTCTTCATATTTCTGGCTCCCCCCACATACGGTTCCTGGATCAGTGCCCACGCGATTGCTCGCTCACTGGCCTCTAAAAAGAGTTCGGTGGTTGCCAGTTCCTTCCTTTGTAGGTTGGCTTGGGCTACTACATATCCTCTGGTTGGGGTGCCTACCCTGTCGCCAGTCTCCACTTTAGCAATACGCTACTCTTGCTCTGGCCAGGACCTCACATCTCTTTCTTACTGGGCATTCATCGCTGAACGCATTGTGCTCAGTACTTGCCAGCTTTGCGTGTACACAATTACAGCATGATGGAGCTGTCCCGGCCATCCAGTCTGCGCATTGCGTCCTCATGTGAGGGCCCCCACAGTGGCTGCACTTTTCCACTTGCTCTTTACAGAGCCGACGTCCATGCCCAAATCCTAGGCATAGGGAACACTGGACCAGTGGACTTTGGTCCGACACTCGGATCCTTTGCAGGTCAATATGGACAGCCTGCCGGTCCTGTAGTCTGTTCCATAATTTTGGGGAGACCCTGAGGACAACATGGTGGGTGTGGGGGTTCCGTGTCTTCTTTTTGTATAGAACCTCTACCCGGTCTTCCTCTTTCTCAAGCTCTACGAAAACATCGCTGTTTTGGTTTCGAAGAGCCTTGAGGATGTCTTCGTCTGTGTTGTAGGTAAGGACGTCCCTCAGGATCACCAAAGGGTCCCTGTTCTTGACGTCCTCAACCTTTAGCAGCTCCCCCACACTTGCCAATCTGTTCTTGATCCGTTCTCTTTCTTCTTCCGTTTTGCATCCTAGTACTATTTTCCTATCTTTTGCTTTTCGTATCCTGTCCACCTTAACCCAGCCCTCCTTCGCATTAACTGCCTTCCTGATATGGTCGATGATTTCGTCCCCAGTTTCAGTTTCCTTGGTGGAGGTAACCACTATGGAGTGAAGAGCCGTCTGCTTTGGTGGTTGCTTTATAGGCTGACTTGCCGCTACACTAGCGTAGGAGAACTTCTCCATATGTTCTTCGCTAGTCTTTAGCGCATCTTTCAGCCTATCGAGCTTCTCGCTGTTTTCCCGCAGATTTCGGCTGTGGTCCTCCAGTGCCTTTTTAAGGCATTCCAAATTAACCCCCGCACTGATACCTGCTTCTGTCTCTTCTTCTACTTCCACTTGCGCCTGTGTCCCCTTCGTTTTTGTTATGACCTTTGGGGGAGGAGCTCGTCCTTTCTCCTGTTCCGATTCCTTTATGAGGAGGTAGAGCCGGTCTGCCTGGGCCTTGACCTCTTCTTTGATCTCCCTTTTAGTGGTCTTGGAGTTTGTCATGTGGGCCTTTATTATATTCAGGCATATTCTAGCCTGCGCGACTCTGGGTTTTGTGGTCGGCGGACTCTGGAAGACAATCTCGAGGGACGGACGCTGTGACTTCTCTAGTGTCGACTTAATCGGCACCTTTACCGCAACCTCCGTCTTCTGAGGCGTCACCTTACCTGCGGGGTTTCCTGCCTCCCATTCACCCACACTCTTCCTGACACTTTGCTTGGAGGTTCCAGCCTCATCTGTGGGGTTCGGGGGGCTTTTGATTGCCGGGGTTGCCGGCTTCTGGACAGGTGTGCGTATACCGAACATCTTGTCCTGTATAGATTTAGGTTCGAACTAGTCCGACGTCAAAGGGGTATTGTAAAAAGTACCCCTGTCTAATGTATATAACAATAGGTCAATAAGACCATCAAAACAGTAACAACAATAACAACAACAACAAACAAAAACTGATTAGATTCTAAAGAATCTTGTCAACTTTAATCAATTTACTACGTACGCGGCTGTGAGACAACAGGCGTGCTCCCGTTGTATCTACTAATAACGCGAGTAGTAGGTCGATAGAACAACTTAGCTGCTCTTTGGTTTATCACGGTTGACTCCACCCAGGGCTCTCATATGATATAAGACTGCGCTTAGGAAGTGCAGGAGTGGTAGAGGTGCAGTCAGTTTGAATGTCAATGTATATAGCCTCTGTGAGAACACAACTCCGTTCAATTTAAATCCTAAAACTATGGTAGAGTCACAACAGTACAAATATAACAAACAAAGTAAACTATAAAAATAACAAGTTAAAAATAACTTTTGTCTCTATGTAGAGTCAGCCTCCACAGGATTAAGACAGTAGAGTTCCTATCGATTATTAACAGGTAGTCACAGTATCCCCGATCCGCAAGAAAAAATGTTTCAGGGTTCCCAGTTCCCGAATTAGGATCGAAAGTCTTCAGTGCTCTATGTAGAGACGGTTTAGTAGTTTCAACAGGTAGATCTCCCCGAGCCCCTCAAAATGACACCAAGCACGGTTCCGTAGCTCAAGGGGTTCCGGAGATACGGCGTTCCGAAATTTCCGGATATACCACAAGATGGCCGCTGAGAAAACGGATATAAGCCCTATCTTCTGAACGCCTCGGCCGAATTGTACCGTGTTTGGGCTAGAATGGAAGTGCTCGGCGAGATCTCCCCGTTGCCCGGATTTTCAGCACTGAAAAATTTTTCTTCCTGAAAACTCCTGAAACAGGTCCTCCCCGGTAGCCTAAGTCCAGCCAGAGTCAGCAAAAGAAACCCCAGCCCTCTACGACCACCCGTTCCGGAGATATGGGTGTTTTTATTTTTACAAAATGGCCGCCGTAAACGTCAAAGTGACTTTTTGACCTGTGATATCTCCGGTCGTAAGCGTCGCAGAAGGCCCGAGTTTGGGCTCGTTGGTTTCAGCTCGGCTCGCCCTGTCTGCTGAACCCTATTTCAGGTAGCCAAAATTTTTTGGCCCGAATCCTCCTGAAACCGAGGGAGGGGGTAGCTGTTAACCTCTTGAGTAATATTCTGAAAACAGAATCAATTTATCTCCGTCGGTTCAGGAGTTATAGCCAAGTTAGTCTAGCCAAGATGGCCGCCGATCTGTCAAACGACAACTTAAAATCCCGCGTTCTCCGTAACCAATGGTCGTATCGAGCCCGGGTTTTCGAGTGACAGATGGGCTCCACCCTCTCCGTCTGAAAATACGGGTTTCAGGCCTGAAAAAGTTTTTAGCCCGAAAACGCCTGAAAACTATATTTCAGGAATCCTCAACCGGTGCTCCTTCCCAAACTGAAAACCGCAGCTCGATACACCAAACGGTTTCGGAGTTATGCAATTTACAAACAAGTACCGGGTTTCATTAAAATGGCTGACTTTTCCAGTTTTTGGCGTTTCTAACGTTACAGGTGCCGAGTTTCGGCTTAAGTGAGCCCAAATAAGGTGGAAAAAGGTAATAAGGCGATAAAAAAGTGAATTTTTCCTATTTATAGGTAATTATCTGCAAAAAACATATAAAATTCAATAACTTTGCCACTATTTGACTAAAAATTTTGAAAAAATATGCTAAAAATAGGTAAATTAAAGTGCTAAAAGATACAAGAATAAAAATTTTAAGAAACCAAAAACAAGTGTGAAAAAATTTTGAAAAAGTGGTTTTTCTATAAAGTATGATATTTCTTAAAAACTATTGTAGCTAAAAATCTATATCTTACAGTCTCTACTATACTCGTGAGCGCGCACCAGGCTGCAGTTGAAAAACTTTAAAAAGTTTCTTCTATCCGGAGTAATGGGGGGTCAAAGTTGAGAACTTCTTAATATTATATAATTTTTTCTAGCAGACATAAAATTCTAAAAATCATTACACTCGCCTTGTATTGAGTGGGTCTAAGATGCCTCCAATTTTCGTGCTGCTGCTTCCATTCCTTCAAGTTTTTCTTTCCACGTGGTTTTCAGGAATTCCTGAATATCTTCGTAAGCTAGGATGTCAGGGTGACTTGAAGTGGCCCAGATGGTCGGGAGCCTTGTTGTCCACAGGAATTCCGAAGAAAAGACGGGGGTCGCAGATCTTGTTTCTGCAGCGCATGCGATTTTGCGTTTTGCGTGTTGCACTTAACCTCTAAACTTCAGGTTTTTTGAAAATAACTTTTTGGGCACTGCACTTTGGCACAAATTGATACCGGCACTTTAAGCGGTTTTGGTTTCCGCATCCAAAGACACCTCACTCGTCACAATCGGGTAACAAAAACCAATTATTTTGGATTTTTAAGCGCGGAGCGACTTGAAAAATGATCCGACCACCACAGAGGTTGGGGGGGTACTGGGTTAGGTTAGGTTAGGTTAGGTTAGGTTAGGTTAGGTTAGGTTAGGTTAGGTTAGGTTAGGTTAGGTTAGGTTAGGTTAGGTTAGGTTAGGTTAGGTTAGGTTCCCCACCGAAGTGATCCCCCACGTTGTCGTCGTGGTGGGGCTTGCGTGTCCCGATCCTGGATCTCGCCTTGAGGTTCAGGTGAGGGGCATTACCAAGAGGGACACAGGGAGGGGTCGCTCCTGCTCCGTCGACGCTCGTCGACTGAGCAGGAGCGACCCGTCGCTGAGGTGCAGGCGCACCGAAGCGGCGTTCGTTTGTCTCCTCGTTCATCGAGGAACAAACCTTTCGGCGGGTTCGCTGAGTCGGGTTGTCCGGACAGCGGACGGAGGCATGTTTAATGCCGCCGCCGGGGGCTTGGCTTAACCGCCTGGCCCAGAGGAAGGACACCTCTAAGATAAAAAACCACCCAATCCCAAGTTTCGGGAGCGCGGCGAGGGGATGAATGGCCGTTGGGTGTACGGTCGTTAGCGCTCCCACCTGTTGGTACCTCCCGCCCCCAACAGTATATAGGGCTACGTTTTGAAGGGCATGGAGCCACTGCCCGCGAAGGACCCCAATACTTGCTTCCATTCTCGTGGGAATCATATGGATATAAATATTAAACCAAAAAACGATGTTGAAGGAGAGAAAGTGCCTCGTGTACTTATTGAGAGGATTGTAGGTGTGCTCTCGGACTCGGACTCTGCGTCGAGTCTGATAACCGTCGCAAGCGCTGCGAGTGCAAGCTCAAAGCGCCCGGGCAAACGCCCTCGAAGTGTGACGGACTCGGGGTCGGATTCAGCCCTGAGTGATACTTCGCTACCGGCTGCCAAGGTCGGTGCCAAAAAAGGCGGGAGAGGTAGGCCGGTGTCGACGGGTAAGTACGTTGGCATCGGCTTGTCCAGGCGCGAGGTTGCGGCTGCCAAGAAGGCTGCAGCCGACGCCGATAAACAAGCGGAGGATGAGCGGCAGATTTCGGCTCTGACAAAAAGGGTGACGGAAGGGAGGGTCACCCGTGTGTCGGAATCGTCTTCTGCTGCCTCCGACATGGTCATCGAGGCGGAAGACTTACCTGCCTCCGACCTCAACCAAAGGATGGTTGACGCTGTGGCTGCCATCAAGAGGGTCCAAAAAGTGTCGAAGGGCCTTAGTGGCGTAAGCCAGAAGGCACTCAAAGAGGCTACGGCCTCGATACTGGAGAGTGCCGAGGTGCTACTCAGCCGCACCACTAACGAAGAGGCGACCTTATTAAGGGCTCAAAATGCCAAGCTGGCGGTTCAAATGGCGGAACTCCGCAAGGAGTATGAGGAGCTCAAGGCGGAAATGGCGTCCTTCCGCCGCGAGCACCTCCGGAAGGAGTTGGGCTTGCCACAGCCGCAGCAGCAGCCCACACAGCAGCAGCCGCCACCAGAGTCGGAGCTGGTTCGCCTTGTCCGTCAGGAGATGGCGAGTTTCAACGCTCGATTCTCGGTGTTAGAGGGAAGGATCTTACGGCCTCCCCTAGCTGCAGACCAACGCAGCGCACCGACGTCATCTTATGCGGCCAAAGCCGCAGCGCCTTGTGACAAACCACAGGCACAAGCGGCTGCTACTACTATAACGGAAGATGGGAAGAAGAAGAATAAAAAGAAGACGAACAAGTCGGGTGCAGCGGCTACCTCTACAGCGCCGCCAACACAATCTCTGAATCAGCGCGACCCTAAATCCGCCTCTTCACAAAAGGAGGCGGAATGGACAACTGCGGGCGCCAAACAAAGTGACAAAAAGGCGCGCCGCAAGGCCAGGCAACAGGCCCAGAAAGTAAAGACGGCGGCCCAAGCGCAGGCTGCGAGGCTCCGTGCCCCTCGATCAACAGCTGTGGTTCTGACACTGCAGCCAGGCGCGGAGGAGCGGGGTCTAACATATGCCGGGATCCTTTCAAAGGCGAAAGCCGAAATCTCATTGAATGATCTCGGCATAACGGGCCTCCGGTGCAAGCCTACGGCTACCGGAGCCCGACTACTGGAAATCTCGGGGGCTTCAAGTGCTCCCAAGGCAGACGCCCTTGCCGAAAAGCTAAGGGCGTCTCTCGGAAATGACGACGTCAGAGTGTCCAGGCCCACTAAGTGTGCAGATTTGCGAATCTCGGGCCTGGACGACTCTGTCACCACTGAAGAGGTCGCCGCTGCCATATCGAAGGCCGGCAACTGCCCGCCAGAACAAGTAAAGGCGGGCACAATTCGCAGGGGTGTCTCTGGCCTCGGGACAGTATTAGTAAGTTGTCCCGTAGCGGCGGCCAACAAACTGCAGGAGGGCAGAAGACTGCTGATAGGATGGGTCTCGGCGCAGGTGACACTCTTGACGCCCAAGCCCTTGCGGTGCTATCGTTGTCTCGAGCCGGGACACGTGGGTGTACGATGCACTGCGGGGGTCGACCGCAGCCAACTGTGCTTCCGCTGCGGTCAGCCCGATCATAAAGCTGGCTCTTGCACAGCCGCGCCGCAATGCGTACTCTGTGCGGCATCCGGCAAGCCAGCCGATCACTGGACCGGGAGTAAGGCCTGCGCCAGGCCCACAAAGAAGAAATCCGGGACCAAGACACAGCCGATTCATCCGCCGGCTTCTCAGGACACACCAACAGAGGCAACTGGTTCCTCGCAACCGGCTCACCCACCGGTTGCGGCAGCAGATCCGCCGGGGACTGGGGAGGAGACAAATTTAATGGATACCCAATAATGGCCCCAAATCATCTATGTTGCCTCCAAGCTAACATAAACCACTGCGCTAGAGCTCAGGATCTCTTGCTCCAAAGCATGGCGCAGTGGTCAATCGATGTGGCAGTCGTCGCCGAGCCGTATTTTGTGCCGCCCAGGGATGACTGGGTGTGCGACACTAACGGTTCGGTGGCGCTTATAAGAAGGTCTGCCGTGGACACCCCGCTCTTTGAGGCCGTCACCCGGGGGCGGGGCTATGTCGCGGCAGTTTGTGGCGATATTATGGTCGCGGGGGTGTATTTCGCCCCCAGCCTATCTCTCGCCGACCTCGAGGAGGTCATTTCGGATTTGGGCACGGTCGTCAATCGTAGTCGTCCTCGTCCCGTTCTCGTCTTGGGGGACTTCAACGCCAAGTCTGCGGCATGGTGTTCCCCGACAACTGATGTGCGGGGCGAGTTAGTGGAGGAGTGGGCGGTCGAGCAGGGCCTGCTTCTTCTGAACCGAGGTTGCGTGCAGACATGCGTGCGACAGTGGGGCGGATCAATAGTGGACCTCACGTTTGCTAGCCCCGCTCTCGCGCGCCGTGTCCATGGCTGGCACGTAGTGGAGGACGTGGAGACGCTGTCGGATCACAGATATATCCGATTCAGTGTCTCCACCCAGACCTCGGTCGGGCCGGTCCAAGCAGCTCCGGTGGGCATAGGAGACGGTCCGCGTTGGGCACTGAAGCGGCTGGACAGGGAGGCTCTCCTGGAGGCCTCTATTGTGCAGGCCTGGTTGGATGCTCCCGACAGGCCTGTCAACATCGACGAGGAGGCGGAGTGGTTCCGGGAGAGCATGTCGCAAATCTGCGACGCTGCGATGCCCCGAGTCCGGCCGATACCATCCAGGCGCCAGGTGTACTGGTGGTCGCAGCCAATTGCGGATTTGCGCAGAGTCTGCGTTGAGAAGCGACGCCAGTATGCCAGGTGCCGAAGAAGACGCCGCCGCTCTCCGTCAACGGTGGCCATCGAGGCGGAACTATACGAGAGCTACAGGGAGGCGAAGAGCGCTCTCCAATTAGCCATCGTGCGGGCAAAGTCAGCGGCCCGCGAAGAACTGCTGGAGACTCTGGACCGAGATCCGTGGGGACGCCCCTACCGAATGGTGAGGGGCAAGATGCGCCAGTGGGCCCCCCCACTGTCCCAGAGTCTTCAGCCACAGTTATTGGAGGACGTGGTGAGCGCTCTATTTCCCTTACGCCCAGAGCATACACCACCTGCTATGGTTCCGCCTTGGAATGTGCCCAACACGGAAGACGACGACGACGACGTGCCCGAAGTGACCCGGGTAGAGTTGAGAGTGGCGGTTTCTCGCATAAAAAACACCGCCCCAGGGCCCGACGGCATTCCAGGCCGTGCATGGGTCCTGGCCTTGAGGGCTCTCGGGCCCCGACTAGAAGGACTCTTAAGCGCATGTTTGGAGCGGGGCCAGCTTCCACGCCGGTGGAAGACCGGAAAGCTGGTCCTGCTAAAGAAGGAGGGGCGCCCCGCAGACTCACCGTCTGCCTACCGGCCCATCGTGCTTCTGGACGAGGTGTGTAAGATCTTCGAGCGAATCATCGCCGACCGCCTCGTCCGGCACATGACCAACGAGGGGCCGGACCTGGCGGACAACCAATTTGGTTTCCGTCAGGGGCGCTCCACAGTGGACGCGATCATGCGCGTGAGGGTCCTGGCGGAGGAGGCAGTCGCCCGGGGTGAGGTGGTCCTGGCGGTGTCGCTCGACATCGCCAACGCATTCAACACCTTGCCCTGGAGTACCATCAGAGAGGCACTCCGGTATCACGGGGTGCCAGCTTACCTCCGCCGCATTATCGGGGCCTATTTGTCGGAAAGATCGGTAGTTTACCCGGGTCGTGAAGGATGGGGTCAGCGAGAAATGTCGTGCGGTGTTCCGCAGGGGTCGGTATTGGGGCCACTCCTGTGGAACATAGGGTACGACTGGGCTCTGCGCGGTGCTCTTCTCCACGGAGTCGGCGTGACATGCTACGCCGACGACACGCTAGTAACAGCT
This sequence comes from Apamea crenata, assembly GCA_949629185.1. Classification (NCBI taxonomy): domain Eukaryota; kingdom Metazoa; phylum Arthropoda; class Insecta; order Lepidoptera; family Noctuidae; genus Apamea; species Apamea crenata. The sequence continues at coordinate 19,171,502 of OX451367.1, forward strand.
CGTGGGAAGACATACCGGCAGGCAGCCATACTGGCGACGGCCGGGGTCGCGCATGTCGTGGGTAGGATCCGGCGGTTGGGCCTGGAGGTGGCCTTGCACAAATCCGAGGCCCTCTGTTTTCACGGGCCGAGGAATAAGCCACCTCCGGGTTCAAACATCGTGGTAGGAGGGGTCTCCGTCGCTGTCGAGTCGACGATGAAATACTTAGGACTCGTCCTCGACAGTCGGTGGAGCTTCGGGCCGCACTTCCAGCGGCTCGCACCCCGTTTGTTGGGCGCCGCTTCAGCGCTCTCGCGCTTGCTGCCCAACTTGGGGGGTCCAAATACCTCCTGCCGGAGGCTCTACACAGGGATCGTACGGTCCATGGCGCTTTACGCCGCGCCAGTGTGGGCGGATGCCCTGACGGCCCGTAACATCGCCTTGCTACGAAGGCCGCAAAGAGCGATGGTCGTCGGGGTAATAAGGGGATACCGTACTATCTCCTTCGAGGCGGCGAGCCTCCTAGCCGGATCCCCGCCGTGGGACCTAGAGGCGGAACTCCTCGCGTCACTCTATACATGGCGCGAGGAAGCGGTGGGACGGGGCGAGCGCCTGGCACCTCGACAAGTTGAGGCGCGCAGGGCTGAGCTCCGCCAGGTCTTAGTGGCGGAATGGGAGCAGCGACTTGCGCGACCCACGGCAGGGCACGCCGCGATAGCGGCGGTAAGACCCGTGATGAAGGAGTGGCTGGAGAGACGCCACGGCGCCCTCAGCTTCCGGCTGACGCAGGTGCTTACCGGACATGGGTGTTTCGGGAAGTACTTGTGTCGGATAGGCCGGGAGCCGACGCCCGAATGTCACCACTGTGACAGCTGCCGCGAGGACACGGCGCTGCACACGTTGGAGGATTGCCCAGCTTGGGCAGTACAGCGCCGTGACTTAGTCGCGGCAGTCGAGGCTGCGGGCGATCTCTCGCTTCCGGCCGTCATTTCATGCATGGTCGAGAGCGAGAGCGCCTGGACGGCCGTCGCCTCCTTTTGTGAGGACGTAATGTCGACAAAGGAGGCGGCGGAAAGGGAGAGAGAAGCTGTTACCTCTCTCCCGGCCCGCAGCAGACGCACCGGGCGTCGCAGGGTGGCGGACGATCTCCGGCCACCATAGGGCGCGGCCTGCGGGTGACAGACTAGGGGCGTCTGTCGCCCGATCAGAAACAGGCCTCGAGGCGGCGGCGTAGTGTCCCACGCGCGCCTCTTAGTTGGAGTTCCTGCGGCCACTGGGTGACGGCCGCAGAGGGTGACGGGGCCCGCCTACAAACATCTGGTGGGCCAATACCTGCCGGGGGCATGGATGAATGCGTGATACCCGTACCCCCGGCCATAGGTACAGGAAGGGAACACCGGGGTGGTTTTTAGCCGGTAAGAGTCCGGCATGCCCCTCTGCCTTCCCCAGGGCGGAGGATGTCCATGAGGATTTTCCCACCGAAAAAAAAAAAAAAGGTTAGGTTAGGTTAGGTTAGGTTTTTTTTTTTTTTTTTTTTTTTTTTTTTTTTTTTTTTTTTTTTTTTTTTTTTTTTTTTTTTTTTTTGTGCTTTTCCCCGTTCATGGGTACAACGGGATCTTGTTATTCTAGTTTTCTCATTCATTCCAGTTCTCGCATTTATTCCTCTCGCACTTTTATGCTTCATACTGTTGGTTAGGTTAGGTTAGGTTAGGTTTTTTTTTTTTTTTTTTTTTTTTTTTTTGTTTTGGCAGGAGTGGGAAATCCTCATGGACGCCCAAGCTGCCTCGCTAGTGAGCCAGTCTGGGCAGTGCCGGACTCTTACCGGCTAAAACCACACTCCTGCCTTACATGTGTCACCTCTGACATTATCAGAGCCCTTTTTCAGCTACTTCCTTTGAGTGCTGTTACATGTCAGTCTTGGGTCTCTTTGCTTAAATCTATCCTTACGACTATACAGACATTTACATTTTGTACATCCTTATATCTATAATAAATACGTCTTAACTCTAAGTTGCTTATATTATAATTCTATCCTATTAATCGACATACCTTTTTATCATGTTTTACTTAGTTTATGGGTTGTAATTTTCAGACATTTTCAACGGTTTTTTGTTTGCTACTGTTACATATTCTCCTTACAATATGAATCCTAAGCATTGTTTCGTTTACTTATTCCTAGTTGTTGTTTTGGTTGCTATTTTTGTGCAAAACCCTATAAACAGATCTCTGGTATTCTTGCTCGTTATTAAAATATTAAAGTTCGCCGCTTTTACCTCCACACCTAGCTCCTGTTCAACCTCGTATCTCTCTAGACCGTAAACGGGGCAGTCAGTCAAAATGTGAAACACAGTCTCGTCTTCGTCAGGGTCGCATATGCACGATGGGCTCTCCTTACACCTAAACCTGTTCAGGTATTCGGAGAACCCACCGTGCCCCGTCAATATTTGGGTTAGTAGTCCAGTCAGTTTCAGCGATTTAATCTGGTTGTACGCTTGGATGGCATCTGGAAAAAATGCTTTGGTAACGCCGGCTGTGTCCTCAGATCGGTATCTCCGATTCCATTCGTCAAGCGTGTCCGCACGGATCTGCCGCTTGACGAATGAAATCGGGCATTGGTCATAGTCCGGCCTTGTTTTCATGGTGAGGGCGGCGTCCTTAGCCAGCTGGTCTGCTCTCTCATTACCTTCCAGTCCCGCATGGGCCTTGATCCAAAAAAGTTCGACTTTTTTGGATCGTTCCCTGCACTGGCGCAGGTTTTCCCGGGCTTCTACTGCGAGGGGGTGGAGAGAGCGATGGTTGGTGACCGCTTCCAATGACGATTTGGAGTCGCTGTAGATACCGAAGCTGTGGTTTTGACTGCGCAATATGTCCCTCGTGGCCTTGCATATAGCCAGCAGTTCCGCCTGGAAGACGGTGCAGTGGGACGACAGCTTGAGTTTTTGGGTTTTGGTTTCAGCATCATTGCTCCAGTAAGATAATGATGCTCCAACCTTGCCCTCAACCTTGCTGCCGTCCGTATATATACGCACTGCTTGAGTGCAGTGGTTGGTATGTTGGTCCTGGTCTGCCAGGCATATGAACTGCAAGCTTATATGTTTGGCTGGGTGGGGAGTTTTATCGAACGCGGTGCGTCGCTCGATCTCCTTATCTCCTAGTGCTGGCCGAGGCACCCCCCTCCTTGCCTCATACAGGGCTGCTGCTTCTTGTATACGGAGGTCAAGGGGTAGTATCCCAGCCAGCACCAGTGCCGAGTTCAAGGAGACTGTGCGGTAGGATTTACACAGTTTCTGTGCAAATCCCCTTTGGACCGCGTTCAATTGCTTGCGCACCATCAGCTTTTTAGTTGCTGGTGCCCACGCGCTTGCTGCGTACATGATGGTCGGTTCGACCACTGCCGTATAGATGGTGCGTATGACGTCCGGATTGAGTCCCCAGCTGACCCTGGCTGCCCTCGACAACTGCTTGTACAGGTTTAATGCCCTCTTGCATACATTAGATGCGTGAGCATTAAACGTCAGCTTGTCATCGATGGTCAGCCCCAGGACTTTGATTTCCCGCGACATACCAATGCCGACCCCGCCCATGCTCAACAGTGGGGTGCCATGCTTAAGTTTCCGCGTAATCACCATTGCGTTCGTCTTTTGCGGTGCGAAGCTTAACTTATTTCTGACTCCCCACTGATGAACATACTCGAGAGCGTCATTGGCACGTCGCTGGACCTCCATCGCTGAGTCCCCATCGAACACCAAAACTACATCATCGGCGAAGGCCTGGCAGTAGTCTCCCCTTTGTACCAGGCCTTTCAATAGGGGATCAAGTAGGAGATTCCAAAGAATCGGGCCCCCTATCGATCCTTGGACACAGCCTTTGTTAGTTGCCCTGGTGACCTCCTGGCCCGCGTATCTCACCCTGACCTTCCTGTGTTCCAGGTAGCTGTCCATCATACGTCTGACATTTACCGGACATCCCGTTTTCGCCAGCCCGGTTTTTATAGCCGGCCACCATGCACTGTCAAAGGCTCCCTCTATGTCTAGCGATATCATAACGATGAGTTTCTTCTCATTTAATTTGTTGCGAATGAATTCAAGCAGGTCATAGAGGGAGTCTTCGGTGCTTTTCTGTGGCATAAACCCATACTGGCGGGTACTAAGTCCGGGTATGATGTGCCATTTAATCCTCCCTATCAGCATTTTTTCCAGGACTTTTCCCATCACTGGCAACAGTCCTATTGGCCTATATGATTTAGGAGCCGTATAGCTCTCCTTCCCGGGTTTCCGCAGGATGACTATCGTCGCTTCCTTCCAGATCCTCGGGAAGTAGCCCAGCTCTAGGCATTTGTTTGCCAGTGATAGGAAGAGCCCCGGATCGCGACTTATTGCTTGCTGGCAAATATCGGCCGTGAGGCCATCTGCCCCGGGGGCTTTTTTGGGGTTGAAGCTGCGTATGGCTACGCTTAGCTCTTCTTGAGTAAACTGAGGGTCATGTTCTTCATCATGACCTGTCTCATTTACTTTTTCGGCTAGCGTCCTGATACGTCTATGTTCCTCGTTGTCATCTTCCCTCTTGTCCTCGGGGTAGAATGTTTCCGCCAGCAATGTAGCAGATTGTAGGTGGTTCAATGTTCTACCTTCCTTGGTCAGAGGCAGATCCTCCTGCCTTTTAGTGGTCCTACCTATTACCCTATAAATACCCTCCCAGAGTCCCTCTTTATCCTGTTTTTCACAGAAGCTTTTCCAGCTTTCTGTTTGGGCCACTCTTTCCGCTTGCTCATATTTTTCTTTGCTTTGCAGGTACTCCCCGACGACTTTCAACCTCCGGATCGGCGCTGCACAGCGGATTCTGCGCTTCCTAGTGCCGACCTCCTTTTTCATCACGGCGAGCTCATCAGTCCACCAAGGTAATTTAATTTTATTTTTTACTTTTAATTTTGGTATGTTTGTATTGCATGCTTCTACTATTATGTTATTGTATGACTCTATTTTAATTTCTAATTCTATTTTGTTATTAATTTTTTCAATTTCAGTTTTATTTATTTTCTTGTCATCTAGCAACTGGCCCATTTTCTCACGAAATTGGTCCCATTTTGCTTTTTTGCTATTAAATATTCTGGTTGTTCTGCTTACGTCTAGTCCTCTTGCCCTTTTCAGTTTAATTTTGAAGAGAATGGTGTTGTGGTCAGAGCTCGTCATGCTTTCGTCCACTCTCCAGTCTTCGACCAGGTCGAGCAGATCCACCGTACATGCCGTGATGTCCACAAAGCTGGTGTACAGTGAGGTTCCCCTCACAGTGTGGAACGTTGGTGTGTCGCCTATATTGAGCACCTGCAATCCCATCTCCTCTAGGGCACCGGCCATTTCGATCCCCCTTCGATCGATTTTGCAGCTACCCCACCAAGAGCTTTTGGCATTTGCATCTCCACCCAAGATGATTCTCTGGCCGAAACTTCTCTCTACCTTTGTAAGCTGCTCCAGGTATGGCCCTATCGGTGTTGGTTCCGGTTCGAGGTAGAATGAGACCACCGCGACTTCCCAGGCGCTTGTCTTCATCTTCACCACTGTGATGTTGGGCGTGGTGAGGCTCGGACACTGCACAACGTCTATATCGCCATCAAAGACCGCGATTGCAGCCTTGATGACGCCCTCTTCATTGCCGGTATGCTGGTATATTCTAGCGCCGCGGTAGTCTTTCATTCTACCCAAACTTCCGATGTACGGTTCCTGGAGCAGTGCGAAAGCCACCCCCTTTTTGTGGGCCTCAAGCATAATCTCATTTGTGGCCAGAGCCTTCCTCTGGAGATTTGCTTGTGCCACGAGGTATGGTCTATTTTGGGAGACTGAGTTTTCATTTGGGACCACCTTAGCAATATGCCACTCTTGATCGGGCTATCGCATCCCATTTTGCCCTGACGGGGCATTCCTGACTAAACGCATTGTGACCAGTCTTTTCTATTTTTGATCGCACACAGTTGCAACATGACGGGGCCGCACCCTCAAGCCGGTCGGGGCACTCTGCTTTCATGTGAGGTCCCCCACAATGGCTGCACTTTGCCTGGGTCTCCTGGCAAAAACGCCTACCGTGCCCATAACCCAGACAGAGCGAGCACTGTACTATCGGAGACTGGTCAGTCACTCTTATCCTCTGCAGGTCAATGAGGACCGACTCAGCCTCTGTCAGCCTCTGCCACAATTTGGGGGACACCCTCATTACGATGTGATTCGTGTGGGGGTTCCTGGTGCGTTTTTTATAGGCTATTTCTAACCTATTTTGTTGTTCATTCAAGTTCGTGAACATCCTCTTATTTTGATTTTTCAACGCCATTATGACATCCCCATCACTGTTGCAACTGAGCACGTCTTTCAGGATAACGAGGGGGTCTCTGTTCTGGATATTCTCCACGTTCAGACATTCACTGGATTCTATTATCCTCTTTTTTACTCGCTCTCTTTCCTCGTCAGTTTTGCAGCCGACTATTATTTTGCGGTCTTTGGCTTTTCTGACCTTCTCTACCGCGAGTTCTCCCTCCTTTGCGTTAACGGCTTTCCTAATTTTGTTAATGACCTCTTCTCCTGTTTCCTGTTCATCCTTCGCGGTCACTATGAAGGAGTGTAGAGCTGTCTGCACCGGGAGCCGCTTCCCAATAGAGGTAGCGGCTACACCAGCGTAGGATCGCTTTTCTAAAGTTTTTATGTGCTCTTTTAGCTGCCCCATGCTCTCGGTATTTTCCTTTATGAGGTCAGCATGCTCCTTCAGTTGCCCGATGAGGTCTGTGATCTCTTTGGTTAGGTTAGGTTAGGTTAGGTTAGGTTAGGTTAGGTTAGGTTAGGTTAGGTTAGGTTAGGTTAGGTTAGGTTAGGTTAGGTTAGGTTAGGTTAGGTTAGGTTAGGTTAGGTTAGGTTAGGTTAGGTTAGGTTAGGTTAGGTTAGGTTAGGTTAGGTTAGGTTAGGTTAGGTTAGGTTAGGTTAGGTTAGGTTAGGTTAGGTTAGGTTAGGTTAGGTTAGGTTAGGTTAGGTTAGGTTAGGTTAGGTTAGGTTAGGTTAGGTTAGGTTAGGTTAGGTTAGGTTAGGTTAGGTTAGGTTAGGTTAGGTTAGGTTAGGTTAGGTTAGGTTAGGTTAGGTTAGGTTAGGTTAGGTTAGGTTAGGTTAGGTTAGGTTAGGTTAGGTTAGGTTAGGTTAGGTTAGGTTAGGTTAGGTTAGGTTAGGTTAGGTTAGGTTAGGTTAGGTTAGGTTAGGTTAGGTTAGGTTAGGTTAGGTTAGGTTAGGTTAGGTTAGGTTAGGTTAGGTTAGGTTAGGTTAGGTTAGGTTAGGTTAGGTTAGGTTAGGTTAGGTTAGGTTAGGTTAGGTTAGGTTAGGTTAGGTTAGGTTAGGTTAGGTTAGGTTAGGTTAGGTTAGGTTAGGTTAGGTTAGGTTAGGTTAGGTTAGGTTAGGTTAGGTTAGGTTAGGTTAGGTTAGGTTAGGTTAGGTTAGGTTAGGTTAGGTTAGGTTAGGTTAGGTTAGGTTAGGTTAGGTTAGGTTAGGTTAGGTTAGGTTAGGTTAGGTTAGGTTAGGTTAGGTTAGGTTAGGTTAGGTTAGGTTAGGTTAGGTTAGGTTAGGTTAGGTTAGGTTAGGTTAGGTTAGGTTAGGTTAGGTTAGGTTAGGTTAGGTTAGGTTAGGTTAGGTTAGGTTAGGTTAGGTTAGGTTAGGTTAGGTTAGGTTAGGTTAGGTTAGGTTAGGTTAGGTTAGGTTAGGTTAGGTTAGGTTAGGTTAGGTTAGGTTAGGTTAGGTTAGGTTAGGTTAGGTTAGGTTAGGTTAGGTTAGGTTAGGTTAGGTTAGGTTAGGTTAGGTTAGGTTAGGTTAGGTTAGGTTAGGTTAGGTTAGGTTAGGTTAGGTTAGGTTAGGTTAGGTTAGGTTAGGTTAGGTTAGGTTAGGTTAGGTTAGGTTAGGTTAGGTTAGGTTAGGTTAGGTTAGGTTAGGTTAGGTTAGGTTAGGTTAGGTTAGGTTAGGTTAGGTTAGGTTAGGTTAGGTTAGGTTAGGTTAGGTTAGGTTAGGTTAGGTTAGGTTAGGTTAGGTTAGGTTAGGTTAGGTTAGGTTAGGTTAGGTTAGGTTAGGTTAGGTTAGGTTAGGTTAGGTTAGGTTAGGTTAGGTTAGGTTAGGTTAGGTTAGGTTAGGTTAGGTTAGGTTAGGTTAGGTTAGGTTAGGTTAGGTTAGGTTAGGTTAGGTTAGGTTAGGTTAGGTTAGGTTAGGTTAGGTTAGGTTAGGTTAGGTTAGGTTAGGTTAGGTTAGGTTAGGTTAGGTTAGGTTAGGTTAGGTTAGGTTAGGTTAGGTTAGGTTAGGTTAGGTTAGGTTAGGTTAGGTTAGGTTAGGTTAGGTTAGGTTAGGTTAGGTTAGGTTAGGTTAGGTTAGGTTAGGTTAGGTTAGGTTAGGTTAGGTTAGGTTAGGTTAGGTTAGGTTAGGTTAGGTTAGGTTAGGTTAGGTTAGGTTAGGTTAGGTTAGGTTAGGTTAGGTTAGGTTAGGTTAGGTTAGGTTAGGTTAGGTTAGGTTAGGTTAGGTTAGGTTAGGTTAGGTTAGGTTAGGTTAGGTTAGGTTAGGTTAGGTTAGGTTAGGTTAGGTTAGGTTAGGTTAGGTTAGGTTAGGTTAGGTTAGGTTAGGTTAGGTTAGGTTAGGTTAGGTTAGGTTAGGTTAGGTTAGGTTAGGTTAGGTTAGGTTAGGTTAGGTTAGGTTAGGTTAGGTTAGGTTAGGTTAGGTTAGGTTAGGTTAGGTTAGGTTAGGTTAGGTTAGGTTAGGTTAGGTTAGGTTAGGTTAGGTTAGGTTAGGTTAGGTTAGGTTAGGTTAGGTTAGGTTAGGTTAGGTTAGGTTAGGTTAGGTTAGGTTAGGTTAGGTTAGGTTAGGTTAGGTTAGGTTAGGTTAGGTTAGGTTAGGTTAGGTTAGGTTAGGTTAGGTTAGGTTAGGTTAGGTTAGGTTAGGTTAGGTTAGGTTAGGTTAGGTTAGGTTAGGTTAGGTTAGGTTAGGTTAGGTTAGGTTAGGTTAGGTTAGGTTAGGTTAGGTTAGGTTAGGTTAGGTTAGGTTAGGTTAGGTTAGGTTAGGTTAGGTTAGGTTAGGTTAGGTTAGGTTAGGTTAGGTTAGGTTAGGTTAGGTTAGGTTAGGTTAGGTTAGGTTAGGTTAGGTTAGGTTAGGTTAGGTTAGGTTAGGTTAGGTTAGGTTAGGTTAGGTTAGGTTAGGTTAGGTTAGGTTAGGTTAGGTTAGGTTAGGTTAGGTTAGGTTAGGTTAGGTTAGGTTAGGTTAGGTTAGGTTAGGTTAGGTTAGGTTAGGTTAGGTTAGGTTAGGTTAGGTTAGGTTAGGTTAGGTTAGGTTAGGTTAGGTTAGGTTAGGTTAGGTTAGGTTAGGTTAGGTTAGGTTAGGTTAGGTTAGGTTAGGTTAGGTTAGGTTAGGTTAGGTTAGGTTAGGTTAGGTTAGGTTAGGTTAGGTTAGGTTAGGTTAGGTTAGGTTAGGTTAGGTTAGGTTAGGTTAGGTTAGGTTAGGTTAGGTTAGGTTAGGTTAGGTTAGGTTAGGTTAGGTTAGGTTAGGTTAGGTTAGGTTAGGTTAGGTTAGGTTAGGTTAGGTTAGGTTAGGTTAGGTTAGGTTAGGTTAGGTTAGGTTAGGTTAGGTTAGGTTAGGTTAGGTTAGGTTAGGTTAGGTTAGGTTAGGTTAGGTTAGGTTAGGTTAGGTTAGGTTAGGTTAGGTTAGGTTAGGTTAGGTTAGGTTAGGTTAGGTTAGGTTAGGTTAGGTTAGGTTAGGTTAGGTTAGGTTAGGTTAGGTTAGGTTAGGTTAGGTTAGGTTAGGTTAGGTTAGGTTAGGTTAGGTTAGGTTAGGTTAGGTTAGGTTAGGTTAGGTTAGGTTAGGTTAGGTTAGGTTAGGTTAGGTTAGGTTAGGTTAGGTTAGGTTAGGTTAGGTTAGGTTAGGTTAGGTTAGGTTAGGTTAGGTTAGGTTAGGTTAGGTTAGGTTAGGTTAGGTTAGGTTAGGTTAGGTTAGGTTAGGTTAGGTTAGGTTAGGTTAGGTTAGGTTAGGTTAGGTTAGGTTAGGTTAGGTTAGGTTAGGTTAGGTTAGGTTAGGTTAGGTTAGGTTAGGTTAGGTTAGGTTAGGTTAGGTTAGGTTAGGTTAGGTTAGGTTAGGTTAGGTTAGGTTAGGTTAGGTTAGGTTAGGTTAGGTTAGGTTAGGTTAGGTTAGGTTAGGTTAGGTTAGGTTAGGTTAGGTTAGGTTAGGTTAGGTTAGGTTAGGTTAGGTTAGGTTAGGTTAGGTTAGGTTAGGTTAGGTTAGGTTAGGTTAGGTTAGGTTAGGTTAGGTTAGGTTAGGTTAGGTTAGGTTAGGTTAGGTTAGGTTAGGTTAGGTTAGGTTAGGTTAGGTTAGGTTAGGTTAGGTTAGGTTAGGTTAGGTTAGGTTAGGTTAGGTTAGGTTAGGTTAGGTTAGGTTAGGTTAGGTTAGGTTAGGTTAGGTTAGGTTAGGTTAGGTTAGGTTAGGTTAGGTTAGGTTAGGTTAGGTTAGGTTAGGTTAGGTTAGGTTAGGTTAGGTTAGGTTAGGTTAGGTTAGGTTAGGTTAGGTTAGGTTAGGTTAGGTTAGGTTAGGTTAGGT